>JAHMTN010000007.1:11266250-12532500 GCA_019915205.1 Eucalyptus rudis | reverse complement strand
TAAAAAATATTAATGTTTTAGAAAGTTACAATCCATGATTACGAATACTTGGTATTAAATGTTTAAAATAGTTTTTCATATATTTATAGACTTTACTTTGGTATATATATATATAGGATGACACTTTAAATTGATTATATTATTCTATAAATGGATCTCCGGTAACAAAAAATGAAAATGAAAATTTGCATAGAATAAATTTTCATATGCTTTGAGTAAATGCATTAAGTATTGCATTACACGCACTGCAACCAACTATAACGAACGCTTATTACCCTCAAATCAAATTCGTCAATCACATGATCTCGCCCAATAATTATGCCTCACTCCCAAATGCTCTTGGGACAAAAGATGCTGGGTCCATAAGTGGATTTAACCATTTGGTATAGCAGGGGAAGCTGTAGTACTATGAATAAAGCCACTGGGACGGAGGTCAGCAAAATAATGGGAATGAGAACCCACTCCACCAGTCTCTTATCCAGCACAATTGTGAGAGTTGCAGTGAAGGCTACCAGCATGAATGCCAAGGAAAGAAATAGAAAAGAAAGTCCCATTAGGATCTTCTTAGGCAACGCTTCAAGAAAATCTTGCACCTTATACCGCGATGTTAAGATGGCTAGGAATAGCAAGATGGCTGTCACAGAGAAGAACAAACCTAACACATCCGAAATTATGAAAACCAGGAAAGAGTCCTCTCCTAACAACAACGGGACTCCACTTTTGTCATTATTTCCTCCAGGCACAGTGAATGCAGCAGCGAACAATACTGTGGCAATTAGAGCTGAGGTGATCATACATGAATTTGATGTGTCCTTCATCCACTTCTCTCCACTCTCAAGCAAATCTTTGCGGTTCTCCACGAATGAAGTCCAAAATGTTTTACTCCCCATGTACCGGTCTCTCATGTCAGGGACAACCCAGCTTTCCACAGCCTAACAAACAGAAGAGTTTTGATAAGTGGATACGGTTATGAACATTTAAATAAATAAATAAGACAAACGAGGGAACATTTTAAGGAGACCAAGACTTATCCAACGAAACTGCCTGGAGGTAAAGTCACATGTTAAAATCTAGATTATGTCGAAATAAAAGACAAGCACAACAAGTGAAGAGGGAGAGAGAGAACGAAAAGAGGAACTTCTTACTATACCACTTCTATCATAAATAAAGTAATTAATATCAATAATAGATTCAATCTCATAGCTGAGGATCAATGTTTTCAAAACATACTTTAAACTTTCCTCTTAAATATTTAATGAGAATTTGAAAGTGAAGAAGGTATAATTAGGTTGAAGAGAGAGAAACATTACATTGAAGAGAGGGATATTTTGGTAAGTTAACTAAAAAATGAGTGCCTTAACCGAAATGGGAGTGCAAATAGCTAGGCTTATGATAATTATCATTAGGGGTGAGAATGGTTCAAGAGAGAAACCTAAAACCTGAGAATCGAACTGATGGGAACTTGTTCGATTCTGGGTTCCAACTTCCAAGATATGCAAGGTAAGTTCTAAGTTCCAAAAATTAGGGAACTTATTTTCATGGGTAGTCCAAGATTCTAGGTTGGTGGAATTTAAAACTTAGAACTTAGAATCTAAAACAAGTTTTTGTGTTTTTCTTGATCCATGTTTTCAAGTGTTTAATCTAGGACTATTAGTCTAAGTTTCCATTTTATAATCGAGACTTTTACTTTGTTAATGTTTTATATTTTTTAATGTCTAAATATAAATTATGGTAAATAAATTATAGCAATGAATGATGGTTATTAAAGGTGATAATTCACTCAATCGTTCAATTAATAATACAGGTTAGTCATTAAAGGTGATATTTCACTTAATCATTCAATTAATAATACAATTGGAATCTAGATAGTATTTGGAACTGACTTTGAAACCTGTAGTAGGGTAAGTTTCAATTTTCAAGGTATAAAGGATAGGTTTCAGATTTCAAAAAATGAGGAACTTGTTCCAACGAGTCGGTTCCAAGTTCTAGATGGAACTTGTACGGAACCTATAATTGCTTATCTCTAATTATCATTACATGCAATATTCAATATATGCAAAGAAAGACACTTACCCTATACCATTGGAAGACACTTACCCTATACCATCGGAGTTCTCTTTGCATTTGGAAGGCTGCTCCGGCCTCGGTAGTTACTCCATCGAAACTACGATAGTAGTATGCTGCTGCACTCATCATATCTGCCGAGTCTTGCTCTGAAGGCCCTGGAACTAAAGACAACTCATTGGTTGAGCTTACCTGCAAAAAGAGTCCGAGAGTCTTTTCTTGGCGAAACATCACCGCATGTGTCGTCAACCTCTTATTATAAGGCGTAACCCAAAGAAGCTCTGGGAAAAACTGAAAACAGAGCTTCAGGAAATCATCGAATCCCCTGGCTATCGCTTCACATAGACGTCGGTCGTCTAGGTAAAGAATGGAGATCTCGGTAGTGTTCATATAAGAGATTGCAATGCAAACTTGTTTTGCCAACTCGATTGCCGTCACGTGCCTTAGCTTCACCTCGTGAACTCTCTTGATTATAGGAACTACAAAATGTAAAAAAAAAAAAAAAAAAAAAAGGAAAATGAAAATAAAAAGCGAAGGAGCGGCAACTGGATCAAGAAAAAAGTTCTCCAACCCTGGGTCTCAATCTCTTTTAGACATCAAATTGCATCTAACAACAGTCTGCTAGTTGTCATAATTCACCGCATCTAGAGCTTGCGTTGGCAGGTGATTGGGAAAACGATCTCATTCTTTCTTTTTCTTTTTTTAATTTTTTAGGAAAGCTATTTTTTCTTTCTCCTTTGGGATTCTGTCCTCAAATGCAAACAGTGGGTTCAGCAATTGCTGATGCGACGTACAAAAAAAGGTATCAAATCAATTTGGCATTTTCCCAGAAATAGCCATGCTAATGACGTCTGAGTAGCTAGGGTAAATTACAATAGTCTTTGTCGATATAAGATTATTTTAGACGATATAATTAAAATATGTACAGCAGCTACTAACAAAAAAATTATATCAATCGTACAAACCATTGTATTGTTATTTATGCCCAACACGAGCAAAATATTTTTTTTCTCCATTTTGTCTGTCTCTAACAAAACCAAAAATTCCACATGAGGTCACATAACGGTACATGCCTATTCGAGTTTACTTGTTACACCAAAATGACATAGTAAGTATTTGGTTTGGCTTTTGCAGAAAGTCTTTGGAAAAATGCAAAAGATTTTAGGCTTCATCAATTTCACGAAAAATGTAACAAATCTGGAAAATGTTTTCCAGGAAGCCATATTCCAAGAAAGTGATAATATTTTTCGGTATTTGGCCGAAACTTACAAATGAGATAAAAAATATTTTCCATCATTTGGTATAGAAAATCTCATATGATTTTCCTTTATGCTCTTACTTTAATTTATGAAGTATTGATACTCTCTGGGAGCTTTTGTGTCGTGTCGGAGATTTTGATGTGTGTTCAATACTCGGTCAATAAGTGTTAGAAGGTCAACCCTCCCGATATTTGAGTCTGGAATTCTGACACATGATTCCGACACACATAGAGTCAATTTTAAAATTTTCAATAAAATGTAGATGTGTAAATAATAAAAATAAAAATAATCAAGGGGGAAAGAAGAAAAACTTTGTCATCTCTTCTCTTCTGACTCTTACTCCCATGTCACACAATTCACCCCCACGTTTTTTTTTTCTCTTCTCTTTCAGCATGTTCTAACACACAAGTTTAAAATGTGGATTGCTAGTTTTCTTTTTCATCCAAGTTTTATGGATTATTAGAATGAAATTGAAACAATTAATTATATTAACAAATGGTGGATTAATTTTTTAGGGTAAATTCATTCTAGGCTCTTTTTTATGATATTTGTGAATTATAATCAAATTAATTTAATTAAAATAGTCATAAAAAAGTAATTTATCATGTTTATATAAAAATATACATTTAATATATAACATATTCCAACGTACCAGAATTCTCTATTTTTTTTTTAAAGAATGATATGTTGATGTATTGTGTCATGTCATGTCCTGTTGCATGTCACATGTCGTTGTTAGTGCTACTTAGCCTTTAATAATTTTTTTATTTTTATTTTTATTTTTATTTTTATTTTTTTTGGTAAAAACATAGAATTGTTATTTATTTCTTTTATTTCTTTTTCTTTTTTCTTCTTCGGCCAATCGCCAACCACAACAAGGGCTGGTGACTGGCCTCAGGTGAGCCAAGCCAAGCCAAGCCAGCCTCGGGCAAAACTCCTTCTCACTAGATCCAGCAAGATCAAGCTCACCCGAGACCAATGAGCTCAAGTCTCGCTAGATTGGCGAGCTTGTCCCTCACCTATGTTCAGTCGTTGTGGCTGGTCGAGGAAGAAGCAAAAGGGAAATGAAAGAAACAAAAAATGATTAGAAATTACTTTTTAAAAATAATTTATTAAAAATCTATTTTTAAATAAAAATCATTAAAATATCGATATTTTTAAAATAAAAATAATCAAAAATTCGATTTAAATTTTTTTATTTTCTTAAGAACGAATGTTTCATTAATAAAAACTCAAGCTCAAGCATTGACAATTCATGCACGACCTACATGGATTGAAGCTTAACTCTTGGGGACTAGAGCTCTAAAGTTGGGGCTCAAGCCTAATCTTTATGGATGTAGATACCAGGGCATAGGGCATATGCACCATGGGCTCGGGCCCGGCCTCAATGGACTTGGGCATAGGCGCTAGGGGCTTGGGCCTAGGAACCAGAGTCCTAAGGCTGGCCTCATTGAACCCATATTTGATCTCAATAGACTTGTGCCCAAGCGTTAGAGACCTCGTCCCGGCCTCAATGGACCTAAGCTTGGACCTCGATGGACCCATCCCCAGCATTGGAGACTGGGAACCAGCATTAGAATTCTCATGTTCAAATATAGAATTTCAAGTTCATACCTAATCATATTTGAAAAAAAAATCGATTTTTTCAAAAAGGAAATCATTTTCCCAAATTTAAGCATAGTTTTCCATTAACTAAGAAAACATTTTTCATTGACTCATTTTCCTAAGCAATTCAAATGTCGGAAAATAGAAATTTTTTTCTTGAAAAATATTTTCCATGTAACAAACAGAGCCTTAGGTTAAAGAGATTCTTTAAAATGCAAGTAGTGTTTAGTATATTGTAATTTAAAAGTGTATTGTGAAGCAACGTTTGTGTTTGGGAAAATCACACTTTGTGAGGAATTCCGTTATTTTTTTATAGAAAAAACCTCAAAATTAGCAATGGGCTCAACAACCAGCATCTTGAGACCTTTGCTGACAACATTGCACAAGGTTAGGATATTTCTGGATTTATGAAAGTTTATCGATGGTAAAGTTGGAAGAAAAAATAGTTTAGCATTCTAGAAATGCTCAAAGGTCAAAGCACTTCTAGACTTATCTTGATTTAAAGGCCCTCAGAGGCATTTGGAAATGCAATTGCATCTCTCTAAAAACTCTTAAAAAAATTTATTACACAATACTTGAATATGTGCAAGGGGCTTTAGAGTACAAAAACCTTTGGGAGAATATATAATGAAAGGGTCTATGTTCAGAACAAGAATTTAACAAAGGCAGGCATTCAATCCCCTTGTGGTGCCTCTCTCAAGCCTTACCTTATCGGGACTGACTTTTAGTATCCAACTAAACTCTTATTCCAAACATAAGGCTTTCTAGCATTTGTTTCGGTGCACAAGATCCATATGAGGGCAAGTGCAAAGCATACTACCAGGACAAGGTGCTATCTTGCCGTTCTAAGATCTCTAATACTGGATAGAAATTTGAAGTGAAGAAGGGAGCATTAACTTTGCATGTTTTAAGCACACAAACACATGATTTTATTGATGAATGCTACTCTTTTGATGCTAGAAGATAAAGACCTATGACATGGTTCTGAACCCTATACACCATTTAATAGTGCAAGGTAGCAACAACAGAATCTACTACTTAGGGAGGTCCACTAATTTGGAGTTGAACTTTAGGGTAGTGAAAAGTAAGTGCCATATTGAAATTTGGAAAGAGAGCGACATTGTTCCAGCATTCAAGATGGTCTCAACTGTCTCAATAAATTTTAATTTGATAAAAATACACAACGACACTATTTTGTTTCCCTTTTTGTTCATTGACTAAAATAGAAGAAGAATAAGGTACAAGGTTAAAGGGCATTTTGGGGGCATTCAAAAGTTGAGTGAAGATGACAAGTGCAACTACAAGTAAAAGTTGTGAATAAGTTTTGGGAACTACAGGATCGTTTTTAGTGACAGGTGGTGTTTGGGCTAATTTTCGCGCGCTGTAAGTAGTCCACCTTTTGGGTAATCTTAAGAGCCCATTATCACAAATTGGCCTAATGTATTCAGGCATTTTTTTTTTTTTTGAGTGCTTCCCACAAATCTGAATTATAGGATTATAAGGAGAAAACTCCCTTATTATCTCACTAGCAGCTTGCTAGTATAGGATATATAACTTGGGCTGGAATTATGGGATGCATAGTTTTGTTGAGACCCACGAAATTCACTCCCATTGAAATATTCTGCTATTTCAAGCCCTCCCAAACAAATTATTCTGATTATTCCTATTTGCTCCTCTTCCTATTCTTCGCACCTTTCTGAAGTTGCTAAAAAATATGTTAATTTACTATGTTAATTTGATTAAATGATAAACTCATGCTAAGGGGAAATATCAAAAAAATCATAAACCTATTGCACCAATACTTATTTGATTATAAACATTTCAATTGGGTTAATTTAGTCTCAAATCTTTTCATATTTTGTTAACTGAGTCCATCTAGTTAATTTTGGCCAAAAATCATTCGACGTTGACGTAGCCGTCTTACATGGCATAGTTGGAGCTAACGTGGATAATTTTTATTAAAAGAAAAATTGAATATTTATTTAATTATTTATTTTTCCTTTCTTTTTTGTTTGTTTCATTTTTGTTGGTGAGGGTTGAGGCCCAACAAGCCCTCGTTGCCACGGGAAAATCTGGGGATGGTAATGGGCAAGGGCTTGAAGGGTATCATCTAGGGCCTCACCTTGGGCCTTCGTGGCCAAAATGAAATAAAAATTAAAGAAATAAAAAAATAAAAGAAAATATAAATAGTTAAAAAATAATTATAATATTATTTAGAAATGTCAATGTCAATGTCAGCTTCAACTATACCATTGTGGTTAGCATCTACATTAGCAATTCCCAACGGAAACTTGATAGAATGGATTCAATTGGGAAAATGTGAAAATATTTATAACTAAATTAGCCCAATTGAGAGGTCTATGACGCAATTGGTATCAACGTGATAGGATTAGAACTTTTTTTTTGTACATTCCCCCTCATGCTATTATCTATTGCAACCTTATTTTGGAGTCAATGACGCTAGGGGCTTGTCCCAAGTCCCATGCCCAATTCTTGCACTCTCTCATCGTTTTTTTTTTTTTTTTTTTGGTGCTGTACTGGGATGAAGTAGCAATCAAAGAAAATAATATTTAGGCTCTAAGCACTTCACCCATAATGAAAAAGACAAATACAAATGGGTTCACGTTTCTTATTTTTTCCAGAAAGTTTTGCACGCTTGATGGAGATGATGAAGCCAACATGATTTCATGAATCAAGATTGAAGGAGAAGTCCTATGTTTATGTAACTCCTATTCCATATTTTCTGTTTAGATCATCTAGCCATAAGCAAGAAATTCCTAGGTTAACATCATATCTCGCTTCAATTTGCAGTTTCAAGTATTATTTTTTCACTTTTTTCTTACAATTTTGCAACTCTTGCAATGAGATTTTGGTGAATTTTAGATATATTTTAAAATATAAAAAATAAAACAGAAAATCATATATAACTATGTTTGAGTTTGAATAATTTTTTCGAAGGATTTTTATTAGGTCCCTCGGTGGTGTAAAGACTAAGTTGTACATTCACCGTTGGAAGAGATATGTGGAAAAATTTAATTACAAAACTAACTTCATACATGAATATCACTTATCCAATTGTGAATATGCAATGGTTTTTCCACACAAAAGTTGGCCCAACACAAATCTTTTTCGAATTATGGCAAAGAATTTTCCTACTTATGAAGGAAGTAAAAAACAAACAAGGCATAGACTTTTAGTTGGAAAAAGAGGGATAGAGATAAAGATGGTATCTTGATAAGATGGAAGCGTACCTACAATTTTGGCAATATTCCAAAGTGACCTTGCAAGACATTGAAACGCTACAATCAAGATGCAAGAGAAAACCTAGTCACTGGATATGAAATCATTGTAAAACCTCGTAATTCATTTGTCACATTGTCTAATCAATTTAGTTATACAAGATTTATGCACGTGATTGGATCATATGTGATTCGTTGGGGATAGTTGATCCATGAAGTAATTCGATTTTAGGCCATTATTCAAGTAAAATTAGGTCAAGGAACCAAAAGATATCCCCAAAAAAAAAAAAACCATTTCCAATTTCTTTCACTAGTACGGAGGGAATCGATCTAAGAAAATTGACTTAAAGTTCAAAAATATGAAAGGTCCTAAGATAATTCCCAACAGCAAAAATGCATACCCACCCGGATCCGAATTTTTATCCGTTGGTTTGTATTTCAAGTCCACCGGAATACCTTCAATTCAGAAACAAAAGAGCAAGTGATGAGGTGGGTATGATCATCTTGACGGGAATCAGTAGTGAAGGGATGCGAGTGCAGAAAGTACAGACATTTGTATATCAATGCTTCCAAAACACTGAGCCTGGTTCCGCTGCGAAAGTTTTTAGGCGACTTCGCCAACGCCTCCAGTACAGATCCGTCTGCACGCTCTGTACTTCGCATGGTCTTTAAGCGAGGGTACTGCTCGAATAGATAAAGGGTGATATCTATTCGAAATCACCAGCATAGTTTTTTTTTTTTTTTTTTTCAGTCGTAAAATCACCAACAAAGTTGATCAGGAAAATAAGCCAAGTCTGGATTGAAGTAGAAAACAGATGGAATTGAGATAGAGTGATGGTGATCCTACCATGATGACCAGCGTGGGTGAGATCTATAATGGTGTCAATCGCAGAGGGACTGTTGAAGGGATCACCTGCCCCATCTTTTGTTGTATTTTTCGCCAGGAACCAGGCAATCTCTTTATGCATAGAAGCTGCCACAGCAGATATTCCCAAAGGAATACGTCCTTCGTTATCTGCAAGTTGCGTCAACTTAGGATTACTTATAACTAATGCTTTGACCATCCTTATCCTTCCACACAGGACAGCATTGTGGAGGGCTGTGCGGCCATCACAATCGACCATTTCAAGCGCTTCTGGATGTGGAGACAAGAGCTCCACCAGGTTCTCCAAAAATTGGTCTCGGGCACTCAAAGCAGCTACGTGAAGCGCTGTCTCTGATCTGCTTGTTATTTTGGCCATCTTTGAAGCAGCATCTCGTTCGAAAAATCTTGTAGCAGATCCCCAATCGCCCAGGAATGCAGCTCGCAACAATGGTCGGTAATAGGGTTCATCCACTTCCTCTTCGGAATCATATACTTCCTCTTCGGAATTTTCTGCAATAGACGCAGACTTTTCTGATCATTCAGTTAATACTTTTATCCTTGCTGACATTAAGAAGTGCCCCAGAAAAAAAAAGGAATTTCATGAAGATCCACCCCAGATATTAATTTCACATTGAAAATAACTCTTTTGAGGGATAACGCACCTGAAGAACCTCCAGATTGGGAAGAAGCTGATCCAGCGCTTGCACAAACACTTTCAATATCTGTAGGAGAAAGCGTGAGCACTAAGTCCTTCGCCTAATTCCCCCCCCCCCCCCCCACTTTTTTTCTAGCCAAGGTCAGCATTACGTTCGTTGGTGTTAAAAAATAAAATAAACCATGAGAAAATACAAGTTCCAGACTCCATCGATTATACCATATTTATTCTCAATTGGAACATGAACATGTACCTGTTGGTGGTTCTGCATGAGTCAAATTTCCTTGCTCTTCACTTGGCTGTGTCGCCATTGGATTGCTCTCCTGGTTAGAGTCTTTCAACAATGAAGTAAACGGAGAATGCAAAAAATGGGCAAGATACAGTTTTCAAAGAGTGTTAGTCTCCCTGGGGGGAGTTCAGTCCTTCCTTATATACAAGTACATGCCTTAAATTAAAGGGGAGCCTCTACAATTACAACAAGAAAGCATATATTTTTTCCCACTTTTATGGCGGTTGGATTACTTTAGTGTAAAATAGTTTATCCATGGGAATATATACCAGTCCTCTACTGGTTAGCTACGCCATCGTCACGCCTGGATTCTTGCACACAGGTCAATAGGACCGAAGGGTCCAGTCTCTAGCATGCAGCTTGCAACAATGGTCGGTAATAGGGTTCATCCACTACGTTTTCCAATATTTCTCCAATGGATGAGAACTTTAAAGGCCACTTAAGTCAATTCTTTTTCATTGCTGACATTTCGTGATGATCCAGCCCAGATATTAATTTCACACTGAAAATAACTCTTTTGAGGCATAACACACCTGAAGCACCTCCGGATTGAGAAGAAGCCGATCCATTGCTTACACAAGCATTTTCAGTATCTGTAGGAGAAAGAGTGAGACAAAATCCTTCTCATAATAAATTTATTCTCTCTTTTTCTTACCTAAGGTGAGGGTTACCTTTGTTCGATGATAAAGCAAAGAAATAGAACCATGAGAAAATACAAGTTGCAGCATATTTTATTCTCTCCATGGGGTTGCTCTCCTGGTTAGTCTTTCAAGAGCAAAGTAAAATATTCAGTTATCAAAGAGTTTTATCCTCCGTTGGGAGGGAGTTCATTCCTTCCTTGTGTACCTCCTTTAAAGTAAAGGGAAGCCTCTACAATTACAACAAACAAGCATATATATTTTTCCCACTTTTACGACAGTTGGATTACTTGAGTGTAAAATAGTTGATCCTTGGGAATATAGAGTTGTCCTATACTGGTAAGCTCCACCTTGAGCACGCCTGGATTCCTCTACACACGCCCACAGGACCGAAGGGTCCTCTCTCTGGCACCAGGGATCCTCAATTTTCGCCGTTCAAGAACTTGCTCTTCTCGTTCAAACCTTTATTCATCCATTCCTGAAGTTCCATACGCTCATCCCACGCCTCAGTTACTGCCATGGAAGTGCTGGTTTCGCTTTAAAACTGCCTTGCAGATACGGACTTGACAGCTCCCTGTCTTGGCGTTTTTCCTTGATTCGAGTCTTCCGCCGGCGACCCACTTCACGGCGGTGCTTCGTCGTCGTGCCTTTATCCCCGATGATACTCACGCATACAGCGTCACCTCCCGTAATCATCGAATTGGCCTTGAATAGCCACGGTATTACTCTGCTCTGTTCTGCTCTGTTTCTGTGTCGCTGCTGTGATCGGCCCTGCTGTTGCGAGTATAGAACGCCCAGCTTGCCACCATCGTCGATTGCTCAAAACTGAACATTCGCTGGGATGGACAGCAACAGCTAAACCAAATCTGGAGAGAAACAGAAGATACAATAAAAAGTTTACGAGTCCCCGCTGGAGCATTCGCATCGTCTAAACCCGGATCAGTATTGAGAGCAGCGTCTTTTGTGCCGTCTTACTTTCTCAGCGGAGCTAGGCTTAACCTCTGGGAAAGACTGCTATGCAAATTTCAGCCCTTCCGCCGATTTTCTTCTCGAATGCATTTGATTCGGACGACTCATAAGATCGTACATGTTCACCCGCTCTTTTTGAATCTGTAGGATCTTGCCAGAGAGCATTTATATATTATCTAATTTCGATCCCCTTACGCTCACCCTTTGCCCGGTTTATCGCCTAAGTTGCTTGCGCTGATAATAGTTGCGAATAAGGTGCTCATAGGTTTTTTCTGTCTTCTTTTGATAAGTAATTATATAATTTATGTGGAATATCGGCGAATAAAGTGTGAGTTTAAAAAAAAAAATGCACAAATGGTCTTATCCATCCTTGATTTAAGAGTTTTGACCACTCAAGGGTGCATGACAACCCAAAATTTCTGTTCCAGAAATAGTTTTTCTGTTCCAGACCTGTTTTTGGAAGAAAAATCTGTTTGATAAACCTATTCAGTTTTTCTATTTCTGGAATAGATTTCTATTCCAGAAATAGGTTTGGAAGAGAAATTAGAAGCTAAAATTTTCTACTTCTGATTTCTGAAAGAGAAATAAGAAATAATTTCTCTCACTAAACCCTAATTTCGGTAAGTCCTCCCTCATCTCCTCTACGTCTTTGCCTCCTCCTCTTCCTCCGCCTCTCCTCATTTTATTAAAAATAAAAAATAAATAAAAATAAATATATTCATTTTACTCATTTAAAAATAAAAATAAATTTATAAAAATAAATAAATTATTTTTATTTATGATAAATAAAAATAATTTATTCATGATAAATAAAAATAAATTATTTTTATTAAAAATAAATTTATTATTATTTACCTTGAGTGTTTTGCCAAATCAATTTTTTTATTCATTTTAAAATAAATTTATTCATAAAATAAAATAAAATAGAATAAATAAAATAAAATTTATTTTTATATTTTAATTTTAAAATAAAATGATATTTTAATTTTAAAATAAAATGATATTTTAATTTTAAAATAAAAATATTTATTTTAAAATAAAATGATATTTTTATTTTAAAATAAAATGATATTTTAATTTTAAAATAAAATGATATTTTAATTTTAAAATAAAATGATATTTTAATTTTAAAATAAAAATTTTAATTTTAAAATAAAATGATATTTTTATTTTATTTTTTTATGATTTATTTTATTTTATTTTATTAATTATTTTTTTTGTTACTAAATCATTTTTATTTTTATTTTTTATATTAGAGGTCGTCGGTTGTCGCCACCGCCGTGCGAAAAGAAGAAATTTTGTGTCATTATCAAACGAATTTCTATTTTTAGAGTAGAAATTTTGTGTCGTTATCAAACGGTTATTTTTGCTTAGAAACTCTTCTAGAATTAGAAATAGAAAAATCTATTTCTGTTCCAGAAACAATTTCTGTAACAGAATGGTTGTCATGCGCACCCTCACTCTCCTTACTAACATCAAAATTCATGGTTGTACAAGGCCCCTTGTTGAAAATTTCTTTTACCCCACGTACATTATAATTACTCTATTAATATTAATTTTTTAATTTATGAATTATTAATTGGAATGGAAAATTTTACTACACGTGAATTAGGGATGGCAATGGGACAGGTCAGGTGCATGGACTGCAAGGTGCGTAAGGGGGTGGCGTCCTGCTCCACATTTACTAGAGATGCCCTATCCCTGCACCATGTTCTGAGCAGGGATATAGTTTTTTTTTTTTTTTTGGCCAGTTAAAAAAAATTGCAAGTTGAATAAATTATATATGGGCAAAAAAAAAAATGAATTTGGAATCCTTATATCCATTACCATAAAGTTTAGTTTGGAATATTTCCATGATAAATCGATGAGAAAAGGGATTTGAAATGTTTAAGTCATATTGAAATCTATGTTTTTTTTTTTTTTGAGCAAATATTGAAATCTATGTTGAAAATGAGGAACATTATATTACTAAAATAATACAATTTATGTGAAGGAAGAAGGTTAGGACTAGAAATCTCCACGATTTAGATATAGATCGTGCTTTGGGCTTGCTCGTGGGTTGGGCCCGAGCGTATCCATGTCCCTCCTCCAACTCCCATGGCGGATAGAAAATTTCGTCCCATTCCCACTTAAAACTCCCTATCCACTTTAATTAGGGCGAGGTAGCATGGATATTTGGTAGGGTAAGTAATTTGCCATACTTAATGTGAATCGATACACAAGTTTCATTTTTGGCATTTTATCATGATTTCAAAATTAATATAGTAATTTTTTTTAATAAAGTGATCTATTTATCTATATGTACATGTTATTTGTTTGTATTTGCAATGAACTTTTTTTTACACCTTTGTAATATTTTCTAAAATCACTACCAGCTATTCAAATATAAAAGCTCATGTAGATAGAAGGAGCTATTGTTTAATATTTAAACATTCTAATATTCCCCTCAAGTGTAAGTTGGACTTGGAATAAGATTAAAGCATGTATATATATGATAAGGGAGATTTTAGAAAAGATTTGAACTCAATATGTGATACTTGTGTATCGATTCACAAAATATTTGTGATACTTATAATGCAACTATTTGGTATTTTCTCTATGTGCATACGTACATACATATGTTTGTATTTATGTATTACTCTTGTCTAATTTTGATTTATAAGCAATTTAATTGTATTGTCTCGATGAATGTTAAGTTTTCATAATCAACAATTTTACCCTTTAATTACGTAGATATATAATTGCCTTACTAACTTAGCTTTGAAAATGAACCTTTTCCAATGCACAAGAAAATTAAAGTAGAAATATGCTTATATGCTTGTAATTGATGTCACAGAATTACAGGTTGTTTTTAATATCTTCATTTATTGAGTTTCCTTAAACATCTACAGGAAAGTTTTATAAAGAAAAGAAATTTCAAATATGCTTTTAACATTGAAGAAAATAAATGCTATTAAGATACTTATTAATACTCGTCTATTAAAGCGAGAGCCGTGTGGCTAATATAATGAGTCCGGGCATAAACGTAAGCCAATGGTCCAGTGACTCTTGGCACGTTTCTTCCGTCATGATTATCAATGAAAAGTGAAAAAGAAAAAAAAAAACTGACATTTCTTTCTTTACATAGTTTGTGTCAACAAAAGATGTTTGCAGCACATACAAATCTCGGTGATGTACTTCATGTCTTTATTGGTGGGATGAGTAGATACAAATAAATCATATTATTTCTTTTTCAATCTTTTGAGCAAAAAAAGTTACTACACAAGACATTTATTTATTAATAATTTTTCAACAATGACATCCCTTACTTAAATTAATAGTTCACATATCAAATGTAGCTAATAACTAACTTTAAGATGACTAGTGGGCAAGTAGTCCCAGGTTCTAGTGCCACATACCATTAGGTTCAGTCCTTAGTCATGAAACCATTACATTAAGATGACTCTGACCCTCTTTCGTCCTGTAGAGTTCATTCTATTCATTCATAGTTGACACCATGATCAAGTTAAGCCTTTACCAAGTTAAGTTGCTTCTTGGGCTTGGGAAAGCTACCGGGCAACTTAATTTGCAAGCCTTTAGTCATATAATTTATCAGCAAAATGAGCACTTGACTTTTGAGAAGCCTAAAAGCAAAAGTGAAGAACTACAATTTGATGACTCTGTCTCTCTTTCTTATTATAGAGTTGATTCCATCCCTTGATAGTTGACATCACGATCAAGATAAGTCTTTACCAAGTTAACTTGCTTCTTGGGCTTGTGAAAGCTATTTGGGCAACTTACTTTGCAAGCCTTTAGTCATATAATTTATCAGCAAAATGAGCACTTCACTTTTGTTAAGCCTAAAAGCAAAAGTAAAGAACTTCAATTTGATGACTCTATCCCTCTTTCTTACTTAGAGTTCATTCCATCCCTTGACAATCGACATCGTGATCAAGTTGAGTCTTTACCAAGTTAAATTGCATCTTCAGCTTGGAAAAGCTATTTGGGCAACTTAATTTGCAAGCCTTTAGTCGTATAATTCATCAACAAAATGAGCACCTCACTTTTGTCAAGCTCAAATGCAAAAGTAAAGAACTTGAAGTTGATGACTTTGTCCCTCTTTCTTACAGAGCTCATTCCATCCCTTGACAATTGACACCACGATCAAGTTGAGTCTTTACTAAGTTATGTTGCTTCTTGGGCTTGCAAAAGCTATTCGAAAGCCTTTAGTCATATAATTCATCAGCAAAATGAGCACCTCACTTTTGTCAAGCCTGAAAGCAAAAGTAAAGAACTTGAATTTGATGACTCTATCCCTCTTTCTTACTATAGAATTCATTCCATCCCTTGACAGTTGACACCACAATCAAGTTGAGTCTTTACCATGTTAAGTTGCTTCTTGGGCTTGGAAAAGCTATTCGAGTAACCTAATTTGCAAGTCTTTAGTCGTATAATCCATCAGCAAAATAAGCAACTCACTTTAGTCAAGCCCGAAAGCAAAAGTAAAGAATTTAAATTTGATGACTTTATCCCTCTTTCTTACTTTAGAGTTCATTCCAACCATGATCAAGTTGAGTCTTTACCAAGTCAAGTTGCTTTCAAGCCTTTATTCGTAACTTATCTAAAAAAAGGAAAATTCCAAATAAAGGCTCGAAGTATCCTTATTTTATCAAATAAGGACCCGAAGTGAAATTTGTTTCAAATAAAGGCCTTAAGTGCCCTTATTTTCTTAAATAAGAGCCCGTAATAGTTATGATTGTTTCAAATAAGGGCCTAATCTTGCTAGCTCTTTGGCTAGCAAAATATTCCAAGTGATTAAGGTTATTTTCATCTAAATGCATTTTTAATTTAAATTTTAATTAAATTATATTAAAATTTTAAAAGGTTAAAAAAAATTTAAAAAAAAAAAGAAGAAACTAAAATATAGGTATCATGGGGGGGGGGGGGGGGGGGGAGGCGGTGGCAGTGGCAATGGTGATAGGCAAGCTATGAAGCACGGACACGTTGTCCGTGCTTCCATGTTGTGTCGGACACGTGTCGGACACGGTCGGACACGCGGTCAACACGTGTCGGATTTTCCGACATGCGGTCAACTTTTCTCGACACGCGTGTTGACGCGTGTTCGGAAG
Source organism: Eucalyptus rudis (assembly GCA_019915205.1). Lineage (NCBI taxonomy): Eukaryota > Viridiplantae > Streptophyta > Magnoliopsida > Myrtales > Myrtaceae > Eucalyptus > Eucalyptus rudis. The sequence continues at coordinate 12,515,809 of JAHMTN010000007.1, read as the reverse complement.
ACTGATGGAGGGTGGAGGCGAGGGAGGGATAGGGAGCAGAGGCCGCGAGCGCCAGCGAGACGAAGCCACGAACGGACCACCGCGCTAGCGAGACGAAGCCACGAACGGACCACCGCGACAGCGAGAGACGGCTAGAGAAAGAGCCGAACAGAGAGAAAGAAGAGAGAAGGCAAACTCCCGCTGGCGAGACGAAGCCACGAACGGACCACCACGATGGCGAGAAACGGCCAGAGAGAGCGGCGAGGGCCGCCACTGTTGCGATGGATCGGTGACGAGAGGAAGAGGAGAGGAGGGAAGGGGGTCGTGTGGCGAGCGGCAAGGAGGAATAGGAATAGGAAAAGGAGGGCTCGGCGGCTTGCTAGGGTTTTTCATAAAGAAACCAAAAAAAAAAAAAAAAGGAGATTGATGGCGTGAGGGGGAGGGGAAGTGACAGCTTACCTGTCACTGTCAAGTGGTGGGGGGAGGGAAAAAGGTAAAATAAACTTGTGGTGGAGGGAAAAGGACGAACAAAGAAGGGGTGGATTTTGGGGATTTTTTTTAACCGGAAAATTAAATAAATGAAATTAAAAAATAATTTCGAAAAATAAAAGTATTGAATTTTGAATAATGATAAATTTTGGTCATTGTAGAAAATCACAGATTTATTTAAATAAATTGATTCTAATTTCTTATTAATTATTAGTTTCATCGATAACTTTTGTTAAAATTTAAAAAATGTTTCGCATTAACTCTGAATATATTTTTCGAATTTCAAATGAATTGATTTGTTGATATTATTAGTGTAAATTTATTATAGGATTTTTTTAATTATTTATTTATTTATGAATTTGAATCAAATTAATTAAAAATAAAAGTATTCATTTAATATATAACGTGTCGCAACGTGTCGAAATTCTCTATTTTTTAGAAATGACGTGTCGACGTGTCATGTCGTGTCGTGTGTTGGTGCTATATAGTAGGCAAGAGGGAGCTCTCCCTCCCATGAGTTCTATATATATATATTAGTTTGTTTTTTGGGAAAATACAGAAAAAAGAAAGAAAAAAGAAAGAAAAAAGGAAAACAAATTTCAAAAATTTAAAAGAAGAAATTTCCCTTCACCAATTGATGAGTTCAGGCCTTTTTTTTAAAACTAATATGATCACTTCAGGCCCTTATTTAGGAAAATTAAAACACTTCAAGCCTTTATTTAAAATAATGTCCACTCCATACCCTTATTCAGAATTTTCCCTCAACAAAATAAGCACCTTATTTTTGTCAAGCATGAAAACAAAAGTAAAGAACTTCAATTTTGATGACTCTGTCCCACTTTCTCATTATAGAGTTCATTCTATCTCTTGATAGTTGACACCATGGTCAAGTTGAGTCTTTACCAAGTTAAGTCGCTTCTTGGGCTTGGAAAGCTATTCGAGCAACTTAATTTGCAAGCCTTTAGTTGTATAATTTATCAGCAAAATGAAGACCTCACTTTTGTCAAGTCTAAAAGCAAAAGTAAAGAACTTCAATCCTTAACAGTTGACACCATGATCAAGTTGAGTCTTTACCAAGTTCAATTGCTTTTTGGGCTTGGAAACGCTATTCAAGCAACTTAATTTGCAAGCCCTCATTCATATAATTCATTAGTAAAATGAGCACCTCGCTTCTCAAAAGCAAAAGTAAAGAACTTCAATATGATGACTTTGTCTCTCTTTCTTACTATAGAGTTTATTCCATCCATTGATAGTTGACTCCATGATCAAGTTGAGTCTTTATCAAGTTAAGTTGCTTCCTGGGCTTAGAAAAGCCATTTGGGCAACTTAATTTGCAAGCCTTTAGTTGTATAACTCATCAGCAAAATGAGTATCTTACTTTTGTCAAGCCCAAAAATGAAAGTAAAAAACATCAATTTGATGACTCTATCCCTCTTTTTTACTATAGAATAGTTGACACTATGATCAAGTTGAGCTTCTATCAAAATTGCTTCTATGCCTTTAGTCATAACTCATTAGCAAAATGAGCACATCACTTTTGTCAAGCCCAAAAGCAAAAGTAAAGATCTTGAATTTGATTACCGTCCCTCTTTCTTATTGTCAAGTTCATTCCATCCCTTGACCATAATCAAGTTGAGTCTTTACCAAGTTAAGTTGCTCCTAGGGCTTGCAAAAGCTGTTCGGACAACTTAATCTGCAAGCCTTTAGTTGTATAACTCGTCAGCAAAATTAGTACCTCACTTTGTCAAGCCCGAAAGCCAAAGTGAAGAACTTCAATTTGATTCCCTTGTCCCTCTTTCTTAAGAGTTCATTCTATCCCTTGACAATTGACACCTTGAATAAGTCGAGTCTTCACCAAGTCAAGTTGCTCCTTGGGCAAGTTATCTTTGCTGTAATTGTAGAGGCTCATGTTATATTTTTTCTCGGCTGGAGCTTGAACATGTACCTGCCGTGGTTCTGTATGAGTCGAATTTCCTTGTTCTTCACTTGGTAGTCTCGCCATTGGGTTGCTCTCCTGGTTAGAGTCTTTCAAAAACAAAGTAAGCAGAGAATGAAAAAATGGATAAGATATTCAGTTATCAAAGTTCAGTTAACAAAGAGTTTTAGCCTCCGGGTTTTTTTTTGGTGGGGTTGGCGAGGGGGGGGGGGGGGGGGGGGGGGAAGGAGAAGGAGTTCATTCGTTCCTTAGGTAACGGTGAGCCTCTACAATCGCAACAAGCAAGCATATCTTTTTTCTCCACTTTTTACGGTAATTGGATTAATTGAGTGTAAAATAGCTTATCCTTGGGAGTATAGACTAGTCCTCTACTGCTGAGCTCCACCTTCGTCACGCCTGGTTCCCCTACATATGCCCACAGGACTGAGGGTCCTCTCTCTGGCATCAGGGAGTTCTCATGAGTCTTATCCTTCACCTCACCATTCCAACGAGCTCCCTCACTGTAACACCAGCTGAGCTTCTAGAACAACGTTCCACCGTTGCCGACACCTACTTGACCTCAGGCGATCGCCGGCATAGGCTCGGACGAGTTTGGTCGAGAGGCTCTGTTTTCGGATCCTCAATTTTCGCCATTTAAAAGCTTGCTCTTCTCGTTCAAACATTTATTCATCCAGTCCTGAAGTTCCAGACTCTCATCCCGCGCCTCAGTGGCTGCCATGGAAGCACTAGTTTAGCCTAAAACTGCCCTTGCAGAGACGGACTTGACAGATCCCTGTCTTGGCCTTTTTCCTTGATTCGAGTCTTCCACTGGCGACTCACTTCACGGAGGTGCTTCGTCGTCGTGCCTTTATTCCCGATGATACTCACACATACAGTGGCACCTCGCGTAATCGTCGAAGTGGCCTTCGATAGCCACGGTATTACTCTGCTCTGTTCTGCTCTGTTTCCGTGTCGCTGCTCTGGTTCGCCCTGTTGTTGCGAGTATAGAACGCCCAGCCTGCCACCATCGCTGATTGCTCAAAAACTGAACATTTGGGATGGAAAGCAACAGCTAAACCAAATATGGAGAGAATCAGAAGATACAAGAAAAAGAAAACGCACAAGGAAAACAGGGAGAGTGGGAGCACTTGGTATATCAGTTCATTTCTTATAATTTCTGCAGAATCGTCACCACTTCTTGTGCACACACACTTGGTATAGGAGAACTGGGAATGAAGAGAAGAAAGCTCGGACTGAAATTTGCGATTCTGTTCGTGAATAAATGCCGTTCGTCCACCGTAAATGCAGCAGTAAGGAATACGTAAAGCCACCCGGCAAGGTTCTTAAACTTCTTCGCATGGTCTCTCTCTCCCGAAAAAAAAAAAAAAACCGAAGCGGAAAGGAAAGAAATTTTTTTGGACCGACGAGAAAAGTGATTCAGACAATCACTTGAAAAAAAAAACAGCAAATTATGAAAGAGGAGAATACGAACGATAATGCCTGTTTTTCGACATCAACGATCATAATCCACAGTCACAAAGTGATTTTCTATGATTAATATAAATACTGATAAACATGAAAATATAAAGATAATTTTTTCGGGATTTTTTATTACCAAAAATTACCATCTTCAGTTTGCCAGGTGCAAAGCGCCAAAGTGCCGATCTTTGTCTATAAACAACATGCACTTTTTCTTTTTTCTTCCGTTCTGTTTTCCACCAAATTCAGGACTAAACAGAATTATTATCTATCATGATACTTACGCGTTAATCTTATAGTTGAGAGGGAAAAGGATACTGATCTCCTACTACTCTGTATCTATGGTGCGCGTGCGCGAACGAGAGTGCGAGCCAAACAAGGTCCGGCCACCCTCGGCAATGGCGTAGGGTGTCAACGTACGTGCAATGATAATTTGACCATCGCTTCAAGCATTTCTGTCTATCCTTTGAATACAAAAGCTAACATGAACAAGAAAGAGATATAATTGAAAATCCATTTGATTAAAATGAGTTTAAGGATGATATCAATTGATCGGTACAAAAATTAAAGCCTCTATTTTACGTAGTCTAATTGAAATAAAATTAGGAACCCAACTGATTGAAAAGAGAAAGATAATGGACGATAGGTAATTGATAAATGTTCAGCACCTTTGGTCTTATTATCCCGAATGCAATATCTTAAATGTTCATTTTTTAGTGATGATGCTTAATATATGAGTAAATCTATAGTTACTCTAAAAGGAAGAAAGAGAAAGGGCCTGCGCTGATTTTGGTTCTCTCTCTCTTTTTTTTTTTTTTTTTTTTTTTTTTTTTTATTCTTCTTCTCTTTGTTGTATTCCGATCCATCTCTCCACTCAAAATCAATATGCCAATTATGGGTACGAAAATTACTGAAGTTGGATTTCTAGGTGATAGACTTTTGGCGATCCAAGCATAATTAGCAAAGACGGGCAAGGCCAATTGAAATGGTAACCATGCATTTTAAACAACGGTTGAAATAATACACACACATATATATTTATATTATGTTATTACAAAAATCTCTACCATAGATCAAAAATTATATTGAAGATTTTCCATTCACGGACAATATAAATTGATTTTTACGCGAGGCTCTCTTGCTCTACTTCTTCCTTCATTATTTTTTTTCCTTTTCCTTATAGTTTATGATTCCATTAATCAACGCTGTTAAAAATTTTGTGTGGCGACTTACGCAGACATTGAAAGGCAATCGGCAGTGATGTGGCGCCATTTGGTCGCAAAATTATCTTAGGTGGCTAAAGTTACAAGGACGAGGCCATTTGCTAGTGTCTCTCTTTGTTCCTCCATAGGAATTGATTTAGGGTTTTCGGGTTAATGCCGATCGATTCTCTCTCTTAAGGAAGCTTGATGCTTTGCTGAAGCTTGATTTGTTTGAAGCTTATTTGTTCGTTGAAGGCGATTTGGGGCGTAGGGCTTAGTATGTTGCTCGATTCTCTCTCCGTCAAGGAAGCTCGATTAGGCCGAGGCTCATTTGCTTACTAAAGGAGATTTGGGCCTTTTCTGGGGTTTTTTCTGCTGGATTCGATCTCTAGAAAGAAGCTTGATTCTAATTCGGTAATTCTCTGACTTTGCGAAGGAACATTTGTTTTTTAGGACATGACATCTAGAACCAAATGAACAGGGATTTTGTTGATGCAAAGATGTAACAGGACGTAAGGCATGAGGAGCATTTCTTCAAGAATAGTTCACGATTGTTGGAGAAGAATCAGAAATAAGAGTTGAATCGGTTGCGGAAGCTCGATTTATTCAAAGTCACCACATCACAGTTTCGTCTTGGAGTTCTCGCATTTCCTCTGGCAGGCTTCTCGACGAATCACCTACTATTTTCCATGTCCATTATCATGCGTATGTTTTTCTCTTACCTTTGATCAGGAGCATTTGTTAGTTAAAGTAGATCAATTCCTGCAAGCTGCCTATGTAATGATCGTAACAATGCTACTTATTCTCTCTTTCCAAACATTTGGAATAGTCTAAGTTGTGCTCAGAACTTGGACAATTTGTACAAGTATCAAGTTCAGCTGTTCCAGAAAGCAGGATACTCATCTCTTTGCCTGATAAGGACATAAGCAGGATACTGGCACTCTGTTCTTCAAGTTTATCTTATTGATAGAGTTCCTTGTGCTTCCTAGTGCCTCAGCTTGTATATTTTATCTTGTAACGGGATTGCTCCTTGCTTACGTGTTCTTCACTGAATAAAATTTTACTTATCGAAGTAGAAAAGAAAAGATAATGTTTGATTACGAGCTGTAATGATGAGCAACTTACTTATCTGAAACTGACGTTGTCCAACTCGATTCTTCCTTTGATTATGTCTCGCCTTTCCCCAAACCCAATCTTTCTTCATCTTCTCGCCTCCTTGTGTGCTTACGTGCGCCATAGTTCCTTTTCACAGTAACATTCTATTATCAAATCTCTTTTGCTTTGTAGTGATCTTTCATAATTGTTTGCAAATATTACTGGGGCATCCCTGGGGCTATTTCAAACTGCGTAAAGTGGCGAATGTGCCTGCTAATCCAGAATGATATAACAAGAATAATATGAATTTTTTATGGTTGCAGAATTCCTTCATTTTTCGATAGAGCTAGCAAAATGGGTCATAAACCTATATTATGACCCATTTTTAGTTAACTAAGTCATATATGGGTCAAGTGAAAGTTAAATATGGATCAGAAATGGGTTAGGTGAAAGTTAAATATGGGTCAGACATGAGTCAAGTGAAAGTTAAATATATATAAAAAATGAGTTTGTGAAAATAAAACACAAAAAGAAATGAGTTTAAATGGGTTATTAGGAAACCCACTTTAAAGTTTAAACCCATAGCTTTTTTTAACTTTATAAAAATGTTTTTCTTATAAAAAGTCGAAATTATAATTATTTTTCTTTTTTCTTTCTTTTTCTTCCTTCCTTAGCCGACGGCCAGCTGGCAACAGGCTAGGTCAGGCTCGAGCTCACCGGCAGGTCGCTGATGATTGGCGAGACTTGAGCTCGCCGGCGTCGGGCGGGGCCTCGGCCTCGCTAGATCGGCGAGATTGAGCTTCACCCAACGCCGGTGAGTTTGAGTCTTGCCAGATTCGACGAGGCTCCGGTGAGATCGACCTCGTTGGATCAACGAGATCGAGCCCCGCCTGACGCCGGTGAGCTCGATCTTGCCTATGGCCGGTCACTGGCTGTCGTCGTGGCCAGCGGTCGGCTGAAGAAGAAGAAAAAAGGAAAGAGAAAAATAAAAAATAAATATTAAAAATTAAAAATTATATTTTTAAAAAATAAAATAATTAAAAATTATATTTTAAAAATTAAATTTTCTATTTTTAAAAAATATTTTAAAAAGAATTATAAAAATTTTCCATTAAATTTGTATTGCATAAAAATTGTTAAAGAATTTGTATTGCATAAAACTGTTTTAGCAATACTTTTTTTTATTAAAAAAATCATAAAAATGAGCTTTTTTATGTTTAGTTAAAAAAAATTTCATTTGACAGTTTTTAGTTATTCAATGATATGTTCACTTCAAATAAGAGAAGCATGTGCATAGTCTAATTTTTCATAAATGTTTCAATTTATTGGTTTTTTTTTAACTTTGTTTATATTTTATTTACTATTTTTAATTTAATTTGAAGTTTTAATCCAATTAGCATATAGTAGAAGTGGATTTTCCTAAAATATTAATAGGTTTTAGCAATACGGGTTCGGGTTGGGTGTGAGTCTGGTACGGGTCGGGTCGGGTATGAGTTATTAAATTTACACTACAAAAATATGGGTCAAAACGGGTTAAATTGGTCAAATATGGGTCGACCCATTTTCAACCCAACATATACTCGACCCGCCCCACCCATTTGCCACCCCTATTTTTCAAGAATAGGATTCTTGGTAGCCACATCTTTTCATTCCAAAATGGTAGAATCTCGGTTGCTTGTTCTTTTTGGTGGTAATCTGAAAAAGAATACTTCTACTTGGTGCACAGTTTCAACCCTTTTTGACAATCGAGATGCCTTTAGATTCAACGATGAATTATTATTCAATTGTGGCTATGATAATTGGTCATGCACACTCATTATATCAATGAATTGTTTGATGCTAGCCGCAGATATGGAAAATTCAGGAAAAAAGAACTAGTTAAATTTAATTTTTTATTAGCACACCTTGGGACACTCGAGAAAATATTGGGTACAGCTCACAGACTCTAACATGACAAAATCTGAATACACTCACCGGCAACACGTGTCGCATGGGCCCCACTGCTCTAGAACTCGTGACCTATGAAGCACGGACACGTTGTCCGTGCTTGCGTATCGTGTCTGACACGTGTCGGAGCGTGTCGAACACCTCGACACGCTCGGACACGCTCGGACACTCGGTCAACGCGTGTCAGATTTTTCGACACGCGGTCAACCTTTTCCCAACACGTTTCGACACGCGTGTTCGGGAGGGAGCAAACCGCGAGCGACGGTGAGAGATGGCCGAGCTTAGACTGAGGCGAGGGCCAGCCCTGCGATGCTGCGATGGATCCGACGAGGCTGCAGTTGCGAGGGAGAAAGGACCAAAGGTGAGAGGAAGAGGAGAGGAAGGCGGTCGTGCGGCGAGCGGCGAGCAGCGAGGAAGGGGGTCGTGCGTGCGGCGAGGAGCAGCGACCAGCGAGGAAGGAGGTCGTGCAGCGAGCGGCAAGGAGGGAGGAGGAGAAGAGGAAGGGTCGCGAGCGGCGAGGAGGAGGAATAAAGGAGCTAGGGTTTCTGAGAAACTCAAAAGTAATTAAAAAAATGGGAGTCTATGGGTACCTATTTTGGGGGGAGGGAAAGTGACGGACAGATGGGGGGGGGGGGAAATGGACGATTGTGGGAGGGAAAGGAAAAAAAATAAATTTGGGAGTGGGGGGAAATGGATAAGGAAAAGAAGAGAGTGGGGGAATTTTTTTTAATCAGAAAAATAAATAAATGAGATTAAAAAATAAAAGTAATTTGGGGGGAGGGGGGATTTCGAAAAATAAATATAAATTTGGGATAATGAAATAAAAAAAAATTGTAAGATTTATTAATATTATTAGTATAAATTCATTGTAAACTCTTCATTTATTTATTTGTGAATTTGAATTAAATTAATTAAAAATAAAAAAATTATTTAATATTTAACGTGTCGGAACGTGTCGAAATTCTCTACTTTTTTAGAAATGACGTGTTGCGTGTCGTGTTGTGTCGCGTGTCCGTGTCGCCATGTCCGTGCTACATAGCTCGTGACACCCTCCTCCTCTTGCCTCTCTCCCCTCCCGTCTCTCTTCTTTTTTTCCTTTATTTCTCCGCTCTTGCTCTCTCTCTCTCCTCTGTCTCCTCTCGTTCACGCCTGCGACGACGCCCTTCTCTCTCTCCCCTCTACTCTCTCATCCGACAACCCACGCCGCCGTCTCCGCCCTGCCTCGTCCATCGCCTCCCCCTTCGCTTCCGCCTCGAGGAATCAAGGACATCTACTTCCAACATCTTCTCCGGTAGTGACTCACAAAAGGATCCCCATCCTCGTCAAGAGTATTCGGCCTAAGATCATCTGGATCTTCGTCCATGGCAGCGATTGCTCCAAGACCTGCTTATTAGCATCGTTAACTCTTAAAAGGCGAAACTTTTTCACAGACGAAACTCTTAAACCCGGAATGAAGTAAACAATCATTGCTAAAAGCACAAAAAGGGTCGCATTAGCTCAATATCGAAGTGCTCCAGTCCTAGAAACTAATGCACAAAAACTTATGAATTGCTTCCGTCGTTATGAAAACCCTAGTCCCCTTCTTCCCACGTAAAAGAATCAAATGCAACACAGATACCCACCAAATTTAGAAATGCAGAAAAACAGTGTTCGAAAGGACTCATTAACCCATAACAAGAAAAAATGCAAGCAAAAAGGGTAGATTCGGAACTGGATATGAAAGGTCAAAGCTTCGTGAACCAAAAAGAACCAGAGAAAACAAAAAGTAAGGGAACTAATAGTCTCTCAATCATCTTGTTTAAAAGTTTGGTTGTGAATTTATGTTATTTCATCTGATGTTGGTTTGATGATAATCGGGAGAGAGAGAGAGCAGGGCGTCATCGCAGGCGTGATCGAGAGAGGAGAGAGAGAGAGAGAGAGAGAGAGAGAGAGAGAGAGAGAGAGAGAGAGAGAGAGAGAGAGAGCAAGAGCGGACAAAAAAAAAGGAAAGAAGATGAGAGGGAAGAGAGAGAAGCGAGAGGGTGAGGCTGTAAGAGGTTCTGGCACGGTGGGACCCGAACGACACGTGTCGCCCAATGAGTAGATATGGATTTTGACATGGCGGAATCCGAGCCGTACCCAACATTTTTTCTCGAAACTTACCATTTTACTATTACTTGATGTAAAATGGTTATAGATATTGACAAGCAACACTATGAATTTAACATCCATTTGTTACATAGCCATCCGTAGCGCGGTACGATAGTTGGTCATGCGCACTCGTTATATCAATGAATTGTTTAAATCTGTTGCATTAAACAAATATAAGCACACTTTCCTTCATTGTGTTGTTAAGAACATTCATTCATCGAAGCTTGAAACAGAGAAGTCAGACTGTAACAAAGACAAGTCTATGGCTGTCATTGGAGAAGCTTGGAAGAAGCAGAATACGCAAGTTAGTAACCAGTAATGCTGTCAAATAATGTCAGCCGTGTATCTACATAATGTGGCGAAGATAAGTCGGTGAAGTAAAGACATCACATGACCAATTTCCAGAAGGAAAAGAGAGGCAGTTGATTCAGTTAGCTCAGCTTTTGTGAAATAAGTTCTTTTCTGTTTAAGTCTTTCATGGATTCAGTTTTACGTTGACAGCTAGCATTCTGTTTTTCATTAAGCATTTGTTGTATATAGATAAGAAGAGACTTCTTCCTCTTCATCGATTCATTGTAACAGTTTCTTGAGAGAATAGAAAGGGAGAATACTCCATTGAAAGATGCTCTGTATTTTTTGAGGTGAATACACCATTATACAGAAGAGAATTGAGGAATCGTCTTCTTCTTTTGCATTCATCTATAATCTTGTTCATCTTCACATGGTATCAGAGCAGTGATCGATCATCTGTATTGAAAAGTTTTTCATGAAATACGCAATTGTTCGTGAAATCAAACCAAAGGTGTTGAAGATTCAGAAGATCAATAGTGGCCTCTGGACTTCAATGATCGCAGCAGATCAAAGTAGCTGTTGATCATCTCCGTGTGCTGATTTGCTGAAAAATCTCACAAGTATCTTGTATTCGATTCTACTGTTCCTTGGTAAGATCTGAACTTTGCTGGTATCACGAACAGAACATCATCTTGATCAACAGGTAATCATGTTTCCAGTCACAAAAATCGACTTCTATCATCATAAAACCTCTGAAAGTGCAGCAATGGCAGGAAGGACACAGAAGTATCCATTTCCAATACATGTTAACATCTCCAATTTTGTCACGATTAAACTTGCTGAAGATAATTTCCTGTTGTGGCAAGCACAGTTTCACAGATTCCTTCGAAGTCAAGAACTCTTCGGTTTCATCAGTGGTGAAATTTCTTCACCTCCTCGAACTCTAAACACTGAAACTGAAGATTGTGAAACAGAAGTCATAAATCCAGATTATACAGATTGGACAAGGATTGATCAGCTTGTTTCATCCTGGATTAGTGGAGATGTATCTGAGAATATTCTGAGCTTGATCATTGGTTTAGAAACTTCTTATGAGGTATGGCAGACTCTTCTCAATCGTTTTACTCAGAAATCAGTAGCTCGAGAGTTTGAACTAAGAGGAAAGTTACAGGCATGTCAAAAACGAGATAGAACTCTTTCTGTTTATCTGAGGGAGTATAAGTCCATTTGTGATCAGCTGAATGCGATTGGAAAACCTATAGATGAAATAACTAAAATGTTTGGTGTTCTTGAAGGATTAGGTTCTGAGTATGAGAATTTTAGAACTACTATCTACTGTTTGAAACCCCAGCCAGATTATGATGAAGTGATAGCGCAGCTTGAACGATTTGAAACAAGATTAAAGACATATTCGATGAATCAATTTAATCCTAATCTGGCTTACTTTGGACAAAGAAATTCTGAAACACAACAGAAAGAAAATTCTGAAAGATAATACAGTTTTCAGACTTCAAGTTTTGGAAGTCAAAGAGGTAGTAACAGAGGAGGATGCTTTTTTGGTCGAGGCCGTGCAATGAATAATGCAGGCCGTAGTTATGGATATTCAGGAAGAAACCAATACTACAGACTAAACAATTTGAATCAGGAACGAACAGATCAACAATTCAAGCAGAGGATTGATTATTCTAGTCCTGGATAGGGGTTTCGACCATATGCAAGTTATTCACAAAGGTATCAAGACACCAAATCCTATCCGACTCAAGTCTTGATGCCTTAGAAACATGTGCAAAATGAGAAACCAACAGAAAACATCCGGTTAGAATGTCAGATTTGTAAACGACCAGGACACGATGCTCTTCGTTGCTGGTATCGATTTGATAATTCTTATCAGGCTGAAGAAATTCCAACTGCTTTGGCAGCAGTTCATCTAGAGGATCCAAGAGGAAGTGAGTGGTACCCTGATACCGGAGCAACAACACATATCAGTGCTGATCCTGGTATTCTTCTCAACTCTACTCAATATACTGGAAATGACACAGTCATGATAGGTAATGGCTCCTGTTTAGCTATTGCTTATACTAGTAATACTCAGTTGAATACAGAAAACAACAAGTTACCTCTAAATGATGTCTTGATTGTTCCTGAAATCAAAAAGAACCTTCTCTCTGTTTCAAAACTGACGGATGACTATCCCTGTTCTTTTATTTTTGATAAAATTGGTGTCTATATAAAGGACAACCAAACCAACAAAACAGAGATGCTCGGAAGGAAAATTAGAGGACTTTATTGTGTGGATCCTCAAACTACAGCAACATACTTTACTCGAAGACATAGAGCAATAACAGCAGATGTGTGGCATCAAAGACTGGCTCACACAAACTTCAATATAGTGAAGCATTTGCAAAATCAAGACTTGATCTCCTGTAATACAAAGTCTGAATCCATTTGTAGCAGCTGTCAAATTGCAAAAAATGCAGCTTTACCTTTCCCATTATCAGATTCTACATCTACTATACCATTAGAAAAGATACACTGTGACATATGGGGTCCCTCACCAGTGAAATCTTCACAGAACTTTCAGTACTATGTCATATTTGTAGATAATTTCTCTCGCTACAGCTGAATCTACCCAATGAAGCTGAAGTCTGACTTTTATGACATCTTTATCATATTTCAGAAACTAGTCGAGAAGCAGTTTGATCATCAAATCAAAATGTTTCATTGTGATGGTGGAGGAGAGTTTACTAGTAACAGGTTTCAGAATCATTTACGAAATTGTGGTATAAAGCAGAGTCTGTCTTGCCCTCATACACCAGAACAGAATGGAATTGCAGAGAGGAAACATCGCCATATAGTCGAGTTGGGGTTAGCCATGATGTATCATTCTAGAGTTCCTTTGAAATTCTGGGTAGATGCCTTCATAACAGCTAACTATATTGTCAACATTCTTCCTACACCAAAGTTACAAATGGCTTCTCCCTATTCCAGAATTTTTAATAAGCAGCCCAGCTATGACCATCTCAAGGTTTTTGGGTGTGCTTGTTACCCTTGTCTTCGATCCTATGCTCAACACAAGTGAGATATCTCTCACTTGTGTTTTTCTGGGCTATAGTGAACGGCATAAGGGGTATCGTTGTCTTGTACCTACTGATGGCCGAATTTATGTTAGTCGCCATGTGGTTTTTGATGAAACCTTCTTTCCCTTTACAAAGAAGGTAATATCTGACTATGATCAGTACACAACTTTGTATAACCAATGGGCAGATGTGGTTAATCTTCTTGATTCCACAAACACAACCTCAGTGGACAATCCTTCCACTAACCATACAACAGAGTTTCAACTACCTCATTCTGTAGCAATTGATCATACTCATACATCACAATATGAGGGTGTTCTACATATACCAGCTTCTCCTCAGCAATAGTCAGACTCTGTTACTACAGAGCAACAAGATGCTCTATCTCAAATTGCCGAATCAGGAGAACTTACCTTTAATCAAGCTCAACCAAACTTAACAGCCACTTCTTCAGGTACTTCTTCTGTCCATCATATGTAAACTCGATTGAAGTCTGGTATCATCAAATCTAACCCCAAGTATGTATATTTGGCTGACTATAAAGTACCTTTGGAACCAAAATCAGTCAAAGCAGCCTTAGCTGATAAAGGATGGTATCAAGCCATGCAGGATGAAATGGATGCTTTGTATGAGAATCAGACGTGGCTCTTAGTTCCTAGAACCAAACAGATGAATGTTATAGGCTGTAAGTGGGTGTTTAAAACTAAACTAACACCTAATGGTAGTCTAGAGAGATTAAAAGCTCGCTTAGTTGCAAAGGGATTTCATCAAGAAGCAGGGGTCGATTTTACTGAAACATTTAGTCCAGTCATCAAGCATGCCACTATTCGGATAGTCCTTTCTGTTGCAATAATGAAGAATTTGACTATACACCAGCTCGATGTTAAAAATGCATTTCTCCATGGTACATTAAATGAAACAGTTTACATGGAGCAGCCCCCTGGTTTTATTGATCCTCAACAATCTCATTGTGTATGTTTGCTTAAGAAATCCCTATATGGACTTCGTCAAGCACCACGAGCATGGTTTGACAAATTTAGCAACTTCCTCCTGGAGAATGGTTTCTTCTGTAGTACTGCTGACCCTTCCCTCTTCGTACTTCATACTGGTTCAGACACAGTTCTATTATTACTGTATGTTGATGACATAGTTCTGACAGGAAGCTCAGCTCAGCTACTAACCACTTTGATTGAGTTACTGAGTCGTCACTTTCACATGAAAGATTTGGGCCATCTTTACTATTTTCTCGGCATTGAAGTCAAACGCTCTCCTTATGATTTATTTCTCTGTCAAACCAAGTATGCTATTGATCTGTTGACAAGAGCTCATATGACCAGTTGTAAACCTGTTTTAACTCCTCTTCCACTTCGATCAATTACTATGACAGATGATACTACTTTGCTCTCTAACCCTCTTGAGTATAGAAGTCTTGTGGGAGGCCTTCAATACTTAACAATTACCCGTCCTGATCTTGCTTATGCAACAAACACCTTGTGTCAAAAATTGCAGCATCCAACAGTTGCAGATCTTCACCGATTAAAAAGAGTACTTCGCTATGTCAAAGGCACCACTCATCTTGGTCTTTTTCTTCATTCTCGTAGCTCAACAGCTCTCTATGGCTTCTCAGATGCTGACTGGGCTGGGTGTGCTGACACCAGGCGATCCACAACTGGCTACTGTACATATCTTGGATCCAATCTTCTTTCCTGGTCAGCTAAGAAACAACCCACTGTCTCTCGTTCTTCCACAGAAGCAGAATACCGAGCTCTTGCATCTACTTCAGCTGATCTTACTTGGATTGCTTTTGTTTTGCGTGATATTGGTATATCTCTTTCGTCTCCCACTCTCTTATTTTGTGACAATAAGTCTGCTATCTCTCTTACAGCTAATCCAATTCTTCATGCCCGAACCAAACATATCGAGGTTGACTTCCATTTTGTTCGGGAGAAAGTCTCCTCAGGATCCCTCAGTATTCGTTATGTTCCTAGCCATCTTCAACTTGCAGATATTTTTACAAAATCCTTGACACGTTTTGTTCATGTTAATCTTCGTACCAAATTGGGCATGGGATTTTCATCCCCTCCCAATTTGAGGGGGGATGTTAAGAACATTCATTCATCGAAGCTTGAAACAGAGAAGTCAGACTGTAACAGAGACAAGTCTATGGCTGTCATTGGAGAAGCTTGGAAGAAGCAGAATACGCAAGTTAGTAACCAGTAATGCTGTCAAATAATGTCAGCCGTGTATCTACATAATGTGGTGAAGATAAGTCGGTGAAGTAAAGACATCACGTGACCAATTTCCAGAAGGAAAAGAGAGGCAGTTGATTCAGTTAGCTCAGCTTTTGTGAAATAAGTTCTTTTCTATTTAAGTCTTTCATGGATTTAGTTTTACGTTGACAGCTAGCATTCTGTTTTTCATTAAGCATCTGTTGTATATAGATAAGAAGAGACTTCTTCCTCTTCATCGATTCATTGTAACAGTTTCTTGAGAGAATAGAAAGGGAGAATGCTCCATTGAAAGATGCTCTGTATTTTTTGAGGTGAATACACCATTATACAGAAGAGAATTGAGGAATCGTCTTCTTCTTTTGCATTCATCTGTAATCTTGTTCATCTTCACATGTGTGATTCTTATTAGTACAAGGCAAAAACTACAACAGTCCAGTTACGAGAAAAAGACCTCTTTGGAAATTCTGTTACATAGCCATCCCTAACTCGATTTGGTACACTATTGAAAGACGAAACTTGAAGGCATTTCAATACCCATCCCGGCAAAGCTTATTAGCATGCTTTGCCTGTCTAAACACTTCTAGCACTCTGTCGAAGACTACAGAACTTGATTATTAAGAAATTTCCCCTGAAACGAGGGGGTATAGCCAGACAACACAGCTTCCACTACATCCCAGAATTCGAGTACCATGTCACGCTCGATTCTCCATTCTATAGTCAACATTAAAAGTGCATTACTTGAACCACCAACTTGTCGAAGAAGTGAACAAATCAAAAGATCATAGCAGACGAGCAACAAAAGTCAACATCAACACGAGAGAGATTCTAATTTCTCTCATCTTGACTGTTATTGCGGACGAGAAGGTAACTACAGATTTGGTAGGAGATGGATCATCTCGCAGGCCATAAAAGCACAATAAGGGCACTTCTTTGATCCCTGTGGGCCTGTGGCATCGATGCCTTTTCTTTTCCCCAAACCCATAATGTATTATTAAGAGCCACACAAAATGAAACACATCGATGCTGAGCAAAGCAAGAGGGTAAAGGAATCATCAGCAGTCACCATGACTAGTTTTCAAACTTACAATCACAATCTTCTAGTCATCTTGGCCTTCTGATCCAACGTTGTTTACAATTTAAGGGGCAGAAGAATAGCCCAAGTGCCAAAACTTGGCATGGAGGGACATTTAAGTGCCAAAATTTCGAAAAGATACACTTAAGTGCCAATTTTGAAGTTAAATAGAACACTTATGTGCCACTCCGGCCAAAATCCGGCCAAATGGCTGGCGTCAGTAATATTCCGGCGAGTTTGATCCAAAACGGTGTCGTTTTGCACGTTGACGTGGCGAGAAAATGCAAAAACAACGCCGTTTCGTGTCTGATGTGTAAATAATAATATAAAAATGAATTAAATTAAATTTATGTCGCGACCTCTTTTTTCCGGCGCCCGTGATCGGGTACGAGCGCCTAAGGAGGCTAATGGCTCGGCTAATTTTAGTTATGCCCGGACCCTCCCAAGTCCACCAATTCACGACTTTAATAGTCTGAGTTTTTAACCTGTAAATCAATTTTTAAATTGGAGTCGCCACTAATCGATTTGGGGTGGGTTGATTAGAAACCCAAGTGAAGTATCGGGAGAAATACTCACTCCTGCGCAACCAGAGAAGTTAGGATCGGGGACTTGATTACACTAGTTAATCACTAATGCCCTTTCGGTACCTAATCTTGTTTAAACCCTAAGGCTTTTTGGATTTTTGAGAGATTTTCCATGCATTTTTTGGGAGGAAAAACATTTTTTGAGTATTTTTCTCATTTTTTGGACATAAAAGGGATTTTTTTGGTATTTTTTTGGAAAATATGAAATATTTTTGATTTTTTTAAATTTTTCGAAAAATAAAATATTTATTATTTATTTATTTAAAATATTATTTTATATTAAAATAATATAAAAACTGACCCGGGTCGGATCCGCGAGTTGGGTCCGACCCGGGCCGATAACCCGAACGCGGATGGGCCCGCGGATTTTTTTTGTCTTTTTTCTTTTGATTGTAAAACCTAAAAGCCCAAACCCACTTTGACCCTTTAAAAGAAACTCAACCCAAAGACTTCCCGGCCCACGCGCACAACCCAGCCCAGGCGGAACCCTACCTGGTTCAAACCCACGCCCGACCCGTCCTTCAGCCGCCGACCCGGATTACAAGCCGCGACCCGATTCTAGAAACCCTACCCGGATTCGTGGAGCCCTACCCGGTTCAAACCCACACCCGACCCAGCGCGATGCTTCCTCCCTCTCACCTAATCGCGGCGCCGATGGAGGGAACGACGGAGGTGACGCAGCAGGCGACGGCACGGTGGCGGTGTGAGGTGCGATGGCGACCCAACACGGCAGGGGGTCTCGGCGAGTCGTCGAGGACGGCGTCGGGAAGTTGCGGTAGGACGTCTGGGAACGGCAGCAGCAGTGTCAAGGGAAAGGCAGCGGCGATGTGTCGAACCAGAGGGCTTCACGGCGGCAGCACGGCGGGATCTGGGGCAGCAGCGGCGTCGGGGCACGGCTTGGCCTGGCTACAGGGATTCGCTCGCTGGGCGGTGGTGATGCAGCGGGAGTCCGGCACGGCGACCGCGAGCCTTCCCCCTTTTCAGATTCGACGTACAGACGGCGTCTCCTGCTCCCGGAGTTCCAGATCTGACCTCCTTCTCCGCTGTCTCTCTCTCTCTCTCGACCAGATCTCTCCCCCTCTGGCCAGATCCGAGCCTCCACCGGCCGGATCTGACCTCCTCGGACTCGCTCGCCGGCGGCCTCCCCCGAAGTCTCTCAGTGGGAGGTCGGCCTAGCTCGCGACCCGATTTGTCTCTCGCTCGCCTTCCTCTCGCTCGCTCTTCAACCTCCTCCGAAGTCTCTCAGGAGGAAGCTTCCAAGCTCGCGATTTTCTGGCGTGTCCCTTCGACAACGGAAATGGGGGCCTATTTATAGGCGAGGGAGCAGCCAGTTGACGGAGCTTCGGCCGCTGGTCCCCGTGCACCAAGCGCCCTCCGCCGGCCGAACCGGCGTCCCATCCGACGCCAGCTGCCCCTCCCACGTTCTTATCCGACGCCAGCCGGCCCCCTGCTCCACGTGCGCTACTATTCCTCCACTTTGCTCCGGCGTCGCGCGCGTCCTTCTCTCCGGCGCGTGCTGCTTATCTGGTTTGGGGAAGAAGACAGGGGAGGAAGAAGACAAGGAGAAGGGGCTGGGCTTAGCCACGCGGCTGGGCCTCGCGGGCCTGATCGAAGGGAAAGAGAGGAAAAGAGGGGAGGGGCTATTGTTTTTGCTTTTCTTTTGTTTTGTTTATTATTATTTACTATCCGAAAAAGACAAATAAATGTAAAAAAAAAAACCTAATTAATTAAAAACGAAATTTAGGTGTCAACAGCTGCCCCTCTTTGAAGGTGAGTTCGCAGAGGTTGCATTCAAAGACAAACTGATGCCTAAATTTTTCATGCACGCGTAGTAGATTATATTTTATTTGGGACTTATTATTCTATGCGGAAAAAGAGCAATATAACTTTACATATACTAAGACAGATAAGAAGATACCTGTAGTTACTTACCGGGAGTGAGTGAGATAGGGTGTGAACCCAGAGTTTTGGCAAGTATCAAGGCGTCATCTTACCTGGTGATATGAAGAGGTTGCTTTTCCAGGGCTCGAACCACTCTTCGGTCGCCTGTTAAAACAATCAATGATTTGTCTAGGACTCGAACCTTTTTTTCGGTCGCCTTGACGGGAGACTGCTCTTCCAGGACCCGAACCATTCTTCGGTCGCCGTGACGGGAGACTGCTCTTCCAGGACCCGAACCATTCTTCGGTCGCCTGTTGGAGTAATCAGATTTGTCTAGGACTCGAACCTTTCTTCGGTCGCCTTGACGAGAGATTGCTCCTTCAGGATCCGAACCATTCTTCGGTCGCCTGTTAAAACAATCAATGATTTGTCTAGGACTCGAACCTTTCTTCGGTCGCCTTGACGGGAGATTGCTCCTTTCTCAGGGCATCTCATTTGTGGGTGCCTGATTTATATCGAGGACACGAGTTGATACCCGACCTTTCTCGGGAGATGCGCCGACCTTTCTCAGAGCATCTGTTTTGTTGGGGTGTCTGACTTCTGTCAAAGACACCAGTTGGAAGCCGACCTTTCTCGGGAGGATGCGCCGACCTTTCTCAGGGCATCTGTTTTGTTGGGGTGTCTGACTTCTGTCAAAGACACCAGTTGGAACCCGACCTTTCTCGGGAGGATGCGCCGACCTTTCTCAAGGCATCTGTTTTGTTGGGGTGTCTGACTTCTGTCAAAGACACCGGTTGGAACCCGACCTTTCTCAGGAGGATGCACTGACCTTTCTCAGGGCATCGATTTGTGGGGCGTCTGACTTCCATCGAAGACACCAGTTGAAACCCGACCTTTCTCGGGAGGGTGGGCCGACCTTTCTCAAGGCATCAATTCTGGAAGATACCTGAACCTTCACAAGCATATCAAAGAGTACCTGGATATTCACAAGTACTAACATGAAGGATATTTGGGCCTTTGCAGGCGTCGAAATGGGTATTTGGCTGATCATAGGCAATGGACGGGTACTTGGATGATCACAAGTGCGAACTCTTGGAGGATACCTGGACATTTGCAAGTATCGAAGGGGTACCTGGACGATCACAGGTACAAACTATTTGGGGATACCTAGATGATCACAAGTATCGAAGGGGTACCTGGACGATCACAGGTACAAACTCTTGGGGATACCTGGATGATCACAAGTATCGAAGGGGTACCTGGACGACCACAGGTACAAACTCTTTGGGGATACCTAGATGATCACAAGTATCGACGGGGTACCTGGACGATCACAGGTACAAACTATTTGGGGATACCTGGATGATCACAAGTATCGAAGGGGTACCTGGACGATCACAGGTACAAACTATTTGGGAAGAATCAAGGCATACCTGAGATATTCGTGTGGAAATATCGAGGATGAGTCTTGCATATACGTGAAGGTCTCTCACCTCCTGGTAATTGAGAATATTGAGGACATGCCTCGCATATTCATGAAGGTCTCTCACCTTCTGGTAAAGGGGAATATCGAGGACGTACCTGGGATATTCGTGAAGGTCTCTCACCTCCAGGTAATTGGGAATATCGAGGGCGTACCTGAGATATTTGTGAAGGTCTCTCACCTCCTAGTAATTGGGAATATTGAGGACGTGCCTCGCATATTCATGAAGGTCTCTCACCTCCTAGTAAAGGGGAATATCGAGGGCGTACCTAAGATATTCATGAAGGTCTCTCACCTCCTGGTAATGGGGATATCGAGGACGTGCCCCGCATATTCATGAAGGTTTCTCACCTCCTGGTAAATGGGAATATCGAGGACGTACCTGGGATATTCGTGAAGGTCTCTCACCTCCTGATAATTGGGAATATTGAGGACGTGCCTTGCATATTCATGAAGGTCTCTCACCTCCTGGTAAAGGGGAATATCGAGGACGTACCTGGGATATTCATGAAGGTCTCTCACCTCCTGGTAATTGGGAATATTGAGGACGTACCTCGCATATTCATGAAGGTCTCTCACCTCCTGGTAAAGGGGAATATCGAGAACGTACCTGAGATATTCAGGAAGGTCTCTCACCTCCTGGTAATTGGGAATATCGAGGGCGTACCTGAGATATTCGTGAAGGTCTCTCACCTCCTGGTAATTGGGAATATTGAGGACGTGCCTCGCATATTCATGAAGGTCTCTCACCTCCTGGTATTGTAAACTTGAATGTGGTATGAGGCTTACCTGGATTGCCGCAGGCACTCAAAAGGGGTGGAATACCTGGGTAGCCGCAGGTGTACAAAGTACTGGAATACTTGGATGAACACAAGTATTTAATGATACAACCTGGAACCACTCAGTTGGTCCAAGTGTAAGAAAGCATACCTGGGTAGGCGCAGGCACACAAAGCAGTGTAATGCTTGAACAACTGCTATTAGTTGGGGACAACTCGGGCAAGTTGAGTGTCATGAAAAGGAAGTACCTAGACAACGGTGGGTACTTGACGATATGGGGATACCTAGACAACAGTAGGTATTCCAAGAGATACTTGGTCAGTCATAAGTATCAATACTCTGGGGACAACTCAAACGGGTTGAGTGTCAGAAAAAGGGAGTATCCGAACGGTGGCCGGTACTCAAAGATGATAGGGATACCTAGACAGCAGTAGGTATTTAACGATAAAGGGATACTTGGTCAGTCACAAGTATCAATACTCCGAGGACAACTCGAACAGGTCGAGTGTCGTTAAGAGGGAGTACCCAACAAGTGGTGGGTACTCAAAGACAACGGGATACTGAGACAATTGCAAGCACCCAAACTCAAGGGACGACTCGAATAGGTCGAGTGTCAAGAAGAGAGTACCTGGACAGTGATGGGTACCTTAAGACAAATGGGGATAGAGATATGCTTACCTGGCAATATCTCTGATCTCTATGAGTATGTCTGCTATTTGCATAGTATGCACACATGATTGTATATGCTGTAAATTCATGAGTTCAAATGAGATTCATGCATGATAATTTTGTCAGTTCTGCATCTTTTGATTTCCACTGGGGAAGATTTTGAAAGACAACCTTCATTTAGAATGTAGATGTCTTGAGCATGCCAAATGAAGGACTTTCAGTCTGAAAGGACTTTCCGCTCACTCTCATGGGAAAGGTTATCCTGACCATTGATGCAAGATTCATAAGGACCACACTATCTCACTGTCATCATGTCAGCAGGGGTCTGAGTATTCTCGCAGATGGTACGACTTTATCAATGTGAGAGGTCTTTATTGAAACTGTGATGAAGTCTTGGTCAGTGACTCATCGAAGGGGACCATCAAGGTTGAAGCTGATGGACGAAAATGCTGCACGATCATCTCCGGGTTTACAAGTCAAGAATCCTGCGAAAAGAGATAGAATAATCTTGCTCGTACTTCTTCGAGCGATGCTTATAGACATATGAAATCCTACGTTAATTGAAGTGCCCCTAGTCTGAAGAGACTTTTACAATGGGATGCAACGTAGGCTTGATTCATGTGTAAAAAGGTAGAGCTGGTGATTGCCTTGGCATTTGTCACCAGTCTTTCTTCTCACTGTCAAATGGAGGTTCTATGGACCACAACAACAACATTTTCTTGGCTGCATTTTTGACTGGGGGGCATTGGCCTTGCTTTTACCAGGCACACTGCTTTTTCATGCCCCTATTTTTATTCCAGTTCTTCATTTATGGGCATTGACCTTGCTTTTACCAGGTACACTGCTTTTTTATGCTCATGTTTTTTCATTCTTGTTGCTTGAGAGCTGATCTTAACAAATTCAAGCAAACGCCTTTGTTAGACTATTGAGTCTTCATCTTTTGTCGGCGCTTTTGATTATGCTGCTCAAACGGCAGTAGCTTCTGCTTTGCCTCCATGGGAGGGTGAATTTACAGACTCAATTGGGTTGTACAATGAATACAAGTGCGTAAAGAAAGAATGGCTCTTCATGACTCTAGGGCACTTAAATTAATGTGAGTGCTCATATGCAATAAAGACACCCAAAGATTGATGCAAGTGCGAGCAAGAAAATTTCTATCTCTCTTCTCACCTTGTGATGCTGCTTCGCTTCTAATCCGCCCCAGTGTAGGGGTTGTTCTTGACGGGGGTATGAGAGAAGCTTCACCAATGTATGGGGCTCAATGGGGTGAGCGATGGAATGCCTCTCACTATTTTGGTTATCGTACCATTCGCAAGAGAACTCTTTACCCTGTAGCCATGGAATCTTCTGCACTCATCTCACAAGTGTATAGATGGGGGACTGTGTGTAGGATATGGCTTGCCTGTCATCATTCTGACACGCCTCATCCAGCATGCTCAATTAATCTTGTATTCTTCACTTAGCTGTCTATTCTGATAATCCTCAGTGGAATCAGTGGCTTAGACAGACGAAATCATCATGTAGAATTCATCTGGAAATGACATGCAACATTTTGAATATGATGGAGTTTGAACTCTTCAAAACAAGTGAATGGTTTTGACTCGCAAAAGACCCTATTGACAACTTTAGGAGCTAACATAATGGTGTTTCCAAATATGTTAGATTTTGAACATCAAAAGGGTTATTCGCAAATGGACGTCGATGGTTGTCCCTATTGATTAGGAATATGACACATGAATGATCAGTCGGGGTTGGGAATCTGATCGGGCATCTCTGCTTTTGCCCCTGCATAAGAGAAGATGTACAAGTAGATCAATTAGTTTGGCCAAAATTAAATGTGAGTTGAGGCCTGAAGATTTTCTGTCATTTGCTTTGGCAATACTTGAGACGCCATTTTGCTTGGGAGAGTTTGTCATGCCTCTCATTGATTTGTTATCTTTGTTTTTGACAGTCAGTTAATCCTGCAACAAACAAGACATGCTTCTCATTGATTCGTTATCCTTGCTTTTGACAGTCAGGTGATCCTGCAACAAACAAGAGGGAATGTGTTAGTCATGAACTCTTTCAAGAGTCGAATAACTGGAAGCGATACAATTTTACCTTTCACTGGTTTGCAGATGATTAGGTGAACCTGAAGTGAGAGGGGGACACGAAGTCCTATGTCCCTTGCTTCATTAAGTCAATTATTCTCTGAATTAGCTCCTGGATGACATGTCTTTTTACACGAAGCCAGGTGAATTTGATGTGGGTCATTTCCATGTACTAGCTTGGCCAATATTGATTTGCCTAACCATTGAGTTTGGTTCTTGAGTTGTGATGCTCCCTGTCAAATAGGGAAAATATGTCAAAATCGAGTTCAGATAGTGGGAGTATTGGAAACAATACCAAATTACCCTTCTCCAAAGTTTGTATTTGTTGATTCTTAATGATGTTTGAATGTCGATGACAGTATTTTCGTCTTGGCATAGCTTGACATTTCTTTCGATTGGCCTTCCTCACTTGTGACCATGTATGCATGATTGCTGGTCGTTGATTCATCTTCAATGCCTTCCTTCTGTGGAATTTCTCCTTCTGTCTTTAACTATAGCATCATTGGGCAAAGGTCATGTACCTCAAGCTTCTATGGAATCTAAGATGGACAATCAAAACCTCTAATTCTCTGATGGCAATTACTTCTTGCGAGAGCATGCGTTTGAATAGGAAGTCAGGTTTCTAGGTCCCCATTTTGAATACGGGCTAGAGATTGCTTCAACTGTCTGGAATTCTTCCCTGTTGACAGTAGCCAATTCCAAGAGAGAGAAAAGATCCCCTCCTTGTGCTTCTGGGCTTGTCGAAGCTAGAAGTCCCGTTGATGGACTCACGACATCCTGCCTCGAGTTATCATGCTATGCATGCTTCAAGTTTGATAATATGCATGTGCCTATTACATCCCATCCTTCGTCTCCTATAGATGGAAGAGAGAGGATGTCATTTTCGACATTATGTTAAGGGAATAAGACTTACCATTTTGAAACGTGATGATCCTTTCTGTTTGCCCCTGCTTTCTTGGGAGGGTGTCATTGAATTCGGTGAGTTCACATAATGTGCTTGCTTCAAATGCCCCCTGTCACACTAAGTTAAAGGGGACGGGAATGATCTTCTGAGACATGAAGTGAGTGAGTCAGAAAGACAAACATGATTAAATTTATCGTCTTTTTTTTTGAAAGATTTTGGTGATGAAGTGTTTTTTTGTTTTCAAAATATGTATTCGGGGAAGAAAAAGCATGAGGAAGCCCAGCTCTCAGTATTCTCCTTGGATGATATTTTGTTTTCATGGTTGGATAACATCACTGGGCTGGTTTGGGATACCGCCTCATGCTCTCAAAATATTTTCAACTTTATTTAATAGGTGGATTTACATTTTGGAAAAGTGTTTTCAAAAGTTAGTTCCTCAAGCGGAACTAATGTTGAAAATAAAAACAAGCCAGACTTAAGAAAAAGTACAAGTTCCCACGTAGGGGAATACAAAAGGAAATTAAAAAGGGTTCTACTCAAGCGGGCTTGCACCCATTTCCCCTTACGGTCCTTCATTGATGGTGTCCATGAAAAGGTCTCCAAACATGGTGGTCATGTCATCTAGCCCTTCTTTCTCTGTTGCTAAGGGTGGCACTTCATTGCCTGAATAATACCCGGCCTTCACCAGTCCTTGATAGATGTCAGTGGTATGTGCTTCGACGTTTCTGCTCTGACTATCTTCAAAACTGAATACCACGTTTACTTTGTCGGTGTGATCAGGGAGCGGATTGTCTTGGAATGAGAAAGCTTTAGTGTCTAACAAGTTCTGGATTCGACTCTTGAGGGCGAAGCACTCATCGGTTGAATGCCCCACTTCTTCCATGTGATAGTTGCATATCTTTGATGGGTCATAGTTGGAAAAACTTTCACCGTTGGGTCGTTTTGGCTCAATTGAAAGGAGGTTCTTTTTCCGGAGGACTGCCAGTACCTGTGACGGAGATCCAGGAAGAGGAGTAAATTGTCTCTTGTTGTTGTAACGCTGAGATGGCTGACGGCTAGTGGTCTGTTGCTATCCTGCACTTGTCTGAATTGTTGGAGAATGATTGTAGGTCGCATTGACATCTACCAGGGGTTCTTTATCTTTCTTCATGCTGAACCTGCCCGTGGATGCAAGTTCAGTGAACCAACCATCTCTCAACCCTATCTCGATTTGCTCCCCTACTGGAATGAGTTGATTAAATGATTTAGCGATCGTAGTTACCATTCGATTGCGGTACTCGTAAGGGAGGGTTTTGATAAACATCTTTCTCAGCTCGAAATCTGTTGGTTCAGGACTGATTTGGGACGCCAGATTCCTCCATCGGATAGTATATTCTTTGAACGATTCATGCTTTTTCTTTTCAGTACGCTCGAGATCCTCACGAGAAGGGGTAATGTCCATTATGAACTTATATTGCTTGAGAAATGCTTCACTCACTTCACTCCATGTTTCGAGGAGATTCATGTTCTTGGTAATGTACCATCTTAGGGCAGGGCCTATTAGACTTGATTGGAACAACTGGATCATTAATGGTGCATTATTAACGTATTGGGTCATTCGAACCAAGTACATTTGCAAATGAGCCCTAGGGCAAGTTGTGCCATCGTACTTCTCAAATTCCGGCATTTTGAATTTTTCCGGCATTTTGACATTGGAATAAATGGAGAGATCCGTCAAAGTAGGATCTTGGAGGCCTTGCAGTTGTTTCAGCTTCTCCTCAAGCTTTTCGAAGCGTTTGTCATGCTCAATTTTAGACAAACTGTCTGGCCTAGCTTTCTCAATCATGGTTGGGTGCGGATCATCCTCCAATTCGGGCATGTTATCGTCGATATCTCCACCTTGATCACCCCCGGTAGATGATGGTGGCAACAATACCTCGACTGAGGCTGGGGCAGGTGTAAGTTTGCCCTGGATGGAGTCTATCTGCTTTGAAAGTTGTTGAAGCACATTGAAGACTTGCTTCATTTCACTTTCCATGACCGCAATACGGCTTGGTACGTTTTCTTCGGCCATTCTTGCTCTTGCTTTTGAACGAGTCTGGATCGGCAAACGTTGACGTTCCGTGATTACCTAGTCATGAGTAAACAAGCGTGTGTGAATACAAGGCGTAAATAGGGAGTCAGTCCATGATGACAACCTAATCCTACTATTTTTGTTTATTCATGAAAAGGTAGAGGATTTCCTAAACATGGATTGAAAAAGGGCACGTGGCATGTTAACATGAGCTAAAAAGATATTTAATTTGAAAGGCGAAGAAAGCATGAGTTGCAACAAATTTTGAAAAAGGTTTCTATCCCATTTTTTTTAGGCAAATGAAAATTCTTGCGGAAAAGAATCTTGTAACATGCTTGAGAATAAAAACATCAACTGAAAGTAATTTTTTATGCAAAAGTTTTTTTTTTTTTTAACTTTATAACAATTACTTTCAAATTTAAATGACCGTGGTATTAAATCCTAGACTAATTATGGACCACTCAATATATACAGGAAGGTAAGTAAATTACACGAAATAAAAACTTACTTCACATGAGAAAATTGATGGCAATCACATAGACATGCGCATGATATGTGTGGCTCGATTTCTAACTGAGAAGGTTTGTTGAGATTAAAAGGATATCCGCCCATCGCAGTCTCGCGTTAGCAGAATACCCTTCTAATCTCGGCTAAGAAATTCGGGGAAAAGAAAGGCAACCTCTACATCGCAGTCTCGCGTTCGAGGTCGTATCTTTCTTAACACCATCCTAGAAATCCTATGGCGGCCCAGGTCCGGCGGCCGGGTTGTGTGTGCCATGTGTAGTGCTAAAACAGTAAAGCATACACAACAATTTATAATCACAAGATAATCTATTTTAGGCAAAATTAAAATAAATTTCTAAGCTTTTGACCTGCATGAAGAAAAAAACCTAAGTAAGTAAAGAATTTAAACAAGACAAAAATGGCCTAAGTCCTCAAAGACCCCAGCGGAGTCGCCAAGCTGTCGCGACCTTTTTTTTCCGGCGCCCGTGATCGAGTACGAGCGCCTAAGGAGGCTAATGGCTCGGCTAATTTTAGTTATGCCCGGACCCTCCCAAGTCCACCAATTCACGACTTTAATAGTCTGAGTTTTTAACCTGTAAATCAATTTTTAAATTGGAGTCGCCACTAATCGATTTGGGGTGGGTTGATTAGAAACCCAAGTGAAGTATCGAGAGAAATACTCACTCTTGCGCAACCAGAGAAGTTATGATCGGGGACTTGATTACACTAGTTAATCACTAATGCCCTTTCGGTACCTAATCTTGTTTAAACCCTAAGGCTTTTTGGATTTTTGAGAGATTTTCCATGCATTTTTTGGGAGGAAAAACATTTTTTGAGTATTTTTCTCATTTTTTGGACATAAAAGGGATTTTTTTGGTATTTTTTTGGAAAATATGAAATATTTTTGATTTTTTTTAAGTTTTCGAAAAATAAAATATTTATTATTTATTTATTTATTTATTTAAAATATTATTTTATATTAAAATAATATAAAAACTGACCCGGGTCGGATCCGCGGGTTGGGTCCGACCCGGGCCGATAACCCGAACGCGGATGGGCCCGCGGATTTTTTTTGTCTTTTTTCTTTTGATTGTAAAACCTAAAAGCCCAAACCCACTTTGACCCTTTAAAAGAAACTCAACCCAAAGACTTCCCGGCCCACGCGCACAACCCGGCCCAGGCGGAACCCTACCCGGTTCAAACCCACGCCTGACCCGTCCTTCAGCCGCCGACCCGGATTACAAGCCGCGACCCGATTCTAGAAACCCTACCCGGATTCGTGGAGCCCTACCCGGTTCAAACCCACACCCGACCCAGCGCAATGCTTCCTCCCTCTCACCTAATCGCGGCGCCGATGGAGGGAACGACGGAGGTGACGCAGCAGGCGACGGCACGGTGGCGGTGTGAGGTGCGACGGCGACCCAACACGACAGGGGGTCTCGGCGAGTCGTCGAGGACGGCGTCGGGAAGTTGCGGTAGGACGTCTGGGAACGGTAGCAGCAGTGTTAAGGGAAAGGCAGCGGCGATGTGTCGAACCAGAGGGCTTCACGACGGCAGCACGGCGGGATCTGGGGCAGCAGCGGCGTCGGGGCACGGCTTGGCTTGGCTACAGGGATTCGCTCGTTGGGCCGTGGTGATGCAGCGGGAGTCCGGCACGGCGACCGCGAGCCTTCCCCCTTTTCAGATCCGACGTACAGACGGCGTCTCCTGCTCCCGGAGTTCCAGATCGGACCTCCTTCTCCGCTGTCTCTCTCTCTCTCTCTCGACCAGATCTCTCCCCCTCCGGCCAGATCCGAGCCTCCACCGGCCGGATCTGACCTCCTCGGACTCGCTCGCCGGCGGCCTCCCCCGAAGTCTCTCAGTGGGAGGTCGGCCTAGCTCGCGACCCGATTTCTCTCTCGCTCGCTCTTCAACCTCCTCCGAAGTCTCTCAGGAGGAAGCTTCCAAGCTCGCGATTTTCTGGCGTGTCCCTTCGACAACGGAAACGGGGGCCTATTTATAGGCGAGGGAGCAGCCGGTCGACGGAGCTTCGGCCGCCGGTCCCCGTGCGCCAAGCAGCCTCCGTCGGCCGAACCGGCGTCCCATCCGACGCCAGCTGCCCCTCCCACATTCTTATCCGACGCCAGCCGCCCCCCTGCTCCACGTGCGCTACTATTCCTCCACTTTGCTCCGGCGTCGCGCGCGTCCTTCTCTCCGGCGCGTGCTGCTTATCTGGTTTGGGGAAGAAGACAGGGGAGGAAGAAGACAAGGAGAAGGGGCCGGGCTTAGCCACGCGGCTGGGCCTCGCGGGCTTGCGCGAAGGGAAAGAGAGGAAAAGAGGGGAGGGGCTGTTTTTTTGCTTTTCTTTTGTTTTGTTTATTATTTTTTACTATCTGAAAAAGACAAATAAATGTAAAAAAAAAACCTAATTAATTAAAAACGAAATTTAGGTGTCAACAATTTAAACTTAATTTTATTTAAAATATTCTAAAAATTAAAAAACTTAAAATTTAAAATTTAAAATTTTATAAAAACGGGGGAAGGCGGGGCCGAAGGGGGCGGCTGAGGGCTGAGCCCTCGCCGCCGCCGCCTCCCTGCCGTTGTCGGGAAGGGCCGACGACGGAGGGGGGAGGGTCGGCTGGGGTTGCCGGCCCCCAGCCCCCCGCCGTTTTGGACCAAACTAGTCAAAAAATTGCCACGTCAGCCATTTGGCCGGATTTTGGCCAAAGTGGCACCTAAATATTTTATTTAACTTCGAAACTGGTGCTTAAGTGTATATTTTCGAAGTTTTGACACTTAAGTGTCCCCCGTGTCAAGTTTTGGCACTCTAGGTGTCCCAAACTCCAATTTAAGGCAACAAAAGGGCAACGACAACGCCTACTTCCCGGCTTTGTGGGGGTCCAAGCTGTGTATAGGTTAACATATTGTCCATGGTTACACGATAATGGACAACCGTCATTACTACTCCCAATTGAATCCATTGATAACCGTAGTGAAAAGAAATACTTAAATGGAATGAATTTGATATCATTCCTTCAATTTAGCTAATGATTAGACATCAGTGACTAACAACAAAACACCCTTCCAAGTTCAGAATTACGGAGATCAATAGGAAAAGAACCCTAAAGCCCCAAAATCGATTTAGAGAAACTCAGGTGAATGGCGTTGTTCTCGTAACTTCAGCCAATTCAAATAATTTCATGATCAAAATAGTGTTTCACTTTCACTTAAATCCTGTGACAACACATCATCACCAGTGTCCATGAAAGGGTAAATTTGTCACAATACAAATTTGGGCCTTTTGAAGTAATAACGAATTGAGTAAATGTGTTATGGTGGACATAATTTAAGATTTTTGTGACATTTTTTTTTCTATTATCAAATTGTTCATCTTGAGAACACCTATATAGAAAAATCAAATATTAAAAGTTTATTTCTATAATAAAAGTTATATTTTGCGATGGCGCCTATTTGAATAGTCAATCATTTGAAATAATTGCTTCTGTTTTTCTTTTAAGAATCTATAAAAAAAAGGAAAAATAAATAATAATAATAATAAAAAGACTGATTTGAGGTTAAACTGTTAAGTTGATGGAACAATTCATCCATCTAAGCTATAACAAGAAAAATTAAATGTCTGAAATGTTATTTTTCAGAATTGTGCATTTTTTGGTAATAGATGTTTAAAATAATTGTTTATATAATATTTAGATTCTATTTGGAAATACCTATAGGTCGGGTATTTAGGGTGCAAATGATTTCCATTCTATTTCTCTACCTTTCTATTTTTATTTTTATTTTTTGTTTTCGAGAGCAGGTCTAAAATATAAATCTGTTTGGTAAATAATTTCATTTTTCTATTTTTGGGACAAATATTTAGCCAAGAAATAGGTTTAAAACATAAATGAAAAGTAGAAAATTTCTACTTTCTTATTTTAGGAACAGAAATGAGAAATAAAAACTCTTATCATTGCTTACTCTAGTTGCCAGCTGGTCGTTGACCTACTGCCCACTACCTAGGGGTGTGCATGGTCCGGGTGGGCAGTTCCCGACCTAAAACTGGGAATCGCTCGCTAAGGATCGGTTTTGAAAAATTGGAACCGGGATCCACCCGTTAGTTGTATGGATCCACCCAGGAACCGGACTGAACTGGCGGTCCGGTTCCTGGGTGGATCCATGGAACTGATCTTGATGCAAAATAATTTTGGTTTTCAACATAGAACGACTACGTGACTTCTATAACAACAGCCGGAGAGGTTGTAGAAGGATATCATGGCAGGCACTTACGATAATCGTGAGGAAATGATAGCAATTTTGGTTAAACTTGTTTTCTATCATGGCTATCATGGGTCGGAATAAAATTTTGCAGGCAAATTCCGTGTCCTAGGCATTTTTTTTCTCTTAGGCGTGATGCTTTAAAAACCCTCTGTGTGATGCTTAGGAACCTTTGTTCGTGATTGTTGACACCTAAATTTTGGCAATCCGATCATTTATTTATTGCATAGAAAATTAGGGGTCAATTTTATCCCTGAAAAAAATATTAATTGCATATAGATTCAAGTGCATTTATTTTTTAATGTACATTTTTTGCATTTTATTGGATCGGCAGTGAATGGATTTGAATTAGTGGTTCTAAGCTTTAATTTGGCAGGCCGGACTAAGCCCACGAAGCAAGTAAATTGGCTCGAGCCCGTTTTCTTTTAATGACAAGAGTTACCTAAATGGAGATTTGAAATGATATTACAGTGGATTTTTGGAATTTAAAAAAATCGGGTTGCAATCTTATCTTTAGGGGATAAAATCAGGAGATGTGGAAAATAAAAAAGTGATATTGTGTGCGAAAAAGAAATCTTCACGGATACTGATTTGAAAAGGAAATTAAAACCCTAATCTTCGACCTATAAAAAGGTTTTTCGCATAGGGTTTCGGGGAGGCCACACATTGAATATACGGCCACAATATAGAAAACATACGTGAAAGAGAGGGAGCTGAAGGAGTCACGGTCGAGACCCCTTTCACGGCCGTGACTTTGCTGAGTTCGTGGCTGCCCCTCAATGCTAACCCTGCTGCCGATTGTCCACTGCAGTGACACATCAATCTTCGACGACCTCCGTAGCCTCCAAGCAAGACCCCTTAGCAATTCCAATGATCTTCAGTCCAGTGGTCATCCAGTGACGCCAGCAAGTCCAGTCCAGCGAGGAGCACTGCGTCCCTACCCGCCTTGTGTTCCAGTTCGTGTTCGCAAAACCCAATTCAAGGTCAACAAAGGACTTTGTCCTCATTCTGATAAGGTGAGGACGTGAGCAGAAGGGAGAGAGAAAAAAAAAAAAAAAAGACCGAAAGGGAGGATTTTCCTTCTCAGGGGAATTCCAATTCACGATCGAGAAGCCCAACACATTCGAGAGTCATGATTCATGAAGTCTTCATGAGCACCACCGTGAAGATCCACGTTCATGGACACCTCATCCGCATGTCCTGCAAATAAAAAAGAAAAGGCTTTGAGGTCAACATATAAAGGAGAGCTTGGCTGGTGAAGTCAGAATTTTAAGGATCCACTTACTCAACGCATAAATATAGAGAAAGGAGGAGACTTTGAGGCGGTGGTCCTTGCCTTGTGGGGTTTAAGCCGAAAGAGACAAAAGAAAGTGTTGCTACTTTGCGGTTCTCTGGTCCAACTCAACGTTGCAGCCATCGCCGTGCCAGTCTCGGTGACTTGCGACATTCCCGACATTCCAAGAGCACCCTCGAAGCTTTCTCTAGGTCTGGTTCATGAGTGATCGTCTTGTGCTGGCCTCCTCTGCAACTTGGGAGAATTTCTACTTTCTTTTGCAGGTTATCTAAAGCTCACGCTGGTTGCTGTCGTGAGCACCATCGAGCGCCTCAAGCACCACGATCGAGTCACCGTTCAGCTGCGAGTTCCGATGTGGTCTCGCTGCCCGTCTGGGAGCCATCGCTGCTCGCTACCGTGAACCATCGCTTGTTGTTCGCTGCTGTGTTACCCTCGTTGTGATCCCGATCTGATTGTGTTTGGTTCAAATTTGGGAAGAATATCCTCGGTAAGATGCACATCTCTAGCATATTTGCATATTTTACAGCCTAATATATGTCTATTAGTATCTAACGTGCATATCTATGAGTGATAGACATATCTCCCAGTTAGGATTTATTTCCTAATTCGCAACCGCATATAATTTTTTATTCCATCTATAAGGCTTTAGATGGAATAATTAATCACGCGGGAATAAAATTGATATTTTGATCTTTAAGGCTTAAAATCAATTTATCGATTTTACCAGCAAAATAACCAAGTTGAGTAGATATCGTTTCCAAATTTGAACAATAGATATGGTATCTTTGATGATTCTGAATGGCTCGATGCTTGTCTCATCTTGATTGATTTTTTTTTTTTATCTTGAAATATGTTTGAGTTAGTTTAGCTTCATATTAGAATATCGAATGCTTTAGGGTAATTTGCATATTTAGACTAAGCGTTTTTATTTATTCTAAATTGTCGAAATGAAAAAATACCAAAAAGACATAAATTTAGGATGTTAGATTTTTGTTTCATTAGCTTAAATTGCATGTTTAATTATATGACATTTTAAATTAATTAAAAAAACATCATCATGCATATGTAGAATTAGGGCATCATTTGCACATTTCATTTTAAATTTAGAATGATTTAGAAAGACTGCATCTTAGGCTAGAGATTGCTAAGTTAAGATAATATCTTGGTTTTAATTAGGGTCCTTAATATGAGTTGGATAGAATCTTAATTTAGTTAGATAAATTTTTACATTTTTCTAATTTCGAATTTCATAAAAAAAATACTAAAAAGTGTCTTAGAATAAATTAGTTTCAATCTTTAGGTTAGATTGCATTCTTTTAAGAAAAAAGAAAATAAAAAAATGTCATATGCATGTCATTAGGATTAGATTCATGAAATGCATGCTATTTAGTGATTGTTGCTAAGTCCATTTGATTAGAAATTGCATGTCATTAGAATTAGATTATTTAGTTAATACTGCATTGCATATTGCATGATTTTCATTAATTAAGTGAAAATAAAAAAGAAATTGCGTGTTAATTAGAAGCCATATCAGGGTTGTTGATGTGGATTTTAATTTAACATTGCAGATGTTTTCGTTGCTTTGATGTAAGTTTTTGCAATTTATTTATTTATTGTTTATTTGGGTGTTAAATTGGTGATTTGCGCACTCGCATGATCACCTCACATGTTAGGAAAATAAATTTAAAATCAATCAAAATTGCTTGCCAAACATTTTTCAAAATAAAAAGAAAGGTACCGAAAGGGCATTAGAGGAATCTAGTGTAACCAAAGTCCCCATACCCATAGTTTCTAGTTCGTAGGAGTAAAGTAAAACTCCCATTATTTTACTTGGGTTTCTAATCGACCCACCAAAAATAGATTAGTGGCGACTCCTAATTAAAAATTTGCATGTTAAGAACTTGAATCGAAAGTCGCGAATTGGTATGGGCTTGGGAGAGCCCGAGTTAAGTCTAGGCTTAACAATCCATTAGCCAAACCCTAGGTGGTTCACACCCGAAAAATTGGTTGCGACAGTGATGAAGCCTAAAGATTTATTCCTAGTTGTGGACTCGTTGTCCTACATCAAAATCTCTCAGTCAAACTTTTTTGCTTTGTTTTGGCAAGTCTGTATAAGGTATATTATAGAAGCTGCATGACGAGATATTTCTTCCTCATTGTCTTTTTAGTTTAACTAAGGCCAAATTGTTGTGGCATTTTTCCATGCATTTCATTATGGAATGATGATAAAGAAGCGATCTTGACTTAAATTTTTTAGTTATTTGATTTGGGTTTATTAATTAGTAATTTCAATTTTTTTAATATTAATAATTAATATATTATTTTAATATAATTTGTCTGGTCTGGGTGGGCGGGTGGACGGATCCACCCTATGGAACTAGGAACTGGACTGGTACCCACCAGTTCCCATAAATTGAAATTGGGAACCGGACCGGTTCCCTCAAGAACCACCAATTCCGGTCTGGTTATGGGCGGTCCGGGTGAGTTGTGATTATTTTGCACACCCCTACCACTACTTGCCTCCTACTACCATCCATTGTTCGCCTCCTCTCACTGCTAGGCCGCCTGAGAGGGAAATATTTAAGAAAATCCATTGAAAAAAAATTTGTTCCAAGAGCAAAAATTTTGTGTCATTTTCAAACATGTATTTTAGCTCAGAAACTTGTTTAGGGAATAAAAAAAAAAAAAAATCTATTTTTGACCAAAACAGTACTAGGGGATAGAATGATTATCATTCGTGCCCTTAAGTTGAGAGAAGAAATTCTTGCATCTAAATTATAAAAACAAATCTAAAAGAACTATCTTTTTGAAAGTTATATACCATGAATTGAGCATATTTAGGTACTGAATTTTATATCCATAGGATGAAATTTCAAATTAATCATATCATTTTATAAACAGATATCTGGTATAAAAAGTAGGGAAACATAATATTTATATGTGCTTTAAGGAATTGCTCACATTATTATATTGGCTCGGCCACAATCAACCATAACGAAAGCCTATGCCCTCAAATCAAATTCGCCAATCACGTGATCTCGTTCGATGATTATGTCTCACTTCCAAATGTCCTCGGCAGTAAAGAATCTCCGCCCATAAGTGGATTTAAACATTTGGAGTAGTAGGGGAAGCTGTAATACAATGAATAAAGCCACGAGGAGAAAGGCCAGCAAAGTGGTGGGAATGAGAATCCACTTCACTCTATTATCCAGCACAATTGTGAGAGTTGCAACAAAGGCCACCAGCATGAAAGCCAAGGAAAGGAAGAGAAAACCAAGGCCCGCTATGATCTTCTTAGGCAACGAGTATAGAAAATCTTGTGCCTCGTACCGCGAAGTTAAAATGGATAGGAATAGCAAGATGGCCGTCATGGATGAGAACAAACCTAATGTATCCGAAATTGCGAAAATCAGGAGAGAGTCCTTTCCTAATAACAATGGGACTCCAGTTTTGTCATCATTCCCTCCAGGCATAGTAAAAGCAGCAACGAACAACACAGTGGCAATTAGAGTTGAGACAATCATACATGAATTTGCTGTGTCATTCACCCACTTATTTGCATTTTCAAGCAATGTTTTGTGATTCTCCAAGAATATATTCCAAAATGTTTTCCCCTTGTGGTGTTTGTTTCTCATGCCAGGGATAATCCAGCTTTCCACAGCCTACATATAAAACTCACAAATAAGAGTTTCAATAAGTGGATAAAGTACTAAAATTTTTCCAAAAGACTAAGGAGGGAAATCTCAAAGAGATTAAGACTTATCCAGCACTTAGATGCAATATTGCTTGGAGGTCAAGTCCATCTTTGCTAGCAGAATTTCAAGCGTCACTTTCTTCTGAGCTACCATGATGATTTTGTGCTTCATTTTAGTCAAATAATATATACATGAAAAGCACGATGTTTCTACTTTTTAATAGAGAAATGATTAGATAATAGTTTTTTTATTTACTTTAAGAATAACAGTCTATTCTAGATTATAAGAAACCAAATAACAAGTGATTATAAATTGTGGGTTTTACTCCTAAAAAAATATGTGGCTCACAATAACTTGTTATTCTCATGATAGCCCAAAGCCGTTATGTTAACAAAGTCCTTTCTAATAAATCAAGATTCATGGAATTTGGAGTCTTGTAGAATAATATATAGAGAAATATATTAAGAGCTAGTCAAGAAATCTCAGAATGAGACTTTTAGTACTTCTACGTGCTTTATTTTTTATTTTCTGTTCGGATACGTGCTTTATTGAACATGTGCTTTGTTTCTAGAGTCATTTGAGTCAAAAGTCGAACGATATTATTTATGATTTGTCTACGGTTATTGGCCTCCTCTTGGAAATAAAAGGTACATGTCTTAGAATTTGCCTATACTTAGAAGATCGTTTGAAGTTATAAACATAGACAAAACCCTCTAAGGCTCGATTAATGGTGAGTGAAAGTTTTCTGAATTTCTGGAATTAAACATTTGGATTAGAGTTTCGCTGACTCTATATCTCTTTGGTGGATTCCATTGAGTGGTGAATTACATATCTTATATCTTGAGGCAGACTCCTAGGGAAGTGAGCATCTACTCTTTATATGCCTTATATTCTCGAGAGGATTCCTTAGATGGTGAGCATCTATCCTATCATATGCCCAGTATCTTGAGGAGATTCTTTAGGTGGTAAGCATTTCTCTTATCGCACTTGTGTTATTTTCTAAATCTCGGACCCTCTAGTCTGAGTTGGTATCAAATCTAGGCTATGGCTGGTTGTCTTAATCGTGGACTCAGTGGCGACCATTCTGATAGTGAACTAGAAGATTTCAGTAGACAAATACACAACTCCAAGAACAATCGGAGAAATTTCAGTGTTGCGACGTGACGATTACCGTTATGACCCTGAAGAAGAAGACAATGAAGAGGATATTACCTCTCCCGAGATGTCTGTTAAACGCAACTAGTGAAGGGGCTCCATTGTGCCATCATCAATGGAATGGTCACTCTTACGATTTCGATGTCAAATTCGATGTCTCAGAAAGACTTCATCTATTGAATGAGACATGTTGAAAGAAAAAGGTCACAATGTTTTTCCATTTGGGATGCTTTGTTCAACTATCGTACTTGATTCATATTCATACCAGAAAAATTAACCAATTTATCATAAATTTATTACACGGATGTCAATTCAATTGTAAACTTTTCAATTTTATCAATTTAATCATAAATTTTTACGCAAAATTTGAATCTAGTTCTTTCGGTTAATTCTACTAGAAGTTGCTGATGTGGCAATCCAGTTGTCACTAGCCATCCTTTGTGGCACACTGCCACATTATGAATCTTAGATGAAAATTGACTATAAGGATTACATTAATATTTCACATAGAGGTTTAAGATGAAATTGAAAAGATTGAAAAGTTTAGGATGACATCGGTACGATGATTTAAGATTCATAAGGCAATTTCCCCTGTTCATATTTCTCTTGTTTCACTTCTCTAGTAGGATTTAATGTATTTTGCATTCTCTAAAATCTGCAAATCTATTCTTATTTCTTGGATTGATTGGGAAGCTGTCATAGTCTTTGCCATCCTGTTTCACACATTAGAATTAACCCTATCAATCTCTTTATTAATCCATTATCATCTTCGCATTAATTTTTAGCGTACACACTCGTTTTGAGCATCCAGGTGCACTGCTAGTGGGAGTTGAGTTATGTCTTCATCTTTGCTAGCAGAATTTCCAGCAAGGGTCGTTGCACTCGATACGACATCGTGAGGACACAAATTTTAGGACTCTTGTTGTACTTAATTGTCCCAAGTTTATTTTTCATGATAGAGACTAAAGAGTTGAATAGAATAAACGTAAATATATAGTAAAAGCTTTGAGATATCATTTTTTTTTGGTATAAAATGTTTGCATAATTAAAACTTTAGTTAATAGCTAAATTAATGAGAAGTGTTCTCGAATTAATAGATATTCAAATGAAAATAGTGGCCATAAATGAAGTTAGCTAACCTTTTGATAAAAAAAGGGAAGAGAAGAAACAATTCATATTACTTTTATTAAATCATTATCCATCTACATACATTTAATTATATTTGAACTACACTATAATCTTAAATACAAAATATGA
Source organism: Eucalyptus rudis (assembly GCA_019915205.1). Lineage (NCBI taxonomy): Eukaryota > Viridiplantae > Streptophyta > Magnoliopsida > Myrtales > Myrtaceae > Eucalyptus > Eucalyptus rudis. Next base: position 12,476,300 of record JAHMTN010000007.1, on the reverse strand, counting down.
TACAATGAAATGAGCAAAGCTATCGTGAAAGTATAAGTAAAACTTATTCAAATGTCTTTTGGGCTCCACATTAATATATATGGGTTATACATGAAATAATTTGCATAATAATCCCCTAATTGCATTGTGGTAGACACCTATGTAAAGAGTCGGTCGAATTTAAGAAAGAGTCACTTGGATTATATTAAGTGGTGGATCATAGTTATATTAGTAAAATTGAAAGGCAATTTAATTATGATTAGTCTCAATCAGTTTTCAATGCCCCAATTTCTCTAATTAGTCTCCCTTATTTTCTATAAATTGTTTTAAGGATGTAGTGTTGCTTCTCAACGTACCTTATCAATTTATGTTTAGCATGTGGAATTCAAAAGTTCTGAGTACCAACAAAGTATTAGCTTAGACAACAAACAATTTTCTTCTTGTCATTGTGGTCTTGGATTCAAGTCATATGGAAAGCATTTTAGGAGTACAGTCCTGAATGCACCTAACCGACATGGCATAGTCTACCCATAAAATCACCCAAGAAGGTAGAAGTTGTGGTGTGCAAAAGCTTGACTGGATATCGCCCAACCATTAGAAAAAAAAGAAAAGGCTCTATGTATATTCTCAAGACTATCTAAATAAAGTTCTAGCTATCATATTTTAAGAAACTTGTCAAGAAGATATAATATTTATCATTAAGTGCGGTTATTAAATATATGAAATGAAAGACATACCTCAAACCACTGGAGTTCTCTTTGCATTTGAAAAGCCGCTCCTGCGACATTAGTTAGCACATTGAAATCAGAGTAGTACCCTTCTGCTGCGTACTGTGCTGCTGCGATCATCATTTCGTTCGAATCTTCCGGTGTAAGCGCTCGAACTATTGACAACTCATTAGTTGAGTCTACCTTCAAAAAGAGGCTGAGAGTCCTTTCTTGGCGACACTTCACAGCAAGTTTTATCAACTTCTTACTACTACGTGAAATCCGATTAAGATACCAAAAAGACTTGATACATAACTTCACGACTTCACTGATTCCGTTTTCTGCAGCTCGATCCAACAAGTCATCTTGAAGAAACTGGATGATCTCTGTAGTTTTCATAGCAGATATCGCAATGCAAACTTGTTTTGCCAACTCGACTGCTGCTACGTGTCTCAGCTTCAGCTCGTAAATTCTCTTGATTATAGGAACTACAAAAATGTCAAAAATAAAGGAAAAAAGAAAATGTAAAACCAAGGGGTGGCAATTGGATTAAGAAAAAAAATTCTCCAGCTCTGGGTCCCAATTTTTTTTTTTTTTAACACCGAATTGCATCTAACAAACATCTTACTAATTGTCATAATTTCACTCATTTAGAACTTGGGTTGGCGGGTGACTGGGAGAATGATCTCATTCTTTTTATAATATATATATACACACACACACACACGTTAAGGAAAGCTATTTTAATTTTTTTTCTCCTTTGGGTATCAGTCCTCAAATGCAAACAGTGAGTTTTAGCAATTGCTGATGCAAAGTACAAAAAGGGTGTAAAATCATTTCTGGCATTTTCCAAGAAAAGGTTTATATCATGTTTGGAGGCAAAAAAAAAAAAAAAAATGAATGCGAGGAGAGTAAAAGTGATTAGAGGGTAGTGATTTTCCCTGAAGTTCAAACCAGGCTTTATAATGTTGATCATTATTAAGAGAATATAATCATAAACTTAAGCCGATAGAATAGCTCTGAAAATAACCACGCCAATAACATATGTCTAGCCAGAGTAAATCACAGTTTTTTTTTTTTTTTTGCATATATAACATTATTTTGGATAGTATTTTTCAAATATGCATAGCAACTAGTAATAAAAAAAACCCATATTAATCGTGCAATGCATTGTATTGTTATTTATGCTTAGCACAAGAGCAAAACCTCTTTTCTGAAGTGCTGGATTATAAGAAAAGGAGAAAACACCTTTATTATCTAACCGACAGCTTGTTGGCAGAGGATATATAACTTGGGATGGCATTCTAGAATGCACGATTTTGTTGGGACCCACGAAATTCGCTCTCACTTAAATATTCTTCTATTCCAAGCCCTCCCAAATAAATTATTTTGATTTTTCCTACCTGCTATTTTTCCTATTGTTCACGCCTTTTCAAAGTTGCCAAATAAAAGTGTAAATGTACCATGTTAAATGAGATTAAATGATAAACCTATGCCTTCTTCTGTTGCAACCTTACTTCATAGTCAATGACGCTAGGAGCTTGCCCCTGGTCCCATGCCCGATTCTTGTACCCTCTCAATGTATTCTTTCGTGTTGTATTGAGATGAAATAGTAGTCAAAGAAAATAATATTTAGGCTTTAAGCACATACAAAAATACATATGGGGTCATTGGTCTTACTTTTCCAGAAAGATTTACATACTTGATAGAGATGATGAAGCGAACATGATTTCACCAATCAAGATTGAAGGAGAAGTCTTAGGTTTACGTAACTCTTATTCCAAATTATCTGCTTAGAGCATTTAGCCAAAAGCAAGAAATTTCTAGGTTAACATCAACTCATCAACTCTTGCCTCAATTTGCAGTTTTAAGTATTCTTTTTTCGCTAGTTTCTTTAAAAAAAAAAAAAAATCTCGCAACTCTTGCAATTATGATTTGGAGAATATCTGAAATCTTTCAAAATATAAAGATATTAACCTAGAAAATCATTTATAACTATGTGTTTGAATAATTTTATGGAGGATGATTATTAGGTGCATCACGTTGTAAAGAATATGTTACATATTCAATATTAAATGGTTGACCCATGGAAAATTTAATTACCAACTTCAAACACACATAGCACTCATCCAATGGTGAATGTCCAACAGTTCTTTCACACAAGTAGTGGGCCTAACACATCTTCTATTCCAAATTATGGCAAAGAATTGGGTGGGAACATTTTTCTACTTATAAAAGAAGTAAAAAAACAAACAAGCCATAGACTCTTAGTTGGAGAGAGAGGGATAGAAATAACAACGTTATCTTAATTAAATGAAAGTGTACCTAAAATTTTGGCGGCATTCCAAAGTGATCCTGTAAGACATTGAAGCGTTACAATCATATTATAGAGAGAATACAATCACAAAATGGAAATCATTGTAAGACCTCATGATTAGTTAGTTACATTGTTAGATTAATTCAGTTATGCGATACTTATGCACTTGGTTGAATCATATACGGTTCCCAATGGATAGCTAATCCATAAAGTAGTTCCATTTCAGCCCATCATTCAAGCAAAACTAGGTCAAGGAACCAGAACATATCCTAAAAAGAAACAATCATTTCCGGTTTCTTTTGCTAGTACGGAGAGAATCAATATGAGAAAATTGACTTCAAGTTCACAATCATGAAAGTTCCTAAGATAATACCCAACAGCAAGTTCACAATCATGAAAGTTCCTAAGATAATACCCAACAGCAAATATGCATACCCACCCCGATCCGAATTTTTATCTGCTAGTATGTAGTTCAAGTCCACCGGAATACCTTCAGTTCAGAAACAAAAGAGCAGGTGATAAGTCAGGTGTTATCATCTTGAAGGGAATCAGTAACGAAAGGATGCGAGTGCAGAAAGTACGTACATTTGTATATCAATGCTTCCAAATCACTAAAGCTGGTTCCACTGCGAAAGTGAGACCGCATCGATGCCAACGAGTACAATATGGTTTTGCCTTCATGCTTCGTACTTTTCAAGGTCATTAAGCCAGGATGCTTCTTGACTAGATAAAGGATGATATCTATCGGAATTCACCTCGAGCACCTGTAGATTGAGGAGGAGCTGGTATATCGATTGAATAATCATCTGTAATATGTGTAGGAGAAAGAGTGAGCACAAAATCCTTCCCATACTGATTTTTTTTCTTCTCTTTTTCTTAGCCAAGGTCAGGATTATGTTTGTTCGATGATAAAGCAAAGAAAAAGAATCATGAGAAAATACAAGTTCCAGCACATTTTAAGATGGCTCATATCTAATTTTTTCTTGGTTGGAATGTGAACATGTACCTGCATCTTGTTCTGCATGATTCGAATTTCCTTGTTTTCCACTTGGTTGCGTTGCCATTGGGTTGCTCTCCTAGTTGGAGTGTTTCAACAATGAAATAAACGAAGAATGCAAAAATGGGAAAGATTAAGAGTTTTAGGCCCTGTTTGGTAACCATCCAAACAGGGCCAAATTCTCATTCTTTGTTCCCGGAATCAGTTTCGGCCTAAAATCGCGTTTGGTAAAATTTTTGTTCCCGGGAACAGATTGGGAATAGAATCAAGAACCAAAAAAAAGTTGATTCTTGTTCCGGGAACGAATTTGAGAATCAAAATCAATAAATTTTCTTCTTCCCTTCGACCATCTCGCGACCGTCGTCCACCACCGCCCGCCACCGTCCGCCGTCTGCCACCGCCATCCACTGCCGCCGCCGTCCGCCGCCGCCGGTCTGGCGAGCTCGCCGGAGGCAAGCCCAGCCATCGGCGAGCTCGCCGGAGGCTTGCCCAACCACCGGCGAGGCTCGGCCTCCCTAGATCTGGCGAGGCCGAGCCTCGCCGGTGGCCAGGCGGGCCTCACCGGGGCTTCGGCAGGGCCGGGCGAGGCCCGCCTGGCCACCAGCGAGGCTCGGCCTCGCCAGATCTGGCGAGGCCGAGCCTCGCCGGGACTGGGCAGGGGCTGGGCGAGCCTCGCGACGCCCAGCCCCACCGGTGGCCAGGCGAGGCTCGCCCAGCCCCGCCGGTGGCCTGGCAGGCCTTGCCCAACCCCGACGAGGTCGGCCTGGCCACCGGCGGGGCTCGGCCTTGCCAGATCTAGCGAGGCCGAGCCTCGGCGGGGCTAGGCGAGCCTCGCCCGGCTGCCGGCGAGGCTCGGCCGACGAGGGCCGGCCTCGCCGAGGGCCGGCGACGCTCCGATGAGGTCGCCGGCCAGAAGAAGAAGAAGAAGATGAGAAAAAGAAAAGAAAAAAGGAAAAAAAAAGAAAAAAAAGGAAAATGAAAAGAAAAAAATTAAAAAATTAAAAAAAACAAAACAAAACAAAGGAAAAAAGTAAAAAAATTATTTAAAAATTAAAAGAAATTGATTTGGAACAGAATTAATGAACACGGTACCAAACGCAATTCTATTCCAGAATCGGAAATTTTGGACAGTTACCAAACGGCTTAAAATGCTTAGAATCAGTTCCCGGGAACAGAATAAAAAAGAATCAGTTCTGATCAGAATCAGCTCTCGGGAACAGAATCGTTACCAAACACGCCCTTAGTCTCCCTTGGGGGAGTTCATTCCTTTATTATATACAAGTAATTCCCTTAAAGTGAAGGCAAGCATCTACAATGACAACAAGCAAGCATATCTTTTTTTCCACTTTATAGTTGGATTAGTTGAGTGTAAAATAGTTTATACCTTGAAAATATAAACTAGACCTTTACTAGTGTGCAAGTAGCCTTAGACTCTAGGGTCACATATCATTAGGTTTCAGTCCTTAGTAACGGAACCATTAGTTTAAGATGATTCTATCCCTCTTTCTTATTGTATAGATCAGTCCTCCCCTTTACACCATGATCAGATTGAGTCATTACCAAGTTAAGTTGGTTCTTTGGCTTGCAAGCCTTAAGTCATATATAGCTATGACCAAAATGAGCACCTCACTTTTGTCATAAGCCCAAAAGCAAAAGACCTTCAATTTAATATAAGGTAGAATCTCTCTAAAGACAGTTTTCATGGAAAATATAGTAGTACCATGTAAATTCTCCAATTTTTGGTTTTCATCTCCAAAAGTCTCAAAGAAATACGTTTGGTATAAATTTTTGTTGTTGTGTTTTCTAAACTTTGAACATTAAAACTGAAACGTTCTAATGAGACAGCACGATCAATGATCACTTAATGTTCTATCCACCACAAGGCAAATAGCATTATCAAGCGACGACTCATTTTTTAAACTACTTGAAAAACAAGTAGCTCGAATGCTAGCAAAGTTAATGTCTAGAGAGCACTACAGTACTCTCCTTTCACAAAAAAATGTGATGATTCTGGAAATTATTTTCCAAAAAGTCATTTTTCAAGAAAATGATAATATTTTCCGGTGTTGGCTAAAACCTGAAAATAAACTCATGCATGACCTTTGTGAACTACGACTCGAGTACTAGGGACTCAAGCATGTCATTTATGGACCCAGGCTCAAGTGCCAAGGAATTGGGCACAAGCATTAGGGGTTCGCCCCGGCCTCAATGGATCTAAGCGTGGGCACCGAGGGCTTAGGCCTGGCCGTTAGAGACTTGGTCTTGAATGCTAGGGCCTACGGATCAATGCTAGAGTTTTCATGCCCAAGCATATAATTTTAGGTCCAATTGTCGATACTTAGTCATAGTTTGGAAAATGTTTTCCAATTTTTCAAAGAGGGAAATCATTTTCCTGACTTTAACCATAAGTTTTTGTTGATTAAGAAAATATTTTCCATTAACTCATTTTCTTAAGCGAACTAAACGTCAGAAAATGAGAAAAATATATCTCGGAAAAATGTTTTTGCGAAACGAATGCAGCATGAGCATTTGAGTTTAAGGATAAAAAAAAACGAATGCAGGATGATCATTTGAGTTTAAGGAGAAAAAAAAAAACCGATGAACGTGGACCCACAAATATTGATTAGAAGAAGAATGATTACCTTTCGGGGTCATCTGAAATGCTTCGGGATCGTGGACCCACAAATATTGATTTTGTCATCCAAAGCTCCTCTGCGAAAATCCCTCCGAAACTCCAAAGAGTGCAGATCCTTCCTTGATGGTGGGAGATACGTCAGGTTCCATATCCAATCTCTTCTGCCTATATTCCAGCATGTTAATCTGTAAGAGTTAACAAACGAAAGATAATCGTGGATAAACAACAATGGTGTTTTATCTTCATTAACGCCTCGACCACACCTCAAATGTCCTGCTCCTGATTTCATTAACACATACCATTGTGCTGAGTGCCTTACGCTATTCTTGGAAGCATGAGCGTATGGAAAATGCCAAAAAAAAAAAAAAAGTTCTCACAATTTAAAATTTTCCTCCTCTTTCTACTCACCAAAAGTAAAATTTTCCAAACTTTCTACTCCAATTATCTTTCCCCCCCATTTTCCCCAATTGCCAAACAGAGTCATAATACACATTAAGCTATGACAACCAAGCCTTCACCCATTAGATATAGTCGTCTCGAAGTAAACAGTTTGTTATTAGACTCTAGCTCAATTCCGTGTAACTTGTAATAGTGCAATATCCGGACTATCGAAGTCCTAACTTGGCCTGATTAGGTAGACCATTTCTTCATGGAGTATTATATTATTCGTGCAATCCATTGTATAGTTATTTATGGAGAAAATTACCAAAAAAGTCATAAATCTATTGCGATTATGCCAATTCAGTATAAACTTATTATTATTTTTTTTTTTACCATTTGAGTCCTAAACCTTTTACAATTATTCCCGATCAGTCCATCCGGCTAAAATTGGCCAGTTGCCGGATTGACTGATCGGGAATAATTGTAAAAGGTTTATGACTCAAATGGTTAAAAAAATAAGTTTATGACTGAATTGGCACAATCGTAATAAATTTAAGACTTTTTTGGTAATTTTCCCGTTATTTATGCTCATCAGGAGCAAAAACTTTTTCTTTCTCCATTCTATTGTCGCTAACAAAATCGAAATTTCCACATGAGGTCACATATTGGAAAGTGACGTTTGAGTTTACTTGTTACACCCCAATGACATAGCGAATAGATTTAAAATTGACTCTATTTTAAAATCACTTTTAATCTGATAAAAATACGCAACACACTACACTTCTGTTTTCTTTTTGTTCTTAGACAAAAATAGAAGAATCAGGGAAAAGGATAATGGGTATCTCGGGTGCATAAAAATGTTGGCTGAAGATGACAAATGCAATTATGGGCAAAAGTTGTGAAAAATTTTGGGAACCAAAGGACTTTTTTTAGCAATCAGTTAGTGTTTGGACTAATTTGGTGCACTTCCAGACTCCAGTGGTCCACCTTCTTGAGTAATCTTCAAGTGTTCCATACCGGCCTAATGTATTTAGTATCTTATTTTCTCAAGTGCTTCCTGTTGGAGAAATCTTCGTGAAGTGTTTTGAAGTTGACAAAACGTTTCCATCAATCTAGTCTGAAGGTCAGCAGACTCTGTTGGTTAAAGTCTGAAGTCTTCCGGATAGCCAGACTCAAGACTCAAAGTCTATCCTCATTGACAGTCTCTAATCCGTTGAAGAAAGGTTATCCAAAACTGGATGTTTTGTTCAGGATTTAACCTTATCATCTGGAGAAGATCTCGTGGTTGGAGAAGACGTATAAGAATCCTTTGATTGATCAAGATTGATTCAATGACTGAAGATTCGATGATTGTCTAAATATTATTGGAAGGTTCTACTTATGGAAACCGAGATCCTGATTGTATGAGCGAACAGGATTGATGGGCTATCAACACGTTCCTTTAATAGCTCGAACAATCTTCCTAATTGATTCCGTCCAACGGGTAGATTGGAGGAATTCCTTTGGTAAGTGCCAACGGGTATGATGGCATAAAGGAGTATATAAGGAAGACGTTCTTAGTTGTTCGAGGTGTGTGCGATAGAAGAATTCCAAAGTCTGAAGCTCCTATTTGTTTAGATAAATCCCTTGAGCGAATACTTGTATACAAAAGAGAGTCTATATTTGTGAGAGACCTTGAGGAGGTGTGGTAAAACATCTACACTGTGGAATCAAGGCAAAGCTGTGCTGTAACTTCTCTTTTGATCATAGTGAAATCCAGCCGGTGGGCTGTCAGTGCGAAAGAGTGGACGTAGGCTTGGAATAAGCCGAACCACTATAAATCCTGTGTTCAATTTTCTCTTCCTCACTCTCTCTATCTCAATCGTATTTCCTTTTGTTAATTAAGAGAGAATTTACTTTCTATCATATGTTAAGAATCGCTTCCGTATATCGATAAATTGTTTAGGCACCTATTCACCCCCCTCTAGGTACTCATACTAGCAATATCACTTCCAACAAATCTGGATTACGGGATTATAAGAAGAGAAGAAAACTCCTTTATTATCTAACCAATAGCTTATTGGCATAGGATATATAAATTGGGTTGGAATTATGGGATGGACGATTTTATTGGGACCCACGAAATTCGCTCTCACTAAAATATTCTTCTAAACCAAGCTCTCCCAAATAACTTATTGCCAAATGAAAGTGTAAATTTACTATGTTTAATGCGATTAAATGATAAACCCATGCGATCATCTATTGCAACCTTATTTCAGAGTCAATGACGCTAGAGGCTTGCCCTTAGTCCCATGCCCAATTTCTACAACCCGCTCAACGTATTCTTCTATGCTGTATTGAGATGAAGTATCTGTCCAAGAAAATATTTAGGTTATCATCAAATCTCATCTCAATTTACAATTTCATAACTCTTGCAATTAGAATTTCATGAATATCGAAAATCTTTCAAAATTTAAGAATATTAGCACATGAAATCATATATAACTTAGTTACACATTCTCAGTTGGTTGACATGTGAAAAAATTGAATTACTAACAAACTTTACACACATGTTACCCATTCAATGATAAATGTGCAATGATTTTTTTTTTTTTATAGAAGCAATGTGCCTAACACAAGTTCTTTTCCAAATTATGGCAAAGAATTAAGTAGGAGCTTTTTTCTCCTTATAAAAGAAGTCAAAAACAAACAAGCCATGAGAAAATTACCAAAATAGTCTTAAGTCTATTTTGTTTGTGCCAATTTAAGCCTAAACCTTTTAATTATACAAATTAAGTCTTAAACATTTTCATGTTTTGCAAATTGAGTCCAATCAATTTTAATTGGAAACTACTGACGAATAGGCTGGTTGTCCTACCTAGCACAACCAAAGCTAAGATGAACATTTTTTAATTATAATTTTTTTTTTGTTTTTTTTTCCTTTTCTTTACTTTTTTTTTTTTTGGATTGAAAGCTGGTGAAGGCCGGTGGCCCTCATTGTGGCTGGCAAGGGCTTGGCAGGCCTCCCCCAATGCCCTTGGCAGCCATCGCAAGAGCGTCGCGGCTCATGCCGAGACCTTTTTCAATATTTTTGCAATGGATGCGACCTTTTCAGTCCATTTTGTTACTGCGCTTTCCTTGCGGACATTAAGAAGTTTCCCAAAAAAGAACAATTTGATGAAGATCCGCCCCAAATGTTAATGTTACAATGCAATAACAATTTTAAAAGATCACGCACCCGAATCACCTCTGGTTAGAGAATGAACTGATCCGACGCCGTAGCCAAACATCTTAAACAAATGCAGGAGGCAGAGTGAGCGCAAAAATCCTTCCCATACTGATTATTTTTTCTCTTTTCTTTCACCAGCCAAGGTCAGGGTTATGTTTGTCCGATGATAGAGCAAAGAAATAGAACCATGAGAAAATACAAGTTCCAGCATATTTTAAGACCACATCACCTATACCTGTCGGTGGTTCTACTTGATTCGAATTTCCTTGTATTTCAGTTGGTTGCGCCATCACTGGTTTGCTCTCCTGGTTAGAGTCTTTCAACAACAAAGTAAATGAAGAATGCAAAATTGGGTAAGATATTCAGTTATCAAAGAGTTTTACTCTCCCTAGGATATTCATTCCTTCCTTTTATACAACTACCTTTCTTAAAGTAAATGTAAGCCTCTACAACAGCAAGCAAGCACATCTTTTTTCCTTTTTTCCCACTTTATAGCAATTGGATTACTTGAGTGTAAAATAGTTTATCCTGAGAATATAGACTAGTCCTATGTCAGTGGGCAAGCAGCCTCAAGCTTTCGTGCCACAAATCATTAGGTTCGGTTCCTAGTGATGGAACCATTACTTTAAGGTGACTTCATCACTCTTTGTTACAATAGAGTTCATTCCATCCCCTTACCCCATGATCAAGTTGAGTCTCTACCAAGATAAGTTGCTTCTTTTCTTGAGCTCCAAAAAGTCATGCAAGCAAAATTTAATTTGAAAGCCTTTAGCCGTATAAAGCTCTCAGAAAAATAGGCATCTCACTTTTGTCAAGCCCCAAAGCAAAATTAAAGAACTTCAATTTGATTTAAGGCAGAATCTTTCTAAAAATACAGCTTTCGACCAAAATTAGTTATGCAATGGAAATTTTCCATTTTCTAGTTTTCATCTTAAATACATTTGGTGGAATTTTTTTTTTTTTGGTAAGGACACTTGGCGGAATTTTTTGGTTGCTCAGTTTTCTAAACTTTGAACCTTAAAACCGAAAACGGCCAGAATTGACCTTATTTTTTTACAGTACACCAAAAAAGTAGTGATTTTCATTATCGTTGAAAACTCTTGTTTTTTTACTCACCGAGCATATTATCAAGATAATAGAAGATGTAAAAAAAAAAAGCAGATTTCATTAGGACATTTTTGTGAACCAAATACTTTGGGGGAAATTGTCTAATATGTCCTAAATCTATGGTATAGATGCCTAGTTTGCCAAGATAGTTATAAATATTCGCAAAATTCTAATGTGGTCGGTCCAGCCTATTTTCGCGAAAAATCTTATTTCTGAATCTCCCTTCCGCGACTGGCACTCCGGAGCAACCTACAAAGATGAGGCACACCGGTTCTCTCCCTCTCCTGAGCTCCACCTTCCTCACGCCTGGAATCCTCTACACATGCCAACAGTCTCTGTGTTGCCTTTTTCATCTCTCTATGGGCTGGGTCCGCCCCTTGTGGGCCCAGCTAACATTAATAAAAGAAAAGAGAAGGAGTCAAAAGTCAAAAAAGCAAAAAGAACAAAAGAAAGGAGTTGCTTCGTGAGTGGGGGAGAGAGAAAAACGGAGAGTACACCGAGAGGGAAAGAGCTTGAAGAAGAAGGGAAAAGAGGGCTGCTACTTTGCTGTCTGGATTCTATGGCCAAACTTTGACGGAATTAGCTCAACTTTGAGTATACCATTCGTGCGATCGAGGGCCATGAGTTGGTCGGTTTCGTTTGTTGAGAACCCCCTCCGAATTTTTCAATTATAGTTAGAGTCTTTTTACATCATTTATGTTAATTAACATTTATGGTGAGGAAATATCATTGTATTATTAATATTAAGTCTCTAGTGTGTGATTACAAAAGAACACTTCATGTTTTCTTGATGATTAATGGAATTCTTTGGGTGGTCGGTGATTTTTTCCACATTGGGTTTCCACGTAAACCATGAGTTGTTATTGATTTTGTCTTCTTATCATTTTGGCATTATACTTACTTATTGTAAGGTTGTGATGATTGGTTGTTACTAGACTCGTTAAACGAGTGGGTCTAGTTAGGTTTGGGTCGGGTCATAAATGGTTCGACCCAAATCGACCCATTTAACTTGTTTATGACCAATTTATTACAATGCAAAATTTTTGACCTATACCCGACCCGACCCGACCCATATTCAACCTATTTAACTAAACTTAAAAAAGCTCATTATATATATATATATATATATATATATATTATTTTTTAAAAAAAAATGGTACTACTAAAATAGTTTTATACAACACAAATTTAATGGATAATTTTTATAATTTTTAAAATAATTATTTTAAAAAATCTAATTTTAATTATTTTTCTTTTTGAAAAATTAAATTTTTAATTATTTTTATTTTTTAAAATATAATTTTTAATTTTCTTTTTTTCTTTTTTGTTCTTCTTCTTCTTTGGCCGGCCACCGACCACGACGAAGGCCGGCAGCTGGCCACAAGCAAGCCTCAAGCTCGCTCGGCTTGCCGACGCCGGCAAGCTCGAGGCTTGCCAGATTTGGCGAGCTTGAGGTTCGCTGGCGTCGGGCAAGCTCGAGCTTGCCCCTCACCGAATCTGGTGAGGCTTGCCGATGTCGGGTGAGCTCGAGCTCACCCCTCACCAGATTTGACGAGGCTTGTGTTGGTAAAATATGCTTCGAAATTGGGTAGTACAATGAAATCGGATCGAGTAAAACAACTCGGACTTTGAGGCGTGATATCACTTTCTTTAAGGATTTATTTGCCCCACAACGTTGCAAATCCTCCAGAATACAACAAAGTCTCGGATAAGAATACTAAAAAGCAATTCTAGTATTTCTCCAGGGTCTCTCTAAGAAACAATCGAAAATCGGCTGCAGTTTTTCAGAAAGAAGACTCGAAAATGACCACACACATTTCTTTCCGAAAAATGACAAGTATATATATGAAACAGTCTTGCAACTCTTCGTGAAAATTGCGAACAAACACGTCTTTAGAAAATTGTTCGGATAAACAAATGCTACTCTTCAGAAGAAGTCGAAAAACGAACAATTGCAATCCTTCGGAAAAATTAAAACCGAATAAGTAATTTTCCAAAGGTTGTCTTGAAAAGACACAAATAAAATTCGGAATAATTTTTTTTAAATAGAATTTCGAATTTTCATTTATATTTCATTTCCGAAATTCTCAAATTAAAAGGCAACCTTTGAACTAAAATATAAAATAAAATAAAAAATAAAAAGCAAGGAATTAATGCTAATTAAACCGCGGGCGCGCAGGCGTGCTAAGTGTGAAGTGCGCCAAATAATCGCGCACCCGCACGCGGGTATGGTGTGGTTTAGCTCCACCTAATCGCTCCTTTAACAACAAAAGGGAAATTCCACATTAATAAACTAATCATCCTGCTCCCACCTTTTCTATGTGGGACAAAGTAAAAAGCACTCATTTTGTTTTAACAAACAAAATTCCAACAGCTTGCCAATGTAAAGTGAGCTCAAGCTCACCCCTCGTTGGATCTGGCAAGGCTCGAGCCTCACCGGGCATCGACGAGGCCTCCGCCTCGCCAAATCTGGCGAGCTCGAGGCTCGCTTGGCTGGTCACCGGCTATCGTCGTGCTAGCCATTGGAGGAAGAAGAAAGATAAAAAAGGAAAGAAAATTAAAATAAAAAAATAATTATAATTTCGGTTTATAAATATATAGATTGTGAGGTTTTGATTGAAAATGGATTCTAAATCCAACCCATTTAAGACCCACTTAAGACATATTTTTGTAAAGTTAAAGAGGGAAGAGAGAGATTGTGAGGTTTTGATTGAAAATGGATTCTAAATCCAACTCATTTAAGACCCACTTAAGACCCATCTATCAAAGTCTTTAATTGTTAAACCTATTAAACTACTTTTTGTCAAAAAAACAAGTGACCCACGTTGTTAGGGATTCTTACCTAGAGTACTATGGTGTGGGTCCTGCAATCGCTCCCCCAGGGTTTGTTTGCCAGTTGTTGGTTTACGGGGTTCCCTGGGTTACCAAAAAAAAAAAATAAGTGACCCATATATGACATATTTATGATTTAAATGGGTCATATATGGGTCTAAGGTTCATTTTGCCACCTCTAGTTGTTACTAGAGCTAAGTTGTTTTCGGTCAGTTTAGTTTATGTGGAAAAATTAATCTTGGATTGGGTTTAGCTCTTGATAAATTGTTGCCCGTTCTCCCCAGCACTCTCGAGCTCTCCAGCAGCATCAGGGAGCTCTCATGATTCTTCTCCCTCACCTCTCTGGGCTCCCTCACTGTAACACCAGCTGAGCTGCCAGAATAATGTCGCCACCGTTGCCGACACCTACTCAACTTCAGGCAATCGTTGGTGTTGGCACTGACGAGTTCGGTGGAGAGGCTATGTTTTCTGGATGTTGAATTTGTGGAAACGTGATACAAGTATAAATCACAAAAACTCACTTTCGCTCTTGCAATATTTTTCTCACACCACAATACAACACTTGGAGCAAACTACCTCCTGCAATGCTCGGAGTACATGGACTCCTACAAATACTCAACTCTGTTTATTTTCCTTACACTCACGGACTGATTCCTATCTCTATATCTGCGAGACTCTCTAAATCTTGAAGCTTTCTCTGGCCTCTTTACTTTCCTCTCATGTCTCTACGTCGAATGCTCCATGATTGTTGACCAACTTGCTCCTTAAGGAAATTCCAAAAAAGACAAAAGCCACCGTTTACAGCTGTTCAGGAAGCCGGCAAAAATGGCTCCTAATCTGGACAAGTCTAGAGAGAGAGAGAGAGGTGGTGAAATATCAAATATCGGATCCTATATTTTCGGCGTTCAAGAGCTTGCTCTTCTCGTTCAAACCTTTATTCATCCATTCCTGAAGTTCCAGTCGCTCGTCCCACGCCTCAGCGACTGCCATGGAAGTGCTGGTTTCGCCTAACAGTGTCCTTGCCGAGACGGACTTGACAGCTCCATGTTTTGGCGTTTTTCCTTGATTCAAGTCTTCCTTTGGCGACTTGATTTTCTGCTCTGTTTCTGGGTCGCTACTGCTGTGGTTCGCCCTGTTGTTGATAGAATATGAACGCCCAGCTTGCCACCATCGCTGATTGCTCAAAATTGAACATTCACTGGGATGGAAAGCAAGAGCCAAACCAAATCTGGAGAGAAACAGAAGATACGAGGAAAATATAAGACACAGAGAAAACAGGGAGGGTGGGAGCCCCGAAAATTCATCATCACTTGGTGTTTACGAAACCCCGCTAGAATCTCCGCATTGTCTGAGCCTCAGATGGCCGGTCGTGGCCGTAGAAGCTCCGATCCAAGTAGTCTACCTTGAATACTCTTCGGCCGTTGATAAAATCGCTGTTTGTTCTTTGCCACTGCATATTATTAGGCTACTCAGTCAAGCCAAATCACGTCTTGTTATTGTAGAGCCTCTAAAATCGCGCAGTGGCCTCCATGGCATGATGCCAACATCAACTCGCTTCAATACCATCAGGCCGTTTTTTGTTCCGTTTGATTTTCAAAGTCGATCACATGTCCGGATTTTCATCTCATTATGCTTTCCCTGCTCTGGTTAGCTGAAGTTGAAGAGAACGCCAGACGTTACAGATGATGTAACGACCGGCATTTCACTGCTGCTACCGGCGAAATCACAGGCTCGGTTTCCGTGCTTGTCAAAATCCCGGAATACCGAGTTCTCCGACCCCTCCTTGTTCAGGGCCCATCGAAACCTAGAGAATGTGTGATTTCACCTTACTATCACTCCATTAATCGCTGGTAGTTTTTATCATGATCTTTTTCAATTGCACGTAGAGGTGCATTGAAAAAACCAGTGAGTTTTACTCTATAAAATAGTGGGTATAAGTTCCTGTTATGGGATAGAATCAGGGGCAGAGAGCACTTGGGGACGAGTTGATTCAGCTGTAGAGAACACAATACAGAATCAAGAGACCTTGGCTGAAACTTTCAGCCTGAAAGCATATCCGATAGAGAAGAGAAAGACGGAGGGCATGATCCGTTCACTTCCCCCGTCTCTCTCGAGAGCATTGTCTGTTATGCCGTTTCACTTTCTCAGCGGAGCTAGGCTCGACCTCTGGGAGAGATTGCTATGCACTTCGACCGATTTTCTACTCGAATGCATTTGACACGGACGACTCATAAGATCATAGACGTCCGCCTGCTCTTTTTCTATCTGAAGGTGCTCCGGTGGAGTTCAACTCCATACCGACTTGGGTGCGCAGGATCTGCTCAGAGAGCATTTATATATTATATTATTTTTATCACCGCAGGGTCGCCCTTTTCCCATTTTATCGCCTAAGTTGCTTACGCTAATAAAACTTGCGAATGAGGTGCTATTTCGTCTTTTCGCTCTTTTCTTGATAAGTAGTTACGTCATTAATATGAAATATTGACGCATACAGTGTGAGTGTAATTTTTTTTTTTTTTCACAAACGGTCTTATCTACTGTTGATTTAAGAGTTTGAACGGCTTACTATCTTCAATAACCTTCAAAATCAACAGTATATAAAGCTGTAAGTGGAAAATTTTTCTTTTTCTTCGCGGGTGAATGATGTAATTACTGTGTTAACATTTCTATTTATAATTTATTAGCTGGAACAGAAAATATTACTGCATGTCAATTGGGAGCGACATTGGGATTGGGCAGGTGCACGATTGCAAAGCGGATGCAGGGGATTGTATTGTGGATTCACTATCATTACAGATGCCCCTTTATCGGCCCATGTCCCGCACGGGGACATACTCCATCTCCAACCCCGAGCAAGAATGGGGATTTCCACATTACACTTGCCCTACTCGAAAATAACTTCAAGATTAAAACTTATTTCTTCAACAAGCATCAAAAAATTTTACAAGTTGAAAAAAAAGTCATTAATGCAAAAAAATAAAGACGAATTTGTGATTCTTGGATCCTTTAGAATATAATTTAGTTGGAAAATTTTCCGTGATAAATTGATGAGAAAAAGGAATGAAGTATTGGAAATATTCATGTTAAATTGAAATCTATGTTGAAAATAAGAAACTTTATATTACCAAATTAATACAACTTATATAAAGGAAGAAAGTTAATACGAGAAATCTCCATGTTCGCTGGTCTTATCCACCCCATTTTAGTTGACATAGCGCGAGTATTTGGTACGTGGGGTAAAATTGCCATACCAAAGCTAAAATGAGGCGTTAATTCTATTTATGGTACTTAATCAGTATTTCGAGCTTAATATGCATTTTTTTAATGAAGTGATTTATTTATCTACATGTACGGGTAGGTTGTTATTTGTTAGTATTTGCAACAAATTCTTTAATATATTTAGAAAATTTTGTAGAACTACTACTAACTATTCTAATAAAAAAATTAAACTTATAGATGAATGCATTCCTTTAATATTTTAATACTCATCCTCACACTTAAGTTAGACTTTGGCCTAATACCAAAGAGTGAAAATATATACTAAAGGAGGCAAATAAGGGATTTCAAAAAATTTGAATTCAAAACTTCCTATTTTGATACCGTATTAAATTTTGCATGAGCATTGTAAATTATTCTAAAAGCATATGCTGTCATATTAATGTGTCATTTATTATTTAAATATTCTAATAACTTATGTTTCCAATGTGGAAGAAATCCTTAAATTGGAGTTTAAGGTTTCATATACATCCTCGTGGTCTTTATATTTTATAATAAAGATACTACTCTTGAATATTTGGAGATTCTATAGTCTAATTACAGCTACTACTTTTTTATATATTACAAAACAGCTTAATATGATATTGACAATATAATCTATTATACACTCCCATCGGAGAAAACAGATTGATTCGAGTCTTCCGCCGGCAACTCACTTCACGGAGGTGCTTCGTTATGGCACCTTTATCCCCAATGATAGGGGTGTCAAGAACCGAACCAAAAACTGAACCGAACCGAATTGAACTGAAAAATTTAATTTTTTCGATTTGGTTCGTATTCAATTCGGTTCTCATTAAAAATCGAAATTTTTGTTATCAGTTTGGTTTTTATCGGTTAACCAAACCGAACCACAAACCGATAAAATAACCATTAACCAAATGGTTTGGTTATTCTCTCCTGTCTCCTCTCCTCCGAGAAAACAACAATTCAATTCTATTTGACTCCAGTTCTTGCATCATCGATCGATCGATCGATTGATTTGCTCCGAGTGGGTTGAGATTCCATGGCGGATTGGGGCTTGCAGGAGGTGGAGAGAGCTTGGTTGCCGAGCTTGGCTCTCAAGCTCGGATGCTGATGTTGGTGGTGTTTGTGGTGCTGGTGATGGTGGTGGGAGTTGCGAGCAAGATCTAATGGTCCTGAGCAATTTCTGGTAGCCATTGTAGCAACACCTAGGAGAGAGAGCCTCGAATCTTATCTCCACCCTAACCCCAAGTGTATCCGTACCCTTCTTCTTCGTCAAGTCTTTTCTTCTGAACCAGAGTTAAACATAACAGCCCCAATGGGAGAGGTCTTCTTCTTCGCTTTCAAAGCTCTGCCTTCGCTTTGCTTTTTGGGTTTAGTGCGCTGATTCCTTTTTGGTCTGCGTGGATTTGTGAATAGTGGAGCTTCTCTCCCCTATTTTGAAGCCACCTGCTTCAGAAGAGAAGAAGCCTAAGGAGAAAGAAGCCCCCAAGCTCGAAGAAAAGAAAGAAGAGGTCCGTCTCAAAAAAACCGAATAGAAAAATGAAACCAAAAAAGGAAAAAAAAACTGAAAACCAAAAATCGAAAAACCGAACCAAACCGAACCGAACCGAAATTTCGGTTCGGTTCGTATTCGGTTCGGGACTCATTCGATTTGGTTCAGAAATTTTTTCTAACGGTTTGATTCTGTTCGATTTTTCAAAAAAATCGAACCGAACTGAACCGTTGACACTCCTACCCGATGATACCCACACATGCAGTGGCACCTCCTGTAATTGTTCAACTGGCCTCAACTAGCCACCGTATCACTCGGCTCTACAAGATGTTTCTTTATTGGTAGATGAGTGGACACGAATAAATTATATTATATTTTCCTTTTTCGATTCTTTGAACAAAAAAAATTTGATATACAGGACATTAATTTAGTGAAAACTTTTCGGACAATGATATAGCTTCCTTAAATTGGCAGTTTACATATAAAATGTAGCTAATAACTTAATTTGTACGAGAAAACTAGAGGCTCACCAAACTAGAAGAGAAAAAAATGAATTGAGGAAATGTGGATAGTAAGGCTACGCATGACAATGCTTTTGTTCTGGGGAAGAGTTTTTATTTGGAAATAGTTCTTTTCTATTTCTATTCTGGGGAACAATTTATGAGTAAAAGAACCCGTTTGGTAACTACATAAAATTTCTACTCTTGGAATAAAAAAAGAATAAAAATGCATTTGGTAACGCAACAATTTCTTTTTTATATTTATTCAATTTTTATTCTTGCTCACGGATCGCCGCCGCCGCCCATTGTCCACGGCCGCCATTGCACGACCGTCGGCCGCCAACCATCACTGTCGACCGCCGCCGCAAGCCCATAGGCCACCCCCTCCTGCGGCCGCCTTGTAACGACCCCAGCCCCACTGTGTAATATTGTCCGCTTTGAACACTGAGTTCTCACGGCTTTAAAACGCGTCACACAGATTAGAGAGACCTAAGTCTTATAAACTAGCTCCAGGACTCCCCCCTAAGCAATGTGGGACAGGAGATGCACCCCGCGCTTGGGCCGTCACACTCTCCCCCCTTAGGAGCACAGCGTCCTCATTGTGGTCCCACACGCGGTCGAGAGTCGGCTCTGATACTATTTGTAACGACCCGGGCCCTACTGTATAATATTGTCTACTTTGGACACTGATACATCATCATGGCTTTAAAATGCGTCACATATTAGAAAGATTCAAGCCTTATAAACTAGTCACAGGACTCCCCCCTTAAGCGATGTGGGACAGGAGACGCCCCCCATACTTGGGCTCTCAAACGCTCGGCCGCCTCCGGCGGCCGATGGGCTTGTGGTGACGGTCGGCAGGGACGGTCGACAACCAGCGATTGTGCAGCAATGGCTACGGGCAACGACGGTGACCAAAGGCAACCGGTCGCTGGCGACCGTTGGCTGGTGATCAGAGGCGACAGCAGCCGACGACCGGTGGTCAGCGACTGGCGGTTGGCGATCATCGACCGGTGGCCGGCGACCGGCGACCTGTGGCGACGAACGGCGACTGACAGCGGCAACGGCGGCGGAGGTGGCCATCGATGGGCAGTGGCTCCAGGCGGTTGACAATGGTCATGGCAAGAAAGAGAAATAAAAGAAAAATTAAAAAGAAAATTAGCTTATTTTTAGAAATTGTTCTCGAGGACAAGAAGTAACTTTTTTTTTACTTCTCGTTTCTACTCCAAATCTATTCATCGGCTAACTTTCTATTCCCAGGAATAGAAAAACAACTTAGTGTTACCAAATGGGTTTCTATTCCCGCGAATAGAAAAACAACTTGGCGTTACCAAACGGGTTTCTATTCTTTTTTTGTTCCGGGAAACAAAAGAACAGAAACCATGAGAAATAGAAACGTTCTCATGCGCTACTTAAGTACTTGGCATCAACGAATAGCACATCAATGACACAATTACACATACCAGGACATACGAACAGCAAGCGCCCACATAATAGACATAATCCGTGACACAACACATCGGTACGAACACAACACAATGAGTACATCAGCAACTCGGTATTCGAGATATTAGTATTCGTTCAATACGCTTGCAATTTCAACACGTACAGAGACTAACCAGCAACATTCTCATAATATGTTTGCAATTCGAACAACAAACAGGGACCAACATATAGTGAAGCATAAGAAGTAAATGTGGACGGATCAATTCATTTTCATTCAAGATGCCGGTCTAAGTTATGGAATACTCAGTTATAAGTTTCATCTCATGTACACACTTGATTCACATCTAATCCGAGAATTTCAATAACAAATCCTAAAATGAATAGCTACTAAATTCTGAAATGAAAGGAAACAAAATACATGTAAAGCCTATGCAACGAAAATAATGCATCAATCAAGCAAAGGAAAGCTCTCAATCAGAATCTGAAACAAAACACACACTGATCTAGTTTAGGAATTTTATCAAACCAGTGGTAGATATTTCGGCCAAAGGATCTAGGTGAAGAAATAAGAGAGAGGTCGTATCCAAACTTATCACAAAGGCTCAAACTTGACTGGATTTCACCCTGGTGGTATCGAGCACTCGGTCCCTACCTTCAGCAGAAACAAAGCATGCAAATATACATTGCTGAAGAGTAATAGCTGACCGCAATTGGTGATCAAAGCAAGGAGCGAAGTTTTAGGAGTTGTAGCGCTGAAGAATGGAACCGAATAAAGGAGGGAGAAGGAGAATCCAGCACTTCAATGACGTTGGCCAAAAACAGGGGCGAACAGAGCATTTCCTGTGGCTGCGAAGCTAGTGGTGTTGGGGAAGTGGCCTGCAACGGAAATCAGTGACAGAGAGAGGAGTAAAGATTCATAGAGGAAATCAAGAGAAAATCACAACTAAATGTGAGAGTTCCTTCCCTTTGCTTTGTGCTCTATTCTCTCACGTTCAAATGCAAAGAGCCTATGGGGGTCGGTGATCAGAGACGAGCAGCAGCTACTGGTGGCCAAGTACCTAGAAGCTCCTGGAAATTGATGATGCGAGAGAGAATTTTCTGAGCTCCATGTATCTGCGTTATCACTATTCTATTCCACCCCGCCGAATGCTTACTTGTATAAGATACGTAAATGTGGACGCGAGGCTGAAGTGAGATGGGCCGAAATTTTATTTAGTATTTTTTATTTTTTTCATACACTTCTTATTTTAACAAAAATGCAGGTTTGATTAACCGGCAAAAATTCAGATGTCAATAAAATAAGGATTTTTATTTGTGTTTTTATCGAATGGATGAAAATTTATGTGTAAATTTTATGAGAAAAACCCACTATTTTTATATCGACAGAGGGAGAGATTCATTCAATTAGAGATGGAGAAGCATTGTGAGTGACAAGTAGTGTTATGTACTTATTGGTTCGTTGATGGTGTAGTGCTCACTTTGTAGTTAGGTAAACTTCCAAAATAGAACATTTTAGTGTAGAATGAACTTTCTTTGCCACTTTTTTGATTAGTTGTGAATATGCTCAGCAGCAATGTAGTCCTTACCTTATACATATTGGTTGTCAACCATTAATTTCAATATGGCCACCGGCTGGGTCATCCTGACGCACATGCACCCAGGCAGCTTAGAGGTCCTCAATCCTCATCATCCTTCTAGGGTCAATCTTGTTAGACGCAAATTGTGCAACCCCAAGATCTCCATAACTAGAACAAGAATATGCATAATTGAGTAAAAAGATTAACGCACCTGTTTTAGGATCCATCGAACATAAATCGGAAACAAAAAAGGGATTACCCACTCATCAAGAAGATCCACGCATCAAGTCCTTCTCCTCTATTGCCCTCGGTATCACTGGCTTAATGAGGCGGCCCCCCTTACGTTTAGCGTTAGGTAAACACTCCTTAGGTGATGATACATGTGAGAATTAGGGTTAGAAGAGAGACTTGAGCACTCTTTATAGAGTTTCCAACCAAATCCCCTAATTACGGGACAGGTTCAACTCGGTCCACACTAGTCAGTCCCATATTAGACTAATTAAGAAACATTCTATCTCACCTTAGACCAACCATGTTTTATGGTAACCGTAAAAACAGTAAATTACAATATCAATTAATGTAGTCAATATTAGAAAAACTCTTACATTCTCCCACTTGGACTATATTAATTGAAATCGTACTGTATGTGCGCACATTGGTCCAGAGATAATTCTTAATAGTTAATCATATCCCATAAAATATTAAACATCAAATCATGACGGTAACTGCATGTATACACACAGAGCCTTCCGTAGTCACGAATGTTCTCAACTTTATTGATATGGATTCAATATGATAGTGCGGCAAATGGATAACATCTTTCATTGAGAAATCCCATTTGTCAGTCACCATTCCCATTTGTCAGTCACCATTCTCTTACCTTAAGTGTCACAAAAAAACTTGTGTCACTAGAGAATGTCTTTATGGTTCCATGAACCCACATATGTCTTGTCATTACGGTTAACATTTATTTATGTATAACAGGACATATGGACAAGGATAATAACCGGATGCCCCTAGCCTTCACTTAAGATTTATACAATATCTTGAGACTTTATCAATATGTATTCAACATAATAACAACACATTCAAAAATATTTTATTGAATGCAATAGTTGATACATATCAAACCGTTACAAAGTGTAACAAATCACATATGAAACATTTATTATAGTAAAGCCAAAATAGCTCTTACTAAATAACATCTCATGATACTTTTAGGCATATGCTAATGACATGTCGCTCAAATACACATAGGCGTAGGCTGTTAATTAGTGGATCTGCAATCATATCATCTATTCAAATATGTTATATTATTACATCACCTTTATGTACCATTTCTTTATGGTAAAAAATTTTGACAGCCATATATTTAGATCTCTTGAGACCTCTTTAGTAAATAAATAATCCTACAAATTTGTTATCTTAATACCATCGTATGGGTTTACCCATAAAATTAAAAATATTCAACTCATTCATGAGGTTCCATAGCCTAATGGCTCAAGTAACAGCTTAAAAAAAAAATGTTACAAACTCTGCTTACATAGTAGAAGATGACATATAACTTTATTTACTGCACTTCTTGTTAACATAAATATGTATTCTATTATTGATCACATATCATCTTAAGAGCCGGCAAAGTTTACATCTAAATATCCTACTGACTGCAAGAATTGAACATGTTTGTAAATTAGCATATAATCTCTTGTCCTCTTTAAGTACCTTAAAACTTTCTTGGTAGCAACCTAGTGATCGCGTCCTGAATTTGACTGACATCTGCCTAGAAGTTCCATCGCAAAGACGATATTTATTCTAATGCAAATTCGAGTATACATTATACTTTTAAATGCACTAACACAAAGTACACCCTTTAATTAGATTTTTCAATATCTAAATAAGGACAATGTGATAGATTCAGTCCATCACCCTTAACAACAGGAGCAATTCCTGACTTACAATGATGTATATTGAATAATTCCAAAATACGATCAGCAAATGTCCTCTGAGAAAATCTAATAAAATCCAATATTTATATGGCGAGAACAATCCTTACGGATCTCAGTACAAAAGACAAAAAATGCCTCAAGGTCACTACTTGTAAACAAAATATAATGTATATAGAGTATGAGAAAAAATAAATTTCCTCCCACTAACCTTGCAGTATATTGAATTACTTTGTTCCCAATTGAATAAAATAATAACACTATGAAACTTTAATAATATTGTCTGGAAACTTGTTTAAGATCATGAATAAGACTTTTCAGTCTACACACAAGTTTATTAGAATCTAATACAAAATCCTCCAATTGCACTTACATAGATTTTATATCTCTTTGACGTAACTCCATATCAAAAATGAACTATTAGTACCACGTTCACTCTAAAAGAATCTTTAAAAAATACTATAAAAAAAATAATTATTTCTTCACTAACTATCCACCCCTCTTTCAGAGTGAAAACTTTAGCTACCAATTTGGTTTTAAATTCTACAATCTTTCTTGAAATCATTTTAGTTTTGTATGCCAATTTGCAACTAATGAACTTGTGATCTTTAGGCAAATCAATAAGTTTCCAAACACCATGATATTTCATAGATAAAAAATAATATTTATTTATGTCACTAAATCAACCATGTAGTGGATATTGCAGTCATGCTCTCACAAATAGATTATATAATCTGATGGTATAACTTATCGTCTTTCCATAATAAATCTCCTGAGTAAAGCTACAACCACTTTATTCTATACTTGAGAGGTTTGAAAAAATTCCATCATAAACTATATCAATAATAGTATCTTAAACCTCAACAAGTTTAGTTTATGATATAGGAGATTCCATAATTGTTTGTATCACAATTATTTGTATAGACAAAGACAAATATATAATGATTTTCCGTCATACTATTATCCTTTATAGTTTGAGAGCAGTTATCATCTACAATTACATCGAATTATAGAAACTTTATAGTATGTGATTTCATAATACTTGTACCTTTTTTAGGGTCATAAAATTGATACACCTTTTAACAATCTGGGTAAGATACAAAATAATTCTGGGTGGATCTAAATTCCAACGCACTTAATATTGGATTAGATAACATCACTTCTGCATGACACCTCTAAATTTCATATTATTCAAGTACTTTATGTCCAGTCTATAATTCAAAAGAAGTTTATGAAACAACTTTTGTATGTAAAAAGGTAGCTTTCAAAATATCAGCCCATAGAAGACCAGATAAATTAGTCGTACTAATCATATTTATCACCATATTCAATATGATGCATTTATGCCTTTCGGCCAAATCTTTTTGTCAGGATTTTCAAGCATAGTAATTAAGTTACCACCCCAAAGTCTATCAAGTATTTGACAAATGATCATTTAAGTTATTTCGCATTGTCATACTTACCATAATACTCACGGTCACTATTAAGCTTGACAATCTTTTAAGACTAATTGTAATTATTTTATTCTTTATCTTAGTCATTTTCCTTAAATAGAAAACTTTTGGAAATAACATTTTAACCATATACGAGATGTATATGTCATTAGGACTTGAACACAATCTTTGCAGATGTGTCATAATTTCGGTATTAGACAAGACATAATTACAAGCCACTAAGATTTCCATCATCTTATAGCAGTGCAGTCCGTAGGCAAACCACTTTTCAAGTGTTCCTGAATGGAATGCTTCATGAATTGTAAGCAATTTTATTACTCTTTCCCCAAATAGCAAATCATATGTACTACTTAAAATTTGAAACAGTAAAAACCTCAATAATAGTGGAGTTATTAATTACAGAAAATGTGACTAAAAAAACAAACAATGTATATAATTATCATCATGTGAGCACCGTGTAACTTGACGTACAAGTACACATCCAAAGAGTTATATGCATAATCATATAATTACCTTTGGGTATAATATATGACATGCAGTTGTACACTCACATGATAGCGGTTATGAGAATATATTTTAATCTTCGTGAATTCATCATCTTTGGGCAGATGAACCACTAGGATCAGCCAATCATCTACCACACAATCATGTATCCCTTCATGAACTAATACACAATCACCTCCTTTGGGAGTAGAGCCACGCATTGGATTAGGAGACATCTCAATTAGCATACAAGACCAAAATTTCTCAAACCCAATCAAGCGTGCCACTTTGGTGGTCACTACTCAATTGAATCCTTGAAACTCTCTCATACCAAGGATATAAACTTTACTTCTCACATACACCATATACATGTGATTTAACTTTAGTGACGGGGTAGTAAATCACTAAAATCACATATCATGCTAATTACATTACTTTATTCATTAATAATATATATATATATATATATATATATATATATATATAACCTAAAAGGCTGATTCCAATGAGATTACCGATTATAGCAACACAAGAAACTTCTCATAACAGAGAAGAAAGCATCTCTTATGCACCCCGATTACAGATTACCAGAACAACATAAAAGAATACCGATCTAGAGAATCTATCACAAGTTAACATCAATAGAATACAGGGTACCACAGATCGACACGCTTGACAGCTAATCCACTATAACTCATGAGTTTCATAAGGCAAAACATGACTCCAAGGCCAATAGCTGATTTATTAACTAATTTTAAGTAACAAATTATCATTGCATCAACCAGTGGCCTATAAATTGAGTAAAAACACAGAACCAATTATCTAAACTATAACAATAGATACAATTGATCTGTGTAAATGTTGTCATACTTCTTAATTATAAAAAATATTCAACTTGATAGACATTAACTAGCGACCAGATGAGTTTAGATATAATATGCAATAACTTAACTGATATGCATTACCCACATTCAACAGATGTGTTAATTAGTACAATCAGTTTGGTTACGAGTTCTTAAGACGTCTATTATTCAAAGGTTACAAACATGTAAAGGAGTATGCATGGACAACAAAAGTTTCATAGCCTTTTATTGTTTCTCATCACCACATTACATAATTCAATTACTATCCTATAATGGTTGTATCTCATTAAGCCAGTTTCAATTCACAATAAAGTTTAATTTTTATTAATGAATCACACCATTATAATGTTTATGTGATAACATACCTGTAACCCAACACTTGTATTTCCAAAATCACATAAAATACATAAAAATACATAAAAATACACTAAAAATATACGTATTTAGGGCTTTGTATGTATTTTCACATCCACAAATCATCAAACATATAAAATAAATACACCAAAAGATAGAGTATGGAAATACGAATCTAACGCCACAAACCACGCGCCGAACGGAGATTCCACACGCCCGCACGCGTCACATGAGTGCGCGGCGTGTGGAGCTCACGTGCTAGCGTCAAGAGACCGGTCAAAACCGATCCGACCGATTCCCGATTCGACCGCCCGATCCAATCGTTGACTGGGTCGGGGTCAGTCAACGGGTCAGGTCGGGTTGGCCGCAAATTGAGTCAGGTCCAGGTCGCTGACGTCATCGTGACATCAGCACCCGCGTGCTTTGCACGCGCGAGCGGCACGCCCACGCGTGGGGCACGTGGGACCTCCTCCGGCGACGCGCCACCCACAGTTTTGCTCTTCTCGTCAAGCACAATTCGAAATTGTGATTTAATTTTATTTTTATTGAATAAAAAATCATGAAATTCACAAATTATGGCAAAAATCTTATGCGTTTGAGTTCTAGGGTTATGATTGCTATGATACCATTTGTAATAACCCAAGCCCCACTGTATAATATTGTCCACTTTGGACACTGAATCCGCACGGCTTTAAAATGCGTTATACAAATTAAAGGGACCCAAACCTATCCCTCTGTATTGTGGCCCCCACACGCCGTCGAGAGTCGGCTTTAATACCACATGTTGGACGCAAATTGCGCAACCCCAAGATCTCCATAACTAGAACAAGAACATGCATAATTGAGTAGAAATATTAACACACCTGTTTTGAGATCCATCGAACATAAAGTGAAAGCAGAAAATGGATTACCCACTCATGAAGGAGATCCACGCATCAAGTTATTCTCCTCTATTGCCTTCCATATCACTGGCTCAATGAGGCAGCCCCCCTCACGTTTAGCGTTAAGTAAACGCTCCTTAGGTGAGGATACATGTGAAAATTAGGGTTAGAGGAGAGACTTGAGCACTATTTATAGAGTTTTCAACCAGACCCCCTCATTACGGGCCAGGCTCAACTTGGCCAACACTAGCCAATCTCATATTAGACTAATTAAGAAACCTTCTATCTCATCTCAAACCAACCATGTTTTACGATAATTGTAAAAACAGTAAATTACAATATCAATTAATGTAGTCCACATTAGGAAAACCCTTACAAATCTATCTAGGGTTCATCTCGTCATCAGCAAACACCATCTACTTGAAGAACCTCGACTAAGGGGATTGCATGATTTCCACTTGGGGGCTATTGAACTTCCAATTGAATGCTAGTAAAGGTCCAGCTCTTGCCATAGTCAGCTTCAACAATCCAAGCCCCAGGCTTCAAATCTTGGACCTTGCTTTGTTCGGTTGGAGGCCACCACTTTCCTTTGTGGTGCTCAGGTTAAGAAGCTTAAGGGTGTTCTTGGTGGCATTGGCTAAGTGGCTTAATTCATTTTAGTAGAGTTACCATCCACTGAAGAACACCACATTTTCAAGCCTCTTCAAAAAAAGGATTTAAAAAAATGAGGAAAATAATAATTCAGCTTATATGCTCATCGTCAATGGCTTTCCATGGATTTTTCCTAAGGTTTTATTCGGTTTGCTTGTGGGGCCAATGGACCAATTTATTGAGATGAACTTTTCTATGCATAACGAAATGAAGAGGATTGTCATGTGAGTTATTTGCAAATTCTATACCGGAGCCCGGCTTTAGACTTATCTCTTTTTCTAAGCACACTAAAATTTTGTCACCGATCACTTATAAAATGAGCAAGTATTGACCATATTCGGATCATATGAACCTAGCTTGCATCCACCGTTAAATCAGGTGGATTCCATGTGGGGTCCATTTCATCTAATGGTGCATGGGAGATGGCTCACATTCACCGGGAGCATCTAACATTTTTCCTTCTACATCACTGGATGTGCATTAAAAGTGTTGAGGTGTTGCGGTTTAATTGGCTATTCGACTAGAAGTTCATAAAATTTCAAATGCAATTACCTTTTTAATCCATTCTTGGATTTCTGCAACTCTCACGCCTTTGGAAAGCTCGGGACTCGTAGTTATTAGATATAAGTTTTGTTCAGTTTAGATCCATGGATTTTGGATGTCGGGTGAATGCTCTCTTTTTGGAAAGCACACAATAAGCGTAGATACTCTGGAAGTTTTGGGGTGAGACAAGCTAATTCAAAGAAATTACACAAGCATAAAACTTCAAACGTGAGTTTAGCGTGCGTATATATATTAACACTCACGTAAGTTGCTTTTGATAGCAACGTGCCTTTGATGCTAGCTAATATCTAATCTTAGCAAATATCTAATTCTGCATATCAAATACTTATCCATAATTTGATAATAATTTTCTATCAATTTACAAAAAAAAGAAGTTATTTATGCATATATGTATATACATAATTAGAAGGATGATCAAAGATAAATTGGATGAATGATCAAAGACATATGATAGGTTATAATTTCACATATTTTATATAGGTTATAATTCCATATGCCTCACAATTTTTGTGGATAAAGTCCTATACCTAGTACATTTCCATTTCTATAATTATTAGGAATAACGGTATTATTTATATATAGATTATTTTGATTATCAAACTATTCATCTGAAGGGCATCTGTAAAGAAAAATCAAATGCTCAAAAATTTATACCACAATGAAAGTTATATTACATGATTACAAGTACTTTGTAGTAAATTTTTAAAAGTAATTGTTTATGTATACCTAAATACTATTCTGAAAGATCTATGTAACTAATAAATGATCAAAGATTTATGGCAGGTTTTATTCCATCTATTTCACAATTAATACAAACAAAGTATTATAACTGGTATGATTCCAAATACTTGATAGTCACAAAAATAAAGTCCATATTTGGTATCATTCTCATCATTGAAATTTTGTATATATAGATTTTTTCTTTAAATAATCGTTCATCTCTCATTCCCGATGAAAGATATATTACATGATTGTGTCTATTTTGGTAATAATTGTTGAAGATAATATTTATATAGATTACATTTTGAAACACATGGAGGCTGAATGTTTGAGCTGAAGGAAAAAAAATTCTGAATCTAAATTATAAAAAAAAAGACTAAAAAAACTAATTTTAAAAAATTTATATTCCAAGATGAGCATACTTTGGTACTAAATGTTAAAAAAAAAAAAGTGTTTATGTATGTGCAGATTCAATTTTGAGGTATCTATAGGCTGAAATTTTAAATTGATCAAATTATTTTATAAATAGATCTTTGGTAACAAGGTATGGAAACCTGATACATAGTAATTGTTCAAATTGAGGAAATACATTCAATATCGCATTGGCTCTACTACAAACAACAACTATAATGATGACATACGCCCTCAAATCAAATTCGTCAATCACTGCTCTTGTTCAGTATATTTGACTCCATCCCAAATACCGTCGGGACAAAAGATGATAGGTCCATAAGTGGATTTGATCATTTTGTATAGCAGGGGAAGCTGTAGTCATGCGAAAAAAGCCATGGAAGAGAGGCCAACAAAGTAATGGGAATGAGAACCCACTCCAATCTCTTGTGCAGCACCATTGTGAGAGTTGCAATGAAGGCCACCAACATGAAAGCCAAGGAGAGCAAGAGAAAACAAAGGCTCATTATGATCTTCTTAGGCAATGATTCAAGAAAATCTTGAGCCTCATACCGCGAAGTTAAGATGGCTAGGAATAGCAAAATGGCCATCATGGAGGAGAACAAACCTAATGCATCTGAAATTGCGAAAACCAAGAGAGGGTCCTGTACTAATAACAAGGGTACTTCAGTATTGTTGTCATTGCCTCCAGGCACAATGAATGCAACAGCGAAGAATACTGTGGCAACTAGAGTTGAGACAAGCATACATGAATTTGCAGTGTCCCTCACCCACTTCTCTCCTTTCTCAAGCAATTTGTTGTGGTTCTTCTTGAATCTATTTCAATTTGTTATTCCTTCGTGAAAGAATTCTCTCGCGGAAGGGATAAACCAGCTTTCCACAGCCTATGCATAACACCATAATTAGGAGTTTTGATAAGTGGATAAAGTATTGAAGATTTTCATAAAAACAACGAGGGAACATCTCAAAGTCATTAACACTTGCTTAGAGGTCAAGTCCATCTTTGCTGCCAGAATTTCATTGGTCACTTTCTTTAGAGCTTCGATGATGATTTTGTGCTTCATTTTAGTCAAATAATATATAAATGCAAAGCACTATGTTTCTACTTTCTAATGATTCAAGTTTCATGAAATTTGGAGTCTTCTAGAAGAATTTATGGAAAAAATATCAAAAGCTGGTCAAGAAATCCGAGAATAAGACTTTTAGTATTTCTACGTGCTTTATTGAACACTACGCATTGTATTTTGTTTCTACAGTCATTTAAGCCAAGAGTCAATAGTACGACAACTCCAAGAACAATCGAAGAAATTTCATTGTTGGGACATGACCTCCCCGTTATGACCCTAAAGAAGAAGACAACATGGAGGAGATTGCCTCTTCCGTGATGTCTGTTCCAACGCAACTAGTGAAGAGGTTTCATTATGCCATCATCAAAGGAATGGTGATTCTTACGATTTTGATGTCAAATTCGACATCTTGAAAAACTTCATCTATTGGCTTGAGACACGTTGAAAGAAAAAAGGCACAACGTTTGGCCACTTGAGACGTTTTGTTCAACCGTGGTACTTGATTCGTATTCATACCAGGGAAATTAACCAATATATCATAACTTTACTGTATGAATGCCAATTCAATTTTAAATTTTTAAATTTTTCCAATTTAATCCTAGATTTTTGCACAAAATTCTAGTATAGTCATTGCAGTTAGTTACACTAAAAATTGCTAACATAGTGATCCGATCGTCGCAAACTATCTTTTGCAACACACTACCACGTCAACGATTTTAGAGGAAAGTTGGCCACAAGGACTACGTTAGAATTTCATGTAAAGGTTTAACTCTAAATTGGCAAAATTGAAAAATTTAGAATGACTCCTGTACTATAGAATTAAGACTGATTGAACAATTTTCGTTATTCATAATTATCTTGTTTCTTTTCTTTAGTTGGATTATATGTGTTTCGCATTCTTCTAAAATCTGCAGATATGTTCTTATTTCTTTGATTAATTGATGTAATTGATTTGAGAGTTGTCATGGTCTTTGCCATCCTGATTCATACACTAGAACCAACCCTATATTTTTTTATTTATGTATCCCTTATCATTTTCTCATTAATTTGTAGCGCACATATTCGTTTCTTTTAGAAAGAAAATTTCATTTGCAAGCATCCAACGGATGGTAGTCAAGCGCATTGCTAGTGGGAGTTATGTCTTCATATTGCATAATTGATTGTTCAAAAGTAAATTAAATAAGATGCTATATGAAAGGATAACAACTTAATAGGAAAAGACGCAACTTAACCTTTCAAGATCAGCACAATTGGTTAGAAAGCAGGGGATTTTAAATTTGGAAACTGAAATTTAGTATTTCATATCCAATCAACTATATACACATGCCAAATGTTTGGATTTAACTAATTTGAGAGGTTGATTATAAAGGTTTTCCATGGGTCTGTAGCGCTAGCAACTATGATACCTATGCGAGGGCCAATCGAGCCTTCTCAAGTGATAGCAAGTTACGTCGCTACCACCATTGAGTGAGGGCGGCCATGTCACACCCTGATCCTCGAGCGCGTGCCCATCCCTCTGAGGTCGATAAAACTTTGCGATTTCCCAAGACGAGTCACTGACTTTTTCATTTTATTGCACATGCAGAAACGAATAACAAATCCCCTGACAGTATCATCTCGGGATAGAAAAGCACGACAACACATTCACAAACGAACATACTTTTATAAACATCCTGAGTCATGTACAAAAAGCTATACCCAAAAGATTTCAAAAGACCGACTCTCAAAAAGGAGCTGTCCTATCTGACCTACACCTCAGATCTCCTCAGCTTGGCTCCAGGTCCTCCCTCTACGATCTTGAAAATTTAAGCCCACGACAGGGTGAGATATAAATCTCAGCGAGTTCACGCTCTAAACCCTGATTATGAAGGTAATACGCCTAGAAGTGTTCTAACCGCACAATCATAGAAACTTACTTCGTCTCAAATCCTCCCTACAAGTTAGTACAATTCACATCATAGATATACACAGCATTCATGCTCAAACAATTGGAACGCCAACACCTTTATCTCAACAAAACAAAGGATCCCGATTATAGAACCAAATCGTTATGACACGTCTTATGCCAAGCCACACAATTTTGTACTATAATCCGGCGCATCTATCTCAATCAATCATGTGTTCCAATTGATAATTACATCCCTCAAGGGTACAACTAACTCCCAAGTTCAGCGGTCTACTAGCGTAGCCAAGCATCGTCTCACCACCATTGAGCACGGCTTTGCTTCTCAAAGACAGCATTCCCGAAGGAGCGTAGGTCCAGAATTTATTGCGACCCGATACTCTAATGCATGGGTAACCTAAAAAGAGATTTAGTAATGTCTGGCGTACTCGATTGAGACGGGTTTTCTTAACCAACACATGACCAATCAATCTCGGCCTAGAACACCGTGCATTGGACTCAAATGCTTCAATTAAAATAGTCATCCTAGCCTCTCTTTTTTTTGGGTACCCAGGGAACCTTCGTGCGCCGCTTTGCGGCGGAGTAAACCCTGGAGGAGCAGTAGAGTCACCACTACCCTTGCTGTCTCGGGTAAGTCGTGGGTTCCTTTCTCACAAGGCAGGTGACGCAGTGATTCGAACTCAAGACCTCTCCTGAAAGGAACCTGCACTCAACCAATACGCCGCCACCACAGGTGGTTCCTGGCCTATTTTTTTAGTATTAAAAATACCGGTGAAAATAGTCATGTGTGGGAACACGATCAGATTGGACCCGAAAAATTTATAACCTCCAATTTAAAATTCCACTGTTTCATATAGTATATAAAACCATTTTCGGTGTTAAAATCCGACACATGGGATTTTCTGAATAAATATCGAAATTCACAAATTTTGGAATTAAAAACTCAAAATTCCAATAAGCACTCAATTTGTACAAATTAACATTCAATCGCATAAATTGAACACACCATTGCAATTAGCACGAAATTCCGATCACTAGCTATCCCGGTCTAATTTCCGGAAAATATTTAATAATTCAATAATTACTCAAATTAATTAAATAGTTCAATTTAAATACCACAAATACTAGCTTAGGCCGTAATCGCTAAACTAAATACCGAAACGGGCTTGAAAAATTTTCGAACCACTCTAGATAAATAGCACATACTATCTAGCCCTTAATTAATCTAATTTAACCACCTAACATGCATAATTGAATAATTAAATCTCCAATCTAATCTAACTAACCACCTAATCCCTAATTAACTTAAATTAAACACTCCTTAAACGTCATTAGCCTAATAAGTAGAGTTTAGTGCATAAACTCACCGGTTTAACGCAAAAATCGGTTCACCGTGACAGCAGCCGAAATTTGAACTTTTGGCAGCACCAATGGACACTTGGACCGGGCCGAAAATGGCTCCGCAAGGCCCACGGTTACTGCTGGGTTCGGTCTTGAAGGGGCTGGAGCGTGAGGGAATTCTGGTGCTGTGGACGCGTGAAAATGGGTGGTGGTGCGGTGTGAAAACAATGGGATGATGCTGCTGATGGATGGGAGGGGAAAGATGGGTGATGCGCTGGTGATGATGGCGTATGATGGTGCTGGAAATGTGGGTGAACATGGGGGTGATGGTGGAGATGTGGTAAGGATGATGGAGTGATGAAGATGGGGGATGATGATGGGATGAAACGTTGGAGATGGGCTGCTTCGGCGGGGGTTTGACGTTGGGGAATTCTTCGGTGGAGAGGCTGCCACACGAAGGAAAAATGGGAAGGCGCTGCTGGCGTCAACGGGAGTTTGCTGGGGCTGAATCGTGGGGTGAAGTGGCAGCGTGAGAGGGGAAGTGGAGCAGCAGCTTCGGTTGGAGAGATGGGCTTCGTGGCAGCTTCAAGGAGAGGAGAAAATGTTGACCAAGGGCGGTGACGTTGGGGACAAGTGGCAGCTGCTGGCAAGGTGGGCAGTTCGCTGATGGAGCGGGGGAAGAACGAGAAAAAGAAAGCAAATGGAGAGAAGACCGAAGCACCTCAGTTCGGTTAATTGGACGGTTCGCACGAAGAAGGGAGAGACGGCCGACAGGCATGCGAAGGAAGCTAAGGAAGAAGGGGCAAAAGCCAAGCAAAATATCCTATTTCCATTAATGCTCGGTCCCCTAGGTCTTCATGCATATCTTCTTTGGTTCCCCATTACTTTCTTGCCTTTTATTTCCATAAATAACTCAATTTTGGTGTCAATGTTGCAGCCCCCATCCAAGGCTCCGAATTTCCTCACCTTAGACTTCAATTTCTTCACCAAATTCCCCAATTTGATGTCCAAATTTATTGAAGAAAAAACCCACACAATTTCTGCAAGTCTTCTTCACCAAATAACTCAGTTTGGAAGCCAAAAATCCCTTCAAATGAGTCTATCCGAATTTCTGTTCTTTTCTGAATCGTTCGAATTGATTTTTCGTAAAAAATCTTGAACTCGCCGAAATTTTTTCAAAAGATGAGTCGACGTTCCTAAAATGAATTGTGACATGATAGAACTTTCAATTTCTGAAATCGGGTTCAATTTCGTGATTAATTTCAATCTAACACGATTTTAACATGATATAACCTACATGATAGCTTTTAGGAGTTCTCCTTAAATACTCCTTCATGCCTTTTCGACCGTTGGCACTTTTCAAAGGAATTCTTCCAATCAATTCATTGGACAGAATCAATTAAGGAGATCTCGAGTCGTTTGAAGATTGTGATGAAAGCCTGTCAATCATGTTCGCACATACAATCAAGATCTTAGTTTTCATAAGTAGATCATTTCCAAACTAACTTGTCATCCAAAAATATTTGATGTATCTAAGTTGATTCCGATAAAGATAATCAATCTCGTATGTGATATTTCCATCTAGAAGACCATATATATCATGTATGAACCGAACCCTTGAAGAAAGAAAGATAATCCCGCATTTGGATAAGTCTTCATTCTTCACTTGCGTTCAGTCTTGAATTTGTTAGGGTGGGTAGACTTCTGTTGTAAGATAGACTTTGACACAAAAGTCTGGCAATCTTCATAATAAAACTTGGAAAATTTTTGTCAGTTTCAAAACAACGTAGGAGTTTTGTCTAACACTATCAAATCTCTTTTGCTTTGTAGTGATCTTTTGAAATTGCTTATAGATATTAACAGGGCATCCCTGAGGCTGGCGGACGTGCATGTTGATCCAAAATGGTTTAAATATGAACTCTCTAATTGCAGAATTCCTTCTTTTTTTGGCCAGGGAATGGGATTCTTAATTGCGATATCTTTTGATTCCAAAATGGTAGAATCTCGGCTGCTTGTTCGTTTTGGTTATAATCCAAGAAAGAGTGTTTCTAGTTGGTGCATGGGTTTAACCCTTTTTGGCAATTGAGATGCCTTTTGATTCGATGTTTTGGCTATAATTATTGGTAATGAACACTCGTTATATCAATGAATTATTTGATACTAGCTGCATATATTGAAAACTAAGAAAAAAAAAGTGCTTCAGTTTTAATTTCTTGTTGTGAATCTTGCGAGACTTAGCATTTTATTTTTACTTAATGTGAAATGCTTGTAGACATTGACAAGCAAAACCAGATTCATTCAAGATACATTTGTAATTTTCAAAATTTCTATTGAGATTATAGACAAGCAAATCAGTAAAATAGTCGGAAGGAAGGAAAAGAAATCGGATAAAATTAGTCGGAAGGAATGAAAGGAAATTGAATACCGTATTTACATGGTTTAGTCTAAATATCACAACTTACATCCACAAAGAATAGCAGAGAATTCCACTATAGAAACAAGTGACACAATGTAGATTACAATCACTTGTGAGCACTCAAATACTCTCTCGGTGTTTCCTAACCCTCAATTACACCTAATAATTTACACAGAGTTTAGCCCCTCACAATTCCTAGTGAAATCTCATTTGAAGAACTAGACAAATTCAATTAATAAGAATTTAATTGGCTAAATCACTCTGTGTAATTATAATGGACAAACCCTCACGAGAAGGACTCTGCACACTCCTCTGTGTAGTCTCAGAATTCTCTCCTCTCTCGGCCACCAAAGGAACTTGGCGCCACTGTTCTCCTTCGCTCCTCTGCCTTTTATAGAGAATCCATCTCTGTGTTATTTGTTAAGATGGGCTGCCAATGGCTTCTTCTTTTTGACTGGGCATGAGGGAGTCATTATTTTTCAAGAAGAAGACAACCAAAGCCCACATGCCTTTTTTTTCTCAATTAATTCCTCCTGCCGCTGAGTTAATGAGGAAGGAAGAAGACAATGAGGAATAGCCATGACCATTCAATGGTCATCGTTGCACTTCATCTTCTCTCTCTCCTCTGCAATTAAAGGCAGAGAGCTTCTATTTGCATTAAATGAAGGCAGCAATTTTGGACTGTCCCCCTTGGGCTGCACGCTACCTTCTGGCCGCCTTCTTTGTTCCTCCCTTCATTTAATGCATGGGCGCATGACTTGGAAGATGAACATCACATGCATTCTTTAGTGCATGAAGAAAGGGAATAAAGAAATCTTTTTGTCAAATATTGTGTGCCCCGGCACGCTCCTTCTTTTCACTTTCGCGTGGTCGAGCGGCCGCACAACACATCGAATTGGGTTTCATGCGTGCTCAAACTCAAAATATATTTTCAACAATTTCAAATAGAAAGTCTCCACCAGTTTTTCGCATTTCTGGTAATCACCGGTAGAAGTGCGAGCGCTTCTGCAGAGCTGGAAAGAAATCTGTCTCATTTAAACAAATATGAACACGCTTTTCCTTCATTGTGATTCATATTAGTACGAGACGAGAACTACAAAAGTCCAGTCACAGCCAAAAAACCTCCTTGGAATTCTGTTACATAAATCATCCCTAACTCGATCTGGCACACTATTGAACGCAACGAAAGTTGAAGGCATTCCAATACCCATCCCGGCAAAGCTTTTGAGCATGCCAAACCTGTCTAAACACAACGAGCACGCTGTCGAAAAGTACAGAACTTGATTTTTAAGAATTTTTTCCTGAAACAACGGGGTACATCTAGACAACAGCTTCCACTAAATATCAGAATTCGAGTATCTCGTCACGCTCAATTTTCCATTCTATCATCAACATTAAAAGTGCATTACTTGAACCACCAACTTTATCGAAGAAGTGAACAAATCAAAAGATCGTAGCAGACGAGCAACAGAAGTCAACATCAACACGAGAGAGGATTCTAATTTCTCTCATTTTGACTGTAATTGTAGACGAGAAAGTAATTACGGATTTGCTAGGAGATTCGCAGGCAACAAAAGCACAATAAAGGCACTTATTTGATCACTGTTGGATCGATGCCTTTTCTTTTCCCTACGCCCATGATGGATTAAGAACCACCCGGAATGAAACACGTCGATGCTGAGCATGGCAAGGGAATGGAGGAATCATCAGCAACCACCATGACTAGAGCCCTCGATTTCAAACTTACAGTCAGTCTTCTCATCATCTTGGCCTTCTAATCCAACATTGTTGGCAATCTAAGGCAACGAATGCGTAACGATAGAACCTCCTTCCCGGGTTTGTGGGTGTCCAAGCTGTGTATACCTTGACATGTTGTCCACGGTTACACGACAATGGACAAATGTCATTGCTGGAGCTGTCACGTGATGCGCCAAGCATGGTGCTACTCTCAATTGAATCCATTCATAACCCTAGCAAAAAAATAGGTAAACGTAATGAATTTGACATCATTCCTTCAATTTAGCTAATTCAATTATACGTCAGTGACTAACAACAAACACCCTTACTAGTTTAGAATTACCAACTCCAAAATGCACAATGCGAACTCGAGATCAACAGGAAGAGAACACGATGCACGTGACTTAAGAATTGCATTTCCAGCATACGTGAAGGATAGATTCTCGAGGACAATGTATGCTCGACAAGGTGGTGAAATTCGAGGGGCCAATTTAAAGTCCTCTGACGAAATGGATGTCTGGTTACAAAACTAAGATAAAGGAGTGTCGGATACTACAAATGCCAAAACTTGACATAGGTAAATACTTAAGTGTCAAAATTTTCAAAATGTACACTTAAGTACCAAAATCAAAGAAGAAATGAACACTTAAGTGCCAGTATCAAGAATTTCTGGCCAAACTGCTAATATGGCTTTTTCCAGTGAGATTGTTTACTAACATGGCAATTCTTTTGAAAAAAACTTATCCATATGGCTCTAAGGTGGCTAGATAAACTCAAAGACGTCGTTTTTCCCCCAAATTTGATATGAATATTAATTAAATTAAATTATAAATTATAAATTTTTATATAAAGAAGGGGGGGGGGGGGAGGAGGCAACATTCAGCGAGGGCCTCCATAGCCCTCGCTGTTGTTGCCTCACCATCATTGGAAAGAGTTGGCCATGGTGGGGCAAGGGTCAGTTGGAGTTGCTAGGCCCCAGCCAATGGTTGGCAACCTTGGTCAACTGCTGACGAGGGGTGATGGGTCGTGGCCCTTCCTCAGATCCGACAAGGATCATGTCACGCCTTGAACCCTTGAGCACGCGAACATCCCTTAACGGTTGATTAGTAGAGACATACCAACATGGGTCACCGACCCATTTTTTTATCTTTCGATTAAACTTATGCAGAAGCAATTTATATAAACACCCAGTCAACCAGCAAAATAAGCATAGTAAAGCAGTACAATAGTGACACTTCCAAAATACTAATGTTTTATATATTTGTTAACCCCAAGAAGTTTCGTATTTACAAACCATTACAAAAACCAACAGTTATTGACAAGGAGGCAGCATTCAGCGAGGGCCTCCATAGCCATCGCTATTGTCGCCCCACCATCGTCGAAAAGGGTTGGTGATGGTGGGGCAAGGGTCGGTCAAAGTTGCAGGGCCCCAGCCAGTGGTTGGCAACCCTAGTCAACTGCTGATGAGGGGTGATGGGTCGTGGCCCTTCTCTAGATTCGACAAGGATCATGTCACGCCCCAAACCCTTGAGCGCGCAAACGTCCCTTAATGGTTGATTAGTAGCAACGTACCAATACGCGTCACCGACCCATTTTTTTTTATCTTTCAATTAAACGCATGCAGAAGCAATTTATATAAACACCCAGTCAACTAGCAAAGAATATGGATGGTAAAGTAGTACAATAGTGACACTTCCAAAATGCTAAATTTTTTATATATTTGTTAACCCTGAGAAGTTTCATATTTACAAACCATTACAAAAACCAGCAAGGGTCTAAGGTTAACTTAAACTACCCTAAAGCAAGGCCAACTTCTCATCTCCACAGGGACCCTGAACCAAACACTATGGTTCTCCATATTACGGACCTAAAAATAATAATAAACAATAACGGGATGAGATAAAAATCTTAACGGGTTAACGGCCTAAGCCTCAATTAGGATGCAAATTCGTCTTGGAAGTAGCCTAAACATGTAACAACATACAATCTTACATCACATTAGCACACCCTTGCATAGTAGTACATCACATATAATGACACCGATGCAACAAGCATACTCAATAATCATAACACATAATTCTAATGCACCGAGCATCCATATGGGTCCCAATTATAAGATAAAACCTATTTTGGCCCATCAAATACCACGTGTCACAGTTTTACCACATAATCAAGCACAATGCATCACAATTATTCACACGTGTTCTGATTACTACGACTCATCGGGCCATGGCCAACACATAAGTCGGCGGTCTTCAAGCATAATAGGACACCGTCTTGTCCCATTGGACACAACATCGTCTATAATCCCCACCTAGACAGCATTTTATAAAGAGCATCGACCTGGCCACAATCGCGACTCGGCATCCGAGCCCTCACCGAGCATCCACTAAACATCAAGCATCGTCCCCAAACTCTCGTTGAGTGACAGGTTCAATCAAGTGACCACACAAGCACACTAACACTCAAGCAAATTTTATTTGTCGTCAATTTGCCCAGTGTAAAAGAATTCTTGCTCAAATAACAAATCTCATAAAATCTTTGACTTTAAAATTTCGGTAATATAATCACATGTGGTCACATACTTAAAATCAACCCGCCAAACTTTGCACATTTTCATTTTAAAACCCCATGCCCCATTTAACATGTAAAACACGGCATCCAAACATGACACTTTAAAGTTTGTTGTTTTCTTTTCAAATAAACCTTCTTTTAAAGTAGCACTTAAACTCATGATTTGGACAATCAGCAACATGGCATTACAAGCTTAAACAGTCATAATTATGCATAATTTCTCCCGAAAAATCAAGCATAAAATTTTACTTAACAACTAATATGTCATTAATTTACATTAATCGCGATTAATTACACTAACCACAAATACTTAAGACTAACTATAATTAATTAAGACTAATTATCATTAATTAGTCTAACTATGATTAAATAAGATTAAATGTGCTTAATTAAACTAACTACTTTTAAATAAGCTAGTTGCGATTAATTAAACCAACCACGCCTAATTAATCTAACCAAGATTACTTAAAGCAACTATGGTTAATTAACCTAACCAAGGTTACTTAAAGTAACTATGGTTAATTAACCTAACGACGGTTACTTTAAACTAAGTACGGTAATTAACCTAACCACTGTTACTTTGAACTAATCATCATTAATTAATACTAATATCCATTAGTCTTAATCTAATCGATAATTAAGCATAATTAACTAAAAATAACTGCTATTAACCATAATCTAATCCTACCACTAAACAAAATTAATTTCCTAATCAATGATTAGGAGTTAACTCACTATTTTACGGCGACGGCAAGCTCACGGCAATGACGGCACAACGGCATCAAGGATACACCATTCTCGACTTGAACAGGGATACAAACATCGGCGGTTCAACTTTTGAAGCCCATGGCCACGAAGGGTGGTTCGGTGGTGGCTTGGGTTGGAGGTGAGGGATGGCGATAGCGCGATGGATGGCGGAGCAAGCAATAATGAAGAACAACGGCAATAAGAGGCTTGAGTGGGCGGCAAAATTTGGGAGGCTCGACAACTTGTGGTGGCAGCTTGAGGGGTGGTGCAAAGGATAGTGGATGAGCGGCGTTGACAGTGGTGGTGAGTGGCGGTGGTCACTGCAAAGGAGGGGTGGCTATGGAGGAAAATGGAAGAAGAAAAAGAAGATGAATATGAAGATGAAAATGAAGAAGAAGGAAGAGGAGATGGTTCGGCTAAGGGGGAGGTAATGTGTGAGAGAGAGAGAGAGAGATTTTCCAAGATTTTTCCCAAAATCTTCGTCATTACAAAATTCAACAAAATCCCTTAAAATCGTTTTCTCCTTTCTTTCATGTCTTTTGTCCTTTAGTCCATAAATGCAAGGGCATTTTGGACATTTCACACTTTTTTATTTGAACTTTGCAATTTTTTCCCTTGGGCCCTAGTTCCCTTTCCGGTTTCAAATTTTCATTTGATAAATCTTTTTTTTTTCCTAAAAATTTCAAACTTGCCGATGATTCGACGGTTAATGAAGCGATGTCCAATAAATTAGTCTTGAAATCCTCAAAAGTTCAATACCCGAAATCGAATTAAATTTCACAATTAAAAATCGATTGAATACGACTTTAGTACAACCTAAACTATTGGGTGACTTTTAGGGGTTTTCGCACGGTTAACCCGTGGTCAATTATTTTCTATTCACGTTTGTACCTCTTCAAAACGCGGACGACCCTCGATTGTCATGTAATCGCAAAGGTTTAATTACGTACCCTGAGTATAAGATCAATTGAAAATCGGTTTATCGTCGTTCGACGTGAGTATTGTAATTATGCGGAATCACCCACGAACCAACTCCATATTTCTATTGAATCGATTTATATCCATTTGCTAATTAACTTATAACAATGTAGTATTGACTCTTGACAATCCTTATGGTCGAGCAATCGATCCTTGATTGAATTCTCCGGTCTTTCGAATTTTAACCATTTACAGCCTTGATTGAATGATCGATTCATAGTAAATTAATTACCGATGCATTGATAAAATAATTGTTTCATATATTTCGAATGGGACTAAATTTCAGGATAGCATAGGTCAATGGCCCTCGTCGAGTTGGCCAAGGTCACT
Organism: Eucalyptus rudis; assembly: GCA_019915205.1. Classification (NCBI taxonomy): domain Eukaryota; kingdom Viridiplantae; phylum Streptophyta; class Magnoliopsida; order Myrtales; family Myrtaceae; genus Eucalyptus; species Eucalyptus rudis. The sequence continues at coordinate 12,432,465 of JAHMTN010000007.1, read as the reverse complement.
AGCCATTGGCCAAGGCCTGACAATCCTAGCCAACCCTCACCTCACTCTTGCCAGCCCTTTCAAGTGATGGTGGGGCGGTGGCGGCAAGGACTATGGAAGCCATTGCTAAATGTTGCCCCTCGCTAAATGTTGCGCCCTCCTTTTAAAAAAAAAAAGAAATATAGTTTTTAAATTTTAATTTAATTAATATTTATAGTAAAAATCAAATTTGGGGGCAAAACAAGGTCATTTTGCACATTGATTGCTAAGTAGACAACTTCGGCGAGCCATGTAGACCACATTTATTCTTAAAATGATGCTCTATCAGATTTCCAGCTAACTTAACCAGAGTTGATACTTAAGTGTCCAATTTTTTAAAAAAGTACTACTTAAATGTACCTTTTAGAATTTCTAGCACTTAAATATTCAATCGTGTCAAGTTTTGACACTCATAGTATACTTTTGCCTGACATAAAGAACCGGCTAGAAAGCAGCATGAACTGCTGGTCAATATCGTCCATATATGTCATGTGCTAAAGAAACTCAAGGATGGGATGTCGCAGATTTGGAGAATTACCAAGTCACTCGTATGGAGACCGAATGCAGCAGGAAATCCCCAGGAAAAGCCTTTAATCGCCTTCAACGAGCAAACAAACTTCAAACAGATTGAGCTTCAGCTGAATGGAGCATCCATGAGAGAGAGAGAGAGAGAGAGAGAGAGAGAGAGAGAGAGAGAGAGAGAGAGAGAGAATCTAGTGACATACTGAATGCCCCAAATCGCCTTCATACAGCAAACGAGTTTCAATGCAAGTTTGAGACTTGAAGTCACAAAAAAGAATTTGAGTAAATGTAACACCGCAAACATAGTTTAGGATTTTTGGTATCAAATTGTTCATCTCAAGCACCTATATAGAAAAATTAAATGAATAAAAATTTATTTCTGTGAAGAAAGTTATATTTCAGGATTGGCATGCTTGGATAGTAAATTATTTAAAAATAATTTATATGTTATATAGGTTTCATTTTGAAGTATTTTGAGTTACATTATTGAGTTGATGGATCAATCAATGCATCTAAGCTTTATCAAGAAAAATTAACTGTTTAAAAAGTTATTTTCCACGATTGTGCATACTTTTGGTAATAGATGTTTAAAGTAATTGTTTATACAAACATTTAGATTCTATTTGGAAGGCTGGATATTTAAGCTGATGCAAGAAATTTGTGCATCTAAATTATAAGAAAAAAAACTAAAAAAAAAAAAAACTTACTTTTTGAAAATTATATTCCTTGAATTAAGCATATTTTGGTACTATATGTTTAAACATAAATGCCCATGTATGTATGTATGTATGTATGTATATATGTATGTATGTATAGATTCTATTTCGAAATATCCATAGGATGAAATTTTAAATTGATGATCATTTTATAAATAGATGTTTGGTAGCAGGGCAGGGAAATATAATTTTGCATAGAAATTGTCAATATGCTTTAAGGAAATACATAAAAATACTGGCCCCGCGCCAAACAACTATAACGAAGACCTCTACCCTCAAATCAAATTAGTCAATCACTTTTATCTCTTCCAATGGTTATGCCTCACTTCCAAATGTCCTCGGCACGAAAGATGCTCGGCCCATAAGTGGATTTAACCATTTGGTATAGCAGGGGAAGCTGTAGTAGTATGAATAAAGTCACGGGGAGAGAGGCCAACAAAGAGATGGGAAGGAGAACCCACCCCAGCCGGTCATCTAGCACAATTGTGAGAGTTGCAGCAAAAGCCACCAACATGAAAGCCAAAGAGAGAAAGAGTAAACAGAGGCCCATTATGATCTTCTTAGGCAACGAGTCAAGGAAATCTTGAGCCTCATACCGCGACGTTAAGATGGCTAGGAATAGCAAGATGGCCGTCACAGAGGAGAACAAACCCAATGCATCCGAAATTGCGAAAATCAGGAGAGAGTCCTTTCCTAATAACAATGGAACTCCAGTTTTGTCATCATTGCCTCCGGGCATGGTGAAAGCGGCAGCAAACAATACTGTGGCAATTAGAGTTGAGACGAGCATACATTTATCTGCCGTGTCTTTCATCCACTTCTCTCCTTCCTCAAGCAAATCTTTGTGCTCCTCCATGAATATATTCCAACCTGATTTTCCCCCGTAGAAGGCGGTTCTTAAGTCAGGGATAATGCAGCTTTCCACAGCCTATGCATAAAATTCACAAATAGGAGTTTCAATAATGGAAAAAGTATTGTAAATTTTCAAAAAAAGAAAACAGGGAACATCTCAAGGAGACTCAGACTTCTCGAACACTTGATGCGAAATTGCTTAGAGGTCAAGTCCATCTTTACTTGCAGAATTTCAAACGCCACTTTCTTCAGAGTTTCGATGATGATTTTGTGCTCCATTTTAGCTAATGAATCAAGTTTTTTGAATTATGGAGTCTCCAAGAGGAATGTATGGAAAAAAAAAATATATATATATATATTGAAAAAATTGCCCAAAAAAAAAATCCTAAACCTATTGTTGTGGCCACTTTAGTTATAAATTTTTTCAAGAAAATTGTCTAAAAAATCCTAAACTTATTGTACGGTGACTAATTCAGTCATGGACCTTTCAATTGTGTCAATTTAGTCATAAACATTTCAAAGTTTAAGGACTCAAGCACAAGATTGACACAAATTTTAGGACTCTTGTTGCATGTCATCGTCCCAAATATATATATATATATATATATATATATATATATTTTCATGACAGAATGGAGAGTTGAAATGAAATAAAGGTGAATATATAGTAAAAGCTTTGTGATATCATTTATTGTTTGGTAGACAATGGTTTGCTTTGGTAAAACTTTAGTTAGTAGCTAAGTTAACTAATGAAAAGTGTTCTTGCATTAACAGCTAATCAAATGAAAACAATGACCATAATTGAACTTAGCTGATCTTTTGATTGAAAAGGAGAAGATTCATGTCATAGTGCTTTAAAATTACTATCCATCTAAATACATTCAATTATATCGGAAATACCCTACAATCTTAAATGCAAAATATGATACAACAGAACTTGCAAAGTTATCATGAAAATATATGCAAAACTGATTTAGATTATTTTTGTGCTCCAAATTAATATACGTGGGTTATACATGAAATGATCTGCATCATAATCCCCTAATTGCAGGGTGTCAGAGACCTCTACAAAGATTTGGTCGAATTTAAGATAAGAGTCACTTAGATTAGATTACATGGTGGATCATAATTATATTAGTAAAATTGATATGCAATTTATTTGATGAGTTTCAATAAGTTTTTAGTGCCCAAACTTCTCTAATCAGCCTCCCTTATTTTCAGTAAATTGTTCTGAGGATGTAAGGTTCTTTCTCAACTTGTTTCTCAACTTACTTTAGTAATATATGTTTAGCACGCGGAATTTAAAAGTTCTATGCACCAACGAAGTGTTGGCTTATATGGCAAAAGAGTTTTCTTTTTCTCATAGTGATCTTGGATTCAGTTGACATTTGAAGCATTTCAGGAGTAGAGTTCTAAATGCACCAGATCGATGTGGGGCAGTCCACCCTTAAAATCACCCGGAAAGGTGGACCCCGTGGTGCGCAAAAGCTGGGCCAGACATCACCCGATCACTGTAAAAAATAATGTTCTATGTATATTCTCAAAACTATGCAAATAGAGTTCTAGCTATCATACTCTAAGGAGGTTGTTGAGAAGATATGATGAGGATATGATAATTTTCATTAAGGGTTGTTATCAAATATATGAAAATAAAGATACTGACCTTATACCATTGGAGTTCCCTTTGCATTTGGAAAGCAGCTCCAGCCGCGTCAGTTACAGCATCGAAACTTGGGTAGTACTGTGCTACTGCGTAATTTGCTGCTGCGAGCATCATGCTTGACGATTCTAACCGTGTAGGCCCTGGAGCTAATGACAACTTATTGGTTGAGCTTACCTTCAAAAAGAGTCCGAGAGTCCTTTCTCGGCGATATTTCACCGCAAGTGTCGTCAACCTCCTATCGTAATGCGACACCCGAATAAGCTCCGGGAAATACTGAACACATAGCTTCACGATTTCACTAACTCCCATGACTGTAGCTTGATACAGCACGCCCCCCTCTCGGAAAAAATCATTGATCTCAGTGGTATGCATATTAGAAATCGCAATGCAACATTGTTTTGCCAACTGGATTGCCGCCATGTGTCTCAGCTTCACCTCATGAACTCTCTCGATTATAGGAACTGTAAGATGTAAAAAAAAAAAAAAAAGATATAAAAAAAGAAAATGAAACGAAGGGGCGGCAATTGGATTAAGAAAAAAATTCTCCAGCTCTAGGTCCAAAAAAAATTTTTAGACACCAAATTGCGTCTAACGATAGTTTACTCATTGTCATAATTTCCAACATTTAGAGCTTAGGTTGGCGGGTGATTGGGAAAACGATCTCATTCTTTTTTCTTTTTTTTTTTAATCTTTTAGGAAAACTATTTTGATATTATTTTCTCCTTTGGGATTCAGTCCTCAATTGCAAAGTGTGAGTTCTAGTAATTGCTGATGCAAAGTACAAAAAAGGTAAAACAAAGCGTCTTTGGCATTTTTCAAGAATAGCTTGATATCATGTCTGGATTGAAAAATAATAATAATAATTGGATGTGAACGAATGAGAGGTGATTAGAGGGCAACTGAAGAAAGTGATCTTCCTCAAAGTTCAAACGTGGCTTTATAATGTTAATCATAATTAAGAGATGTTGAGTATGTCTTGAATTTTCTATGGGCTTGGGAAGTATGTCTTGAATTCTCTATGGGCTTGGGCCTTTTTAGGGCTCGAGAGCAATATAAATTTTGTTTTCCTCAAGTTATTAGATTAAGAAATTGAGATAGAAAGAGTCTTAAGTTTTTTTAGCCACTTTTTTGTAATCCTTAAATTTCCATAGTGGATTTTGCTTCTCCTCTCCCTGTGGTTTTTCCCATGAGGGCTTTTAATGTAAATCTGCGTGTTCTTTTATTCTTCTCGGTTTTAAGTTCATTGTCATTTTCATATTTATCAAAATAATATGTTATTAGAGCCTTAGGAAGCTTCTTCTTCTTTTCTTTTTCTTTTTTCCTATCTTCTAGTTATGGCTTCAAGTTGATGGGAGCGGAATTTTGGCAAGTTCGTATGTTGGTTGTTCTTATGTAGCAGGGTTTCAAGAAAGCATTGTTTGGAAAATGGATAAGTGTATTGAAAGTCCTAAAATTTGTCATGAAAATGTAATTAAGTCTTAAAACTTTCAAAAAGTACAATTAAATCTTAAAACTTGTCACAAAGTGCAATTAAGTCCTAAAACTTTCAAAAAGTGCAATCAAGTCCTAAAACTTATCAAAGCGGTTCAATATAAATCCTTCCATTGATTGCACTTTTTGAAAATTTTAGGTCTCGATTGCACTTTCGAGACAAGTTTTTGGACTTTATTGAACATTTTGAAAGTTTTAGGACTTGATTGAACTTTCGTAATAAATTTAAGACTTAATTGCATTTTTAAAAAAAAATTAGGACTTAATTGTATTTTTATGATAAGTTTTAGGACTTCTAATGCACTTATCCCTTTGAAAAATGGAAGAAACTAGAAAGCATATTGCATGAAACCTACAAAGAATTGGATAAATATAGTCTATCCACATCCCGTTGTCTCACAAATGACATTATGTAGGAGTTACAAGATCAAAAAATAGCTGCAAGATTATGGACGAAATTGGAGAGTATTAATTTTTTATATAATTCCTCACCAATCGGTTGAGGCTCAAGCAAAGACTCTTCACTTTTTATATGGCTAAATGTGCTTAAGTCTCATATTTCTAAGTTCAATGCTATCATCTCTAAATTAAGAAGTACTAATGTTAAGATAGATGGTATTATTACTTCTGACCAAAAAAAAAAAAAAATGTTAAGATAGATGGTGAGGATCAAGCTCTGTTATTATTAGTTTCACTACCTCCCTCTCGCTAGAATTTTAGAAAGACTATGATTATAGTAGAGAAACTATCAATCTTGAAGATGTCAAGAAGCAATAATGATTTTTGAAGGAATAATGATCATGGGGCTAATTTAGTTGCTAATGGAACATCTATTGAAAGAAGCAATGGTGGCAGGAGCACATCAAAATCGAAGCATAATGATTTGACTTGCAACTACTATAAGTCTAAGGGAGTATATCAAGATAAATTGTCTAAAATTGAAGGCCAAGTAGCAAAGAGAAAATAATCTGAATCAGGAAAATTAAGGAAATGCAAATCGACAGAATAATCAGAATTACGAGACAGATAGAATTGAGGAAACGAAATCCCACTCAAGTCGATGTTGTTGAAGAAGAAAACAAAGATTGGTTATTAGTCGTAGATGATAAACACAAATTCAATAATAGTTGCATTCTTGATTTAGGCTATTCATACCTTAGGTGTCCTAATCATTATTGGCTCTCCACGTATAAAGGATATAATGGTGCAGTTATTCTAATGGGAAACGGCGCTAAATGCAAAGTGGTTGGGGTTAGAACTGTTAGCAATAAGATACATGATGGCATGATCAAAACCATGGAAAATGTTGGACACGTTGTTGATTTGAAGAAAAATCTTATCTCTTTGGGTACACTTGATGCTAATAGCAACAAGTTTACAGTTGAAGGTGGAGTTATTAAGATTATGAGATGCTCGCTTTTGTTGATGAAATCGCTAAAAACTGGCACTTTATATCAGTTGCAAGGCACTATAGTTAGTGGTTTAGTTGCAGTCTCATCCACTATGTCAAAATTAGACAATACTTAATTATGGCATATGAGATTAGGCCATATTAGTACTAGGGGGATGATGTGTTGAGTAAGAGAGGGCTTCCATATGGTCAGAAAATTGGAAAAGTGGATTTCTATGAGCATTGTGCTTTTAGGAAACAAAAAAGTATTAATTTCAAAATAGGAATTCACACAACAAATGGCACTTTGGATTATATTTATTTTGAACTTTGGGGGCCTGCGAAAGTTCCTTCGAAAGGACTTATTTCGAGCTATTTACTCACTTCCGTAGAAGAGTGATATTTTTGTCACATTTAAGCAATGGAAAACATTATCAAGAAGCAAATTAGCAAGAAGATCAAGACGCTGAGAACATAAAATGGGCTGGAATTTTATGGAGGCGAGTTTAATAAGTTTTGCAAAATTGAAGACATTATGAGGTATCATACTAAAATAAATACATCATAGCATAACGGTATTATAGAATGAATGAATAGAAATTTATTAAAAAGGACTAGGTGCATGTTTTCTAATGCTAGTTTAAGTAAAGAGTTCTAGGCTAAGGCAGTCAATATGACTTGTTGGTTGATAAATCATTTTCCTTGTGCATCTATTCAGTGCAAGATACTTGAGAAAGTATGGCCAGGTAAACTTGCCGACTATGCTTCTCATCGAGTATACGGATGTCTACTATATGCACATGTTAGTAAAGGGAAACTAGAGCCTAAAGAAAAAAAATGCATCTTTCTTAATTATGCTTATGGTGTAAAGGTTTATAGAGAGTTTGGGACACCTGGAGTGCCATAACTTGACACGGAGGGACACTTAAGTGCCATAACTTCGGAAAGGTACACTTAAGTGGCGGTTTCGGAGTAAAGTGAAACACTTAAGTGCTATTCCGGCCAAAATCTGGCCAAATGGCTGACGTGGCAATTTTCCGGCGAGTTCGGTGCAAAACGGCATCGTTTTGCACAATGACATCCCGAGAAAATGCAAAAAAGAAGTCGTTTTGTGTCTAATGTGTAAATAATTAATATAAAAAATAATTAAATTTAATTTAAACTTAATTTTATTTGAAATATTCTAAAAATTAAAAAAAAACTTAAAATTAAAAAAAAATTGAAAACTTAAAAACTTAAAAATTAAATTAAAAATTAAATTAAAAATCTTCAAAATAAAAAAAAATAAAACTTAAAATTTAAAAAACTTAAAATTTAAAAAACTTAAAATTAAAAAAATTAACATTTAAAAAACTTAAAATTAAAAAAAATTAAATTTAAAAAACTTAAAATTAAAAAACATAAAATTTTAGAAAATTAAAATTTAAAAAAATTAAAATTTATAAAACTTAAAATTTGAAAAACTTAAAATTAAAATTAAGTAAAAAACTTAATTTAAATTTTTTTAAATTCCATATTTAAATTTTAATTTTTTTAAATTTTAAGTTTTTTAAATTTTAATTTTTCTAAATTTTAATTTTTTTTTAATTTAAAATTTTTTAATTTAAAATTTTTAAAGTTTATTTTTTTTAATTTTAAGTTTTTTTAATTTAATTTTTTTAATTTTAAGTTTTTAATATTAAGGTTTTTAAATATAATTTTTAATTTTTAATTTTTTTAATTTAAAATTTTTTAATTAATTATTTACACATCAGACACAAAATGACGTCGTTTTTGCATTTTCTCGCCACGTCAGCGTGCAAAACGACGCTGTTTTGCACCCAACTCGTCGGAAAATTGCCACGTCAGCCATTTGGCCGGATTTTGGTTGAAGTGGCACTTAAGTGTATCTTTCCGAACTTATAGCAGTTAAGCGTCCCTCCGTGTCAAGTTATGGCACTCGGGCTGTTCTTCTGCCGGATTATAGACTTTAGTCAACTAGTTCATCTAAAATTATCATCAACAAAGACGTTACTTTTGATAAGTCTGCCATGTTTTTTCTTAGCAAGGAATCGTTTGTTCCTACTCATCAAAATATGGAAAATGCTATAGAGAAAGTGGAGCTTGAAGTAACTTCTTTGCAATAAGTTTAGTCATCTAATGATAATATTGAGATTGAAGAACCTAAAGAGGAATACTATTCTATTGCTAGACATAGATCAAGAAAGACAACGAAGCCCCCACAGAAATATGGGTTCTTAGATTTTGTTACTTTTGCTCTTTCAATTGCAAATAGAATAGTGAGCTTTAAAATTACAAAGAAATTATCTCTTTAAAAGATTCGGCAAAGTGGTTAGTTACCATAAATAAAAAGATGACATCTCTTGAAAAGGATCAGACTTGGGAGCTTGTCAAATCACCAATAGGAAAAAAAAATCATGGGCTATAAATGGTTTTCAAAAGAAATGAAGGTATTCCTAGAGTTGAAGATATCAGGTTCAAAACTCGTTTAGGTTCTAAGGGTTATAGTCAGATTGAGAGAGTTGATTTTAATGATGTATTTTCACCTATTGTTAAATACAAGCCCATTTGGGTTTTTCTTGCATTAATTGCTATTCATAATTTAGAGTTGGAACAATTCAATGTGAAAACAACTTTCTTGCATAGTGAACTTGAAGAGGAGATATATATGTGCTGACTAGAGGGTTTTCAATTTGAAGGTAAGGCAGATCTAATTTGTCTATTGAAAAAGTCTATACATGGCTTGAAGCAATCACCTAGACAACGGTATAAAGGTTTGATGCATTTATGGTGTAACTTGCCTATTATAAGGAGCAAATACGATAGTTGTGTATATCTATGCAAACTTCCAAATGGAATTATATGTTGATGATATGTTGAGTGCAACAAAGGATAAATTTGATATATAGAATTTTAAGACACGGTTGAGCATTGAATTTGACATGAAGGATCTAGGTGTAGCAAAGAAAATCCCAAGCATGGAAATTTGGCAAGATCAAAAAAGGGAAAAATTGTACCTCTCCCAGAAAAAGCTACATTGAGAAGGTGCTAGATCATTTTGACATAAAAGATCTCAAACCAATTCATTTTAGATTATCATTTAGTCTATGTCTACAAACAAATAATGATATACAATACTCTAGTGTAATTGGCAGCCTTATATGTATGCCTTGAGTTGTAATTGGCCCCACATTTCGCATGTTGTCAACGTGGTGTAGATATTTATCATTCCTAAGCAAAGTTCATTGGCAAACTATAAAGAGGATTTTAAAATATATTTGAAGGGTACTTCTAATTTTTTTAAAGTTTGGGAAACTTAGTGACACTCTTACTAGATATATGTTGATTCTGATTATATTGGTGACTTTGACAAAAGTAGGTCTTTGACTAGGTGTATTTTTACTATTGGAGGTTGTGCAATATGTTGGAAAGTTATTTTATTGCATATAGTTGATTTGTCTACAACAAAAACCAAAGTACATGGCTATTATAAAGGGACATATGGTTAAGAGGCTTATTTGGAGAGCTTAGTGTATATCATGGTGTGAATATTGTTCACTATGAGTCAAAGTGTTTTACATCTTACTGAAAATCATTTGAATCGTAAGAGGACAAATCACATTGATGTACAGTCTTTATTCAGCACATTATTGTTGATGGCTATATCAAGTTTTGGAATATTGGTACCAAAAACACTCGATATGTTGACAAAGCCCCTACCTATTGCTAAATTCAAGCCTTACTTGGATTTGATTAATGTTTGTTGTACCTGAGTTTTGCTCCAGTGGAAGGAGAAGATTATTTGTTGCTTATGTAACATTGAAGTCAAGGTGGAGAATTGTTGAGTGTGTCTTGAATTCTTTATGGGCTTGCACCAACGTTGGGCTCGTGAACAATATCTATCTATATATATTAAGTTATTACTTTAAGAAGTTGAAACAAAATGAGTCTTAAATCTTTTGAGACACCTTTTTGAAATCCTTAAATTTCCATAATAGATTCTGCTTCTCTTCTCCCTGTAATTTTTCTCGCAAGGATTTTCCACGTAAATCTATGTGTTCTTTTATTCTTCTTAGTTTTACTTTTTTTTTGTCATTCCGCATTTGTCATAACAAGAGAATATAATTATAAGACTTAACCTAATCAAACAACTCAGAAAATAACCATGCTAATCACATTTATCTAGCTAGAACATATATAAGATTATTTTAGATAATATTATTCAAATATGCATAGCAACTAGTAATAAAAATATCATATTAATAATACAATCCAATGGATTGTTATTTATGTAGCGATTTTTTTTTCTTTCCCATTCTATCTGTCTCTAACAAAATCAAAACTTCCACATGAGGTCACATAATGGTATGTCAAGTTCAAGTTTACTTGTTACACCTAATTCTATAAAAATACACAACACTATACCTCTGTTTCCTTTATGTTCTTTGACAAAAAGAAAAAAATTGGGGAGAAGGCTAAAGGGTATTTCGGATGCATATAAAAGTTGGGTGAAGATGATAAGTGCAACTACTAGCAAAAGTTGTGAATAAGTTTTGGGAACTATAGAATCTTTTTAGCTATCAGGTGGTTGTTGGGCTAATTTTTGCGCACTTTGAGTTGTCCATCTTTTCAGGTAATCTTGAGAGCGCAATTCTTCCATTACAGCCTGATGTATTCAGGTCTTATTTTCTTGAGTGCTCCCAACAAATCTAAATTACAGGATTATAAGAAGAGGAGGAAACTCCTTTTATTATCTAATTAACAGCTTCTTGGTATAGGATATATAACTTGGGGTGGAATTTTGGGATGCACGATTTTGTTGGGACCCATGACTCTCGCCCCCACTAATTCTTCTATTCGAATGCCTCCCAACAAATTATTTTGATTTTTCCCACCTGCTCTGTTCCTATTCTTCACGCCTTCTTAGAGTTGCCAACTAAAAGTGCAAATTTGCTATGTTAAATGTGATTAAATGATAAACCCATGGCATTATCTATTGCAACCTTATTTCATAGTCAATGACGCTAGGCCCCCGGTCCCATGCCCACTTCTTGCACCCCGTCAACGTTTTATTTCGTACTGTATTCAGATGAAGTGGTAGTCAAAGAAGTTAAGGCTTTAGGCACTTCACCCATAAAGGAGGAAACAAATACATAATGGGCTCATTGTTCTTATTTTTCCCGAAAAAATTACATACTTGATAGAGATGATAAAGTGAACATGATTTCACCAATCAAGATTGAAGGAAAAGTGCTAGGTTTACATAACTCTTATTCAATATCTTTTGCTTAGATCATTTACCCATAGGCAAGAAATTCCTAGGTTAACATCACATCTCGCCTTAATTTGAAGTTTCAAGTTTTCTTTTTTTAATTTTTTTTATAACAATTTCACAACTCTTGCAATTAGAATTTGGTGAATATTTGAAATCTTTCAATACATAAAAATATTAACAATGAAAATCATATATAACTTTGTTTGAGTTTGAAGAATTTTTTGAAGAATTTTTATTGGGAGAGGTGTTAAAAAAGTCCTAAACCTTTTGCATTTGTGCAAATTTAATCCTAAACCTTTTTTTATGTCAATATAGTCCTAAATTTTTTTACGTTATGCCAATTTAGTCATTTTCGGCCAATTTTCGCTGAATTTTACTGACTGGATGCTGGTCGGCTAATGTGGACTGATCGGCACTGACGTGAACAACTTTTAATAATACTTTAATATTTTTGAATTTTTTTTTTTTTTTTACTTCTCCTCTTTCTTCTTCCAGCCGGTCGCCGGACATTAGTGGCCTACTAGAGGCGATGGGCGGCAAGGTTGTCGCCGCCCCGCACGAGTCCACCCTCATCGCCACTAGCGAGGTGGCCAGTGAGGTCGACCTCGACCTCACTGACCGTCACCTCTGGCCAATCGCCGAGGTCCAACAACTAGCTGGAGGAAGGAGGAAGAAAAGGAAAAAAAAAAGAAAAAAAAATCAAAAATATTAAAATATTAAAATATTATTAAAAGTTGTCCACATCAATACCGATCAGACTACCACGTCAGCCGGCCCACGTCCAGTCAGCAAAATCCAACCAAAATTAGCCAGAAATGACTAAATTGGCATAAAAAAAAAAGTTTATGACTTTTTTAACACTTCTCCCAATTTTTCAATTTTTATTAGATCGATCAATAGCTTAAAAAATAAGTTACACATTCACTATTGAATAGTTAAGTGGAAAATTTTAATTGCAAAATCAATTTCAAACACACATGTCATCATTTCACACATGTTACTCATCCAATGGTGAATATGTGACAATTTTTTCATACTGGCAATGGGCCTAACACAAATTCTTTCCCAAATTATGGCAAAGAATCAAGTATGAGCTTTTTTAGACTTACAAAACAAGTGAAAAACAAACAAGCAACTTTTAGTAGAGAGAGAAGAACGAAGATAGAGATAGTATCTTGATAAAATGGAAGCGTACCTACAATTTTGACAGCATTCCAAAGTGACCTTGCTGCAATCAAGTTACAATGAAAACCTTATTACCGGATATGAAATCATTGTAAGACCTCGTAATTCGACACTTATGCACTAGGTTACGTTGTCCAATCAATTAAGCTATACAATACTTATAAACTAGGTTGAATCATCTAATCCGTAAAGTAGTTTGATTTCAGGCCATTATTAAAGTAGAACTAGGTTAAGGAACAAGAATATGTCCTACAAAGAAACGATAATTTCCGGTTTCTTTTGCCAGTACGGAGGAAATCAATCTAAGAAAATTGACTTAAAGTTTAAAATCATGAAAGGTCCTAAGATAATGCCCAACGACAAAAAAGCCCACCCACCAGGATTCGAATTTTCATTTGTTGGTTCGGAGTTCAAGTCCACTGGAATACCTTCAGTTCGGAAACAAAATAGTGAGTGATGAGCCAGGTATGATCATCTTGAAGGGAATCAGTAATGAAGGGATGCAGAGTGCAGAAAGTACTCACATTTGTATATCAATGCTTCCAAAAAACTGAGCCTGGTTCCGCTGGGAAAGTGAAACACCATCCTCGCCAACGCATCCAGTAGAGAATAGGGTCCATCAGGATCTCTGCTTCTCATGGTAATTAAGTGAGGGTACCGCCCGACCAGATAAAGGGTGATATCTGTCCGTATTCACCAGTAAAGTTGATCAGGAAAATAAGCCAAGTCTAGAGTGACGGCAAAAACAGAAGGAATTGAGATAAAAGAGTGATGGCAATCTTACCGTGATAACCAGCGTAGGTAAGGCCTATCATGGTTTTAAACGCAGACGGACTGCTGAAGGGATGATGACTTGACCCATCGTCTGTCGTCCTTTTCGCCAAGAACCAGGCAATCTCCTTATGCATAGAAGCTTCGATAGCAGATATTTCCAAAGGAACACGTCCTTCATTATCTGCAAGTTGCGTCAACTTAGGATTACTTCCAACTAATGCCTTGACCATCCTTATTCTTCCACACAGGACAGCAACGTGGAGGGCTGTGCAGCCATCACAATCAACCTCTTCAAGCGCTATCGGATATGGAGACAAGAGCTCAACCAGTTTCTCAACAAAATGGTCTTGTGCACTGAAAGCAGCTATGTGAAGCGCTGTTTCTGATCTGCTTGTTATTTTGGCTGTCTTTGAAGCAGAATCTTGTTCGAAAAATCTTTTAGCAGATTCCCAATCACCCTTGAATGCTGCGTGCAACAATGGTCGGTAATAGTGACTTTTTGCTTCCTGTTCCAATATTTCTGCAATAGATGCAAACTTTTCAGGCCATCTTGTTAATACTTTTTCCTTGCAGATATTGAGGAGTGTCTGACCAAAAAAAAAAGAGATATTGAGAAGTGTCCAGAAAAGAATAATTTCATGAAGATTGAGATTTCACAATTAAATAACTCTTTTGAGGAATAACACACTTTGAGCACCTCTGGACTGAGAAGGAGATGATCCAATGTTTGGTGACAAAGAAAATAAAAAGAACCATGAGAAAATACTAGTTCCAGCATATTTGGGAATCGATTATACCATATTCTTTCTTGGTCAGAACTTGAATGTGTACCTGCTGCTGGATCTGCATGATTCAAATTTCTTAATTCTTCACTTGGTTGCGTTGCCATTGGGTTGCTCTCCTGGTTACAGTCTTTCAACAACAAAGTAAACATACAATACAAAAGAGACTTCCGATTTTCCTAGAAAGTTGAATCTCTTACGTCAATCGGCGTAAGTTGCAGGGGCCTATTATACCATGTGGTTCTCATTGATGAAAAGTCTGTCCGCGTTGCAAAAATAAAGCTCTTGTTACAGGAAAATTAATTTAAGTTAAATATGGCACAAATTTATAAATTTTAGATTTTTTATAGTATTAAAAATTAAAAAATAAAGAAATTATCTGATTTCTTTCACGCTTGACTCTCTCTTCTCCCTCTATTTCCACTGCTGACCGAAGTCGACTGTGGTCGGCAACGATTCTCTCACGGTGGATGGGACCCACATAAAAATGAATAGCAACTATATATTTTAAACTAACTTTTTAAATAAAATTTTTTATTATTATATTCGAGAAAAGGGATTCAGACTGGTAAACCCGTCCGACCCGATAACCCGATTCACCTACCGGGATATGACCCGTCTCAAATTAAAAATTAATTTTTTAATCTTTTTTAATTCATTATTTTAATCTCTTCTGCACCGAAGCTCCTCACCCGAACCGACGCCACTTAGACAAGCGCTCGCCGGCGCTCAGGACACCGCTGAGCTACCACCCAGCGTTGTCCACTCCGAACACCACTCGTCGGCCGACCTCCCCACCGCCGGCCGAGAGCCATACCACGGCCAAACACCGAACAAACTACGGCGACGATGGAAACGTGGCGAATGACTACATGGCCGACGCCCAAGGTCGCCCAACACCACTGGAACATTCCCATACATCACGGCGTGCACGGCCGACTCGATTTCAGCCAATAACGGGTGAATGAAAACTAGATCTCGCTTAGCATTTCGTCGAACGAGTGAAGGGCGCTCGCGAATCATGAGGTTTCCGGCTCAACTTCGACCGGGATTCTCGACGGAACTCTCGACAAACAAACAACGATACACACAGTAGCTGGACAAAGAATGGTCGCAGCTGGAGCTCGTGTGAGCTGGACGACCGCGTGCTCCGCCCCGGCACGCCCGAAAACAGGGCCAAAATAGGGTCGGGGCTTACCGGAGCTTCGGCGCGGGAAAGGAGGCACGGCGGCAGGTAGTCGGCAGCGATTCAGGCGCGGTGGCCGGCGGTCTCTGCTCCGACTCTCTTCCCTCGCTCTCACTCGCAGCTCTCTCGTCGGATCTCTCCCTCTATTTCTGGATTTTTCAGCCGAAGAACTCCCCCTTCTCGGTCCAACCTCTCCCCTTTTAAGCAGCGTCGCCAGCTGCTGCCAGCTTGCCCAGGCCGGTCGTACCGCGCGACATTCCCCCGCTGCCCGTGCTCGTCGTACGCCGTCTTTGTGGAGAGAAGAAAAGAAAAAGGGGTCGGGCTAAGTCTGAAGTCTAGCCCGGCCCCGCCGCATTATTATAATTTTTAATTTGAATTATTAATTTTTTTTAAGTTTTTTCAAAAAATTTCTAACAGTTAATACCAGTAATGCAAATGTCCATAATCTCTATATGCGATGCAATTTAATAATTATTTTTAGGGATTAGAAATTAATTCTTAACTTTTTTGTAATTAAATCCTAAATAAATAGATAAAATTTAGGCGTCAATATACATACATACATATATATATATATATATAATTTGAATGTACATCTTCTTGAGATAATGCCCAATGCCACATAGACATTATCTCAAATTTTGAAGGCTCACATTGACATAAAACTATTAACCATAGAACACCTAGATATAGAAGGAAAAAACTACATGGTGCGAATTCCGTGGATCGAAAATGATCCAACTCTTTAGGTAAGTTCATTTCGTGAAAAATAAGTGATTTGAAAAATCACTTTATTCGAGCTTTACTTCGGACCTTAATTTTAGGTCAGGATTGCCTTGGGTCCATCTCAATTCTCTTCGGGCATGTCTGCATAGATTTTTACTTTTCTCTTTTTACTTAATTTATATATTGTGACAACGCATTTTGGCCTTTTCCAGCTTGTAACACTTGATATTTTGACAATATATAGACGTTGGCACTTAGATCATATGTAAAATTTGTCATGACCTTTTTATAAGTTGAATTATATTTCACTTTTGGTGGAAAAAATATATATTCTTTTTTACTTTTTGAAAACAGAACAACTTTTAGAAAGTTTGGGTCAATATAAATTAAAGAGCTTCAAATGTTACATTCCGCAGAGGTTTATAAAGGCGTGATAAAAAGATAAATTGCTAAGACTTAAATGAAAAATCGAATATATTCATTATAACATTGGTAATCTTTTAAGTACTTGTAAAAATTCGGAGAAGTTGGTGATTTGCTAATTTGGTTTGATATGTGGAGGCCAAGAAAAAAAAGTGGAGCGAGGGCCATTTCTGCAATCCCGTGCTTTTGCGCACGACAACTTTGTCATGTTTCTCCTTAGCCGTTGGATTCAAGTGGTTTAATATCAGCCGTTCGATTAATGTGTTGTCAGCGTTTCTGGATCACTCCCGTTGGTGGAAAACTCGTGGAATTGCCCACTCAAATGTACCAAAACCACGGCATTGCCCTTCCTTTGTTTATCGCCTACTTCAATTTTTCTTCCACCATCCCCTTCTTTCCAAACAACATACGTTAATAAAAAATTTAATCAGTACATTAACATTGTCGCAGTTTCTTTATATAAGCTGGTTTTTATAGAATGACACATATTCAATTTTTATTTTTAGCATGTAGATATATTTCATAAATAGTTTATGCTCCCATTCTTAGATTATCCGTATTAAAAAAGAAAAGGCATACATTGACCATGTATGTAATATGTATTCTCTTCCAAGGGCTCTTATTTTGTACAATGGCAAAATAATTTGTTTTTTTTGCACAAATAATTAAGATATATATATATATATGTATATATAGTTGGCGATGTTTATCGCCTGCCAAGGGGCCATGACTTCAATATTTATTGACTTGTGTTAGTGACTACTCATTGGCCGGTGACCCCGCTTGTCATGATTTTAAGCAGTCATCCCATCTTTTATTTAAGAATGGTATCGCGAGCATGTGCCTTTAGCAAAAAATAATAATAATAATAATAATCATCTTTTGTTTAAGAATGGTATTGGGGAGCATCCACATTATTATTATTTTTTAATAAAAAATATTTGTTGTTTCCAGCAGTCTCTGACTTGAGTTGCATCAATCAAGGGCACTCACATGTTAGATTTGTAAATTTTCTCCTCTCTTTTTGCTTCATAATTTTTTTTTAAATAAAAAAAAAGGGATATACCTAAAGTGGTTGTCCATCTGTACGTTCTTCAATTTTTCAACACCATCCATGTGTTTGCTTTTATCATAAGTTAACTGTGATAAAAAAAAAAAAAAAACTATTAAACTCAAGTGACTTGATAACTCTAGTTCCAATTTAATAATGTATCATGTTCGTATGGAGAACTAAGTGTTCGTCGTCGATTCATAAACAGATGATTAAAGAGTCGCTTTTCTCTTGAGCCACCAAAAAAGGCTAGCATGGCTTGAATGACATTAGTAAAAAGAAGGATAGAGCCTTCAATTAACTGGTTGTTATGATTATAAGTAGCCCATCTTTTGCAAGCCTTTAGTCATATAATTCATCAACAAACTGAGCAGCTCACTTTTGTCAAGCACAAAAACAAAAGTAAAGACCTCCTATTTGATGACTCTATCTCTATTTCTTACTATGGAGTTCATTCCATCCCCTAATAGTTGACACCATGATCAAGTTGAGTCATTGCCAAGTTAAGTTGCTTCTTGAGCTTGCAAAAGCTATTTGGTTGACTTAATTTACAAGCCCTTAGTTGTATAACTCATTAGCAGAATGAGCACCTCACTTTTGTCTAGCCCAAAAGCAAAAGCAAGAAACCTCAATTTGATGACCTTGTGCCTCTTTCTTACTATAGAGTTCATTCCATCCATTGACAATTGATACCATGATCAAGTTAAGCCTTTGCCAAGTTAAGTTGCTTCTTGGCTTGCAAAAGCTATTTGGGCAACTAAATTTGCAAGCCTTTAGTCATATAACTCATTAGCAAAATGAGCACCTCACTTTTGTCAAGCCTAAAAGTAAAAGTAAAGAATTGCACCTAGGCAACTTTGTCCCTCTTTCTTACTATAGAGTTCATTTCGTCCCATGACAATTGACTCCTTGATCAAGTTGAGTCTTTACCAAGTTAAGATGATCCTTGGGCTTGGGAAAGCTATTCGGGCAACATAATTTGCGAGCCTTTAGTCGTGTAATTCATCAACAAAATGAGCACCTCACTTTTTTTAACCACAATAAAGAAAGTAAAGAACTTTAATTTGATGACTCTATATCTCTTTCTTACATTAGAGTTCATTCCATCGCTTGATAGTTAACACCATGATCAAGTTGAGTCTTTACCAAGTAAAGTTGCTTCTTGGGCTTGGGAAAGTTGGTCGGGCAAGTTCATTTGCAAGCCTTTTTTTTTTTTTGTCAAACATTTGCAAGCCTTTAGTCATATCATTCATTAGCAAAACAAGTGCCTCACTTTTGTCAAGCCCAAAAGCAAAAGTCAAAAACTTCAATTTGATTACTCTGTCCCTCTTTCTTACTATAGAAGTCATTCCATCCCTTCACAATTGGCACCATGTTCCAATTGAGTCTTTACCAAGTTGAGTTGCTCTTTAGGCTTGGAAAAGCAACTCATACAACTTCATTTGCAAGCCCTTCATTGTATAATTAATCAACAAAATGAGAACCTCACTTTTGTCAAGCACAAAAAAGAAAGTGAAGAGCTTATATCCGACGACTCTATCTCTCTTTCTTAAAATAGAGTTCATGACATTGCTTGATAGTTAACACCACGATCAAGTTGAGTCTTTATCAAGTTAAGTTGCATCTTGGGCTTGGGAAAGCTAGTCAGGCAAGTTCATTTGCAAGTCTTTAGTCATATCATTCATCAGCAAAACTAGTGCCTCACTTTTGTTAAGCCCAAAAAGCAAAAGTGAAAAACTTCAATTTGATTTCTCTGTCTCTCTTTCTTACCATAGAGGTCATTCCATCCCTTCACAATTGACACCATGATCTAGTTGATTCTTTACCAAGTTAAGTTGCTCTTTAGGCTTGGAAAAGCAACTCATACAAATTAATTTGCAAGCCCTTCATTGTATAATTAATCAACAAAATGAGAACCTCACTTTTGTCAAGCATAAAAAAGAAAGTGAAGAGCTTCTATTTGACGACTCTATCTCTCTTTCTTACTATAGAGTTCATGCCATTGCTTGAAAGTTAACACCATGATCAAGTTGAGTCTTTATTGAGTTAAGTTGCTTCTTGGGCTTAGGAAAGCTGGTCGGGCAAGTTCATCTTCAAGCCTTTAGTCATATCACTCATCAGCAAAACGAGTGCCTCACTTTTGTCAAGCCTAAAAGCAAAAGTGAAAAACTTCAATTTGATTACTCTGTCTCTCTTTCTTACTATAGAGGTCATTACATCCCTTCACAATTGACACCATGATCCAGTTGAGTCTTTACCAACTTAAGGTTCTTCTTGAGCTTGCAAAAGCTATTTGGGCAACTTTATTTGCAAGCCTTTAGCCACATAACTCATAAGCAAAATGAGCACCTCACTTTTGTCAAGCCCAAATCCAAAAATAATAAACTTCAATTTGATGACTCAGTGCCTCTTTCTTGCTATAGAATTCATTTCATCTCTTAACAACTGGCACCATGATCAAGTTGAGTTTTTACCAAGTTAAGTTGCCCCTTGGGCTTGGAAAAACAATTTAGGCAAATTAATTTGCAAGCCTTTAGTCGTATAATTCATCAACAAACTGAGCACCTCACTTTTGGCAAGCACAAAAAAAAAGTAAAGAACTTCTACTTGATGACTCCATCTCTCTTTCTTGCTATGGAGTTCATTCCATCCCTTGACACTTGACACCATGATCAAGTTGAGTCATTACCAAGTTAAGTTGCTTCTTGGGCTTGCAAAAGCTATTTGGGCAACTTAATTTGCAAGCCTTTAGTTATATAACTCATTAGTAAAATGAGCACCTTACTTTTGTCAAGCCCAAAAGCAAAAGTAAAAACTTCAATTTGATGGCTCTGTCCCTCTTTCTTACTATAGAGTTCATTCCTTCCCTTAACAGTTGACACCGTGATCAAGTTGAGTCTTTACAAAGTTAAGTTGCTCCTTGGGCTTGGAAAAGCAATTTAGGCAACTTAATTTGCAAGCCTGTAGTCATATAATTCATCAACAAAATGAGCACCTTACTTCTGTCAAGTACAAAAAAGAAAGTGAAGAATTTCTATTTGATGACTCTATACCTCTTTCTAACTATAGAGTTCATTCCATCCCTTGATAGTTGACACCATGATCAAGCAGAGTCTTAGTTGACACCATGATCAAGTAGAGTCTTTACTAAGTGAAAAATTGTTTTTCGGAATTGTTCCGGGAGCAAGAAACAACTTTTTTTTTATTTCTTGTTTCTGTTCCAAATTTGTTTCCGAGAACAAAAAAATAGATGTTTTGTTTCCGGGAACAAAAGTTTTACCAAACTACTGTATGTTCTTTTTTTGTTCCTCGGAACAAAAATATAGAAAATTTTGTTCCGGGGAATAGAAACAAAAATAAACAAATAGGCCCTTACTCTTCCTAGTATGCTCATTCCTTCCTTTTATACAACTACCTCCCTTAAAGTAAAGGTGAGCCTCTACAATTACAACCAGCTAGCACGTCTTTTTTTCTTTTTTCCCATTTTATAGTGGTTGGATTACTTGAGTGTAAAGTAGTCTAATCCTAGGAATATAGGCTAGCCTATATCGATAGGCAAGCAATCCCACGCTTTCGTGCCACAAATCATTAGGTTCAGTTCCTACCAATGGAACCATTACTTTAGGGTGACTTCATCACTTTTCGTTACAAATGAGCTCATTACATCCCTTTACTTCATGATCAAGTTGAGTCTCTACCAAGATAAGTTGCTTCTTTTCTTGAGCTCCGAAAAGCTATGCAAGCAAAATTTAATTTGAAAGCCTTTAGCATTATAAAGCTCCCAGCAAAATGGGCATATCACTTTCATCAAGCCCATAGCAAAAGTAAAGAACTTTAATTTGATTTAAGGCAGAATCTTTCTGAAGTACAGCTTTCAACCAAAATTAGTTATGCAATGGAAATTTTCCATTTGCTAGTTTTCATCTCTAAACTTCTCAATGAAATACATTCGGTAGAAATTTTTGGTTGCTTTTCTAAACTTTGAACCTTAAAACCGAAAACGACCAAAATTGACCCTTTTTTTTTTGTATGGTACACTAAAAAAGTTTTTCTGATTTTCATTCCCGTTGAAAACTCTTGTTTTTTTTCCTCACCAAGATGTTATCAAGATAATAGAAGGTGTAAACAAAAAACATATTTCATTAGAACATTTTTGTGAGCTAAATACTTTAGGGGAAATTGTCTAATATGTCCTAAATCTATGATGCGGATGCCCATTTTGCCAATTTAGTTGTAAATATTGGCAAAATTCTAATGTAGTCAATCCAGCCTATTTTCGCCGAAAATCTTCTTTTTGAAGCTCGCTCTCATGACTGGCACTCCGGAGCACCTACAGAGATGAGGCACACACCTTCCTGCAGAGAGAGAGAAAGGGATTGAATAACTCATAGAGACCGGTTCTCTCCCCCTCCTGAGCTCCACCTTCCTCTCGTCACGATGGACACGCCAACAGTCTCTCTCTGGCTTTTTTTTTTTTCTAATCTCTGTGGGCCGGGTCCCCCTCTTGTGGGCCCAGCTAAAATTAATAAAAGAAAAGAGGAGTCAAAAGTCAAAAAGCAAAAAGAACAAAAGAAGAGAGTTGCTTCGTGCGAGTGAGCCCGAGAGAAGGGGACAGAGAAAAACAGAGTACACCGAGAGCGGGGCACCGAGAGAGCATGGAGAAGAAGGGAAAAGAGGGCTGCTACTTTGCTGTCCGATTCTAAGGCCAAATAACGACGAAATTAACTCAAATTTGAGTATGTTGTTCACGCAACCAAAGGTCACGAGTTGCTCAATTTCATTCTTTGAGAATCACCTCCGATTTCTCCAATTACAGTTAGAGTTTTTTTTTACTCTATTTATGTTAATCCATATTTATGGTGAGCAAATATGATTGTATTGTTAATATTAAGTCCTTAGTATGTGACTAAAAATAAATACTTTATGTATCCTACTATTCTTGTTTATGTATCCTACTATTCTTGATGATTGAGAAAGTTTTCAAGTGGTCCATGATTTTTCCCACATTGAATTTTCACCTAGAAACGTGATGTTGTTTTTAGTTATGTTTCCTTATCATTTTGGCATTATATTTACTTATTATAAGGTTGTATTGGCTGGTTGTTATTGGGGCTATGTCGTTTTTGGTCTGTTTAGTTTCAGGGGACAAATTAATCCTGAAATGGGTTAAATTCTTGATGAATTGCTGCCCGTTCTCCCCAACACTCTCGAGCTCTCCACGGAGCTCTCATGATTCTTCTCCCTCACCTCTCCGAGCTCCCTCACTGTAACACAAGCTGAGCTACCAAAACAATGTCGTCACTGTTGCCTGACACCAACTCGACTTCAGGCAATCGCGAGTGTCGGCTCTGATCAGTTCAGTCTGGAGGCCCTATTTTCTGGATGTTGAATTTGCGTAAAGTGATACAAGTATAACTCACAAAAACTCACTTTCCTTCTTGCCATATTTTTCTCACGCCACAATACAACTCTCGGAGCAAAGTAGCTCCTACAATACTCGAAGTACATTGACTCCTACAAATACACTTAACTATTTTTATCTTCATTTCACTCACGGACTGACTCCCATGTCTGTATCTGCGAGACCCTAAATCCTGGAGCTTTCTCTGGCCTCTTTAATATCCTCCCATCTCTCTACGTCGACTGTTCCATGATTGTAGACCAACTTGCTCCTCAAGGAAAGTCAACAAAAGACAAAAGCCACCGTTTACAGCTGTTCAGGAAGCCGGCAAAAATGGCTCCTAATCTGGACAAGTTTAGAGAGAGAGAGAGAGAGAGGCGGTGCAATATGACAAGAATCGTGAAAAATGGAGAGGAATTTTTTGTATTCTGTATATCTCTACCTTCAATGTGCAAGTATATGATTATATTTGTCTTACAGTAAATGAATTAAAAAAATATTTACACAATATTGATTTTCCTAAAGTAAATCATATCTACGATTATCTATGATTTGTTGAATCAATCTTTGGACTAAATTAGATTCTTTCTCCAACATTCCCCCTCAAGCTGGCAACTTATAAATGTCGAAGGCGCCAAGCTTGCTTAATAGATATATGTGCTGTCTCTGGCATAAGGGCTTAGTGAAAATATCTGCAGGTTGGTCCACAATTGTGATTCCTTCTTGAATTTTCTCTTGAGTAAAATGACAGTCAACCTCGATATGCTTTGTTCTTTCATGAAAAACCGAATTTGTAGCCAATTTAAGAGCTGCATCATTGTCACAAAACAATTCACTTGCACCGTTGATTTGTACACCCAGATCTAAAAGTAATCCTCGAATCCAAACTATTTCGCACACAGTTTTTGCCATGGCTCGATATTCTGATTCAGCTGATGACAATAAAATGGTTGATTGCTCATTTGTCTTCCATGAAATTAAAGACTTTCTGAGCTTAATACAGAAACCGGTAATGGATCTTCTTGTCATTGGACAAGTGGCATAATCTGTGTCACAATAGGCCGTCATCTTTATGTTGTAGTCTCGAGACAATAGAATTCCAAGTCTTGGACATCCTTTCAAATACTTCACAACCTTCAGTGATGCATCCATATGTGATTACTTTGGGTTGTGCATAAATTGACTAAGTATTTGTACTGCATAACATATATCAGGCCTAGTCATGGTGAGATAAATCAATTTTCCAACGAGTCGCTGATAACTTGATGGATCCTTGAGTAATGGATCGTTATTTGGGGAAGGAGAGCTCGCATTATATTCATATGTTGTCAATTTGACATTTTGCTAAATAGGTATAGCGGCCAGTTTGCATCCCGATAATCATGCATCCGATATGATTTCCAAGACAAATTTTTGCCAACTGAGACAAATTCCCTCATTGGATTGAGCTATCTCAATACCAAGAAAATATTTATGAGGTCCCAAATCCTTAATATGAAAGGTCATATGCAAATATTCCTTGAGCTTCCGAAATGCGACATCATCATTTCCCATAATAAGTATATTATCGACATAAATCAATAAGTAGATTGATGAAGTACCTGTGGTCCATGTGAACAATGCATAATCATATTTGGAATGTACAAAACCTGCATTTGTGAGTGTTGCAGTAAACTTTGGATACCATTGTCGAGAAGCTTGTTTGAGTCCATAGAGGGATTTACAGAGAGGACATACTCGAGACTCCCCCTGTCTACGTAATTCCGGTGGAAGTTCCATGTAAATTTCTTCATCTAGGTCTCCATGAAGAAAGACATTATTCACATCCATTTGGTGTAGGTTCTAATTACGCATTGTAGCAACAAATAGAAAAGAACAAATAGTCACTTCTTTAGCAACAGGAGAGAAGGTCTCATGATAATTAAAGCCTTCACATTGCATAAATCCCTTAGCGACGAGTCAAGCTTTGTACCGCTCAATTGAACCATCTGCCTTATTTTTTATTTTGTAGACCCATTTGCAGCCAATGGATTTTCTATGAGAAGGCAAGGGAACAACATCCCAAGTGTCATTTGCCATAAGAGCAGCTAATTCTTCCTTCATAGCTTTTTGCCATCGAATATCACACACCGCTTCCTCATAGGAAGATGGTTCCTATTCTTCAGATATTCTACTGATGCAGCACATGTGTTCTGGCGATAATTTACTGAAGGAAGCATAAGAGGACACTGGATATTGCATACTTGGTGTTTCCAAGGTTGGACAAGTATAGTCTTTTGTCCATGTTGGAGGTCGCACTTCTCGTCTTGAACGCTTGGGCATTGGAATTGGTGTTTGCTCAACAATTGGTGATGAGGAGGACCCATTATCATTTTGCTAAGGTGATGAAATGGTTGATCTATTCATAATAGGGGAATAATCCAAAGATCCAGCAGAGAAATCAAGAGATTCAACGGGTGCCGTTATAAGGCATGATCTAGAGCACGACTGATCCGGTGCAACCCAAAAATATTGTGGCTTCATAGATATATCCTCCACCCATAAGAATTGTCGATGATTCGATGTTGATATTGGCGGCTCATGTGTAGAAGCCATCTCTTGGAAAGGGAATACATCTTCATGGAAAACAACATCTCGGCTAACAAAGAAGCGACTTGTAGACATCTCCATAACTCGATAACCCTTTTGCAAAGCTGGATATCCCATAAAAATGCATTGAAGAGCATGTGGATCCATTTTATGGTGACATCTCATATTTGCCACATAGCAAAGATAGCCAAATACCCGAAGATGACCAATCGTCGGTTCTTTGCCAAAAAGCATTTCAAAAGGGGTGCGTCCTTCTAATATTCTAGTTGGCATGCGATTAATTAAATAGGCTGCCGTGACCACACAATCTCCCCAAAAACATTTAGGAATGGAAGCTTCATATTTTAGTGCTCGAGCAACTTCTAAAAGATGTCGATGTTTACGTTCTACAACACCATTCTGCTAGGGAGTGTATACACAAGAACTCTCATGGAGTATTCCTTGAGAGGATAGTAAAGATTGACATTCATGAGAGAAAGATTCACTGCCATTATTTGTTCGAATCCTTTGAACAGTTTTATTGAATTGATTTTTAATCATGGACAAGAATTTCGATAAATGTGAAAAAGTCTAACTCTTGGATTGCATGAGAAATATCCAAGTAGCACAAGAATAATCATCAACTATGGTGAGAAAAAAAGGGGATCCATCACGGTGTGGTGTATGGTAAGGACCCCAAATGTCCATATGAATTAATAAGAAAGCACTGGTGGCACGAGATATGCTATTTGAAAATGGTGCTCGTGTTTGTTTTGCCAAAGGGCATATTTTACAATCAGGACCAGGAAAACGAGCACTATGACACCGATGCCTTTGAGAAAGGGAAATTTTATTTCTGGCGATAGCATTACAAGATATGGATAAATCATAATTTCCAGGAAAGTTGACCCAAAAATAGAGCCATTGTTCCATTCTACCCAAGCCCATAAGTTTCCCAGTCGAAAGGTCCTAAAAAGAACAATTTTCAAAATTGAAATTGGCTTGACAATGATTGTCCTCACAAACTTTGGAAACAGATATGAGATTGAATTCGAACTCAGTAATGTACAACACATTTCTTAGGACAATATTTTTGCTAAGGTATACAGTCCCAATTTTTCTAACATCAGTGACAGTTCCGTTTGGAAGCTGAACAGATATGGAGGATTTAGGCTTTGTATGGACATCATAAAATAAACATTCATTGCAAACTATGTGGTCATTGTGGCCTGTATCAATAATTCATGCATCAACTGATATAGTCTTAGTTTCGCATAATGAAGCACTTGAAAAATTGGCACTCTTGTCAACTGTCCTCAATTGATTAAGTGCCTTCATAATTTTCTCATATTGATCCTGGGTAAGTGGCTGATGAGCTGGATCATTTCCATGTGCAGATACCTGATAAGTAAAAAATTATTTCCCTTTCTTTTCTTTGTTAGCAGGCTTACCATGTAATTTCCAACATGTTTCAATAGTGTGATGCGGGTGACAACAATATTCACAATTCTTACCCTTGAATTTAAAAAAATTTCCTCCCCCTCTAGATGATGACGTGGCACCATAAGGACCATTTGATTTAGCACCATAGGGCAATGAATAGGAGCCGTTGGATCCATGTGGACGCCGTTGATCTGGACCGTCGGATCGCACAATATAAGGGTCGTCATATCCATGTGGACGGTGCTAATTTGGACCGTTGGATCGTACAGCATAAGGACCGTCAGATCCTCTTCCATGCCTGTAGTCCCCACCATCCGTTCGGAATGCATGGGAACAGTCTAATCCTTGCTTTTGATCTTGACCGTTGGATCGGTAAATTCTAGGGTTTTCAAAGAAGTCTTCTTCTTCCTCTATCACTCGGGCTCCTCCCGAACATGACCCAGAGCTACCTACTCGCTGCGGCATGCGAGATCCACCGTGAGAGTGGCTCAAGTTCTTCGCCAGCACTGCAAGCACGATGCTCTCTCCTCCCCTTTCTTGTCTGGTGGTCGCGAGGCACTAGTTTTCTTCTTGGATAGCAAGCTGAAATATGCGGCCGAGCGGTGGCACCAGCTCCATGGTGAGGATCTGTGAGCAGAAAGGTATTCAACTATCATTTAGGGCTAATAGGAAGTGGGTTACTTTCTCTCATTCCTTAATTTCTCTGTATTGCTTGATTGTTGACTCTGAGCCTTCGAGCTACTCCTCTGTGGCTTCGAGCTTGTTCCAGAATGCTGATAGGCGGTTGAAGCAAACAGTAACCGAGAGGTTCCCTTGCTTCTATTCCGCAAGGGCTTGAGTCAAAGAAAAAACTTTAACCCGATCAAGTTTCCCATACATTTCCCTAATGTTTTCCACATCATTTTTATGTCTTTTGTAGGAGGAAGTCCGACGACAACCTCTGCTGTTACATAGTTTCCAATCCAGGTACGTACCAAGAAGTTGCACCTCCACCAGTGGCATTGCATGCGGTCGTTGGTTGGAAGAGGGACGGATTTATCAAGGAATCCATCCTTGTCTTTTGTGACGAGGGCTCGACGGAAGTCCCTCACCCAGGTCAAATAATGGTCTGGTCCAACAAGTTGAATCTTGATTAACTTCAATTCCGGCCCATCAACTAGTGAAGTATAAAGCGAGTCACCAGGTTCTGGGCGGCCAGCGATGGTCGGAAATAAGAGTGGTATAAACCCAGGTGGAAAGTTCGGGTTAGGGTTTGTAGCCATTCCACCCGGAACAAATTCGGGTCTTTGACCCGGGGAGACGAAATCTGGATCTCTAGTTGGGTACGATTGTTGTTGTGGACCGTAGTTAGCCCACTGACTAGTTCCGGCGGCCCATGGCCCCTGAACAGAAACCCATGGCATGTATAGCCATTGGATTGAAGCTGGAAACTGGCTCGTGATTGGAGCCGCTGGGTGTTGAGCAATTTGCTCAACTTGTTCTAAGACCTGGTCGGATGTATCTTCATATGCAAGTAGAATTTCTTTGTCGTCTGGGTTCTGCATGTTGGAGGTAGCGTTGAATTCCTTTCGATGTGCTGATTTTGTTTTGCAGGTACTAATTTGCAGCAACAAACCAGAAAACAATCGGAGGCAATCCAAAAATTATGGAAGGCGGATCAAGAACAAGGCTTTGACCCTTTTTTGAGATGATGACAAAAGAGGGGAATTCTCACTCAGTGTGTCAATTTGTTTTGTAGGTGAGGTGTTGCAACAACAAAGTTGAAAAACAACTGAGGGCAATTCGAATGATTTTGCGGAAGCTATATCAGAACCAATTGCTCTGATACCATGACAAGAATCGTGAAAAATGGAGAGGAATTTTTTGTATTATGTATTTCTCTACCTTCAATGTACATGTATATGACTATATTTGTAGTACAGTAAATGAAATAGAAAATATTTACACAATATTAATTTTTCTAAAGTAAATCATATCTACGATTATCTATGATTTGCTGAATCAATCTTTAGACTAAATCAAATTCTTTCTCCAACACAATATCAATATCGGATTTTAATTTTCATCGGTCAGGAGCTTGCTCTTCTCGTTCGAACCTTTATTCATCCATTGCTGAAGTTCCCGTCGCTCGTCCCACGCCTCAATGACTGCCATGGAAGTGCTGGTTTCGCATAAAAGTGCCTTTGCCGAGACGGACTTGGCAGCTCCTTGTTTTGGCGTGTTTCCTTGATTCAAGTCTTCCGCTGGCGACTTGATTTTCTGCTTTGTATCTGAGTCGCTACTGCTGTGGTTCGCCGTGTTGTTGATAGAATATGAACGCCCAGCTTGCCACCATCGCTGATTGCTCAAAACTGAACATTCACTGGGTTGGAAAGCAAGAGCCAAACCAAATCTGGAGAGAAACAGAAGATACGAGGACAAAATAACACACAAAGAAAACAGGGAGAGTGAGAGCCACGAAAATTCATCATCACTTGGTTTTTACGAAACCCCGCTAGAATTTCCGTATTGTCTGAGCCTCAGATGGTTGGTCGTGGCTGTAGAAGCTCCAATACAAGTAGTCTACCTTGAATACTTTTCGGCCGTTGATAAAATCGTTGTTTGTTTTTTGCCACTATAAAATCGTGCAGTGGCCTCCATGGCATGTTGCCAACATCAACTCGCTTCAATACCATCAGGCCGTTTTTTGTTCCATTTAATTTTCAAAGTTGATCACATGTGTTAGGGAAATCCCTTATGATGTTTTGAAGATGACAAAATAAATCAAAGGCTACTAACGTGCTTAATGGTTAAGTAATAGACTATGCAAATGATAGAACATATAAAGGATATTATCAAAGTCTATACTTGGAAGAATCAGAAGGCAGACTTTATGTTGGAGCTGAACTTATTCAGACTGACGTTCAGATTGTAAAGTCTATTGCACTCATACTCAGATTATAAAGTCTATTGCACTCAGACTCTACTTCAGACAGAACACCCTCAGACTTTACGTCTAAAACAAGACACAAGTTCAGAACGTACCAGATTCAGAACGAAGCAGATTCAGAACAAGATAACTCGACAGAACGTAACACAAGCCCTAAATGTATAACGTCTAGTGATCTGGTTTGGATTCTACATCAAGATTGATTTGATTGACTCAATCTAATTGATTGGCGATTGGATGTTGAACACAATAATTTTCTATACAAAGAAGCTCTACTTATAGAAACTAAGATTATGTTTGTATGGGCGATCAGAATCAATTTGGGATTCTACTTTTATCACTCAACGGTTACCAAATCTTCTAGATACAGATTTGTCCAATGGGTAGATTGGAAGACAATCCTCAAGATATTGTCCAATTGTTAGTTTGAAAGTGGAGGAGTATTTAAGAAGACCAAGGACCGATGAGCAAGCAAGAGACGGAGCGTAGAATTTATAATTCCAAAGTCTGAGCGACCTTCGATCATATACTTGTCTCTTGTGAGCTTAAACGTTTGTGATCGTAAGAGAAATACTAAAAGAGTGACTTAGTGAGATAATGTGATCTACTACTAAGCATTTGCACTCAAAGTTGTAATCTCCTCTTGATTGCATAGTGGAATCCAGCTAGAAGGTTGTTAGCGTGGGAGAGTGAACATAGGCTTGATCTAAGCCGAACCACTATAAATCTTGTGTTCTTATTCTCTTCCCTGAACTCCTTTATTTTTTTTGTACGTCTATTTAACTGCTAAAGTCTGAACTCGCTCAAAGTCTGTTGTTCTTCAAATTCAGTTTCAAAAGTCTATTGTTATTCAAACTCAAGTTAAAAGTAAAGATTTTTACTGCATTTTGCAGAATTTGTTTTTACACCTATTCACCCCCTCGAGGTGTTCATACTAGCACTTTCAACATGTCCGGATTTTCATCTCACTATGCTTTCCCTGCTTTGGTTAGCCGAAGTTGAAGAGAACGCCAGACATCATAGATGAAGAAATGAGCGACATTTTGCTGCCGCTACCATCCAAATCACAGGCTTGGTTTCCGTGCATGTCGAAATCCTGAAACACTAAGCTCACCGACCCCTCCTCCTTCAGGTTCTATCGAAATCTAGAGAATATTTGATTTCGCCTTACTATCATTTCATCAATTGCTAGTAGTTTTTATCATAATCTTTTTCAATCGCACGTAAAGGTGCATTGAAAAAGCCAGTGAGTTGTACCCAATAAAACAGCGGTATCAATTCCTGTAATGGGATTGAATCATAGGCAGAGAGCACCTGGGGACGATTTGATTCAGCTCTAGAGAACGCAACACAAAATCAAGAGACCTTGGCTGAAAGCATATCCAATAGAGAAGACAAATGACGGAGGGGATGATCCGTTCGCTTCCCCCGTCTCTCTGGAGAGCATCGTCTGTTATGCCATTTCATTTTCTCAGTAGACCTAGGCTCAACCTCTGGGAGAGATTGCTATGCAAATTTCAGCACTTCTACTGATTTTCTACTCGAATTATTTGATACGGACGACTCATAAGATCAGGCACGTCCGCCTGCTCTTTTTCTATCTGAAGGTGCTCCGGTGGAGTTGAACTACATGCCGACTTGGGTGCGTAGGATCTTGCCAGAGTTATATAAATAATGTGAAAGTTGCTTGCTCTTTTTGTATATTTATATAATTTTGATCACCTTAGGTTCACTCTTTTCCCATTTTAGCGCCTAAGTTGCTTGCGCTAATAATACTTGCGAATGAGGCGCTCTTTGGTTTTTTTCATCCTTCTCCTTATAAGTAGTTATATAAGTAATGTGAAATATTAGCGCATACAGTGTGAGTGTTGAGATAGCTAGTACGAGTACCTAGAGGGGGGGTGATAGGTATACAAAAAATTTCTCGAAGCTTGCACGATATTTAAACAATTAGAGAATTTGCAACAGTTAAAAATTCAATCGCAAGACTGAGTAAGGGAAAGAGAGAATTGAACACTCGGTTTATAGTGGTTCGGCTTGATTCAAGCCTACGTCCACTCTTCTGCACTGACAGCCGATTGGCTGAATTCCACTATAATCAAAGAGTTGTTACAGTGTTGATCTTCCTTGATTTCTAGGTGTAGATGATCTACCACACTCACTCAAGGCGTCACCAAGTATAAACACTCTCTATATACAATTTCGCTCAGTCTAACAATCAAGGATCTTCAGACTCTGGAATTTTTCTATCGATCACACACTTGAAACAACTAGAACGTCTTCCTTTTATACTCCTTCATGCCATCATAGCCGTTGGCACTTACCAAAGGAATTCCTCCAATCTACCCGTTGGACGGAATCAATCAAGAAGATCATCCGAGCTATTTAAGGAATCTGATGATAGCCCATCAATCCTGTTCGCCCATACAATTAGGATCTCGGTTTCCAAGAATAGAATAATCCAAGATTATTTCGTCAACCATCGGATCTTCAATCGATCTTAGATAAGAATTAAAGAATCCGAAATGATTATCCAACCAAAGAATCTATTCCAGAGGATAAGATCAAATCCTCAACCATAAACCTCGGCTTTGGATTTCCTTCAACACTGGATTAGAAAGACTGTCAGTGAGAATAATTTTGAGTCTTGAGTCTTGAGTCTTGAGATAACAAAGTCTTGAGACTATAAATTCTTGAGACTTTAACTATCGATATCCAGACTTAGACTGATAGAAATGTTTTGTCAGCTTCAAAATATTCTGGAAAGATTTCTCCAACAAGTGTAACTTTTCCTTTTCACAAACAGTCTCATCCACCATTGATTTAAGAGTTTTAACTGCTTACCATCTTCCCTGACCATCAAAATCAACAGTGTATAAAGCCATATGTGGAAATGTTTTCTTTTTCTCTGCTGGTGTCTGCTATAATTACTATATTAATATTTCTATTTATAATTTATTAGCTGGAATGGAAAATAATATTGCATGCGAATTAGGGGTGGCAACGGGACTGGGCAGGTGCACGATTGCAAAGCGGATGCGGGGGATTCCATCCTGGTTCCACTATTCTTAAAGACGCCCTATCATAGGCCCATCTCCTGAGCAGGTACATCTACGAGCTCCATCCCCAACCCCAACCAAGAATGCGGATTTCCCCGTCACACTTGCCCTCCTTGATAATAACTTCAAGATTAAAAATTATTTCTTCAACAAGCCCCTCAAAAAAATTTGCAAGTTGAAAACAAAAACCATTTTTGCGAAAAAAAAAAAAACGAATTTGGGATTCTAAGATCCTTTAGAATATAATTTAGTTTGAGAATTTACCGTGATAAATTGATGAGAAAAGGGAATGAAGTATTGGAAGTATTCATGTTATATTAAAATCTATGTTGAAAATAAGAAACTTTATATTACCAAAGTAATATGATTTATATAAAGGAACAAGGTTAATACTAGAAATCTCCACCATTGAGCATAGGATGTCATTAAAACCCCCTATACACACCCAAGGTAGGGTATGTAAGGTACTAAGACGACTCAAGTCTGCCCAAAATAGTTGTCGATGTTGATAAACCGATGGCGCATGCAAACAGGTAAGACTCATAGGTAATTCACTACTATTTTCAGAATAGATAGTATCAATATAGTGCGCGTTATAATTGTTAACATGAAGAGAAATCTGATTTGTCCAAAAAATAACCATACCTCCAGCCAAACCAATAGGATTCACCACAAAACTCTTTGGAAATTTTAGTCTACGTTGGACTCGCTAAACAATTGATTCCCGATTCCGTGTCTCCATCGAAAAGAGAACATCGGGCCGTTCTTGGGCCACTAAGGCCCTAAGTGCTTGAACTGTCAAGGAATTGCCCAGTCCTTGACAGTTCCAACTTAGAATCTTCATTTGTCCAATGGTGGCTTATTGGAGCAAGCCACCTCAACCCATTCGGCGTCTCCATAAGTTGACTGTCTTCTAAAACTTCTGGTAGAGCAGGACGAGACCCATAAGGAGAATAGCTCTTTACTTTCTTCAACGGAGAGGTCTTGGTCTGCAACATGGATTTTTTTAATTTTTTGGAAGTAATAACTGACTCTGTTGCTTCTTTAACAGCATTGGATTGGATCAATACAAGGGAATCAGAGGGTTTCAAAGTGGTTTGGACAATCTTCTGAGCAGAGTCAAGGGTGGAAGAGCTTGGCATAAAGGATGTGTTGGGGATATTAAGATGCGGAGCCGACTAAGAATCCATTTCTACTTGCTGGGTACATGTATCCGAAGGACCTGGTGGGAGCAAAAGCAATCCTTGTTGAGGAGTTTCAGGTACTAATTCTTCAACATCCTCCGAAGTTGGTTTTAATTCATAGAAAGCCTGCCAGAATGGGCTAGGATCCCGAACTTCAGCCCTTAACCATTGATCGTAGTACATCTTATCGCGCACTTCAAAGTTAGCCTCATCATAAGGAATAGCTTTGCAATAGGAAGCATAGTGACCAAGAACCCCACAAGAATAACAAAAAGTTGGTAACCTTTCATAATGAAAATCCAACCACATAGGTTTCCCCGCTACTCAAATGAGCTTTCCTGATTTAAGAGGATCCTGAAGATTCAGATCCACCCTAGCTCGTCCTACTTTGAAATTCGAACCATCTTTTGCCTCAATTTTGACATCCAGAATCGGACCAATATCACAAACTGCTTTACTTATCAACTGCTCTGTACACCTTTCTAAAGGTAGGCCAACAACTTGTACCCAGAAAGCACATGTGTTAAAATTGTTGCAATGTAAGGGTGTATTAGGGATCCATGGTTTGAGAATAATCAAATGGTTAGAGAATGACCAAGGGCCATTTTCTAAGATACGCTGCTTTGCTCCTTCCGACTGAAACTTGAAGACATAAAGACCTGCTTCTCTTTGTGAAATGTCAACGTGGTCTAAGCGCCAAACCTTTTTCATCGTACTTTGAAAAGCAGGGAAATTTATAGGGGAGTTGGCAATAATTTTCCCTATAAGTATCAACTTAAATTCATCAAGCTTCTCTGCAGGAGGTTCGTTGTCCCACACGTCAATTTGCTGAGAAGACCATAGTCGGCCCAAACGATTGCATAATGCAGCTAGCCGAGCCTCCTCATCCTTATCCGCAGTATCCATGCGGTACAGAAGTCGTCAAAAGGTAACCCAAAGTAAATCAATAGCTAGAGGGAGCGCATGCAGAGCATCGAACCGATTGAATGTGGGTTCTGTGCTAAACATGCAAGCGAAACAGCCAGGGAAACGGTCGAAACAGCGTACGAGTAAGAGTAGAGAAGACAATTGACAGAAGAACAGGACCAAGGAAAGGCGATTCAAAGGTAAGACTCAGAATTGAAAGCGAAAAGGATGATATCAGAAGAAAAGGTGACGATACTTCGAGAAGCGAAGGTGACAATCCTAAACAAGAGAGCCATAAAGAGATCCCGCGAGAACTCCAGCTGATAAAGAAAAGCTCGATTGGTGGAAATCGTAAAGCTGGGGTTAGGGTTTAGAAAGAAGATGAAAGCAGAACTACCATTGAGACATAGGATCGCGGGTTCAGATGGGTTCATGGGGAGGGGCCAATCGTATCTATCTCCACCCGGCCCCATATGCAAGGCAGGAAAATTCTCCCCATCATATGGTACTTAATCAGTATTTCAAGCTTAATATTGGTTTTTTAATGAAGTGATTTATATATCCACATGTACGAGTACGTTGTTATTTGTCAGTATTTGCAACAAATTCTTTCATATCTTTGTAAAATTTTGTGGAGCTGCCACCAACTATTTTAACCTAAAAACTAAAACCGATAGATGAATGCATTCCTTTAATATTTTAATACTCCTGTAAGTTAGATTTTGGTCTAATATTAAAGAGTAGAAATATATACTGGAGGAGGCAAATAAGGGATTTGGAAGAATTTGAATTCAAAACTTCCTATTTTGATACCTATTAAATTTTGGAGGAGCATAGTAAACTATTTTTAAGACATATGCTGTCACATTAATGTGTCGGTTATTATTTAAATATTCTAATAACTTGTGTTTCTCACATGGTAGAAATTCTTAAATTGGAGTTTATGGTTTCATACACATACTCGTGTTCTTTTATTCTTTATATTTTGTAATGAAGATACTACTCTTGAATATTTGGACATTCTATAGTCTAATTACAACTACTACTTTTTTATATATTACAAAACAGCTTAATACAATATTGACAAGGTATATAATCTATTATAAAGTCCCTTCTGAGAAAACAGATTGATTCGAGTCTTCTGCCGGCAACTCACTTCACGGAGGTGCTTTGTCATCGCTCCTTTTTCCCCGATGATATCCACACATACAGTGGCACCTCCCGTAATCGTCGAATTGGCCTCGAATAGCCACCGTATTACTCTGCTCTACAAGACATTTCTTTATTGGTAGATGACTGGACACGAATAAATCACATTATATTTAACTTTTTCGATCGTTTGAACAAAACAAATTGCTAGACAAGACATTTCTTTAGTGAAAACTTTTCAGACAACGATATAGCTTCCTTAATTTAACATTTCACATATAAAATGTAGCTGATAACTTATTTGTATGAGAAAATTTTTTATTCCTTCTCCTATGATTAGTTTGAAATTATATAAATATCTTGAAAGACACCAACATTTTTAGGAAATTAATTTTCAAATAATTCATTTTTCATGAAATAAACAGAACCTAAAAGTATCGAAACAATGGTCACCTCATATTGGACCATTATACTTCTGAATTCTTTGGTCACGACACTAGAGGCTCACGAAACTAGAACAGAAAAAATGAAGTGAGGAAATCTGGCCGACTAGTACTTGGCATCAATGAACAGCACATCACTGGCACAATTACACAAACCAGGACATACGAACAGCAAGCACGAACGGAATAGACATAATTCGCAACACAACACATCAGCACGAACACAGACAGTGAGCGCATCAGCAACTCAATGCATACGAAGATGAGCCAATCAGTAACACTGCCCACCCAGAATGCATATACGATGACTAGAGCAGCAGCTCAATGCTCTTGCAGCATGCACTCAGTATCCAAGCTATTAGCATTCGTTCAATATGCTTGCAATTTCAACACATACAGAGAACAAACCTGCAATATTTTTTCATAATGTCTTTGCAATTGGGCACAATAAACATAGACCAACATATTGTGAAGCATAAGAAGTAAATGTGCTCGGATCAATTCATTTTCGTTCAAGATGCCCTGTCTAAGTTCTGGAATACTTAGTTATCAGATTCACCTGATGTACACACTGGATATGCATCTAATCCGAGAATTTCAATAGCAAATCCTAAAACGAATAGCTACTAAATTCTGAAATGAAAGGAAACGAAATACAAGTAAAGTGTATGCAACAAAACTAATGTATCGATCAAGCAAGGGGAAGCTCTCAAGCAGAATCTGAATCGAAACACACACTGATCTAGTTCAGGAATTTTATCAAACAGGTGGTAGATATTTCTGTCGAAGGATATAGATGCAGAAATAAGGGAGAGATCTTATCACAAAGAGGCAACGCAGCATGCTGAAGATCATCAGGAAAGCCTCAAACGCGACCAGGTTTCACGATGGTGAAATTGAGTACTCAGTCTTTACCTTCAACAGAAACAGAGTATGTGGATTTACCTTGACGAAGAGTAATAGATAACTGCGATTGGTAATCAAATGAGAGGAGTGAAGCTTCAGGAATTGTAGCACCAAAGACTGGAACAGGCTAAAGGAGGGAGAAGGATAATCAAGCACTTCGATGAAGTTGGCTAGAAAACGGAAGCGAATAGAGCACTTCCCGTGACTGCGAAGCGGGTAGTGTTGGGGAAGTGGCCTGCGACGACAATTGGTGAGAGAGAGAGAGGTAAGGATGCATAGAGGAAATCGAGAGAGAATTACAACTGAATATGAGAATTCCTTCCCTCTACTCGCTGCTTTATTCTCTGAGGTTCAAATGCAAAGAGACCATGGTGGTCCGCGACTGGAGACGAGCAGCGGCTACTGGTGGAGTGGAGGGGGCTGACTATGAAGAGGGAATGGTGACCTAGAAGCTGCTGGAAAATGATGACGCGAGATAGAATTCGCTGAGCTCTGTGTATGTGTGTCGTCTCTGTTCTATTCTACCCCGCCGAATGCAGACGTGCATAAGATATGAATATGTGGAAGCGAGGCTGATGGGCCCAAATTTTATTTAGTATTTTTTTTATTATTTTCTCATACTTTTTATTTTTACAAAAAAATGTGTGTTCGATTTGCCGATAAAAATTCAGGCATCAACAAAAGGGCTTTTATTTGTGTACTTCTCAAATGGAAAATTTATGAGGAAAATGTTTTTATATTGACTGGAAAAGAGATTCATTCAATTAGAGATAGAGAAGTAACGTGAGTGACAAGTAATGTTATGTACTCATTGGTTTATTGGTGGTGTGGTGCTCCGGTGTAGTGCTCCAGTGTAGTTAAGTAAACTTGCAAGATAGAACTTATAAACATTCCCATATGGATTTGACCTTCTTTGCCACTTCTGAGATAAATTATGAATATGCTCAACAGCTATTTAGTCTCTATCATCTACAGATATAGATTAGGTGCAACCATTAATTTCAATATGGCCCCAGCGGGGTCATCCCAATGCACGCGCACCCAGGCGGCACGGAGGTCCTCATCATCCTCCGAGGGCAAATCTGTGCCAGGTTCATCTCGTCATGGGCAAACACCATCTGCTTGAAGAACCTCAACTAAGGAGATAGCATTCCCACGGGGGCTATTGCACTTCAATTGAATGTTGGTAAAGGTCCAGCACTTGCCACAGATTAGCTTCAGCAGTCCAAGCCCTAGGCTTTGCTCTGTTCGCCAATAATTTTCCTTGGTGGAGGCCACCACTTTCCTTGATGCCCAGGTTAAGAAGCTAAAAGGAAAAGTGGCTAATTTCATTTCCATCGAGAATCCATCCATTAACAATTACCACCTTTTCAAGCCTCTTCATTGTTATTTTATTTTTGGGTGAAGTATGAATATGATAGCAAAATGCTACATCGTAAATTGCATAGGCAAGCTGATTTATAGATATTTAACTTGGAATTAATGCCGCCATAGTCTGACTATCCACTATCTACGAGTAGCATTTCTCCTTTCTGCAGGCTGATTGTGATAATTTAAATTTTCAGAAGTTCAAATCATCGAAATACAAGCATTGAGACGCTCGGTATAGTTGGAAGCAAAATCGTCCAAGATTTATGGCCAAGAAGAGAACGTTTTTACATGGCAAGTGTTCATAATGCTTGATAATTAAAAATAAACTGGGAAAATAATGCCAACCTCCTACGACTTTGCATCTATGAGTGCATGCGCGAGGGTGAGAGTGGCAAATGAGGGCCAGCGAGGCAACATGATGATGGTGCCCTCGCCCAACCATCGGAAAATGGCCCGGCATCCCTCATCAAGCCAAGGCACAATAGAGAGAGGCAAGCAAGGATCTAACTCGCAACCATCGTGGCCGCCGGCAGGGCGCCTTTCTTTGGCAGTACACATTCCTCACTCTCTGTGCAACCACGCTATTGAGTGCGTGATGTGAGCCAGACAAGGGTCCAGCCACCCTCAGCAATGGCATAGGGTGGCAACGTGACACATGGTGAGAATTTGACTATCATTCTTTTAATATAAAAGCCAACATGAACATGAAAAAAATATAATTTAAAAATCTAATCGATAATGAGAGTTTAAGGACGATATCATGTGATCGGTAGAGATCAAGGAAGAAAGAGAGAGGGCCTGTTCTGATTTCGCTTCTCTCTTTTTTCTTGTCTTTTTTTTTTTTTTTTTTTTTTTGTATTATGATTAGGATCAATGGAAAACATCTCCCCACTCAAAATCAATTTGCCAAGTATGGGTTCAAAAATTAGTCAAGTTTGGATTTCTAGATGGTAGAGGTTGATCCAAGTTCGCTTTTAGCTATGTGAGATAGTTAGCAAAGACTCGCAAGGCCTTCTCTAACTTTCCCTCATAAATTATCCTTGTTGGGGACCATCAATATCTCACTGTTTTGGTAGTATATCATCTCTACATTATAAAGTAAATACGATACTATTCTTAATTTTGGCCTTAAATTTCCAAAAATAGCAAAAACTGAAAATTAATGAAAAATAACCATCTACTTTAAACAATGGTTAAATTGATAATTGACAAAGATGCACATAAAAATTATGTTATCACAAAATTCTCTACCATAGATTAAAACTTTGATTCAAGCTTTTCCATCCTCGGACAATTTAAATATTGATTTGTTTAGTAAGCCCTATAGCTCTTCTTCTTCCTTTATTAACCTTTTTCCTTTCTTCTATCTTTATGGCTCCGTTAATGAACACCCTCACAAATTCTATGTGGCTGCTTACGTGGACAACAGGAGGCAACGGACTGTGACGTGGGCTAAAGCGAAAGTGAAATGATGCCGTTTTGGGCGAAAGGATGCCGTTTGGTCGCCAAATTATCTGACGCAGCCGAAGTTACAAGTCCGACGCCATTTGCTTTGTATCTCTCTCGATTCCTCCACAGGAATCGATCTGGGCTTTAGGGTTTATGCCGATCGATTCTCTCTCTAGGAAGCTCGATAGTGCTGAAGCTCGATTTTGTTCAGAGCTCATTTGTCGGATGAAGGTGATTTGGGGGCGGCGACGGCCGGTGTTTTGGCCAAGAGGCTCTGTTTTTGGATCCTCTATTTTCGCCGTTCAAGAGCTTGCTCTTCTCGTTCAAACCTTTATTCATCCATTCCTGAAGTTCCAGAGGCTCATCCCACGCCTCAGAGACTGCCATGGAAGCGCTGGTTTC
The DNA here is from genome assembly GCA_019915205.1 of Eucalyptus rudis. Classification (NCBI taxonomy): domain Eukaryota; kingdom Viridiplantae; phylum Streptophyta; class Magnoliopsida; order Myrtales; family Myrtaceae; genus Eucalyptus; species Eucalyptus rudis. Next base: position 12,391,201 of record JAHMTN010000007.1, on the reverse strand, counting down.
CCCTATAACTTCCCTTGTAGAGACGGATTGACAGCTCCCTGTTTGGCGTTTTTCCTTGATTTGAGTCTTTTGGCGGGCGACCCACTTTATGGCTGCTCGGTATCGCTCTGCTCTGTTCTACTCTGTATCTGCGTCGCTGCTGTGGTTCGCCCTGTTGTTGCGAGTATAAAACATCCAACTTGCCAGCATCGCTTATTGCTTAAAACTGAACATTCGCTGGGATGGAAAGCAACAGCCAAACCAAATCTGGAGAGAAACAGTAGATACGAGTAAAAGATAACACACAGAAAACAGGAAGAGTGGCAGCCATGAAAATTCGTCATCGCTTGCCATTTACGAAATCCCGCAAGAGTCTCCCTATCGTCTGAGCCTGAGATGGGTGGTCGTGGCCGTAGGAGTGCCAATTGAGGTATTCTACCGTGAACATTCTTCGGCCATTGATAACTTCGCTGTTTGTTCGTTGCCATTGTGGATTACCAGGCCAACAAAGTTGCACTGTCCAATCAAGCCAAATCGTGTCTTGTTATTTTAGAGCCTACCATCAGGCCGTTTCTATTCCAATTGAGTTTCAAAGTCTATCACATGTCCGGATTTATGGTTAGCCGAAGTTAAAGAGAACGCAAGACATCACAGATGATGTTGTTGGAATTCAAGTCGGTGGAAGACGACTTACCGAATTCCAATGCGCAAACAGCAAATAGCCCCGGAACGAACGTTGAATTGTCGATGAAACACGAATAACACTTTCTCACGTCAGTCTGGATGCAATCACAAGGAAAACACCTGATTTCCACAGCGTAAATGCCGATTGTTCTTACAAAAAAGTGAAAATGGAATGCCTTCTTCTTCTTAGATGGAGAGGGAGAGAAATTTTGGTGCGAATGTTTGCCAACCGGTCCAACAATTGTGTTCGGGAGGCTTTTATACGTCTTCCTTCGTACCCCTCCATTAGTGTCTTTCCATCGTAACGTATCAAGACAAAACGGTGCGTTCCAATCGCATCCCATCATGGACGTACCAGCTAAAGTACTACATCTCCCACTCGGACATGATGGGCTTGATAGCGCTCTATCAAGAATATAAGGCATTCAACATTCATCAACTTTAAAAAACAATTCATACTGACAAATAAGCCGTGCGACTAGTGAGTACACCTGCACTTGGGAGCTCAAATATGCACCTGTTAGGGATGACATAATGGCTACAACCCTAAAAAAAAATAAACAATCGATATCTCATAGTACCCAAGACATATTTTGTTACATCAGTCTAAGTATACCTATCCCTCAAAAGCTATACTTGACTATTCTCAAAAACATCATATATTTACAATTACATCCGCAACCACATAGGGCGATATAATTGGTCGACCAGTAAATACATGTGATAGATGTAAAACAACAATAGTCTTCCTTCGCACTCATGTTTCTCTCAATTTCAGAACAACTGCTTTCCTAGACATGTCCCATAGGCCATATCTATTCATGACCGCCCGTAACATGCTAAAGTAGCAACATTGATCTTTCACTTCAAGAACATAGTCAGAAGTAACATAGGGCACAAAAATTGAGGTAAATTATATATTACCTCAAGGGCTCACACAATGAGTAAATAGGGATAATTTTACTCACCTTTCATTGTCGGTCGTATAATGCACATGTAGTATGAATTACATGCTATAGCGGATTACTCTTTCTATAAGAGCGTATGTCATTTATCAAATATATCCACCATACAGATCTTAGCCTAAACATAGTCACGTGCTTCTCACGTACTCAGTTTAGTTCGAGTGCTATATCAATTCGCTTTCTATAGCGCTCAATTAAGTACTCGCATCTGGCATTTTTTAGGTATACATGATTGTGGGACTATCATGTTCGGTCTTATTATAAACAAATCACAGATCTCATCTTGACTCCAATCAAGGCAACATATATTATATATCAGACTTGCTCTTCAGCATTTATTTGTACATAACGTCTCATTTCAACGTGCTAACTACAGCACTTAAGGCGATTGCTCGTGTGAGTGAGCTAATCATTGCCTGCTGACATACTTTTCAATAATATATGTGTGTTTGTGCTAGTCTCATAGTGGATTTGTACTTATTGATAAAACATCAAATCACTAATAAACAAACAAGTACAATATATCTGTCCACAAATATATAAACCAATGATCCTCTACAATAACAGATATCACATTCTACGCAATCCTAGTGACATCCTATGGGTCAAGAATATGTCTCTAGGAATGGCCTTCGTAAATGGATCAGCAAACATTCTATTGGTTGAAATGTATTGCAGGATCACTTATTTTTGTGTTATAATATCTCTGATGAAGTTATTTTTTATGTCAATGTGCTTTGTCCTTCCATGATACTTGAGATCCTTCACATAGGTAATGACTGCTTGACTATCGCAATAAACTATCACCGGTCTTGGAACCTCAGTGACAATGGCTAAATTTTCTAAGAAACGTTTTAGCTATATTGCTTCTTACACTGCGGCAGAACATGCAATAAATTCTGCCTCCATCGTAGACAAGGCCGTGCATGTCTGTTTCTTGCTATTCCAAGAAATCACACCTCCATTGAGTAAGAACGCATATCCAGAAGTCGATTTACGCTCATCCAGGTCTCCACCCTAATCGGCATCTGAATAACCCAATAGGCGTAAATCATTCCCTCAGTAACAAAGTCGATAGTCCATGGTGCCCTTCAAGTATCTCAGGATCCTTTTCACTACTTTCCAATGTGCTTGACCAGGATTTGATTGATATCGGCTCACCAATCCCATGGCATAACATATGTTGGGTCGAGTACACATCATAGCATACATCAAACTTCCGACTGCACTAGAGTAAGGAACAATTTCCATCACTTTGATTTTTTCTAGAGTCTTAGGACACATCTCAGTACTTAGGCCTTCACCTTGCATGACAGGGCTATCAATGGGATTACAATGCTGCATATTGAAACGCTTAAGAATCTTCATAATATAAGACTCTTGTGATAAAGTAAGGAGTTTCCTTGATCGATCTCTTTCGATCTTAATTCCTAATATATAAGCAGCTTCTCCCATGTCCTTAATCTCAAAATTGGAGGACAACTATTCTTTTATGGTGATAACCAAAATCTTGTCATTTCCGGCCAATAGAATATCGTCCACATAAAGTGATAAAATTGCAAATTTATCTTCGGACCGCTTGACATATACACAGTGATCTTCCTCGATCATCGTGAAACCAAAAGTGGTTATGGCTCGATGAAAACGAAGATACCACTGTCTAAATGATTGCTTAAGGCCATATATTGAGCGATGAAGTTTGCAAACTTCATGCTCTTGACCTTTAACTATGAAACATATTGGTTGTTTCATATAGATTTTCTCATCTAATTCTCCATTGAGAAATGCCATCTTTACATCAATTTGATATAATTCAAGGTCCAAATGTGCAACGATGGCTAGGATAAGGCGTATTGAGACAAACATTACAACTGGTGAAAAAGTTTCACCTTCTTGTTGAGTATAACATTTTTTCATAATGCGAGCCTTATACTTTTCAATTGATCCATCCGCCTTTCGCTTAATCTTAAAGACCCATTTGTTTCCAATGGCCTTACGATTGGGTGGTAGATCAACCAAGTCCCAGACATGGTTTGCCCTTATTGACTCCATCTCATCTTCCAATGTTTTTCTCCATTCTTCCTTGTTAGAGGATGAGAGAGCCTCTTGAACAGTCTTAGGCTCGGCATCGTCATTTTGAGCAATCATAAATGCTTCCCCTTCAATCTCAAAACGATGACAGGGAATACTTTTACTATTACTTTTACTCAATTGAATTTCTCTTGAATTCAATTCATCAGGCGATGTAACACTCCCACTAGGTCTTGTGTGTTGGTAAATCTTAATTTCCCTCTACAACATCAATGGGTGTGTTATCAGGATCTTCCATCTCATATAATTGGAAGTCTTTATCAATCTCACATCTACTAGGAAAGTCATTATCCAAGAGCGTGACATCTCGTGACTCCATTTCGGTCACACTTCCATCAGCTTGTTCACCTATGAACACGTACCCTTTGGAATGTTCAGAATATCTTATAAAGATACATTTCTTCCCTCTATGACCTAATTTGCCATATTTATTGGAAGAATCATGAACATAAGCTGTACATCCCCATGGACGTAGATTACTCAAGTCTGGTTTCCTACCAGTCCATAATTCATAAAAAGTGGAAATGACCAATTTTGAGGGCACACAATTAAGTACATAGGCAGCAGTCAATAACGCATCTCCCCAATAGAAGATAGGTAAATTTGTTTGCGCCATCATATACCTAACAATTTCCAATAGGGTTCTATTCCTTCTCTCAGCTACCCCATTTTGTTGTGGAGTATCAGGAATAGTCAATTGTCGTGTAATTCCCTTTTCATCACAAAGAACTTTGAATTGATCCGATAAATACTCACGTCCACTATCGCTTCTCAATGTCTTTATAGTTTTGTTCAACTGATTCTTTACTATCGCTATATATCGTCTAAAGCAGTCTACTGCTTTTGACTTATGGGAGATCATAAAGACATAATCGAAACGTGTGAAGTCATATACGAAAGTAATGAAATATGAGGCTCCATGCCTCGCCCTCACATTCAAAGAACCACAAATGTCAGAATATATGAGATGCAATGGAAATTCAGCTCTAGTCCCTTTACCGAATGGTTTTCTAGTTGTTTTTCCCACAAGATAATGTTCACATATGGATAGAATAACATTAGTGAGTGACCCTAAAAGGCATTCTCTAGTTAATCTTTACATTCTTTGCAATCCAATGTGACCTAATCTAGCATGCTAAGTACTTGCATCAATCTCAACATTATTAGAAGATGTAATTAAAGAAAAACAACCATCAACATTAATATTGTACTAATCATAGTCAATGTCTAACATCATAAAGCTACTCAATACATGACCTAAACCATAATAAATTGTTCCATACAAAATGTCAACACAATCACCATGGAAGTTCAATACATAACCTAAACTAAGAAGAACAACTACAGTGACCAAGTTTCGTCGAATATCTGGAGCATAAAGGACATCATGCATGAATATGTTTCGACCACCACGTAAGATTCATTCACATGTGCTGATTCCCTTCACTTCAACTCTTGAATTATTCCCAACATATATCCATCTTCTTCTAGGCGGTATCCGACGATACTCTACAAATGCTTCTTGGTCTCTAGCTATATGGTTTGTTGCTCCCGAGTCTACAGTCCACATTAGATGAGATTTAACAAGTATTACAATACTAGAAACAAAAGCATTACTCAAATTAATGGAGTAATAGGGTACCTTTTTCGACTTAGTGCATTCACGAGCAAAGTGACCCATCTTGCCACAATTGTGGCACTCCATCTTGGTCTTGTCCTTCTTCCCACCACGCTTCTTGCGTTGGAAGGTCTTAGCCCTCTTGGGTGCCTGATTAGTCCTCTTCCCTTTATTGTTGAACTGAAGATTCCTCTTGCGCTTGAAGCCCGAAGCTTTGCGCGAACTTGATTTAGCAACATAAGCATGGGTAGAGGATCTCGCAGCCTCTAGGTGCTCATCCTCTAATTCCAAATGACGCGCAATATCATCAAAAATGGCAATATTCCCATTATGCATCATATTGATCTTCATATGCTCCCAATTGTCAGGAAGAGACCTTATAACAGCCTAAACTTGATGTTCATCAATAAGGAAGTGACCTGTCGACTTCAGCTCATGGATCATGTTTGACATCTCCCGAAGATGCTGCCTCATCGTTACATTTGGGCGCTTTCAGAATGTGTCAAACTTGATGGTGAGTCTCCTCAGCTTAGTGGCAGATGTACCTGCAAACTTATCTTTCAAGGCAACCCACATAACTTGAGCTTTATCATAACTGTCAAACTCATACATGAGATCATCTTGCATACAGCTTAGCAACGTGATGCGAGCAATGCTATTTTTCTTTTTCCAAGCTTGATAAGCTTCCAGATCTCTCCTGTGTTGAGCTGAAGTTCCATGCTCAGGTTCATCCAAGGTATGGTTGAGAGTTTCCAAAACCTCTTGCTCCTCAATGATGTACTGAACCTTTCGGTGCCAAATATCATAATTGTCACCGTTCAGCTTCTCACCCTTATTGAGGTCAGCCACAATGGTCTTGGATGCCGAAGTCATAATCAATTACTATAACACATTCACATAATAAACGCAAAATCAATACTAGCACACTTTACAGAGTAACACACATATTTAATTTGCAGCAAAGACAAACTAAATTAATGATAATTCAACAAAAAACACAAAAGCAAAAGTTCACTATGTTCCCAATCAACTTCTATGTACAATTGCTCTATTATTATTAATTAGTTTAATTTGCGCTAATCTTAAGTTCTAGGTGAGAACTCCCTCGAATTCTACCAACCTACAAACTCCCACTAGGAAAAATATTACATGACCTTATGTAATTTCTACATTTTTCCTTAACACAAAAACATAGCATGATAATAACCAACGTATAAACAACAATCATGCTTCAACTATAATAAAAAATCACAATTCAACATTTAATGGATTTCCTACCATTTTTCTAATTTTCTAGCAACTAAAAAATTGCAAGTATATTAAAATATATACATTATATCGTTGAACCAAGCTCTACATAGCATATATAACATCATTTGCACACAAGCTAGTTATTGTATTTCCTAAATCACAAGAAAATACAAGCTACAAATGAATAAACTGCATTAAGCCCCAAAAAAATACGAGTGCATAGGGTTTCCTAAGCATTTTCATACATTTATAAAATTCAAAAGTATAAAATAATTATATCACAGTGGAGAGGACACTAATATGAACCAAACGCAACCAACCACACTCCAATCGAAGCTCACACGCGCCTCCACGTGCCGCCTGAGTGTGCAGCGCCTGTGGCACACGCGCCAGCGAGCCAAACGGCTCCTGGCCGGTCTGACCGGTCCAACCGGTCCAACCGGTTTGGCCGCCGGATCAGTTGACCGGTCCAACCGTTGACCGGTCAACAGTCGGGTTGGGTCGAGTCAACCGGGTCGGTTCGGGTCACTAGGTCGAGTCGGGTCGCCGGTCGGGTCGGGTCGGGTCGCCGGCCGGGGACCGGCCGGCCAACTGCCGCTGGCACTGACGTCATCGAGCATCACGTCGCTCCGCGTGACGCGCAAACGTCGATTTGCCGACCGGCGTGTGTTGCGCACACGCTGGCGTCCCCAGTGCGTTAGGTGGGTGAGGCCCACGCGCATCGGCTTCTAGGCGCGCATGTGGGCGCGTCCGGCATCCTCTGGTTGCACTCGAACCGCCGTCGGACTCGTCTCGACGAGTACTTTCATCTTGTATATTCAAAAGTTGATTTTGACCAAAAAAATAATTTGAAAAATGGCCAAAACCTCACGGATGCACGCGACCTCGAACCCGTTCTTCGCTTCGGTTCGAATTCAAGTTTTCATATTGCAATTCCAACCAATAAACATCAAAAACAGTGTAGAATACAATCTCTTGATCTCAATATCAAATGGTAAATGAGAAAACTTGATGAAAAACAAGGCAGAAAACCACGACCTGGCTTTGATACCAATGTTGGAATTCAAGTCGGCGGAAGAAGACTTACCGGATTCTGATGCGCAAACAGCAAATAGCCCCAGAACGAACGTTGAATTGCCGATGAAATGCGAACAACACTTTCTCACGTTAGTCTGGATGCAATCACAAGGAAAACACTCGATTTCCACAACGTAAATGCCGATTGTTCTTGCAAAAAAGTGAAAATGGAATGCCTTCTTCTTCTTTGATGGAGAGGGAGAGAAATTTTGGTGTGAATGTTTGCCAACCGGTCCAACGGTTGTGTTCGGGAGGCTTTTATACGTCTCCCTTCGTACCCCTCCATTAGTGTCTTTCTATCGTAACGCATCAAGATGAAACGGTGCGTTCCAATCGGACCCCATCATGGACGTACCAACTAAAGTACTACAGATGTAATGATCAACATTTCACTGCCGCTACTAGCGAAGTCACAGCTCAGTTTCCGTGCATGTCGAAATCCCAAAACAATAAGTTCACGGACCCTTCCTTCTTCAGGTCCTATCGAAACCTATAGAATGTGTGATTTCACCTTACTATCACTTCATGAATTCCTGGTAGATTTTAATTTTATCACAATCTTTTTCAGTTGCACGTAAAGTTGCATCGAAAAAACCAGTGAGTTTTACTCGATAAAATAGTGGGTATAAGTTGCATTGAAAAAACCAGTGAGTTTTACTCGATAAAATAGTGGGTATAAGTTCCTGTCATGGGATTGAATCATGGACCGAGAGCACTTGGGGACGATTTGGGCGCGCATGGAAACACTTCTGTTCTTTTTTTGTTCCTGGGAACAGAAATTAAAAAAAAAAAAAGTGTTTCTGTTCCGGGGAACAGTTTTTGAACAAAAGAACGCGTTTGGTAAGTGTAAAAAAAAACTGTTCTTGGAATAAAAAAAGAACAGAAACACGTTTGGTAACTGCAGTCAATTTCTGTTCCTAGAATAGAAAAAGAACAGAAACACGTTTGGTAAACGACAAAAAAATTCTCTGTTTTAAATTTTTTTTTTCTAAGCTTAATCTAGATTTGAATCAAATCATGTAAATCTCTCATATCTTTTGATTGTTCTTCGTTTATTTCCTTGGTTATTTCGTGCTAATTTAATTACAAGATCCGGATGGCTTCCGCATCATGTTGTAACAATCAAATATGCTTGCACAAGAATGAAACTTGAAAAAGAGAAGGTGACGACCATACAATTAAAGAAAGATGTATATATTTCTTTAGACCAAATTATATGTTGGTTTCTGGTGATGGAATCTGCTGAACTTATCGTGAATACGACAATTTGGATATGTTTATATTGCTGAGCTTATAAAATTCTTCTTTAAGGCGCATCATCGTTAGCTGCTTGGTTTACCTGATAAGGGTTTGACTTTGCTTATCGAGTATTTAGATTTGCATTGAACGGGCGATGATAAACAATCCCACAAGCAGTGATAATGCCAGACATAAGCTCCACTAAGCTTTCGTGCCTTACGTCGAAAAAAAGCTGGTGCATCTTTTTATATTTTTCCTCGAATACATTAGTCTGTACCAGCCGAAAGTGACTGCTTCCTTCCTTTTCTTTATTTTTGCGTCATGCTCTACCAGGTTTGAATTCAGGATACCAACTCAAATAGTAACGACTTATAAGTAAATCATATCATTATATGGCAAAGGGAAACGAAAATGATAATGATTCAAGTGATCAGACAAAGTACAAATGAGCTAAAGCTAATCTGTTATACAATAGGACAAGATTACTCTGTTAATTCTTCAGGGATCATCATACATCATTGCACTGTCACCGCTGAGCTTGATAGCTCATTGAGTTAAATTGGTGCTTCCATGGATGCAACTTCGGACAATTCGCTATGTACAATCATCGACATTTGACGCACCAATCATTTAGTTCCTCAATCACTCTGAAAAATAGTGGGTCTATTATCGGGCAATTCACTGGTGCAACGTAATGCGATCTTCCCAAGAATAGCCGCCTCAGGTTCAGTGAAATTTCCTTTCAGATTGCTATCGATAAAGTTCTCGAAACTGCAACACTCTGCTGCTGACCGCATTGAGCTGGACAGTAGTCGCTTACCCGAGAGGATCTGGAAGATGATTACTCCATATGCGAAAACATCACTTTTCTCGGTAAAACGACCTGTTGTAATGTACTCTGGTGCCATATAACCCATGGCGGCACTAGTCTTGAGAGCTGAGTATATGACATCATCGGCGAGAAGCTTTGGAAGCCCGGAATCCATTATGAGTGGGTTGAGCTGCTGGTCAATGAGAATCTTCTCAACGGAAATGTTTTGGTGAACAACTGCAGGCTTGCTGCCTTCACCGTTATGCAAGTATCCAATGCATGCTCGAATAAAAATTAATGAATAATAATTAGAGTAGACAGAACTAATCTAAATGGGAACTCTTGTTTTAGCGTCCAGGTTAATTTTTGAGGAAGAGTACACTCACAAGCACAAAACAATGATGTTCAAGCAATATACTATGCAAATGCCAGTAAAACTGGTTCTATGAAAATGAAACTGGCAGAACCTATCTGTATTCAGCATCAAGCTCAAAGGAAGTTCAAACTGTAAAGCACAGGCATTTGGAAAATGAGCACAGGAAACGAATTCAAGAAGAGAGTTCTTTGCCCAGAAATGGCGAAACATTTCATCCCACTGATGTTTCAAGAACTTTTCCTGCTGTAGAATTATAAACCAAGTGCAAATTATAGGCTTCAGAAGAACTTAAGCTACCCATGAAGCTAGAAGGCCAGAAGTAAATGTTCAAAACTTAAAGTGCACTTGATGAACTGCGTGAATGCACTTGATAATTGGTACTTCTCAAATTTAAAGACTTAGAAGCATTAAGCTAGAGAAAAAAGTTCCAACAACTAATTCAGAAAGTAAGGGAAAACCAGAAATATCTCTTTTAAGATCTGAAAGAAAGTAAGACTTACCCTCAGCAATTCCTTTGATGATGGAAACCCTTGTGGACCAATCAAGAACCTGGATGCTTCCATCTTCTAAATCAAGATATTGCGATAAGGTACCGTTGGGAGCGAAATCATACACAAGAAAGCATTCACCCCTGCCCTTGGAGCAACAAACAAAACTCACCTTGAAGGCTAGCCATGCTTCCAATTTCAGAAGGTATACTCCCAGTTAAATTATTCACGTCGAGGTAGAGATCTGTCAGCTCGGTCAGACTAGAGATTTCTCTTGGAATCTCTCCGGTCAAGTAATTGTAGTGCAGGTACAAGCCCGATAAGCACTTCAGCTGAGCCACTGCGGGAGGGACCTTCCCCGACAGGCCCTTCCCTTGCAGCGAGATGTTCGCCACTTTCTGATGCTCGTTGCACGCCACCCCGTCAAACGAGCCGCCGCAGGGGTCGCCATTGCTGGTCCACGAAGTGAGGACCTTGTTCTCCGGGTCCAAGGAGGCCTTGATCTCCATGAGCGCCTCCAGCTCCGCATTCCCGCGCACGAGCGCTCTCGAACCAAGCACGAGCAGGACGAAGCCAACCAGGAGCAAACATGCGAGCCCCATTACACTTCCCATCCCTCCAAAACAACGCAAAAGGATCCGGTTTTCACTCAAAAGTGTCGCTCTGCCGCTCTCCCAGCTGGCTCGAGCAGCTCAGCTGCTCTGCCCAGCTCGCAGCTCGCTCGAGCTGGGAGAGCGACAGAGCGAGCTGCTGCTCGCTCGAGCTGGGAGAGCCTCTGTCGCTCTCCCAGCTCGCTCGAGCAGCTCAAGCGACCGACGCTCGCTTGGGCGTCATTCTGGTCGCTCGAGCGGCAGAGCAGCCTCTTTGCCAGCTCGAGCGACCAGAGCTGCTCTGCCGAGCGAACACAGCAGCTCAAGCTCGGCAGAGCAGCTCGAGCGAGCCACCGTCGCCCAGATCTGCCGCAGATCTGGGCGAGCGACACGCACTTGAGCCTCCACCGAGCTGTCGCCGAAGCCCTCGTCGACCGGAGAAGGAGGAGCACCAGAAACGTACCTGGATTCGGAAGCTTCAGCCGGTGCGTCGGCGGAGTGAGGAGTCGCCAGAGAGTTGGCCGAGTGGGAGGCGCCGGAGAGAAGGGAGACACGCCGGAAAGTTGCCAGAGACAGCCGGTGCGTCGGCGAAGTGAGGAGTCGCCGGAGAGTTGGCCGAGTGGGAGGCGCCGGAGAGAAGGGAGACACGCCGGAAAGTTGCCGGAGACAGCCAGTGCGTCGGCGTCGTTCTTCGCCGGAGAGTTGGCCGAGTGAGGAGTCGCCGGAGAAGGAGGACGAACAAAGGAGAAGGGGACGAACGAAGGAGAGCACGAACGAACGAAGTGTTCCCGTTTCGTTTTTTTGTTCTTTTCATTTTTGTTCCTTTCGGGCGTCCAAGAAGTGTTTCTCAAGGCCAGAAACAACAATTTGTTGTTTCTTTTTTTTGTTCCTATTTTGTTCCGGAAACAAAAAAACAAAAAAAGAACAGAAACGCAACCAAACACGTTTCTGTTCTTTTTTTGTTCCCGGGAACAAAATCTGTACAGAAGTGTTCTAGAAACGTTTTTTTGGAACGTTTCCATGCACGCCCTTTGATTCAGCAGTAGAGAACGCAACGCACTATCAAGAGACCTTGGCTGAAAGCATATCCAATAGAGAAGAAATGACGGAGGGGATGATCCGTTCACTTCCCCCGTCTCTCTTGAGAGGGTCGCGACACTATCTCCGAGGAGGTCGTGTGGCGCTGAATACTTGCTTCATTGTCTACTCTTCTGTACTTCTTTCCCTTTCGGCTTCGTTGGTAGATTCGGTCAGATGTCTTGTATCTATTTGCTGCGCCGATATCCTCACTTAGCTAAAGGAGAGATTGGGATCCAGCGCTAAGGGATCCCTATTGAGCGCTGGATCCCTATTGAGAGCATTGTCTGCTATGCCGTGTCACTTTCTCAGCGGAGCTAGGCTCAACCTCTGGGAGAGACCGCTATGCAAATTTCAGCACTTCCACCGATTTTCCACTCGTATGCATTTGATACGGACGACTCATAAGATCATGCACGTTTGCCTGCTCTTTTTCTATCTGAAGGATCTTGCCAGAGAGCATTTATATATTTATATAACTTTGATCACCTTAGGTTCACTCGTTTCCCAGTTTAGCGCCTAGGTTGCTCGCGCTAATAATACTTGCGAATGAGGTGCTATTTAGTCTTTTCACCCTTCTCTTGCTAAGTAGTTATATCATGAATATGGAATATCACCGCATACAGCGTGAGTATAAATTTTCTTTTTCACAAACGACCTCATCCACCATTGATTTGAGAGTTTTAACCACTTATTATCTTCAATAACAATCAAAATCAATAGTTTATAAAGCCGTATGTGGAAAAAATCACTTTCTATCTGTCGGTGTCTGCTATAATTACTGTATTAATATTTCTATTTATAATTTGAAAGCTGGAACGGAAAATATTACTGCATGTGAATTACGGGTGGCAATGGGATTGGGCAGGGAATTGCATCCTGGCTCCACTATTATTAGAGATGCCCTACCATCAGCCCATGTCTCGCGCAGGGACATCTATGAACTCCATCCGCAACCCTGAGGAAGATGCGGATTTCCCTGTTGCACTTGCCCCACTTGATAATAACTTCAATATTAAAAATTATTTCTTCAACAAGCCTCTCCAAAAATTTTGCAAGTTGAAAAAATCATTTATGTGAAAAAACGAATTTGGGATTCTTAGATCCTTTAGAATATAATTTAGTTTGAAAATTTGCCGTGATAAATTGATGAGAAAAGGGAATGAAATATTGGAAGTATTCATGTTATATTAAAATCTATGTTGAAAATAAGAAACTTTATATTACCAAAGTAATACAACTTATATAAAGGAACAAGGTTACTACTAGAAATCTCCACCATTTAGATATAGGATTGTAGTTCTAGATGGGTTCATGGGGAGGGGCCAATCATATCTATCCTCACCCCGCCCCATATGCAAGGCAGGAAAATTCTCCCAATTATATGGTACTTAATCAGTATTTCGAGCTTAGTCTTATTTTTTAATGAGGTGATTTATTTATCTACATGTATGAGTATGTTGTTATACGTCAATATTTGCAACAAATTTTTCTTTTTTTGATGACCCAGGGAACCCCGTAAGCCGACAGTCGGTGGGCAAACCCTGGGGCGATGCTAGCGGAGGACCCACCACCCCGACGTCGCACTTAAGATCCCGTGCGGCCAGTGGGATTCAAATTCCTCTACTCCTCGCAAAGGATCATGGGAGCCTTATCTAACTGGGCCACTGTAGGCGGTGGTTGCAACAAATCTTTTATACCCTTGTAAAATTTTGTGGAACTACTACTGACAATTTTAATATAAAAACTTAAATTGATAAATGAATGCTCCCTTCAATATTCTAATATTCCTCCTCACTCGTAAATTAGAGTTTGGCCTACGACTAAAGAGTAGAAATAAAAAATAGGGAAGGCAAATAGCGAATTGAGAAGAATTTTAATTTAGGGCTTCCTACTTTGATACCGCATTAAATTTTGCGGAAGCATGGTAAATTATTCTGAAAACTTATGTTGCTAGACTATTGTGTGATCGTTATTTAAATATTCTAATAACTTGTGTTTCCCACGTAAATTGGAGTTTATGGTCTCATTTACATCCTCGTGTTATTTATATTTTGTAATAAAGAAAATACTTTGGAATATTTGGACATTCTATAGCCTAATTACAAGTACTTCCTTTTTTTATATCACAAAACAGCTTAGTATAATACCGACTAGGTGTATAATCTATTATACAGTCCCTTCAGAGAAAACAGATCGATTGTTGGGAAAATAGACTATACAATGAAGATATTTATGATATTTGTATGATGCGACTCTTTGGTGTTTTGCTGTCCGTACATGCTTATGTGAGTTTGTATGTATGCGTGCATGCACGCTTGCATGTATGTATGTATAATATTGTCTAATTTTGGTGTATGAGTAAGTAAATTCTATTTCCTCGACCAATAATTTGATTTCATTTTTAACAATTTTGACCTTTAATTACTTAGATATATAATTGCTCTACTAGCTTAGCAACCAAAAAGAACCATTTTCAATGCACTAGAAAATATAGAACGTAAAACGCTTATATGGTTGTAATCGATGTTACAAGTTTGTTTCTACTTTCTTCACTATTGAGTTCCTCAAACATCTATAGGAAAGTTTATAACAAAAAAAGTTTCAAACATGTTTTTAGCATTAAAAAAGTTAAATTCTATTACCATACTTATTAATACTTTCCTATTAAAGCACGAGTCATGTGGCTACTATACTGACTCTGCGCATAAACGTTAACCAGTGGTCTTGTGACTCTTGCCAACTTTCTTTGGTCGCTATTATCACCGAAAATTGAAAAAAAAAAAAAAACCGACATAATTATTTATTTACATAGTATTTGTCAACAAAAGATGTTTACTATACAGGACATACATATCTCTGCAATGTACTTCATTTCTTTATTGGTAAGATGAGTGGATATGAATAAATCATATTGTATTTTTCTTTTTCGATTGTTTGAATAAAAAAATTTTGGTAGGCAACACATTCATTTGGTGAAAACTTTTCAGAAAATGACATCATTTTCTTAAATTAAAATTTCACATATGTAATGTAGCTAATGACCTACTTTCTACAAGAAAATTTTGTATTCCTTCTCCTATGAATAGTTTAAAAATTACATAAATCTCGAGAGAGACACCAAAATTTTTAAGAAAATGATTTTCACATCATTAATTTTTCACGAAATAAATAGAATTTAAAAGCATCTCAACAATGGTCTCCTTATACTGGGCCACTACAACTCTGAATTCTTCGGTCACGACACTAGGCTCCAATAATAGAACAGAGAAAAATGAATGAGGAAATCTGGACAGCAAGTTCTTGGCATCAACGAACGGCACATCAATGACACAATTACACAATTTCACATACCAGGACATACAAACAGCAAGCACACACAGAATAGACATTATCCGTAACACAACACATCGGTAGGAACACAAGACAGTGAGCACATCAGCAACTCAACGCATACGAAGATGAACCAATCAGTAACACCGCCCACCCAAAATAAATGTGTATACGATGACTAGAGCAGCAGCTCAATGCTCTTACAGCATGCACTCGGTATTCAAGATACTAGCATTCGCTCAATTCGCTTGCAATTTCAACAGGTACATTGCACTAACCAGCAACATTCTCATAATGTGTTTGCAATTCGACACAACAAACATGGATCGGCATATAGAGAAGCATAAGAAATTAACATGCATGGGTCAATCCATTTTCGTTCAAGATGCCCTCGGTCTAAGTTCTGGAATTCTCAGTTATCAGATTCATCTCATGTACACATTAAATACGCATGCAATCCGAGAATTTCAAGAACAAATCCTAAAACGAATAGCTACTAAATTTTGAAATGAAGGGAAACGAAATACATGTAAAGCCTATACAACGAAAATAATGTATGGATCGAGAAAAAGAAAGCTCTCAGTCAGAATCTAATCGAAACACACACCGATCTAGTTCAGGAATTTTATCAAACAGGTGGTAGACATTTGGACCAACGGATCTAGATGATGAAAAAAGAGGTCGTATCCAGACTTATCACAAAGGCTAGAACGCGACCAGATTTCACATTGGTGGAATCGAGTACTCGGTCCCTACCTTCAGCAGAAACAGAGCATGCAAATATACCTCGATGAAGAGTATTAGCTAACCGTAATTTGTGACAAAATCAGAGGAGTGAAGCCTCAGGAGTTGTAGCACGGAAGACTCGATGTGCATCAAACGTGTTGAGGGGTTGCGGTTTGAGTGGCTGTTTGACTAGAAGTTCATAAAATTTCAATGCATTCTTGGATTTCTGCAATTCTCATGCCTTTGGAAAACCCAGGATTTGTAGTAGTTAGGTATAAGTTTTGTTCAGTTTAGATCCTTGGGTTTCGATTTAACCTTGTGTTATCCTCGAATTGTCAGAGACGCACAAGGATGTTGGGTGAATGATGTCTTATTGGAAAGTTTACGATAAACCTAGATACACTGGAAGTTTTAGGGTGAGACGAGCTAATTCCAAGAAATTATACTCGCATAGAAATTTCAGTGCGAGTTTAATGTCTGTATATAGATCGCGTGAGGTTGATTCACGTGGTACCCTCACGTGCCAGTTCTATCTAATGATTTGTTTTTGATAGCCAGTTTAGCAAACCTCTAATGCTAGCTAAAATCTAATCGTACTAATTCTGCAGATCTAATTCTTATGCATAGTTTGATAATAATTTTCTACCGATTTACAAAAAATAAACGTTTAAACTACTTAGTTATTTATCTATCTATAATTAGATGAATGATCAAAGATATATGATAGGTTATAATTCCATGTGCCTCACAATTCATGTGGACAAAGTCATGTATCTGGTATATTTCCATTTTTATAGTTCCTAAGAATAAAGTCGTAAGTATGGTATAATGTCTATCATCGGTATCCTTTATATAGATTACTTTGATTATCAAACCATTCATCTGAAGAGCATCTATAAAGAAAAATCAAATGCTCAAAAAGCTTTTCCACGTTGAAAATTGTATTACATGATTGCATGTATATATTTTTAAATGTTTAAAAGTAATTGCTTGTGTATACCTAGATTTTATTATGAAAGATCTAAATGTAACTAATGAATGATCAGAGGTTTATGGCAGGTTTAATTCCATCTATTTCACAATTAATATAAAAAAAAAAGTCTTATCAGTGGTATGATTCCAATTACTTTATAGTTCAAAAGAATGAAGTCTACATTTGGTATAATTCTTATTAATGAAATTTTGTATATGTAGATTTTTTTCTATAAATAAATTTTTTTTTTGGTAACTTAGGAACTCCGTATAACCGGTAGCCGACGAGTAAACTTGGGGGACACGTAAGCGGGAGGACTAGCATCCCCGGCGTCCCACTTAAGACCCCAAGCGACCGTGAGGGGATTCGAACTTCTCCCCTTCGTGAGGGGAAGAGAGCCCAAACCATTACGACCACCAAGGCGGTGGTTTCTATAAATAATTGTTCATCTCTAATTTCAGGATGAAAGCTGTATTATATGATTGCACGTATGTTAATAATAAATGTTCAACATAATTGTTTACATAGATTGTATTTTGAAATACCTAGAGGCTAAATGTTTAAGCTTATGGAAAAAATTCCTGCATCTAAATTATAAAACATAAGGCTAAAAAAAATAATTTTCAAAATGTTATATTCCATGATTGAGCATATCTTGGTACTGGATGCTAAACAAAAATTGTTTATGCATGTGCAAATTCAATTTTGAAGTATCTAAAAGCAGCAATCTTGAATTGATCAAATCATTCCATAAATAGATCTTTGGTAACAAGGTAGGGAAACATAATACATAGTAATTGTTTAAATACTTAGAGGAAGTACATTCAGCAGTGCATTGGCCCTGCTACAAACAACAAACTATAATGAAGACATACACCCACAAATCAAATTCACCAAGCACTGATCTTTTTCAGTATATTTGACTACATCCAAATACTCTCAGCATGAAAGATGCTGCGTCCATAATTGGATTTAATCATTAGGAATAGCAGGGGAAGTTGTAGTACTACGAATAAAGCCACGGGGAGAGAGGCCAGCAAAGTAATTGGAATGACAACCCACTCCAGCCTCTTATTCAGCACAATTGTGAGAGTTGCAGCAAAGGCCACCAGCATGAAAGCCAAGGAGAGGAAGAGAAAACAAAGGCCAAAAATGATCTTCTTAGGCAACAATTCAAGAAAATCTTGTGTCTCATATCGTGAAGTTAAGATGGCTAGGAATAACAAGATGGCTGTCATGGATGAGAATAAACCTAAACCATCCGAAATTGCAAAAAGAAGGAGAGAGTCTTGTCCTAAGAACAAGGGCACTCCAGTAATGCTGTTATTGCCTCCAAGCATAGTGAAAGCAGCAGCGAACAATATAGTGCCAATTAAAGTTGAGACGAGCATACATGAATTTGATGTGTCCTTCATCCACTTCTCTCCATTGTTACGCAACTCTTTGTGCTCCTCCACAAATATTTTCCAATATATTTTGCTATCACTTATGAAGGTTCTTAAGTCAGGGATAATCCTCGATTCCACAGCCTTTGAATACAAGTCACAAACATGAGTTACAATAAGTGGATTAATTATTGAAAATTTAAAGAAAGAGCTTACAATGGAACATCTCAAGGATATTAAGACTTATTCTACACTTTGCGAAATTGGTTACAGGTTAAGTCCATCATCTTTGCTGGAAAATTTCCAAATGTCACCTTCTTCTAAGCTTCGAAATATAGTCAAATAATATAGGGAAAATTATACATATGGTCCCTGAACTTTAGATAAATATGCAATGTGGTTCTTGAACTTTTAGTTTGTTCAATGTGGCTCCTGAACTCTATCCCATATGCAGTGCAGTTCCTTAATTATTCAATGTGATCTATGAACTTTTGAAAAATATTCAATCTAATTATTAGATTATATGAAAATATCTATTGTTATCCTTCTATTAATTTAAGTTCAGTGACAACATTTTATTTTATTCTTGGTCAGTATAGGGACAACATTAAATGAGCCAAAAGTTCCGAGACCACATTGGACAGTTCAAGGATTACACTGTATATTGGGATAAAGTTTAGGAAACACATTAAACAAATTAAAATTTTAGGGATCATATTAAATATTTGACCAAAATTTATGGATTATTTATGTCATTTTTCCAATAATATATGTATGGAAATCACTATGTTTATATTTTTTTAAGTCTCATCCAATTTGGGGTCTTCTCGAGGAATATACGGAAAAAAAAATGTTAAGAGCTAGTCAAGAAATCCGAGAATGAGTCTTCTAGGGCGCGCATGTTTTTATTTCTGTTCCTTTTCTGTTCCCGAGAATAGAAATAAAAAAAAAAGTGTTTCTGTTCCAGGGAACAGTTTTTGAACAAAAGAACGCATTTGGTAACGTTTGTTCCGGGAATAAAAAATGAATAGAAACACGTTTGGTAAATTTTATTCTTTTTTTGTTTCTTTTAATTTTTTAATATTTTTATTTTATTTTCCATTTTTTCCTTTCTTTTTTATTTTTTTCTTCTTTCGGCCGGTTGCCGGCCTCCGGCAACCGACCGACGGGGCCGGCAGCCTCGCCGAGGTTGGGCGTGGCTTGGCCTCGCCTTGGCTGGGCGAGCCCGAGCTCGCCCAGCCAAGGCGAGGCTCGGCGTCGCCAGTGGGTGAGGCCGAGCCTCGCCACCCTGCCGTCGGAGCCGAGCACCTGCGCCTGCGACGCGGACCGAGATCTCGCCTGCCGCTACTCCTCGCGACGCCACCGCTTGCCGCCACTCCGCTTGCAAATCCGTTCCCCCCGCAGCAACCTCCTCCACAGACGCTACCGTCGCGCCGATAGTCGCGCCGCCCCGAAGCCCGCAGCTCGACGCCGTCCCGATCTCACCACGCCATTCGCGACGCCGTCCGCCAGTCTTTGCCCGCGTCACCCCGTGTCGATCCCGAAGCCTCTAGTGCCGCGCCACCGTCGCACCGTCCTCCGGAGCCCCTCGCCGAAGCCCTAGCCGAAGATCTCCCCTCGAGTGAGGCTGAGCCTCGCCTTGGCTGGGCGAGCTCGGCCTCGCCAGCACGGGCGAGGCTCGGCCTCACTGCTCGAGAAGGGGACGAACGAACGAACGAAGGAGAAGGGAGAGCACGAATGAACGGGCGAAAGTGTTCCGGTTTTGTTTTTTGTTCTTTTGATTTTTGTTCCTTTTAGGCGTTGAAGAAGTGTTTCTGAAGTCCAGAAGTAAGAATTTTTTGTTTCTTTTTTTTGTTCCTATTTTGTTCCCGGGAACAAAAAAAGTACAAAAGTGTTCCAGAAACATTTTTTTGGAACGTTTCCATGCAAGGCCCTAGTACTTCTATGTGCTTTATTAAGTCCTAACCGTTGTATATTGTTTCTATAGTAATTTGAGCGGTGGCGGCCAGCGAGGGTAGTCGCGTTCGAAGCGACCTGACGAGGGTCCCCAAACATTGCCGGTGACAAAAGGAGGTGGCCCCTTCTTGTTCCTCTTCTCTCTCTCTCTCTCTCTATTCTGACTTTAAAAAAAAAAAAAAAAAACTTTTAAGACTTTCTATTTTTAGTTTTCGAGATTTAGCGCCTATTTTGTGCCACAGCAGTGCCACTTGTTCAAACATATAAAAAATTAATAAAGATGCCACATAGACGTCTTGTCCATAAAAAAATCGATAGAGCTAAAGAGAGGGCTAATAACGCGAAGGATAGGGTCAAGCTTAGGACGTATTAAGCATAAATTCAAAGCTTTAGGACTTACATAATTTTCCAAAGCTCTTATTTAGTGACAAGAAGGAATAGAGAGTTTAAAAGGGCAAATAATTATAAAAGCTTCATGATATCATTTTTTTGTAGACAATAGTTTGCATGAATAAATTTTAGTTAATAGATAAACGAACTAATGAAAAGTGTTCTTGAATTAATAGCTATTCAAATGAAAATAGTGGCCATAAATGAACTTAGCTAAATTTTTTATGGAAAAAAAGGAGATTCAATTCAAATTACTTTGATTAAATCATTATCCATCTACATACATTTAATTATATATGAACTACACTATAATCTTCAATACAAAACATGATGACGAGCAAAGCCATCGTGAAAATCCCAAATTGCATCATGGCAGACACCTATATAAAGAGTCAGTCAAATTTTAAGAAAGAGTCACTTGGATTAGATTAAGGGGTGGATCATAGTTATATTAGTAAAATTAAAATGCAATTTAATTATGATTAGTCTCGATCATCTTTCAATGCCCCAATTTCTCTAATCAGTCTCCCTTTTTTCCTGTAAATTGTTTTAAGGATCTATCGTTGTTTCTCAACTTACCTCATTGTGAAATTTAAAGTTCTATGTACCAAGTCTTGGCTTCAACGGCGAAAGAGTTTCTTCTTCTCGTTGTGGTCTTGGATTCAAGTCATATGGGAAGCATTTTAGGAGTAAAGTTATGAAGGCACCAGACCGATGTAAGCAGTCCGCTCGTAAAATCACCTACGAAGGTGGAACTCGTGGTGCATAAAACCTTGGCCAAATATCGCCCGATTGCTATAATAAAAACGTTCTATGTATTTTCTCAAGACTATCTAAATAAAGTCCTAGCTATCATATTTTAAGAGACCTGTCAAGAAGATATAATATTTATCATATTAAATTTATGAAAAGAAAGATATTTACCTTAAACCACTTGAGTTTGCTTTGCATTTGAAAGGCCGCCCCTGCAACATCAGTTAAGATGCTCAAATGAGCAACTGAATTTGCTACTGCGAGTATCATATCCTCTGATTCTTTCAGTGTAGGCGCTGGAACTAACGACAACTTATTGGTTGATTTTACGTTCAAAAAGAGTCTAAGAGTCCTTTCTTGGCGAAACTTCACAGCATGTGTCGCCAACCTCTCACCACAATGAGAGATCCAAATAAACTCCGGGAAAAAAAGCATGCAGAGCTGCACGACTTCACTAATTCCCTTGGTTGTAGCACGATACAGCAGGCCGCTCTCTTGGAAAAAAAAACAGGTAATCTCGGTAGTATTCATATAAGAGATCGCAATGCAACACTGTTTTGCCAACTGAACTGCCCCCACGTGTCTCAACTTTAACTCGTGAATCCTCTTGATAATAGGAGCTACAAAATGTCGAAAACAAAAAGAAAATGAAAATGAAAAACAAAGGGACGGCAATTGGATTAATAAAAAGTTCTCCAGCTCTGGGTCCCAAGTTTTACACCAAATTGCATCTAACAAAGGTTTACTAATTGTCATAATTTCCCACATTTAGAGCTTGGGGTGGCGGCCCTGGCGGGTGATTGGGAAAACGATCTCATTCTCTTTCTTTTTTCTTATCTTTTAGGAGAGCTATTTTGATCTTTTATTTCTCCTTTGGATTCAGTTCTCAATTGCAATGTGTGAGTTTTTAGTAATTGCTGTTGCAAAGTACAAAAAAAGGTATGAAATCATTTTTGGCATTTTCCAAGAAAAGGTTTATATCACGTCTAGATGAAAAAAATAATTGGACGTGAAGAAAGTACGAAGTGATTAGAGGGTAACTGAAGAAAGTGATCTTCCTTGAAATTCAAACGAGGCTTAATAATGTTAATCATAAGTAACAAAATATTATTATAAGACTTGACCTTGTAGAACAAATCTGAAAGTAACCAGGCTAATGATATTTGTTTGGCTAGTGTAAATCTCAGTAGTCTTTGATTTATTTTAGAAAGTATTATTCAAATATGCATAGCAATTAGTAATAAACAAATCATATTAATCGTGCATTGTCTTGTTATATATGCTCAGAACAAACGCAAAAACTTTTTCTCTCTCCATTCTATCATCTCTAAAAAAGTCAAAACTTCCACACGAGACCACATAATGGTAAGTGACGTTCTTGTTTACTTGTTACACATAAATGACGTAGGGAGCAGAGTTAAATTGACTAGATTCTAAAATAACTTTTAATCTGATAAAAATACGCAACAACTTATACTTCTGCTTTTTGTTCTTTGACAAATATAGAAGAGTTAGGGACCGGGCTAAACGGTATTTCAGGTAAATACAAAAGTTGAGAAGCAAAAGTTGTGAATAAGTTTTGGGAATTATAGGACTTCTTTTCGCAGTCAGATGATGTTCGGGTTAATTTTCACACAATTCAAGGGGTGCACCTCCTCGGGTAATCTTGTGAGCACATTCTCTCATAACAGCCTAACGTATTTAAGATCTAATTTTCTGGAGTGCTTCCCTTAAATCTGAAATAAAGGATTATAAGAAGAGAAAATTCCTTTATAATCTAACCAACAACTTATTGGCATGGGATACATAACTCGGGGTGGAGTTATGGGATGCACAATTTTGGTGGGACCCACGAAATTCGCTTCTGCTGAAATATTCTTCCATTCCAAGCCTTCCCGAACAACTTATTATGATTTTTCCCACCGGCTCCTGTTCCTATTCTTCACGCCCTTTTAAAGTTACCAAATGAAAGTGTAAATTTACTATGTTAAATGCGATTAAAAGATAAACCGATGCCTTCATTTATTGCAACCTTGTAGTGGAAAACGCGAGGGGCTTGCCCCTGAGCTCATGCCCGATTCCTGCGCCCTCTCAACATATTCTTTTGTGTTGAATTGAGATGAAGCAGCAGTCAAAGAAAATTATATTTAGACTCCATTCGTTTATTAGAAAATAACTTTTAAGAAAATGTTTTCCTCATTTTTCAGCATTCGATTAATAAAAAATAAACAAGTCAAGATAAACATTTCCCGTCAATAAAAAGAACATCTTTAAAAGTGGGGCCCTCCTATTTCTTTTGCCACTCATTTTAATTATTTATTATTTTATATTTATTTTTCCTTTTCTAGATTTGATTTTTTAATTTTTTTTCCTTTTTCTTTTTTCTTCTTCTTCGGCCAATCACTGGCCACACTATGGCCCGCGACCAATCACAAGCAAGCTTGAATGTTGCCAAAGGGTGGCCAAGCTCAAGCCTTGTAGATCAACGAAGCTCTAGCCTCGTAGACTGATGATGCTTGAGCGTTGCTAAAAGGGGGAGGCTCGAGCCTCACCAAATCAATGACGCTCAAGTGTCACCAAGGGCCAGTGAGGCTTGAGCCTTGCATATTGGCTATGCTCGAGCGTCGCTAGAGAACGGGAGGCTCGAGTCTCACCAAATCAACAACGCTCAAGCGTCACCAGAGGGCAGCGAGGCTCTAGCCTCTCAACGAGCTCATCCCTCAACTTGCTAGCCGTCATCGTGGACGGTGATTAGCTGAGGAAAAGAAAAAGAAAAAGAAAAAGTACAAATTCGAATTTTTCAAAAGAAAAAAGAAAATAAAAAAGATCAAAAAGAGTGCATGAAGGAAAATCAAATCAAATATCAAATGGCAAAAAATATTTCTTATTTTATTTTTAGATTCACCAAAAAATACTATCATTTTCCTGAAAAGTGACTTCAGTGACTTCCTGGAAAATATTTTCCATAATTAACACGTTTTCCATAAAACAAATGGAGACTTATGTTTAAAGAACTTCATCCATAAGGGAGGCAACCAGTACATATGGGTTCATTGTTCTAATATTTTTCAGAAAAATTTACAAGCTTGATACAGATGATGAAGCTAACACAATTTCACCAAATAAGATTGAAGGAGAAGTCCTAGGTTTACCTAATTCTCATTCCATATTTTCTGCTTAGATAATTTAGCCATAAGCAAGAAATTCCTAGGTTAACATTAAATCTCTTCTCAATTTGCAGATTTGAGTATCCTTTTTTCTTTTTTTCTTTTTTTTTTTTGACTTTTTTTAAACAATTTCAGCACTCTTGCAATTAGAATTTGGTATCTAAAAGATACCAGGATTATTATACTCAAACAAAATCAGCGGTACTGTCCAAAGTCATACTTGGAGCCAAAAAAAAAAGGTGCCAACCATCTAAAATCTTTCAAAATATAAAAAAAGAAAAAGCCACGAAAAACCTTGAACTTTACCTAAAGTGACACATTTACCCCAAACTTTTTTTTGTGACGTGAAAAACCCCAAACTTTTCAAACCGTGACACATTTACCCCATCAAGGGCATTTTTGTCTTTTTAATTTATTTTTTCCTTTTTCTTTTTTTTCTTTTTTCTTCTTCTTCCTCCCTCCGCCGGCCATGGTGGAGCCGGCGGAGGGAAGCCGGCGTCCGGCGAGGGTCACCCTCGCTGGCGAGGGCACCCCTTGCCAGACGCCGGCAAGGGCACCCCTCGCCAAACGCAGGCGAGGGCTCTCGACGCCAGCGAGGGCGGCCCGATGCTAGCGAGGGCCGAGGACAACTCTCGCCAGATTTGGCGAGGGCACCCCTCGCCAGACGCGGGTGAGGGCCGCTTGAAGCCGGTGAGGGCTAGCGAGGGAGGCCCTCGCCCGACGCCGACGAGGGCCGCCCTTGCCAGATCTGGCGAGGGTCGTCCTCGCTAGACGCAAGCGAGGGCCGCCCGATGCTGGCGAGGGCAGGGACACCCTCGCCCGACCTCGCCGACGTCGGGCGAGGGCTGCTCGACGCCGGTGAGGGCAAGGACACCCTCGCCCGACCTCGCTGGCATCGGGCGAAGACGACCCTCGCCAAACGCAGGTGAGGGCCGCCCTAGCCCGACGCCGGCGAGGACTGCCCTAGCCCGACGCCGGCGAGGGCAGCCCTCGCCAAACGCCGGCTTCCCTCCGCTGGCCAGCCGGCGGAGGGAAGAGAGAAGAAAAAAAAAAAGAAGAAATTTTTTTTTAAAAAAAATGAAAAGACCAAAATGCCCTATAATTTTGGGGTAAATGTGTCACATAACAAAAGTTCAGGGTTTTTGGTGTCACAAAAAAAATTTGGGGTAAATGTGTCACGGTTGGCAAAGTTCATGGTTTTTCACGTCACAAAAAAAAGTTTGAAGTAAATGTATCACTTTGGGCAAAGTTCAAGGTTTTTCGTGGCTTTTTCCCATATAAAAATGTTAACACAAAGAATCATATATAACTTTTTTTGAGTTCGAATAATTTTTTGAAGGATTTTTATTAGGTTTAATAATGGTGTAAAGAATAAGTTACATATTCACTGCTGAAAGGTTGATATGTGAAAAAAAAATTAATGATAAAACTAGTTTCGAACACACATGTTACTCATTTAACAATAAATGTGTATTGGCTTTTTCACACATCCAGTGGACCTAAAACAAATTCCGTTCCAAATTATGCCAAAGAATTAAGAAGGAGCTTTTTTCTACTTATAAAAGAAGTCAAAACAAACAAGCCATAGACTTTTAGTTGAAGAGTGAGGGACAAAGATAGAGACGATATCTTGATAAAATGGAAACATACCTACATATTTGACAGCATTCCAAAGTGATCTTGTAAGACATCGAAGCCCTTCAATCAGGTTGTAAAGTAAACCCAGTCAGTGGATATGAATTCATCGTAAGACCTCATAATTTGTTCGTTACATTATCCAATCAATTATGTTATGCGATGATTGTGCACTTGGTTGAATCATATGCGATTCCCAAGAGGTAGCTAATCCATGAAATAGTTCGATTTCAGGCCACTATTCAAGTAAAACGAGGTCAAGAAATCATAATATATCCTACAAAGAAACAGTCATTTCCGGTTTCTTTTGCTAGTGCAGAGGGAATCAATCTAAGAAAATTGACTTAAAGTTCAAAATCATGAAAGTTTCTACGATAATGCCCAACAACAAAAATGCATACCCACCCAGATCTGAATTTTTATCGGTTGATTTGAAGTTCAAGTCCAACGGAATACCTTCATTTCAGAAACAAAAGAGCAGGTGATGAGCCATATATGATCATCTTGAAGGGAATCAGTAATGAAGAGACGGGAGTGCAGAAAGTACGGACATTTGTATGTCAATGCTTCCAAAACACCGAGCCTGGTTCCGCTAAGAAAGTGAGACTCCCTCCTCGCCAACACGTCCAGTATAGAGAAGCCTTCGCTTTTCATGGTAATTAAGTGAGGGTACCGCCCAACCAGATAAAGGGTGATATCTGTCCGAATTCACCAGCAAAGTTAATCAGGAAGATAAGCTAAGCCTAAAATGAAGGAAAAAACAATTGAGATAAAGAGAGGCGGTGATCTTACCGTGATGACCAGCGGAGGTGAGACATAAAATCGGGCCAATCATATCGGGCCTGCTGAAGGGAAAACTTGGCCCATCATCTGTTGTAAGTTTCGCCAGGAACCAGACAATCTCCTTATTTATAGAAGCTTCCAGGGCAGATATTCCGAAAGGAACACGTCCCTCATTATCTGCGAGTTGCGTCAACTTAGGATTACTTCTAACTAATGCCTTGACCATCCTATCCTTCCACACAGGATAGCAACGTGAAGCATTGTGCAACCATCACAATCAACCTCTTCAAGCGCTTCTGGATATGGAGACAAGAGTTCAACCAGGTTCTCAAAAAATTGGTCCTGTGCACTCAAAGCGGCCATGTGAAGCACTGTTTCTGATCTGCTTGTTATTTTGGCCGTCTTTGAATCAGCATCTCGTTTGAAAAATCTTGTGGCATCTTTCCAATCGCCACTGAATGTAGCTTGCATCAATGGTCGGTAATAGGATTCATCCACTACATTTTCCAATATTTCTGCAATGGATGAGAACTTTTCAGGCCATTTAAGTTAATACTTTTTCCTTGTTGACATTGAAAAGTGTCCCAGAAAAGAATGATTTCATGAAGATCCACTCCAAGTATTAATTTTACAATGGAATAACTCTTTTGAGGGATAATGCACCTGAAGCACCTCCAGATTGGGAAGAAGCTAATCCAACGCTTGCCAAAACAATTTCAATATATGTAGGAGAAAGAGTGGGCACTAAGTCCTTCGCATCCGTTTTTTTTTTTCCCCTTTATTCTGGCCAAGGTCAGCATTATGTTCGTTTGGTGATAGAGAAAATAAAAAGAACCACGAGAAAAAACAAGTTCCAGCATATTTGGGACTCCGTCGATTATACCATAGTTTTCCTCGGTTGGAACTTGAACATGTACCTGCTGCTGGTTCTACCTAAATCGAATTTCCTTGCTCTTTACTTGGTTGCATCGCTATTGGGTTGCTCTCCTAGTTACAGTCTTTCGACAACAAAGTTAATGGAGAATGCAAGAGAGGCTTTCGACTTTCCTAGAAAGTTGAAGCTCTGATGTCAATCGACTTTAGTTATAGGGGCCAATTATAACATATGGTTCTCCTTGATGAAAAGTCTGTCACCGATGGAAAGATATAACTCTAGTTACATGAAAATTAATTTAAGTTAAATATGGCACAAATTTATAAATTTTGGATTTTTTTAGTATTAAAAATTAAAAAAATTAAAAAAATTATTTGAGTTCTTTTAAGCTTGCCTCTCTCTCCTTCCTCTATTTCCACTGCCGAAGTTGTGGTTAGCAGCGATTCTCTCACGGTGGATGGGACCCACATTTAAACTAACTTTTTAGTTAAAATTTTTATTATTATATTTGGGAAAAGGATTCGGACCGTAAACCCGGTCCGACCCGACAACCCCATCCACCTACTGGGATATGACCCGCTTCAAATTAAAAACTAATTTTTTTAATTTTTTTTTTTTCTATTTTCTCTTCTTCTCCCGGTTCCCTCCTTCTCGAAGCACGCCTCCCCCTTGCGCTCTTCTTCACCGAAGCTCCTCACCCGAACCGACGCCACTTAGACACGCCCTCGCCGGCGCTCAGGACACCGCCAAGCTACCACCCAGCGTCGTCCACTCCGAACGCCAATCGTCGGTCGACCTCCCCGCCGCCGGCCGAGAGCCACACCACGGCCAAACACCGAACAAACTACGGCGACGATGGAAAGTGGCGAACGACTACACGGCCGACGCCCAAGGTCGCCCAACACCACTGGAATATTCCCATAGATCACGACGTGCACGGACGACTCGATTTCGGCCAAAAACGGGAGGATGAAAACTAGATCTCGCTAAGCAT
Source organism: Eucalyptus rudis (assembly GCA_019915205.1). Taxonomy (NCBI): domain Eukaryota; kingdom Viridiplantae; phylum Streptophyta; class Magnoliopsida; order Myrtales; family Myrtaceae; genus Eucalyptus; species Eucalyptus rudis. The sequence goes on along the minus strand of JAHMTN010000007.1, from coordinate 12,361,986 downwards.
TTCGTCGAACGGGTGAAGGGGGCTCGCGAATCATGAAGTTTCCGGCTCAAGTTCAACCGGGATTCTCGATGGAACTCTCGACAAACAAACAACGACACACACACTAGCTGGAGAAAGGATGGTCGGGGCCGGAGCTCGCGTGAGCCGGACGACCGCGAACTCCGCCCCGGCACGCCCGAAAACGGGGCCAAAATGGGGTCAAGGCTTACCAGAGCTTCGGCGCGGGAAAGGACGCACGGTGGCGGGTAGTCGGCGGCAATTCAGGAGCGATGGCCGACGGTCTCTGCTCCGACTCTCTTCCGTCGCTCACACTCGCGGCTCTCTCGTCGGAACTCTCCCTCTCTCTCTCTGTGAATTTTTCAGCCGAAGAAACCCCCTCCCCAACCCCACCCCCCCCCCCCCCCCCCCCCCAAAAAACAAACCTCTCCTCCCTTTTAAGTAACGTCGCCAGCTGGCTGCCAGCTTTGCCCACGTCGGTCGTACCGCGCGACATTTCCCCGCTGCCTGTCCTCGTCGTCCGCCGTCCTTATCGTACGTCGTTTGCCCTCGAGGCAAAAAAGACTTATACCGACCATGTATCTAACAAAAAAAAAAAAAACATTTATCCTCTTCAAAATGCTTTTATTTCGTACATTGAAGAAATAAAAATTTCTTCGCACAAATAGGTTTTAGATAATGATACATAATTAACATTTATTTTTTGCATGTAACTATATTTTATAAATAGGTTTGTATGCATCATGAGATCATATGTACAATTTTTTTTTTGATGATGACGTATGTAATATACATATATATCCGTAATATTTTTGTTTACTGCCTTGAATCAGTACCTTCTAAGCAGCAAAGGGAAATATTTCTTCACTTCTCTACGTCTCAATATAATTTGAATATAAATTGCATTGGCATGCCCTTCTCGTTCAGAAAGATACATTGACATTTTTAATTTTACCTCATTAAATTAGAACCTCAACATCCTCAATCAATAAGATTTTTAGGGAAAATTCCAAATAAAGACCAAAATGCCTTACTTTTTTTTAAAAGATGACCTACAGTGGAGTCTATCTCAAATAATGACCCAAAGTGGTCATTTAGTCTCAAAAAATGACCTCATTCGCCAGTTGGTAAATAGATGTATCTCCGATGCATATTTTTGGTGGCCGGATCAATGGTATTTACGTCAATTTTTTTAAAAAATTTTATTATCTTGTTCTTTATTTTTATTTTTTTGGGTCAATGGTGGCACTGTTCATCATCTTCTTTGTCCCCTGTTCGTCTTCTTCTCAAGAACATTAGACTTGGGAAGGGCTGGCAAATGCCAGCCGTTGGCGAGGGCCATCAAGGGTTGGACGCCCATTGCCGGCACTAGGCGAGGGCCACCAAGCCCTTGCCGGCCGTGGGGGAGGGCTTGTAGGTTGACCCTCGCTAGATCTGGCGAGGGTGGCCTTGGCCACGACCGACAAGGGCCATCGAGCCCTCACTGGCTGCGAGTGAGAGCTTGCAGGCCCTCGCCGGCCCTTATCAGTGGCCGATGAGGTGGGCGAGCCCTCGCCCAGGGCCGGCAAGGGGCGACCTCGCTGGTGGCCGTGAGGGGCGACCTCCCCCGCCTCCGCCCATCGTTCCACCGACAACCTCATCTTCTGCCAGGACAATGACTGGGACGCCCACATCGCCTTCTTCATCCCTTCCTCCCACCACCGCTCCCAAATCGACGACTTCTCTGCGACCGCGAGGAGTGCGACAACACAGAGTTCCGCAACTTCTCCACCTAGCCCTCCCCGAACACCTTCAACCCCATCTCCCAGCTCCCTCTTCTCTTCGGCTCCCTCAAATTGCTCTTGACATCACTCCCGTCCACTCTGCACATATCGAGATCACCATCCAACCTCCCCCATCTCGCACGCATGAATCACCGATCTCCAAGCAGCCGACAGTCGACGAGGAACGTCCTCCACCTTGGCACTGCTCAATATACTTCAATGCAGAATCCTAGAACACCAACAGAGCCTCGCCCAATCGCTGATTTGCTAAGCACGAAAATGCATCCCACTAAATGACTTGCTCAATTCGGGAAACTCGCCACCCGATCTCCTCACGATCCTTTAAGATCCAAAACTTCCAACACGACGAACTTCCAAAAACAAAATCCGCTCCAATTGTACCAAAAAAAGAAAATGAATGGATTGCCAAAAAAAATGAAGCCTCATCCCTTGCATCAAATCCAGCGATTCTCCCACGGTATTTTGCTGAAAAGGCAAGGGCTCCAATTTACATTGCCTGAAAATTGCAATTTGCCGAATTGGCGAAAACTATTCCCCGCCCCCCGCAGCCTCAAAATCACAACAACTTGCACGATTGGGATGGCCCTTGTGCCCTCAAGGACCTCCTTGTAAGGCCTCAATTTGGACAGCCCCCCTCCCCCACGGCCAGCTAGGGCTTGATGGCCCTCGCCTGCTGTCAGCGATGGACATTGAGCCCTCGCTCACTGCTGGTGATGGAAGTCGAGCCCTCGCTGGCCCTTACCAGCAGTCGACACTCATCGGCCTTTCCCTAAGTCCGGTGTTCTTTGGCAAAAAAAAAGTGAACAAGGACGAAGAAGATGATGAACAGGGTAGTCAAAAATGGGAAAAAAAATTGATGAAAATACCCTAATTAGGCCACCGGAATATGAATCTATTCACCGACCGGCGAGTGAGGTCTTTCTTTGAGATTAAATGATCACTTTTGGTCATTTTTTGAGACAAACTCCACTTCAAATCATCTTTTGAGAAAGTAATGGCATTTTGGATCCTTATTTGAAATTTTCCCAGATTTTTATTTACTTGTAGCTTGACAAGATATTCTCAAAAGGTTAACAATAAACATTTTTTTCTAAGAAAAGATAAGGGACCGAATATGGAATTTATGTTATCTTTGAAAAGGCTAGGAAAATGGAGCAGATAAAAAATTAGATTGAAAGTTAAAGTATGAAATCAGCTCATATTTAAAAAATAGAGATGGAACGTACACTCACGGGCATGTCCGAAAATGTGCAATTTTGTATGAAATTATTGAGTAAAGGATGTCCTTTGTATAACACCGTTTTGGCCTCGCATTGAGTGACTTAAAAGATGTTATTGAAGGATGCTGCCAAAGTTCCTCCCCCACAATGATGTGACATTTTTGCATCTTCTCCAAGGTGCATATAACGTCACTACTTACATCCTCAAGAGGAAAGTCCGTGTCGTGTCCTGATGTAGATTCTGACGCTTGCTAGGCGTCTCGTATGAAAAGATGGAAGAGATAGGGACAAGGCATCTGCACGGACCAACGATGGCACCCCAGTAATTGTCTTAAACCTTTCGACTAGCCCAACAATGGCCCCCCAATAATTGTTTGTGGACCTCGAGGGTTGTTTTTCTGTGTGAGAGAGAGAGAGAGTCAGCTCATTTTCGGTCCACCAAATTCGGATGTCAAAAGTGAGATATGGTGTATGTGGCTATTAACATATAAATTTTGGCGATCCAGACATTTTTTTATTACATAAAAATTAGAAATTAATTAACCACCCGCAAGGGTGGCTCTGCTAGTAGGCTCTTGGGCTTCCCCACTCAAAGACCGAAGTTCGAAGCCCCTGCGACGCAAGTCGCAGGGAGGCAGGTGGAGACACCGAGCGATTTACGCGGGGTGCGTGGGTGGTGGTTTCCTACGTGCCTCCCCATGAGTTTACTCCCAACTGTCGGCTGTGCGGGATTCCCCTAGTTCACCAAAAAAAATTAGAAATTAATTTTTAATCCCTAAAAAAATTAATTAATTGCATAGCATATAATTTTAGATACATTTATTTTTAATTTGCATTTGTATTGAGTTAGTGACATATGTGTTTGATTTGATGATTCTAAGTTTTAAATTGACAAATTTGATTAAGTCCACGAAGAAAGCAAATTAGCTCAAACCCATATCCTCAAAGAGATATTACGAACGCATCTTTGTGAGATTTCAAATTTGAGAAAAATCCTATTACAATGGAGAATATTCATTATTGCAAAGGAAATTTATAAGAAATATGAAAAATAAAAAGAAATATTGCGTTTGGGAAAAAATCTTCGTGAATGTTGATTTGAAGAAAAAGTAAAACCCTAATCTTTAGCATATAAAATGATTGTTCCGATAGGATTTTGGAGGGCCACACTATAAAAAGACACGGTCACAATTCATGAAGAAAAAAAAGGGGGGCTTTTCTCTCGTTCTCTAGGTGAAAAAATTCAAGACAAAAGGAGAAAAAATTGCTTTCTTCGTTTTTTAGGGTTTTTTTTTTTGTTTGGGGGGGGGGGGGGGGGGGGGGGGGGGCGCGGGGTGTTCCTCGTTTGTCTTCTGAGTCAAAAACTCAACAAAGGAAAAAGAGGGAAAGTGACGTGAAAAGGGAGAAAAGCAGAAGCAGAAACGTACAAGCGGCAGAGAGAGGAACGTGAGGGGACGTGTGCAGCAGCAGGAAAAAATCAGAAACCGCCCCTTTGCCGCGTCACCGCCGGTCGCGCCCTCGACGTGCAGCTCCGTCGCCGAAGCCCGCCGACGCCTGCAGCGCCCCTCGCCGCTCTGCCAGCCTTCGCCAGAGCCCCTTCGCCTGCTGAACCCCCTCGCTGGTCACCGCGCCTCCGCCCGCCGTCCCGCCTGCCGCCAGAACCCTCCTCCGCCAGCGAGCTTGCGTCGCTGCTTCTGCCCAGAAGCCGCGAAGCCGACGCCGCCTCTGCTGCTCTTGTAACGCTTCCGCTCCGCCGCGATCCGCTCGACCCCTCGCCGCCTGCAACCCTCTGTCGAAAGTCTCCGAGCGCCGACGCCTTCACCTGCAACCCTCTGCCGAACGCCTTCGAGCGCCGACGCCTTCGCCAACGACCCAGCGCCCAACGCCGCCTCAGCCTTCGCCGGTGGTCCGCCTCTGCTCAGCCCAGCGCCCGACGCTCCTGCAGCGTTTCTACCCGACGCCCCTGCAGCGCTTCTGCCCGTGACGCCCCTGCATCGCGCGCCTCCGCCTCTGCTCCGACGACCCGACGCTGCTCCTGCTCCGTTCGTTGCTGCTGTCCCTTCACCGCCGCGCCGTCGTCGCCCTACACGCCGCTCCAGGACCCCCTCTCCGAGCGACGCCCACAGCGGCCTTCCACCGAGCCGGTCTCCGCCCTCCGCTGCTGCACCAGTCGCTGCTGCGGATCCGGTTGTCCCCCTCGCGCGCGTCTGCGGCCCCCCTCACCGGAGCTCCGATCGACGGCGACTCTCCGTCTCCGGCGACCCACCATCACGGCGACCCATCCTTGAGCCATACCGAGCCGCGACGCGATCAACGAACCGCCGGTCGTTAAATCTCGTTTGGAAGAAAATTCAAATTAGGTAGATTTTATTTTATTATTATATTTTTATATTTTGCTTATGTAGTAGAATTATTCCTTAATGTATGATTAAAATGTCCGACATAAAGTTGTTTCATAAATTAGGGATTAACGGTCCGTTTTTCGCGCTCGAAATCCAACTCATAATCGTTTGAAAAATCGTGCATTCGATCTCACACTTAAGATTCGATTCACGATTTATTTAAAATTGACCAATCAAATCCCATGCGCAGGGTATGATTCGTCAATTTATGAATATCGATTTTATCTTACTTGATTTTCTATTGTGTCATTTGCTCGATTTTGTTTTCATAAAAAAAAAAATTGAGTTAGATTATGTTTATCGTCTTAGGGTTATCTTGTATATTTAGAATATGAGTTTTATCTTGAATTTAAAAAAAAAATCCAAAAAAAATCAATTTAGGATGCTTGTTTTTTTTTAAACTTAGTTCGTATGTTTAATTATTTGACAATTTTAATTTCGATTTTTTTTAAAAAACACAAAAATTATCATGTATGTGTCATGTAGAATTATGACATTATTTGCACGTCATTGCATATTATGATAAAATTGTATGTTTAATTTTATGTTTAGATCGATTTTTTAGATAAACTGCATCTTAGGTTAGAGATTATAAGTTGGATAGAATCTTAATCTAGCAAGATAATTTTCGCATTTTTCTAATTTCTAATTTCATGGAAAATACCAAAAAAATTGTCTTAGAATAAATTAATTTTATTCTTTAAGATAGATTGCATGCTTATTAAGAAAATAAAAAATCATGTGCACGTCATATAGAATTAGGTTCATGAAATGCATGTCATTTGGTGAAATTGTTGCTAGATCCATTTAGTTAGAAATTGTCCGTCGTTAGAATTAGGTCATTTAATAAATGTCGCGTGACATATAATTTGCACATTAGGTGGCATGTTACGTGTCATTTTAGTTAGTTTAATATTATGCGTCACTGCGTTGCATTGCACGTAATTTCTAGGCTTCATTTAAATAAAAGAAAATCTTGAAAGATTGAGTAATTATGTGTTAATTAGAAATCATATCTAGATATGTTGATGTAAATTTTAATCTAATATTGCAGATGCTTTTGTTGCTATGAGGTAAGTCCTGCAATTTATTCATTGCTTATCTTGGTGTTAAATTGATGTTTGTGCACATGCATGATAACCTTACATGTTAAGGAAATAAATTAAAATCAATTTTGCTTGCCAAACATTTTTTTTAAATAAAAGAAAAATATACTAAAAATGCGTTAGAGAAATCTAACGTAACCAAGTTCCCGAACATACAATCTCTGGTTTGTAGGAGTAAAGTAAATCTATCGTTACTTTACTTATGTCTCTAATCGACCCACTAAAAATAGATTAGCGGCGACTCCTAATTTAAAATCAATCAATTGCATGTTAAGAATTTGAACCAAAGTCGCGAATTGATATGGGCTTGGGAGAGTCCGAGCTAAGTTTAGGCTTAGTAATTCATTAGCCAAACCTTAAGTTGTTCACATAAGTTTGGTCGCAACAATGGCCTTGGTAACCCCTTAAGAAAATTTTTTGTTTTGTCAAAAATTAAACTGGATGTGCATTGAAAATTTTGGTTTACACCATTTCCTTTGTTTATACCCTTCCTTTAATGTTTACCCAATATCAAAGGAAGGCTCAAATGCCTCAAGGTCATGTTAATGATGATTTTTTTGGTCCATTTGAAGTGGGAATGCTACTATCATTGCGGTGACATGAGGGTAGCACTTCAAAGAAGTTGATAAATTAACATATTACTAAATGTTGACATGTATACTATAGTGATGATGATCTTCTTACGATGTTTGCAAAAATTTTCTAAAGATTTGATAATCCTGCAACTTATTTGGAAGTTAGTAAATTCTTAATTGTGTTGGTAAGTTGTTATTATTGTAAAAAAAAAGTAGGAGAATATAAAATGAGATATACTGTTTAAGACATGGAAGTATCGTTGTGACATGTTGATTTTCAGGTTATGTTTTCAATTAAATGAGTTGGGTTTTTCATCGAAGCGCCTATAGTTCTTTTCCCTGAACGGATCACTCACGAGATAATTAGTCTATCTAGTGAAGTTGTTAAAGGATTTTAACGCAATAGACTTAAGAATTCAACTAGGAATCGACTGGTCGACCATACTAATCTGCAAGAGTCATTACAGCACTGTCAAAATCGATCAGAGATCAGAGATAGGTCGATTCGACTAGATATGTGGTTGGTGTGTGGGTGATTTCGCCAGATTGCAAAATTTATGTCGAACGACACTATACTAATTTTTCTGTCATTTTTGTATCATGTGCGCATATTTAAAATCTCGAGATTTTCACAACAACCGAGGGTCGTCAATGTATCAAAGAGGTATAATGTGCCTCGAAAATAATTGATCACGGATCAATTGCACTAAAAATTCCTAAAAGCTACCCGATAGGTTAGGTCACGCTAAAATCGCGCCAGATTAAAATTAACCGCGAATTTAAATCCGATTTTAAAGTTCTGTCATGTCACGATTCATTTTAAGAACGTCGACTCATCCTCCAAAGAATTTTTTGCAAATTGGGATTTTTGGTGAAATTCAAAGTAGGGCCGTTTTTAACCGAGAAAATTAGAGGACCATTTTTATCGCAATTTTGGCCGTTAAGTTCGTTCAAGTGATAGGAAAAATATGAATTTAAGTGTGGGCACCTTGGTTGAGTTTTTGGGCATCAATTGGATTAAATTGGAGTTGAAATTGAGTGAATTTGAGGGGAAATTGTCCAAAATTCATAGGCTAAGGATGCAACCACTTTTGGACTTCTTCAATGGCTTGCTAAGGAAGCTTGAAGGCTACAAATGGATGAAGATTGAAGGCTGTAGCTGGTGGGGCCTTGGCTATGAGTAATATGGACATTTTGGTGGACTTTGAGGCATTTTTGGGTCCCTCCAATCTTCAGTAGTCCCTTCTTCCTCCTTGAGACCTACTTTCTCCATTGTTGATCACTTCTTGAGCTCCAAAAACCAGAGAGAAACTGGCAGCCCCTCCCCCTTCACTGTTGATCACTACCTAGGCCACCAGAGTTGCCGCTCGCGCCGCCCACAAGCCACGCGTCCCCCGTGTGCACCGTCCGCTCGCCCTACTCATTTTGTGCCCAACTACCATCCCCCGAGCCACCTGGTCGCCGTCGAAGCTCAATCGAAGCTCCATCGTTGCCGTCCAGCTGCCGTCGTTGCCCGCCTGGCCCCGCAATAGCCTTGTCTGCCTGTCCTTGCCATTTTAGCCCGATTCAGCCGCCCATTCCAGCTTGCTCAGCCCAAAGCAGAAGCCGAAGGCTAGCAAGGGCTTTAAAGCTTCGAGGCTCATATTAGGTCTCTTCCGAGCCTTGGTTGGTGTCGCCGCAGGGTTGTTTGTCGCTTGTCTCCGTGTTGCTGTCGTCGTGGACTCACCGGATCGCTAAACCGGTTTTACTTGCTAAACTTTCCTTAGGGAGTTAATTATGTTTAAGGGTTGATTAGTTTAGGCTCCTTAGTGATTAGGTATGTCGTTAGTATGGATTAGTGATTTAATTATTCAATTATGCATGTTAAGTGGTTAGAACAGTTTAATTAAGGACTAGATTCGGAAATTTTTTAGGCCCGTTTAGGTGGTCAAATTAGCATTTCCAGCCTAAGTTGGTATTTTGGTATTTAATTACATTTATTTAATTATTTTTTGTATTTATTTAATTATTAATTATTTTCCAAAAATTGTACCGAGATAGCGGGTGATTGGAATTTCGTGCTAATTGCAATGGTGTGCGCAGTTTATGCAATTGAGTGTTAATTTGTGCAAATTGAGTGGTGATTGAAATTTTAGGTATTTATTCCAAAATTGTGAAATTTTGGTATTTTAATGAGAAAATACTGGGTGTGGATTTTTAACGCCAAAAATGTTTTTATGTATTATATTAAATAGTGGGATTTTTGAAAATGAGAATATTGCGTTTTTGTCTCAAATTGATCGTGTACCCGCACATGATTATTTTTATCGAGTGTTTTTAATACAAAGAAATTATGCCAAGTTCATTATCTTAATTGAGAAATTTGTGTGCAAAGCCACCAATATTGAGTGATCATGTTACGGTTAAGTGAACCAATTCCCGATGGGAGTCGATGTTTTAGCTTGTGTGAGCAATTCATGTCAGCTTGTGCGAGCAATAATCTATGTCAGCTTGTGAGAGCAGTAACCCCTGGCTACACTAGATGATCGATGTGCATTGGTAGTTCATGCTTGTGCAAGTAACAATTGAAGTGGAATGCGTGATTAATTGAATTGAATTGATCGATTAGGTTTATGAATTATACTGACTTGTAGGAAGGAACTGAGGCGAGATAAGTTCTCTTTCTTGTGTGCATAGACGGCCTCTAAGCGTATTTCCTTCATAGTCGAAGTTTAGGGGGTGAACTTGTCGAAACTTTGTCTCAACCCGCCATAGGCTCAATTCTTTGCAGGTCCTTAGATGACAGTTCCTCCGGAACATTTTGATCGGCCCATGAGGATTACCAAGCTAGTTACTGATTTCCCTGTTCACGGGGGCCATGGAGTCTGGATCTATGAACTCGTGGTAACCACCGTCTAGGTCAATGAGGGCCTACCTTAGAGGGTACCCTATCGATTCAAGGCATGGTTTCGCTGTGAGCTCAATGGACACAGAGTGGGTCCCCTGCAGGATTTTGAGGTCCCAATTTCGGTGATAGACGTCGCCCATGGCGAGGGTATAGCTAACCCTCCTGGTGGTGCAGTGGTGGACCCAAATCCCCAGGAGACCTCAGAGTTTTCAGTTGGGGGTTCTTGTGCTTAGAGGGCTTGTAGGCTTTTCTGTTTGTGCAGACTTTTGGCTAGACTAGTGTTGTATATAAACCAAGGTATTTATAAAAGCATGTTTTGGTTGTGAAATTGTTTCCTACTTTTCTATCACATGAATGGGTGGCGACGTGTCTTGAGACATCGCAATTTATTGACCACCGAGGGATGTGCGCGGCCTCAAGGTTCGGGGCGTGACAAACAATAAATGAAAGGGAAGCCATTTTTCCATCATCAATTCTTGCATTAAATTGAAAACTATTACAAATTGGGACAAGTGTAGCAGGAGTGCCATAACTTTCGTATAAGGATCACTTGAATGCCTTAATTTTTTTTTTTTTTTTTGCTTACTTAAGTGCTACATCAAAATAAAAACAATCATTTGAGTGCCACTTCTAGCAAATCCTCCTATATGGATTTTTTTGCATTGTTGAAAAAATTGATTTTTTCTAAATTTTTGAATTTTTGTAGTTTATATTTTTATTTTCCTTCTTTACTTTTTTTTTTGTGCACTAGCTACAAAGGCCTCCCCCTTGGCTAGTGGGGCCATGAAGGCCATAGGTGAGGCCATTGATAGTGCAAGCGAGGGCCTTCGTAGTGAGGTCACCTCGTGTGGCCATTAACAAATAAAGATATATGGAAATAACATATATAGTCTTGAGAGCCGGTCTTAATAGTCATTTAATGGACATACCCAAAAATTGAAGATGAAATACATATACATACATACATACATATATATGTATATATATGTGTGTGTATGTATATGTATGAAATTGGCCATTTCTCTTTCTAACTAACAAAAGTTTTCTTTAAATGGTGAGTGAGAGAATAGGGTTTTGTAACCTGCACACAATTATAACACATACAATGACTTATAAAATAGATATTTTTGCATTTTCTAATATTCAGTTTTCCACGTCCGAAATTTTATGTTCGATGATGATTCGTTGATGAGATAATTGTTTGAAAGGCAAGAAAAAAGTGGAGCGAAGGCCATTTCTGCAATCCCGGGCTTTTGGGCTTGATCACTTTGTCATGTTTATCCTCAGCCATTGGATTCGAGCGGTTTAGTATCAGCTGTTCGATGATTGCGTGCTGTCAACGCTTCTGAATCACTCCTGTTGGTGGAAAGCTTGTGGAATTGGCCACTCAAAAGTGCCAAAGTCACAGCATTGCCCTTCCTTTCATCCCCAGCTTCAATTTTTCTTCCACCATCCCCTTCTTTCCAAACGACATATGTTAATAAAATTTTTAATCAGCGCACTAACATTGTCACAGTTTCTTTACATAAGCTGGTTTTTATAGAATCACACATTCAATTTCTACTTCTAGCATGTAGATATATTTTATTAACATGTTATGTTTTCATCTAAGATTATTTATGTAAAAAAGACTTACAATGACCTTGTACCTATTATATAGGGAAAATTTCAAATAATGACATGAAGTGTTCTCATTGTCTTAAATAATGGCTTAAAGTACCTTCTTTCTCAAATAAGGATCTGAAGTTAACTTTATTTCAAATAAGGGCCTTCAACTCATTACTTTATAAGGGCAATTTTGACTTTTAAAATTTCCTTTTTTTTAAAAAAAAATAAGAGAAAAGAACAGAGACGGGAGGGATGGCTCCCTCCCCCGCCTCTTTTTTTTTTTTTTTCTATGTTTAAGTTTTTTAATTATTAGCAAAAAAAATCTAATTTGATATAAATTGAAATTGTGTTTTGACGAAAATACCTCTAGTTGGCCGGAGTTTTTTGCTGGCCGATAAACTGGTGAGGCTAGGCCCTTCTTCGAAACAAATATAATCATTTCAAGTCCTTCTTTGAGATTGATGTCGCCACTTCCAACCCTTATTTAAGAAAATGAGTACATTTCAGGCTTTTATTTGGAATTTTCCTTATTTTGTATCCTCTTCAAAGTGCTTTTATATTGTACAATGGCGATACAAAACTTTTTTGCACAAACAAATTTTAGATAATGATACATAATCAAATTTTATTTTTTGCATGTAACTTTATGTTATAAATAGGTTTATATTCACATTATGAGATTATTTGTATAAGAAAACTTAGATAATGATACATAATGAGTGCACTTCCGCAGCACGCTGTCCTTGTTGCGTGAGAAAGGGAAAAGAGAAGGAGAGAAGGGAGAGCCGCCCATAGGAATTGCAAGAAGGGAAAAGGAAGAAGGGAGGAAGGAGGAGGAGGCCGAATTTGGTGGGCCTCGAGCTCGCCGGTGTTGACAAGCTTGGCCTCATGAGATTAGGCAAGGCAAAGCCTCGCTTGCCTGTGACAAGGCTTGAGCTCGCTTCTAGCCGATCATGTGGCCAATACCATGATTGGCGACCGGCCTATGAAGAAGAAGAAAAAGAAAACAAAACAAAACAAAACAAATGATTTTAAAAAAATATAATATAATATAAAAAAAGAAATTTTTTTAGATTTTATGGGTTGGTTCGATTAATCAAATTGGTTAATTTTTTTTTTTGGTTTTTCAATTCAGAATTTTTCGATTCGGTTTGATTCGGTTTTCGGTTCAATTTTTGACACCCTTACCTAATTTTCTATGCAATAAATATCTAAATATTTAATCAAAATTTAGGCATCAACTGTTGCCTATCTTTGAAGATGAGCTTGCAAATGTTGCATTCAAATATAAGTTGATATCTAAATTTTGTCCATGCATATGCAGTAGATAATATCTTACTTGGGACCAAGTGTCCTATGCATAATACATACTAAGATGGATAAGAAGATACGTGTAATTACAGATTGGGAAGGAGTGATACGGAGAGCGAACCCAAGTTTTTGGCAAATACCAGGGTATAATCTTATCTGATGATGCAGGGGAGCTACTTTTTCAAGAATCGGACATCTCTCCGGTTGCCGGTTGAAGCTACAAATTGTCGCCAAGGAGTCAGAGGTATCTCAAGTTGCCTTGATGGTGAGGATTGCTTTTTCCAGCACCAAATTGGTGTCTAATTTTTTATGCAATAAATATCTAAATATTTAATCAAAATTTATGTGTCAACAGTGACCGATTTATGGTAGGTTTTTTTTATTCCATCTATTTCACAATCGATACAAACAAAGTATCATCACTAGTATGATTCCAATTACTTTATAGTTCACAAGAATAAAGTCTACATTTGTTATCATTCTTACCGTGGAAATTTCGTATCTACAGATTTTTTCTATAAATAATTGTTCATCTCTCTTTCCATGACGAAAGATATATTACATGATTGTGTGTATTTTGGTAAAAAACGTTGAAGATATAAATTTTTTATATAGATTATGTTTTGAAGTACCTGGAGGCTGAATGTTTAAGCTGAAGGAAAAAACTTATGAATCTAAATTATATAGAAAAAAAGAGCTAAAAAAATTAATTTTTAAAATGTTATATTCCAAGATTGAGCATACTTTGGTCCTAAATGTTAAAAGAAATTGTTTATGTATGTGCAGATTGAATTTGAAGTATCTACAGGCTAAAATTTTAAATTGATTGAATCATTCTATAAATGGATCTTTGGTAACAAGGCAGGGAAACATAATGCACATTAATTGTTCAAATACTTTGAGGAAATATGTTTAGTATTGCATTGGCTTCTCTACAAACAACCAACTATAATGAAGACATACACCCTCAAATCAAATTCGTCAATCCCTGATCTTATTTTGTATATTTGACTCCAATACTAGATCCAGTTGCATTTTATTGGAATTGGAGCGGTGAAATGCATAGAGATTAGAAAGGCAAACAGCTTTCCCTATGTATATATCGAAAACTCAATGTCTTCGGCCCTTCCACTCGGAACCGTCGGATCACTGAATGCCCCCGGGACGAAAGATGGGGAGTCCATAAGTAGATTTAACCATTTGGAATAGCACAGGAAGCTGTAGTATTGCAAACAAAGCCACTGGGACAATGGCTAGCAGAGTGATGGGAATGAAAGCCCACTCCTGTCTCTTATCAATCACCATTGCAAGAGTTGCAGCAAAGGCCACCAGCATGAAAGCCAAGGAGAGGAAGAGTAAAGAGAGGCCCACTATGATCTTCTTAGGCAAAGACTGGAGAAAATCTTGTGCTTCATAGCGCGAAGTTAAAATGGCTAGGAATAGCAAGATGGCTGTCACGGAGGAGAACAAACCTAACGCATCCGAAATCACAAAAATATGGAAAGAATCATGTCCTAACAACAATGGCACTCCAATTTTATCGTCATTTCCTCCGGGCACAGTGAAAGCAGCTGCGAACAATACTGTGGCAATTAGAGTTAACACAAGCATAGATGAATTTGCCGTGCCCTTCACCCACTCCTCTCCTTTCGTAGTCAACTCCATGTGGTTCTCCACAAATAAATTCCAATATGTTCTCTTGCCCCAGTAGCTAGATGCCACGTAAGGGAGAACCCAGCTTTCCACAGCCTATGCATAAAACCCACAAATAGGAGTTTCAATAAGGGGACAGTGTAATCAAAATTTTCAAAAAAAAGCTGATGAGGGTACATCTCGAGGAGATTAAGACGTGTCCAATACTTGATGAGAAATTTTTTACAAGTAAAGTCCATCTTTGCTGGTAGAATTTCAAAGGTCACTTTCTTCAGAGCTTGGACGATGATCTTCTGCTTCATTTAGTCAAATAATATATACATGGAAATCACTATGTTTCTACTTTCCAAAGAATCAAGTTTCATGGAATTTGGAGTCTTCAAAAAGAATTCATGGAAAAAATATTGGGAAAATTATCTAAAAAGTCCTAAAATACTTGTATAGTAACAATTCACTCTTAAATCTCTCAATTATGCTAATTTAATCATAAAACTTTTGATGATTTGCTAATTTAGTCTTTCCAACCAATCTTAACCCTAAAAGTCCCTAATGTAGCGAGCTAGTCAATGTTAATAGTCCTATATGGCACTACCGGCATAGACAATGACAATTTTTACAATTTTTTTAAAATTTTCTTTTTTATTTTTCTTTTAATTTTAATTTTTTTTTCTTTTTTTTTGGACTCTAGGCTGGTAAGGTCGCCAAATGAGGCTTGATTGGTTTGGGTGAGGGTGTTGCGGCCCTTGCTGCCCTATAGGCGAGGGCCTCTATGCCCTGGCCTACCACACGCAAGGGTGTTGTGGCCCTCGCCTATGGCCAGCGAGGGTTGGGTAGTGATCCAGACGACCCAAAAAAAAAAAAACAAAAGCAATAAAAAAAATCTAATATATTTTAAAAAAGATAATAAAAAATAAAAAATTATCCACATTAGCACTGACATCTATGTCAACGATTTCTTTTTTTTTTAATCAAAATTGGGTAGAAGGCTCAAAATTGGTAAATCATTAAAAGATTTAAGATTAAATTGATACAATTAAAATGTTTAGAACTAAAATAGAAAATTATCAAAAGGTTTATCACCAAATTGGCATAATGAAAATATTTATGATTAAATTAACTATCATATAAAAGGTTTAGGTCGTTTTGGATTATTATCCCAAAAAATATTAAGAGCTAGTCAAGAAATCTAGATTGATTCTTTTAGTACTTCTGCGTGCTTCATTAAATCCAATGCATTGTATTTTGTTCCTAGAGTCCTTTGAGTCATGAGTCAATGGTAGCATTTATGATATATCTAGGGTTGTTGGTCTTTTCTTGGAAATAAAAGATAAATGTCTTGGGATTTGCCTATACTTAGAAAGTTGTTTCAAGTTGTAAATGTAGAGAAACCCCACTAAGGCTCCATTAACGGTGAGTGAATGTTTTCTGAATTTTTGGAAGTAAACAATTGGATTAGAGTTTCGTTAACTCTGCATCTCTCTGATATATTCCATCGAATGGTGAATTACATACTTCATTTCTTGAGGTGGATGGCTTAGGTATTGAGTATTTACTCTTTATATGCCATATATTCTTAGTTGGATTCCTTAAGCAGTGAGCATTTATCCTGTCATATGTCTTGTATCTTGAGAGGATTCTTTAGGTAGAGATTTCTCTTATTGTGCTTGTGTTACCTTCTAATCTCCGATCCCTCTAGTATGAGTTGGTGTCAGAACCTAGGATATGGCTAGTTGTCTTTATTGTGGACTCAATGGCGCCCATCATGATGTCGAACTAGAATACTTGTGTAGAAATGTACAACAACGTCAAGAATAATCGGGAAAATTTCAATTATTGTGGCGTGATGATCCCAGCTATAACCCTAAAGAAGAAGACAACAAAGAGGAGATTGCCTCTTTCGCGATGATAGTCCCAACGAAACTAGTGAAGAGGCTCCATTGTGCCATCTTTAAAGGATTGGTGATTCTTATGATTTTGATGTCAAATTCGACATCTCCAAAAACTTCATCTATTGGCTTGAGAAATGTTGAAAGAAAAAAAAGTGCAACGTGTCTCCAGTTAGGATGCTTCGTTCAATTATAGCACTTGCTTCATATTCATATTGGGAAAATTACCCAATCTATCCTAAACTTATTACACAAGTGTAAATTCAATTCTAAACTTTTCAATTATACCTATTGAATCTTAAACTTTTACACGAAATTATAATATAATTTTTTCGGTCAACTTTCCCTGAAAATAGCTAACAAAAAAAATGTTATATATATTCTCAAAACTATCCAAATAAAGTTCCAGCCATCAAATTTTGAGAATTTTTCAAGAAGATATCATAAGATGACGATTATCATTACATGGGGTAATCAAATATATGAAAGGAAAGCTACTTACCTTATACCATTGGAGCTCTCTTTGCATTTGAAATGCTGCTCCGGCTACGCTACTAACCGCATCGAAATTAGGGTGGTCCGCTGCTCCTGTGTACGCTGCTGCTGCGCTCATCATATCCTTCGATTCTCTCTCTGTAGGTGCTCGAATTAATGACAACTTACCGGTTGAGCTTACCTTCAAAAAGAGTGAGAGAATCCTTTCTTGGCGATACTTCACAGCTTCTGTCGCCAACCTCTCACCATGAGGCCAAGTCCAAATTAATTGTGGGAAAATTTGAATATATAGCTTCATGATTTCAGTGATTCCCCTTCTTGTAGCTTCATTTAACGAGTTTTTCCTCTGGAAAAAATCGATGAACTCAGTAGTTTTCTCATGAGAAATTGCATCGCAAACTCGTTTTGTCAACTCAATTGCCGCCATGTGTCTCCGCTTCACCTCGTGAATCCTCTCGATTATAGGAACTACAAAATGTTAAAAGAAAAAATGAAAACGAATAATGAAGGGGCGGCTATTGGATTTATAAAAATAATAATAAATAAAAATAGTAGTCCAGCTTTGCATCCTAATTTTTGTTATCAGACACGACAGTTTACTATTTACCGTATTTTCTCACGAAAGCCCCTAGCACATTGGTTTCGGTTGGCGGGTGATTGGGAAAACGATATGTAATTTTTTTTTTTTTTACTCTTTTAAAAAAGCTATTTTGACCTTTTTTCTCCATTGGTTTAGTCCTCAAATGCAAAGTGTGATGTTTATGACGAGTTTGATAATCATTCTGTTCCTAAGAACAATTTCTGATTAGAAATTATTCTTTTTTATTATATTCCCGGGAACAATTTTTAAGCATTTTAAACCATTGGGTAACTATCCAATTTTTTTTCCATAATACAATTGCGTTTTGTACCGTTTTGATAATTTCTAATCCAAATATATTTTTTTAAATTTTTAAATAATTTTATTATTTTTTTCTTCTTCTTTTTCTTTTATTTCTCTTCT
The DNA here is from genome assembly GCA_019915205.1 of Eucalyptus rudis. Taxonomy (NCBI): domain Eukaryota; kingdom Viridiplantae; phylum Streptophyta; class Magnoliopsida; order Myrtales; family Myrtaceae; genus Eucalyptus; species Eucalyptus rudis. The sequence goes on along the minus strand of JAHMTN010000007.1, from coordinate 12,344,059 downwards.
TCTTCTTCAAGCATTGCCGATTGTTAGCCTTGGGATAATTGGCAATTAGCCAGCCGAGAGCCCACGACCTCGCCGGAGTATCATCGGCCCTCAGCAAGGCTGCACCTCATCGGCCGAGCCTTAGTTGGGCGAGCGGCTTTGCCAGCCACCAGCAAGCTCGCTGAATTGGTTGCCAATGACCGACGGCGGTAGACAACATTGACGGTTGAAGAAGAAGAGAGAGGGAAGAAGAACAAGAAGAAAAAAGAGAGAGAAAAAAAAAAGATGGGTTGGCTTGATCTTGTAATTGTTCTTGAAAATAAATAATCAACTTTTTTTTTTTTTTACTTCTGGATTATGTTCCAAATCTATTCTCGGGAACAAAAAAAAATAGAAATTTGTTCTCGGGAACAAAAATTTTACCAAAAATTTTACCCGGGAGCAAAAGAATAGAAATTTTTACTGTTTAACCGATTGTCAAATGCGCCTTTAGTAATTGCTGATGCAATGTACTAAAAAGGTATAAAGACATTTTTGGAATTTTCCAAGAAAAGGTTTATATCATGTCTGGAAGAAAAACAAATTGGATGTGAAGAAAGTAGAAGTGATTAGAGGGCAACTGAAGAAAGTGATCTTCCTTGAAGTTCAAACGAGGCTTTATAATGTTAATCATAATTAAGAGAATATAATTATGAGAGTTAACCAGATGGAACAGCTCTGAAAATAACCACACCAATGACATCTGTCCAGCTAGAGCAGATCATAGTAGTCTTTGCATATATAAAATTATTTTAGATAATAATATTCAAATATGCATAGCAGCTGGTAATAAAAATATCATATTGCTCGTACAATCCATTGTATTGTTAGTCATGCTCAGCACAAGAGGAATTTGTTTTTCTTTCTCCATTCTATCTGTCTCTAACAAAATCAAAACTTGCACAAGAGATCACAAACCGTTGCGTGAAGTTCGAGTTTACTTGTTACACCTAAATGACATAGTGAGCAGAGTTAACTTGACTATTAAAAAAAACTTCTGATTCATAAAAATACACAACAATACTATACTTCCGTTTCCCTTTTGTTCTTTGACAAAAATAGAAGTAGGGACAAGGCCAAAGAGCATTTCGGGTGCATCCAAAAGTTGGGTCAAGATGACAAGCGCAACTACGGGCAAAAGTTGTGAATAAGTTTTGCGAACTGTAGTATTTTTTGTTTTTAGTGGTGATTTGGTGTTTGGGCTAATTTTTGCATACTTTGAATGGTTCACCTTCTCAATCTCGGGTAATTTGAGAACGCATTCTCCCATATCGGTCTAATGTATTCAGGATCTTATTTTTTGGAGAGCTTCCAACAAATCTGAAATACAAAATTATAAGAAGAGGAGCAAGCTCCTTTAATACCTAACCAATAGCTTGTTGGTACAGAATATATAACTTGGGGTGGAATTCTCGGATGCACAATTTTGTTGGGACCCACGAAACTCGCTCCCATTGAAATATTCTTCTACTCCAAGCCCTCCCGAACAAGTTATTTGATTTTTCCCTCCTGCTCCTATTACTACTCTTTCACGCCTTTTTAAATTTGCCAAATAAAAGTCTAAATTTACTATGTAATAGGATATAATGATAAACCCAAGCCATCATCTATTGCAACCTTATTTTGGAGTCGATGATGCTAGGGCCTTGCCCTCGGTCCCATGCCCAATAATTAATAGAGATAATGAAGCGAACATGATTTCGCCAATCGAGTTTGACGGAGAATTACTAGGTTTACGTAACTCTGTTCCCTATCATCTGCTTAGATCAATTAGCCATAAGCAAGAAATTCCTTGGTTAACATCAAATCTCCCCTCAATTTGCAGTCTTAAGTATATATTTTTTTAGACTTTTTGCAAAAGAAATTGGTGAATACTTACAATCTTTCAAAATAATAAAATATTAACACAGAAAATTTATGAATAATTTCGTTTGAATTTGAGTAATTTTTTGAAGGATTTTTGTTAAATCAATTGACGGTATAAATAATGTGGATGGTACGTGGAAAAATTTAATTACAGAACTAACTTCAAACATGGATGTTACTCATTCAATGATGAATGAGTTAATGGCTTTTTTTTTTCACACAGGCAGTGGGCTTAACACAAATTCTTTTCCAAATTGTGCCAAAGAATTAATTTCTACTTAATACTTACAAAAGAAGTAAAAAGCAAACAGGCCAAAGAATTTTAGTTGGACAGAGAGAACAGAGATAGAGACGGTATCTTGATAAAAGGGAAGCATACCTATAAATTTGGCGGCATTCCAAAGTGACCTTGTAAGATATTGAAACGCTACAATCAATTTGCAAAGAAAACCTAGTCATTGGATATGAAATCATTGTAAGACCTCATAATTTGTTTGTCACATTGTCCAATCAAGTTCTGCGATACTTATTCACTTGGTTAAATCATATGTGGTTCTCAGGGGATAGCTGATCCATAAAGTAGTTCGATTTCAGGCCATTATTCAAGTAAAACTAGGTCAAGAAATCAGAATTATATCCTACAAAGAAACAATCATTTCCAGTTTCCTTTGCTAGTACAGAGGATCTAAGGAAAATGACTTAAAGTTCAAAATCATGAAAGCTCCTAAGATAATGCCCAACAACAAAAATGCATACCTACCCGGATCGGAATTTTTATTTGTTGGTTCGTAGTTCAAGCCCACCGGAATACCTTCAGTTCAGAAGCAAAAGAGCAGGTGATGAGCCAGGTATGATCTTCTTTAAGGGAATCAGTAATGAAGAGATGCGAGTGTAGAAAGTACAGACATTTGTACATCAATGCTTCCAAAGCACTCAGCCTGGTTCCGCTGGGAAAGTGAGACTCATTGCGCGCCAGCACGTCCAGTATGTCAAGGTGATTAGCATCCTCTCCCCTTCTCATGGTAATTAAGTCAGGATACCGCCCCACAAGATAAAGGGTGATATCTGTCCAAATTCACCAGCAAAGTTGATCAGGAATTAAGATAAGTCAAAAATGAAGGAAAAAACAGATGGAATTGAGATAAGAGTAAGAGTAATCGTACCATGACAACCATTGAGAGTGAGATCTATAATGGTGTCAATCACAGAGGAATTGCTGAAGGGATGACTTGGCTCATCGTCGGTCGTACTTTTAGCCAGGAACCAGGCAATCTCCTCATGCACAGAAGCTGCCCGAGCAGATATTCTCAAAGGAACATGTCCTTTGTTATCTGCAAGTTGCATCAACTTAGGATTACCTCTAACTAATGCCTTCACCATCCTTATCCTTCCACATTTGACAGCATTGTGGAGGGCTGTGCAGCCTTGACAATCAACCATTTCAAGCGCTTCTGGATTCGGAGACAAGAGCTCAACTAGGTTCTCCAAAAATTGGTCATGTGCACTCAAAGCGGCCATGTGAAGCACTGTTTCTGATCTGCTTGTTATTTTGGCGGTCTGTGAAGCATTATGTTCTTTGAAAAATCTTGTAGCAGATTCCCAATCGCCCTTGAATGTAGCTTGCAACAATGGTAGGTAATAGTGGTCATCCACTTCCTCTTCGGAATTTTCTGCACTAGACGCAAACTTTTCAGATCATTCAGTTAATACTTTTATCCTTGTTGGCATTGAGAAGTGTCCCAGAAAGAACAATTTCATGAAGATCCGGCCCGGATATTAATTTCACACTGAAAAAACTCTTTTGAGGGATAACGCACCTGAAGCAGCTGATCCAACGCTTGCTAGAGCATTTTCAATATCTGTAGGAGAAAGAGTGAGCACTAAGTCCTTCGCATACTTTTTTTCCCCCTTTATTCTAGCCAAGGTCAGCATTACGTTCGTTTGGTGATAAAGTAAATAAAAAGAACCATGAGAAAATACAAGTTCTAGCATATTTGGGACCCCATCGATTATACCACATTTTTCCTCGGTTGGAACTTGAACATGTACCTGCTGCTGGTTCTGCCGGAATCGAATTTCCTTGCTCTTCACTTGGTTGCGTCGCCATTGGGTTGCTCTCCTAGTTACAGCCTTTTGACAACAAAGTAAATGGAGAATGCAAGAGAAGCCTTCGACTTTCCTAGAAAGTTGAAGCTCTAATGTCAATCGGCTTTAGTTGTAAGGGCCCGTTATACCATATGGTTCTCCTTGATGAAAAGTCTGTCAGCGATGGAAGATATAACTCATGAAAATTAAGTTAAATATGGCACAAATTTATAAATTTCAGATTTTTTTAGTATTAAAAAATAGAAAAATTATCTGAGTTCTTTCGAGCTTGCCTCTCTCTCCTCTCTCTTTTTCCACTGCCGACCGAAGTTGTGGTCGGCAACAATTCTCTCACAGTGGATGGGACCCACATTTAAACTAACTTTTTAGTTAAAATTTTTATTATTATATTAGGGAAAAGGATTTGGACCGTAAACCCGATCTGCCTACCGGAATATGACCCGCTTCAAATTAAAAACTCATTTTAAAAATATTTTTTAATTCATTATTTTAATTCATTTTAATTCTTTTATTTTTCTATTTTCTCTTCTTCTTCTCCCTGTTCTCTCCTTTCCGAAGCACGCCTCCCCCTTGCGCTCTCCTTCACCGAAGCTCCTCACCCGAACTGACGTCACTTAGACAAGGCCTCGCCGGCGCTCAGGACACCGCCGAGCTAACACCCAGCGTCGTCCACTCCGAACGCCACTCGTCGGCCGACCTCCCCGCCGCCGGCCGAGAGCCACATCACGGCCAAACACCAAACAAACTACGGCGACGATGGAAACGTGGCGAACGACTACACGGCCGACGCCCAAGGTCGCCCAACACCACTGGAACATTCCCATAGATCACGGCGTGCACGGACGACTCGATTTCGGCCAAAAACGGGAGGATCAAAACTAGATCAAGCTTAGCATTTCGTCGAACGGGTGAAGGGGGCTCGCGAATCATGAGTTTTCCGGCTCAACTTCAACCGGTATTCTCGACGTAACTCTCGACAAACAGACAACGATACACACAGTAGCTGGACAAAAGATGGTCGGGGCTGGAGCTCGTCTGAGCTGGACAACCGCGAGCTCCGCCCCGGCACGCCCGAAAACAGGGACAAAATAGGGTCGGGGCTTACCGGAGCTTCGGCGCGGGAAAGGAGGCACGGCGGCGGGTAGTCGGCCACGATTCAGGCGCGGTGGCCGGCGGTCTCTGCTCCGACTCTCTTCCCTCGCTCTCACTCGCGGCTCTCTCGTCGGATCTCTCCCTCTCTTTCTGGATTTTTCAGCCGAAGAACCCCCTACTCTTGGTCCAACCTCTCCCCTTTTAAGCAGCGTCGCCAGCTGCTGCCAGCTTGCCCAGGCCGGTCGTACCGCGCGAAATTTCCCCACTGCCCGCGCTCGTCGTACGCCGGCCTTATGCAGAGAAGAAAAGAAAAAGGTGGCTGTATTTTTAATTTGCATTAATTAAATTTTTAATTTTTTTTTTCAAAATGGTCATTTAAAAGTGTGGATTATTACGGACTGACTTTCTCCCAGATTCACATGGGTTGAAAAGTGACATGATTTTTTTTTTTGTCAGTCCTATTCTATTTCTACTTTACATTCACTCTCAGACTTTTACCCTGCCTCTTGCAAGACGTGGGAGTCGAAATCCACTCCTGAAACTTATGCATCCCCACTCCATTCCTCTGAGAATGTGGGGATTTGAACCCCTCACCTTCCCCTTCCAAGTTGAAAGAATGGTCACTAGGGCGAATCTCAATGATTAAAGTGACCTGGGTTGAAAAGGGGGGTTTGGTGACATCGACTTAAAATCTGAAAAAATGCATAAAGGTTTTTTTTTTTTTTTTTGGTTGGTGCATAAAGGTTTGCACAGGAATCTAGAAATGTGATATTTTAGATTGACTATACTCCGTTCGTTTCGCGGAAAATATCATGTTTCCGAAAAACATTTTCTTAAAAGTCATTTTCCTGGAAAATGACTCTATTTTCCGATATTCGGCCAAAATCTAAAATTTGAGTGGAAAATATTTTCCGTCGTTCGTGAGCTCATTTAATTGTTTAGAAAAAATTATCAAAAGTTAAATTTTAATATTTTTTAAATGATTTTTTAATTATTTATATTTTTAAAAATCGAAATATTATTTATTATTTATTTTTTCTTTTTCTTTTCCTCCTCCTTCTTCCTCCTCCTTCCTCCGCCGTCGCCTCCTTCCTCCTCCTTCTTCCTCCTCCTTCCGCCACTGCCACCTCCTTCCTGCCTGACGATGGCCGGCTGCCCAGCGGCCGACCAAGACCCGGTGGCCAAATCCGGCTAGCTCGAGGCTCGGCCGATCTCACCCGAGCTCGTCGGATCTGGTGACAGAGCTCGAGCTTGCTTGGATCCGGCGAGCCACGAGCTCCGCCGCCAAATCCGGCGAGCTCGAGGCTCGGTCGATCTCACCCGAGCTCGTCGGATCTGGCGACAGAGCTCGAGCTTGCCTGGATCCGGCGAGCCGCAAGCTCCGCCGCCAGATCCGGCGAGCTCGAAGCTCGGCCGATCTCACCCGAGCTCGCCGGATCTGGTGACAGAGCTCGAGCTCGCCTGGATCGGGAGCTCGAGCTCTGCCGCTAGATCCGGCGAGCCGCGAGCTCCGCCGCCAGATCCGATGAGTTCACGGCTCGCCACCGCACGATGAGCGGCCTGGACGGTGGGCTCCCCGCGAGCCTCCCGGCGCCGCCGCGGTGCTCCCTCTTGAGCCGGATCCTCCCGAGCGGCTTCGAGCCGCCGGGGAAGCGGAGCGCCACGGCGGCGGCGGAGCAGGCGGGCAGGAGCGACCGGGGAGGGCGGAGGCTGATCCCGGAGAAGGACGTCGTCGAAGCCGGCTTCGTAGTAGGGAGAGCAAGAGAGAGAGAGAGAGAACGCGAAGGAAGAGAGCTCGTGCGAGAGGCGAGAGGCATGGAAAATGATTTCCTCTTTTCAAAAGAGGAAATCATTTTCCAAGATGTCAAGAAGGAATTTTCCGTTGACCGGAAAATGTTTTCCTTGACCGTGATTTTCCGCCCACCCGAACACCGGAAATTTCGGAAAATATTTTTCTGGAAGTTATTTTCCGCGAAACGAACGGAGTCCGTGTCCACACTCTCCAGAAATCTCTTTTCTCTCTTTCCTCTTTCACGACGTGTACAACTTGAGCACAGCCCTCAATAATTTCATACATACGCGGTTTCACACTTTCTCACATGCCCTCGTCGGACGGCGCACGCAAAAAACGTTCCATCTTTATTTTATATTTTTCTGCAAATATGAGCTAATTTCAGTGATTGACTTTCCATCTAAATCTTTATCCTCTCCATTTTCCTTACTTTCCCAAAGACTAAACAATTTCCCTACTCAGTTAATTATTGTTTTTCTTAAGAAAAGAATTCTGATATTGAGCTTTTGAAAATACTCATAATAAGCTAAATGCATATAAAAAACTTTAATAACTGAAGATGACCATATTCTCAACTTATGAGATAAGGTTAAAGGTGTTCATGGGTCACTTTTACGCGAAGGTCACATTAGCGCAATCCACACTTTTAGAAGGTTTTTTGAGTTGTCGATGAAAAGAAAATAAAAATAGCTAAAAAGAATGGTTTTTCCCATGGTGCTCAAAAAGTACTTGTCTAAGGTGGTGAATAAAAATATACGGATATGTATATATTGAAAATTACCAAGATCTTCATAAAACCTAACTTAGAAATGTTTCAGATTTTAGGCCCACTATCCAAATTGTTGGACTTATGAGTTCGGCCATTTCATGATGGTCTGGATCATATTCAGTTAAATCCAAGGGCGGTTAAGTTTTCTTTTTCTTTTGGTGAAACGAAGACCATCGTTCAGAAATTAAACCAATCAAGTTACATCACTTGTAGTCGAAATACTATAAAGTGCATCCTTACACGAAGTATCTTCGATAACATTTGGAATACTAGTGAAAATAGTAAGCTGCATATGCTGCTCCTTTCCCAATCTAGCCAGAGAATGCGGTGCTTCCGTTTGCTTCTCTCTATATATGCTCAATTCACAGTATGCCTGCATTCTTTCCTTGCAAGTTCCTGCACTCCACAAAGAGAGGTTCTATGAGAAGATTGTGAGACTGTTTGTTCTTAAGAGCATAAATAACCGCTAAAGCATCTAATTCATCATGGAAATGAAGAGCACTATTCGAAACACTAGGTCTAATTTTGCCTCCTAACGTCCAAATCTCAGCAATAAAAGCATTCGCTCTTCCTGTGTTTCGAGGAAAACTGGCTATCCAGTTCCCCTGATGGTCTCCCACAAGAGCTCGAGTTTCTGCTTCTCCGTTCTCTACAGACATTAATTGCTCTGTCCGAGTTAAGCTTAATCCCCCCTTATTCAGGTTTCCTCCATTCCATCCCCTGCCTTGATGAGTAGAAGAGTTATATTCCTCTTCCTAAAAGCATGGGTAAATGCAGAATAAAGAAGCAGACACATGCAGACAAATCATATAAAGACGAAAAGGAAGTTGTGTTCGTGTGTTATGTGAATATGCTAGAATAGAACAAAAACGGAGTGCTCGTGTGAATGTGTGAGGGGTTGACGGAGAGGAATGCAAAGGAAGTTATCTTCGAAGAACACTGCAAGCATCATTGGATGTCTGTATAGGTTTAAGGAATATTGGTTGTGAAAATAAGGAAAATAGTTTGAGCACGTAATTAAACTCCTGGCTAGCACAAACAACACAAGCATCACAAGGGGAAACTGTTGTTGGGCAATAAGGAAAATAGTTTGAGCACGTAATTAAACTCCTGGCTAGCACAAACAACACAAGCATCACAAGGGGAAACTGTTGTTGGGCAAACACTTATTGACCAAGTTCCTACTGTCCGAAAAATATCTGATTATAATCTGCAATTGTTCTTATACAAACACATGGTCAGGTAGCCCAATTGAACTTGATAAACAACATTTGGGATCTCGTGGCAGAAGGCTAATCGAGGGAGATCACCAAGGGAGAGCTTTACTGGGGAAGATAGCCAAGGGAGAGTCCAAAGTCTGAGCCAATCAACATATTTAGTTGAACCCACATTCAATCAAAAACTTAAGCCATTGAGTTATAAGCTTACTAGGATACATTAATTGCTCCATACTACATCAATTATTTAAGGGGAAAGTACCAAAAAAGTCTTAAACCTATTACATTTATGGCAATTTAGTCCTAAATATTTTAATTATATTTCAACAATTTGCCAATTGGTCACATGGATGCCATAAATGACATGCCTGGTGTTGACATGGAAATATTTTTTTGAATTTTCTAATATTTTTGTGGATAATATCATTCATTTTCGTAAAACATATAAGCGATTATTTTTGCTTTACAGAAAATGAATATTTTGAAAATCATTCTAGCAAAAATAATTGATTGTATCGCTTACAAAAATGAATGGTTCACGAAAATATTTAGACATAAATTATTATCGATATTGTAAATATTGTTCATTAACTAATTATTTTAGGCTATATAAGCTATTATTTTTAAGAAAATATTATCCAAAACATTTATTTTCCTGAAATAAACATACCCTAAAAGAATTTGAACAATGGTCTCCTCATACTGGGCTGTTCTAACTCTGAATCCTTCGTTCACAAGCACGACACTAGAGGCTCCAATAATGTTAGTCAACGTCAGTAATGAAAGAAATGCTCTCAACTAGAACAGAAAAAAAAAAAATGAAAGAGAAGATCAGGACAGCAAGTACTTAGCATTAACGAACAGCACATCAATGAAACAATCACATGATTACACATACCAGAACATACGAACAGCAAGCACACACAGTATAGATATAACCCGTAACTCTACACATCGGTACGAACACAACACAATAACCACATCAGCAACTCAACGTATTCGAAATGGACATCCAACTGGTCGCGCGACATTCCCCTGCTGCCCGTGCTTGTCGTACGCCGTTCTTGTGGAGAGAATAAAAGAAAAGGGGCCGGGCTAAGTCTGAAGTCTAGCTCGGCTATGCCGCATTATTATTATTATTTATTTATTTGAATTAATTAATTTTTTTAAGTTTTTTCAAAAAATTTATAACAGTTAATACCAGCAATGCGGATGTTCCTAATGTCTATATGTGATGCAATTTAATAAAAATTATTTTTGTTTAGGGATTAGAAATTAATTCTTTTTTTTTTGCGATTAAATCCTAAATAAATAGATAAAATTTATGTGTCAATGTATAGACATATATATAATTTGAATGTACATCTTCTTGAGATGAATAGACATTATCTCAAATTTTGGAGGCTCACATTGACATAAAACTATTAACCACAGAACACCTAGATATAGAAGGAAAAAACTACATGGTGCGAATTCAGCGGACCGAAAATGATCCAACTCTTTAGTTACCTAAATAATCTCAAGTTCATTTCGTAAAAAATAAGTGATTTTTCAAATCACTTTATTCGAATTTTACTCATGCAATTATTTTTTCTTTAAATTTAACAAATATGTGAATAATCTTACATATTGGCTGGCCAATTTCTTTTTTTCGAGGTAGAAAATCCGACTAACCCAGCCACTTCGGACCTTAATTTTAGGTCAGGATTGCCTTGGGTCCATCTCAATTCTCTTCGAGCATGTCTGCATAGATTTTTAGTTTTCTCTTTTTACTTAATTTATATATTGTGATAATGCATTTTGACCTTTTCTAGCTCGTAACACTTGATATTTTGACAATATATAGATGTTGGCACTTAGATCATATGTAAAATTTTTCATGACCTTTTTATAAGTTGGATTATATTTAGCTTTTGGTGGAAAAATATATATTCTTTTTTACTTTTTGAATAACACAAATAGAATAGCTTTTGAAAAATTTGGGTCGATATGAATTAAAAAGTTTCAAATGTTACATTCCGCAGAGGCTTACAAAGGCATGATAAAAAGATAAATTGCTAAGACTTAAATGGAAAATCGAATATATTCATTATAACATTGGTAATCTGTTAAGTACTTGTAAAATTTCAAAGAAGTTGGTGATTTGCTAATTTGATTTGATATGTGGAAGCCAAGAAAAAAAGGTGGAGAGAGGGCCATTTCTGCAATCCCGCGCTTTTTGCGCACGACAACTTTGTCATGTTTCTCCTTAGCCGTTGGATTCAAGTGGTTTAATATCAGCCGTTCGATTAATATATGTTGTCAGCGTTTCTGGATCACTCCCGTTGGTGGAAAACTCGTGGAATTGCTCACTCAAAGGTGCCAAATCACGGCATTGCCCTTCCTTTGTTTATCGCCTACTTCAATTTTTCTTCCACCGTCCCCTTCTTTCCAAACAACATACGTTAATAAAAATTTTAATCAGTACATTAACATTGTCGCAGTTTCTTTATATAAGCTGGTTTTTGTAGAATGACACATATTCAATTTTTATTTTTAGCATATATTTCATAAATAGTTTATGCTCTCATTCTGAGATTATTTATGTTAAAAAAAAAAAGGCATAATGTATATTCTCTTCCAAGGGCTTTTATTTTGTACAATGGCAAAATAATTTTTTTTTTGCACAAATAGGTTTTGGATAATTTTTTTGGCAAAAATAATTAAGATTTATTTTCTCTCTTGTTTTATTTTGTACAATGGTGATACACACACACATATATATACATTTTTTTTAGCAATGTTTATCACCTGCCGAGTGGCCATGACTTCAATATTTGTTGACTTGTGTATTGACTTCTCGCTGGCCGGTGACCTCGCTTGTCATGATTTTAAGCAGCCATCCCATCTTTTATTTAAGAATAGTATCGTGAGCATGTGCCTTTAGCAAAAGAAAAGTAATTATCTTTTGTTTAAGAATGGTATTGGGGAGCATGCACATTTTTATTATTTTTTAATAAAAAATATTTGTTGTTTCTAGTGGTCTCTGACTTGAGTTGCATCGACCAAGTGCAATCACATGTTAGATTTGTAAATTTTCTCCTCTCTTTTTGCTTTATAATTTTTTGAAATAAAAAAAGGGGATATATCTAAAGTGGCTGACCATATGTACGTTCTTCAATTTTTCAGCACCATCCATGTGTTTGCTTTTATCATAAGTTAATTGTGAACTAAACTTAGTGACTTTAGTTCTAGTTTCGATTTAATTAAGGATTGAAGTGTACATATATGTCTATGTTTATATGGATGTAGATGTATTTAATACTGTATCATGTCTATATGGAGAACCAAGTGTTGGTCGGCGGCTCATAAACAGATAATAAAAAAAGTCACTTTTTTCTTGAGCCACCAGAAAAGGCCAGCATGGCTTGAATGACATTAGAAAAAAGAAGGAAAGAGACCCCTTCAATTAACTGGTTGTTATGATTATAAGTAGCCCATCTTTTGCCTTTAGCAAAAAAAAAGAAAAAACAAGTAGCCCATTTTTATTTAAGAATGATATTTGGGAGCATGCGCATGTTTCCGTTGTTTTGTCAAAGATGTGAATAAGAGTTCATTGACAGTATATGGTATTTGTTTTTTATGCCGTTTCTGACTTTATTAAGTGCGTTTACATGCCAAATTTGAAAATTTTGTACTCTCTTCTTGTTTTATTTTTTAACAAAAAAAAGGATATATCTATAGCAGTTGATCATCTATGCGTTATCTATGATTTTTACGGGATATACAAGGAATATTCCAGCCCATAAGCTTGCTAATATAAGTAGTATTACATTAAAGTGACAAAAAGCATAACAACACTTCGTATATGATTGATTCTCCATTGGTTAATATTTTAGTAATCCTAAATTACATCCAAAGTTTATAAATGAAAAGGCATGAATAATTTTTCATCCAAGAAAAAGTGTAATCCCTATTATTTGCTGGATAATTCAAAACAAGTGTTTAATGATCAGCGGACCATTACCTATTAAACAAAACTCACACTCTCCCATCACAAAGAGCGAACACAATGAAGATGGAGTCGACAGAGAAAGAGAATCCCAATTTGAGGGTACTCAAAGGCTTAATAAATTCAATTAAGGAGAATTAATAGAAATTTGAGGTTTTGCAAAGAAATAACGACTAGGAATCAATTCTAAAAGCTGTAGGAATCATAGGCAATCAGGACTCAGATGCCAACGAGAGATGGTATGGATTACCTACATTTTTGTCTCGCATTTTCTACAAAAAGAGAGGTTTGACTAAAACATAGTCTTGCCGAAAGAAAGGGAATTTACTTTTGGGTGATTTGAATAGCGGCGCATTTTCCCTTTTGATTGTGGACAAAAGACATTACTTATTAAAGCGAAGGATGATTTCATTTCATTTCTTTATGGGTCAATATGAACGTGACTTTAGTGTTGATATATATATCCAGGAGCATTGTCCAGTCTAATTAAGACCATTTCATGGCAAGGTTAGCGGGTAAAAGTCACAAAAAAGATAAAGGGGATGAACTATTCAATTCTGTCCTAACATCCTTTTCTGATCATTTGGAAGGTCATTTCCTGCTGCTTTACTTTCGCTTTCCTTAACCTTCTTTACTTTTGACGATGCTAGAATCCAATCCCATCTACGCAGGAAGGCCAATTGGAAGGCCATTGCCTGCTTTTCTGAACTTTCTTTACCTTCGACAAAACTTTCTTTACTTTTGACAAAGTAGCCATAGGTTTTGCTCAAAAAAAAAAAAAAAAAAGACAAAGTAGCCATAGGTGAAAGCACTCGGAATATGTAGTATATGTTTATGCAGGTCTTTGATAAGTGCAAAATGAGGTGGCATCAGGTCCTCGGCCTCTCAAGCAATAAGTTACGAAAACCATTCTCAGAGTGAATATTTGTCGCATCTGCCTGCAAACATGCGTACTCATGGCCTTCTCCTCAATTGTAATGTGTCTCAACAAGTCATTATCTCAATGGTACAAAAATCGATTGATTGGTACTTACTATCACACCAAATAAAATAGTTATGTGTGAAATCTCAAATCTTGCCATTGGAAAATGTGAATCTGTAGCCTGATTAATTTTATTTTATAGCGCAAGAATCATCACGCACCAAGTTATGAACGACAAGAATTTTTCCACTATCTTATAGTGTCAACTAGTTCCACCGTGTTGGTAGGAGAGATGGGCAACAATTTCGGTTAAGATGTTGTATGGTGATATTTTGGTTTATTCTTTGTTCGAGATATTGTATAAAAATGACAACATCATAGAGGCATCGATATCCCTCATTTCACTATAATTAGTTAAATACAACCTACATGCAATTAAATCCTAAGGATATTTGACCCCCTAATACCATGCAACATGCATAGCATAAAAACGGATTATAAATGTAATTTATATGAAGCACTAATCTAACTCTTTTTGGTACTTTTCTATGTTGAGTTAATGTAATAAAGCCAAAAATCAATCCCAATCTACAGGTGACCGAACATGCATTGAATTACTTCACTATCAATAATTTGATGGTGCGATGTTAATTCCTCCATGCAAAAATGATTATGTAATGCAATATGAAGATTTGCTTGAAAATTGTTTGATCACCCACTTTGCTGGGATATCACGAAAGAAGTGATGCCATCTCTTTTGGGTGCATCTCTCTGCAAATTGCTACACCGGGAACAACAAAATATATTTTGTACGCATTAATGTAAAATGAATCTTTTAAGACCGTTAATATATTTTTTACATTGAAAGTGCAATAATCAAGCCAAAACGTAGAGTAGTTCTCATTATCATGACCCTTAAAATTTTGGCCACATTTCGGCATGTTTCTTTTCATTAGTAATGTGATCCATAAAATTCTTTATCTTTGTTAGTGACACGTATTGATACAACTATGAACATTATCAAAAGCCAAATAGGAAAGAAAAAAGTGGGGAATTCGAATGAAAATTATCGATAGACTATGCATTCAGAACTTGGATGCTAACGTGAGATTATGTCGATTTTCTACATTTTTGCCTTGCATTTTCAACCAAGAAGAGAGGTTTGATGTAGACATACTCTTGCCAAAAGGGAATATATTTTTGGGTGATTCGAAGTTGAAACACCTTTTCCATTTTGATAGTGGACAAAAGACATCGCTTATTGAACTTATTTTGAAGGATGTTTCATTACTTTTCTTTTTGGCTCATCCGTGAACGTGAGTTTAGTATCTATGAAAATAATAAGGAAAGTACCTTGGGATATGGTCCAGTCTGTTAAGACCATTTCATGGCAAGGTTTTCTGTTGAACTTGTTTTCTAATTTTAGCTGGTAAAAATCACTCGAAAGACAAAGGTGATATTCAATTCTGTCTTAACGTCCTTTTCTGGTCATTTGGAAGGCCATTTCCTTTTCCCGTTGCGTTATTTTTGCTTTTCTAAACTTTGTTTACTTTAGACAAATTAGCACGCTTTTACATGGGAATCCACTGTGAGGGCCAGTCGGAAGTCTATGTGAATCTAGCGATTCAGGCGCGGTGGCCGGCGGTCTCTGCTCCGACTCTCTTCCCTCGCTTTCGCTCGCGGCTCTCTCGTCGGAACTCTCCCTCTCTCTGGATTTTTCGGCCTAAGCACCCCTCCTCTCGGTCCAACCTCTCCTCCCTTTTAAGCAACGTCGCCAGCTGCTGCCAGCTTTGCCCAGGCCAGTTGTACCGCGCGACATTTCCCCGCTGCCTGTCCTCGTCGTCCGCCGTCCTTTCTCGTACGTCGTTTGCCGTCGAGGAAAAAAAGACATACCGACCATGTATCTAAAAAGAAAAACATATATCTTCTTCAAAATGCTTTTATTTCGTACATCCGCAAAATAAAAATTTCTTCGCACAAATAGGTTTTAGATGATGATACATAATTAACATTTATTTTTTGCATGTAACTATATTTTATAAATAGGTTTGTATGCATCATGCGATCATATGTCCAATTTTTTTTTTTTTTATGATGACATATGTAACACACACACACACACACAGATATATATATATATATAATATATATATATACGTAATATTTTTATTTACTGCCTTAGATCAATACTTTCTAAGCAGCAAGGGAAAATCTTTCTCTTCACTTCTCATCGTCAATTCAACGTGTCTTCTCAAAATAATTTGAATCTAAATTGCATTGGTGTGCTCTTCTCGTTCAGATAGATACATTGACATTTTTAATTTTACCTCATTAAATTAGAACATCGGTATCCTCAATCAATAAGATTTTTATTTACATGTGGCTTCACAAAGTATTCTCAAAAGGTTAACATCAAACATTTTTTCTAGGAAAAGATAAGTGACCGCATATGGAATTTATGTTATCTTTGAAAAGGCTAGGAAAATGGGGCGGATAAAAATTTAGATTGAAATTTAATGGATGAAATCAGCTCATATTTAAAAAATAGAGATGGAACGTACACTCACGGACATGTGCGAAAATGAGCAATTTTGTATGAAATTATTGAGTAAAGGATGCCTTTTGTACAACACCGTTTTGGCCTTGCATTGAGCGACTTAAAGATGTCGTTGAAGGATTCTGCCAAAGTTCCTCCCCCACAATGATGTGACATTTTTGCATCTTCTCCAAGGTTCGTATGACGTCATTGCTTACATCCTCAAGAGGAAAGTCCGTGTCGTGTCCTGACATGGATCCTGACGGTTGCTAGGCGTCTCGCATGAAAAGATGGGAGAGATAGGGACAAGGCATCTGCACGGACCAACCATGGCACCCCAGTAATCGTCTTAAACCTTTCGACTAGCCCAATAATGGCACCCCAGTAATTGTTTATGGACCTTGAGGGTTGTTTTTCTGTGTGAGAGAGAGAGAGAGAGTCGGCTCATTTTCGGTCCACCAAATTCGGACGTCAAAAATGAGATAGCGTATGTGGCCTTGGTAACCCCTCGAGAAAATTTTATGTTTTGTAAAATTAAAGGGGATGTGCATTGAAAATTTTGGTTTACACGCTTTCCTTTGTTTATACCCTTGCTTCAATTTTTACTTGGTATCAAGGGAAGGCTCAAATGCCTCGGGGTCATGCTAATGATGATTTTTTTGGTCCATTCGAAATAGGAATGCCACTATCACTAAACATTGTAAAGCTTGTGGCAACATGAGGGTAGCACTTCTTTGAAGTTGATGAATTAATAGATTACCAAATTGTTGACATATATACTATAGTGATCATTATCTACTTATGATGCTTGCAAATTTTTTCTAAAGATTTGATAATCCAGCAACTTATTTGGAAGGGTGCTCACGAATCATGAGGTTTCTGGCTCAACTTCAACCGAGATTCTTGACGGGGCTCTCAACAAACAAACAATGACACACAGTAGCTAGAGAAAGGATGGTCTGGGCGAAGCTCGCATGAGCCGGACGACCGCGAGCTCCGGCCCAGCACGCCTGAAAACAGGGCCAAAATAGGGTTGAGGCTCACTGGAGCTTTGGCGCAGGAAAGGAGGCACAACGGCAGGTAGTCGGGCACGATTCAGGCACGGTGGCCGGCGGTCTCTCCCTCCAACTCTCTTCCCTCAGCTCTCACTCGCGGCTCTCTCGTCGGATCTCTCCCTCTCTCTCTGGATTTTTCAGCCTAAGAAACCCCCCTTTCGGTCCAACCTCTCCCCCCTTTTCAGCAGCGTTGCCAGCTGCTGCCAGCTGGCCCAGGCCGGTCGTACCGCGCGACATTCATCGTACGTCGTTCACCGTCGAGGCATCGTCCAAAACCAAGCGGAGGAGATAAGGGAAGAACGGGCCGGGCTGGGGCCGGCGCCGGTGGAAAGAGGATAGAAGAAAAGAAAAAGGGGCCAGGCTAAGAAATTATCTTAAAGAAATCTGTAATTATCTCTAACAATGCAAATGAATATCCCTATTCGCAACAATAAGTTGAATTCCGTCTCCTAACGTCCAAATCTCAGCTACGAAAGCATTCGTTCTACTTGCGTTTCGACAGGAAACCAGCTATCCAGTTTCGCTGGTGGTCTCTCGAGAGGCCTGTAGTTCCCGTTTCTCCGTTCTCTACGGACATTAAATGCTTTGTCTGATTTAACCTTAATCGACCCTTATTCAAGTTTCCTCCATCCGGCCCCCTGCCTCAATGAAAAGAGGAGTTATTTTCCCCTTCCTAAAAGCATGGGCAGATGCAGTATAAAGGAGCAGACGCATGCCAACAAATAACATAAAGACACTAACAAGGTTGTGTTTGCCGTGCTATGTGAATATGCGAGAAAAGAACAAACATAGAGCGCTCGTGTGAATGTGTGCGAGGTTGACCGAGAGGAATACAAAGGAAGTTATGTGCCAAGAAGTTATTTGAAAGTGAGTACATTCTAAATAGTATTTATTGGTAAGTTATTCACGAAAGAAAGTTATTCACCAAGTACCAGATGATTAAGTTACTGACCATACTTTTTCCACCAAAGACCATTTGAAATTTGCCAACAGTTATAGAAATCATCCAACTTCGAAAATTTTCCAAACGTTCCCTTGAATTTGTCCTTGCTAGCATGAAACACGAGGGGGCTGACCAATTCATGGGCCACATCCGTAATCATCTCACCGTGCAGTATTTATGGCAAAAGCAGATCAGACACATTGAAATACGACAGCAAAAATAAACGTCAAATAACACAATGAAACGTGGCACACTTGCAACCACCGAATCACCAATAATTTAAGTTGGATAGAAGGTACATTTACAGCATGTGATACCCCAAAACAAAAGTGCAGCGTGATAGCTACGCTTCAATTGTCATAACTTGTCCTAACAGCACGTAGTTGAGGATCCACATCACAACTATCCCCCATGGCCAATAGGTGGTTTCGACCATTTCGACGTACAAATTAATGCATTAATTAAGCGATAGAAAGGCCGCTGCCAAGGTACTTCAGATATAAATCCACTTCAACCATTCGCCTAGGACGATCATAACTTTTGCTCAGCAAAGTAGTTGGCACGTAGATTTATTTATTCATTTCTTAGTTCTATCCTTCAGGAAAGATCGATTGATATGACTTTTCCTTAACCTTTTGCCGAAGATCCATTGACACCAAAAAGACGTCCAAGTCTTTTGATCGTCAACTCGGACTTGATGAGACCAAGCAAGACGCTAAAGAGGTAAAATCTATTAAGCGTTGAAGGCTTCGAGTCTGCAAACTCAATTGATTGACGAGGGAACTAGTTGAGATAAATGAGCGAAAATAAGTGAGTCTCAAAGCAAAGGCGTAGATTACTAGGATCGATTAGGTCGACAAAAGGCTACAATCAAAATAATCTTCAAGGGGATGAAAATGAAATGTTGGAGCCGATGATTTCGGATACAACAGTCAGAGAGACAACCATGAAGGATGAAATCGACGCCACCGCCAATAAGTAGAGCCAAAAATCCAAAAAGGGATTAAAATGACATAATGATTAGAAAGTGGAAACATGAATTTAGGAAGCAACTACCAATAGTAATCATGAAAGAGCGGAGAAACAATCGTCGAGTGATGCCATCTTTTATTGCTTAACAATCATTCGGTAATAGAAATCGCTAAATTGCAGGAGTTACTTAGGATGTTTGATTTCTTTGTAACGCCTGAAACAAGACCATATATTGTCGTTTGTTTAGCCTTCACTTCTCTTAATTCTCTAGGGGCATGTCTAGATAGACTCTTACGTTTTTCCCCTTGCTCAATATAAATCTTGTGGCGACGCACTTTGGCCTTTTTAGCTTGTAACGCCTGGAATATAGTCAATATATAGATGTTGACGGTTAGATTCATATTAAAATTTTCATTACCTTTTAAAAGTTGGAAAATATTTAACTTTTGGTAGACAATCACGGGGTTCTTTTTTACACTTTTTGAAGAACAAGAACAGACAGGCCCTTGAAAAGTTTGGGTCAATCCAGATTATCGGGCTTCAAATATCACATTCGCCAAAGGCTTGCGAAGGAGTGATTCTAAAAAAATTAATTGTAAAGAAATAAAATGTAAAATCAGATAAATTAATTATTACATTGTCAATCTACTAACTGTACTTGTAAAATTTTAACGAAGTTGGTAATTTACTAATTTATTAGGAAGATAGTAAATTCAGGCTTATATAATTTAAAAGAAGTCAGTCACTTATTATTAATTTATTATGATATTGGTAAAATACTTGCATTTTACTAACCGCACTCGTAAAATTTCGAAGAAGTTGGTAAGTTGTTAATTAAATAGATTGATGATAAACTTATTATGGTGTTGCTAAATCGCTAACCGTCCTCGTACAATTCTAGAGGAGTTGGTCACTTACCAATTCTTTTGGACGTTGCTAAAATCCTGAATTAAATTTTCTTACAGCAGTATTTTAAATTACCAACATCTTCGGAAACCTATCCGCTGTTCAGGTTCCGTTGTTTATACAACCTGTTGGACTTCTGAGTTGGGCCGTTCCATCATTTTCAAAAAATCCCAAGGGGTGTTAAGAGGAGTTATATTGTTTTCGTAGTTGAAGTTCTGTCAAGTGCATCTTATACAAAATATATTCGGTAACATCCGGAGAGTGAATAAACATGGTTAACTGCACATGCTTCTGTTTTTCCCAATCTATCGACAGCATCTGCACATCCGTTTGCTTCTCAGTATATATGTTCAATTTGTTGCACCGACGTTCTTTCCCGTTTCTTGCACATTGACATGGAGAGGTTCTCTGCAAAGATCGTGAGACTATTTGTTCTTAAGAGAGAATTATGGAATTTTCTAAATATTTCAATGTATCTTGAAGAAAAATACATGAGCCTATATATAGGTTTTGTTAGATGACTATCTATAACATATTAATCAAAATATGCATAATCAAAGCAAGATATGAACGCAATTTTAGAAGATGCGGAGAATGAACAAAATTATCGAAATATCTCTGACACAAAACAATATGTCTAGTTCCATCTTTTAACTCCCAAATCTCAGCAATGCAAGCGTTTGTTTTCCCCGTGTTTCGAGAGAAACCAGCTAGCCAGTTTCCCTGGTGATCTCTCAAGAGACTACTCGTTCCTCCTTCTCTGTTCTCCACAAACATTAATTGCTCCGTCCGAGTTAAGCTTAATCCACCCTTATTAAGGTTTCCTCCGTTCGCCCCCTTGCCTTGATGAAAAGAGGAGTTATTTTCCTCTTCCTAAAAGCATGGGCAAATGAAGTACAAAGAAGCAGACGCATTCTAACAAATAATATAAAGACACGAAGGAAGTTGATTTCGTTGTGCCATGTGAACTCGCGAGAAAAGAACAAACACAAAGCGCTCGTGTAAATGTGTGCGAGGTTGACTGAGAGAAATATAAAGGAAGTTATCTCCCAAGTTTGTTTAGATGACTGGCATATTGGCTGTCGGAATACGGATATTTGCGTGATTTACACATTTGATTAGCACGAATGACACAGGCATTACATGAGCAATTGTTGTTGGCCAAACACTTACAGACCTGGCATCTGCTGTTCGAGATAGATCTGATGATGATCTGCTATTGTGGTCGGACAAACGCATGTGGTCAGGTAGCCCAACTGAACTTGATAAACAACAACAGACTGCTAAGAAGTTCACTCGTCCAACATATGCAAAATCAATTTCCTTATCTTTACATGAATTTTTTCCTCACTAGCCTGGGACGATTCCCGTTTCTTTCAGAATTCAACAAAGAAATGCCAGCCTTCTCAAGAAAGACTCCTCAATGAAGACACAGCTCGAAATTGGCTTATATGGGAAACACGAGCTCCTTCTATTAGTAATCAATCGGTTTAGTCCTTGCTCTATCCATTGGAAATTTATAACTAATATGCTCTTTAGACATTTCATTCAATGAGCCATGCTTTCATGATCAATAAACTCATCCAGCATACCATCGACAAAGTCTTATGCGTTAAACGTATTATCATGGCTTGGTTTTAGTCATTAGTTTCTTTAAGTTTGAGTTCAAATTTCGTGTCCGATGTCAATTAATTCAGTTAAAAGTCAGATTTATATCACCTAAAAGTCATTCTATATATTCTTTTTCATGTTGAGCCACCTAGTAACTATGATAATATTTATGGTGGGACATGATTGAACTTTACTCTTGAGGATGCAGGTGAGGACTTTGGGAGAAAGACATTAGAAATGCCAAAAGTTGTATACGACGCTCATTTGAGTGCGAAAAGCTTTTTTGTTTTGGATTACTTAAGTGCTAACTTGGATCTGAGTCATTAGAAATCCGATGTGACCATATTTTATTAATTTCTTAGTCCTATGTGGCATGTCGGCATGCCCAATCAACTTAGAACCTCTAAACGACATCGTCTAAAAGTTGTAAATAGTAATTGTTTGAATGTCAAATTTTGTTTAAAGTGATTATTTTAGTGTCGATCATTATTAAAAAGTGATTACTTCAATGCTTAGCACATTAGGTGCAAATGCCATGTGGACTAGATTTTTTAAATAATATGCCAAGTCATATAAAATTTTTAATTATAAAAGCCACGTATTATTTTTTGCCAAAAATTCTTGCCATTAGCATTTAAGTGATCGTTTTTTTCTCCAATTTAGCACTTAAGTGATTTGACAGAAAATTTCGACACTAAAGTGAATGTCGTACATAACTTTTGGCGCTTCTTATATCATTCTGTCCATCATATGAACTTTTGACAAGAGACGGTATTCTTGATTTTAATGACATGATAGTTGATCATTGCTAGGCCAAGCGTTGTTATGTTGTTTGTGCTATCCTTTGTTCCAAAATTTAAGTTTGAATTTCTATAAGAGTAGCAAGGCATTAATATTAACACCTAAATTTTGGTTAAAATATTTAAGATAAAATTGCGTAAGAAAATTAGGGACCAAATTGGCCCTAACAAAAAGGATTTTCACATCATCTAGGCATTAACGTTATATGCATCCACTAAGTTTTATTTTAATTTTATTTTCCCTTTATTTTACCTATTTTCAGATAAATAGAATATTAAAAACGAAAAAAAAAAAAAGCTTTGAGAGAGAGAGAGAGAGAGAGAGGGAGGGGTGGGGGGTGCTGCTCGGGGCCGGGGGCTCGGCTTTCGCCCCAGCCCCCTTAGGTTTTCTGTTCCCCTTGCACAGGCACGGGCCCATTCACCCTCAATCTTCCCCAGGCCCGGCCCCTCCGCCTCCTTCCCCTTCCTTCTTATTACTCGCGCTGCACACCGCCCGCGTAGAGGCCGACGACGCGCGGAGGACGCCCTACAGCAGAGAGAGGAGAATAGGCCGGCGACGGATGGGACGGGAGAGCAAGCGTCCTCAATGCCGCCGAACTGAGGAGCAGAGCAGAGGAGACCTGCTTTGCGACTGGACGGCGAGGGGACGCCGGTTCGGCCGCACCAGGGCTGGTCGGCGCGCCAAGGACCGGCAGCAGAAGCCTTCGTCGACCGGCCTCCTCGGCCTATAAATAGGACGTCCGCGAGCCCAGTTGAGGGCAGAGCGATGGATGAGAGAGAAATCGGGGCTGAAAGTAGGAGAGATCTCGGGAGCTTTTCAGAGAGATAAACCGGGAGCCGAGAGAGAGAGAGACCGGGAACTAGAGAGCCTTGGCCGACATCTCAGCCACACGCGGACCCAAGTCCGACGACCTCTCTAGGCCGACACGCTCCCCGAACGAGTAAGCCCTGCTATTTGCCTACCCTGTCTTTTGGGCGTGCTGGGCCGGAGCTCGCGGCCACCCGGTTAACGCGAGCTCCGGCCCCTGACCGTCCCTCGTTACGCCATCGTGCGTATTCTGGTTCGTCGACGAGAGCGTCGGCGCAGGTTCTCTCGTTTCGGTAGTGCACTTGAGCCGTTCGATAAAATGCCGTAATGAGATCTGGGTTTTATTTCCCTGTTTTGGCCGGAGCTGAGTCGTCCGTGCGTGTCATGCTCCCCGGTGGCGCTCCTGCGCTGCCGGATTCCCCGAGTGTTGGCCATTCATTTGTTCCGTTGCCTCCGTCGTTGTTACTGTGTGTCCGTCCGAGGACACCGGCGACGAGAACGCCGGTTGAGGAGCGGCGACTTGGGCAAAAGACCAAGCCGCGGCTTGGGCCAGCCAAGGCAACGCCCGAGTGGGCGTGTAGCCCGGCCAAGGAGGGCGGCGCCGTTGTCTCAGTCGGCCAAACTGCGGAGAGCAGAGGGTGCCGCAAGGAGTGAGGAGAACGCCAGGGGGTCTCGGGTCGGATCCGGTCGGTCTTTAGGGTTTGGTCTCTGGGCTGAGATGAATTAGGCATGTTGGGCTTATTTTGTTTTCTTGGGCTAGATTTAGTTTATTGACTTTTTAGGGGGAGAACCCATTTCTTCTCAACTGGACTAGGCCCGCAAATCAGCTCTTGTCCGGCTGGGGGGTCTCGCAACCCGGGGAGGCAGGCCCTGGCTGGCTTCGACCCTGGTAGGAGGCGAAGGTCCGACCCGGGTTCATTTATTTTATAATGTAATATTACATTATTATTTTAATATTAAGAATATTTTTTTAAAAAAATTAAAATTTCCGAAAATTGTTTGTTTTTTTCCAAAAACCAGAAAAAGCTTCAAAAAAGTTCTTTGAGTGATTTTTCCTAAAAAATATGTGAAAATTTTTAAAAGAAAACAAAAGGGAAATTGTGTTTAAATCCTTGTACACAAGTGTTGAATTGTTATTTGTGCATTTTCTTTATTTTAGTTACGCCATTATGATATTCGGATTGTTATTTCCTTAACCTGGTTAGGAATTGAATCTTAGAACTCGTGATTGGAATAAAATGCTACACAAATATTTTACTTGATGTTTAAATAAGATAAGTACTAAAAGAGTATTTGTTGATTAACTAATATAATTAAGTTCCTAATTCTAATTTCTTTAGTTGCACATGAGTAAAATATTTTTCTTGACACATTACTTGGGTTCCTAATTGACTTATCCCAAATCGATTAGTAGCGATTCCTAAATGAAATTTAACTTGCAGGTTCAAAAACTTAGAACATAAGTTGCGAATTGGTGGGTTTAAAAAAGCCCGGGTTAAACTTAGGCTCAACGCCAGCCATTAGCCTCCGCACACCCATGGGAGGGCTCTCGGGGAGGTTGCAACTATTTTTCATTATTATTATGATTATTATTATGATGATGATGATGATGATGATGATTATTGTTGTTGTTATTGTTATTGTTATTGTTATTGTTTCTTCACTTGAATCATGGCTTTGAATACCAGCGAAGGGATTAACATCGTCTTCATTTGAGAGAGTCATCTTCCGAATCATGATGCATAACATCATGTTGTTGAATCTTGAAGCATAGCAAGTGCTCCTGTAGTTGTTGCACTTGTCTCATTAAATCATTTATCTCCACATCTCGTAAGTTTCTTTCTTGTGCTGTAGGAGACCCAATGTTTGGTCCACGTTGATGATGACTGGCCATTTCTTTCTTCTTTTGAATCATGATGCATAGCATCATGTTGTTGAAGCTCAGAGCATTGCAAGCACTCCTGCAGTTGCTACACTTGTCTCCTTAAATCATCTATCTCCGCGTCTTATAGGTTTCTTTTTCGCGTTATAAGAGACCCAACGTTTATATATATATATATATATATATCTCTCTCTCTCTCTCTCTCTCTCTCTCTCTCTCTCTCTCTCTCTGAATCTGTGAATGAACTCTCTTTGTCTCTGCGAATGAAAATATGACATGATATGCAAAATGAGTAATAGAAGGAATCACTCAAAACGAGTGCACCCTTGAACTCTAATACCAATTTGATGCAGTTGCGGGATGGGTGAGACTTGTTTTGAGTGATAATTCATTTAGCCTTGGGCTTGAGAACAAGAAGGATTTCATTTTGTGCTCTTATCACTTAGGTGGATTTCTATGAGTGGCGAGCGACCCATTCAATTTAGTTCTCACTTGTTACCTCCTACTTCTCTACACTTTCTTTGGCATCAACCATATGTCATTAACATGTGAAGAGTGATCACACGGATGCGCACTCAAGAAAATAACACCCAATAATCAATGCAGTAAATAAATTGTAGAAGACTTTAAGAAGCTAGATGCGCTAAGTAAAGGTATCCCTATCCATCACCACGAGGTTTTGCAAACTATTACTTTAGAAAAATATGCAGATAGAGTGCATGAGTGTTATGGATGATATGACTAATTAATATGCAATCTATACTAAATTATTTCTGCGATGTATATGAGACTGACTGTTGTATTTCTTTTTTCTTTTTTCTTAGTAAAAAGACAAATGCCCCTAAAATCTATAAATTCAATGTGCATGCATTTTCTACTCTAGGACTAACCACGAACAATCCTATGACACAATTTTATTTTTTAAAATTTTTTTATCAAACTGAAAATTTAAATCCTAAGACTATAATGTGATCTAATGAACTAGGTTCTAATATTGAACTATGTGCAATGCGGCTGATGCACGTATGCAATTACTATTTAATATTTTATATGATATGATTATTAAAACTAAGAATATATAATTTTCTATATGACGTGCATGACATGAACATTCCCTAAGTTCTAAATATGCATGAGACAATGACATGCGATAATGATGCATTGAAATACACGTTACGATTAGAATTAATCACATAATTGATAATGTGCTAAGTCGAATCAACCATAGCAAGCTACACAAGGCAATACTAGGGTTCGACCTTAGTGTCTAAAGGTCCAAAAGCCCAATTTGCCTTCGTCAATGTAGGGTAACAAACAAAACACCCTAAGATTTTATCACTAAATATCATGTATTTAAAATTATTAAAATAAAACTATTGCATGAATTTAATCAAACCTTTACCGCCTATCTAAGATCTCCTCAAGATGGACTTCAGGAGTCTCGAATGGCATCAGCAGTGGGCTTGAGGAGACATCAGTAACAAGTCATGAGCAAGATGGTCAAGGTGGTGAGGAACTACACTGATGACAAGGACAAGCAAGGCTTCGTGGATGGACTGAATTGGAGCGTCGGAAAAACCAACAGAGAAAGATCAAGGCCTTGGGTGGTCCTTAAATAGCTGTGCAAGACCCAAGGATCGGCCACGCTGGTGTGGCTCACGGTAGGGGCTGAGATCTGGCTCAACAAAAGCTGATACACTGGCACAGGTGCGGGTTATCACCAGGAGCTTGTAGGCGTGGCTATGGACGATGATACACAGACAACGGCTATGTAGTCGGTGCTGGCAGGTTGCTCGCTGGACGTCAGACTGAAGCACGACGGCAGGGAGATTGATGTTACTGGAATCGACCTTGGAAGGAGGTGCAGAACGCCCGGCTTGATGGAGATTCGATGGTGAGGCCGAGAGTTAAAGGTCGACAAGCCGCTGAGCAAGGGGCCAAGGCTGCTGCTGGTCGTGGCAGAAAGGCAGGGTGTGAGGTAATAAATTGGCCACCGATGACGGGGCTAGGCATGGTCATCAGCAATAACGACCTCCAGAGGAATGCTGGGCAGTGACGCCTTCATTGGAGAACCGCCAGAATTGGAGCACTGAGGAGGGAGACCACCGGAGAGGGGCAATGCCGAGAGGGATAGAGGGAGAGCTTCGCCACTTTTGGAAACTTTCCAAGCACTTTTCTGTGGGTATGATTGCGAATTCCCCTCCTCTCTTTTGTTCGTTAACTCTTTTGCGATTCTCTGTTCTTCTTTTCTTTTTTTCTGCAAGAGCTCAGTCTGGACGAGAAACGAAAACACAATTACAAAAATTTGAATAGCAAAAAGGAATCGCACATGATCAAGCTAAAGGAAAAGATGCTCCACTTAGCTTAATGATTGTCGTCATCGTCCATTAAGCAAGATGAATGCGGGACGTCATAAGGACTTGCAAAGAGAAGATAAATCGCCGGGCTTCGCAGGAGGTGATGGAGGAGCACAAGGATCACTGATCGTGCATGGCGAAGGCCAATGTGGTGTCACGGTGAAAAACGAAACGAGGCTGACGGGTCTTTCTAGCCGTGGACGTGACCTTCAACAAGAAGAAAGAATTTTTGGTCTCTCTCAAATTTTCTATCTTCATGATTTTCTCCTCTCTTTTTTAACGATCGCTTCTATCCCACAATATGAACTCATAGAGAAAAGCCACGATGATGATGATAAAGACCTCTCTCTATCATTCCTTTCTGCCACTCAATGGCTCATGAAGTCTCTTCTTATACAAAAATTTCCACTTATCATTGGAAAGTTAGACCCCGTTCTCCTTTTATTGTGGTGACTGCTGAATCTAAGTCCTGATTTGTCATTTTCTTGGTTGTATTGCCTTGCGCATGAACAATAGCTGATAAAGCTTCCCGAGATGATTGTAGACGGACTGCAAGTTTGTCGCTTTGAACTTTCGATTTTCATTCTCCATAAATCTGGTATTTCATGCATTTTGACTTTTTAAATTTTTAAATAATTTTATTTTCACCACATACAAATGTATACATATAATTTCAAATATAATCTTCTCAGGTTTTTAGAATCTGAATAATATCTGGAATTATAATGTGAAAGCCCAAAAAAAAAAAAAAAAAAACTTTGCGGCTTCAAAAGAGTAAACAGACACGCTTATAGAAAATAGAAGGGGTGTTGAGTAAAAACGACCGTCCCTTCCCTTGCATCCGCGTTTCATTGAAACTTTGAGCGTGCCCAACTCCAGAGCACGTATATGAATAAATTTAAATGTTTAAAAATTTATTTCATGATATCACGCGTATTTTGATAATAGTGCAAATAATTGTTTATGTACCCACCCGTGGGCAATGCAGGTGATATTCGCTCTCTCCTGCAACGCTAGAGTCGAGAGTTCAAATCCCCTCGTTGTCAACACGATTTAAGTGGGGGGCCCTGGCGGTGGATTGCTAGGCCAATCTCTTCCGAGGTTTATGTCTAAATAGTAGCTTGCGACAACGTCCGACGGTGCCACTAGGCATCGGAGGATGGTGGTGGCACCGTCGGATGGTGTGACCCCAATTAGCGTAAGTGAAAGGGGGCTTCGGCGGTTTCTCGGTCACCAAAAAATAATGATAATAATAATAATAATAATAATAATAATAATAATAATAATAATAATAATAATAATAATAATAATAATAATAATAATAATAATAATAATAATTGTTTAAGTACATATAGGTTTAAAATATCCATCAAAGTAAAGCTAATTTTTTCAATTAAAAAAAAAAAAGGTTGAACTTTCAAGTTAATGGAACAAAGTCATGCCTTTAAGCTATGAAAAGAAAATTAATCTTTAAAAAGTTATATTCCATGATTCATTGCGCATAGTTTGATAGTCAATGTTTAAAATAATTGTTCCCATGACATATAGATTCTATTTTAAAATGACAGGAGGCTGAATATTCGATGGAAAAATTCCTGCACCTACATTGTTATAAGAAAACTAATACTTTTAAAATGTCATATTCCAAGATTGAGCATATTTTGGTACTGAATGTTAAAAAAAAAAATGGTTTATGTATTTGTAGATTCAAATTTGAGAATCTATAGGTTGTAATTTTAGATTGATCAAATCATTCTATGAATAGATCTTCGGTAAGAAGATAGAGAAACATACTGCATAGTAATTGTTCAAATACTTTAAGGAAATACATTCAGTTTCGCATTGGCATTGCTACAAACAACTACAACAAAGACCGATACTCTCAAATCAAATTGGTCAATCCTGCGATCTTGTCCAACAATAATGCCTCACTTCCAAATGCTCTTGGGACGAAAGATGCCCCCATAAGTGGATTTACCCATTTTCCATAGCAGGGGAATTTGGAGTACTAAGAATAAAAGAAGGGGGCCTAATGATAACGACGCAAAGGTAATGTAAACCCACTCTGCTCTCTTTTGCTGCACGATAATGTAAGCTGTAACGAAAGCCACCAGCATGCAAGCCAAAGAGAGGAAGAGACAAGAAAGGCCCATCATGATCTTAGTAGGCAACGAGCGAAGAAAATCGTTTGCCTTATACCACGAAGTTAAGATGGCTAGGAATATCAAGATGGCCAGCACGGAAAACAACAAACCTAAACCATCCGAAATTTCGAAAACAATGAGAGCCTTCCTTGCAAACAATGGTGGATCTCCAGCAATGCTGCTAATACTTTTAGGCACATTGTAAGAAGCACCAAATAATATTGTGGCAATTAGAGCTGAGACGACCATACATGATTGAGCTGTGTTCCTCACCCACTCCCCTCCTTTCACAAGCAACTCTCGGTGCTCCTCCGTGAATATTTGCCAATATGATTTCCCCTCGTGTTTGAAGGTTCTCAAGTCAGGGAAAAGCCACTTTTCCACAGCCTGGGCATAAAAGTCACAAACGTGACAATAAGTACAAATATAATTGAAAATTAGGAAAATTTCAAATAAGAGAATAAAGTGAAGCCGTTTTATCAAAATATGACTCATAGTATACCTTGCTTTAATAAAAATCTGAAATGGCTAACCCAATACCAAATAAGGGGCAAGCTCACTGGCCAACCAAATCTTCGTCTGCCGGTTTGCACGAGCGACTCATATGTTTATTCTGGCAGCAATGTAAGGGGCAATTTTGTCCAAAATGTTCTGATTTAACCTAAAATGAAAAGGCCCCAAATTGACCCCAGTTCTTCGAGGGTTATTCTAAAGTGAATTTCATAGAGTAGTGAGTTCCATTCCCTATATCCTGAGGTGGATTCCTTAGATGGTGAGCACTTACCTTTGGTGGTAACCTATATCCTAAAGTGAATTATTTAGGTTGTGAGTATCTGACCTATTAAATGCCCTATGTCTTGAAGTAGGTTCCTTAAATGGTTAGCATTTCCTTGGTCGCACTTTTGTGACCTCCTATAGGCAACATTACTCCAGCATTAAAAGGTTGAGGTGTTACTCCAGTTTTTATATTCCTAAATTGCCCTTCTCAAATCTCGACTGTGAAGATTCGCGTTCAAAGGGCCTTACTCTTGAGTTTCAGACTTATATAATCTTCATTTAGATTACTTGGATCACGCAACCTTTCAGCCCACCCTCTTATCTCTCTCTCTCTCTCTCTCTCTCTCTCTCTCTCTCTCTCAGTTTATTATCTAAAATAAGGTCCAAAATTCTCTATGTCGCCTTCCTCATTTCTTCATCCAATTTTCACTTTCTTCAGTAATCATTTCCCTAGAAGTCTTTATTCGATATTATTAATAGACCGTCTCGTTCTTTCTATTATACTCACTAAACATTTGGAGAGATGTGCTGGAGCTTGCCACGGGAGAAGGAAAAAGAAAATTTTTTGTCCCAACCTTTTTTTCATGACAAAGAGAATAGAGGGTTGAAATGAGACAAAGGTAAATATTTAGTAAAAGCTTCATGATATCATTCTTTTCTAAACAATGGATTGCGTGAGTACAATCTAAGTTAATAGCTAAATCAACTAATGAGAAGTGTTCGTGAATTAATAGCTATTCATATAGAAACAGCGGCCATAAATGAACTTTGCTAACTTTTGATTAAAAAAGAGAAGATTCATGTCATACTACTTTAATTAGATCATTATTTATCCACATACTTTAATTATATCTGAATTACACTATCGTTTTTACAATATATGATACAATGGAACTAGCAAAGCCATCGTTAAAATATAAGCAAAACTGATTTTTTTTTTGGGGGACTCCAAATTTAGATATGTGGGTTATACAAGAAATTATTTGCATAATAATCCCCTAATTGCGTCGTGGCAGAAACCTATAGGAGGTGGACAGTTTTAAGAAAAAATCGCTTGGTTTAGATTGAGTGGTGGAACATAGTTGTATTAGTAGAATTCATCTGCAATTTAATTCTGACGAGTCTCAATCAGTTTTTTGTATGTAAAATCTAAAAGTTACATGTAACAACAACGTGTTGATTAGATATCAGGAGAGTTTATTCTTTCCTTGTGGTCTTAAATTCAAAGCTTGTTGGAAATATAGCTGCAGTAAAATCCTATGCATTAGATTGATGTGGTGCTGTACACTCTTTAGATCGTCTAGAGAGGAGGATAAGTCAAGGTACACAAAAGTTGGTCTAGCCATCGCTTTACCGCTATGGAAGAAAGTTCTATGTATATTCTTAAGGCTATCCAAATAAAGGTGTAGCCATCATATTTTAAGAAATTTGTCGAGAATATATAATAATTATCATTAAGCTCGGTTAGTATATAGTTGAAAAGAAAGGTACTTACTCTAAACCACTGGAGTTCTCTTTGTATCTCGAAAGCTGCTCCAGAGACATAAGTTAAAGCCTCCAAATTAGAGTCGTACTTTGCAGCTGCGAGCATCATCTTTTCTGCTTCTTCCGGTGTTGGTGCTGGCACTAATGACAACTCATGTTTTGAGCTTCCCTTCAAAAAGAGTGAGAGAATCCTTTCTTGGCGATTCTTCACAGCTAGTGTCATCAAACTGTCACCATTAGGCGAAATCCTAATAAGCTCCGGGAAAAACTGAATACATATCTTCACGAGTTCGCTGTTTCCCTTGACTGTAGCGCGAAACAAGAAGTTCCTCTCTAGGAAAAACTCAGTGATCTCAGTAGTTTTCATATCAGAGATCGCCTCGCAAACTTTTTTTGCCAGCTCAACTGCCGCCACATATCTCAGCTTTACCTCGTGAATCCTCTTGATTGGAGGGACTACAATATGTTAAAAAAAAAAAAAAAGAAACATGAAAATGAAAAACAAAGAGGCAAAAATTGGATTTCACCAAAAATCACATTAACAATACAAACCTCTGCGTTGTTATTTACGCTCAGTGCAAGAGCAAATGTTTTTTCCTCCATTCTATCAGTCTCAGATAAAATCAAAACTCCCACTGAGGTCACATAATGGTATGTCCCCTTCGAGCTTACTTCTTACACCCAAATGATAGAGTGAGTACAGTTAGCTAGACTCTATTCTAAAATTACTTTTTAACAAACAATACGCAACGACACTTTACTTCTGTTTCCGTTTTATTCTATGACAAAAATAGAAGAATTAGGGACAAGGCAACAGGGTCTTTCAGGTGCATACAAAAGTTGGGTGAAGATGACAAAATGAGTACAACTGCGGGCAAAACGTGTTCAAAAGTTTTGGGAACTACAGGAATTGTTTTAGCGGTCACCTGGAATTCGACCTCAGGTGCTCCACCTTCTTGGGTAATTTTAAGAGAGCACTCCACCATATTGATTTAATGTATTCAGGATTCCATTTGCGGAGTTTTAAACAAACCTTGATTACAGGATCATAGGAGTAGGAACAAACTCTCTTGCCACATAACCAACGGTTTGTTCGTATAGGATATATTACTTGAAGAGGAATTCTGGGATGCACAGTTCTGTTGACGCTTATGTGATTTGCTCCCACTGAAATTTTCTTCAATTCCTAGTCTCCCAACCATATATTTTGATTTTTCCTACCCGCTTTCTTCCCCCTATTCCTATTCTGAACGGCTTTTTAAACTCCCTGAATAAAAATGAGAATTTACTATATTCAATGCATCATCAATTGCAATCTTATTTTATGGATGATGCAGCGAAAATAGTCAAGCATGCAGCGGGTTGCCCCCGGTCCCATGCCCAATTCCTGCACCCTCTCAACATATTATGTCATATTGTATTGTAATGAAGTAGCGTGAAATAAAATAATATTTAGGCTTAAGCAATTCACTCATAAGGGAGGCAACACGAAGCCGACATGATTTTACCAATCAAGATTGAAGGGAAGTCTTAGGTCAACATAACTCTTTTATAAAATCTTCTGCTTAGATCAATTCTTGCCTTAAGGAAGATGGATTTAGTCAACATCTAATCTTGCCTCAATTTGCAATTTCAAGGATTCTTTGTTTACCTTTTTCCAAATTGCGCTACTCTTTTAATTAGAACTTGGTGAATACCTGAAATCTTTCAAAATATACAATATTGACACAAAAAATCATATGTGATTTTGTTTGACTTTGAATAAGTTTATAGAGGATTTTTTATAGGTCCAATGCCAGTACAAGTTTATTGTTGGTAGTTGACACGCAGAAAAACTTAGTTACAAAACTAATTTCAAACACATGTCACTTATCCTATGAGAAATGTGTAAATCTTCCTTACAAACTGTGACCTGATAATTTTTTTTTTCCCTGACGTCCTAGTTGAAAAGAAGTCAAAAACAAATAAGCTGTAGCCTTGTCATTGGAGAGTCAATGCCAAAGACAGAGGCGGTATATTTATAAAACAGAATCTTACCTACAAATTCCACGGCATTCCAAAATGATCCTGTAAGACATTGAAGCACTACAATCAAGTAGCAGAGAGAACCACATCGGTATATATGAAATCATTGTGTGTATCTAGATGAAGATACTTTATTACATAGATTATAGCTGGTGGTATGCTGACAATGTCAATGTTTGATAGTCTAAAATATCAGAACGAACAACATTCACATAGATTAATAGTTGGGATTGCAAGTAACTTGCTACAGCGATATGAATGAAAATAAATAACTCGAAGTTTTGTCCTCTCAAATTTCTAGCAATAGGACGAGTAAGAGGAGACATGCTCTAATATTTTCTATTAACTTCTTATTTTCCAAAAAAATTTCTCGAAATACTATTCTTTCTTTCAAGCCGAAGCTTGCTGGGTAGTCAAGTGGTCTGTGAAGGTTCGATCACACTTGTGTTCTGCAAGCAGAGTAGCCAAGCCCAGGGAGGCAAAAAAATAAAAGAAGCAAGAAGAGAATTGTCTAACTTATTTAATGGACAATGTAACGAACGAAAAACTAGTATGGGAGGAGCTGCAAAACGACGCAGAGACACGGTTAAATCATGTGGTTTTCAAGGGATAGCCCATAACTTAGTTCGATTTCAGGCCATTATTCAACTAAAACTAGGTCAGGGAACCAGGATATATGCAAAAAATCTACTTTCGGTTTTATTTGCTAGTAGGGAGGGAATTAATCGAAGATATCGACTTAAGTTCAAAGTCATGGAAGGTCCTAAACTAGATAATCCCCAAATGAAAAATGCACACCCACCTGGATTTCTTGGTCTTTGCACATTTCTTAAATTCTCATCCTCCTGTCCATAGTCCAAGTCCACCGAAATACCTTCAGTTCAGATACAAAAGAGCAGGTGATGAGCCACGTATAGTCTTCTTGAAGGATATCAATAATGAAGGAATGGGAATAAGGAAATTACGGACATTTGTATATCAATTTTCCCCAAGCACTGAGCTTGGTTACGCTGAGAAAGTGAGACTGCATTCTCGCCAACACACCCAGTATAGATAAATTTCTTCTTTTCATGGTAAGTAAGCGACGGTGTTGATGAACTAGGAAAAGGGTGACATCTATCCAAATTCACCAGCAAAGTTTTATCAGGAAAAATAAGCTTAGTCTAGAATGAAGGGAAAAACAGATGGAATTAAGGTAGAGAGTGATATATTATTACCATGATGACCAGCGTAGGTGAGATTTATAATGGGATTAATCGCAGAGGGACTGCTGAAGGGATGACTTGGCCCTTCGTCTGTTGTTGTTCTCGCCAAGAACCAGGCAATCTCCTTATGCGTAGAAGCTTTCAGAGTAGATATTATCAAAGGAACACGTCCTTTATAATCTGGATTTTGCGTCAATCTACGATCCCTTCTAACTAATGCCTTGACCATCTTTATCCTTCCAGAATGGACAGCATTGTGGAGGGCCGCGCAGCCATCAGAATCAACCATTAAAAGAGCATCTGGATTCAAGCGTTCAAGCAGTTTCTCAACAAATTGGTCTTGCGCACTCAAAGTGGCTATGTGAAGCACTGTTTCGAATCTGCCTGTTATTCTAGCCGTCAATGATGCAGGATCTCGGTCAAAAAATTCGCTAGCATGTTCCCAGTCACCCTTGAATACTGCTGCCAACAATGGTCGGTAATGGGGTCCATCCACCATCTCTTCCATATTTCCTGCATTGGATACAAATTTTTCAGGCTCATTTTGTTTATACTTTTTCCTTGCAGACATAGAGAAGTGTCCCAGATAAGAACATTTCATCAAGATCCTCCCCAATTATTAATTTCACGATGAAGTAACACTTCGATTTGGTCATTACTTCCACGAACATCTTCACTCTATGTAGGAGAAAGAGTGAGCACAAAGTTCTTCTCATACTGATTTTTCTTCCTTTTTTTCCTCTTTTTCCTAGTCAAGGTCAGGGTTATGATTGTTCAATGATAAAGCAAAGAAAAAGAACCACCAGAAAATGCAAGATCCAGCATTCTTTAACACCACATCGCCAATACCATATTTCATCTAGGCTCGAACATGAACATGTACCTGCTATTGGGTTGCTGTTCGGGTTGCAGCCTTCAACAACAAAGTAAACAGAGCATGCAAAAGAGATTTTCTACTTTCCTAGAAAGTTAATGCTGTGATGTCAATCGGCGTAAATTGCAGGGCCTCTTATAACTAAGCTCAGGGGTTGACCATTTCCAGAATAATTTGGTCGTTTTTGCATTAGTTTATTTACTAATATATAGAAATAATGCGGTTTCCAGTAATTTTACTAATGGTGTTTCTATTGACGAATGTGGAGTTGTTGAAAGCACCAAAACTTTTTCTTGTCCATTTTTCAAAATTTTCTTTCGTCTGTTATTTTGTTATTTTCTTTTTCGAAGACAGGAAACATCTAGAGTCGCTAGTCATCTGCACTGTGTAAGTTGCTTACTCATGATACACACACTCACATGGAATATCCCAGCCCACGAATTTGGTAGCACGAGTAGAGGGTGCATGACAAATCAAAGTTTCTGTTCCAGAAATAATTTTTCTACTCCAAACTTTTTTATGGAATAGAATTCGTTTGATAAAATTATTTCATTTTTCTATTTCTGAAATAAATTTCATTTTAGAAATAGGTATGGAATAGAAATTAGAAGTAATTTTTTTTTTGCTTTTACATAATTAAGAAAAAAAAACTTTTCTTTGTCCTCTCTATTAGTCGGCCACCCACCTACCATCCATTGCCACCACCTCCACCTGCCGATTGTCATCAGCAGCCACCTCCACTGTCCATTGCCCTCGAGAAGGAGAAATTCTGTGTTGTTATCACATAAAGTTCTATTTCAAGAATAAAAATTTTGCGTTGTTATCAAACATGAATTTTTGCTTAGAAACTCATCTAGAAATAGAAAAATTTATTTTTCTTCCAAAATTCAATTTCTGACTAGAAATTCTATCATTCATGCCCGTAGTGTCATTTAACATCAATAATTGTGCTTTTCCCAGGAAGTAAAGGTCACACAACTCTTTTTGTTTGGCTTTCCCGGAGACTTTGCTAGTGAATGGGCTAGTCAAACCAAACAGTCGAGTCCGATTTGGGCAGGTCTTAAATCATCTTAACTCATTTGACTCATTTTTATATAACATAATGTTTGCGATCCATGCTTGACTTGATCCAAATCGAACATATCTAACTCAACCCAACCCAAACTCTAATCCTTAGCAATTTTCTTCTTAAATATGAAAATATTGAAAGCAACGAGAAAATTGTTATCTCCTTACAATTATATTTTTGAAACGATTTTTTACTATACTCACGATAAATCATTGTCAACGATTATTTTGTGAACTATTTTCATTCTCGAGTGAAATGAGAAATATGGAATATCAAATAAATCATCAATACATTGGATAACATCGTTTTGGACAATGGATAATGTATATCTTGAGAAAACACAATGACGAAGGATTTTGCCTCATAAAATTTGGATGTTGATACTAATAGAGGAGAATGAAATATTATCACTGGAACTTAATTTATTTAGATTTTAGAAACTTATGGTTTTATAAATTCTTAGCAAATTAAAAGATGCATATATTATAATAAATCTTTCCCTACCAATGTATATGATAAAAATCTTGTTACCATGCCTCATTAATCAACACAATACCGTTGTTCCCTTTCTAGTTTATGTGCCAAATTGATATGAACAAATGACTTCTAATATTTGTCAAGACGATTTGACCGGACCAAACAATTTTTGTATTACATTTTCATTTCCTTTTGATTTTTTATTTTCATAAGTCAGTATATCTATACAGAGGCAAAAGAGCATGAAGCAAACCCCGTTTCATGCTTAAAGAGTCACACATTAACCTTAAAGACCTCAATTTTAAAGGGAAAGGGTCTGAACAAGTTTCCTCTGAACGCAATCCTAATTATCATCAGGTTTGGCATCAAGATTTACACCAAAATGGAGCATTACGCAAGCCGGTCGTATGACTAATCTGATGGGGGCAGTACTCTTGTTTGTTTTATTTCATTTCCATTACCTTTATGTTAAAGATGAGTCACAGTTAAATCCATTTAGACCATTTTAACTCGGCCTTTAATTCTAACAACTCGTTTAACCCATTCATGAAATTGTTTGATCCACTTTAAATTCAACCCAGTAAATATGAGTGGAATTATGGGTTAGGAGACACATTTTGCCACCTCTACCGGTGAACATTCTCACATCACCGGTGGAAACCAAACAAGGTGCACATGCAGCTAATTCCCGTGTTCCTGAACACCTGCTGGTACGACCCTCAGCTTGCATGCGCAGACCAAACTGGTTGGTTGATAGGTCTCCTTTTGAAAATTCTAGATTCTAGAGTGATTTTATTTATTTATCTATTCTGGTGTTGGCTCCTGGCTTTAAAAAAGTTTTTATTTTCTTATTGTTTAGCTAAAAAAAAAAATTATTTTAGAGACTCAGTTTACCGAGGGCCGTTTGCTGGGAAGTTCGAATTGTTGACCTGTGGTTCGTGCCGTCTTTTTCTCATCCCTCTCGTCATGTGGTAGTTATATTGACTTCAATATTTATTGACTTTTGTCCGGTCAGGAATTCCGCTTGCCATGATTTTAAGAGACCATCTTTTGTTTAAATTTCAAAAAGTAATTTCTAGCATTCTTCCAAAAATAAAGATCCAGAATTGTGAGAAATATGAAAGATCTGAGGTGTCCAGTATCAGACAAAATTTAAATCTCGTTCATCTAAAGCCGGAATTAAAAAAGAAAAAAGAAAACGAAAATCATTCCAAGTTCTCATTTATTTATTTTTCAGATGTATGACAGATTATGATATTTTATATATATTTACTCGTCAAATAACACTGCACAACGTCAACTTTTTTGTCTACAATTGAAAAAACTATTCTGAGCTTTTACTACAAAAAAACAATTGCAACGGAAATTACAGGAACAAATTGAATGATTCCACCTGCAACTAGGACACCCATGCGACCATTGGAACTCAAATATGTCTTTAAAAATAAGGTTAATATCATGAAAGATCTCAAACCGGTATATCTGTGACAAATTTACTCCAAATTAATTTTTTGAATACAAAAAACCAAAACCGGTACACTTTTGACAAATTCACCCCAAATTAGTACACTTGAGATAAATTTACTCTCTATTAGTTTCCGTTAAATTTTACTGTTAAATTACTAAGTTGGATAACAAGTGAAGTTGACTGGTGTATCAGTTTGGGATTTTACTATTCGTTTATCATAGTTGTGTTTGTGATTTTTCTAATTTAACAGAGAGTATGTTTGTCACAATTATACTAGTTTGGGATTTTTGGCGGTCGAACCAATTAGTTTGGGATAAATTTGTCACAAGTGTACCAATTTATGATATTTTATGGTCATTTGGGATAAATTCGTCACAAGTGTATTAGTTTAAGATTTTTCATTATCAAAAAATTAGTTTAGGGTAATTTTATCACACGTATACCAATTTGGGATTTTTTATGGTATTAATCCTTAATAATACAATGGCAGTACATGAGTAGGAATGTACTAAGGTCAAATATGGATCATTTAAGTAACCCATTTAACTAGGTTTTGTCTTTTCTGTTAACCCACTTTGTTGCCAAGTATGTTGTTACCCATTATGCAAGGTCCATTAAATATGAGTTAAGAAATGAGTTTGTGGTATATTTTGGCAGCTCTAATTCCCCATTTTCTAGGCAGATCTTATTTGGGAATCCCATGGGAAATCGCTAAAATTGTGAATTAAATGTATCTATCTCATTCTCAATCTAATTCTAATGCGTTTCATTCCAATATTCTATTATTCAAATGTTGACCTCAATTTGTTAGGAATCTTTATAGCAGCTAAGAATTTATTTAGAATTTATGCTTATTCAACTCATCGTGTCATCAAAAAAAGAGTTCTAAAATAGATTTTTAAATGTGATAAAAAAATATTTTTAAATACGTACCAAGTACAATTTTGTTTTATCCCCATTGATTTTGATATTTTAAGTAGTCATCTTTTGGTTAATATAGAATCAGGGAGCCTGTGCATGTTAATATTATTATGTCAAGATGTGAATTATTTATATGTTGACCTCGGGGCTCTAACTTCGGCTGCATCGACGCCATCGGTGTGCCCTAATGAGCATCTAGAATGTGCAAATCTTTACTGTTTGCCAAGAGAAAAAATGTTAGGGGTTGAATAGAGAAACAAGTTTGACCAAAAGAAAAATAAAGAACCAAGGACTAGGAGGTGGAGTATTCGTGGCACGTGCTATCATTATTGCGAAGAGTTTTTAAGGATTCTCCAAAGACATTGAAGGACTAAACGTAAATGACGGGGGAAAAAGGAAAGTTCCCAAAGGTTCGTATTCTTGGGACCAATACAATCTAGCAAATATAGGCATGGATTGATCCATCGTACATTGCAGTTAACTATGATAAATTGCATATTTGTCAAATCTTTGATGTTTTGTACTGAACTTAAAACTGCGCAAATGTATGATACCTAATGCTGAATCCCAATTCCACAAATGATTTTCGTGGACATGAGAGTAAACGTACTAAATATATCATTGTTGAATTTAGTTGCGAGATCCAATTGATCATTTCTGATCAATTGTATATAACCAAGAAGATGCTAAAGTGTAACGTTGAGAACTGAAGATGGGGTAGTTTGAGGTTGATCCATATGACTCAGGTGTACCTATAGGTTTTCCTTTGAGAATTGAAGTTGGTCAAACAAAGTTCACATGGGCATAATTCCTTTTGAACATACCATAATGTTATTGTGACCTAGTATTATTATTATTATTTTTTTTTTTTGGGCAATCCAATTTGTAACCTGAAAAGGTTAATTCAGGAAGCAAAGGGCCAGGTTGAACTCGCTAGGGGGTGCGAGGTGATCTCGCCCTGCTGGACAGACTTATGCATGTCTTTTGAATTTCCTCTAAGGGTTCTAGAAAAAGTATTACGTCAGAGTATATAAGAGGTATCGGGACACATTGGAGCTTGACAAGTGGTTGTTATGCTGACTTCAATTTTTTATTACCTGTCGAGTGGCCACGACTGGTTGATCCTGTTCACACCGAGCTGGCGATTAATGATCCCTGGAAATAAATAATGACAGAAATCATTATGATTTTAAAGTAGCCATCTTCTGGTTAAGAAT
Source organism: Eucalyptus rudis (assembly GCA_019915205.1). Lineage (NCBI taxonomy): Eukaryota > Viridiplantae > Streptophyta > Magnoliopsida > Myrtales > Myrtaceae > Eucalyptus > Eucalyptus rudis. The sequence goes on along the minus strand of JAHMTN010000007.1, from coordinate 12,302,754 downwards.
GGTATCAGGGGCATGTGCATGTTTACGTTCTTTTGTCAACATGTGAATTATTTGTGCTTTCCTGCTGTTTCTGACTTTGGCTGCATCAAGTGCACCGGCAAGAAGCATCGTCCTTTATCCTCTTGGGATAGAACAGACATTCTTCTTTAATCTGCACTAATTTTGTATGTTAAACCCAACAAAGAAATGAAAACTAAGAAGAAGAGTAAAGATGTACTTGCTTTTGTATGTCTTTTTTGAATTATCTGAAAGAGAAAGCTGTTTTTCCATCATCAATTCTTGCATTAAATTGAAAACTATTACAAATCAAAAGAAGTGCTTTTTGTACAACACTAACTTGAATGCCATAATTTTTTTCTTAGTGCCCCATCAGAGTAAAATCGATAATTTGAGTGCCACCTTTAGCAAATCATCCCACATGGATTTTCTATGGGATGAGCCTCACCACAGGCTGATAATGCTCGAGCTCGCCAAATTCCAATGAGCCGAGCCAAGCTAGCTTGAGGCGAGGCTCCACCTCACTAGATTCGGTGAGATCAAGCCCATCATATCGAGCTAAAGGTGACCTCACCATGACTCATGAGGTGTCAAGCTTGCCACGACTTGCCAACCACTAGCAAAGCCTTGAGCTCGCCAATTAGGTGAGGCTCGAGTTCATTGGCCTCACAAGCTCCACCTCGCCGAATCTAGCAAGGTGGAGCCTCGCCCAAGATCAGCAAGCTTGAGCCTCGTTGACGACCGATCGAAGAAGAAGGAGAAAGTAAAAGAAAGAACATAAAAAAATAAAAATAAAAATAAAAAATTAGATTTTTTTTTAAAAGAAAAGTAAAAAAAAAAAAATTGAGAGGACTACAGTGAGGAAAATCAAATTAGATTTTCTATACCAAACAATGAAAAATATTTTACAATCCATTTTCAAGTTTCAGCCAAACACTAAAAAATATATTTTTTTAAATGACTGCAAGGAGGAAAATCAAATACCAAACAGTAGAAAATACTTTCTACTTCATTTTTAGGTTTCAACCAAACATTGAAAAATATTATCATTTTCTTGGAAAACGACTTTCTAAAGAACATTTTCTAGAAATATCACATTTTTCTCGAAAGCCTTAGAGTTATAATATAAATATTATTTGAGAGTAATGATCTCACAAAATTTCATAAATGTTAGGAAATTCGAATTGTTATTTTTCCTGTGTTAACGTTCTTTCGCTAAAGAAAGACACTATGAACGAAAAGAAAATAGCACGTGGTTGGTAAGTTCTTTTTCTCATTCCTCAAGTCATGCGGTTGTTTTGTTGACTTCAATAGTACTTATCTACTGAGTCGCCGTGGCTGGTGGATCCTTTTCACAATGAGCGTTGTGATCGATGAACCCTGGACATAAACAATAACAAAAAGGGAAAAGATTATCAAAAACTTCGAATTTTGCACAAAGTGACATATTTACCCCCCCTTTTTTTTTGTAACATGAAAAACCCCAAACTTTATAAACTGGGACACATTAATCCTACCAAGGATATTTTCATCTTATTTTTTCTATTTTTCCTTTTTCTTTTTCTTTATTTCTTCTTCTTCTCTCTTCCCTCTGCCATGGCCGACGGAGGGAAGCCGGAGTCAGGCGAGGGCTGCCCTTGCCGGGGTTGGGCAAGGGTCGCCCTCACCGGCGAGGGCGGCCCTCGGCTGGGTCGGGCGAGGGCACCCCTCGTCAGAGTCAGGTGAGGGTTGCCCTCGACGCCGGTGAGGGAAGCTGGGCAGCCCTCGCCTAACTCCGGCTTCCCTCCACCAACTCCGCCATGGCCGGCAGAGGGAAGAGAGAAGAAGAAGAAGAAAAGTAAAGTAAATGTCCAAAATGCTCTCTAATTTAGGGTCAATGTGTCATATGGATAGAAATTTAGGGTTTTTTATGTTACGAAAAAAAGTTTTGGTTAAATGTGTTACAGTTGGTAAATTTTGAGATTTTTCATATCATAAAAAAAAAAATATTGGGGTAAATTTGTCACTTTTGACAAACTTTGGGGTTTTTTGTGGTCTGTTTCCTAGCAAAAATTATTACATTCTGTATTAATTTTTCTCTGGCCAGAGACTCCACTTGTTATGAATTTGATTCTTTCTGCAGATGATAACTAAAGGCTACCAGCCAAATATTGATTCGGTGTCCTGCATATATTATATTTGAACAACTTGACCTGTATAGCTCATCTCTAGCCCACCGATGTGGAAGAGTCCTTCCCATCATCTGCTAATATTCTTCGATGTTTCTAGGCGGCTCTCATAGGGGAATTCCACAGGAAATTGCGAAAATTGCTAATTAAATGTACTCATCTCATTCTCAACCTAGTTTAAATTTGTTTCATTCCAATATTTTATCTTTCTATGGTTGACATTTTATCAGAAAATTAGTAAAGAAATAGATTTTCCAACGCCTACTGGATGCAGATTTGTTTTTTTCCCATTAACTGATTTTGATATTTTAAGTTTTACATCAATTTGTCAAGATGTGAATATTTATGCTTTCCTCACCTACTCTAACTTTGGCCGCATTGATGAAGTGCATCCACCTGCCAAATTTAAAAATATTTTAATCTCTCTTTTATTTATTATTATTTTTTAAAAGGATGTCTTAGAGCGGATGACCATATCCGCTTTGTCAGTTACTCACACATGATGTAAATGGAAAATTCCAGCCCATGATCTAGGCAGATACAGGCAATGTTGTTCAACATGAATGCTTTAGCTTTCCCGGAGAAGTAAATATATAACCCTATCCTAGTGGCTTTTTATGTTTTGGCCCCCTTAATTGAACAAACATATAGTTTCCTAAATGGAACAAACATATAGTTTCAGAAAGGCTATTTGCGTTAACTCTAGTTTCAGAAAGATTTACAACAAATGGAGCATTTTGCAAGCACTTAGTTCCGAGTCATCCATATTCAGTATGAAAAGGCGCTCCAAGAAAGCTTGAACAACCAGTGAGGCGACGGTTTTCCTTGAAAGCAAGGAGTAGCCCAGGATGACTCCCCAAATTAAATTCTAGTCGTATGACTAATTTGATGGAGGTAGTGCTCTTACTTGTTTTATTTCATCTTCATCACCGTTCTGAGTCTGAGTCATATCCATTTACACCCATTTTTACTCGTCTTCGTTTCTTACTACTAATTTTAATCCATTCATAAAATTGAATTGACTCACTTTAAACTCAACCCGGAAAATATGAGTGGAAAAATGGTAACCAAACAAGGTGCAAATCCAGCAAATTCCCCTGGTGTTGAACACCAGCTGATACGGCCCCTCAGCTGTATACACAGACCAAACTGGTTCGTTGATAGGTCTCCATTCGAAAATTATAGATTCTAGAGTGACTAATTATTTATTTTTGGCGCCCTTAATTGAACAAATATGATAATTCTTTTTGCATAGTGCACTAGAGTTGCGGCCCCTGTGGCTTTATGGATCATCTCATCTCTTTCAAGCCAAACATAGTAAACTTACCTTATTCACTGTAACTATGAATATTATTGTAATTTTTGCACGGCAACTCAATAATCACTATAACAATGGCTATTATTATTTTTTGCTTAGAGCAATACAATCTCAGAAGTCAGAAGTATGCTTGCATATATATAAACCTCAGAGAAGAGTAAGTCTAGACAGCTCTCATCACCATTTTGCTCATCATTAGGATTCCACTCGTTTATAATCTTTCAGCGCAGCCCATGTGTTTGCATTATCATAAGTAAATTGTGAACAAAAAACTATTAAACCTAAGTGACTTGATAATTCTAGTTATGTGAATGTGACTTTTTTTTGGCGAGTGTTCTCACAATGCATGTATCACTCGTACTTGTTTACATTGTGCAGTTTTGATATTTCAGATTTACCGATACGATTATTCTCTCCTTCTTTTTGGTCACGCTCAATACGGAATGAGCTTACATAGCAAACTTAAAGGGAATGGATGAAGACTTATAAAAAAGTTTTATGCAATAGAAATTATTTTTTTTCTAAAACAATCTTATAATGGCTACAAATTAAACCGGCTAGTCAGTTTTATCTGTTAATTAAAAAAATTCTAACCGTTATTTAATACATGGAAAGCTAATTCTTATAATTAGCTACGCAGCCCGTGGACATTAAACCAGTAAATCATAACTTATTGTTGGGCAGTATTGGGTCTCTCTCAACCAACAAGTTAACAAAAAAATTATCTCTCATACTTATAAATTGACTACCAACCTTTTCTGCAACTATTGTGAGATAAATCCCAATGATCCCCCACTCAAAGATTAATTCCGCAACTGACTTGATTCAGATTATTTAACGAAATCTATCTGTGGTGGAAGCGAAGGGCGAGACCGGACATGCAGGGGCTGCGAGGAAATCTCCCTCCGTTAGACAAACTTGTTTAACTTTAGTATTTCCTCTTAGATTTATAATGTAAATATTATTTCAAAGAATGTGAGAGACATCGGGAGTTTTAGGGTATAGATATGTTTATAGTTCTTTCTCTTTCATTGTATTTTGATATGTAAATCTTCGCAATTATAGTTTGCACATGAATGCAGGCCACGGACTAAATCACGTAAATTTCTTATGTTGTCTTTTGGCTCTTAATTCTACTTCTTGGGCTGTTTGATAGCACAAGGTTGAGACTTGGTTTTGGTGATGGTCATGTTGTGAAGTTCGAATCGCTATTTCTCCCGAGTTAACATTCTTTTGCTGAAGAACAATAATTTGATGGAATATAGCGCGTTGTTGGTACGTTTCTTTTTCTTACTCCTCAAGTCATGAGGTTGTCGTGCCGACTTCAATATTATTCAACTGTTGAGCCACCATGGCTGGCAGCGTCTAGTCATCATCCGCATGTAATAATTTTTGTTGTTGTTTGTGTCCGGGGTTCACCAATCACTATGCCCATTGTGAAGAGGATTCCTTCCCCTCATATACTAATTCTCTCCGATGTCTCTGGGCACACTCATATGGGAATCCCATACGAAATTGCAATTAAATGTATCCATCCCATTCTCAACCTAACTCCGATGTATTTCATTTCAATAATTTTGCTATTTAAATGTACTGTCTCGTTCTCAATCTACCTCTGATGTGTTTCTTTTCAATATTTTATCTTCTATGGAGGGCATTTTATCAGAAAATGAGTCATGAAATAGATTTTTAAATGTGGAGCGGATGCATATTTTTTCCTTGATTTTGATATTTTAAGTAATCATCTTTTGGTTAAGAATGTTACGAGGGAGCAAGTGCATGTTACATCATTTTGTCAAAACGTGAATACTTATATTTCCTTCGCATACTCTTAACTCCGGTTGCATTCACCATGTGCGTTCACCTGCTAAATTTGAAAATTTTCGTCTCTCTCTCTCTCTTTTTTTTTTTTTTTTCTCTTTTTTCGTTTTTTTAATATGGAATTGCCTAGAGCGGCTAACCGTATGCGCTTTGTCAGTTATTTACACATGACGTAAATGGAAGATTCCAGCCCATGAGCGCGGTAAATACAAGTAGTGTTGTTCATCATGGACGCTTTAACTTTTCTATAAAAGTAAATAACCCTAACTGGAGTGACTATTTATGTTTTTGGCCCCCTAAATTAGAAGAACGCATAAGTTTCTGAAAGGATATTATCCATAAATTCTTAAATATGACTTCAAATCAAAAGTAAATTTAATATGCCCCTTGAAGCCTCAACGACTTTACAAAATTCAAAGAAACAAATAATATGCTAGGAGTGGATTTGAGACGACAAGGACTTTCAATGAAATTTTATTGAATTAAAACAAATGACCTATATTCCTGGAGGTCATGTTTGCTCAACGACTAAAGTTGAATATAAATTGCTAATGTAGATAAGTAGAGTGCGTAGAAAAAGTAAAAAGCTTACCAAGCACGACTGGAAAACTTTTATAGACAAAGATGAGCACTGAAAATGGTAAACCTAATCTAATTCGAAATTAATATTTGAACTTAGGCAAAATCTAAAATGAATTGATCCATTATGAATGATCTTCTCATCTTCATCTTCAAAGTCAAATCTAAAGTGCTGTTGTGAATTTTCCAATGTCTTGATAGTTGATGATTGCCCTCTTTTCCTTGACTCTTTCTGTGTCATTCGACGGCCGTCCTCTTCTGAGTTTTGGTTATTCTTGGCATGAATCTCGCACTGTTTTGACTTGCGCTCTACTCTAACATGATTTGTAACTACTGCTAATCCCATATTGATGGTTTATCTTTGATTCAGTCTTCAAAAACCATGCATATATCGAGTCAATCTATTATTGCCCGTTTCATGCTGCCCATTCGAAACTTATGATCAATGAGCTGATCATTCATTTTATCAATGGGCCTTGTGGTTCAATTGTATTGCCATGGCCTTCATGATTAATGATCTTATCAGACTTTCCATTAATAGGGCTTTGTGGATTAAGTGTATTGTCGTGACCTGATCTTGGCAACTTTTTTCTTTTCGTTCAAGTTCAAATGTTTTCTGTTTTTTTTTGGGCCAAAAAACTTCATAGCTTTCATTTAGCAGTAGACTATGTCACGCCCCGAACCCCGAGCGCGCGCACATCCCACTGCGGTCGATCAAATGCGACATTCCCAGGTAGTGTCGCCGACCCCATTCATTTATTAATGCACAAGCGGAACGTATTATAAAACCCCTGACAATAAAATACATGATAAAAAAGCAGGAAGCAAAACCACAACATAACACTTTCATAATTCAATAGAATTACAAACAGAGGTCTACGGCCAAAAGTCTACAAAAGACCGGCTCTTAAAAAGGAATTGTCCTACGACCTACAAGTCGGACACGTTCTCCAATCTTATGACTTCACCTCTGCAACTCCTCAAGGCCAACCAAAGCTATCTGGTCGCTCCGTCCACCAGGGACCTGAAATTTTAATCCCACAACCGAGATGAGACGATGTCTCAGCAAGTTCAACCCCCTAAACCCCTATTAGAAAGAAAATACACCCCGGGTGGCCTACCCACATCACACAGAAGACTTACCTCGCATTAACCTTCATCTGCAGGTTAACACAATTTATATAATTCAATCACGTACAATTATGATAACCAAACAACCATGGCACAATCACATCATCGGAACAATTCAACCACTTGGATCGTCTTAGCGATCAATCGACTTGGCCGATTACATGTCAATTCAGCAATTCAATCATTACTCTTAATCACGGCCCACCCGGCAAAATTAGAATCAGTGGCATCATGGCCCCACTCGGCACGACCTTTAAAAAGGTGGTAGATTACGGTCCGGTTGGGCGCGACCTCTAATAGGTGGCAATTCACGGCCCCATCGGGCGCGACCTTTATCAGGTGGCATATCACGGCCCCACTGGGCGCGACCTCTAATAGGTGGCAATTCACGGCCCCATTGGGCGCGACCTTTATCAGGTGGCATATCACGGCCTCACTGGGCACGACCTCTAATAGGTGGTTAATCACGGCCAACTCTTCCATAAATTTCGACACTTGGGACTTTATAAAAAGAATCCCTATTTATCACAATCACACTCAATTTGCCACAATCAATCATCAAATTCAAATTCTAAATACACAGCAGCGATCAGCGCGAAATTCTGAGAGTTTAAGGTCCCGACGAAATTTTCGAATTTTAATAAATAATTAATTTTATTCCGAAAATTCATTAAATAATAATATCCATAATTTTTCGCAATCCACACTCAATTTATAATATCCAACCATCAATTTCAAAATCCTAATACACAGTAGCGATCGGAACGAAATTCTGAGCAACCGGGGTCAAAAATAATTTTTCTGATTTTTTTAATAATAATTTTTTTTAATAATTTCGGATTATAATATAATATTATATTTTCCAGAATTTCGAAGCATTTAAATAATTCAAAACTAAAATCCTTTTATGTCACATCAAGGCTTAACTTTAAATAACTTATTTTAACCACTAATTTAAACACACTTTAACATAAACCAACCTCTTAATCCAATTTATAATTAAATACACTAATCTACCCACATAAACTTACTTAATTTAAATTAAGCACACCTAGGGCATCATTAACACTCTAATCAAGATTTAGTGAGTTAAACTCATCGGATTAGTGAGCCGAGTGGACGAGAACGACGGGGACGACGCGAGGATCGACTTTTCTCAAAGCGGGCCGAGCATCCGAGCTCGAGAAGGCGGCCAAAACGGGCCAAACACCCGCTGCCATACCCATTTTTCCAGCTTCTGTCCATTGCGGTTTGAGGCCGAGGAAGGGTAGATCCGGTGTCGTCTTGGGCCGGAAACGAGTGGAGAAGACCGGCGGGGCTTGGACGGGCCGGTGGGAAGGTCAGCGGCGGCTCACGGCGGCGGGGACGAGCTCCGGCAGCTCGGGACGACAGATGATGGCTGCTGGCGCGCGGACGAAGCAGGGACGGGAGGGGCGAAGTAGCTCGCGGGGGCTGCGACGACAAACGGGCGGAGGGGCGGCCGGCGACGAGCAGGCGGGCGGACAACCATGGCTGCTCCAACTTCTCCTCTGCAATTTATGGGTTTTGAAAAGTACCAGCAAGAGGAAGAAGAAGCTGCTCGAACAGCAGCAGCAGGGGAGAGAGGAAGGCGGAGGGTGCGCGACTAGGGCGGAGCAACGACGGCGTGTGGCGGCGGTGAACGGCGGAGGCACGCGGCTTCTCCAGCTTCGCTGGTTGCTCGGTTCCGCCCAGCAGCAAGAAGAAAATCGGGAGAGAGGGAGCCGACGAGAGGGAGGAAGAAGAGAAGGAGGAGAGAGAAGGAGGAAGGGGCCATTTTTCTTTTCTTTTTCTCTTTCTTTTATTCAACAAAAATGGCCCACCATGACCTAGGATGACATCACACTTCACTATCTCCCATAACCTCTTCCAATGGGTTCACTTGCAATTTCCGCCGGGGTCCAATTCTTTGAACAACAACTTCTTCAATTTCACTTGATTCTCTTCCAATTGAGTCTAATTGAAGTCCATAAAATTAATCCAATGTCACCACACTTCAATTCACATCTTCACTTATCCATAGAATCAACTTAAGTCCCAAAAGTACGACCAAAAGCGAGCCTACTAATTTCTCGAGCCAAATTAGCCATTTTCTGATTTAATTACTGAAAAGCTCTGATTGCATGAAAAATCTTCCAAAGATAAGTCAATGTTCCTAAAATGATTTGTGACACACCCAGACTTCCAATTTCTGAATTCGATCTCAATTCTACGGTTAATTTCACTTTGGCACGATACTAGCGCGGCCCAACCTACCGGGTAGCCTTTAGAAATTTCTATGCATTTGACCTGTGGTTGATCATCTCAAGCCACAATGTACATCTTTGAAACATTGGCGACTTTTGGTTGTCGGCGTAATCTTAAGATTTCAAATACGAACACAGGGTACCCAATCGATAGGAAAGTCGGTCCAGTGCCGATCGAAAAGAATTGTGCGATCTGATGGAATCACCCACACTCGATCACATGCCCCTGTCGAGTCAACCTATCTCCGGTCTCTAATCGATTTTTATTTGTGCCGTAGTGACCCTTGCAGATTAGCTCGGTCGAAAGGTCGCTTCCTGGTCAAATTCTCGAGTCTGATGCATTAGAAACTCTTAACGGCTTCACCCGATAGACTAGTTTTCACATGAGTGGCCGACCCAAGGAAGATAACTATATGCGTGCCAACGAAATGCCCGTCTCAATTTATTGAAAATAGAATTGGAAAATCGGGATGTCACAGACTACGAATACAAAGTAGTTACTTAGAACATAACAACTCCAAAAGGATTGGGGTTTTTGGGTTTGTGCCCGGGGGGGGGGGGGGGGGGGACCTGCCAATTCAACGGAAGGATATTCTTGCGGTGGGCTTTGACGACCGAATCTGCCACCCTATGAGCTAGCTTTAGGGATTGGAAATTCTTCAAACGGGCCTGGGCGTCGAAGATGAGTGCTCTGACTCCAAACTGGTTGACCTGCAAGTGTACTTAGTTCCTTCCACAGTTCGAAGTTATCTGTTTCTAACTCAAACTCTGTTGCGTTCTGTTTCTGCAATCTCCTTAGGGTGTCCATGATAGCCATGGCCTCTGCTTGGAGAGCCGAAGCCATGCGCACCAAGGAGGTGAACCCAGCGATCAACTTTCTGGTGCTGTCTTGGCATAAGCAGGCGATTGCGCCATCTCCCGTCTCTTCAACGAACGATCCATCCACGTTTTACTTGAGCACGCCGCGAGCAAGGGGCTTCCAAGCTGAAGGTATGCCTGTCCGCTGGTTTAGATTTGCTTGCTTTCTACTTACCCAACACAAAATCGTTCCGGGCTTTCCAACTTTGCCACAGCAGTAGGGTCAAGAACTCAAAAAATACCGAGATATGGTTAAAGTACGCGAGCCAAGCTTCCATTCTAGTCACGTCATTTGTGTTGATCTTGATTTTGACTGCTGTATGTTCCCAAACTTGTTTCGTCCAAGGGCAAAGGAGGAAGAGGTTTTCTATAGTTTCGAGATGTCGTTGACAAAGAGGACAGATATCATCCGGTAATACTCTTCTTCTTTTAAGATTTTCCGTGGTTGCCAGTGCGTTGTTGCAAACCTGCCAAAGGAATTGCTTGATTTGGGTTGTGTTTGTGCCTACGATTCCACAGCACTTTCGGGGTTTGGAAAGATGATAAGGCCACTTTTAAGATAATACGGTACTTCTAGCGAAAATTGCAAGTTTTGAACTTCTTATTGAGTTCTTCCAATTGGAAATGTATTTGGAGTTCATATTCTTTAAAGAGACGAATATTCTTTTATGAAGCCCAAAAATATTTAAAGATATTTTCTCATGGTCCTCTATTTCCAAACTAAAAGAACCTCCTTGTTCTTTTCTGTGAAGAGATCACCGTCCGACTGGTATCAGGGATCGCAATCTGTCTGCTTCCAATGTACCCCTTTCCTGCATTGCCATGCACGTGAAACCCTGCATGGGGTCTCTTATCCTCTCGGCCAATCACCAATGCCTCGGAACATCCCACAATGTGCCGCCCCATATATACCTCCCCGAGAATCCCTCAAACACACATTCGAAAGGAAATCTTTCCCCAAGAAATTAAAGAGTCGGCATTAAGATTTCAATACTCCAAACCTTCATTCTGCTCTCCTTCCTCCTCTCCGCCTCCCACGCGGCGGTCCAGGCCTTCTGCGTTGGAGACCTCTCGGCCCCCGAGGGCCCCGCGGGCTACTCCTGCAAGAAGGTCTCAGCAGTCACCGTGAATGACTTTGTCTTCTCAGGCCTCGGCGTGGCTGGGAACACCTCGAACCTCATCAAGGCTGCGGTGACCCCGCCATTTGTAACCCAGTTCCCTGGCCTGAATGGGCTCGGCATCTCCTTAGCCCGCCTGGACATAGCCCCTGGTGGGGTCATTCCGTTGCACACGCATCCGGGTGGCTCAGAGGTCCTCCTTGTCCTCCAAGGGTCGATTTGTGCCAGGTTCATCTCATCATCAGCGAACACCGTCTACTTGAAGACCCTCAACAAACGGGATAGCATGATTTTCCCTCAGGGGCTATTGCACTTCCAATTGAATGCTGGTAAAGGTCCAGCACTTGCCACAGTCAGCTTCAGCAGTCCGAGCCCTGGGCTTCAAATCTTGGACTTTTCTCTGTTCGCTAATAATTTTCCTTCTGAGTTGGTGGAGGCCACCACTTTCCTTGATGATGCTCAGGTCAAGAAGCTCAAGGGCGTTCTTGGTGGCACTGGCTAAGTGGCTAATTTCATTTTTGTCGAGAATCCATCCATTAAGAATCACCACCTCTTCAAGCCTCTTCAAAAAAATGAAAGGAAATAATAATTAGGCTTATATGCTCATCGTCAATGGCTTTCCATGGATTTTTCTTGTTAGGTTGTATTTGGTTTGCTAGTGTGTTGAAGTGAGTCGTTGGAGTGGAGATTTGACTTTTAGTGCTTTTGGACTTGTTGTTCTATTCGAACTATGGAGCAAAACGCCTCCCTTTCTTATTGAATTTTGAGTAGATGAATAAAAGTATGTTGCATCTTACCGAAAAAAAATAAAAATAAAAGTATGTTGCTTTGTCAATTCCTTGAGAGTTAATGTGTATCTAGAAAAATGTGCTTGATAAATCAAGTGATGCAGTAATATCATCCACCCATTATAGATGAGATTACAGTAGAATTTCGTTCCTATCTACAGAGGGATAAATTAACATTTGGTGTTGCAGTCATATAATGACGACTCACGTCCTGCCGATCAAAGCATTATGTAGTAATGGCATGCCATGCCAACATTTTCAATATGTTCATTTAGTATTGTCCAAGGCCAAGTGGACCAATTCATTGATGCGGACTTTTCTACACATGACTTGATTATGGACGTAGATTATGTTTAGAGCCTAGCTTTGGATTTGTTTCATTTTTTCTAAATTCACTAGAATCTTGTTGTGATCATTTGTAGAATAAGCCAGTATTGTATGCGTGCGGATCATGTGAACCTAGCTCACGCTACTGTTAGATTAGTGGGTTCTATGAAGCACTGACAATCTCCAAGAGCCTTCGTGTCGTGTCAGAAACTTCGACACGTGTCCGATACTCTCCGACACTCTTGGACACTCTCTGACACTCGGTCAACGCGTGTCGGAAAATCAGACACTCGGTCAACTTTCTCGACACTCTTCGACACTCAAGTCAAAAATCCTGATATACGAATTTCCGATATATGATTCCAATATCGATGTCAATTTTAAAAATTCAATAAATGAGAGGTCAATATATATGTGAAAAAATAAAACATAAAAATAAAAATAATAAATGGAGAAAGAAGAAAAACCTAATCTTCTATTCTCTTCTGATTCCCACTCCCCGTGATATGCAATTCACCCATTAAGTTTTTTTTTCTTCTTTTCCAACATATCTAACATGTTTTTTCTCCAAGTTTTATGAATTAAAGTTGAATTTGTCAAATTGAAATAATAAATGATATTAATAAATGGAGGATTAATGTTTTTTTGTGTATATTCATTCTAGACTTTTTTAATTATTTATTTATTTATGAATTTGATTCAAATTAATTTGATTGAAATAATCATAAAAATGATAATTTATTATGTATATATAAAAATATATATTTAATATATAACGTGTCCCAACATGTCGGAATTCTCTATTTTTTGAGAAACGACATGTCAACGTGTCGTGTCATATCATGTTGCGTGTCGTGTGTCAGTGTCGGTGTTACTTAGAGTGGGTTCTACATGGGCCCACTTCATCCAATGGTACATGTGAGATGAGCTCACATGCACCAAGGGCATCTAAGAATTTTTTTTTCTTCTACAGTACTTGTCCTGTCTTTAAAGTGTTGAGGTGTGGCATTTGATTAGTTGTTTAACCATTACTTCATAAAATTTCGAAACAATTATCTTTTAAATCAATTTTTGGATTCCTACAACTCTAATGCCACCGGAAAGTTCGACTCACTATTGTTAGGTGTAAGTATTGTTTGATTTAGATCCTTGAGTATTTATTTGATCATGTGTTTTCCCTGAAAAGGTGGCTATGTGATTTGACACCAACAAGGGTGTCGGACAAATGATATCTTGTTGGAAAGCTTACAATGAAATTAGGTGCTCACGAAGTTTCGGGGTGAGATGACGTAATTCAAGGAAATGATGCTAGCATATCAATCTCTATCTATTTGTCAATGGATATAAAAGTGGGTCAAACTCGCATGATGATGACTCATGTAGCACACTCTCGCGCAAGCTTGATGCGCTGATTTGCTTTTGATGTCAGTTAGCAAACCTATACTCTGAACAAATGTCTAATGTTAGCAAATATCTAAATTTTAATTTTTATAATGAATTATTACTGATTTAGAAAAACTATTGAGATAAGTTATGTAGGGGCAATTATCAAGTTAGTCCTAAACTTATTATGCCAATTCAAACCTAAACTTTCCGATTTTATCAATTGAGTTACTTAACATGAATTTCTCCGATAAAAATTAATTCACAAAATTAGGGATTATGACTTAGATATGTTATGCCCAACCCATTTAAGCTTCAAAATCAATAATCCCTTGAGCTTCATCCGACAGAATGGACTTCGAGGACTCTCCCCAAGAGATACGGAGGTCATCCATCATACGCACAGAGGCTGGACGAAGCGGACGTAGGAGTCCTATCTCGGGCTTGAGTTTGGCCGGACCGGGCTCTGTCAAGAGCCCAGTTCGAATTAATTCTAAATAGGCCCAAATTTCACTTGAAAGAAAAGCCAGGCCCACGACCTTGCAAGCCCATGCACATCCAGCCCCAGCCGGCCCGGACAACCGAAACTCTACCCAAATACGACCCGCGCCCGACCTAGTTCGTAGCGTCCTCTGCTGCCCCCTATATAACACGGACACTCTTCGGAAGCCTTCGTGTCGTGTCCGACACTCTAATACGTGTCCGACACGTTCCGACACGTCCCGACACGCTCCGACACGCGGTCAACGAGTGTAAAAAAATCTGACACGTGGTCAACTCTCTCCGACACGCTCCAACATGCGAGTCCAGAATTCCGACACGCGATTCTGACACGCACGGGGTCAATTTTAAAAATTTCTAATATTTGATATTTGAGGGGTCAAAATATAAATATACACAAAAGAAGTAACAAAAGAAGTAATAAAATTGCTATAAATATACACGCACGGGTCAAATTTTTTTTTTTCAGTTTTGTTTTTTAAAAATTGTTTTAGTTTTTTTAAAAGTCTTTTACTATGAAAGAAGTAATAAAAAATGCTATATATGATAAATAAATAAATTTAAAAATATCATTTCAGCATTTTTCTTTAAACAATGTTTTTTTCCTCTAAGTTTTATGTATTATTGTTACAAATTAAAATAATGAATGATATTATTTAATATTTTTCGTGTAAATTAATTGTAGGTTATTTTTATTATTATTTATTTATGCATTTATATATAAAAATATATTTAATATATAACGTGTCGGAACGTGTCGAAATTCTCTATTTTTAAGAAATGACGTATCGGCGTGTCGTGTCGTGTCGTGTCGTGTCGTGTCGTGTGTCGCGTGTCCGTGTCGGTGCTACATAGGCTGCCTCACCGTGAACCCCGACGGAGATGGCCGCAACAAGCGACGGCGGTTGGCCCAGACTTCTTGGTCGCGGTGGCGTAACGAGCAGGATCGGTGGCAGATCGGCGAAGCAGCGGGCAGTAGTGTCGTGGCAATAGCGACTGTCGGGTACAGCGATGGTGCGACTTGATTTTGGTGCAGCAGGCGATGTCGCAGCAACGACAGGCGGCGTTGGGCGGTAGCGACACGGCGGAGGTCTCGTGCGGCAAGGGTCTTCGCGGCTTGGCCGAGACAGGGCTCTCTCTCTCTCTCTCTCTCTCTCTCTCTCTCGGACCTCCGCAATCTTGGTACTCTCCCTCTACCTTCAACCCCTCCGCTCACTCTCTCGGGCTTCTCGGACGTATCTTCGAAGAAACCCCTCCGCTCTCTCTACTCCACCCTTCTTTTCTCTCTCTTTGGCTCCCCCTTCTACTGAGCTCACGCTATCCTATTTATAGGCCGAGGAGGCCGGTCGATGGAGGCTTCGGCCGCCGGTGCTTGGCGCGCCGACCGGCCTCCTCCCGCCAAACCAGCGTCCCATCAGTCATTACTTCCACCGGCTCTGCTCCTTCATTTCCACAGCATGCTGTCCTTGTTGCGTGAGAAAGGGAGGAGAAGGAGAGACGGGAGAGCCGTCCACATGAGTTGCAAGGAGGGAGAAGGAAGGAGGAAGGAAGAAAGAGGAAGAAGGAAGGGTCGGGCCGGGCCGGGCCATGCCATGAGTGTGACATCCCGAAATTTGACCCTATTTCGATAAAATGAAATGTGCATTTCGTCGACGTGCCTATGGTCCTTTTTCTCTGAGCTGATCACTCACGAGTTAACTAACCTATTGGGTGAAGCCGTTAAGGGATATAACCGCGGTAAAATCCCTAAAAGCTACCTAATTGGTTGGATTGGACTAAAATCGCGTCCGGTCGATTTTAATCATGAAATTTAATTCGGTTTTGGGAATCGAATATTCGGACGTGTCACAATTCATTTTTAGGACCGTCTCATCGTCTATCAATTTATTGCCGAGTCCGAAATTTCAAGAAAGAAATTATCGGAGGAAAAATCGAAGACCGGAAGAAAATAGAAAGGGAAATAGAAAGAGAAAAGAAAAATGAGAATAGTATTATTCTTTTCTTTTCTTTTTCTCTCTCCCCCTTTTCTTTCCCTCTCTCTCTTTTCTCTCTCTTCTCTCTCCTCTCCCCTCCCCTTCGTGCGGACGCCCACCCACCGAACACCCCTTGCCAATTTTAAATTGGCTTCTTTTTTTTACTGGTCAAAATCCTATCTCCTCCCTTCTTCTTATCTCTTTCCTTTCTTCTTCTCTCTCCTCTTTCTTTCCCCCCAACCCCACGTGAACCAGCTTCTTCTTCTTCTTCTTTCTTTGTGTGCGAACCAGAAGCGGAAGAAGAAGGCAGCAACTCACCGCTCGCCGCCCGTCCCGCCGCCGCACCGCCGCCCCGCGCACGCCGCGCGCTCCGCCGCCTCCCACCCGCGCTCGTCGTCCTCGCCGTGCGCCGTCCAGCCCCTGTTCAGCCTCTGCTTAGCCCTTGTTTTGCCCCGTCCGGCCACCTCCGGCCGCCGTTTGAAGCCGCCGGACCTCCACCGGCCCTCCCCGGAGCACCGCCCGCTCTCCCGAAGCCTTCCCCGCCCCTAACCATCTCTGTTTTCCCCTGTTTTGCAGCCAACCAGCAACCCACGAAATGGGTTTCCAGCTGGTTCGGGCCCGTTTTGGGCCGTTTCCCGGCCCCGAACCCGAGCGGTGCTTTGGGAAGAATCGTTCCTCGCGTCGCCGCCGTCGGATTGATCCGATTTGTGCGCGATTTGGTGAGTAATCTCACTAATCTTGGATTAGTTGGCTAATTATGCTTAAGGTTGGTTTAGATTTAATTAATTGTGTTTATGTTGTTAGGATAGAATAAATTAGCAATTATTAGTGACTTGTGATGCGATTTAGATAAATTGATTGTGTAATTAGCAAGTAGGCGTGGTCTACTAATTATTGGAAGTGCTTCGGGAATTTTCCCGACCCTTAGCGGGCTCCAATTAGGCTTTTCGGGCCTAAGTGGATTTTTTTGTATTTAAATATTAATTTTCGGAATTAAATTAAATAATTATTTATTTTCCGAAAATTCAAGGGAGACGGTTCGGAACCGGAAAATTTTGCTGATGATCGTGGTGAAGTCCGTTTATTTAATCGGGCTTTAATTTGAGTTAAATGGGATTTTTAATATTAATTATTTAAAATTCGAAATTAATTAAATAATTATTTATTTTCCGAAAATTCAACTGAGATGGTCTGGAACCGGAATATTGTGCTGATGACCGTGGTGAAGTCCGTTTATGTAATCGGGCTTTATTTTGAGCTAAATTGAATTTTTAATAATAATTATTTAATTTTCGAAATTAATAAATTAATTAATTATTTTTCGGAAATTAAGATTTTGATGGCCGACGACCGAAATCTCGTGCTGATTGTCGTGGCGCAGTCCGTTTATTTATTTGAGCTCTACGTTGTATGGAATTGAGTAAATTGTGATATTTTAGGGATTTACCCTAAATTGATTGGAATCGATTGAGATTGAATTATCGATTGGTGAATGGCCAAGTATGTTTATTCAGCATTTATAATGCTTTGTTGAGTTAATTTAATTATTTGATTGAGTATTGATTGGTGAATGGCCAAGTATGTTATTCAGCATTTATAATGCTTTGTTGGCTTGATTTAATTATTTGATTGAGAAATCGTTGGGCATTGGTTGTCGATATTGAAAGTGAATTGGTAACCACTGCAAAGAGGACACGTGGGCTTGGTGAATTGGAATGTCACCTAGAGAATGCACGTGAGTTCAGTGGTTGAATATGTCACCTTGGCGAAAAGGTCGCCTAAGAGAATGCACGTGGCTCGGAGACTCGGTATGTCGTCCTGGAGAATGCACGTGGCTCGGTGACAGGATTTGGCATCTAAAAGGACACGTGGCTCGGTGATCTGATGCGTCACTTTGGTAAGCGAGTACCTTAGAGAATGCACGTGGGTCCAACATTCCGGAATGGCATCTAAAAGGGCACGTGGCTCGGTGAATTGATGCATCACCTTGGTGAGATAGCACCTTAGAGAATGCACGTGGGCCCGGGCATCGTAAAAAGGACACGTGGCTCGGTGGCTTGATGTACCACCTTGGCGAAGAGGTCGCCTTAGAGAATGCACGTGGGTCCGAGGTTTGAGGCACGTGGACTCGGAGACTTGGAAGGTCATCCTGGAGAATACACGTGGCCTAGCTTTTAAATATCCCACGGTGGGGATTGATTTGTTTGGCATGTAATCGACTAGGTCGATGCTTTGATTTGATGTTGTGAATTTATTGCCTGAATGGAAATGACCGTGAGTGGTCCTGTTGGAATATAATCGACTAGGTCGATTTGATCGATGTTTCGATCGGTAATATGATTGCTTGGGTGCCTATTATGAATTGTACTGACTTGCAGGTGGGATCAGAGGCCAAGGTAAGTCCTCTGCCCTGTGCATGTTTAGGCAGCCTGTAGTATAATAGTTTATCTAATCGGGCTTAGTGGGGTAGAACTCGCTGAGACGTAGTCTCATCCCAGTTTGGGGAAAACCATTTCAGGACCCCGCTGAAGAGCTGAGAAGGAGGAATCCGAGAAGGAAGACTCGGAGACGAATCTTAAGGAAAATGATTTTTGGAGGAAGAAGGCAATCCTGAGAGGGGCCTTGAGTACGGCCTAGTTTGTCTAAGTTCCTGTCTTCTTTTGAGAATCTATTTTGATGTGATTAGTTTCGAAGTGGTTTATGGTTTGTATAAAAGTTGGTTATAAATTTCAATATGAAAAATATGGCCTACTTTTCTATCCCAATGTTTTATTGTCTGGGGATTTATAACTGCTTCCGCATGTGCTTAATAAATGAAAGGGTCGGCGATACATTGTCCTGGGGTATCGCATATTAAAATCAACCCAGGGTAGAAGGATGTGTGCGTGCCCGAGGATCGGGGCGTGACATCCCAGTTTAAGTGGTATCAGAGCGAGGTTGAAGATTGGAGTGATAAGGAGCGTTGACCATGGGATAGTTAGTAGGAAAGGCCTTTAAATTCATGCCGATGCATGTCTGTGTTAGTTGAGTGCTAGAATTGTTTGTTGTGTGCGAATCGCTCACCTTCTAATCCAGTGTGGGTTTGGAAGACGGGTTGCAGTGTAAGACTGAACCATGAGCGAATAGGAGTTGAGAACTCCTAGCGAGAGGACAATGTCCTCTGTGACTCGGGATGATGCACTGACAAAGGTCAGTACCCGAGGTGGTTGTGGCAGAGTGTTGGCTCTGGCCAACCCCAGTGTAAGAGTACCACCGCAGGTTGGTACTAGTGTAGCAGCGTCGAATGATCCTAAGTTCTATAGGATCGTTTTGATGCTAGTGTTCCTTGGGAACTGGATGAGCCAGCAAGCTCAGGATCGAGCTGCCGTCAGTGTTGCAACCGCCATTGTCGCCTCACATGCTGAGATCCAGAGTGGAGATGTAGATGTGATTCAGGAGCAAGTCATTGCATCCGAGTCAAGGTACAGATCTAATTTAGGCAGAAATGGGAATCGATCAGAGAAAAGACCGAGGTCGAGAGAAAAGTATTCTATTCCACTCGCGAGGAAGGGTGGGGTAGTCAGGTCAGTATCGAGTCAAATAGATCAGGTTGTTTCCGGACGTAATAATGGAGATCAGCATTATGTCCTTCCAAGGACGCGAATTTGTTTGGAGTATAGCTAACAGGGATATCTGGTCAGGAGTGGTCCTAGCAGAATGATGAGGCAACCAGAAAGAGTGCATGCTTTTGCCTAATAGAAGATAAAAGATGCACCAGATAAATGTCAGAATTGTAGAAGGAAGCATGGATAAATCCAGTGTCTGAGTATGACTAGAACATGTTGTGATGATGACTAGCATGGCCATCAGGTGAAGGATTGTCAGTGGAAGTCCAAGGTAGCATAGGCATCGCTACTGTGCCCAGGAAGGAATGGGAGTAGAATTGATCTTGCACCGATTAGAGAAAGAATGTGTTGGAGGTGATCTTATCAGATCATTGTAGCAGAGTTTTGTGCTGAGTTGGTAGAACTTAAATTGTTGACGTAAAAGTGAAAGAGAAGGGAATCACTAGCAATAGTTGCGCTTGACTAGTTGCTGAGGTTTGAGTTTGACGTCACATGAATAGTGTGGGCTTATGGAGCATCTTGTGATAATGAATCTGGGTCATGGAATAATCCAATTTAATCCATTAGCATGTTAAAGTGTGGAGGTTATTGGGAGTCGAAAAGAATTTTGATTTCGTTAATCTCGTTGGCTAAAGACAATCCGTTTGTTAGACGGAGGTTGCCAAGATTGATTTGACAGTTGTATTGGATATGTCAGTTGAGAAATAGAATGAGAAGAAGGTGGCCGTGATACAGAAAATTTATAAGATGGTTCCAAAGGAATTGCTTGAGTTACCGCTAGAAAGAGAGTTTGAAATGGTAATTGAGCTAGCACCGGGATAGAGCCACTCTCGAAGGCTTCTTACCAGCTGTTGTTGTCTGAAGTGATAGAATTGAAGATGCAGATGTGATGATTGATGAATGAGGAATTCGTGTATATCAGTGCATCATTTTGGGGAAACATCAGTTTTGTTTGTGAGAAGAAGAAAGATGGTTTGTGGCGAGTGTGCATCGACCATCGTCAACTCAATTAGGTGAAGATCAAGGACAAGTGTTCTTTGCCAAAGATCCATGAATGGTGTGACTAGTTATAAAGAGTATCGATGTTTTAAAGGTCGACTTGAGATTATGAAGTCGTCAGTTACGAACCAGGAAGGAGGTTGTACGAAAGACAGCTGTTCGTACTTGATATGGTCTTTACGAGAGTATTGTAAGATCGTTTGGCTTGGTGAACATTCCAGTTGCTGTCATGGATTTGACAAACAGAATGTTCAAGGAATATCTGGATCAGTTTGTGATCGTGTTCATTGATGACATTTTAGTCTATTCGAGAAGTGATGAAGAGCATGAGAATCATCTGAGATTAGTGCTTCAGATCTTAAGAACTCATCACATGTATGCTAAGTTTAGCAAATGCGAGTTTTGGTTGACTCGTGTTGCGTTATTAAGTCATGTGATTTCCGGAAAAAGAATCTCCGTCGACCCGAGCAAGAAAGAAGCCGTGATCAAGTGGCCGAGACCAACATCGGTAGCAGAGATCAGAAGTTTTCTGGCGTTAATAGATTATTACAGATGGTTTGTGGAAGGGTTCTCATCGATAGCGTCACCTTTGACAAAACTCCTGAAGAAGGAAGAGAAATTTGTATGGTCAAACAAGTGCGAGCGTAGTTTCCAAGAGCTAAAGGAAAGGCTAACTACCGCACCTGTGCTGACGATTCCATCTGGTCCTAGAGGATTCGAGATCTATAGTGATGCGTCATTCAGGCGATTGGGTTGTGTGCTGATGCAACATGGCAGAGTTGTTGCATACGCTTCCAGGCAGTTGAGACCTCATGAATTGAATTACCCGACGCATGACTTAGAACTCGCAGCCATCACATTTGCGTTGAAGATTTGGAAGCACTACTTGTGTGGGGGAAAAGTTTCAGATCTTCGCGGACCATTAGAGTCTCAAGTATTTGTTTTCTCAGAAGGAGTTGAACATGAGACAGCGTCGATGGATGGAATTGTTGAAGGATTATGACTGTAATATTCTATATCACCAGGGAAAGGCTAACAAGGTCACCGATGCATTGAGTCGGAAGTTTTCAGTGGCACGGATCTTGGTTAAGGAGTGGAACTTAATCGAGAGAGCTCAGGATTCGAAATTCAAATTTGAGGTAGGCCACCTTTCTAGTTTTATGGCCACCCTCAGAATTGAGCTAGATGTCCAAGTCAGAATCAAGCAGCTTCAACCGACAGACCCAGACGTGCAGAGAATTCTTCAAGAGGATACCGAGAAAAGAAAAGCTGATTTTCAAGTTTCTAATGATGGAACTCTAAGGTTCCAAGGATGTTTGGTTGTACCTGACGATGTTGAGCTTATAGAAGAAATTTTATCTGAAGCACATCGTAGCAATTACAGCATTCATCCTGGAAGCACTAAGATGTATCAGAATTTGCGTCAACACTATTGGTGGTCAGGTATGAAGGCGGACATTGCCAAGCATGTGGCCAAGTGTTTGACTTGTTAGCAAGTAAAAGCTCAGCATTGCAAGCCGGGAGGATTTCTGCAACCTCTCGCGATCCTAGAGTGGAAATGGGAGTATATCACGATGGACTTCGCGACTGGACTACCAAGGAGTCAGAGGGGGACTGATTCGATTTGGGTAGTAGTCGACAGGCTGACAAAGTCGGCTCACTTCATTGCAGTTCGAAAGGACCTGAGTCTGGATAGACACGTAGACCTGTATGTGCGTCATGTGGTTCGTATGCATGGAGTGTCGGTTACGATAATGTTTGATAGAGACCCGAGGTTTATTGCTACTTTTTGGAAAAAGCTTGCAGAGTGCCTTAGGTACAAAGCTTCAGTACAGTACGGCGTATCATCCTCAGACGGATGGCCAGTCTGAAAGGACGATTCAGACTCTTGAAGAAATGCTGAGAGCATGTGTTTTAGACTTCAAAGGAAGTTGGGAAGATCAGCTTCATCTGGTGGAATTCGCCTACAACAACAGTTATCAGCAGAGCATCAAGATGGCTCCATTTGAAGCGTTGTATGGCAGAGTGTGCAGAACTCCAGTGTGTTGGGATGAAGTTGGAGAAAGGAAGATAACAGGCCCAGAGTTGGTTCAGCAATCAGTAGATGCCGTGGCAGTGATCAGAGACAGATTAAAGGCAGCGCAGAGCAGGCAGAAAAGTTATGCAGAATAGCGTCGAAGGTCTTTGGAATTCCAAGTTGGTGATCACGTTTTTCTGAAAGTGTCACCAATGAGGGGAACTTTGCGCTTTGGTAAGAAAGGTAAACTGAGTCCGAGGTACGTAGGTCCGTTTGAGATTCTTGAAAGAATCGGAAACCTAGCGTATCGTCTTGCATTGCCGCCAAGTTTGGCGCAAGTGCATGACGTCTTTCACGTGTCGAGGTTAAGGAAGTATGAGCCTGACCTGACCCACGTGCTCAATTTCGAGGAATTGGACGTGGATGACCGTGTGTCATACGTGGAAAGCCCGGCTCAGATTGTCGATCGCAAAGAGCAAGTTCTGCGTACAAAGACCATTCCGTTGGTCAAAGTGGTCTGGCAACACCACGATGTTGAAGGAGCGACTTGGGAGACTAAAGAGTCAATGAGACAATTATACCCCCACCTTTTTGAGCAAAGTGTGTAAGGGTTTAAATTTCGAGGACGAAATTTTTATAAGAGGGGAAGAGTTGTGACATCCCGAAATTTGACCCTATTTCGATAAAATGAAATGTGCATTTCGTCGACGTGCCTATGGTCCTTTTTCTCTGAGCTGATCACTCACGAGTTAACTAACCTATTGGGTGAAGCCGTTAAGGGATATAACCGCGGTAAAATCCCTAAAAGCTACCTAATTGGTTGGATTGGACTAAAATCGCGTCCGGTCGATTTTAATCATGAAATTTAATTCGGTTTTGGGAATCGAATATTCGGACGTGTCACAATTCATTTTTAGGACCGTCTCATCGTCTATCAATTTATTGCCGAGTCCGAAATTTCAAGAAAGAAATTATCGGAGGAAAAATCGAAGACCGGAAGAAAATAGAAAGGGAAATAGAAAGAGAAAAGAAAAATGAGAATAGTATTATTCTTTTCTTTTCTTTTTCTCTCTCCCCCTTTTCTTTCCCTCTCTCTCTTTTCTCTCTCTTCTCTCTCCTCTCCCCTCCCCTTCGTGCGGACGCCCACCCACCGAACACCCCTTGCCAATTTTAAATTGGCTTCTTTTTTTTACTGGTCAAAATCCTATCTCCTCCCTTCTTCTTATCTCTTTCCTTTCTTCTTCTCTCTCCTCTTTCTTTCCCCCCAACCCCACGTGAACCAGCTTCTTCTTCTTCTTCTTTCTTTGTGTGCGAACCAGAAGCGGAAGAAGAAGGCAGCAACTCACCGCTCGCCGCCCGTCCCGCCGCCGCACCGCCGCCCCGCGCACGCCGCGCGCTCCGCCGCCTCCCACCCGCGCTCGTCGTCCTCGCCGTGCGCCGTCCAGCCCCTGTTCAGCCTCTGCTTAGCCCTTGTTTTGCCCCGTCCGGCCACCTCCGGCCGCCGTTTGAAGCCGCCGGACCTCCACCGGCCCTCCCCGGAGCACCGCCCGCTCTCCCGAAGCCTTCCCCGCCCCTAACCATCTCTGTTTTCCCCTGTTTTGCAGCCAACCAGCAACCCACGAAATGGGTTTCCAGCTGGTTCGGGCCCGTTTTGGGCCGTTTCCCGGCCCCGAACCCGAGCGGTGCTTTGGGAAGAATCGTTCCTCGCGTCGCCGCCGTCGGATTGATCCGATTTGTGCGCGATTTGGTGAGTAATCTCACTAATCTTGGATTAGTTGGCTAATTATGCTTAAGGTTGGTTTAGATTTAATTAATTGTGTTTATGTTGTTAGGATAGAATAAATTAGCAATTATTAGTGACTTGTGATGCGATTTAGATAAATTGATTGTGTAATTAGCAAGTAGGCGTGGTCTACTAATTATTGGAAGTGCTTCGGGAATTTTCCCGACCCTTAGCGGGCTCCAATTAGGCTTTTCGGGCCTAAGTGGATTTTTTTGTATTTAAATATTAATTTTCGGAATTAAATTAAATAATTATTTATTTTCCGAAAATTCAAGGGAGACGGTTCGGAACCGGAAAATTTTGCTGATGATCGTGGTGAAGTCCGTTTATTTAATCGGGCTTTAATTTGAGTTAAATGGGATTTTTAATATTAATTATTTAAAATTCGAAATTAATTAAATAATTATTTATTTTCCGAAAATTCAACTGAGATGGTCTGGAACCGGAATATTGTGCTGATGACCGTGGTGAAGTCCGTTTATGTAATCGGGCTTTATTTTGAGCTAAATTGAATTTTTAATAATAATTATTTAATTTTCGAAATTAATAAATTAATTAATTATTTTTCGGAAATTAAGATTTTGATGGCCGACGACCGAAATCTCGTGCTGATTGTCGTGGCGCAGTCCGTTTATTTATTTGAGCTCTACGTTGTATGGAATTGAGTAAATTGTGATATTTTAGGGATTTACCCTAAATTGATTGGAATCGATTGAGATTGAATTATCGATTGGTGAATGGCCAAGTATGTTTATTCAGCATTTATAATGCTTTGTTGAGTTAATTTAATTATTTGATTGAGTATTGATTGGTGAATGGCCAAGTATGTTATTCAGCATTTATAATGCTTTGTTGGCTTGATTTAATTATTTGATTGAGAAATCGTTGGGCATTGGTTGTCGATATTGAAAGTGAATTGGTAACCACTGCAAAGAGGACACGTGGGCTTGGTGAATTGGAATGTCACCTAGAGAATGCACGTGAGTTCAGTGGTTGAATATGTCACCTTGGCGAAAAGGTCGCCTAAGAGAATGCACGTGGCTCGGAGACTCGGTATGTCGTCCTGGAGAATGCACGTGGCTCGGTGACAGGATTTGGCATCTAAAAGGACACGTGGCTCGGTGATCTGATGCGTCACTTTGGTAAGCGAGTACCTTAGAGAATGCACGTGGGTCCAACATTCCGGAATGGCATCTAAAAGGGCACGTGGCTCGGTGAATTGATGCATCACCTTGGTGAGATAGCACCTTAGAGAATGCACGTGGGCCCGGGCATCGTAAAAAGGACACGTGGCTCGGTGGCTTGATGTACCACCTTGGCGAAGAGGTCGCCTTAGAGAATGCACGTGGGTCCGAGGTTTGAGGCACGTGGACTCGGAGACTTGGAAGGTCATCCTGGAGAATACACGTGGCCTAGCTTTTAAATATCCCACGGTGGGGATTGATTTGTTTGGCATGTAATCGACTAGGTCGATGCTTTGATTTGATGTTGTGAATTTATTGCCTGAATGGAAATGACCGTGAGTGGTCCTGTTGGAATATAATCGACTAGGTCGATTTGATCGATGTTTCGATCGGTAATATGATTGCTTGGGTGCCTATTATGAATTGTACTGACTTGCAGGTGGGATCAGAGGCCAAGGTAAGTCCTCTGCCCTGTGCATGTTTAGGCAGCCTGTAGTATAATAGTTTATCTAATCGGGCTTAGTGGGGTAGAACTCGCTGAGACGTAGTCTCATCCCAGTTTGGGGAAAACCATTTCAGGACCCCGCTGAAGAGCTGAGAAGGAGGAATCCGAGAAGGAAGACTCGGAGACGAATCTTAAGGAAAATGATTTTTGGAGGAAGAAGGCAATCCTGAGAGGGGCCTTGAGTACGGCCTAGTTTGTCTAAGTTCCTGTCTTCTTTTGAGAATCTATTTTGATGTGATTAGTTTCGAAGTGGTTTATGGTTTGTATAAAAGTTGGTTATAAATTTCAATATGAAAAATATGGCCTACTTTTCTATCCCAATGTTTTATTGTCTGGGGATTTATAACTGCTTCCGCATGTGCTTAATAAATGAAAGGGTCGGCGATACATTGTCCTGGGGTATCGCATATTAAAATCAACCCAGGGTAGAAGGATGTGTGCGTGCCCGAGGATCGGGGCGTGACAATGAGGGGGGAGCTGGGCCGGGTCCTGGGCGAAGACAGGCGAAAAGAAAAAGGGGGGTTGGGCCAAAGCCTTTTCTTCCCTTCTCCTCAATTTTTTTTTTTTTTAGATATAGTTTTATCTATAGGGTAAAATGAAGGGAAATGAAATAAAAATAAATCTTTGTAGTTGCAAATAATATTAATGCCTAGGTGATGTGAAAATCATTTTTATTATGGTCAAATTTTTCACCAATATTCTATTCAATATATATATATATATATATATATATATATATATATATATATATAGACACACACACACACACACGAAATTTATGTGTCAATAGTTACCCCTCTTTAAAGTTGAGCTTGCAAAGGTTGCATTTAAAGAGGAATTGATCCCTAAATTTTGTCCATGCATATGCCGTAGATAATATCTTATTTGAGATCAGATGTCTTATGTAAAAAGGGCAATATAACATAATACACACTGAGACAAATAAGATATACCTATAGTTACTTATCAAGAATGAGTGATATGGGGCATGATCCCAAGTTTTTGGCAAGTGCCATGGTATCATCTTACTTGATGACATAGGGAGTTGCTTTTTCGGGACTTGGACATGTCTTCGGTTGCTTATTAAAGCAATACATTTTCGCCAAAGAGTCAGAGCAATCTCCAATCGCCTTGACAATGAGGATTGCTTTTCCAGGACCATATTGATGTCTAATTTTCTATGAAATAAATATCTAAATATTTAATCAAATTTTATGTGTCAACAGTGACCACTGAGGCAAAGATTATGGTAGGTTTTCTTCCATCTACTTCACAATTGATACAAATGTATCATAACTGGTATCATTCCAATTACTTTATGGTTCACAAGAATAAAGTCTACATTTGGTATTGTTCTTACCACCAAAAATTTTATCTATAGATTTTTTCTATAAATAATCGTTCATCTCTCATTCCATGATGAAAGATATATTACATGATAGCATGTATTTTGGTAATAAACATTGAAGTTAATTTTTTTATAATAGATTATTTTTTGAAATACCTAGAGGCTGAATGTTTAAGTTGAAAGAAGAAAAATTCCGAATCTAAATTATAAAACAAAAAGCTACAAAAAATAATTTTTAAAAAAGTTATATTCCAAGATTGAGCATACTTTGGTATTGAATGTTAAAAAAAAAAAAAAATTGTTTATGTATGTGCAAATTCAATTTTGAAGTATCTATAGGCTGAAATTTTAAAATGATTGGATCATTCTGTAAATAGATCTTTCATAACAAGGTAGGGAAACGAAAGGTATAGTAATTGTTCAAATACTTCAAGGAAATACATTCAATATCGCATTGGCCCCGCTACAACCAACCAACTGTAATGAAGACAAGCACCCTCAAATCAAATTTGCCAATCATTGATCTTGTTTAGTATAATTGACTCCATCCCAAATGCCCTCGGGACGAAAGATGCTGGATCCATAAGTGGATTTAACCATTTGGAATAGCAAGGGAAGTTGCAGTATTGCAAATAAAGCCACAGGGATAGAGGCTAGCAAAATAATTGGAATGAGAACCCACTCCAGTCTCTTATCCAGCACCATTGTGAGAGTTGCAGCAAAGGTCACTAGCATGAAAGCCAAGGAGAGGAAGAGAAAACAAAGGCCCGTTAAGACCTTCTTAGGCAACGAGTAGAGAAAGTCTTGTGCCTCATACCGCGAAGTTAGAATGGCTAGGAATAGCAAGATGGCCGTCACAGAGGAGAATAAACCTAACCCATCCGAAATTGCAAAAACCAGGAGAGAGTCTTGTCCTAACAACAATGGGATTCCGGTATTGTTGTCATTTCCTCCAGGTACAGTGAAAGCAGCAACGAACAATATTGTGGCAATTAGAGTTGAGACGAGCGTGCATGAATTTGCTGTGTCCTTCACCCACTTCTCTCCTTTCTCAAGCAATTCTTTGTGGCCTTCCACGAATGCATGCCAATGTATTATCGCAATGTCGTTTTGGTGTCTCTGGAACCATTTGACTTTCACTAAATAGCTCATAACGCACCTTTCCACAGTCTGCATAAAACTCACAAATAGGAGTTTCAATAAGTGGATAAAGTATCGAAAATTTTCAAAAAACAAACGGGGGAACATATCAAGGATATTAAGACTTATCCAACTCTTGATGCGAAATTGCGTAAAGGTCAAGTCACATGTTTAGATCTAGATGATGTCGAAACAAAGGATAAGCACAAAAAGGAAAGAAAAGGAAATAGTAAAATCTCATAGCAAGATGATCAAAATTTTAGACCATACTTAAAATTTTCCTCTGAAGTATACTAATGTGAGTCTAAAAGAGAAGGTGTGATTAGATTGAAGAGAGAGAAACACTACATTGAAGAGAGGGATACTTTGGTCAGTTAATTAGAAAAAGGAGTGCCTTAGCTAAGGTAGGAGTGAAAATAGCATGTCTTTATGATAATTATCATTAAGCACGGTTATTAAATAGATGAAAAGAAAGATACTTACCTTAAACCATTGGAGTTCCCTTTGCATTTGGAAAGCTGCTCCGCCCACCTTAGTTACAGTATCGAACCTAGGGGAGTAGGATGCTACTGCACGCACCATCGCCTTGGAATCGATCAATGTAGGATTTAAGACTAATGACAACTCAGCGGTTGAGCTTAACTTCAAAAAGAGTCTGAGAGTCGTTGCTTGGCGAAACTCCACTGCGTTTGTTGGGAAACTCTGACCATTAGGCCTAAAATGAATAAGCTCCGGGAAAAATTGAATACAGAGCTTAACGATTTCACTGATTCCATTGATTGTAGCTTGAAACAGCAACTCATCCGTGTCCCCCATTCGGAAAAATTTGATGATCTCGGTAATATTCATGGAAGAGATCGAGATCGCCATGCAAACTTGTTTTGCCAACTCGATTGCCGCCATGTTTCTTAGCTTCACCTCATGAACTCTCTTGATTTTAGGAACTACAAAATGTCAAAAATAAAAGGAAAAAGAAAATGAAAAACGAAGGGCCGGCAATTGGACCAAGAAAAAAGTTCCCCAACTCTGGGTCCCCAATTTTTGTAGACACCAAATTGCATCTAACAACAGTTTACTAATTGTCATAATTTCCCAAATTCAGAGCTTGGGTTGGCGGGTGATTGGGAAAACGGTCTCATTCTTTTTTCTTTTTTTTTTCCTTTTCTTTTTTATATATCTTTTAGGAAAGCTATTTTGATTTTTCTTTTCTCCTTTGGAATTCAGTCGTCAAATGCAAACAGTGAGTTTATATCATGTCTGGAGGAAAAAAGAGTGGGATGTGAAGAAAGTAGAAGCGATTAGAGGGTAATTGAAGAAAGTGATCTTCCCTGAAGTACTTTTTATTTTTTTGGTCGGTATTTTCCTTGAAGTTCAAACGAGGTTTTATAATGTTAATCATAATTAAGAGAGCATAATCATAAGAGTTAACCTGATAGAACAACTCCGAAAATAACCACGCTAATTACATTGTCTAGCTAGAGTAAATCACATTAGTCTTTGCGTATGTAAGATTATTTTAGACAATATTACTCAAAGATGCAAAGCAGCTAGTAATTAAAAAAAATCATATTAATTGTACAAACCATCGTGTTGTTATACATGCTCAGCACAATAGAAAATTTTTTCCGTCTCTAACAAAATCAAAACTTCCATCGCACAATGGTACGTGACATTTGACTGTACTTGTTACACCTAAATGACAGTGAGAAAAATTGACTTGACTTTATTCTCTAATGACTTTAAATTTGATGAAAATACGCACCAACAGTATTCAGTTTCCTTTTTTATTCTTTGACACAAATAGTAGGGGTGATTGGTTGCCGGTTCGGTCCGGTTCCAAGGTGGAACCGGGAACCGGACCGGGAGAACCCGGTTCCCAATTTTGGGAACCGTGGACTAGACCGTTTGGTCCTAGGACTGGGAACCGGACCGGACCATCGGTTTTGGTCCGGTCCAGTCCGGTCCAATAGAATCAGCACTTTCCTTTTTCACTAAAGAACGACCATTCACTAAAGAACGATCATGCTCTGGACCGATCAATCCAATTCGGTTTCTGGGTGATCTAATAAAACTACTCACACATGTTTCCACGTGCAAAATATTCAAACTTCACTTGCGTGAATATCAATCATAGTTTATGTGTTTCACGCTTAATTTTAAGCATAAAAGCCATGAACAATTTGAGTAAAATCTGTGCTTGGCTTAGGTTTTATAGACAATCTCTCTTCTATGCTTGAATGTTTAGTCGATGTCGGACTCTTTGAGGCTTGAAGTGCCTTGTCATTTGCAAGTGAGGGGAGCAAGAGAGAGAGTGTGAGCATGAGGAACTCCTAGAGCCTTGTCCCCCATCGAGTAGAAGATAAAACTAACAAATAAGTTTTCTAAGAGCTTTGGTGGTCTCTTGGCCACATAAAAAGGTTGTTACCTCAATTGCAATTCCGATTGCAATAAGTTTCATATGTGTTTATATATTATATGTATATAAATTATATATAAAAAAATTTGGTCCAGTTCGGTCGGTCCGGTTGGTCCGATTCCCACCTTGGAATCAAGAACCGGACCAACCGGCCGCCGGTTCCAAGATTAGGAACCAGGAATTGGACCGCCGACCATGGGAACCGCCCAAAACCGACCGGTCCAGTCTGGTCCCGGTTCGGGCGGTTTCCGTTGCACACCCCTAACAAATAGAAGAATTAGGGACAAGGCTAAAGGGTATTTCAGGGGCATAAAAAAGTTGCATGAAGATGATGAATGTAACTATGGGCAGAAGTTGTGTATAAGTTTTGAGAACTATAAGCTAAGTAGCATCGATATCGACACGTCATAAGCGACAGAATAAGACACAATATGCCGACACATTATTTCTCAAAAAATAAATAATTCCGACACGTTGGGATTCATCATCATTAAATTAATTTGATACAAATTCACAAATATTCGACAAAAAAATTCAAAAATATATAAATAATAAAAAGCCTAGAATGAATTTACACTAAAAACATTAATTCATCATCTATTAATATCATTCATTGTTTTAATTTAACAAATTCAATTCCATTCCAATAATCCACATTATGGACTTGCGTGTCAGAACGTGTTGGAAGAGAAGAGAAAAAAACAAACTTAGAAGTGAATTGTGTGTCACAGGAAGTGAGAGTCAAGAGAGAAGATAAGAGAAGACTAGGTTTTTTTTTTTTTTTTCTTTCTCCCTTTATTATTTTTTTTATTTTTTACATATTTATATTTTGACCCTTCATTTATTCAAAATTTTTAAAATTGACCCATGTGTGTCAGAATCACGTGGTGGAATTCCAATGTCGAAATTCCGGAATCACGTGTCAAAGGATGTCGGGAGAGTCTGACAATTATTGACCGAGTGTCAAAGAATGTTGGAAAGTGTCAGACATGTGTCAGAGTATCCGACATGACACAAAGGTTTTTGGAAAGTGTCAGTACTTCCTAAACTACATGATCTTTTTGTAGCTGTCAGGTGGTGTTTGGGCTAATTTTCGCACACTTCAAGCACTCCACCTTTTAGGATAATGATAAGAGCACATTCTTCTATATTGGCCTAATGTATTCCGGATCTTATTTTCTGGAGTGCTTCCAACAAATCTGAAATATAGGATTATAAGAAGAGGAGAAAACTCCTTTATTATCTAACAAACAGCTTGTTGGTATAGGATATATCACTTGGATGTGGAATGGCTAGGATGCACCATTTTGTTGGGACCCACGAAATTGGCTCCCACTGAAATAGTCTTCTATTGCAGGCCCTTCCAAACAAATTATTTTGATTTTTACCACCTGTTCCTATTCTTATTCTTCCCCCAAAAGTTGCCAAATAAAAGTGTAAATTTACTATGTTAAATGCAATTAAATGATATGCCCATGCCTTCATCTATTGTAACCTTATTCACGTGAGGGGCTTGCCCCCAGTCCCACGCCCAATTCCTGCACCCCCCTCAACGTTTTCGTTCGTGTTGTATTGAGATGAAGTAGCAATCAAAGAAAATTATATTTAGGCTCTAAGCACTTCACTCGTGATGGAGGAAACAAATACATTTGGGTTCATTGTTCTTATTTTTCCAGAAAGATTTACATGCTTGATTGAGATGATGAAGTGAGCATGATTTCACCAATCAAGACTGAAGGAGAAGGCCTATGTTTACGTAAACCTTATATCATATCTTATGCTTAGTTCATTTAGCCATATGAAAGAAATTCTTAGGTTATCATCCAATATTGCCTCAATATACAATTTCATGATCCGTGCAATTAGAATTTGGTGAATTTCGGAAATCTTTCCAAATTTAAGAATATTGACATGGAAAATTATATATGACTTTGTTTGAGTTTGAACACTCTTGTGAATGATTTTTATTAGTTTTGTCGACATGAAAAAAATAAGTTACATATCCATTGTTGGTTGACAAGGAAAATTGAATTACAAAATTAACTTCAACATACACGTCACTCATCTAATGCAAATGTGTAACAATTTTTTTTATGCATGCAAAGGGCCTAACACAAATTCTTTTCCAAATTATGGCAAAGAACTAAGTAGGAGCTTTTTTTTACTTATAAAGAAAGTCAAAAACAAACAAGCCATAGACTTTTAATAGAAGAGAGAGGGACAAAGATAGAGATGCTATCTTGATAAAATGGAAGCATACCTACAGATTTGGCGGCAT
Source organism: Eucalyptus rudis (assembly GCA_019915205.1). Classification (NCBI taxonomy): domain Eukaryota; kingdom Viridiplantae; phylum Streptophyta; class Magnoliopsida; order Myrtales; family Myrtaceae; genus Eucalyptus; species Eucalyptus rudis. The sequence goes on along the minus strand of JAHMTN010000007.1, from coordinate 12,269,253 downwards.
TCCAAAGTGACCTTAAAGGACATCGAAGTGCTACAATCAAGTTGCAAAGTAAACCCAGTCACTAGATATGAAATCATTGTAAAACCTTGTAATTCATTCGTTACATTGTCCAAAATCAATTAAGTTATACGGCACTTATGCACTTGGTTGAATCATATGTGGTTCCCAAGAGATAGCCGATCCAAAAAGTAGTTCGATTTCAGACCATTATTTAAGTAAAACTAAGTCAAGGAACCAGAATATATCTTACAAAGAAACAACCATTTCCCGTTTCTTTTGCTAATACGGAGGGAATCAATTTAAGAAAATTGACTAAAAGTTCAAAATCATGGCAGATCCGAAGATAATGACCAAACAACAAAAATGCATACCCACCTGGATCCGAATTTTCATTTGTTGGTTTGTAGCTCAAGTTCACTGGTATACCTTCAGTTCAAAAACAAAAGAGTAGGCGGTGAGCCAGGTATGATCTTGAAGGGAATCAGTAATGAAGAGATGAAAGTGTAGAAAGAACGAACATTCGTATATCACTTTTTCCAAAACACTCAGCCTGGTTCCGCTGGGAAAGTCAGATCTCATCGCCGCCAACGCCCGCAATATAGATGTGCCTCCATCCATTGTGCTTTTCATGGTAAGTAAGTGAGGGTACCGCCAAGCTAGGTAAAGGACGATATCTATCCGAATTGACCAGCAACGTTGATCAGGAAAACAAGCCAGGTCTAGAATGAAGGGAAAAACAGATGGAATTGAGATAAATAGGGATGGTGATCTTACCATGATGACTAGCGTAGGTGAGTTTTATCATGGTGTCAATCCCAGAGGAACTGCTGAAGGGCTGATTTGGCCCTTCGACTGTTGTACTTTTCGCCAGGAACCAGGCAATCTCCTTATGCATAGAAGCTTCCGTAGCAGATATTCCCAAAGGAACGCATCCTACCTTATCTGCAAGTTGCGTCAACTTAGGATTACTTCTAACTAATGCCTTCACCATCTTTATCCTTCCACACAGAACAGCATTGTGGAGGGCTGTGCGGCCATCACAATCAACCATTTCAAGCGCTTCTGGATTCGGAGACAAGAGCTCAACCAGGTTCTCCAAAAATTGGTCATGTGCACTCAAAGCGGCTATGTGAAGCAATGTCTCTGATTTGGTTGTTATTTTGGCCATCTTTGAAGCAGCATCTTGTTCGAAAAATCTTGTAGCAGATTCCCAATTGCCCTGGAATGCAGCTCGCAACAATGGTCGGTAATGGGGTTCATCCACTTCCTCTTCGGAATTTTCTGCGATAGACGCAAACTTTTCAGATCATTCAGTTAGTAGTTTTATCCTTGCTGACATTGAGTTGCGTCCCAGAAAAGAACAATTTCATGAAGATCCGCTCCAAATATTAATTTCACACTGAAAATAACTCTTTTGAGGGATAATGCACCTGAAGCACCTCTGGATTGAGAAGGAGCTGATCCAACACTTGCACAAACATTTTCGATATCTGTAGGACAAAGAGTGAGCACAAAGTCCTTCTCAAACTGATTTTCTTTTTCTTTTTTCTCATAGCCAAGGTTAGGGTTATGTTTATTCGATGATAAAGCAAAGAAATAGAATTATGAAGAAAATACGAGTTCCAGAATATTTTAAGACATATCACCTATGTCGTAATTTTTATCGCTTGGAACTTGAACAGATACCTGCTGCTGGTTCTGCATGATCCGACTTTCGCTGTTTCTCACTTGGTTCTGGCAACATTAGATTGCTCTCCTGATTAGTCTTTCAACAACGAAGTAAATGAAGAATGCTAAAAATGGGTAAGATATTCAGTTATCACAGAGTTTTAGTTTCCCTAGGGGGAGCTCAGTCCTTCCTTATGTACAAGAACCTGCCTTAAATTGAAGGAGAGCCTTCACAATTACAACAAGCAAGCATATCTTTTTGTTTTTTTCTCCCACTTCATAGCAGTTGGATTCCTCAAGTGGCAAATAGTTTATCTGGGAATATAGACTAGTGTACAGTTACTTGCCTTAAATTGAAGGAGAGCCTTCACAATTACAACAAGCAAGCATATCTTTTTTTTTTTCTCCCACTTTATAGCAATTCGATTCCTCGAATGTAAAATAGTTTATTCTTGGGAATATAGACTAGTGTACAATTACCTGCCTTAAATTGAAGGAGAGCCTTCACAATTACAACAAGCAAGCATATCTTTTTTTTTTTTTTTTCTCCCACTTTATAGCAGTGGGATTCCTCGAGCGTAAACTAGTTTATCCTTGGGAGTATAGACTAGTCCTATTCTAGTGGGCTCCACCTGCGTCATGCCTGGATTCCTCTACACACGCCAACAGGACCGAAGGGTCCTCTCTCTGGCATCGGGGAGCTCTAATCATTCTTCTCCCTCACCTAGTGAAGATGAACAAGATTACGGATGAATGCAAAAGAAGAAGACGATTCCTTTATTCTCTTCTGTATAATGGTGTATTCACCTCAAAAAAATACAGAGCATCTTTCAATGGAGTATTCTCCCTTTCTATTCTCTCAAGAAACTGTTACTATGAATCGATGAAGAGGAAGAAGTCTCTTCTTATCTATATACAACAGATGCTTAATGAAAAACAGAATGCCAGCTGTCAACGTAAAACTGAATCCATGAAAGACTTAAACAGAAAAGAACTTATTTCACAAAAGCTGAGCTAACTGAATCAACTGCCTCTCTTTTCCTTCTGGAAATTGGTCACGTGATGTCTTTACTTCACCGACTTATCTTCACCACATTATGTAGATATACGGCTGACATTATTTGACAGCATTACTGGTTACTAACTTGCGTATTCTGCTTCTTCCAAGCTTCTCCAATGACAGCCATAGACTTGTCTCTGTTACAGTCTGACTTCTCTGTTTCAAGCTTTGATGAATGAATGTTCTTAACACACCTCACCATTCCGCGGAGCTCCCTCACTGTAACATCATCTGAGCTTCCAGAACAACGTCGCCATAGTTTCTGACTCCTACTCGACCTTAGGCGATCGCTGGTGTTGGCTCGGACGAGTTTGGCCGAGAGGCTCCATTTTCGGATCCTCTAGTTTTGCCGTTCAAGAGCTTGCTCTTCTCGTTCAAACCTTTATTCATCCCTTCCTGAAGCTCCAGACGCTCGTCCCACGCCTCAGTGAGTGCCATGGAAGCACTGGTCTTGCCTAAAACTGCCCTGGCAGAGATGGAATCCTTGTCTTGGCGTTTTTCCTTGATTCGAGCCATCTGCCGCCGACTCACTTCACGGCAGTGCTTTTCTGTTGTGCCTTCATCCCTGATAATACTCACACATACAGTGGCACCTTCCGTAATCGTCGAATTGGCCTTGAACAGCCACGGTATTACTCTGCTCTGTTCTGCTCTGTTTCTGTGTCGCTGCTGTGATTCGCCCTGTTGTTGCGAGTATAGAACGCCCACCTTGCCACCATGGCTGATTGCTCAAAACTGAACATTCACTGGGATGGAAAGCCACAGCCCAACCAAATCTGGAGAGAAACAGAATATACGGGGGAAAAGAAAATACAAAAAGAAAACAGGGAGAGCGGTAGCCACGAAAACTCGCCACCGCCAGGCGTTTACGAATCCCCTCTGGAGTCTCCGAATCGCCTGACCCTGAGATGGATGGTCGAGGCTGTAGGAGTCCCAATTGAAGTAGTCTACCTAGGATACTCTTCGGCCGTTGATAAAATCGCTGTTTGTTCGTTGCCACTGTGGATTAACAGGCCAACAGGGTTGCGCTGTTCAGTCCAGCCAATACTAACGGATCAGTATTGAGAGCAGTGTCTTTCATGCCGTCTTACTTTGTCAGCGGAGCTAGGCTCAACCTCTGGGAAAGATTGCTATACAAATGTCAGCGCTTCCACCGATTTTCTACTCGAATGCATTTGATGCGGACGACTCAGAAGATCATGCATGTTCACCCGCTCTTTTTGTATCTGTAGGATCTTGCCAGAAAGCATTAATATATTATATAATTTCTATCCCCTTACGGTCACTCTTTTCCCAGTTGATCGCCTGAGTTGCTTACGCTAATCATACTTGCGAATGAGGTACTCTTTGGAATCCTTAGATCCATTACCATAAAGTTCAGTTTGGAATATTTCCATAAAAAATTGATGAGAAAAGGGTTTGAACCAGTCAAATTATATTGAAAGTAATAATGCACCCGGACCGCCTCTGGGTTGAGAAGGACCTGATCCAACGCTGTACCCGAACATCTTCAATAAATATAAGAGGCAGAGTGAGCACAAAATCCTTCCCATACAAATTATTTTTTCTCTTTTCTTTTACTAGCCAAGGTCAGGGTTGTGTTTGTCCGATGATAGAGCAAAGAAATAGAACCATGAGAAAATACAAGTTCCAGCATATTTTAAGACCACATCGCCTATACCTGCTGGTGGTTTTGCTTGATTCGAATTTCCTTGTATTTCAGCTGGTTGTGCCATCACTGGTTTGCTCTCCTGGTTAGAGTCTTTCAACAACAAAGTAAACAAAGAATGCAAAATTAGGTAAGATATTCAGTTATCAAAGAGTTTTACTCTCCCTAGGATGTTCATTCCTTCCTTTTATACAACTACCTCCCTTAAAGTAAAGGTAAACCTCTACAATTACAATAAGCAAGCACATCTTTTTTTTCTTTTTTCCTACTTTATAGCAGTTGGATTACTTGAGTGTAAAATAGTTTATTCCTAGGAATATAGACTAGTCCTATGTCAATGGGCAAGCATCCTCACGCTTTTGTGCGACAAATCATTAGGTTCAATTCCTAGTGATGGAACCATTACTTTAAGGTGACTTCGTCACTCTTTGTTATAATAGAGTTCATTCCATCCCTTTACCCCCATGATCAAGTTGAGTCTCTATCAAGATAAGTAGCTTCTTTTCTTGAGCTCGAAACAGCTATGCAAGCAAAATTTAATTTGAAAGCCTTTTGCCGTACAAAGCTCTCAACAAAATGCGCATCTCACTTTCGTCAAGCCCCAAAGCAAAAGTAAAGAATTTCAATTTGATTTAAGGCAGAATCTTTCTAAAAATTTTGGGAACTAAAGGACTTTTTTTTAGCGATCGGGTAGTGTTTGGACTAATTTGGTGCACTTCCAGTGGTCCACCTTCTTGAGTAATCTTCAAGCGTCCCATATCGGCCTAATGTATTTTTTTTTTTTGGTCGGTGCCTAATGTATTTAGTATCTTATTTTCTTAAGTGCTTCCAACAAATCTGGATTGCGGGATTATAAAAAGAGGAGAAAACTCCTTTATTATCTAATCAATGGCTTATTGGCATAGGATATATAAATTGGGTTGGAATTATGGGATGGACGATTTTATTGGGACCCACAAAATTCGCTCTCGCTAAAATATTCTTCTAAACCAAGCTCTCCCAAACAACTTATTGTCAAATAAAAGTGCAAATTTACTATATTTAATGTGATTAAATGGTAAACCCATGCGATCATCTATTGCAACCTTATTTCAGAGTCAATGACGTTGGAAGCTTGCCCTCAGTCTCATGCCCAATTTTTGCACCCGCTCAACGTATTCTTCTATGCTGTATTGAGATGAAGTATCTGTCCAAGAAAATATTTAGGTTATCATCAAATCTCGTCTCAATTTTCAGTTTCACGACTCTTGCAATTAGAATTTGGTGAATATAAAAAATCTTTCACAATTTAAGAATATTAGCACATGAAATCATATATAACTTACTTACACATTCCCTATTGGTTGACATGTGAAAAAATTGAATTACTAAACCAACTTTAGCATGCATGTTACTCATCCAATAATAAATGTGCAATTATTATTATTATTTTTTTATACAGGCAATGTGCCTAACACAATTTCTTTTCCAAATTATGGCAAAGAATTAAGTGGGAGCTTTTTTCTCCTTATAAAGGAAGTCAGAAACAAGCGAGCCATAGACTTTTAATAAGAAATTTACCAAAGCAGTTTACGTCTATTTTGTTTGTGCCAATTCAAATCTAAACGTTTTAATTGTCCAATTAAGTCTTAAAAATTTTCACGTTTTACCAATTGAGTCCATCCAATCAATTTTAGTTGGAAATTGCTAACGTATATGCCAGCCGTCCCACCTAGCACGACTGAAGCTAAGATGAACATTTTTTAATGATATTTTTATAATTTTTATAATTTTGTATATTTTTTTGGTTTTCTTCTTCTTCTTCTTTTTTTCCTTTTTTTACTTTTTTTTTTTTTTTTGGATTGAGTGCTGGCAAAGGCTTGTGGCCCTCGGTGTGGCTGGCAAGGGCTTGGCAGGCCTCCCTCGATGCCCTTGGCAGCCACCGCAAGAGCGTCGCGGTCCACGCCAAGGCCTTTTTCAATATTTTTGCAATTGATGCAACGTTTTTAGTTCATTTTGTTACTGCGCTTTCCTTGCAGGCATTAAGAAGTGTCTCAGAAAAGAACAATTTGATGAAGATCCGCCCCAAATGTTAATTTCACGATGCAATAACAGTTTTGAAAGATAACGCACCCGAGCCGCCTCCGGATAGAGAAGGAACTAATCCAATGCCGTACCCGAACATCTTCAATAAATGCAGGAGGCAGAGTGAGCACAAAATCCTTCCCATACTGATTATTTTTTCTCCTTTCTTTTACTAGCCAAGGTCAGGGCTATGTTTGTCCGATGATAGAGCAAAGAAATAGAACCATGAGAAAAGACAAGTTCCATCATATTTTAAGACCACATTGCCTGTACCTGCCGGTGGTTCTGCTTGATTCGAATTTCCTTATATTTCAGTTGGTTGCGCGCGCCATCACTGGTTTGCTCTCTTGGTTAGAGTCTTTCAACAACAAAGTAAACAAAGAATGCAAAATTGGGTAAGATATTCAGTTATCAAAGAGTTTTACTCTCCCTAGGATGTTCATTCCTTCCTTTTTTACAACTACCTCCCTTAAAGTAAAGGTAAACCTCTACAATTACAATAAGCAAGCACATCTTTTTTTCTTTTTTCCTACTTTATAGCAGTTGGATTACTTGAGTGTAAAATAGTTTATTCCTAGGAATATAGACTAGTCCTATGTCAATGGGCAAGCATCCTCATGCTTTTGTGCCACAAATCATTAGGTTCAGTTCCTAGTGATGGAACCATTACTTTAAGGTGACTTCGTCACTCTTTGTTATAATAGAGTTCATTCCATCCCTTTACCCCATGATCAATTGAGTCTCTATCAAGATAAGTAGCTTCTTTTCTTGAGCTCGAAACAGCTATGCAAGCAAAATTTAATTTGAAAGCCTTTAGCCGTACAAAGCTCTCAACAAAATGCGCATCTCACTTTCGTCAAGCCCCAAAGCAAAAGTAAAGAATTTCAATTTGAGGCAGAGGGGGGAATTGAATCACTCATGGAGACCGGTCCTCTCCCTCTCCTGAGCTCCACCTTCCTCCCCCCTGGATTCCTTTACAAATGCCAACAGTCTCTCCGTGGCTTTTTTTTTTTTTTTTAGCATCTCTCTGTGGGCTGGGTCTGCCTCTTGTGGGCCTAGCTAACATTAATAAAAGAAAAGAGAAGGAGTCAAAAGTCAAAAAAGCAAAAAGTACAAAAGAAAAGAGTTGCTGTGGGCGAGCCCGAGAGAAGAGGAGAGAGAAAAACGGAGAATACACCGAAAGGGAGGCACCGAAATAGCGTGGAGAAGAAGGGAAACGAGGGCCACTACTTTGCTGTCCGGATTCTAAGGCCAAACTTTGACAGAATTGGCTCAATTATATTTTTCATGCAATTGAGGGCCACAAGTTGGTCTCGTTGAGAATCCCCTCCGAATTTTTTAATTACAGTTAAGAGGTTTTTTTTGCTCCATTTATGTTAATCCATATTTAGGGTTAGGAAATACCATTGTATTATTGAAATTAAGTCTTTAGTGTGTGACTACAAAAGAACACTTCACTACTATTCTTGATGATTAATGAAAGTTTTTGAGTGGTCCTCGATTTTTTCCACATTAGGTTTCCATGTAAAACCTTGGTGGTGTTGTTAATTTTGTCTTCTTATCATTTCGGTATTATATTTACTTATTGTAAGGTTGTATTGACTAGTTGTTACTGGGGCTAGTCATTTTTGGTTAGTTTAGTTTCTGGAGAAAAATTAATTTTGATTGGATTTAATTCTTGATGAATTGTTGCCCGTTCTCCCCAAAACTCTCGAGCTCTCCAGCAGCATCAGGGAGCTCTCATGATTCTTCTCCCTCACCTCTCTGGGCTCCCTCACTGTAACACCAGCTGAGCTGCCAGAACAATGTCGCCACCGTTGCCGACACCTACTCGACTTCAGGCAATCGCTGCTGTCGGCACTGACGAGTTCGGTGGAGAGGCTCTGTTTTCTGGATGTCGAATTTGTGGAAACGTGATACAAGTATAAATCACAAAAACTCACTTTCCCTCTTGCAATATTTTTCTCACACCACAATACAACACTTGGAGCAAACTACCTCCTGCAACGCTCGGAGTACATCGACTCCTACAAATACTCAACTCTTTTTATTTTCCTTACACTCACGGACTGGTTCCCATCTCTATATCTGCGAGACTCTCTAAATCTTGAAGCTTTCTCTGGCCTCTTTACTTTCCTCTCATGTCTCTAACGTCGACTGCTCCATGATTGTAGACCAACTTGCTCCTTAAAGAAATTCCACAAAAGACAAAAGCCACCGTTTACAGCTGTTCAGGAAGCCCGCAAAAATGGCTCCTAATCTGGACAAGTCTAGAGAGAGAGAGAGAGAGAGAGAGAGGTGGTGAAATATCAAATATCGGATCCTATATTTTCGGCGTTCAAGAGCTTGCTCTTCTCGTTCAAACCTTTATTCATCCATTCCTGAAGTTCCAGTCGCTCGTCCCACGCCTCAGTGACTGCCATGGAAGCGCTGGTTTCGCCTAAAAGTGCCCTTGCCGAGACGGACTTGACAGCTCCCTGTTTTGGCGTTTTTCCTTGATTCAAGTCTTTCGCTGGCGACTTGATTTTCTGCTCTGTTTCTGGCTCGCTACTGCCGTGGTTCGCCCTGTTGTTGATAGAATATGAACGCCCAGCTTGCCACCATCGCTGGTTGCTCAAAACGGAACATTCACTGTGATGGAAAGCAAGAGCCAAACCAAATCTGGAGAGAGACAGAAGATACGAGGAAGAGATATGACACAAAGAAAACTGGGAGAGTGGGAGCCACGAAAATTCATCATCACTTGGTGTTTACGAAACCCCGCTAGAATCTCCATATTGTCTGAGCCTCGGTTGGTTGTGGCTGTAGAAGCTCCGATCCAAGTAGTCTACCTTGAATACTCTTCGGCCGTTGATAAAATCGCTGTATGTTCTTTGCCACTGTATAATATTAGGCTATTCAGTCAAGCCAAATCACGTCTTGTTATTGTAGAGCCTCTAAAATCGCGTAGTGGCCTCCATGGCATGTTGCCAACATCAACTCGCCTCAATACCATCAGGCCGTTTTTTGTTCGGTTTGATTTTCAAAGTCGATCACATGTCCGGATTTTCATCTCTCTATGCTTTCCCAGTTCTAGTTAGCTGAAGTTGAAGAGAACGCCAGACATCACAGATGATGAAATGAAAGCCATTTTACTGCCGCCACCGGCGAAATCACCGGCTCGGTTTCCGTGCATGTCAAAATCCCGGAACACTAAGCTCACCGACCCCTCCTCCTTCAGGTCCTATTAAAAGCTAGAGAATATTCGATTTCGCTTTACTATCACTTCATCAATTGCCGGTAGTTTTTATCATGATCTTTTTCAATTGCACGTAAAGGTGCATTGAAAAAACCAGTGAGTTGTACTCGATAAAACAGCTGTATAAATTCCTGTTATGGGATTGAATCATGGGCAGAGAGCACTTGGGGACGATTTGATTCAGCTGTAGAGAACGCAACACAAAATCAAGAGACCTTGGCTGAAAGCATATCCAATAGAGAAGACAAATGACGGAGGGGATGATCCGTTCGCTTCCCCCGTCTCTCTCGAGAGCATTGTCTGTTATGCCATTTCACTTTCTCAGCGGAGCTAGGCTCAACCTCTGGGAGAGATTGCTATGCAAATTTCAGCACTTCTACCGAGTTTCTACTCGAATGTATTTGATACGGACGACTCATAAGATCAGACACGTCCGCTTGCTCTTTTTTCTATCTGAAGGTGCTCCGGTGGAGTTGAACTCCATACCGACCTGGGTGCGTAGGATCTTGCCAAATAGCATTAATTTATCATCTAATTTTGATCACCTTAGGTTCACTCTTTTTCCAGTTTAGCGCCTAAGTTGCTTGCGCTAATAATACTTGCGAATGAGGCGCTCTTTGGTTTTTTTCATTCTTCTCCTGATAAGTAGTTATATAAGTAATGTGAAATATTAGCGCATACAGTGTGAGTGTAACTTTAACTTTTCACAAACAGTCTTATCCACCATTGATTTAAGAGTTTGAACCGCTTACTATCTCCCCTAACCATCAAAATCAACAGTGTATAAAGCCATATGTGGAAAAATTTTCTTTTTCTCTGCCGGTGTCTGCTATAATTACTGTATTAATATTTCTATTTATAATTTATTAACTGGAATGGAAAATAATATTGCATGCGAATTAGGGGTGGCAATGGGACTGGGCAGGAGCACGATTGCAAAGTGGATGCGGGCGATTGCATCCTGGTTCCACTATTCTTAAAGATGCCCTATCATAGGCCCATCTCCAGGGCAGGGACATCTACGAGCTCCATTCCCAACCCCGAGCAAGAATGCGGATTTCCCCGTCACACTTGCCCTCCTTGATAATAACTCCAAGATTAAAAATTATTTCTTCAACAAGCCTCTCAAAAAGTTTTGCAAGTTGAAAAAAATCATTTATGCGAAAAAAACGAATTAGGGTTCTTAGATCCTTTAGAATATAATTTGGTTTGAGAATTTGCTGTGATAAACTGATGAGAAAAGGGAATGAAGTATTAGAAGTATTCATGTTATATTAAAATCTATGTTGAAAATAAGAAACTTTATATTACCAAAGTAATACGATTTATATAAAGGAACAAGGTTAATACTAAAAATCTCCACCATTTAGACATAGGATCGCAGGTCTAGATGGGTTCATGCGGAGGGGCCTATCGTATCTATCCCCACCCCGCCCCATATGCAAGGCAGGAAAATTCTCCCCATCATATGGTACTTAATTAGTATTTCAAGCTTAATATTCGTTTTTTAATGATGTGATTTATATATCCACATGTACAAGTATGTTGTTATTTGTAAGTATTTGCAACAAATTCTTTCATATCTTTGTAAAATTTTGTGGAACTGCCACTAACTATTCTAACCTAAAAACTAAACCGATAGATGAATGCATTCCTTTAATATTTTAATACTCCTGTAAGTTAGATTTTGGTATAATACTAAAGAGAGGAAATATATACTAGAGAAGGCAAATAAGGGATTTGGAAGAATTTGGATTCAAAACTTCCTATTTTGATACCTATCAAATTTTGCAGGAGCATTGTAAATTATTTTAAAAACATATGCTATCACATTAATGTGTCGGTTATTATTTAAATATTCTGATAACTTGTGTTTCTCATGTGGTAGAAATTCTTAAATTGGAGTTTATGGTTTCATACACATACTCGTGTTCTTTTATTCTTTATATTTTGTAATAAAGATACTACTCTTGAATATTTGGACATTCTATAGTCTAATTACAACTACTACTTTTTTATATATTACAAAACATCTTAATATAATATTGAAAAGGTATATAATCTATTATACTGTCCCTTCTGAGAAAACAGATTGATTTGAGTCTTCTGCCGGCAACTCACTTCACAGAGGTGCTTTGTTATCGCACCTTTATCCCCGGTGATACCCACACATACAGTGGCACCTCCCGTAATCGTCGAATTGGCCTCGAATGGCCACCGTATTACTCTGCTCTACAAGACATTTCTTTATCGGTAGATGACTGGACACGAATAAATCATATTATATTTCTCTTTTTCCATCGTTTGAACAAAACAAATTGCTATACAAGACATTTATTTAGTGAAAACTTTTCAGATAATGATATAGCTTCCTTAATTTAACAGTTCGCATATAAAATGTTGCTGATAACTTACTTTGTATGAGAAAATTTTTTATTCCTTCTCCTATGATTAGTTTGAAATTACATAAATATCTTGAAAGACACCAACATTTTTAGAAAATTGGTTTTCAAATAATTCATTTTTCATGAAATAAACCGAACCTAAAAGCATCGAAACAATGGTCACCTCATACTGGACCGTTACAATTCTGAATTCTTTGGTCACGACACTAGAGGCTCACCAAACTAGAACAGAAAAAATGAATTGAAGACATCTGGCCGACTAGTACTTGGCATCAACGAACAGCACATCACTGGCACAACTACACAAACCAGGACATACGAACAGCAAGCACGCACGGAGTAGACATAATTCGCAACACAACACATCAGCACGAACACAGACAGTGAGCGCATCAGCAACTCAACGCATACGAAGATGAGCCAATCAGTAACACTGGCCACCCAGAATGAATGCGTATACGATGACTAGAGCAGCAGCTCAATGCTCTTGCAGCATGCACTCAGTATTCAAGCTATTAGCATTCGTTCGATATGCTTGCGATTTCAACACATACAGAGAACAAATCCGCAATATCTTTTCATTATGTCTTTGCAATTGGGCACAATAAACATAGACCAACATATTATGAAGCATAAGAAGTAAATGTGCTTGGATCAATTCATTTTCGTTCAAGATGCCCTGTCTAAGTTCTGGAATACTTAGTTATCAGATTCACCTGATGTACACACTGGATATGCATCTAATCCGAGAATTTCAATAGCAAATCCTAAAACGAATAGTTACTAAATTCTGAAATGAAAGGAAACGAAATACAAGTAAAGTGTATGCAACAAAACTAATGTATCGATCAAACAAAGGGAAGCTCTCAATCAGAATCAGAATCTGAGTCGAAACACACACTGATCTAGTTCAGGAATTTTATCAAACAGGTGGTAGATATTTCTGTCAAAGGATCTAGAGGCAGAAATAAGGGAGAGATCTTATCACAAAGAGGCAACGCAGTATGCTGAAGGTCATCAGGAAAGCCTCAAACGCGACCAGGTTTCACGCTGGTGAAATTGAGTACTCAGTCTTTACCTTCAACAGAAACAGAGTCTGTGGATTTACCTTGACGAAGAGTAATAGATAACTGCGATTGGTAATCAAATGAGAGGGGTGAAGCTTCAGGAATTGTAGCACCAAAGACTGGAACAGGCTAAAGGAGGGAGAAGGATAATCAAGCACTTCGATGAAGTTGGCTAGAAAACGGAAGCGAACAGAGCACTTCCCGTGGCTGCAAAGCTGGTAGTGTTGGGGAAGTGGCCTGCGACGACAATTGGTGACAGAGAGAGAGGTAAGGATGCATAGAGGAAATCGAGAGAGAATTACAACTGAACATGAGAATTCCTTCCCTCTACTCTCTGCTTTATTCTCTAAGGTTCAAATGCAAAGAGACCATGGTGGTCGGCGATTGGAGACGAGCAGCGGCTACTGGTGGAGTGGAGGGGGCTGAGTATGAAGAGGGAATGGCGACCTAGAAGCTGCTGGAAAATGATGAGGCGAGATAGAATTGGCTGAGCTCTGTGTATGTGTGTCCTCTCTGTTCTATTCTACCCCGCCGAATGCAGACGTGTATAAGATACGAATATGTGGAAGCGAGGCTGATGGGCCCAAAATTTATTTAGTATTTTTATTATTATTTTCACATACTTCTTATTTTTACAAAAAAATGTGTGCTCGATTTGCCAACAAAAATTCAGGCATCAACAAAAGGGCTTTTATTTGTGTACTTCTCAAATGGAAAATTTATGAGGAAAATGTTTTTATATTGACAGGAAAAGAGATTCATTCAATTAGGGATAGTGATGTACCGTGAGTGACAAGTAATGTTATGTACTCATTGGTTTATTGGTGGTGCAGTGCTCCAGTGTAGTTAAGTAAACTTGCAAGATAGAACTTATAAACATTTCTGTATGGATTTGACCTTCTTTGCCACTTTTGAGATAAGTTATGAATATGCTCAACAGCTATTCAGTCTCTATCATCTACAGATATAGATTGGTTGCAACCATTAATTTCAATATGGCCCCCAGCGGGGTCATCCCAATGCACACGCACCCAGGCGGCACGGAGGTCCTCATCATCCTCCGAGGGCAGATCTATACTGGGTTCATCTCGTCATCAGCAAACACCATCTGCATGAAGGACCTCAACAAAGGGGATAGCATTCCCATAGGAGCTATTGCACTTCAATGGAATGCTGGTAAAGGTCCAGCACTTGCCACAGTCAGCTTAAGCAGTCCGAGCCCTGGGCTTTGCTCTGTTCGCTAATAATTTTCCTTGTGAGTTGGTGGAGGCCACCACTTTCCTTGATGCCCAGGTTAAGAAGCTAAAGGGGGTTCTTGATGGCAATGGCTAAGTGGCTAATTTCATTTTAGTCGAGAATCCATCCATTAACAATCACCACCTTTTCAAGCCTCTTCATTGTTATTTTATTTTTGGGTGAAGTATGAATATGACAGCGAAATGCTACATCATAAATTGCATAGGCAAGCTGATTTATAGATATTTAATTTGGAATTAATCCCACCATATTCTGACTAGTAGCATTTCTCCTTTCTGCAGGCCGATTGTGATAATTAAAATTCTCGGAAGTTCAAATCATTGAAATAAAAGCATTGGGATGCTCAGTATAGTTGGAAGCAAAATCCTCCAAGATTTATGGCCAAGAAGAGAACGTTTTACATGACAAGTGTTTATAACGCTTGATAATTAAAAATAAACTGGGAAAATAATGCCAACCTCCTACGTCTTTGCATCTATGAGTGCATGGGCGAGGGTGAGAGCGGCAAATGAGGGCCGGCGAGGCGACAGATGATGGTGCCCTCGCCCAACCATCGGAAAATGGCCCGGCATCCCTCATCAAGCCAAGGCACAATAAAGAGAGGCAAGCAAGGATCTAACTCGCAACCGTCGTGGCCGCCGGCAGGGGGCCTTTTTTTGGCAGTACACATTCCTCACTCGCTGTGCAACCACGCTATTGAGTGCGCAATGTTCTGAGCCAGACAGGGGTCCAGCCACCCTCAGCAATGGCATAGGGTCGCAACGTGACATATGGTGAGAATTTGACTATCATTCTTTTTAATATAAAAACCAACATGAACCTGAAAAAAATATAATTTAAAAATCCAATCGATAATGAGAGTTTAAGGACGATATCAAGTGATCAGTAGAGATCAAGGAAGAAAGAGAGAGGGCCTGTTCTGATTTCGCTTCTCTCTTTTTTATTGTCTCTTTTTTTCTTTTTCTTTTTTTGTATTATAATTAGGATCGATGGAAAACATCTCCCCACTCAAAATCAATTTGCAAAATATGGGTTCGAGAATTAGTTAAGTTTTGGATTTCTAGGTGGTAGACGTTGATCCAAGTTGACTTTTAGCTATTAGAGATAATTAGCCGAGATGCGCAAGGCCTTCTCTAACATTTCCATAAAAATTCTCCTTGTTGGGGACTATCGATATCACTATTTTGGTAGTGCACCATCTCTACATTATAAAGTAATTCCGATGCCATTCTCAATTTTTGCCCCAAATTTCCAAAAATAACCATAACTGAAAGGTAATGAACAATAACAATGTACTTTAAACAATGGCTAAAATGGTAATTGACAAAGATCCACATAAAAATTATCTTATCACAAAAATCTCTACCGTAGATTAAAACTTCAATTCAAGCTTTGCCATCTTCGGACAATTTAAATATTGATTTTGTTTAGTAAGCCCTATAGCCCTTCTTCTTCCTTTATTAACCTTTTTCCTTTATTCTATCTTTATGGTTCCGTTAATGAACACCCTCAGAAATTCTATGTGGCTGCTAACGTGGACAACAGGAGGCAACGGATTGTGACGTGGGCTAAAGTGAAAGCGAAATGACGCCGTTTTGGGCGAAAAGATGCCGTTTCCGTTGCCAAATTATCTGACGCGGCCGAAGTTACAAGAACGACGCCATTTGCTTTGTGTCTCTTTCGGTTCTTCCACAGGAATCGATCTGGGCTTTAGGGTTTATGCTGATTGATTCTGTCTCTCCAGGAAGCTCGATGCGTTGCTGAAGCTCGATTTTGTTCAGAGCTCATTTGTCGGATGAAGGCGATCGCCGGTGTTTTGGCGAAGAGGCTCTGTTTTTGGATCCTCTATTTTCACCGTTCAAGAGCTTGCTCTTCTCGTTCAAACCTTTATTCATCCATTCCTGAAGTTCCAGAAGCTCATCCCACGCCTCAGTGACTGCCATGGAAGTGCTGGTTTCGCCTATAACTTCCCTTGCAGAGACAGATTGACAGCTCCCCGTTTGGCGTTTTTCCTTGATTTGAGTCTTCGGCTGGCGACTCACTTCACGGCGGCATGGTATTGCTCTGCTCTGTTCTACTCTGTTTCTGCGTCGCTGCTGTGGTTCGTCCTGTTGTTGCAAGTATAAAACGCCCAACTTGCCAGCATCGCCTATTGCTCAAAACTAAACATTCGCTGGGATGGAAAGCAAAAGCCAAACCAAATCAAGAGAGAAACAGTAGATACGAGTAAAAGATAACACACAAAGAAAACAGGGAGAGTGGCAGCCATGAAAATTCGTCATCGCTTGCCGTTTACGAAACCCCGCAAGAGTCTCCGTATCGTCTGAGCCTGAGATGGGTGGTCGTGGCTGTAGGAGTGCCAATTGAGGTATTCTACCGTGAACATTCTGCGGCCGTTGATAAATTCGCTGTTTGTTCGTTGCCACTGTGGATTACCAGGCCAACAAAGTTGCGCTGTCCAGTCAAGCCAAATCATGTCTTGTTATTTTGAAGCCTCTAAGATCGCGCACTCGCCTCCATGGCGTGCAGTCGACATTAACTCGTTTCAATACCATCAGGCCGTTTCTATTCCACTTGAGTTTCAAAGTCTGTCACATGTCCGGATTTCTGGTTAGCCAAAGTTAAAGAGAACGCCAGACATCACAGATGATGTAATGACCGACATTTCACTGCCACTACCGGCAAAGTCACAGGCTCAGTTTCCGTGCATGTCGATATCCCAGAGCAATAAGTTCACGGACCCTTCCTTCTACAGGTCCGATCGAAACCTATAGAATGTGTGATTTCACCCTACTATCACTTCATGAATTGCTGGTAGGTTTTATCATAATCCTTTTCGGCTGCACGTAAAGTTGAATCGAAAAAACCAGTGAGTTTTACTCGATAAACTAGTGGGTATAAGTTCCTGTCATGGGATTGAATCATGGGCCGAAAGCACTTGGGGACGATTTGATTCAGCAGTAGAGAACGCAACACACTATCAAGAGACCTTCGCTGAAAGCATATCCAATAGAGAAGAAATGACGGAGGGGATGATCCGTTCACTTCCCCCGTCTCTCTTGAGAGGGTCGCGACACTATCTCCAAGGAGGTCGTGCGGCTCCTGGCGCTGAATACTTGCTTCATGTCTACTCTTCCGTTCTTCTAAAGGAGAGATTGGGATCCAGCGCTAAGGGATCCCTATTGAGAGCATTGTCTGTTATGCCGTGTCACTTTCTCAGCGGAGCTCGGCGAGACCGCTACGCAAATTTCAGCACTTCCACCGATTTTCCACTCGAATGCATTTGATACGGACGACTCATAAGATCATGCACGTTCGCCTTCTCGTTTTCTATCTGAAGGATCTTGCCAGAGAGCATTTATATATTATATAATTTTGATCGCCTTAGGTTCACTCTTTTCCCAGTTTAGCGCCTAGGTTGCTCACGCTAATAACGCTTGCGAATGAGGTGCTCTTTGGTCTTTTCACTCTTCTCTTGATAAGTAGATATATCATTAATATGGAATATCAGCGCATACAGCGTGAGTATAAATTTTCTTTTTCACAAATGGCCTCATCCACCATTGATTTAAGAGTTTTAACCGCTTATTATCTTCAATAACAATCAACAATCAAAATAAATAGTGTATAAAGCCGTATGTGGAAAAAATTTCTTTTTATCTGTTGGTGTCTACTATAATTACTGTATTAATATTTGTATTTATAATTTATTAGCTGGAATGGAAAATATTACTGCATGTGAATTACGGGTGGCAATGGGATTGGGTAGGTGCACGATTGCCAAACGGATGCAGGAAATTGCATCCTAGCTCCACTATTATTAGAGATGCCCTATCATCGGCCCATGTCCCACGCAGGGACATCTATGAGCTCCATCTGCAACCCCGAGGAAGAATGCGGATTTCCATATTGCACTTGCCCTACTTGATAATAACTTCAAGATTAAAAATTATTTCTTCAACAAGCCTCTAAAAAAATTTTGCAAGTTGAAAAAATCATTTATGCAAAAAAACGAATTTGGGATTCTTAGATCCTTTAGAATATAATTTAGTTTGAAAATTTGCCGTGATAAACTGATGAGAAAAGGGAATGAAGTATTGGAAGTATTCATGTTATATTAAAATCTATGTTGAAAATAAGAAACTTTATATTACCAAAGTAATACAACTTATATAAAGGAACAGGGTTACAACTAGAAATCTCCACCATTTAGACATAGGATCGCATTTCTAGATGGGTTCATGGGGAGGGGGGGCAATCATATCTATCCCCACCCCACCCCACCCCACCCCATATGCAATGCAGGAAAATTCTTCCAATTATATGATACTTAATCTGTATTTCGAGCCTAGTATTCTTTTTTAATGAGGTGATTTATTAATCTACATGTACGGGTATGTTGTTATTTGTCAATATTTGCAACAAATTCTTGTATACCCTTGTAAAATTTTGTAGAACTACTACCAACAATTTTAATATAAAAACTAAAATTGATAAATGAATGCTCCCTTCAATATTCTAGTACTCCTCTCACTCGTAAATTAGAGTTTGGCCTAAGACTAAAGAGCAGAAATAAAAAATAGGGAAGGCAACTAAGGAATTGGGAAGAATTTTAATTTAGGGCTTCCTATTTTGATATAGCATTAAGTTTTGCGGAAGCATGGTAAATTATTCTGAAAACTTAAGCTACTTGACTAATATGTGATTGTTATTTAAATATTCTAATAACTTGTGTTTCCCACATAAATTGGAGTTTATGGTTTCATTTACATTCTCGTGTTATTTATATTTTGTAATAAAGAAAATACTTTTGAATATTTGGACATTTTATAGCCTAATTACAACTACTACTTTTTTTTATATTACAAAAAAGCTTAATATAATACTGACAAGGGGTATAATCTATTATACAGTCCCTTCAGAGAAAACAGATTGATTGTTGGGAAAATAGACTATACAATGAAGGTATTTATGATATTTGTATGATGCGACTCTTTGGTGTTTTGCTGTCCGTATATGCTTATGTGAGTTTGTATGTATGCGTGCATGCACGCTTGCATGTATGTATGTATAATATTGTCTAATTTTGGTGTATGAGTAAGTAAATTCTATATCCTCGACCAATAATTTGTTTTCATTTTTAACAATTTTGACCTTTAATTACTTAGATATATAATTGCTCTACTAGCTTAGCATCCAAAAAGAACCATTTTTAATGCACTAGAAAATATAGGAAGTAATACGCTTATATGCTTGTAATCGATGTTATAAGTTTGTTTCTACTTTCTTCATTATTGAGTTCCTAAAAAATCTATAGGAAAGTTCATAACAAAAAAAGTTTCAAACATGTTTTTAGCATTAAAGAAAATAAATTCTATTACTATACTTATTAATACTTTCCTATTAAAGCACGAGACATGTGGCTACTATACTGACTCCGCGCATAAACGTTAACCAGTGGTCTTGTGACTCTTGCCAACTTTCTTTTTTTTTTTTTTTTGGTAAAGCTTGCCAAATTTCTTTGGTCGCTATTATCACCAAAATTAAAAAAAAAAAAAAAACCGACATAATTATTTATTTACATAGCAGTTGTCAACAAAAGATGTTTACTATACAGCACATACATATCTCTGCAATGTACTTCATTTCTTTATTGGTAAGATGAGTGGATATGAATAAATCATATTGTATTTTTCTTTTTCGATTGTTTGAATAAAATTTTTTTGGTAGGCAAGACATTCATTTGGTGAAAACTGTCACGAGACTAGGTGAAAAAGAAGAAAGAGCGTAGGGAAGAATTTGGAGAGGAAAAATGTATGCCTCAATTCATTGATTGTAATCTGTGTACAATGGTGTGTATAATACAAAAGAAATAACAATAAAGAGAAAGTGTATATTTCCTAAATATTCTGTAATCTTTCTAATCCTAAGATAGACACAATCCATATCAATTTACAATATGTACCAATCTTATAAATCATATCTTCCAACACTCCCCCTCAAGCTGGTGGCTTGTATATGTCCAAGACACCTAGTTTGTTCAGAAGATATGCATGTTGTCTTTGATAGAGAGGTTTAGTGAATATGTCCGCGGGTTGCTCCGTGGTTCTGATCCCTCTCGTCTCGATAACTCCTTCTTGAATCTTCTCTCGAGTAAAATGGCAATCAACCTCTATGTGCTTTGTCCTCTCATGAACTATAGGATTTGCTGCAAGTTTGAGTATTGAATCATTGTCAGAAAAGAGTGTAGTCGGTCCTTTAACTTCTGCGTCGAGATCTTGAAGCAAACCCCTTAACCAAACTATTTCACAAATAGTTTTGGCCATAGATCGATATGCGGCTTCAGCTGAAGATAAGGACACAGTAGACTGCTTCTTTGTCTTCCATGAAAGTAATGATTCCCCAAATTTGATATAGAAGCCAGTGATAGATCTCCTACTCATAGGACATGTAGCATAATTCGCATCACAATAGGCCATCATTTCCATGTTGCATTTCCGAGAAAGGAGTATCCTTAAGCCTGGACACGTCTTCAAATATCTCACAATCTTCAAGGCTGCATTCATGTGAGATTGTTTTGGACTGTGCATGAATTGGCTAAGAGTCTGTACTACATAGCAGATGTCTGGCCTAGTCATGGTAAGATATATAAGTTTCCCTACGAGTCTTTGATATCCCGATGAATCTTTTAATAATGGATCATCAGAAGAAGAAGATATGCCAGTATCATAGTCGACAAAAGTCAGCTTGGCATTCTGCTTGATGGGAATAATGGCCAGTTTGCAACCTAACAGTCATGCTTCTGATATAATCTCCATTACGAATTTCCAATAGCTGAGTAAGATTCCCTAATCTGAACAAGTTATCTCAATTCCAAGAAAATACTTAGGCGAGCCTAAATCTTTGATATGAAAAGTGGAATGTAGATACTCTTTTAGTTTCTTCACAGCAAAATCATCATTTCCCATGATAAATATGTCATCAACATAAATCATCAAGTAAATAGACGACATGCCTTTCATCCAAGTGAATAAAGCATAGTCATATTTGGACTGTTTGAATCCAACAGCCGTAAGAGCATTAGTAAACTTGGCATACCATTGTTGAGAGGCTTGTTTCAGTCCATAAAAAGATTTGCAGAGACAACATACCTTAGACTCCCCCTCTCTCCGTAATCCTAGTGGAAGATCCATGTAGATTTCTTTGTCTAGATCATCATGCAAGAAGGCATTATGGATATCCATTTGATGTAATGGCTAGTCACGAAAGGCAGCAACTAACAGAAAAGAACGAACTGTGACATATTTGGCTACTGGGGAAAAAGTTTCGTGGTAGTCAAAACCTTCTCGCTATGTAAAGCCTTTAGCCACCAACCGGGCCTTGTACCTCTCTACAAAACCACCTGCTCTATATTTAATTTTATATACCCACTTGCACCCAATTGGTTTGCGATGAGTAGGTAATGGCACAACATCCCAAGTATGATTGTCTATTAGGGCTTGTAATTTTGTCTTCATAGCCCTTTGCCAACGTGGATCATGCATTGCTTCATTATAACTAGACGGCTCTTGTCCCTCAGAGATATGACTCATGCAACATAAATGTTCTGATGATAGCATATCGAATGAAATATAAGACGAGATAGGGTAACGAGTACCTGATGACCTTGAGGAAGCACATACATAATCCTTCGTCCAAATTGGTGGACGACTAACTCGACCAGATCGCCGAGGTTCTTCATGTTGCATCAAAGATGATTCTTCAGTAGTGCTTGATTCTGGAGGAGCCGTCATCTGAGAATCCCTTTCGATGGAAGGTTCTTCAAGTGAATGATCCGTAGAAGTCTCAATAGACATCGGACGTGATGCAGCATAAGATTTTTGATGTCTTGGAGGAGGAACAATAATATATGATCCTCCAGAAGATAGATTCTAGAAGATAGATCTTCTTCTAATAGAAAATGCTTATTAGTTGTCCTCTCATCTTGAGGTAAGTGATTCACATCTCGGAAAGGGAAAATGTCTTCATGAAAAACGACATCCCTACTCACAAAAAATTCCTCTGTGGATGGTTCATAAATCCGATATCCCTTTTTCAGAATTAGATACCCCATGAATATGCATTGACGTGCATGAGGTCCCATTTGATCCCTATGCCCCACCATAGTCACATAGCATAGACACCCAAAGACTCTAGGATGACTCAGATCTGGTTTCCTTCCATACAATATCTCGAAGGGAGTTTTCCCTTTTAGAATGCGTGATGGCATGTGATTGATCAGATATGCTGTTGTAACCACACAATCTCCCCAAAAAATTTTAGGAATAAATGCCTGAAACTTAATGGCACGTGCTACTTCCAAGAGGTGACGGTGTTTTCACTCAGCGACTCCATTTTGCTGTGGTGTATATGTGCAAGAGCTCTCATGCAAAATTCCATTCAAGGAAAGAGAGGAAGCACATTCTCCATTAAAGAATTATCTACCATTATCAGTACGAATGCGTTGAATGGATTTCCTAAATTGATTTTTTGATGGGCAAGGAAAGTCCTTAGGTGAGAAAGAACTTGATTTTTTGATTGCATTAGGAATATCCATGTTGCACGTAAGAAATCATCTACTATCGTGAGGAAAAATCAAGACCCATCATGATTCAAAGTGTGATAAGGCCCCCAAACATCAGCATGAATTAATGAAAAAATTCCATCAACTCGAGAAGTGCTATTTTGGAAAGGAGCATGTGTCTGTTTTGCTAATGGGCATATAGGACATTGAGGACAGGGAAACAAAGCAGTATGACCCAATCTTTGATGATGAAGGAAGTTATTATCATTGATAGTAGTATAACACAATGATTTATTGGATTCAATAGAAGACAATTGAAGATTGTTCGAAAAATCCATCCAGAAATATAGCCCTTGAAAAACTCTACCCAAGCCCATTAGTTTCCCAGTCAAAGGGCTTGAAATAAACATTTATCAGAATTGAATAAGATGCGACGTGAATTTTCTTCACAAGCTCGAGATACTGACATGAGATTGAAGTGGAAATTAGGGACATAAAGCACATTTCGAAGTGTAATGAGGGAACTAAGATTCATAGTTCTAGTCATTTCAACTTGGATGGTGTTTCCATTTGGGAGCTGTACTGATTTGGGGAAAGATAATTTTTTGATATTGGAAAGGAAACCCTTATCACAGACAATATGGTTACTAGCACCTAAATCAATAATACATGCATTCTTCGAAATTGAATTCATCAGACAATAAATGTACCTATGAAACTTCTAGTTTTATCAGAAGCATCCAATTTCCTTAAGGCTTCCATCAGCTTTTGATATTGATCATGGGTAATTGTCTTATCTGTTGGTTGCCCCGATACTAAAAAATTGTTGAAAATTTCTCTTTTTCTTTTTCTCCAGGTTTCCCATGCAGCTTCCCGCATTTTTCTATTGTATGATGCAAACGTTTACAATAGTCACAATACATTTTACCTTTTCCTTTGGAGCAATGTTTCTCGCGGCTAAGGAGGACTTGTTTGTGGGCTGCAAGACTTGGGCCAAAGTTGGCCTATATGGGCTGTTCGATCCATTGGCCAGAAATCCACGCGAGCCATTTGGCCCATAGAAGCTATTTCCTCGCGGCCCATCCGATCCAGTCAGGTTGCTCTCGTGTGAGCCGTCCGATCCACTCACTGCCAGAGGTGATCGTGGACCGTCTGATCGCCCAACAAAATCTAAGCCTCTAGGGTTTTCTTCGAGGAACCCTAATTGTGCCCCTCTCTGTCCTCTGCCCCCTGCATTTCTCGGCGAAGGGCGGACATGGCTTCTTGCCACTAGAGCCACTCCATCTACGCCTTTGCTATAGTCCGCCGTCCTTTGTTGATTCTCTTCTTGGATGGCAAGTTGGTAGATGCGGTCGAGGCTCGGCATGGGCTCCATGGTCAGGATTTGGGAGCGAAACGAGAGGTAAGTCTCGTTGAGAATAAGCAAA
Source organism: Eucalyptus rudis (assembly GCA_019915205.1). Lineage (NCBI taxonomy): Eukaryota > Viridiplantae > Streptophyta > Magnoliopsida > Myrtales > Myrtaceae > Eucalyptus > Eucalyptus rudis. Next base: position 12,244,835 of record JAHMTN010000007.1, on the reverse strand, counting down.
AACCTCGTCGCCTTTTCCTTTTCCCGCATGCTTTTGTACTATTGTAGAATAGGATCGAGCCAGTCGAATTTCTCTTCGGCTGCTTCCAGCTCGTTCCACAAAGTCGAAAGTTTGTTGTAAACGGCTGCAATGGTCATATTCTCCTGTTTAAGTTCCGAGATTTGCTGTGTTAACGAAATTTTTTTGACTTGATCGAGTTTTCCATACATCTCCTTAATATTCTCCCACATTTGTTTTGAATCCTCCATTGGGGGAAGTCCAGCGACGACTTGGATGCGATGCAATTCCCTATTCACGTTCTGACCAGTTGGTTGCATTTCTTCCAAAGCTGTGCCATTCTCTCGTTGGACGGAATCGGAATCGTTCTGTCAAGAAAACCCTCTTTATCTTTTGTTACCAGCGCACGCCAGAACTCTCGCAACTAGCTTGAGTAGTTGTCGGCACCGGTCAACTGTTGGCTGATGAGCTTCAGTTCCGATCTGTCAACGTTTGTTGTGTGTAGTGGGTCGCTGGGCTCCGGTCAACCACTAGCAGCAAAGATCTAGTACGGAAAAATTTTGGGTCCGAGATTCGAGTAGGGATTTCCTCCCATGCCCAAACCACTCGGTCCGGTTCCCTGACCCACATGACCCACATTGAGAAAAGCCGAGTAGGGATTCGTTCCCATACCCAGTCCAGTTGACCCGCATGTCTGCTTTGGGCCGATGGTTGGGCTTGCCCCTTCGCTAGTTGGTGGGCCTCCATAAGTCCCAACGTTGCTCTGGTAGCCTCCTGGCAATGATGTATTTGGGCCTAGCCCATGGAACCATGGATATGGTATCCACTAGTAAGGATGGCCCAAAAAGGGCTACCCCATATTGAACTGAGCCTGGAATGGTTGCCACTGCGCGTGTTGGGCCTGTAATTGTGCCTGGGCCTAGCTGAGTTGTTGTTCGGAGGCAAATATCACAGCAGACAAGTCTTGGATGCCCAACGTTTGTGGCGTAGCTTCTCCTGCAGGCTGGTTGTCTAAAATCGAGGTCAGATCTTGTGCTTTAGGCATGATGAAGAATTTCTTCACTTTCAAAAGTAACGATTCCTATGGCAACTCTCTTTTGCATATTGGAGTTCCATGTGAGGCAATCGAAGCGGAAGCGACAAATAAGTTAGAACCTCAAGGAAGGCTCTGATACCATGTCATGAGACTAGGTGAAAAAGAAGAAAGAGCATAAGGAAGAATTTGGAGAGGAAAAATGTATGCCTCAATTCATTGATTGTAATCTGTGTACAATGGTGTATATAATACAAAAGAAGTAACAATAAAGAGAAAGTGTATATTTCCTAAATATTCTGTAATCTTTCTAATCCTAAGATAGACACAATCCATATCAATTTACAATATGTACCAATCTTGTAAATCATACCTTCCAACAAAAACTTTTCACAAATGACATCATTTTCTTAAATTAAAATTTCACATATGTAATGTAGCTAATGACCTACTTTCCACAAGAAAATTTTGCATTCCTTCTCCTATGAATAGTTTGAAAATTACATAAATCTCTTGAGAGAGACACCAAAATTTTTAAGAAAATGATTTTCACATCATTGATTTTTCACAAAATAAATAGAATTTAAAAAGCATCTCAACAATGGTCTCCTTATACTGGGCCATTACAAATCTGAATTCTTCAGTCACGACACTAGGCTCCAATAATAGAACAGAAAAAAATGAATGAGGAAATCTAGACAGCAAGTTCTTGGCATCAACGAACAGCACATCAATGACACAATTACACATACCAGGACATACGAAGAGCAAGCTGATATAGCTAGAATAAGTACCTAGAGGGGGGGTGAATAGGTATATAAAATATTTTTCTCGATAATTGCACAATACTAGACAGTAGATAGATTTGAGACAAACAATAATCAAAGTAAGATTGAGAGAAGGGAAGAGAAAATTGAACACGCGGTTTATAGTGGTTCGGCTTATTTCAAGCCTACGTCCACTCTTCTGCACTGACAGCCTATTGGCTGAATTCCACTATGAACAAAGAGATGTTACAGCATTATTCTCCCTTGATTTCTCGGTGTAGATGATCTACCACACTAGCTCAAGGTATCACTAAGTATAGACACTCTTTGTGTATACAACTTCGCTCAAAATGTATCGACTAATAATCAAGGTGCTTCAGACTCTGGAATTTCTCTATCGATCATGCACTAAAGTAACTAGAATGTCTTCTTTTTATACTCCTTTATGCCATCATACCCGTTGGCACTTACCAAAGGAATTCCTCCAATCTACCCGTTGGACGGAATCAATCAAGAAGATCATTCGAGCTATTAAAGGAACCTGACGATAGCCCATCAATCCTGTTCGCCCATACAATTAGGATCTTGGTTTCCAAGAATAGAACCTTCCAAGAATATTTCGTCGACCATCGGATCTTCAAACGATCTTGATTACGAATAAAAGAATCCGTTATATTTATCCAGCCAAGAGATCTTTTCCAGAGGATAGGACTAAATCCTCAACCAAATACTTCGGCTCTGGATTGCCTTCATCACTGGATTAGAAAAACTGTCAATGAGAATAGTCTTGAGTCTTGAGTCTTGAGTGCTGAGTCTGGTGATCTGAAAGTCTTTAGACTCTAAACAGAAGGTCTGCAATTATCCAGACTAGACTGATAGAAACGTTTTGTCAGCTTCAAAATATTCTGGAAAGATTTCTCCAACATAAGCACGCACATAATAGACATTATCCATAACACAACACATCGGTAGGAACACAAGACAGTGAGCACATCAGCAACTCAGCGCATACGAAGATGAACCAATCAGTAACACTGCCCACCCAAAATGAATGTGCATACGATGACTAGAGCAGCAGCTCAATGCTCTTACATCATGCACTCGGTATTCAAGATATTAGCATTCGCTCAATTCGCTTGCAATTTCAACAGGTACATTGAACTAACCAGCAACATTCTCATAATGTGTTTGCAATTTGACGCAACAAACATGGATCAGCATATAGAGAAGCATAAGAAATGAACATGCATGGGTCAATCCATTTTCGTTCAAGATGCCCTCGGTCTAAGTTCTGGAATTCTCAGTTATCAGATTCATCTCATGTACACACTAAATACATGGAAAGCTCTCAGTCAGAATCTAAATCGAAACACACACCGATCTAGAAATTTTATCAAACAGGGGTAGACATTTGGACCAACGGATCTAGATGATGAAGAAAGAGAGGTCGCATCCAGACTTATCACAAAGGCTAGAACGCGACCGGATTTCACGTTGGTGGAATCGAGCACTCGGTCCCTACCTTCAGCAGAAACAGAGCATGCAAATATACCTCGATGAAGAGTAATAGCTGACCACAATTGGTGACAAAATCAGAGGAGTGAAGCCTCAGGAGTTGTAGCACGGAAGACTCGATGTGCATCAAACGTGTTGAGGGGTTGCGGTTTGAGTGGCTGTTTGACTAGAAGTTCATAAAACTTCAATGCATACCATTTTAATGCATTCTTGGATTTCTGCAATTCTCATGCCTTTGGAAAGCCCAGGATTCATAGTAGTTAGGTATAAGTTTTGTTCAGTTTAGATCCTTGGGTTTCGATTTAACCTTGTGTTATCCTCGAAAAGGTGGCTATGTTCGTCGGAGACGCGCAAGGATGTCGGGTGAATGATGTCTTATTGGAAAGTTTACAATAAACCTAGATACACTGGAAGTTTTAGGGTGAGACGAGCCAATTCCAAGAAATTATACTCGCATAGAAATTTCAATGTAAGTTTAATGTGTATATATAGATTGCGTGAGGTTGATTGACGTGGTACCCTCATGTGCCAGTTCTATCTAGTGATTTGTTTTTGATAACCAGTTTAGCAAACCTCTAATGCTAGCTAATATCTAATCGTAGCAAATATCTAATTCTGCAGATCTAATTCTTATGCATAGTTTGATAATAATTTTCTACCGATTTACAAAAAATAATGTTTAAACTACTTATTTATCTATCTATAATTAGATAAATGATCAAAGATATATAATAGGTTATAATTCCATGTGCCTCACAATTTATGTGGACAAAGTCATGTATCCGGTATATTTCCAATTTTACAGTTCCTAAGAATAAAGTCGTTAATATGGTATAATGTCTATCATCGGTATCCTTTATATAGATTATTTTGATTATCAAACCGCTCATCTGAAGAGCATCTCTAAAGAAAAATCAAATGCTCAAAAAGCTTTTCCACGTTGAAAATTGTATCACATGATTGCATGTATTTTTTTTTTTAAATGTTTAAAAGTAATTGCTTGTGTATACCTAGATTCTATTATGAAATATCTAAATGTAACTAATGAATGATCAGAGATTTATGGTAGGTTTAATTCCATCTATTTCACAATTAATATAAACAAAGTCTCATAAGTGGTATGATTCCAATTACTTTATAGTTCAAAAGAATGAAGTCTACATTTGGTATAATTCTTATCAATGAAATTTTGTATATGTAGATTTTTTTCTATAAATAATTGTTCATCTCTAATTCCATGATGAAAGTTGTATTATATGATTGCACGTATGTTAATAATAAACATTCGAGATAATTGTTTACATAGATTATATTTTGAAATACCTGGAGGCTAAATGTTTAAGCTCATGGAAAAAATTCCTGCATCTAAATTATAAAACATAAGGCTAAAAAAAATAATTTTCAAAAGGTTATATTCCATAATTGAGCATATTTTGGTATTGGATGCTAAACAAAAATTGTTTATGCATGTGCAGATTCGATTTTGAAGTATCTATAAGCAGCAATTTTGAATTGATCAAATCATTCTATAAATAGATCTTTGGTAACAAGGTAGGGAAACGTAATGCATAGTAATTGTTCAAATACTTAGTGGAAATACATTCAATAGTGCACTGGCCTTGCCACAAACAACAAACTATAATAAAGACATGCACCCACAAATCAAATTCGCCGAGCACTGATTTCGTTCGGTACATTTGACTCCATCCAAATGCTCTCGGCACGAAAGATGCTGCGTCCATAAGTGAATTTAACATTAGGAATAGCAGGGGAAGTTGTAGTACTATGAATAAAGCCACGGGGAGAGAAGCCAGCAAAGTAATTGGAATGACAACCCACTCCAGCCTCTTATTCAGCACAATTGTGAGAGTTGCAGCAAAGGCCACCAGCATGAAAGCCAAGGAGAGGAAGAGAAAACAAAGGCCAAAAATGATCTTCTTAGGCAACGATTCAAGAAAATCTTGCGTCTCATATCGCGAAGTTAAGATGGCTAGGAATAACAAGATGGCTGTTACGGATGAGAATAAACCTAAACCATCTGAAATTGCAAAAAGAAGGAGAGAGTCTTCTCCTAACAACAACGGCACTCCGGTAATGCCGTTATTGCCTCCAGGCATATGTTGACACCTAAATTTTGATTAGGTTTTTAATTAGGCTTTAATTTCTTTATTTATGTATTTTGCCTCTTTTTTGGATAAATAGATAATAATAAAAACAACAAAAATAAATAAATAAAAACAAAAAGAGAGCAGAAGCAGCAACCCATTGGGATTGGGCCTTGTGCCCAGCCCTCTTTTCCCTTCCGCGCGGGCTCTCAGGCCCATTCTCTTTCTTTTCCTTGGCCCAGCCCCCTTGCTTGTCTTCTTCCTCCGTTGTCTTCTTCCCTGATTAGATAAGTAGCACTCGCCGGAGGCCAGACATGTGTGACGTCGGAAGATGGGAGAGGATGGCGACGTGCGATGCTGCAGGCGAAAGGGATGTGTCTTCAATGTAAGGCGGCCTAGCTAGAGCTGCCTCGACGGATAGGATGCCAGTTCAGCTTGCGAAGATTGGCGGTCGAAGCTCCGTCGACCGGCCACCCCCTTGCCTATAAATAGTAGGCCACAAGCTTCGTCGAAGGGTACGGCGAACTCAGAGATCTTCCCTTGAGAGACTTCATGGGAGAATCAAAGAGCGAGCATGTGAGAGATCGAGTCGCGAAGCTCGAACGACCTCCCTCCGAGAGACTTCGGGGGAGGTCGGCAGCAAGCGAGCTCAAGGGGGAGAGATCCGAGTGGGTGGAGGTTGAGCGAGAGGGAAACCAGAGTAAATGGGGCAAATCTGAGCGTGAGGGGGTTGAATGAGGTCAGATCCGGAGGAGAGGGTCGGGCTGAGAAGCAAAGAAGGTCAGATCTGAGTGTGAGGGGGTTGCTGGAGAGAAGAGAAACCAGAGAGAGTCGCCGCGACCCATACCCTATGCCAAGGCCACACCAGATCTAAGAGCCGAGGGGCCATCATCGTTGTTGCTCGCCTCATCACCACCGCAACCGCCGTGCCGTGCCCTCATTGCAAACAGGTAACAACTGTGCTGACCCACGTCGTCACTGTCGCTCCACCTCCCCCCCGAGAACCCAAGCGAGCCGTCCGTCGTCGTCGTCGCTTCTTGAGAATCCAATAGCTGCCCATCGTCTTCACCGAAACCCTAGCCATCGTCCGCTGCGTCGCCGCCATCAAGTCACCGCCCGGTAACGTCGGACGCTTATCGTCACTCTCCCTCGGTGCCGCGGATTGTCGAACACTAGGGTTCCAAGAGTCAATTCTGCAAAGAGGAAGCCGGGTCGGAAAGCGGGTCAGACCTGGGTAGGGTTTCCACTTGGGTCAGGCCTATACGTGTGGGCTGAGTTGCGTTGGGCTATAATTTGTGAGAAGTGGGCCAAAAAATAGGTTTGGGCTTTTAGGCTTAAAAGAAAGAATCCCGGGTCGAGCCCGCAACGCGGGCCCGTCCAAGTCTCGGGTCAACAACTTGGGTCGGTCCCAACCTGGGAATCTAACCCGGGCCGGTTTTTTTTTTTTTTAATATTATTATAATATAATATAATATATTTAAAATAAAAAATAAAAAATAATTTATTTTCCAAAAAAATCAAAAAAATCCAAAATATCCATATTTCCCCAAAAAAAGCCAAAAAAGTCAGGAAAAAAGTCAAAAAATGATTTATATTTTCAAAAAAAACCAAAAAATCCAAAAATCCCTTTTATTTTCCAAAAAATAGAAAAAGGTCCAAAAAATGTTTTTCTTCCACAAATGCATGGAAAATCCCTAAAACATCCAAAAAGCCTTAGGGTTTAAACAAGATTAGGTACCGAAAGGGCATTAGTGATTAATTAGTGTAATCAAGTCCCCGATCCTAATTTCTCTGGTTGCGTAGAAGAGAGTATTTCTCCCGATATTTCGCTTGGATTTCTAATCAACCCACCCTAAACCAATTAGTGGCGACTCCCTTTAAAATTAACTTACATGTTAAAAAACTTGGACCATTAAGTCGTGAATTGGTGGACTTGGGAGAGTCCAGGCTAAAATAGATCTAGCCGAACCATTAGCCTCTGCAAGGCGCTCGCCCTAATAGGGCGCCGAAAAAAAAGAGGTCGTAACTGATATTGCTAGTATGAGTACCTAGAGGGGGGTGAATAGGTGTCTAAGCAATTTATCGATATACGGAAGCGATTCTTAACCTATGATAGAAAGTAAATTCTCTCTTAATTAACAAAATGAAATATGATTGAGGTAGAGAGAGTGAGGAAGAGAAAATTGAACACAGGATTTATAGTGGTTCGGCTTGTTCCAAGCCTACGTCCACTCTTCCGCACTGACAGCCCACCGGCTGGATTTCACTATGATCAAAAGAGAAGTTACAGCACAGCTTTGCCTTGATTCCACAGTGTAGATGTTTTACCACACCTCCTCAAGGTCTCTCACAAATATAGACTCTCTTTTGTATACAAGTATTCGCTCAAGGGATTTATCTAAACAAATAGGAGCTTCAGACTTTGGAATTCTTCTATCTCGCACACTTCGAACAACTAAGAACGTCTTCCTTATATACTCCTTTATGCCATCATACCCGTTGGCACTTACCAAAGGAATTCCTCCAATCTACCCGTTGGACGTAATCAATTAGGAAGATTGTTCGAGCTATTAAAGGAACGTGTTGATAGCCCATCAATCATGTTCGCCCATACAATCAGGATCTCAGTTTCCATAAGTAGAACCTTCCAATAATATTTAGACAATCATCGAATCTTCAGTCATTGAATCAATCTTGATCAATCAAAGGATTCTGATACGTCTTCTCCAGCCACGAAATCTTCTCCAGATGATAAGGTTAAATCCTGAACAAAACATCCAGTTTTGGATAACCTTTCTTCAACGGATTAGAGACTGTCAATGAGGATAGACTTTGAGTCTTAAGTCTGGCTGTCCGGAAGTCTTCAGACTTTAACTAACAGAGTCTGCAGACCTTCAGACTAGACTGATGGAAACGTTTTGTCAACTTCAAAACACTTTATGAAGATTTCTCCAACAATCTCCCCCTTTTTGATGGTGACAAAACCTTCCTGCAGATTTGGATAACTTTGACCTACAAAACATTTCTCAAACACATATGCATATCTTATAGAGATGAATGGCTAAAAGATTAACACTAGAATCTGCAACCACAGAAAATAGGTTAGTCTAGAATATAATAAAACCATCCATAAGATATCAATACTTGTTAATAGAAGCAGTCAAGTCCAAGTCTAGTTCAGTTCTCATCCAGACACAAAACAAAGTCAAAGTCTGTCAAAAACAGTTAAGTGAAACAACAACACAATCCAACAAACAGTTAAAAATGATAAAGTTTTTGATCAAATCATGCATCTCTCCCCCTTTTTGTCATCATTTAAAAAGGATGAGATGAAGTTTTGGGAATGCGGACAAGCTGGAAATCTTCCATAGACTGAACAATGCCTTCCAGCCTTTTAAAGTCTTCCTTCAACTGTACAACCTCCTCACTCTTGGCATTGGCCTAATTCTGAATAGAGAGGGCTTGCATCTTTTCATTCAATGAACAGGAAGAAGTTTGACTTTCATTCTTCAAAATTTGAACTTCGCATCCCAAGGCATAAATCTGACCTTTCATCTCCAAGAGAATATCCATGATTCTGCGAAAATTTGCTTCATTGTCAGTCTGAGTACTTGCTTCGGCTCGATCTGCAGAAGATGGTAGATCTGCATAATCTTGCAGATTTGGCGATGACACTTCATGACCTTCCTCTGGAAATTGAGATGCATAAACATCTTCTGGGTCTGCAGGCGAGCGACTGACTCCTTCACTTGCATCAGGATATGAAGACGTCACTCCTTTCTCCTGATCTCCCCCTGTTTCTATGCCTACAGGTGGAGAAGAGATTTCCTCAGGTTCTCCTTCTTCTCTTATTTCTTCTTCAGGTCTTTCTTCCTCTGCTTCTTGTTCTGCTTCTCTTTCTTCTTCTTCCTTCTCCTCTGCTTCTCTTTCTTCTTCTTCCTTCTCCTCTGCTTCTTTCGTCTTTTGTTCCGATTCTTTCTGTGGAACAGGACGACCTAAATTCTTCAAAGCCATTGCAGAGATGGTGATGTCTTCGTCATCATCTTCATCCTCAACGAGGAGAGCTCTTCTTCTCTTTGATGAAGCAGCCATGGGCTCCTTCCCTTTTCTCTTAGCAGCAGAAGAGAATTGATGAGATTTGGTAGGAGTCTTCTCCTTGAATTTCTCCAATTCCTTGCTCAGTTCCTTCATACGCATTTTGGTCACCATTTTCAGTCCTACCACCATATGATCGCATGATCGAACACAAACGATTTGCGGAGGCTGAATATTCAGATGTCTGAATAACTTCGTAACAAGGCTTGGGTAAGGGAGTTGACCTCTGTCCTTCATCACTGCTCTATACATGTGAAACATAACAGTATGAGGGAGAGAAAACTTCTTACCACAGAGGATGGCATACATCAACTTTGCCTCAGAGCTTGAAACATCAGTTTTGGAAGTTGATTTCGGCCGAAGGCAATTGATCACAATCTTGTGAAGCAATATGTTGAATGCATTCATCCGTGAGTAGGTGATCTTCTCATATGTTCTCCTGTCCTTCACCAGTTCAAGTGTGGCCCCAGCAATGGAAACTTTGATTGGTTGATATCTGCCTCTCTCAACTTCTAACACATCTGCCAGCATATTCATATCCACAACATAGTCTTGTTCTTTAACACTGAAGGAGAATCTATTCGCATCCAAAAAGCTAAGATTTGAATAGAAATATGCAGTCAATTCAGCATAAGCCTCAGTTGAGTCAGAGCAAAACTTTTCAAGTTGAAGATAACTGAACTTTTCCCTTAAGTTCACTTTCACAGCATCCAGAAAATTAAAGTCCACACTCCTAGGGTTTATTACCCCACGCTTCAGCAATTTCGAGTACAGATCCTTTTGTTCCTTTGATCTGAACAAATCTCCCCTTTTTCCTTGAATTTCAGCCGCAATACCCATTTTCGGTTGAAATAGACTGAACAGATTGTCATCGTCATTCCCATCTACAGGATTCGGTCCCCAGTCACGAGGATCACTTGGGATATTCGCAAGGGTTTCCTCAGCCACCCCTTTACGAGCGATTCCCAAACTTTCCATTTTTCGCAGAAAGATATATTCGTTCCTATATCCTTTGTCTCTAAGAAACTCATCAACATAGTTCAAAGGATACGAATTCCTTTTAAGGCACGATATAGCTTGTAAATAAAAGCGGGCTTTTGAACTCTTACGGGATCTGCATCCTCGATGATTTCTTCTTGATGTTGATGAACACCGCCTTGAGGACTAGATGGAGGAGACTGACGCTGCTGAGAATGTTGTGGGCTCGGTTGCTGATCTGGAGTAACTTCATCTTCAGTAAGATCGAAGTGCGTAGGCCCCTCACTCATTCTCTGTGGTCCCCTGCTTGCGATTCTTGAGGACTTTCGCGAAGATGACATCTTTCTCAGTGTTTGGAAGATTCCTTGCTTGACTTTCCCAGAAAATATGACAACTTTTTGAAGATTGAGCGAAGAAGACAAACGGGAGTGGAGGATCGATGCTTTCTAGGGTTTTTGAGAGAAAAGTGAATAGAAAAGTGAAGAGAAATCGACAGTGCTCGTTCGGTTAAAAAGAAGAGTAAACGAACCGTCACAAAGGAAATAAAAATATGCCTTTTCAAAATAACTGTCTTTATCCGCAAAAATAGCTATTTCAAAAATAACTTCCTTTTTGAAAATGAATCGATGCAATATTTACGTTAATTAAATATAGCAACAATTTAAACACAGTCTGATGATCGTACCTTTTCAAGATAAGATTGGAGAGAGAAAGACTTACAGTCTGAAAGTCGAGCCAAGACTGTAGATAAAGTCTTGTAAGCCTGAGTCTGACAGTCTTTAGACTTTGATATCCTCATACCTCAAAATGTTGAGTCTGGACCGTATAGACTCAAATTGATTTTTCTCCAAAGGCTTTGTGAGTATATCAGCCAGTTGATTCTTTGAGTCAACAAATTGAATTGAAACATCTCCATTTTGAACATGATCTCTAATAAAGTGATGTCGAATCTCTATATGCTTTGCTCTTGAGTGGAGAATTGGATTTTTGGTGAGGTTGATAGCGCTGGTGTTGTCGCAATTAATCTCCGTGCATGAGTCTTCAATTTCAAAATCTCTTAGCTGTTGTTTTATCCATAGAATTTGCGAACAGCAGCTTCCAAGAGCTACATACTCTGCTTCTGTTGTTGAAAGAGACACAGTGCTTTGTTTCCTTGAAAACCAAGACACTGTCCTGCTTCCAAGCAACTGGCAAGTTCCTGAAGTGCTCTTTCTATCAACTCTGCAACCGGCTAGATCTGCGTCTGAATATCCCAGAAGATTAAAGTCTCCCTTCTTAGGATACCAAAGACCGATGCTTGATGATGAAGCCACGTATTTAATGATGCGTTTCGCAGCACTGAGATGAGACTCTCTAGGATCTAATTGAAACCTAGCACAGATGCAAACACTCAACAAAATATCAGGTCTAGAGGCAGTAAGATAAAGAAGTGATCCAATAATGCTCCTGTACAGCTTTTGATCAACTTTCTTCCCTTTTTCATCTTTGTCTATCTTTAAAGAACTTGACATTGGTATGTCGACCTTTTTGCACTTTTCCAGCCCAAACCTTTTGACAAGATCATTAACATATTTTTCTTGATAAATAAAAGTTCCTTCCTTCAATTGTTTTACTTGAAGACCAAGAAAGAATGTTAACTCTCCCATCATACTCATTTCAAACTCATCCTGCATAGACTTTGAAAATTTCTTGCAAAGACTTTCATTAGAGGATCCAAAAATAATATCATCCACATATATTTGAACAAGCAAGAAACTTTTGTTTTCCTTTTTGATAAATAAAGTCGTATCTACTTTACCTTTGACAAAACCATTTTGTATTAGGAACTTACTTAACCTGTCGTACCAAGCCCGAGGTGCTTGCTTTAAGCCATACAAAGCCTTTTTCAGTCTGAAGACTGAGTCTGGCTTCTTTGGGTCTTCAAACCCTGGTGGTTGTTCCACATAAACTTCCTCATGGATAAATCCATTTAGGAAGGCGCTTTTGACGTCCATTTGGAATAACCTGAAATTCTTATAACAAGCAAACGCAAGTAATAGTCGAATAACTTCTAACCTTGCCACTGGAGCGTAAGTCTCATCATAGTCTATTCCTTCTTCTTGCGTATATCCCTTGGCCACGAGTCTTGCTTTATTTCGTACGACTTTTCCTTTCTCATTCATCTTGTTTCTGAAAACCCATTTAGCTCCAATAACAGTTTTACCTTTTGGTTTGGATGTCAATTCCCAGACATCATTTATGCTGAACTGTCTGAGCTCTTCTTGCATAGCTTCAATCCAGCTTTCATCAGATAAAGCTTCTTCTATGCTCTTTGGTTCAATTTCATAAACGAGTGCCACAGCACTAGACTCTTCTCGCCTTTTGGATCTGGTGCGAATTCTTTCATTAATTTCGCCGATTATAAGATCTTTGGGATGACTAGACTTATGCTTCCAGTTACTCGTTGATTTGTCTGGTTGATGATCTCTTTCTTTGTTTGGATCTTCACGAACATCTTGAAGCTGGTTTTCCAGAGTCTGAGATGCTTCTTGATTTGTAGACTTTGGAGGGTCTGGAGCAGGTTCAGACTCTTCTTGATGAGTTTGACTTGATTCATCTTGTGATGAGTCTTGAAATTTGACATTCATTGACTCCTCCACAGTCTGGCTCTTCTTGTTATAGACTCTGTAGGCTTTGCTTGATGTAGAATATCCAAGGAAGATACCTTCATCTAATCTTTCTTCAAACTTACCAACTCGATCTTTTGCTTTTTTCAATATAAAACATTTGCAACCGAATACATGAAAGTATGAAACAATAGGCTTCTTTTCTTTAAATAACTCATAAGGGGTTTTCTGAAGAATAGATCTTAAGAAGACTCTATTGATGATATAGCATGCTGTTGAAACAGCTTCAGCCCAAAATTGAGAAGAAATTTTACTTTCAATTAAAAGAGTTCTAGCCATTTCTTGAAGAGATCTGTTCTTTCTTTCCACAACTCCATTTTGCTGAGGAGTATATGGAGAGGAAAACTCATGCTTACAGCCAGATTCATCACAGAATTTTGTAAAATCTTGATTTTCAAATTCACCTCCATGATCTGTTCTTATACCAGAGATAACACATCCTTTTTCATTTTGAACCATTTTAGCAAATTTTTCAAAATACGAAAAGGTTTCGGACTTACTTGCAAGAAAATATACCCAAGTAAAACGAGAGTAATCATCGATAATTACTAGGCAATACTTCTTACCCCCAATACTTTGAGTTCTGGTTGGTCCGAAGAGATCCATATGCAGCAACTGTAGTACATGATTAGTAGAGACATAATTAATTGGCTTAAAAGAATTTCTTACCTGCTTTCCCAGAATACATGGAGTGCATGAATCAGTCTTTTGGTATGGCAATCTAGGTAGTCCTCGAACAAGCTGTTTTGAAGAGATTTTGGCTAATTGCTTCATGTTGACATGACCAAGCTTTTTGTGCCATAAGCTTACTTCGTCTTGAATTGAGATAAGGCACTGCGATTCATTTGGTTTCACATCCAGAAGATAGATATTTCCATGTCTTCGACCCATGAAAGACTGAGTAGAGTCTTTACTGATTCCAGAACATGTTCCTTCTTGAAAGAAGATCTTGAAACCAGTATCACACAATTGACTAATGCTGAGAAGATTGTAATTGAGTCCTTCCACTAAGGAAACATTGCTTATTGTGAGAGTTCCAATTTTCACGGTTCCAAATCCCACAATACTTCCTTTGCTATTTCCTCCAAATGAAACTTTTCCACCATTTACTTGAGCAATCTTTATAAAGCAATTTGAGTCTCCTGTCATGTGTCTTGAGCATCCGCTGTCAAGATACCACTTTACCTGTTTCTTGACGGAGACCTGCATTTAAAATAAAGTCTCAAGCTTTCTTTGGTACCCAAATTTTCTTGGGTCCTTTGGTGTTAGTAAGATAAACAGTATTAGCCCATACTTTCTTAACAGGTTTCCATACCATAGGACACTCTTTTTCAAAGTGATCCGGACTATTGCACTTAGAACATCTGAGAGCATTTCTACCTACAGGTTTTACAAAAACTTTCTTGAAGTGATTTTTGTAAACCTCACTCGAGAGTCTTTTCTTAATTCTTTCTTTTACTTTAGGAAAATCAATCAAGGGGATTGTTTCTTTTGTCATACCTAGACCAGACTTATTGAAGTAAGGTCTTTGTGCTGAAAGAATTTTCTCAAGTTTTTCAGACCCTATTGAAAATTTCTTTGATATATTTGATAAGTCTGTTTTTAAAAAAGCATTTTCTTTTAAAAGATTATCTTCATTTTCTTTAAGATTGGAAACAGACAAGTCTAGATTTTTAACTCTTTTTGCTAAAACAGTTTCCTTTTGTTTTAGAGCTGAGTTTTCTTTTTTCAGTTCGGAAATTCTTTTGAGAGAAGTCTTAAGACTAAAGCATAGTTCATCAATATATTTAGAAACTTTGACAGGAATTTTAAAATCACTTGCCTCAAATTCACTGTCTGAGTCTGATCCTGAGTCTGATCCAGAGTCTGAGTCTGATTGTGCCATCAGACATAGATTGGCATATTCATTATCACTTTCTTCACACTCAGTATCACTCCAGGTTTCGGCTTTGAGAGCTTTTCGAAATTTTTCAGCTTTTCCTCTCTTCTTCTTCAGAAGAGGACAGTTGGGTCTGATGTGTCCCTTTTTCTTGCATTCAAAGCAGACTACATCTTTATTTGGTTCCTCATCATCAACAGACTTGGTCTGCTGTCTTTGAAAGCTTTGTTTCTTTGAGTTGAACCTTCTTCCTTTTCTATTTAGTTTTCTGAATCTTCTTATCATGAGAGCAAGCTCCTCATCGTCCATATCATCTTCAGAATCTGTATCATCAGAATCATCATTTGATTTTAATGCAATGGATTTCTTACCTTTTGGATCTTCATCTTCATTGATCCTTTCCACTTCATAGGACTGAAGAGTTCCAATCAGCTCGTCGACAGATAGTGGCATGATTCTCTGCGTCTCTCTTATCGAAGTCTTTATGTGATTCCAATCCCTGGAGAGTCCACGCAGTAGCTTGTTTACCTTCATGGGATCAGAAGTTGGTTGACCTTGATTTTCAAGACCATTCACAATATTTGTAAAACGACTAAACATGTCAGATATTGATTCTCCTGGTTTCATTCTGAAGGCTTTATATTGACCGAGAAGAATGTTGATTCTTGTTTCCTTCACTCGATCTGTTCCTTCATAGGTGATATGCAATCTGTCCCAAACTTCTTTTGCTGTACCACAAGAAGATATTCTATTATATTCAGTTGGTGATAAAGCACAATATAAGGAGTAAATTGCTTTTGCATCGAGTGTTTGTCTCTTGATTATTTCTTCTTGAGACATTCCGCTGGTTTCTTCAGTTTCTTTTCCTCTTTCAGAGACTGATGCAGTGGTAGGAGTAATTCCTTTTTCTACAACGTCCCATTCCAGAGGATCCTTTGATCGTAGAAAAGCTTTCATCTTGTTCTTCCAGATGTTGTAATCCTTTCCATCAAAGTAGGGTGGTCTGGTATTGCTTTGCCCTTCCATCAGCCCTGGTGCTAGCATACTAGCCATGGATCTTTAACTCTGAAGTAAAACACTTCAAACAAAGTGAGTACACGAGCTCTGATACTAATTGATATTGCTAGTATGAGTACCTAGAGGGGGGTGAATAGGTGTCTAAGCAATTTATCGATATACGGAAGCGATTCTTAACCTATGATAGAAAGTAAATTCTCTCTTAATTAACAAAATGAAATACGATTGAGGTAGAGAGAGTGAGGAAGAGAAAATTGAACACATGATTTATAGTGGTTCGGCTTATTCCAAGCCTACGTCCACTCTTCCGCACTAATAGCCCATCGGCTGGATTTCACTATGATCAAAAGAGAAGTTACAGCACAGCTTTGCCTTGATTCCACAGTGTAGATGTTTTACCACACCTCCTCAAGGTCTCTCACAAATATAGACTCTCTTTTGTATACAAGTATTCGCTCAAGGGATTTATCTAAACAAATAGGAGCTTCAGACTTTGGAATTCTTTTATCTCGCACACCTCGAACAACTAAGAACGTCTTCCTTATATACTCCTTTATGCCATCATACCCGTTGGCACTTACCAAAGGAATTCCTCCAATCTACCCGTTGGACGGAATCAATTAGGAAGATTGTTCGAGCTATTAAAGGAACGTGTTGATAGCCCATCAATCCTGTTCGCCCATACAATCAGGATCTCGGTTTCCATAAGTAGAACATTCCAATAATATTTAGACAATCATCGAATCTTCAGTCATTGAATCAATCTTGATCAATCAAAGGATTCTGATACGTCTTCTCCAGCCACGAAATCTTCTCCAGATGATAAGGTTAAATCCTGAACAAAACATCCAGTTCTGGATAACCTTTCTTCAACGGATTAGAGACTGTCAATGAGGATAGACTTTGAGTCTTGAGTCTGGCTGTCCGGAAGTCTTCAGACTTTAACTAACAGAGTCTGCAGACCTTCAGACTAGACTGATGGAAACGTTTTGTCAACTTCAAAACACTTTATGAAGATTTCTCCAACAGTAACAACATAGTGAAAGCAATAGCGGACAATACAATGCCAATTAAAGTTGAGACAATCATACATGAATTTTCTGTGTCCTTCATCCACTTCTCTCCATTCTTACGCAACTCTTCATGTTCCCTCACAAATATTTTCCAATATTTTTTGCTATCACTTATGGAGACTCTTACATCAAGGATAATCCACGATTCCATAGCCTTTGCATACAAGTCACAAACATGAGTTACAATAAGTGGATTAATTATTGAAAATTTTTAGAAAGAGCTTACAAAGGAACATCTCAAGGATATTAAGATTTTATTCCACACTTTGCGGAATTGGTTATAGGTTAAGTCCATCTTTGCTGGAAAAATTCCAAGTGTCACCTTCTTCTAAGCTTCGAAATATCGTCAAATAATATAGGGAAAATTACACATATGGTCCTTGAACTTTAGACAAATATGCAATGTGGCTCATGGACTCTATCCCATGTGCAATGCAATTCCTTAATTGTTCAATGTGGTTTTTGAACTTTTGATAAATGTTCAATCTAATCCTTAGATTATATGAAAATATCCATTGTTATCCTTCTATTAATTTAAGTTCAAGGACTATGACAAAAAAAAAATAAAAAAGTTCAAGGACAACATTTTATTTTATTCTTGGTCAGTACAGGGACAACATTAAATAAGCCAAAAATTCTAGGACCACATTGGACAGTTCAAGGATTACACTATATGTTCAGATAAAATTTAGAAGCCACATTAAACAAATTAAAAGTTTAGGGATCACATTGAATATTTGACCAAAATTTAGGGATCATGTGTTATGTTCCCAATAATATATGTATGGAAATCACTATGTTTATACTTTTAGAAGTCTCATCCAATTTGGGGTCTTCTCGAGGAATATACGGAAAAAAATGTTAAGAGGTAGTCAAGAAATCCGAGAACGAGTCTTCTAGTACTTCTACGTGCTTTATTAAGTCCTAACCGTTGTATATTGTTTCTAGAGTCATTTGAGCGAGAGCGGCCAGCGAGGGTAGTCGCATTCGAAGCGACCAGACGAGGGTCCCCAAACCTTGCCGGTGACAAAAGGGGGTGGCCTCTTCTTGTTCCTCTTCGATACTCTCTCTCTCTCTCTCTCTCTCTCTCTCTCTCTCTCTTTCTCTCTCTCTCTCTCTCTCTCTCTCTCTCTCTCTCTATTCTGACTTTTCTTTAAAAAAAACAAAAAACTTTAGACATTTTATTTTTAGTTTTCGAGATTTAGAGCCTATTTTGTGCCTCAGCAGTGCCCCTTGTTCAAACATATAAAAAATTAATAAAGATGCCACATAGACGTTTTGTCCATAAAAAATCGACAGAGCTAAAGAGAGGGCTAATCAAATTACTTTGATTAAATCATTATCCATCTACATACATTTAATTATATATGAACTGCACTACAATCTTCAATACAAAATATGATTCAACGGAACGAGCAAAGCTATCGTGAAAATCCCCAGATTGCATCATGGCAGACACCTATATAAAGAGTCGGTCAAATTTTAAGAATGAGTCACTTGGATTAGATTAAGTGGTGGATCATAGTTATATTAGTAAAATTAAAATGCAATTTAACTATAATTAGTCTCAATCATCTTTCAATGCCCCAATTTCTCTAATCAGTCTCCCTTTTTTTCTGTAAATTGTTTTAAGGATCTATCGTTGTTTCTCAACTTACCTTATTGTGGAATTTGAAGTTCTATGTACCAAGTCTTGGCTTCAACGGCAAAAGAGTTTCTTCTTCTCAGCTTGGGAGTAAAGTTATGAATGCACCAGACCGATGTAAGCAGTCCGCCCGTAAAATCACCTAGGAAGGTAGACCTTGGGGTGCATAAAACCTTGGCCAAATATCGCCCGATTGCTATAATAAAAATGTTCTATGTATATTCTCAAGATTATCTAAATAAAGTTCTAGCTATCATATTTTAAGAGACCTGTCAAGAAGATATAACATTTATCATATTAAATTTATGAAAAGAAAGATATTTACCTTAAACCACTTGAGTTCGCTTTGCATTTGAAAAGCCGCTCCGGCAACATCAGTTAAGATGTTCAAATGAGCAACTGAATTTGCTACTGCGAATATCATATCCTCTGATTCTTTCTGTGTAGGCGCTGGAACTAATGACAACTTGTTGAGCATATTTTGGTAATACATGTTTAAAATAATTGTTTATATAACTTTTAGATTCTATCTGGAAATATCAAGAGGCTGGATATTTAAGTTGATGGAAGAAATTCCGGCATTTAAATTATAAGAAGAAAAAAAAATAATTTTTTGAAAGTTATAGCCATGAATTGAGCATATTTTGGTACGAAATGTTTAAACCCATGTATATATAGAATCTATTTTGAAATATCCATAGGATTAAATCTTAAATTTGAACAGATCATTTTATAAATAGATGTTCGGTAACAAGGTAGGGAAACATAATTTTACAGGGAAATTGTCCAAATGCTTCAAGGAAATACATTATCATATTGGCCCCAGTCAATTATAACAAAGACCTATACCCTCAAATCAAATTCGTCAATCATGTGATCGTGTCCAATAATTATGCCTCACTCCCAAATGTTCTTGGGACGAAGGATGCTTCGTCCATAAGTGGATTTAACCATTTGGAGTAGTAGGGGAAGCTGTAGTACTATGAATAAAGCCACAGGGAGAAAGGCTAGCAAAGCAATGGGAATGAGAACCCACTCCAGTCTCTTGTCCAGCACAATTGTGAGAGTTGCAGCAAAGGCCACCAACATGAAAGCCAAGGAGAGGAAGAGAAAAGAGAGGCCCATTATGATCTTCCTGGGCAACGAGTAAAGAAAATCTTGTGCCTCATACCGTGAAGTCAAGATAGAGAGGAATAGCAAGATGGCCGTCACGGAGGAGAACAAACCTAACGCATCTAAAATTGCGAAAACTAGGAAAGAGTCCTTTCCTAACAACAATGGCACTCCAGTATTTCCGTTATTACCTCCCGGCACAGTGAAAGCAGCAGCGAACAATACTGTGGCAATTAGAGTTGAGACAAGCATACATGAATTTGATGTGTCTTTCACCCACTTCTCTCCACTCTCAAGCAAATCTTTGTGCTTATCCACGAATGTTTTCCAATGTGTTGTCAAATTGGTGTTGGAGTAGGTTCCCATTGCAGGGATAGTACAACTTTCCACAGCCTAAACATAAAATTCACAAACACGAGTTTCAATAAGTGGATAAAGTATTGAAAATTTTAAAGGAAAAAAAAAAACTGACGAAGGCACATCTCAAGAAAATTAAGACTTATCCAACACTCGGTGCGAAATCTTGCTTAGAGGTCAAGTCCATCTTTGTTGGTAGAATTTCAAGGGACACTGTCTTCTGAGCTTCGATAATGATTTTGTGATTCACTGTAGTCAAATAATATATACATGGACAGCACTATGTTTTTACTTCCTAATGAATCGAGTTTGATGGAATTTGGAGTCTTTTAGAGGAATTTATGGAAAAAATATTGACATGGTCAAGAAATCCGATAAGGAGTCTTTCGGTACTTCTATTCGTTGAAGCCATTGCATTGTTTTTTTTTTTTTTTTTTGGCTAGTCATTCGAGTCAAGAATCAATGGTAGTATTTATGAAATTATGGTCTAGGGGTTGTTGGTCTTTTCATGGAAATAAAAGATTAGTTTTTTGGGATTTGTCTGTACTTAGAAGGTTGTTCCAGGTTGCCAATATAGATGAAACCCTCTAAAGCTCCACTGAGGGTGAGTGAATGTTTTCTGAATTTTTGGAACTAAACACTTGGAAAAGAGTTTGTTAACTCCATATCTCTTTGGTGGATTCCATTGAGGGGTAAGTTTCATACCTCAAATCTTTAGGTGGATTTTTTAGGTAGCGAGCATCTACCTTTCTATGTCCTATATTCTCAGGTGTATTCAATTGGTGGTGAGCACCTATCTTTATCATATGCCCTATATCTTGAGGGTATTCTTTGGGTGGTTAGCATTTCTTTTATCGTGATTATGTTACCTTCTAAATTTCTGAACCCTCTAGTTTGAATTGGTATCAGAACCTAGACTATGGCTGGTTGTCTTCATTGTGGACTCAATGGTGACCATCGTGATGTCGAAGTAGAAGATTTAAGGTTACAAGTACAACATTTCCAAAAACAGTGGAGAAATCTCAATTTGTTGAGATTTGATGTTCCCCGTTATGACCTTGAAGAAGAAGACAACAAAGAGGAGATCACCTCTTTTGTGATGTCTATTTCAACACATCTAGTGAAGAGGCTCCATTAAGCCATCGTTTCTTACGATTTTGATGTCAATTTCGACATCTCAAAAGGCTTCATATATTGGCTTAAGATGTTGAAAGAAAAAAGGCACAATGTTTCTCCACTTCGGATGATTTGTTCAACCATGGTACTTGCTTCATATTCATATTTATCCCGTTTCATTCCTCTAGTAGGATAATATGTATGTTGCATTCTTCTAAATTCTGCAAATCTGTTCTTATTCCTTTGATTGATGGATTGATTGATTGATATAGTTGATTTGGGAGTTGTGACGGTGTTTGTCATAATGTTTCATACACTAGAACTAACCCTATCCATCTTTTTTATTTCTTTTATCCCTTATCATCTCATTAATTTATAGCCCGCATATTCGGTTTGTTTCTACAAAGAAAATAATATACAGGTTGATTTATCGTATGTGAATAAAAATATATTAAGAAAATTTCATTTTCAAGTGTCCAACGGATGGTAATCAAGTGTGTTGCTTTGGGAGTTTTGTCTTCATATTACATAATTAATTAATTAATCAAAATTAAATTAAGAACATACTATATGAATGTATAGTTACGTAATATGAAAAGAAGCAACACAACCTCTTAAGGCTGGCACGGTTGTTGGGAAGTAGGTAATTCTCAACTTAGAAACTGGAGTTCAGAGTTTCAAATCCCACAAATTATATACAAACTACTCTGAATTAGAGTCAGCTACATATGCCAAAGGTGTGAAATCAAACAACTCGTGGGGTTAGCAAGGCGTTCTATGGGCCTCCAATGGTGGCAGCAACTACGCCCATGCAAGATCCAATCAAGCCTCACCAAGTGGTGGCGAGCTATGTCGTTGCCACCAATCGATGGTCCTGCAAGGGTCGCTACACTCTAAGCGGTCCGGACAAGGCTCCCGAGACCTTGCCAGTGACAAAGGGGGTGGCCCCCTATTGTTCCTCTTTGACCATCACTCTCTATTTTACAAACTTCCTTTGAACTCTAGTCCTTTTTGTTTTCAGTTTTTGTGATGGGGCGCCTATTTGTCCATGTCAGTCCCACTTGTGCAAAAAAAGAAAAGATAAAAATAATATAAAAAAAAAGCCACATGGATTTTCCATCCATAAAATATTGACAAAATTAATGAAAGGACTAACGTAAAGGACATAGAAAGCTTTAAGACTTATCAAGCTTGAATTCAAAATTTTAGGACTCAAGTGTAAGATTGACACAAATTTTAGGACTTTTGCTATACGTAATTGTCCCAAGTTTTTGTCCTGACTAAGAGAATAGAGAGTTGAAATGAAATAAAGGTAAATATATAGAAAAAGCTTCATGATATTATTTTTAATTCTGTGGACAATGGTTTGCATGAATAAAATTTTAGTTAATAGCTAAGTTAACTATTGAGAAGCGTTCTTGAATTACTAGCTAATCAAATTAAAATAATGGCCATATATGAACTTAGCTAACCTTTTGATTAAAAAGAGAAGTTTCAATGTCATACTGCTTTAAAAACATTATCCATCTCCATACGTTCAATTATATCTGAACTACACTATAATCTTAAATACATACTATGATACAACAGAACTAGCAAAGCTATCATAAAAATATAAGCAAAACTCACTTAAATTTTATTTTGGGCTCCAAATTAATATACGTGGGTTATACATGAAATGATTTATATGATAATCCCCTATGTGCATGGTGGCAGGCACCTATATAAAGAGTCAGTTGAATTTAAGAAGGGAAAATTGTTCAAAATATCGTAAATCTATTGCACTTTTGTTAATTCAATCCTAAACATTTTAATTTTGCCAATTTAGTCATAAACTTTTTCACTTCTTGCAAATTGAGATCATCTGGCCAATTTTGTCCAGAAATTGCTGACATGGACTGGATGGACTAAATTGGCAAGAAGTGAAGAGGTTTGGGACTGAATTGATAAGAAGTGAAAATGTATATAACTCAATTGGCAAAATTGAAAGGTTTAAGATTGAATTAGTAAAAGCGTAATAAGTTTAGGATTTTTTGGGCAATTTTCCCAATTCAAGAAAGGATCACTTGGATTAGACTATGTGGTGGATCATAGTTGTATTAGTAAAATTCATATGCAATTTTTGTTGGTCAAATAATTGATATGTAATTTAATTGATGAGTTTCGATCCATTTTAATGCCCCAATTTCTCTAATCAATCTCTCTTTTTTTTTTTCTGTAAATTATTCTAAGGATGCAGTGTTGTTTCTTAACTTACTTTAGTAATTTATGTTTAGCATGTGAAATTCAAAATTTCTACATACCAACAAACCGTTGGCTTAGATGGCAAGAGAGTTCTTTTGTTTTCATTGCAGTCTTGGATTCAAGTCCTATCAAAAACATTTCAAGAATAAAGTCCTAAATACACTGGATCGATGTGGGGCGGTGTGCCCCTAAAATCACCCAAGAAGGTGGAGCTCGCGGTGCACAAAAGTTTGGGTGGATGTTGCCCAATCGCTATAAAAAAAAATGTTCTATGTATATTCACTATCTAAATAAAGTTCTAACTATCATATTATTAGAATGATACTTGCCTTAAACCATTGGAGTTCTCTTTGCATTCGAAAAGCTGCTCCAGAGACATTAGTTACCTCTCCCAAATTAGGTGTGTATTCTGCTACTTGCTCCATCATCCACTTCGATTCTGTAAATGTAGGTGCCGGAACTAATGACAACTCATTGGTTGAGCTTACCTTCAAAAAAAGTCCGAGAATCCTTTCTTGGCGAAAAGACGCAGCATGTGCCATTAACCTGGCACCATAAGGCGCAATCCAAATGAGCTCTGGGAAAAACTGAATGCAGAGCTTCACGAGTTCACTGATTCCTGAGCCTGTAGCTTGATACAGCACGGACCCCTCTTGCCAAAAATTGGTGATCTCGATAGCATTCATACGGGAGATCGCAATGCAAACTTGTTCTGCCAATTCAACTGCCACCACGTGTCTCCGCTTCGCCTCGTGGACTCTCTTGATTATAGGAACTACAGAATGTCAAGAAAAAAGGGAAAAAGAAAATGGTAAACGAAGGGGCAGCAATTAATTTTCTTAGACACCAAATTGCATCTAACAACAGTTTACTAATTGTCATAATTTCCCACCTTAAGAGCTTGGGTTCGCGGGTGATTGGGAAAATGATCTCATTCATTCTTTCTTTTTTAATCTTATAGGAAAGCTATTTTGATTTTTTTTTTCCTCCTTTAGGATTCAGTCCTCAAATGCGAACATAGAGTTTTAGCAATTGCTGATGCAAAGTACAAAAAAGGTATAAAATCATTTTTGGCATGTTCCAAAAAAATGTTTACATCATGGCTAGATGAAAAAAATTAATTGGATGTGAAGAAAGTAGAAGTGATTAGAGGGCAACTGAAGAAAGCGAACTTCCTTGAAGTTCAAACGAGGCATTATAATGTTAATCATAACTAAGAGAACATAATTTAGACTTAGCCTAATAGACCAACTCTGAAAATAACCGCGCTAATGACGTCTGTCTAACTAGAGTTAATGACAGTAGTCTTTGCATGTATAAGATTATTTTAGACTATTATTCAAATATGCATAGCAGCTAGTAATAAAAAAGATCATATTAATCGTACAAGCCATCGTATTGTTATTTATGCTCAGCACAAGAGTAAGAAAATTTTCTTTCTCCATTCTATCTTTCTCCAACAAAATCAAAACTTCCACATGAGGTCACATAAATGTACGTGACTTTCGAGTTTATTTGTTACACCCAACTGACGTAGTGATTGGAGTTAAGTTGACTCATTCTAAAATAAATTCTAATTTAATAAAAATACGCAACGGCACTATTCTGTTTCCTTTTTTGTTCTTTGACAAAAATAGAAGAATTAGGAACAAGGCTAAAGGGCATTTCGAGGGCATATGAAAGTTGGCTGAAGATGACAAGTGCAACAACGGGAAAAAGTTGTGAAAAAGTTTTGGGAACTATAGGATCATTTTTAGTGTTCAAGTGGTGTTTGAGCTAGTTTTCGCATTCTTTGATCGGTTCACCTTTTTGGGTTAACCTAACAGTGCAGTCTCCCATATTGGCTTGATGTATTCGGGATCTTATTTTTTGTAGTGCTTTCAACAAATCTGAAATATAGGATTATAAGAAGTGGAGAAAACTCCTTTACTATCTAACTAACAGCTCGACGGTATAGGATATATAACATAGGGTAGAATTCTGGGATGCACGATTTTGCTAAGACCCACCAAATTTTCCCCGACTGAAATATTCTTCTATTCCAGGTCCTCGCAAGCAAACTATTTTGATATTTCCTACCTCCTCTATTCCTCTTCTTCACACCTTTTTAAAGTTCCCAAATAAAATTGTAAATTTATTATGTTAAATGCGATTAAATGATAAACCCATGCCTTCATCTATTGCGATCTTATTTCATAGTCAATGACGCGAGGGGCTTGCCCCCGGTCCATGATAAAGCGAACATGGTTTTACCAATCAAGTGAAGGAGAAGTGCTGGGTTTACATAATTCTTATTCCATATCTTATGGTTAGATCTTTAGTCGTAAGCAAGAAATCCCTAACTCAAACATCAAATCTCACCTCAATTTGCAGTTTCAAGTATTCTTTTTTCACTTATGCATTTTTACAATTTCGCGACTCTTTCAATTAGAATCTAGTGAATATCTTTGTTAGAATCTTTAAAGAACAATTTAAGCTTTGAGAGCAGTCATCAGTGGTTTGAAAAATTTCATATTATATCAAACCTAGGAGGTCTTAAATTTGAATCTTCCAATCCCTATATGCCTCCTCAATTGAATATTTCCACGCCTTAAACATCTAACAGCTTAAGCTTTTAGTATAGTTAATAGTGGTCTCACAAAAATTTTTCACAATATAAAAAGGTTTAATACAACGAAAAACCTCAAACCGATACACTTGTGGCAAATTTATCCCAAGCTTATTTTTTGACTACTAAAAAACTCCAGAATGGTACACTTTTGACAAATTTACTCAAAAGTGGTACACTTGTGATAATTATATCCTTTGTTAGTAAATTTTATCGTCAAATTACTGAGTTAGATGACACGTGACAGTTGACTGGTATACCAATTAGGATTTTACTCTTTGTTTGTCACAATTATACTAGCTTTTTTATTTTTGTGATATTAATCCAATTTAACGGAAGTATACTTGTCACAAATGGACTAATTGGGGGTTTTTGGCGATCAAAAAATCAGTTTGGGATAAATTTGTCACAAGTGTATCAAATTAGGGTTTTTTATAGTCACTTGGGATAAATTTTTCACAAGTATAACATTTTAGGGTTTTTCGTGATATTAACCTATATACAAATATTGCCACCAAAAACCATATATATCTTTGTTTGACTTTAAGTATTTTTTTGAAGGATTTTTTTTACATCCATTAATGGTGCAAAGAATAAATTACGACACTGTTGGATAGTTGATACATGGAAAATTTTTTATAAGAAAATTAATTTCAAACACACATATCACTCATTCAATGATAAATGTGTAATGGATTTTTCACACATGCAGTGGGTCTAACACATTCTTTTCCAAATTATGGGAAATAATTAAATGGAGGCTTATTTCTACTTATAAAAGAAGTCAAAAACAAACAAGCCATAGACTTTCAGTTGGAGAGAGAGGACGGAGATAGAGATGGTATCTTGATAAAATGGAAGCGTACCTACAATTTTGGTGGCATTCCAAAGTGACCTTGTAAGACATTGAAGTACTACAATCAAATTGCAAAGAAAACCCAGTCACTAGATATGAAATCAAAGTAAGACCTCATAATTGGTTTGGTACATTTTCCAATCAATTAAGTTATAAAATAGTTATGCACTTGATTGAATCATATGTGATTCCCAAGAAATAGCTTGACATATAAAGTAATTCGATTTCATGCCATTATTGAAGTAAAACTAGGTCAAGGAACTAGAATATATGCTACAAAGAAACAATCATTTCTGGTTTCTTTTGCTACTACGGAGAGAATCAATCCTAAGATAATTGACTTAAAGTTCAAAATCATGAAAGGTACTAAGATAATGCCCAACAGCAAAAATGCATACCCACCCGGATCTGAATTTTTTTCTCTTCGTTTGTAGTTCAAGTCCACCGGAATACCTTCAGTTCAAAAACAAAAGAGCAGGTGATGAGCCAGGTATGATCATCTTGAATGGAATTAGAAATGAAGGGTCGCGAGTACAGAAAGTACGGACATTTGTATATCAATGCTTCCAAAACACTGAACCTGGTTCCACTGCGAAAGTGAGACGGCATTCTCGCCAACGTGGCCAGTATAGAATCGCAAATGTACTTTGTACTTTTCATGGTCATTAAGTGAGGGTACTGCCCAACTAGATAACGGACGATATCTGTCCGAATTCACCAGCAAAGTTGATTGGGAAAATAAGCTAAGTCTAGAATGAAGGAAAAAAACAGTTGGAATTAAGATAAAGAGTGATGGTGATCTTACCATGATGACCACCGTAGGTGAGATCTATAATGGTTTCAATCGCAGAGGGACTGCTGAAGGGGTGACTCGGCCCATCATCTGTTGTATTTTTCGCCAGGAACCAGGCAATCTCCTTGTGCATAGAAGCTTCCAGAGCAGTTAATTGCCAAGGAACACGTCCTTCATTATCTGCAAATTCCGTCATCTTAGGATTACTTCTAACTAATGCCTTGACCATCCTTATCCTTCCACACAAGACAGCAATGTGGAGGGCTGTGCGGCCATTACAATCAACCTCTTCAAGCGCTTTTGTATCTGGAGCCAAGAGCTCAACCAGGTTCTCAAAAAATTGGTCCTGTGCGCTCAAAGCGGCTATGTGAAGCACTGTTTCTGATCTGCTCGTTATTTTGGCCATCTTTGAAGCAGCATCTCGTTCGAAAAATCTCGTGGCAGATTCCCAGTCACCCTTAAATGCAGCTTGCATCAATGGTTGGTAATAGCGTGCATCCACTGCGTTTCCTGATATCTCTACAATAGATGAGAGCTTTTCAGGCCATTTAAGTTAGTACTTTTTCCTTGTAGACATTGAGAAGTGTCCCAGAAAAGAACAATTTCATGAAGATCCGCTCCAAATATTAATTTGACAATGAAATAACTCTTTCGGGGGATAATGCACCTGGAGCACCTCTGGATTGAGAAGGAGCTAACGAAACGGTTAAACGAACATCTTCAATAAATGTAGGAGAAAAAGTAAGCACAAAGTCCTCAAACTGATTTTCTTTTTCTTTTCCTTTTTTCGTGGCCAAGGCCAGGGTTATGTTTGTTCGATGACAAAGCAAAGAAATAGAACTATGAAGAAATACAAGTTCCAGAATACTTTAAGACCATACCCCCTATACCCTAATTTTTCTCGCTGGGAACTTGAACAGATACCTGCCGTTGGTTCTACATAATTCGACTTTCCTTTGTTTCTCACCTGGTTCTAGCGCCATTGGATTGCTCTCCTGGTTAGAGTCTTTCAACGACGAAGCAAACTGAGAATGCAAAAAAATGGGTAAGATATTTAGTTGTCGAAGAGTTTTAGTCTCCCTGGGGGAGCTCAGTCCGTCCTTATATACAACTACCTTCCTTAAATTAAAGGTGAGCTTCTACAATTACAACAAGCAAGCATATCTTTTTTTCCCCCACTTTTATGGCAGTTGGATTACTTGAGTGTAAAATAGTTTATCCTTGGGAATGTATACCAGTCCTCTACTGATTAGCTACACCTTCGTCACGCCTGGATTCCTCTACTCACGCCCACTGGACCGAAGGGTCCACTCTCTGGCATCAGGGAGCTCCCATGATTCTTCTCCCTCATCTCACCATTCTGCCGAGTTCCCTCACTGTAACACCATCTGAGCTTCCAGAACAACGTCTCCACAGTTTCCGACTCCTACTCGACCTCAGGCGATCGCTGGTATCGGCTCGGACGAGTTTGGCCGAGAGGCTTCATCTTCGGATCCTCTAGTTTTGCCGTTCAAGAGCTTGCTCTTCTCTTTCAAACCTTTATGCATCCATTCCCGAAGCTCCAGACGCTCGTCCCACGCCTCAGTGAGTGCCATGGAAGCGCTGGTTACGCCTGAAACTGCCCGGGTAGAGATGGACTCCCTGTCTTGGCGTTTTTCCTTGATTCGAGCCTTCCGCCGGCAACTCACTTCACGGGGGTGCTTTGTCATCGTGCCTTTATCTCCAATAATGTACAGCGGCACCTGCCGTAACCGTCAAATTGGCCTTAAATAGCCATGGTATTACACTGCTCTGTTCTGCTCTGTTTCTGCGTCGCTGCTGTCATTCGCCCTGTTGTTGCGAGTAAAGAACGCCCAGCTTGCCACCATCGCTGATTGCTCAAAACTGAACATTCATTGGGATGGAAAGCCACAGCCCAACCAAATCTGGAGAGAAACAGAAGATAAGGAGGAAAAGAAAACACACAAAGAAAATAGGGAGAGTGGCAGCCACGAAAACTCGTCATCACTAGGCGTTTACGAATCCCCGCTGGAGTCTCCGTATCGCCTGAGCCTAAGATGGATGGTCGTGACTGTAGGAGTCCGAATTGAAGTAGTCTACCTTGGACACTCTTCGGCCGTTGATAAAATCGCTGTTTGTTCTTGCCACTGTGGATTAACTGGCCAACAGGGTTGCGCTGTTCAGTCCAGCCAATACTAACGGATCGGTATTGAGAGAAGTGTCTTTCATGCCGTCTTACTTTGTCAGCGGAGCTAGGCTCAACCTCTGGGAAAGATTGCTATACACATGTCAGCGCTTCCACCGATTCTCTGCTCGAATGCATTTGATGCGGACGACTCAGAAGACCATGCATGTTCACCCGCTCTTTTTGTATCTGTAGGATCTTGCCAGAAAGCATTAATATATTATATAATTTCTATCCTCTTACGGTCACTCTTTTCCCAGTTGATCGCCTGAGTTGCTTACGCTAATCATACTTGCGAATGAGGTGCTCTTTGGTTGTTTTTTTTTTTCTTTTTCTTTTTCTTTTCACTCTTCTTTTGATAAGAAGTTATATCATTTATATGAAATGTTAGCGAATGTAGTGCGAGTGTAAAAAGAAAATTACGCAAACAATCTTTGTCCATCCTTGATTTAAGAGTTTTAACCATTCACTCTCTTTACTAACCATCAAAACCGACAGTTGTATAAGGCGTCATGTGGAAAATTTATTTTACTCCACCGGTGTAAGCTGTAATTACCTCATTAATTATTATTTTTTTTAATTATTAGTTGGAACGGGAAATACTGCTACATGTAAAATAGGGGTGGGTGGCGCTGGGACAAGACAGGGCAGGTTCAATTAATTTCAAGATAAAAAATTTTCAATTAAATTCTTTAACAAGCATAATTCTATGAACTCTCGAAAAAATTTGCAAGTTGAATAAATCATATGGGCAAAAACATATATATATGAATTTGGAATCCTTAGATCCATTACCATAAAGTTTAGTTTGGAATATTTCCACGAAAAATTGATGAGAAAAGGGTTTGAAGTATTTAAATTATATTGAAATCAATTTTGAAAATGAGAAATATTATATAACAAAAATAATACAATTTATGTAAAGGAACAAGGTTAATACTAGAAATCTCATTCTCCATATTTTAGATATAGGATCACCCTTTGGGCTAGTTCTTGGGGCGGGGCAGAGCATATTCTTTCGCCCTATAGGTGGAATCGGAAGTTTCATCCCATCCCCACTCAAAACTCTTTGGTAGGGCGAGTGACTTGCCATACTTAATGTGAATCAACACAAGTGGCATTTAATCATGACTTCAAATTTAATATAGTAATCTTTAATGAAGTGATCTATTTATCTATATGTACATGTCATTCGTTTGTACTTGCAATTAATATTTTTTTACACCTCTATAATATCTTATAAAACCGCTACCAACTATTCAAATGAAAAAGCTTATGTAGATAAATGGAGCTATTGTTCAATATATAAACATTCAAATATTCCCCTCAAGTGTAAGTTGGACTTTGGCCTAAGATTAAAACATGTGCATATATGATAGCGGAGATTCTGAAAAAATTTGAACTCAAAATGAAAAGTAAATGAAATTTTGATGTCACATAAAAATTTATGGGAGTAGTGTTGCTTATTTCAAAAACTTAAACAAATAGATGAATGTATTTAAATATTTTGACAACCTGTGCTCCCACATGGTAGAGATCTTTAAATTGGAGTTTATGGTTTCGATATACATCCTCTTATTTTTTATATTTCTGCAATAAAGATAATATTTTAATTATTTGGATATCTTATCCTATTTACAGCTACCACCTTGTATTATGTTACAGAATAGCTAGAGAAAGCAAATTGATCATTAAAAATTATATTATACGGTGAAGATATTTGTGATACTTGTAATGTGATTCTCATAAATCAAAATTAGACAAGGGTAATACATACACACACTATTTGGTATTTTCTCTATGTATGTGTTTGTGTATATGGGTGTATGTGTGTGTATGTATTACTCTTGTCTAATTATGATTTATGAGTAATTTTATTTTATTTTCTCCATCAATGTTAAGTTTTCAGAATCAACAATTTTACCCTATAATTACGTAGAGGTATAATTACCTTACTAGCTTAGCTTTTAAAATGAACCTTTTTCCAATGCACAAGAAAATTAAAGTAGAAACATGCTTACATGCCTGTAATTGATGTAAAAAACTATAGGTTGTTTTAATTCTTCATTTATTAAGTTTTCTTAAACATCTATAGGAAAGTTTTATAATAAAAAAAAGTTTCAAACATGCTCTTAACATTGAAGAAAATAAATGTTATTAAGATACTTATTAATACTCGTCTATTAAAGCGAGAGCGGTGTGACTAGTATAATGAGTCCAGGCATAAACGTTAGCCAACGGTCCGGTGACTCTTGGCACGTTTCTTTGGTCATAATTATCATTGAAAAGTGAAAAAGAAATCGACATAATTCTTTCTTTACATAGTATTTGTCAATAAAAAATGTTTACCTTATAGCATATACAAATCTCTATGATGGCCTTCATGTCTTTATTGGTGAGATGAGTGGATACGAATAATCATATTATTTCTTTTTCAATCTTTTGAAAAAGAAAAATTTACTACAAAAGACATTTATTTATTAATAGTTTTTCAACACTGATATCGCTTTCTCATATCAAATGTAGCTAATTACTTACTTTAAGATGACTAGTGGGCAAGTAGCCTCATGTTCTTGTGCCACATACCATTAGGTTCAATCCTTAGTAATGAAACCAATACTTTAAGATGATTTTGTCCCTCTTTCTTCCTATAGAGTTCATTCTATCCATTGACAATTGACACCATGATCAATTTAAGTTTTTACCAAGGTAAGTTGCTTCTTGGGCATGGGAAAGCTTTTTTGGCAACTTAATTTGCAAGCTTTTAGTCATATAATTTTTCAGCAAAATGAGCACCTCACTTTTGTCAAGCCCAAAAGCAAAAGTAAAGAACTTCAATTTGATGACTCTGTCTCTCTTTCTTACTATAGAGTTCATTCCATCCATTGATAGTTGACATCATGATCAAGTTGAGTCTCTACCAAGTTAAGTTGCTTCTTGGGCTTGGAAAGCTATTTGGGCAACTTAAATTGCAAGCCTTTAGTCATATAATTCATCAGAAAATGAGCACCTCACTTTGTCGAGCCTGTAAGCAAAAGTAAATAACTTTAATTTGATGACTCCATCCCTCTTTCTTACTATAGAGTTCATTCTATCCCTTGACAATTGACACCCAGATCCAGTTGAGTCTTTACCAAGTTGAGTTGCTTCTTGGGCTTACAAAAGCTTACAAAAGCTATTTGGACAACTCAATTTGCAAGCCTTTAGTCATATAACACATTAGCAAAATGAGCACCTCACTTTTGTCAAGCCCAAAATCAAAAGTAAAGAATTACAATTTGATGACTATGTCTCTCTTTCTTACTATAGAGTTCATTCTATCTCTTGACAGCTAACACCATGATCAAGTTGACTCTTTACCAAGTTAAGTTGCTCCTGGGGCTTGGAAAAGCTATTCCAACAACTTGTGTTGACACCTAAATTTTGATTAATCATTTAGTAATTAATTGCATAAAAATTAGGGATTAGTCTTTAACCTCTAAAAAAAATTAGTAAAATTGCATTTCATGTAATTGCATTTGCATCGGTACCAAAAGGCAACAAGAAGCAGGGGCTCGCGGTTGATTACATGCGCGAAAAG
Organism: Eucalyptus rudis; assembly: GCA_019915205.1. Lineage (NCBI taxonomy): Eukaryota > Viridiplantae > Streptophyta > Magnoliopsida > Myrtales > Myrtaceae > Eucalyptus > Eucalyptus rudis. The sequence continues at coordinate 12,211,213 of JAHMTN010000007.1, read as the reverse complement.
GATGAAAAGAAAAAAATGAGGAAGGAAGTTCTTGCATGTCCGTTGTCTCTCCCTCATTAATGCATGCGCATGCATGCACAAATTCGGCGAAGCAAAATCAGCCCATGATATATTATATAATATGCTCTATCAAGTGTGGGTTATCAGTCTTGGTGAAGCAGCGAGAAATTTGCTGAAGAAAGAAGCAGTAACAAGCAAGAAAAGTCAAAAGTTGCGGCAATCCTATAGAAGGGAGGGACAAGTAGCCGCAAGCATGAAGCAAAGAAAAAAGAATCCATGAGCGTCCACTTTTTCTCTCCCTCATTAATGCATGCACATGCATGCACAAAATGGGGAAGACGTGAGAAGATACGCAAGAGAAAGGGGTCACAATTTTATAATATTTTATAGTGTGTTGTTGCAAGGAATTCTCTCCCTCCTGGAGAGCAAATCGGCTGGAGAAGAAAGTCAAAATAAGGGGCACACATTATAATATATTATAGCAGCTAGTGGAGTCTTCAAGAAACAGGGAAGCAAGGTTCAACTTGCTAACTTGTACGTGGACGTGAAGAAAAGTTGCGGCTGTTCTCAATTCACATTGAAGTCGACGGCAACGTGAGGCGGTAAAAGTCTGAGCCTATAAATAAGGCTTGAAAGTGCAAACGAAAGGAGGAGGCCGGAGGAGTTGAGAAAAAAAATCTATGAAAAGGCCCGCAGAGAGACATACAGACGAAGAAAAAAACAAAGAAGAGGAGAGACTCTCGTCAGAGAGAAAGAAAAAAAATTCATTCGAGAGGGAGAAAAAAAAAATTCATTCGAGAGGTTTGTGAGGGGAGCGAAAAAGAAAAAATTTTCATTGTGAAAGGCTTCTCCTTCGGTCAGACGAGTGAAGGGAAGGGAGTGTGTCAGAGAAAAACCAAAAAGAAGAAAATATGAAGTCAGGGGGAGGAGATTAAAAAAGAGAAAAAACAGAGAGAGAGACGGCAGAGACTGAAGACAGGAAAGAGAGAGAGGGGGAAAAAGAAAAAAAGCAAAGACAAGACCCCTACTGTTCATCTTCTCTAGGAGTTCTTCGCTGCTGGATTTCCACCGGTTTCTGCTACTCCGCTCGCGTCCGCGCCGCTGCGCTCGCCGGTGCACCAGCAGCCGAGCCACCGCACCGCCGGCCGCCCCCGTGCGAGCACCACCCACGAGCTCGCACCGCCCCTCGTCGCCCCCGTTGTGGTCGCGACAACCCGACAGCTCCAACCGCTCGAAGCTCCGTCGCCGTCGTCCTTGTCCCCCCCCCCCCCCCCCCGTGAAGCCGCTGTTGGCCGACGCCACTGCACTTCACCCTCCGCCCGCTGGAAGTCGCATCACTGACCACCGTCGTTCCGTCTGAGCGCCACCCAGCCGACGCCCAACGCCCGCGCCTGCACTGCTCTTCGCCTGAACACCAGCAGCATCGTCCAGGACACCTGCACCGGCAGCCGCGCCTCTGCACGCCTGCGCCACCGTCACAGACACTTGCAACCCGCGAGATCCCAGCAAAGCTGCTGCTGCCCCCACTCAGTTCGTGATCTGCTCCGCCCAGCTCTGTTCCGCGCTTCTGCTCTAGCTCGAAGACGGTCGCTGCACCTCCTCACCCGAGCGACCACCCGAGCCACTTCCACTGCTCTAGATCCGGACGCCGAGCCACCGTACGTACGTCTGATGCCCCATCTTCGCCGGTGATCCGCTTCAGCCGACCCAGCGCCCGAGCTCCGCCAGGGACGCCCCTCAGCAGCCAAGTTTCGCCTGCCGTTCGTTCCTGCTCGCTCGTCCGACGCCCAGCAAATCCGCTCCGAGCCTCCTCCGAGCGAAGTTGCCTGCTGCTCCGCCCGTGCCGCTCCGACCAGCGACCCGACGCCTTCAGCGCACCACCCGTGACCTGCTGCTGCCGCCGGTCCTCGCCGGAGCTCCGAACGCCAGTGACCAGCTGCTCCCCCCGGTGAGCCACCACAGTTGCCAAACACCGTGGAAGGTCAAAGTAAAAAAAAAAAGGAAAAGCAAATTAGGTAGTTTTTTTTTATCTACTTTATTTTGTTATTTTATGTTACTTTACCTTTTTAGTAGAATTATTCCTTAATATAAGATTGAGAATGTTTGACATGAAATAGCCTGTGAAATTTGTGATTGACAGTCCGATTTTCGCACCTGAAATCCGACTTGCAATTGCTTGAAAAATCGCCAATCCGATCTCACGCCCGAGATTCGATTTGCGATTTATTTAAAATTGGCCAACCCGATCTCATGCGCGAGATATGGTTCGTCAATTTGGATGTCAATCTTGCTCTGATTTATTGTCGTGCCGTTTAAGTTAATTTCGCTTTCATAAAATAAAATAAAATAAAAATCCAAAAAAAAGTGCAGGTTAGAATTAGGTTTATTTCCTGTTTTAGGGTTTGCATATTTAGAATAGAAATTTTATTTCGAATTAAAAAAAATCAAAAAAATCAAAAAAAATCGAATCAATCAATTTAGGTTGCTAGTTTTTAACTTAGGTTTCAAGTTTAATTACTTGACATTTTTAATTTCGAAATTAATACAAAAAATATATAAAAAAGAAAAAGAAAAAATTAGAACTATGGCATTCTTTGCACGTCATTGCATTTTATGGTAAAATTTCATATAGTTTAATTCTAGATAATAGTTTTTTAATTATTATAAGTTTAGATAAATTTTTTAGATAGATTGCATTTTAGTTAGGGATTTCTAAGTTAGGATAACATTCTAGTTTAAATTAGGATTTGGCTTAACCGCATTCCTAATACAAATTAGATGGTATTTTAATTTAGATAGATAATTTTCACATTTTTTAATTCCGAATTTCATGAAAAATACAAAAAAAATGTCTTAGGATAAATTAGTTTTATTTTCTAGGATAAATTGCATTTTTTAAGAAAAAAAGAAAAAATGTCATGTGCATGTCATATAGAATTAGATTCATGAAATGCATGTCATTTAGTGAGTGTTGTTAGATTCATTCAATTATAAATTGATCGTCATTAGAATTAAGTCATTAGGTTAATTTAGGTTGCACATTTAATTATTACATTTCTAAAAAAAATTATTATTTTGCTCATGCCATATAGTTTAGGATATACCACCATGCCATATCATGTTAAATTAGTAGCATGCATTGCATAAAGCATGGTTCTCATTAAATAAATGAAAACCAAAAAAGGAAAATTGTGTGTTAATTAGAAATCATATCTAGGTATGTTGATGTGAATTTTGATCTAACAATGCAGATGCTTTCGTTGCTATGAGGTAAGTCCTGCAATTTATTCATCGCTTTCTTGGGTGTTAAATTGGTGGTCTGCGCACCCGCATGATCACCTCACATGTTAGGAAGATAAATTAAAATCAATTCAAGCTGCCTGAAAAATTTTTTTTTTGAAATAAAAAAGAAAAGGTACCAAAAGGGCGTTAGAGAAATCTAGTGTAATCAAGTCCCCGAACTCATTTAATCTCTGGTTCGTAGGAGTAAAGTAATTCTCCCATTACTTTACTTGGGTTTCTAATCGACTCACCCAAAATAGATTAGTGGCGACTCCATGATAAAAATCTTTTGCGTATTAAGAACTTGAACCTAAGTCGCGAATTGATATGGGCTTGGGAGAGCCCGAGTTAAGTCTAGGCTTAACAATCCATTAGCCGAACCCTTAGGTGGTCCAACCCGCTTCGGGAAGGTCGCGACAACTTGATTTGCAAGCCTTTAGTCGTGTAATTCATCAATAAAATGAGGACTCACTTTTTTCAAGCACAAAAAAGAAAGTAAAGAACTTCAATTTGATGACTCTATCTCTCTTTCTTACTCTAGAGTTCATTCCATCCCTTGATAGTTGACACCATGATCAAGTTGAGTGTTTACCAAGTTAAGTTGCTTCTTGGGCTAGCAAAATCTATTTGGGCAACTTAATTTGCCTTTAGTCATGTAACTCATTAGCAAAATGAGCAACTCACTTTTGTTAAGCCCAAAAGCAAAAGTAAAGAACTTCAATTTGATGACTCTGTCCCTCTTTGTTACTTTAGAGTTCATTTCATCCTTTGACAGTTGACACCATGATCAAGTTGATTCTTTACCAAGTTAAGTTGCTTCTTGGGCTTGGAAAAGCTATTCAGGCAACTTAATTCGCAAGCCTTTAGTCGTGTAATTCGTCAGCAAAATGAGCACCTCATTTTTGTCAAGCACAAAAAAGAAAGTAAAGAACTTCAATTTGATGACTCTATCTCTATTTCTTCCTATAGAGTTCATTTCATCCCTTGAAAATTGACACAATGATTAGGTTGAGTCTTTACCAAGTTAGGTTGCTTCTTGGGCTTACAAAAGCGATTTGGGAACTTAATTTGCAAGCCTTTAGTCGTATAACTCATTAGCAAAATGAGCACCTCACTTTTGTCAAGCCCAAAAGCAAAAGTAAAGAACTTCAATTTGATGACTTTGTCCCTCTTTCTTACTTTACCAAGTTAAGTTCCTCCTTGGGCTTTTTTTTTTTTTTGGTCAGAATGCTCTTTGGGCTTGGAAAAGCTATTCGGGCAACTTAATTCACAAGCCTTTAGTTGTGTAATTCATCGGCAAAATGAGCACCTCACTCTTGTCAAGAAAATAAAAAGAAAGTAAAGAACTTCAATTTGATGACTTTATCTCTATTTCTTACTATAGAGTTCATTTCATCCCTTGACTATTGACACAATGATCAGGTAGAGTCTTTACCAAGTTAGGTTGCTTCTTGGGCATGCAAAAGCTATTTAGGCAACTTAATTTGCAAATCTTTAGTCGTATAACTCATTAGCAAAATGAGCATCTCACTTTTGTGAAACCCAAAAGCAAAAGTAAAGAACTTCAATTTGATGACCCTATCCCCCTTTTCTTACTTTAGAGTTCATTCCATCCCTTGACAGTTGACACCATGGTCAAGTTGACTCTTTAATAAGTTAATTTGCTCCTTGGGCTTGGAAAAGCTATTTGGGCAACTTAATTTGCAAGCCTTTAGTCGTGTAATTCATTAGCAAAATGAGCACCTCACTTTTGTCAAGCACAAAAAATAAAGTAAAGAACGTCAATTTGATGACTATCTCTCTTTCTTACTAGAGAGTTCATTTCATCCCTTGATAGTTGACACCATGATCAAGTTGAGTCTTTATCAAGTTAAGTCTTTATCAAGTTAAGTTGCTTCTTGGGCTTGTAAAAGCTATTTGGGCTACTTAATTTGCAAGCCTTTAGTCGTATAACTCATTAGCAAAATGAGCACCTCACTTTTGTCAAGCCCAAAAGCAAAAGTGAAAAACTTCAATTTGATGACTCTATTCCTCTTGCTTACAATAGAGTTCATTCCATCTCTTGACAATTGACACCATGATCAAGTCTACTCTTTACCATGTTAAATTGCTCCTTAGGCTTGGAAAAGTAATTCAGGCAACTTAATTTGCAAGCCTTTAGTCATATAATTCATCAGCAAAATGATCCCTTGACTTTTGTCGAGCACAGAAAGAAAGTAAAGAACTTCAATTTGATAACTCTTTCTCTCTCTTTCTTACTACAAAGTTCATTCCATCCCTTGATACTTGACACCAAGATCAAGTTGAGTCTTTACCAAGTTAAATTCGTTCTTGGGCTTGGGAAAGCTATTTGGACAACTTCATTTGCAAGCCTTTATTTGTATCATTCATCAGCAAAATGAGCACTTCCCTGAGCACTTCACTTTTGTCAAGCCCAAAAGAAAATGTAAAAAATTTCAATTTGATGACTCTGTCCCTCTTTTTGAATTCATTCCATCCCTTGATAGTTGACACCATGATGAAGTCGAGTCTTTATCAAGCTAAAATGTTTCCTAGGCTTGGAAAACTATTTGGGCAACTTAATTTGTATGCCTTTAGTCATATAATTCATCAGCAAAATGAGTACATCACTTTTGTCAAGCCCAAAAGCAATAGTTAAGAACTTCAATTTGATTTAAGGTAGAATCTTTATAAAGAGATAGCTTTCGTGCAAAATATAGTTATACAATTGAAATTCTCTAATTTATTGTTTTCATTTCTAAAATTATCAATAAAATATGTTTTGTGAATATTTTGGTTGTTGTGTTTTCTAAACTTTGAACCTTAAAATTGAAAACGACCAAAATTGACCTTATTTTATACAGGACACAAAAAATATTTATATAATTTTCATTCCCGTTGAAAACTCCTACATTCAAGAAAGTAGAAGATGAAACAAAAGACAGTTTTTATTAGAACATTTTTGCAAACCAAATGCACGCTAAACATCTTGGGAGAAATTGTCCAATTAGTTTTAGACATATTGTATGGATGCCAATTTAATTTTAAGGGAAAAGACCACAAAAAACCCTAAACTTTGCCCAAAGTGACACATTTACTCCAAACTTTTTTTGTGACGTAAAAAACTCCAAACTTTTCAAATTGTGACACACTTACCCCCATCAAGGGCATTTTTGTCTTATTTTTTCCGTTTTTCCTTCTTTTTTCTGCCCTCGCCCGACGCCGGCAAGGACTTGGCGAGGGATGCCCTCATCAGCGTCGGGCGAGGACGGCCTCGCCCCACCCAAGCGAGGGCCACCCTCGCTCGACGCCGGCGAGGGCGGCCCTAGCCAGCCTAGGCGAGGGTGACCCTTGCCCGATGCCAGCGAACGAGGGCAGCCCTTGCTGGACGCCGGCGGAGGGAAGAGGAAAAAAAATTTAAAAAAATTTAAAAGATTTAAAAGTAAAAAGACCAAAATGCCCTATAATTTGGGGGTAAATGTATCACATGATAGAAGTTCAGGGTTTTTTGTATCACAAAAAAAAGTTTGGAGTAAATGTGTCACAGTTGGCAAAGTTTAGGGTTTTTCATATCATAAAAAAAAAAATTTGGTATAAATCTATCACTTTGAGTAAAGTTTGGGGTTTTCATGGTTTTTCCCCTAATTTTAAATAATTACTCGAAATTTTAATGGAATCATTTTAGCCAATTTTCACTGAAAATTACTCATGTGACAGCAGAAGAGCAATGATTACTAGACCACTATGTCAACGATTTCTGATGAAGATTAATTGGAATGACTACATTAGAATTTTAGGTAAATATTTAGTGACTAAATTCGTAAAATTCAAAAATTTATGACTGAATTGATATTTGTGAAATACGTTTATGACCGATTAGGTAATTTTCCAAATACCTTACTTAGATATGATGGTGATTTGGTTTTCAGAAAACTGGTGTCGTGATATATGGGTTGAGTCAAAAGGCGGAAATGTTAATTCGATTAAGTTGGCACTCCTGTAATTACAGTTTTTGTCTTGACGTCCATGATACTTGAAGTCAAGCCTCATACTCAACTATCTTTCCTTAAAAACCATCGCCGAAAGATTTTCTGTGCAACGAACGAACAAATGACTTTTAAATAATTTGAAAAGTCCAACTAATTCATGAGATTTTAAATTTATTATTTTTGGAAGATCTTACTTTAAAATTATTCGTTTCTCTACGACGATCTGCTCAATATGGTTGACACCTTAATTTTCGCCGGCAAGTTGAACATTGCTTTTACTAAAAAATAATAACAATAATAATAAAATATAAAATATAAAATAGTTAGTGTGTATAAATCCACATTCATTACATCACTTTAGGCTTTTCGGCCCATCACTCCAGCCCATCAGATCCAACCCAGCTCATAATTCTTCAGAACTCTCTCTCTCTCTCTGTCTCTCTCTCTCTCCCTCTGTGCGCGCGCGCAGGTGCGTGCCTCATTTCTTGCAGTGCAGGTGCTCATGAGTGGCAGTCGGGAGAGGGAGGTTCAGAGAGAAGATCTGGTCATGGTGGAATCTGCAGGGGGTAGGCGAGATTGAATGCAGCCGCAGAGGAGGAGATCCACAGGAGGAAGGAACTCCTGATTGTGCGTCTTCTCCGCAAAATTCCAGAGAATCCCTCCCCTCTGCAATGTTTATGACATTGGTTTTTTGAGTGTCCACAGTGAGAGAGAGAGAGAGAGAGACGAATTCCCTCTCCACTTATTCTCTCGGACTTGGAATCACTCATGGAAACCGGTTCTCTTCCTCTCCTGACATCCACCTTTGTCGCGCCTGGATTTCTCTACACACGCCAACAGGACCGAAGGGTCCTCTCTATGGCTTTTATATCTCACGAGCTCTCCTACCGGCGTCAGGGAGCTCTGATGATTCTTCTCCCTCACCTCACCATTCGGCCGAGCTCCCTCACTGTAACGCCAGCTGAGTTTCTAGAGCAACGTCGCCACCATTGCCAACTCCAACTCGACCTCATGCGATCGTCGGCATCAGCTCTGACGAGTTTGGCTGAGAGGCTCTGTTGTTAGCTCCTCGTTCAAGAGCTTGCTGTTCTCGTTCAAACCTTTATTCATCCATTCCCGAATTTCTTGACGCTCGTCCTGCACCTCAGTGACTGCCATGGAAGCGCGGGTTTGGCCAAAAACTGCCCTTGCAGAGACGGACTTGATAACTCCCTATTTTGGCGTTTTTCCTTGTTTCGAGTCTTCCGCCGGCAGCTCACTTCACGGCGGTGCTTGGCTATCGCGTCTTTATCCCTGATGATACTCGCATACAGCGGTGGCCTCAGATAGTCACGGTATTACTGTGCTCCACAAGACATTTCTTTATTGGTATGAGTGGATATGAAAAAAATCATATTATATTTTTCTCTTCCGATCGTTTGAACAAAATAATTTTGCTACGCAAGACATTTATTTAGCAAAAACTTTTCAGACAATGATATAGCTTCGTGAAATTAACAGTTCCCATATGAAATGTAGCTAATAACTTACTTTCTACGAGAAATTTTTTTATTCCTTTAGATTAGTTTGAAATCACATAAATGTCTTAAAAGACACCAACATTTTTAGGAAAATGATTTTCATATCATTCAGGTTTTATGAAACAAACAAAACCTGAAAGCATTTGAACAATGGTCTCCTCATACTGGGCAGTTACAACTCTGAATTGTTCAGCCTCGACACTAGAGGCTCACCAAAATGGAACAGAAAAAAATGAAAGAGTAAATCTGGACAGCAACCGCTTGGCATGAACGAACAGCACATCAATGACACAACTAAATAATTCTCATCACCAGGACATATGAACAGCAAGCACGCACAGAATAGACATAATCCGTAACACAGCACATCATACATCGGTACAAACACAACGTGACCACATCAACAACTCAATGCATACGAAGATGAACCAATCAGCAACACTGCCCACCCAAATTGAATGCGTATACACCCTGTTACAACTCTAAATTCTTCAGTCATAACACTAGGGGCTCACCAAAATAGACAGAAAAAAATGAAAGAGGAAATCTGTACAGTAACTGCTTTGGCATGAATGAACAGCACATCAATGACACAATTGAACAATTCCACATACCAGGACATATGAACAGCAAGCATGCACAGAATAGACATAATCTGTAGCATAACACATTGGTACGAACACGACAAGGTGACCACATCAACAACTCAACGGATATGAAGATGAACCAATCAGTAACACTATCCACCCAAAATGAATGTGTATGTGATGACTAGAGCAGCAGCTCAATGTGCTTGCAGCATGCACCCAAGATTCAAGATATTAGCATTCGTTCAATACGCTTGTGATCTCAACACGTACAGAGAACAAACCAGCAGTATTCTTTCATAATATGTTTGCAGTTGGGCACAATAAACATAGATCAACATATTGTGAAGCATAAGAAGTAAATGTGCATGGATCGATTCATTTTCGTTCAAGATGCCCTCAGTCTAAATTCTGGAATACTTAGATATCAGATTTATCTCATGTACACACTTGATATGCATCTAATCCGAGAATTTCAATAACAAATCCTAAAATGGATAGCTACTAACTTCTGAAAAGAAAGGAAAAAAAAAATACAAGTAAAGTCTATACAACAAAACTAATGTATCAATCAAGCAAAGGGAGCTCTCCATCAGAATCTGAATCGAAACACACTGATCTAGTTCAGGAATTTGATCAAACAGGTGGTAGATATTTCTGTCAAAGGATCTAGATGCAGAAATAAGGAAGAGATCTTATCACAGAGAGGCAATGCAGCATGCTCAAGGTCATCAGGAAAGCCTACAACGCGACCAGATTTCACGCTGATGGAATTGAGTACTCGGTCTTTACCTTCAGCAGGAACAGAGTATATGAGTTTACCTTGACGAAGAGTAACATCTGATCGCGATTGGAGATCAAATCAGAGGAGTGAATCTTCAGGAGTTGTAGCACCAAACACTGAAACGGACTAAAGGAGGGAGATGGAGAATCAAGCACTTTGATGAAGTTAGCCTGAAAACGCAAGCGAAGAGAGCACTTCCTGTGGCTGCGAAGCTGGTGGTGTTGGGGAAGTGGCCTGCAATGACAATCGGTGACAGAGAGAGGGGTAAGGATGCATAGAGGAAATCGAGAGAGAATCACAACTGAACATGAGAATTCCTGCCCTATACTCTCTGCTTTAATCTCTGAGGTTCAAATGCGAAGAGACTATGGTGGTCGGCGATCAGAGCGAAGCGGCGGCTACCGGTGGAGTGGAGGTGGCCGAGTATGAAGAGGGAATAACGACCTAGAAGCTGCTGGAAAATGATGATGCGAGAGAGAATTCGCTGAGCTGTGTGTATGGGCGTCCTCTTTGTTCTAACCTTGGCCCGGCCCATGCCGGCTTACTCTTCACTTGAAACCCTAAAGAGCAGAGGACAGAGCTGAAGGAGAGAAGGGGGGGGGGGGGACCGAAAGTCAAGAGAGAGGGGAGAGGAGACGAAAAAAGAGAGAGAACGGCAGAGAGAGAGAGCTCGAAAAGAGGGAGCTGCGCCGAGCCGCCTAATCGATGCCGTCCCCCGCCGTCTTCTCCGGAACCCAAATCTGTGGAAACGGAGGGGAGGAGGGCAACGGAGGCGCTGCCCAACGCCATCCGAGCCGCTGTCCTCCTCGCCGCTCCAACCCGATGTCGCTCGACCAACCGAGACCGCCACTGTCTTCCTCGAAACCCAGATCTGGAGAAGCCGAGGGAGCAGCTCGCCGCCAAAGCCACCTGCAAGTCTACCCTTTCTTCTCGACGCCGAGCCGCCGTTCTCTACACCTCGAGCGACGCCCACACCTTCGCGCCGTTGCTGCCGAAGCGCCGGACGTCCGCCAGCACCGTCAGTAGCAGCTTGAGCCACCGTCGCGCCTCCGCCCGCGACGACCTGCCGCGCTCTGCTCGCGAACCGACAGCACCCGCCGCCGCTGCTCCCGATGCCGAACCAGCCGAAGACGAACCAGATCTAGGAGTTGATCGAACTCTGCTGCACCACCAGGCCGACCGCCGCCGCCGTCCCGCTCTAGTCGCCATCCGAACCCCCTCGCTGCAGCCGGTGCCGTCGCTCACCCATCACTGCCCTCAACCCGACGCCATCCGAGCTGCCTCGCCAGTCACCGCTGAGCGAGCCCCACACCGGCCCTCGCCACGCGCTGCCACTCCTGGCCGCTTCTCCGCCAGTCATCGCCGTGCCGACGCCGCCGCCCGTCGTACCGCCGCTGTTGCCGTCTGAATCACCTTCTCCGCCGCCGCCAACGCCGCCTAGAAACCCTAGGGTTTCGGCCAAAAGGAGCGGGTCGGACACGGGTCGCGAACCAGGTAGGGTTCTTGAGCTATTTGGGCCGGTTTTGGGTTTGGGCTGTTTTGCTTGTGGGCTTAGGAACTTATAGACTAGTGGGCTTAGGAACTTAGGGAATTGTGGGCTTCTTTTTAAAAAAAATAAAAGAGATTGGACCAGATTGGGCCCGCTGGTTAGGCCCAATCCGAATCGAAGAAAGGCCCGACCAAGGCTGGTCGGGCCGGTTCGGCCGGCCCCCTCATTTGGACCGAACCCGGGTCCGGTCGGATCCGCTTTGACCGAGTCGGGTCGAACCGAACCCGACCCGGTTCACCTTTTTAAATCAAAAATTAATTTTAAAAATTAAAAAATTTAAAAAAATTTCTTTTACGAATTAAAAATTTAAAAATAAAAAAAATTAATTTTTTTTTTAAAATTTTAAAAAATTTTAAAAAATTAATTTAAAAAATTAATTAAAAATTTCGAAAATCCAAAAATGATGAGATTTGATTAGGATTTGCCATGTATTGCCATTTTAGCGTAATTAGACTTCTACAGACTTCTACGTGCTCGTATATTAATTATGTTGCATGTTTAATTTGCATATCTAATTATGTTTGATGGCATGTGATTAATTTTATGGCAATTAGGATCTTAGTAGTTATGGTTATTACTTTAATGATTGCACACCCGCATGATCACCTCGCATGTTAGTGGATAAGCATAAAATCAATTCAAACTGTCTGCCAAAAATCATTTTGTTAAAATGAACAAGATTAGGTACCGAAAGGGCACTAATTAGTCAATTAGTGTAATCAAGTCCCCGACTCTAGATTCTCTGGTTGCGTAGGAAGTGAGGCACGCTCCCATGCCTCACTTGGTTTCTAGCCAACCCTAATAGGCTAGTGGCGACTCATTTTGTGCAAAATTCCTAGAAAATATCCCAATGTCACGCGGGGTATGGGCTTGGGAGAGCCTGCGCCCAATCATGGGCCTTAGGCCCGTCCTTAGGTAATACCCCTAAACCTGTTCCCTCCTCCGAGGGTAGGTCGCGACAATTAGAGATAGAGAAGTATCGTGAGTGACAAGTAATGTTATGTACTTATTGGTTTATTGGTGGTGCAGTGCTCTATTGTAGTTAAAGTAAACTTGCAAGGTAAAACTTATAAACATTCCTGTACGGATTGAACCTTCTTTGCAACTTTTAAGTTAAGTCGTGAATATGGTCAACAACTATTAGCCTCTATTCTCTACAGATACAGATTGGTTGCAACCATTAATTTCAATATGGCCCCCGGCACGGTCATCCCAATGCACACGCACCTAGGCGGCTCGAAGGTCCTCATCGTCCTCCGAGGGTCGATTTGTGCCGGGTTCATCTCGTCATCGGCAAACACCATCTACTTGAAGAACCTCAACAAAGGAGAAAGCATGATTTTCCCTCGGGGGCTATTGCACTTCCAATTGAATGCTGGTAAAGGTCCAACACTTGCCATACTAAGCTTCAGCAGTCCGAGCCCTGGGCTTTGCTCTGTTTGCTAATAATTTTCCTTCTAAGTTGGTGGAGGCTGCCACTTTCCTTGACGATGCCCAGGTTAAAAAGCTAAAGGGGGTTCTTGGCGGCACCGGCTAAGTGGCTAATATCATTTTTGTCGAGAATCCATCCATTAACAATTACCACTTTTTCAAGCCTCTTCATTTTTTTTTTAACTTTATTTTATTTTACTTTTGGGTGAAGTATGAATATGACAGCAAAATGCTACATCGTAAACTGCATAGGCAAGATGATTTATAGATATTTACTTTGGAATTAATCCCACCATAGTCTAACTATCTACAAATAGCATTTCTCCTTTTTGCAGGCCCATTGTGATAATTGAAATTTTCGAAAGTTCAAATCATCGAAATACAAGCATTGAGACGCTCAGTATAGTTGGAAGCAAAATCCTCCAAGATTTATGGCCAATGGGAGAACGTTTTACATGGCAAGTGTTTATAATGCTTGATAATTAAATATAAACTTGACAATAATACCAACCTCCTAAGACTTCGTATTTATGAGTGCGTACGCAAGGGTGAGATTGGCAAACGAGGGCCGGCAAGGTGACATGATGATGGTGTCATCACCCAACCATCGGAAAATGGCCGACTGCAGGGCGCCTTCCTTTGGCAGTACACATTCCTCACTATCCGTGCAACCCCGCTATTGATTACGTGATGTTGTGAGCCAGACAAGGGTCCGGCCACCCTAAGCAAATGGCATAGGGTGGCAACGTGACATATGGCGATAATTTGACTATCATTCTTTTAATCTAAAGCCAACATGAACATGAAAAAAATCTAATTTTAAAATCCATTCGATAATGAGAGTTTAAGGACAATATCAAGTGATCTGTAATAAACAATAAAAATAAAATCCAGAGGCCGTGGTGGGTGACGATTTGCCCGCGATGAACGGGACCCATAATAGAGAGATCAAGGAAGAAAGAGAGAGGGCCTGTGCTAGTTTCGGTTCTCTCTTTTTTTTTTTTTGTTTGTTGTATGCCAATTAGGATAACATCTCCCACTCAAAATCAATTTGCAAAATATGGGTTCGAAAATTAGTTAAGTTTGAATTTCTAGGTGGTAGACGTTGATCCAAGTTGACTTTTAGCTATTAAAGATAACTAGCTGAGACGCGCAAGGCCTTCTCTAACATTCCCATAAAAATTCTCCTTGTTGGGGAGCATCAATATCTCACTATTTTGGTAATGCACCATCTCTACATCTTAAAGTAAATCCGATATCATTCTCAATTTTTGCATGAAATTTCCAAAAATAGCCATAACTGAAAATTAATGAACAATAACCTTGTACTTTAAACATAAGTAAAATGGTAATTGACAAAGATCCACATAAAAATTATGTTATCACAAAAATCTCTACCGTAGATTAAAACTTAAATTCAAGCTTTGCCATCCTCGGACAATTTAAATATTGATTTGTTTAGTAAGCCCTATAGCTCTCCTTCTTCCTTTATTAACCTTTTTCCTTTCTTCTGTCTTTGTGGTTCCGTTAATGAACACCTTCACAAATTCTATGTGGCTGCTTACGTGGACAACAGGAGGCAACGGATTTGTGACGTGGGCTAAAGTGAAAGCGAAATGACGCCGTTTTGGGCGGAACGATGCCGTTTTGGTCGCCAAATTATCTGGCGTGGCCGAAGTAACAAGAACGACGCCATTTGCTTTGTGTCTCTCTCGGTTCCTCCACAGGAATCGATCTGGGGCTTTAGGGTTTATGCTGATCGATTCTCTCTCTCCAGGAAGCTCGATGCGTTGCTGAAGCTCGATTTCGTCAGAGCTTTTGGCCAAGAGGCTCTGTTTTTGGATCCTCTATTTTTGCCGTTCAAGAGCTTGCTCTTCTCGTTCAAACCTTTATTCATCCATTCCTGGAGTTCCAGAAGCTCATCCCACGCCTCATTGACTGCCATGGAAGCGCTGGTTTCGCCTATAACTTCCCTTGCAGAGAAGGATTGACAGCTCCCTGTTTGGCGTTTTTCCTTGATTTGAGTCTTTGGCCGGCGACTCACTTCATGGCTGCGCGGTATCACTCTGCTCTGTTCCACTCTGTTTCTGTGTCGCTGCTGTGGTTCGTCCTGTTGTTGCAAGTATAAAACGCCCAACTTGCCAGCATCGCCTATTGCTCAAAACTAAACATTCGCTGGGATGGAAAGCAAAAGCCAAACCAAATCTGGAGAGAAACAGTAGATACGAGTAAAAGATAACACACAAAGAAAACAGGGAGACTGGCAACCATGAAAATTCTTCATCGCTTGCCGTTTACGAAATCCCGCAAGATACGGAGTCCGTATCGTCTGAGCCTGAGATGGGTGGTCGTGGCTGTAGGAGTGCCAATCGAGGTATTTTACCGTGAACATTCTTCTGCCGTCAATAAATTCGCTGTTTGTTCGTTGCCACTGTGGATTACCAGGTCAATAAAGTTGCGCTGTCCAGTCAAGCCAAATCATGCCTTGTTATTTTGGAGCCTCTAAGATCGCGCACTCGCCTCCATGGCGGGCGGTCGACATTAACTCGTTTCAATACCATCAGGCCGTTTCTATTCCAATTGAGTTTCAAAGTCTATCACATGTCCGGATTTCTGGTTAGCCGAAGTTAAAGAGAACGCCAGACATCACAGATGATGTAATGACCGACATTTCACTGCCGCTACCGGCGAAGTCACAGGCTCAGTTTCCGTGCATGTCGAAATCCCAGAACAATAAGTTCACGGACCCTTCCTTCTACAGGTCCTATCGAAACCTATAGAATGTGTGATTTCACCTTACTTTCACTTCATGAATTCCTGGTAGATTTTATCATAATCCTTTTCAGTTGCACGTAAAGTTGCATCGAAAAAACTAGTGAGTTTTACTCGATAAAATAGTGGGTATAAGTTCCTGTCATGGGAATGAATCATGGGCCGAGAGCACTTGGGGACGATTTGATTCAGCACGCAACACACTATCAAGAGACCTTGGCTGAAAGAATATCCAATAGAGAAGAAATGACGGAGGGGATGATCCGTTCACTTCCCCCGTCTCTCTTGAGAGGGTCGCGACACTATCTCCAAGGAGGTCGTGTGGCTCCTGGCACTGAGTACTTGCTTCATGTCTACTTTTCCGTACTTCTTTCCCTTATCGGCTTCGTTGGTAGATTCGGTCAGATGTCTTGTATCTATTTGCTGCGGCGATATCCTCACTTAGCTAAGGAGAGATTGGGATCCAGCGCTAAGGGATCCCTATTGAGCGCTGGATCCCCAGTGAGAGCATTCTGTTATGACGTGTCACTTTCTCAGCGGAGCTAGGCTCAACCTCTGGGAGAGACCGCTATGCAAATTTCAGCACTTCCACCGATTTTTCCACTCGAATGCATTTGATATGGACGGACGACTCATAAGATCATGCACGTTCGCCTGCTCTTTTTCTATCTGAAAGATCTTGCCAGAGAGCATTTATATATTATATAATTTTGATCACCTTAGGTTCACTCTTTTCCCAGTTTAGCGCCTAGGTTGCTTACGCCAATGATACTTGCGAATGAGGTGCTATTTAGTCTTTTCACTCCTCTTGATAAGTAGTTATATCATGAATATGGAATATCAGCGCATACAGCGTGAGTACAAATTTTCTTTTTCACAAACGGCCTCATCCACCATTGATTTAAGAGTTTTAACCACTTATTATCTTCAATAACAATCAAAATCAATAGTGTATAAAGCCGTATGTGGAAACAATTTCTTTTTATCTGTCGGTGTTTGCTATAGTTACTGTATTAATATTTCTATTTATAATTTATTAGCTGGAACGGAAAATATTACTGCATGTGAATTACGGGTGGCAATGGGATTGGGCAAGTGCACGATTGCCAAGCGGATGCAGGGAATTGCATCCTAGCTCCACTATTATTAGAGATGCCCTATCATCAGCCCATGTCCCGCTCAGGGACGTCTATGAGCTCCATCCGCAACCCCGAGGAAGAATGCGGATTTCCCTGTTGCACTTGATCCACTTGATAATAACTTCAAGATTAAAAATTATTTCTTCAACAAGCCTCTCAAAAAAAAAAAAATTAAGTTGAAAAAATCATTTATGCGAAAAAACGAATTTGGGATTCTTAGATCCTTTAGAATATAATTTAGTTTGAAAATTTGCTGTGATAAATTGATGAGAAAAGGGAATGAAGTATTGGAAGTATTCATGTTATATTAAAATCTATGTTGAAAATAAGAAACTTTATATTACCAAAGTAATACAACTTATATAAAGGAACAAGATTACTACTAGAAATTTCCACCATTTAGACATAGGATCGCAGTTCTAGACGAGTTCATGGGGAGGGGCCAATCATACCTATCCCCACCCCGCCCCATATGCAAGGCAGGAAAATTCTCCCAATTATATGGTACTTAATCAGTATTTCAAGCTTAATATTCTTTTTTAATGAGGTGATTTATTTATGTACATGTACGAGTATGTTGTTATTTGTCAATATTTGCAAAAAATTATTTTACACCCTCGTAAAATTTTGTGGAACTACTACCAACAATTTTAGTATAAAAACTTAAATTGATAAATGAATGCTCCCTTCAATATTCTAATACTTCTCCTACTCGTAAATTAGAGTTTGGCCTAAGACTAAAGAGTAGAAATAAAAAATAGGGAAGGCAAATAAGGAATTGGGGGAAGAATTTTAATTTAGGGCTCCCTATTTTGATACCACATTAAATTTTGCAGAAGCATGGTAAATTATTTTGAAAACTTATGTTCCTAGACTAATGCGTGAATTTTTTTATTTTTTTTATAACTGAGGACTCTACCACGGGCCCCCATGCCCGAACGGCACCGAAGGGTTGGGCCCCTATACCTCGGGGGAGATTAGCACAGAATCCCACCACCATGGCCCCCCACTTAAGACGTGTTAGTAGCTGCGGAGTTTCGACCTTAGGACCTCTGCGATAAAGTGCCCAAAGTCAAACCAACTCAGCTGCCCACCAGTGGGTGACTAATGTGTGATTTTTTTTTTTTTTTTTGGTGAAGGTGACTAATGTGTGATTGTTATTTAAATATTCTAAAAACTTGTGTTTCCCACATAAATTGGAGTTTATGATTGCATTTACATCCTCGTGTCATTTATATTTTGTAATAAAGAAAATACTTTTGAATATTTGGACATTCTATAGCCTAATTACAACTACTACTTTTTTTTATATTACAAAACAGCTTAATATAATACTGACAAGGTGTATAATCTATTATACAGTCCCTTTAGAGAAAACAGATTGATTGTTGGGAAAATAGACTATACAATGAAGATGTTTATGATATTTGTATGATGCGACTCTTTGGTGTTTTGCTGTCCGTATATGCTTATGTGAGTTTGTATGTATGCGTGCATGCACGCTTGCATGTATATATGTATAATATGGTCTAATTTTGGTGAATGAGTAAGTAAATTCTATTTCCTCGACCAATAATTTGTTTTCATTTTTAACAATTTTGACCTTTAATTCCTATAGATGTTTGAGGAACTCAATAATGAAGAAAGTAGAAACAAACTTGTAACATCGATTACAAGCATATAAGCGTATTACTTCCTATATTTTCTAGTGCATTGAAAATGTTTCTTTTTGGATGCTAAGCTATAATAAAAAAAAGTTTCAAACATGTTTTTGGCATTAAAGAAATTAAATTCTATTAAGATACTTATTAATACTTTCCTATTAAAGCACGAGTCATGTGGCTACTATAATGACTTCGCATAAACGTTAACCAATGGTCTTGTGACTCTTGCCAACTTTCTTTGGTCACTATTATCACCGAAAATTTGGAAAAAAAAAACTGACATAATTATTTATTTACATAGTATTTGTCAACAAAAGATGTTTACTATACAGCACATACATATCTCTGCAATGTACTTCATTTATTTATTGGTAAGATGAGTGGACATGAATAAATCATATTATATTGTTCTTTTTCGATTGTTTGAATAAAAAAATTTTGGTAGGCAAGACATTCATTTGGTGAAAACTTTTCAGAAAATGACATCATTTCTTAAATTAAAATTTCACATATGTAATGTAGCTAATGACCTACTTTCTACAAAATAATTTTGTATTCCGTGTCCTATGAATAGTTTAAAAATTAGATAAATCTCTTGAGAGAGACACCAAAATTTTTAAGAAAATGATTTTTATATCATCGGTTTTTCACGCAATAAATAGAGTTTAAAAAGCATATGAACAATGATCTCCTTATACTGGGCCGCTACAACTTTGAATTCTTCGGTCATGACACTAGGCTCTAATAATAGAACAGAAAAAAAAATGAATGAGGAAATTTGGACAGCAAGTTCTTGGCATCGACGAACAGCACATCAATGACACAATTATTGTATATATTGTTAATATAGTCCAAAATAATATGTTCACATATAAGCCCAATAGGTAAAAGTATGGTTATTTGGGTCCATATGGGTCAGAGCCCAATAACTTTCATATAAAAACTCTAGAGTTTCCCTACGCTGGAGGTAACACTGTTGAGCGTTCCAAACTTGACGTCTCTTTGTGTAATACTTCAAGCAATTACTTCTTCTCTCTCAAACCTTTTACCTCCAACAATCTTGAAGTATTAGGTTCGTGTGTCAGATTTGAGTGAGTAAAAAGTCTTCTTGAAGATTTTGTCAAGACAAACTCGCGGCTATAATTTACTTTCGATTTCAACGATGGTATTAGCCGGGATCTGAGTTTGAAGATTCGGGAGACTGAAATCTTTGATTCAAAAACCCAAAAATTATAGCCAATTTTAGAGGGTGAAACCACTTAGACTTTGATCTACTCATCGATATGAACGTTTTGAGTGATCACTCGCATCAATCAAAGGTCGGATGGAGAAGTTATGGCACCTGGAAGTTTCCATCTGAATTTCTAGCGAATTTCGTGGGCGGAAATTTCCAGCGAGTTTCAGCAACAAGGGCAGTCCATCTTAAGGTTTTTGGGCACTCCATATCTGTTTTTGGGGTTTGTTTTGGCAAATTCCATCACTACAAAGCAGTTTGATCAAGGTTGTGGCTTCGAGAACTCCAATTTGCACTCTTTCTAACACTTTGCTCTGATTAAAGGGCAAAACGTAGTTCCTATGATATTATAAAGCTGCAATCATTTGATATTACTGAATTTTATGGCTGTAAATTACATGTTAAATTTGGCATGAAAGAACGTGACATATTCTATACTGTATTAAGTGATTTTGCATCTACTACTGAAGATGTGGATAAATATCAATGGAACAAAGATGATAATTTTTGTAGAGATTACTTGTTGAACTCTCTAAATCCTAATCTGACGGCGAAAGAGATATGGGATCACTTGAACACTTAGTTCCAAAACAAGAGGGACTCTCTAAAACTCTCCTAACGAAGAAATTTTTTGACTTTAAATTCACTATGAATTCAAGCATCACCTCTCAATTAGTTGAATTTGAGAATATAAGGAACAAGCTGAAAGATGATAACTCTGATATATCCGATAATCTCTTTGTTAGTCTTGTGTTGAGTAAACTACCAACTGAATGGAGTTCTTTCAAGACTGAAATGCACAGATTGAAGGTACAGATGGGACTAGATGAATTAAAGAAGTACATTAACATTGAAGACCAAAATATTACTGGGAAGAGTTTGGAACAAGTGGAACAACAAAAGTCAATTGTCAACTTAGTTTCACACTCCAATAAACCTCAGAAAAAGTTCAAATCACTAAAAGGTGAATCCTCTTTACAGTTAGAGGCCAAAAAGACTATCTTCAAGAAGAAGAAGAATGGCAAGTGCCACAATTGTGGAAAGTGGGGTCACTGGGCAGTAGAGTGTAAGTTACCGAAGAAGCCAAAGAATGACACACCACAAAATGAGGCCAATATGCTAATTAGAGGAACTGAGCCTCGAATCTTCATTGGAATGATGTAATTTGGTGCTTTCTTTAGGTAAATTACTAACTCTGAAACATATTAGAGTAGTACCTTTACTTAAAAAGAATTTGATATCTATGAGTTTACTTGGTAAAGCTGGTATGTCTTTTTCAACTATAAATGGTAGAGTAACTTTATCTATTAACTCATATTATTTTGGTTGTGCATTCATGGTTAATGGTATGTATAGGTTGAGTTTAAATACTAATAGCATAAATCATGTGAATTCTACTTTGATTGATCCAAAGTTGCTACACAATAGATTTGGACATGTGAATTACAGGAAAATGCAACATCTAGCTAAAATTCACAACATTCCATTAGATACTTCTATTTGATTTGACAAATGTGAAGTGTGTGCACAAGCTAAAATCACTAGAAAATCCTTTAAGTTGGTTTCTAAAAAAGCACACAACTTCTTGAGCTAATACATTCTAACATTTGTGATTTTAGAAATTACATTACTAAAAGTGGTCGGAAGTATCTAATAACATTCATAGACGATTTTTCTAGATATTGTGATGTCTATTTGTTGAAATCGAAAGATGAGGCTTTTGAAAATTTTAAGATTTTCAAGTCTAGAGTAGAAAATCAACTCAACTTGAAAATTAAGAGGTTTATGAGTGATAGAGGATGAGAATATACTATGTCAAGGTTCAAGGAATTTTGTACTTCAAAATGTATAATATTTGAAACCACTATTCCTTATTCACCCCAATCAAATGGTGTTGCCAAGCGTAAGAATAGAACGTTAACTGAAATGTTAAATTCTATGTTACTTATAGCTGGCATGCCTTTCTCCTACTAGAGAGAAGCAGTTCTAACTGCTAATCACATCTTGAACATGTTGCCGCACTCTAAGTTGTCCATGACACCTTATGAGATATGACATAAGCACCCTTGTAAATATGATACTCTTAAGACTTGTGGCTGTATTGCTTATGTAAGTATACCAAATCCTAAAAAACCTAAGGTGGGATCTAGAACCATTACTTATGTATATCTAAGTAGTGCAGAAGATAGTGCTGCAAATAGGTTTTTAGATCTATCTACTAATACAGTGATGGAATCTAGAGATGCAGTGTTCTTCGAAAACAAGTTTCTCAGAGATCAATGCTTGAATGTTTTTGGATCTACATATATGATTTCAGAATCTCCTATAGAATCTGAAGCAGTCCCTTCTGACACTAATCCCATACAGTTGGCTATTGAACAAATTCCAGTTAGAGTATCTACAAGAGAGAGAATTTCCAAAAGTTTTAGTGAGGACTTTGTTGCTTACCATCTTGAGGATGATCCATTCTCCTATCAGGAAGCAATGAGATTTAGGGAAACTCTACTGTGGGCAAAAGCCATAGATGATGAAATAAGCTCTATGCTGCAGAATCACACTTGCTAGCTAGTAAATTTGTCAAAAGGGGCTAAAGCTATAACCTATAAATGGGTGTTGAAGAAGAAACTGAATAGTGATGGATCAATAGCTAGATACAAAGCACATTTAGTAGCTAGAGGCTATAAACAGCATAGTGGAATAGACTATTTTGATGTCTATTAACCTGTGAGTCATCTATCAACTATAAGAATTCTTCTTACTTTGGCATCTATTGAACACTTTATAATGCATCAAATGGATGTAAAAACAGCTTTCTTAAATAGAGATTCAAATGAGGAAATTTACATGGAACAACCGAAAGGATATGTTATGAAAGGTCTTGAGGACAAAATTTGTAAATTGAATAAATCCCTATATGGTCTTAAACAAGCACCTAAGATGTGGCATCTTAAATTGATGAAGTGGTAAAGAGTTATGGCTTTCAGTATAGTTATTCAGATAAATGCCTTTACCATCATTCTATGTCAAATAAGATAGTTATCATTTGCCTGTATGTTGATGACATGTTAATTCTTGGTTCCGATCATTCTATAGTGAGTGATGTGAAGGCTACTTTAGCTAAAGAATTTGACATGAAAGATCTTGGTATTGCTAATACCATTCTTGGTATGAAAGTAAGTTTTAAACGGCAAGTCATCTCTCTTAGCTAGACTCATTATATTAAGTAGCTACTTTCTACTTGGGGATACGATAAGTATAAACCGAGTGAGACATCATGTGATTATAATATCAGACTAAGTCCTAATGAATGGATCAACGTGGATCAGTTAAAGTACTCGAAATTGCTTGGTAGTCTCATGTATGCTATGAGTTGCACTAGACCTGACATAGCCTTTACAGTTGGCATGCTAAGTCGTTTTACTAGTAATCCTAGTAAAGAGCATTGGGATGCCCTCAATAGACTAATGAGATATCTTAAATATATTAAAAATTATGCTATCTATTATTCTGGTTATCCTCCAACTAAGGATGGATATTCTGATGCCTCATAGTGCTTAGATATTGGAAATAGTAAGTCCACTAGTGGATATGTATTCACTTTAGGTGGAGCTGTTATTACTTGGAAATCCAAACAACAGACTTGTATTGTATTGTCGTCTATGGAATCGAAACTTTTTGCTTTAGCCTCAGCCGGTAAAAAGGCAGAGTGGATAAAGAATCTGATTATGGATATTCCTTTGACTCGGCTAAAGATTAATTCTTTAAGCCTACTCTGTGATAATCGAGCAGCTGTCCAAGTCGTCAAAAATGCTCTTTTTAATTCAAAGAGAAGACATGTGAGACTGAGACATGCGTTGTTGAATTATCTAAGAGAACAAGGGCTTATCACCCTGATCGATGTGAGATCGAATGATAACATAGCCGATACTCTTACCAAAAGTATGCCTAAAGATCGATTATTCAAAACAGTGGGGAAACTGGGGTTAAAAACTATATAGGCAAGTCTTAACTACCATTTAGTTACCTTCTAATTGTGTGTTTTGAATTATCGAATTTTTCTTTATTGGCTACAATGATAAGCACAGTTTATATGTTTTATCGATGTTTATAGTTGCTGACTAATTTGAAGAGGGTGAGTTGTCTCATTCCAAATTTGATAAAGATGACTTTAACCTAATTCAAATGTTCTATCGGGGAAATTTGTGTTATTCTAAACTTGATGATACAATTTAACTAGATTGGACTAGCCTTTTGATTAAATGTCAATTTGCTCGAAGAAATGTCAATTTGCTCGTTTTTCCTTTACTGGCTTCAATCTTCAGTGTCATTGTCTCTGACGAGTTCTCTCTGCGATTCCATCGTCATTCAAGGCCCTTTCTTGTTTTTCTTCAAGGTATCGCTTATACGTGAGATAGAAACCGAGAACTCTAGAGTGAAAACAACATCTTATTGAGGATATGCTATTGATTTGAGCATGCTTGGATGATATTGTGGTCGCGTGATTTTAAGTCGCTAATCCGCCCTTGTATTTTGGTCACTAAGCTGAGATGCTTGCCATATGTTTGTGAAAATGCCTGAATGAATATCCGCATAGTGTCTTCATCAGTGTATATGCAAGATGTTCATGGCTTACTTAAATCATGATGCTCATATGGACTTCATCTTGCTTACTGTTAATCTAATCAATCTGAGCAATTTTAGCATTATGGCGTGCTTAAAACATGTGCTCATTGGTCTCGTCGATTTTGAGTGATATTCGTTTCCACTTCAAACTATATGGAGTTTTAGAAAGTAATAAATCTTTATTCTGGTTTTGTTTTACTCAAATTTGGGAAGTTTTCTCAATCAAGCAGAGATCTATTGATGGATACAACTGATGGTTGAAGTTGGCGGATATAAGCAGAAATTTGTAGAAATAAAAACATGGTTTGTTACTTTTGTTGACCCTTTTAAGTTTGTAGGGTTTGCTGTGATTCATTTTTAGAACTACTCTTTGTGCATTGTCTGGATGGTTTTATAACCCATTAGTTATGCATTATGTTCTAATTCATTTGTGGCTGATTTGTATGTCCTCGTGATGATTATTTTTCGACTATCAATTTAATGTCAATTGGACTCAACTTCTCTTAAGAAGTAGGCTCGTTTTAATCTTTCCTATGATGCTGATCTCGCATGATTTGCAATGAGTTGATGATTATTGATGATGAACTTGAAGTTGATTGAACTTGATTTGCCTTGATCTGCAATTTTGTATACCTGATATGTCACTTTCTGTTTTGGCTTAAATGAGGTGATAGATGAGGCTTTCTGGTCTTGAGCCCTTTTAGACATAGAAAATAGACTTCTCAAGCTTCGATTTGATAGTTCACATGCCCTGAGAGGACGTCATTTGGTCATCGAAAAACACCTACAAAGTCTGTAGATTCTGCAGTAGTTTTTTTTTAGGTTGATTTGCTGTTTTGACTTACTGCGATTTTCTGTTTTAACTGGAACGAGCTGGTAGATGATGTTATTAGGACTTAATGTATTCTAGAGATTTGTAATAGACTTCTCAAGCTTTCCATAGACATATTATATGTGCGATTTGGTCATCATTCGAGCTTTGAAATCTGGAATTTGTCTTCAACTGCAATGCTGTCTTTTCTGTGGCTAGTTGCTATTAGTCTTGAAATGAAATAGTAGATGTGTCCAGTTACTTTCAATATGTTGTAGAATGCCTGTGTTACATATTGCCCTGTTCTATTATAGACTGACTAGTTCATGTTCTAATACTTTTAGAAATTCATGCGTTAGGAATCTTGAGATGCTTCCTTTATGAAATGACATCCTTTGTCAATTGTCTACAAAACGGTTTTAGGTATCATGTGGGTTACACATTGATTGCTTCGTTTGCCTTGAATACATATGTTGAGTGAATTCAATGGTGCATGTGTTTGAATAAGCGATCCTTAGCTAGTTCATTCATTGTTTTGGGTTGATTGAGAATCAATGTCATATGGCTTGAATGTTTGTCATGTTATATGCTTTGTGTGTGATTGTTAGATAGATGATTTAGGTGCAACACATAACAATGTTGAATCTTGGGATATCACCTAGAATTTGATATAGGGGCCTCATGACTTTAGTCACTATTTGTGAATACTAAAGATCTCTTGTTTCTGGTTGTTTTGATATGCATGTTTGTTTCTCTCATTTGTATGTACCTAGTTATAAATTTTTTAGATTAGGTTTAGATTAGGGCACTGAAGATGGAGAAGGCGTGAAGATGGTGGAGGTCGATGTCCATTCCGACTATTATCGTGTACTATGCATTTTCCCGATATATGTCTCGGGTTTCATTTATTGTATAAAACCCCGACTATTATCGTGTACTATTCATTTTCCGAATATATGTCTCGGGTTTCATTTGTTGTATAAAACGTGACAAGTTGTGGGTTTTTCTTCTCACTCATTTCTTTTTTTTTTTTTTAATTGTGTTCTCTCTTTTATATTTTTTAGAATTGCATGATTAGGTTTACTGCTTTTCTTGATTGTTTACTTCATGTCTTGCAATTTCAATTTCATTGTTTGTTTTCCTTTCATTTCTTAGGAATAGAATAGAATGAAAGTAATCCACCACGCGTAATCACTTAGTCTAGAATTGATGATCGCGAAAAATATAAAAATAAACGTATGGACATGCTAAGAAAAACACAACATACTGTTTAGGTACTGAAAGGGCGTTAATAGAAATATTAGCGTAACCTAAGTCCCCGAACCTAGATATTTGGTTGCGTAGGAATCGAGGGAACACTCCCGACCCTCGATTGGGTTTCTAGCCGACCCCCAAAATGAGGCTAGTGGCGACTCTTGTATATTCTTAGGTTGTTAAATGCCTAGATCACATAAATAAACCTGCTGTCGCGTGGGGTACGAGCTTGGGAGAGCTCGCGATCTCGTGAGGGAACTCTTGTGATCAAGTACCCCTAAACCCAACCTTTTCCCACCTTTGACATTCGAGGGCGGCAAGATCAAGTCGCGACAATGACTAGGTTATTGTAAGTGACTTGACTATTGATCATGTTCTTTGAAACTAGATAATAGTTATTCTCCTACGAATAAACTTAAGTTGATGGCTCTTTGTAAATCACATTGTTTAGGTCTTGTTCATAATTTATGAAACTAGCTTGATGCTTATGAACATGATATTATGATGCTTTATGACATCAATATATGTTCTTCTCTGCCTGATGGAATGTTGCTAAGTTTTTAGGGATAAGTGTTCCAGAAGTCCTACAACTTGTCACGAAAGTGCATTTCAGTCCTAAAACTTGCAAAAAGTTCATTTAAGTCCTAAAACTTGTCAAATTGTTTCAAATGAGTCCTAAAATCGACGCCGTTAGCATTTTCCGTTAAAAATGCTGACGTGGCATTTTAAATAATTTTTTATTTTCCACGTGGATTTTTTTAATGATTTTTTATTCATTTTTTTTAAAAATTAGATTTAAAAACTAAAAAAATCAAATTTATTCATTTTATATTATTTTCACAAAAAAAAATTAAAAAAATTAAAATATTTATTAAAGAAAATACATTCAGCGGGGCTCCTCTCCCCCGCCGCCGCCGCCGCCGCCGCCCATCGCCGGAGGGGCCGGGCGACGGTCGCCGGCCCTGGGCGGGGGTGGTCGGGCCTCGCCGGCCCCCCCGCGAGGGCCGGCGACGACTCGCCCAGGGGGGGCGACGGCCGCCGGCCCCCCGCGAGGGCCGACGGGCCCAAATCGGGGCACCGGCGCAGAGCGAGGGTGCCCCGATCTGGGCCCGCCGGCCCTCGCGGGGGGCCGGCGGCCGTTGCCCCCCCTGGGCGAGTCGTCGCCGGCCCTCGCGGGGGGGCCGGCGACCGTCGCCCCCCCTGGGCGAGGCCTCGTCGGCCCTCGCTCGGGGCCGGCGAGGATCGCCAGATCTGGGCGATCCTCGCCGGCCCCGAGCGAGGGCCGACGAGGCCTCGCCCAGGGCGGGCGACGGTGGCCAGCGCTCGCCTTGGGCCGGCGAGGCCCGGCCACCCCCGCCCATTGCCGGCGACCGTCGCCCGGCCCCTCCGGCGATGGGCGGCGGCGGCGGCGGCGGCGGGGGAGAGGAGCCCCGTTGAATTTTTTTTTAACAATTTTAAAAATAATTTTTTTTAAACTTTTCTTTTTAGTTTTTGTTGAAAATAAGATAAGAATAAATTTAATTTTTTAGTTTTTAAATCTAATTTTTTTAAAAAACGAATAAAAAATCATTAAAAAATCCACGTGGAAAATAAAAAATTATTTAAAATGCCACGTCAGCATTTTTAACGGAAAATGCTAACGGCGTCAATTTTAGGACTCATTTGAAACAATTTGACAAGTTTTAGGACTTAAATGCACTTTTTGTAAGTTTTAGGACTGAAATGCACTTTCGTGACAAGTTGTAGGACTTCTGGAACACTTATCCCAAGTTTTTATTCAAATGAATTCATAATAATATGAAATTCATATTTGACATTCTACAAAGGATGGCAGAGATGGAAGAAAGCTTAATGAGTGAGATCCTGACCAGAATGACCTACTTGATGAATGAATATATATCATTTAAAGCGTGTAGGGACTTGACAATTTACCTACCATTGCCTATTTTGATGAAGTCCATTTACTTGATATTTATATTTTGCTATTTCTATTTTGTGAACAATATTATGCTTGTAAGGCCATGGACTATTTTGACTGGCCTACTTATACTTACTTGATTAGTATGCATATGTTAGTTGTGAACTGAGTCTGAGATTTATTTTGGAATTTGGATGAGTTTAGACTGAAGCTAAAACTCTTAATACTTATTTTGATTTATTGATTTTAGAACATATTCATGATAAGAATGATTCACTTATTAGATTGCATATGATGATTGAGTTTAATACTTTACTGCTGAAAACTCTTTGACCGATCCGAGTTGATTGTCTTGGATTGAATATGAATGATTCATGTTTGTCTGAACATTACACTAACCACCTTATTGGATTGTGCTGTATGGTGAACATAGGAGGAGATTGTTGGATATATTGTTAATATAGTGCAAAATAATATGTTCACATACAAATCCAATAGGTAAAAGTATGGTTATTTGGGTCCATATGGGCTGGAGCCCAATAACTTTCATATAAAAACTCTAGGGTTTCCCTACGCTGGAGGTAACACTGTTGAGCGTTTCAAACTTGACGTCTCTTGGTGTAATACTTCAAGCAACCGATTCTTCTCCCTCAAACCTAGTACCTCCAACAACAATTACACATACCAGGACATATGAACAGCAACCACGCACAGAATAGACATTATTCGCAACACAACACATCGGTAGGAACACAAGACAGTGAGCACATCACCAACTCGACGCATACGAAGATGAACCAATCAGTAACACTGCTCACCCAAAATGAATGTGTATACGATGACTAGAGCAGCAGCTCAATGCTCTTACAGCATGCACTCGGTATTCAAGATATTAGCATTCACTCAATTCGCTTGCGATTTCAACAGGTACATTGAACTAACCGGCAACATTCTCATAATGTGTTTGCAATTCGACACAACAAACATGGATCGGCATATAGAGAAGCATAAGAAATGAACATGCATGGGTCAATCCATTTTCATTCAAGATGCCCTCGGTCTAAGTTCTAGAATTCTCAGTTATCAGATTCATCTCATGTACACACTAAGTACACATGTAATCCGAGAATTTCAAGAACAAATCCTAAAACGAATAGCTATTAAATTCTGAAATGAAAGGAAACGAAATACATGTAAAGCCTATGCAACGAAAATAATGTATGGATCGAGAAAAGGAAAGCTCTCAGTCAAAATCTAAATCGAAACACATACCGATCTAGTTCAGGAATTTTATCAAACAGGTTGTAGACATGTGGACCAACAGATCTAGATGATGAAAAAAGAGAGAGGTCGTATCCAGACTTATCACAAAGGCTAGAACCCGACCAGATTTCACGTTGTTGGAATCGAGCACTCGGTCCCTACCTTCAGCAGAAACAGAGCAGGCAAATATACCTCGATGAAGAGTAATAGCTGATCGCAATTGGTGACAAAATCAGAGTGAAGCCTCCGGAGTTGTAGCACGGAAGACTCGATGTGCATCAAACGTGTTGAGGGGTTGCGGTTTGAGTGGCTGTTTGACTAGAAGTTCATAAAATTTCAATGCAAGTACCATTTCAATGCATTCTTGGATTTCTGCAATTCTCATGCCTTTGGAAAGCCCAGGATTCATAGTAGTTAGGTATAAGTTTTGTTCAGTTTAGATCCTTGGGTTTCGATTTAACCTTGTGTTATCCTCGAAAAGGTGGCTATGTTCATCGGAGAAGCGCAAGGATGTTGGGTGAATGATGTCTTATTGGAAAGTTTACAATAAACCTAGATACACTGGAAGTTTTAGGGTGAGACGAGCTAATTCAAAGAAATTATACTTGCATAGAAATTTCAATGTGAGTTTAATGTGTGTATATAGATCGCGTGAGGTTCTATCTAGTGATTTGTTTTTGATAGCTAGTTTAGCAAATCTCTAATCTCTAATGCTAGCTAATAAGTAATATCTAATCATAGCAAATATCTAATTCTGTAGATCTAATTCTTATGCATAGTTTGATAATAATTTTCTAACGATTTACAAAAAATAAATGTTTAAACTACTTAGTTATTTATCTATCTATAATTAGATGAATGATCAAAGATATATGATAGGTTATAATTCCATGCGCCTCACAATTTATGTGGACAAAGTCATGTATCTGGTATATTTCCAATTTTATAGTTCCTAAGAATAAAGTCGTAATTATGGTATAATGTCTATCAACGGTATCCTTTATATAGATTAATTTGATTATCAAACCGTTCCTCTGAAGAGCATCTATAAAGAAAAATCAAATTCTCAAAAAGCTTTTCCACGTTGATGTATTACATGATTGCATGTATATTTTTTAAATGTTTAAAAGTAATTGCTTGTGTATACCCAGATTCTATTATGAAAGATCTAAATGTAACTAAGGAATGATCAGAGATTTATGGTAGGTTTAATTCCATCTATTTCACAATTAATATAAACAAAGTCTTATCAGTGGTATGATTCCAATTACTTTATAGTTCAAAAGAATGAAATCTACATTTGGTATAATTCTTATCAACGAAATTTTGTATATGTAGATTTTTTTTCTATAAATAATTGTTCATCTCTAATTCCATGATGAAAGTTGTATTATATGATTGCACGTATGTTAATAATAAATGTTCCACATAATTGTCTACATAGATTTTATTTTAAAATACCTAGAGGTTGAATGTTTAAGCTCATGGAAAAAATTCCTGCATCTAAATTATAAAACATAAGGCTAAAAAAAATAATTTTCAAAACGTTATATTCCATGATTGAGCATATCTTGGTACCGGATGCTAAACAAAAATTGTTTATGCATGTGCAGATTCAAATTTGAAGTATCTATAAGCAGCAATCTTGAATTGATCAAATCATTCCATAAATAAATCTTTGGTAACAAGGTAGGGAAACATAATACATAGTAATTGTTCAAAAACTTAGAGGAAATACATTCAGCAGTGCATTGGCCCTGCTACAAACAACAAATTATAATGAAGACATACACCCACAAATCAAATTCACCAAGCACTGATCTTTTTCAGTGTATTTGACTACATCCAAATTCTCTCGGCACGAAAGATGCGTCCATAAGTGGATATAATCATTAGTAATAGCAGGGGAAGTTGTAGTACTATGAATAAAGCCACAGGGAGAGAGGCCAACAAAGTAATTGGAATGACAACCCACTCCAGCCTCTTATTCAGCACAATTGTGAGAGTTGCAGCAAAGGCCACCAGCATGCAAGCCAAGGAGAGGAAGAGAAAACAAAGGCCAAAAATGATCTTCTTAGGCAACAATTCAAGAAAATCTTGCGTCTCATATTGCGAAGTTAAGATGGCTAGGAATAACAAGATCGCTGACATGGATGAGAATAAACCTAAACCATCCGAAATTGCAAAAAGAAGGAGAGAGTCCTGTCCTAACAACAAGGGCACTCCGGTAATGCCGTTATTACCTCCAGGCATAGTGAAAGCAGCAGCAAACAATACAGTGCCAATTAAAGTTGAGACGAGCATACATGAATTTGCTGTGTCCTTCATCCACTTCTCTCCATTGTTACGCAACTCTCTGTGCTCCTCCACAAATGTTTTCCAATATGTTTTGCTATCACTTATGAAGGTTCTTACATCAGGGATAATCCACGATTCCACAGCCTTTGCATACAAGTCACAAACATGAGTTACAATAAGTGGATTAATTATTCAAAATTTTAAGAAAGAGCTTACAAAGGAACGTCTCAAGGATATTAAGACTTATTCTACACTTTGCGCAATTGGTTACAGGTTAAGTCTATCTTTGCTGGAAAAATTCCAAGTGACACCTTCTTCTAAGCTTTGAAAATTATACAGATGGTCCCTGAACTTTAGACAAATATGCAATGTGGTTCTTGAACTTTTAGTTTGTTCAATGTGACTCCTGAACTCTATCCCATGTGCAATGCGGTTCCTTAATTGTTCAATGTGGTCTCCAAATTTTTGAAAAATATTCAATCTAATTCTTAGATTATATGAAAATATCAATTGTTATCCTTCTATTAATTTAAGTTCAGTGACAACATTTTATTTTTTTCTTGGTCATTACAGGGACAACATTAAATGAGCCAAAAGTTCCGGGACCACATTGGACAGTTCAAGGATTACACTGTACGTTGGGATAAAATTTAGGAGCCACATTAAACAAATTAAAAGTTTATGGATTACATGAATATTTGACCAAAATTTAGTAAAAATTTATGTCATTTTCCCAATAATGTATGTATGGAAATCACTATGTTTATACTTTTTGAAGTCTCATCCAATTTGGGGTCTTCTTGAGGAATATACGGAAAAAAAAATGTTAAGAGCTAGTCAAGAAATCTGAGAATGAGTCTTCTAGTACTTCTATGTGCTTTATCAAGTCCTAACCGTTGTATATTGTTTCTAGAGTCATTTGAGCGGAGGCGGCCAGCGAGGGTAATCGCATTCGAAGCGACCTGACGAGGGTCCCCAAACATTGCCGGTTACAAAAGGGGGTGGCCCCTTCTTGTTCCTCTTCGATAATCTCTCTCTCTCTCTCTCTCTCTCTCTCTCTCTCTCTCTCTCTCTCTCTCTCTCTCTATTCTGACTTTTAAAAAAAAAAAAACTTTAAGACTTTCTATTTTTAGTTTTCGAGATTTAGCGACTAATTTGTGCCTCAGCAGTGCCACTTGTTCAAACATATAAAAATTAATAAAGATGCCACATAGACGTCTTGTCCATAAAAAATCGACAGAGCTAAAGAGAGGGCTAATAACGCGAAGGATAGGGTCAAGCTTAGGACGTATTAAGCATGAATTCAAAGCTTTAGGACTTACATAATTTTCCAAAGCTCTTATTTAGTGACAAGAAGGAATAGAGAGTTTAAAAGGGTAAATACATTATAAAAGCTTCATGATATCATTTTTTTTTTGTAGACAATGGTTTGCATGAGTAAATTTTAGTAAATAGATAAACGATCTAATGAAGAGTGTTCTTGAATTAATAGATATTCAAATGAAAATAGTGGCCATAAATGAACTTAGCTAAATTTTTTATGGAAAAAGAGGAGATTCAATTCAAATTACTTTGATTAAACCATTATTCATCTACATACATTTAATTATATATGAACTACACCTATAACCACTGGGGTTTATCCGAGTGGCCACCCTTCCAACATGGAAGGGAGAGATGGAGGGTTCGAATCCCCACCTTATCAGGGGGGTTGTGATGGAAACGAATTAGTTTCAGGTGTGGGTTTCGACTCCCACGCCGTGCAAGGAGGTCAGACAAAAGTTTGAGAGCAAAAATTAGAATAGGAATAGAGTAGGACTGATCAAAAAAAAAAAAAAAAAGAACTACACTATAATCTTCAATACAAGTCAGACAAAAGTTTGAGAGCGAAAATTAGAATAGGAATAGAATAGGACTGATTCAAAAAAAAAAAAAAAAGAACTACACCATAATCTTCAATACAAAATATGATACAACAAAACGAGCAAAGTTATCGTGAAAATCCCCAAATTGCATCATGGCAGACACCTATATAAAGAGTCGGTCAAATTTTAAGAAAGAGTCACTTGGATTAGATTAAGTGGTGGATCATAGTTATATTAGGAAAATTAAAATGCAATTTAATTATGATTAGTCTCAATCATCTTTCAATGCCCCAATTTCTCTAATCGGTCTCCCTTTTTTTTTTTTTCTGTAAATTGTTTTAAGGATCTATCGTTGTTTCTCAACTTACCTCATTGTGGAATTTAAAGTTCTATGTACCAAGTCTTGGCTTCAACGGCAAAAGAGTTTCTTCTTCTCGTTGTGGTCTTGGATTCAAGTCATATTGGAAGCAATGTAGGAGTAAAGTTATGAATGCACTAGACCGTTGTAAGCAGTCCACTTGTAAAATCACCTAGGAAGGTAGACCTCGTGGTGCATAAAACCTTGGCCAAATATCGCCCGATTGCTATAATAAAAACGTTCTTTGTATATTCTCAAGGCAATCTAAATAAAGTTCTAGCTATCATATATTAAGAGACCTGTCAAGAAGATATAATATTTATCATATTAAATTTATGAAAAGAAAGATATTTACCTTAAACCACTTGAGTTCGCTTTGCAATTGAAAAGCCGCTCCGGGAACATCAGTTAAGATGTTCAAATGAGCATCTGACTTTGCTACTGCGAGTATCATAGCCTTTGATTCATTCCGTGTAGGCGCTGGAACTAATGACAACTCATTGGTTGATTTTACGTTCAAAAAGAATCTAAGAGCCCTTTTTTGGCGAAACTTCACAGCATGTGTCGCCAACCTCTCACCATTATGAGAGTTCCAAATAAGCTCCGGGAAAAATTGAATACAGAGCTTCACGACTTCAATAATTCCCTTGGTTGTAGCATGATACAGCAGGTCTCTCTCTTGGAAAAAATTGGCAATCTCGGTAGTTCTCATAGCAGAGATCACAACGCAACACTGTTTTGCCAACTGAACTGCTCCCACATGTCTCAACTTCAACTCGTGAATCCTCTTGATAATAGGAACTACAAAATGTCCAAGAGAAAAAAGAAAATGAAAATGAAAAACAAAGGGACGGCAATTGGATTATAAAAAGTTCTCCAGCTCTGGGTCCCAAGTTTTACACCAAATTGCATCTAACAAAGGTTTACTAATTGTCATAATTTCCCACATTTAGAGCTTGGGGTGGCGGGTGATTGGGAAAACGATCTCATTCTCTTTCTTTTTTCTTATCTTTTAGGAGAGCTATTTTGATCTTTTATTTCTCCTTTGGATTCAGTCCTCAATTGCAAGTGTGAGTTTTAGTAATTGCTGGTGCAAAGTACAAAAAAAGGTATGAAATCATTTTTGGCATTTTCCAAGAAAATGTTTATATCACCTCTAGATGAAAAAAATAATTGGATGTGAAGAAGGTAGGAATTGATTAGAGGGTAACTGAAGAAAATGATCTTCCTTGAAGTTCAAACGAGGCTTAATAATGTTAATCATAAGTAACAGAATATAATTATAAGACTTGGCCAGGTAGAACAACTCTGAAAGTAACCAGGCTAATGATATTTGTCTGGCTAGTGTAAATCACAGTAGTCTTTGATTTGTTTTAGAAAATATTATTCAAATATGCATAGCAATTAGTAATAAACAAATCATATTAATCGTGCATTGTCTTGTTATTTATGCTCAGAACAAACGCAAAAACTTTTTCTTTCTCCATTCTATCATCTCTAACAAAGTCAAAACTTCCACACAAGGCCACATAATGGTAAGTGACGTTCTTGTTTACTTGTTACACATATATGACGTGGGGAGCAGAGTTTAATTGACTAGATTCTAAAATAACTTTTAATCTGATAAAAACACGCAACAATTTATACTTCTGCTTTTTGTTTTTGTTCTTTGACAAATGTGGAAGAGTTAGGGACAGGGCTAAACGGTATTTCAGGTAAATACAAAAGTTGGGTGAAGATGACAAATGCAACTACAAGCAAAAGTTGTGAATAAGTTTTGGGAATTATAGGACTTCTTTTCGCAGTTAGATGATGTTCGGGTTAATTTTCACGCAATTCAAGGAGTGCATCTCCTCGGGTAATCTTGTGAGCACATTCTCTCATAACAGCCTAATGTATTTAAGATCTAATTTTCTGGAGTGCTTCCCCCAAATCTGAAATAAAGGATTATAAGAAGAGAAAATTCCTTTATTATCTAACCAACAACTTATTGGCATAGGATACATAAGTCGGGGTGGAGTTCTGGGATGCACAATTTTGGTGGGACCCACGAAATTCGCCTCTGCTGAAATATTCTTCCATTCCAAGCCTTCCCAAACAACTTATTATGATTTTTCCCACCGGCTCCCGTTCCTATTCTTCACGCCTTTTTAAAGTTGCCAAATGAAAGTGTAAATTTACTATGTTAAATACGATTAAATGATAAACCGATGCGTTCATTTATTGCAACCTTATTTCGTAGTGGATAACGGGAGGGGCTTGCCCCTAAGCTCATGCCCAATTCCTGCGCCCTCTCAACATATTCTTTTGTGTTGAATTGAGATGAAGTAGCAGTCAAAGAAAATTATATTTAGGCTCCATTTATTTATAAGAAAATAACTTTTAAGAAAATATTTTCCTCATCTA
The DNA here is from genome assembly GCA_019915205.1 of Eucalyptus rudis. Classification (NCBI taxonomy): domain Eukaryota; kingdom Viridiplantae; phylum Streptophyta; class Magnoliopsida; order Myrtales; family Myrtaceae; genus Eucalyptus; species Eucalyptus rudis. The sequence continues at coordinate 12,174,466 of JAHMTN010000007.1, read as the reverse complement.
AGTGGGGCCCTCCTGTTTCTTTCACCACTCATTTTAATTATTTATTATTTTCTATTTGTTTTTCCTTTTCTAGATTTTATTTTTAATATTTTTTCTTTTTTTCCTTTTTCTATTTTCTTCTTCTTCGGCCAATCATCGGCCACGACCATGGCCGGCGACCAACCACAAGAGAGCTTGAACGTCGCCAAAGGGTGGCCAAGCTCAAGCCTCACAAATCAACGAAGCTCTAGCCTTGTAGATCTATGACGCCCATGCCCGAGCGTTGCTTAAAGGGGGGAGGCTTGAGCCTCACCAACTCAATGACGCTCAAGTGTCACCAAGGGCTAGTGAGGCTTGAGCCTCGCAGATTGGCTAAGCTCGAGCTTCGCTAGAGAACGGGAGGCTCGAGTCTCACCAAATCAACAACGCTCAAGCGTGACCAGAAGGCAGCGAGGCTCTAGCCTACTAGCAAGCTCATCCCTCAACTTGCCGGCCCTCATCATGGGCAGCAGTGGGCGGCAATTAGTTGAGGAAAAAAAACAGAAAAAGAAGAAAAATAAAATAAAATAAAATAAATTACAAATTCGAATTTTTCAAAAGAAAAAAAATAAAAAGATCGAAAGGAGTGCATGGCGAAAAGTCAAATCAGATACCAAATGACGAAAAATATCTTTTTATTTTATTTTCAGATTCCAACTGAGCAACAAAAAAGATTATCATTTTCCTGAAAAGTAACTTTAATGACTTCTTGGAAAATATTTTTCATAAATAACACATTTTTCATAAAACAAACGGAGCCTTATACTTTAGGCACTTCATTTATAGGGAGGCAACCAATACATATGGGTTCATTATTCTAATATTTTTTGGAAAAATTTACATGCTTGATACATATGATGAAGCTCACACGATTTCACCAATCAAGATCGAAGGAGAAGTCCTAGGTTTACCTAACTCTCATTCCATATTTTCTGCTTAGATCATTTAGCCATAAGCAAGAAATTTCTAGATTAACATTAAATCTCTTCTCAATTTGCATATTCGAGTATTCTTTTCTTTTCTTTTTTTTACTTTTTTAAAACAATTTCAGCACTCTTGCAATTAGAATTTGGTATATAAAAGATACCAGGATTATTATACTCAAACAAAATCAGCGGTACTCTCCGAAGTCATACTTGGGAAAAAAAAAGTGCTAACCATCTAAAATCTTTCCAAATATAAAAATGTTAACACAAAAAATCATATATAACTTCTTTTGAGTTTGAATAATTTTTTGAAGGATTTTTATTAGGTTTAATAAAGAATAAGTTACATATTCACTGCTGAAAGGTTGATGCGTGAAAAAAAAAAAAAAAAAACATAATGATAAAACTAGCTTCAAACACACATGTTACTTATCTAACGATAAATGTGTAATGGTTTTTTCACACATGCAGTGGACCTAAAACAAATTCCGTTCCAATTGTGACAAAGAATTAAGAAGGAGCTTTATTCTACTTATAAAAGAAGTCAAAACAAACAAGCCATAGACTTTTAATTGAAGATTGAGGGACAAAGATAGAGACAAGGGCTGCATGTTTTTATTTCTTTTTTCTGTTCAAGAACAGAAATTTTATTTTTTTATTCCCGGGAACAAAAAAAGAACAGAAACGCGTTTATTTGCGTTTTTGTTCAAAATCAAATTTTTTGTTCCTGGAACACAAAAAGAACAGAAATGAGAAACAAAAAAAAATTGTTTCTTGCTCCATAAACACTTCTCCAGAAACACTTCTCTTCTTCTTTTCTTCTTTGGCCGGTCGCCGGCCTCAGCCATGGCCGGCGACTTGCCGTCGAGGGCCAGCAACACCGTCGAGGGTCGGCGACCTTGCCGAAGCGTTGCCGGCCCCCGGCGAGGCCAAGCGTCGCCGGTGCGGGCGAGGCTCGACCTCGCCTTGGCTGGGCGAGCTCAAGCTCGCCCAGATCCGGCAAGGCCGAGCCTCGCCGTGGCTGGGCGAGGCTGCCGGCCCCGTCGGCTAGTCGCCAGAGGCCGGCGACTAGCCGAAAGAAGAAAAAATAAAAAAGAAAGGAAAAAATGAAAAATAAAATAAGAATATTTAAAAAATTAAAAGAAACAAAAAAAGAATATAAATTTACCAAACGTGTTCCTATTCATTTTTTATTCCTGGAACAAGTTTACCAAACGCATCTTTCTGGTCAAAAATTGTTCCCCGGAACAGAAACACTTTTTTTCTATTTCTGTTCCCTGGAACAATTTTTGAACAAAAACGTTACCAAACGCGACCACAGTATCTTGATAAAATGGAAACGTACCTACATATTTGACAGCATTCCAAAGTGACCCTGTAAGACATTGAAGCGCTTCAATCAAGTTGCAAAGTAAACCCAATCAATGGATATGAAATCATTGTAAGACCTCATAATTTGTTCGTTACATTATCCAGTCAATTACGTTATGCGATGATTATGCACTTGGTTGAATCATATGCGATTCCCAAGAGGTAGCCGATCCATGAAATAGTTTATTTTCCGGCCATTATTCAAGTAAAACGAGGTCAAGATATCATAATGTATCCTACAAAGAAACAGTCATTTCCGGTTTCTTTTGCTAGTGCAGGGGGAATCAATCTAAGAAAATTGACTTAAAGTTCAAATTCATGAAAGTTTCTACGATAATGCCCAACAACAAAAATGCATACCCACCCAGAAGCGAATTTTTATCGGCTGGTGTGTAGTTCAAGTGCACCGGAATACCTTCAGTTCCGAAACAAAAGAGCAGGTGATGAGCCATATATGATCATCTTGAAGGGAATCAGTAATGAAGAGACGGGAGTACAGAAAGTACGGACATATGTATATCAAGAATTCCAAAAAACCGAGCCCGGTTCCGCTGGGAAAGTGAGACTCCCTCCTCGCCAAAACGTCCTGTATAGAGAAGCCTTCGCTTTTCATGGTAATTAAGTGAGGGTACCGCCCAACCAGATAAAGGGTGATATCTGTCCGAATTCACCGGCAAAGTTAATCAGGAAGATAAGCTAAGGAAGATAAGCTAAGCCTAAAATGAAAGGAAAAAACAATTGAGGTAAAGAGAGGCGGTGATCTTACCATGATGACCAGAGGAGGTGAGACATAAAATCGGGCCAATCATATCGGGCCTGCTGAAGGGATAACTTGGCCCATCATCTGTTGTATTTTTCGCCAGGAACCAGACAATCTCCTTATGCATAGAAGCTTCCAGAGCAGATATTCCCAAAGGAACACGTCCCTCGTTATCTGCGAGTTGCGTCAACTTAGGATTACTTCTAACTAATGCCTTGACCATCCTTATCCTTCCACACACGACAGCAATGTGAAGCGCTGTGCAGCCATCACAATCAACCTCTTCAAGCACTTCTGGATTAAAAGACACGAGTTCAACCAGATTCTCAAAAAATTGGTCCTGTGCACTCAAAGCAGCCATGTGAAGCACTGTTTCTGATCTGCTTGTTATTTTGGCCGTCTTTAAAGAAGCATCTTGTTCGAAAAATCTTGTAGCATCTTCCCAATCACCCCTGAATGCAGCTCGCACCAATGGTCGGTAATAGGATTCATCCACTACATTTTCCAATATTTCTGCAATGGATGAGAACTTTTCAGGCCATTTAAGTTAATAATTTTTCCTTGTTGACATTGAAAAGTGTCCCAAAAAAGAATGATTTCATGAAGATTCACTCCAAGTATTAATTTCACAATGGAATAACTCTTTTTAGGGATAATACATCTAAAGCACCTCCAGATTGGGAAGTAGCTAATCCAACGCTTGCTAAAACATTTTCAATATCTGTAGGAGAGAGTGAGCACTAAGTCCTTCGCATACCCTTTTTTTTTCTTCCTTTATTCTAGCCAAGGTCAGCATTGTGTTCGTTCGGTGATAAAGTAAATAAAAAGAACCATGAGAAAATACAAGTTCCAACATATTTGGGACTCCATCGATTATACCATATCTTTTCTCGGTTGGAACTTGAACATGTACCTTCTGCTGGTTCTGCATGATTCGAATTTCTTTGTTCTTCACTTGGTTGCGTCACCATTGGGTTGCTTTCCTAGTTACGGTCTTGCAACAACAAATTAAACAGACAATGCAAAAGAGGCTTTCGACTTTCCTAGAAAGTGGAAACTCTGATTTCAATTGGCTTAAGTTGCCGGGGCCTATTATACCATGTAATTCTCGTTGATGAAAAATCTATCACCGATGGAAAAATATGACTCTTGTTACATGAAAATTAATTTAAGTTAAATACGGCACAAATTTATAAATTTTAGATTTTTTATAGTATTAAAAATTAAAAAATAGAGAAATTATCTTAGTTCTTTCGAGCTTGCCTCTCTCTATCTCTCTCTCCTCCTTCTGTTTCCACAGCTGACCGAAGTCGACCGGGGTCGGCAACGATCCTCTCACGGTGGATGGGACCCACAAAAAAATGAATAGCAACTATGCATTTTACACTAACTTTTTAATTAATTTATTATTATTATTATATTCGGGAAAAGGGCGGACCGTAAACACGGTCCGACCTGATAACCTGATTCGCCTACTGGGATATGATCCGCTTCAAATTAAAAACTAATTTTTTCAAATCTTTTTTGAATTCATTATTTTAATTATTTTTAATTATTTTATTTTTCCATTTTCTCTTCTTCTCCCTGTTCTCTCCTTCCCGAAGCACCCCTCCCCCTTGCGCTCTTCTTCACCGAAGCTCCTCACCCGAACCGACGCCACTTAGACAGCCCTCGCCGGCGCTCAGGACACCAAGCTACCAACCAGCGACGTCCACTCCAAACGCCACTCGTCGGCCGACCTCCCCGCCGCCGGTCGAGAGACACACCACGGCCAAACACCGAACAAACTACGGCGACGATGGAAATGTGGCGAACGACTACACGGCCGACGCCCAAGGTCGTCCAACACCACTGGACATTCCCATAGATCACGGCGTGCACGGACGACTCGGTTTCGGCCAAAAACGGGAGGATGAAAACTAGATCTCGCTTGAGCATTTCGTCGAATCGGTGAAGGGGGCTCGCGAATCATGAGGTTTCCGGCTCAACTTCAACCGGGATTCTCGACGGAACTCTCGACAAACAGACAACGATACACACAGTAGCTGGACAAAGGATGGTCGGGGCTGGAGCTCGTGTAAGCTGGACGACCGCGAGCTCCGCCCGGGTACGCCCGAAAACAGGGCCAAAATAGGGTCGAGGCTTACCGGTGCTTCGGCGCGGGAAAGGAGGCACGGCGGCGGGTAGTCGGCAGCGATTCAGGCGCGGTGGCCGGCGGTCTCTCCCTCCGACTCTCTTCACTCGCTCTCACTCGCGGCTTTCTCGTCAGATCTCTCCCTCTCTCTCTGGATTTTTCAGCCGAAGAACCCCGCCTCTCGGTCCAACCTCTCCTCCCTTTTAAACAGCGTCGCCAGCTGCAGGCCGGTCGTACCGCGCGACATTTACCCGCTGCCCGTCCGTATCGTCCGCTGTCCTTATCGTAATTTGTCGTTTGTTTATCCCCTGCTGCAATTTTTCTTGCACCATCCCCTTATTTCCAAACAACATAAGATAATAAAATTTTTAATCAGTGCACTAACATTGTCACAATTTCTTTACATAAGCTGATTTTTATAGAATGACACATATTCAATTTTTATTTTTAGCATGTAGATATATTTCATAAACAGGTTATGCTCTTATTCCGAGATTATTTGTATAAAAAAAGACTAACACTGACCGTGTATGTAATATGTATCCTCTACAAGGATGCTGCCAAAGTTTCTACGCCCATGATGATGTCACATTCTTGCGTCATCTCCAAGTTTGTATGACGTCATTGCTTACATGATTACATCTTCAAGAGGAAAGTCTGGGTGCCGTCCTGACATGGATTATGACGCTTGCTAGGTGTCTCAGCATGAAAGGATCGAAGAGATAGAGACAAGACATCTGCAAGGAAGGGATAAGAACTTCGAGGGTTGTTTAGTATCGTTTATGAACTTCGAGGGTTGTTTTTCGGTGAGAGAGAGTGGCTAATTGCATTATGTGAATGTGAGCCATTCAAAATTGAGATATTGTGCATGTAACCTTGGCATGCCCTCAAGAAGATTTTTTGTTTTGTCAAAAATAAAACTGGATATGCATTGAAAATTTTGGTTTAGACCATTTCCCTTGTTTATACCCCTGCTTCAATTTTTACCTGGTATCAAAGGAAGGCTCAAATGCCTCATGGTCATGCTAATGATGAATTTTTTGGTCCATTCAAAGTGGGAATGCTACTATCACTGAACATTCTAAAACTTGTAGTGATGTGGGGGTAGCACTTCAAAGAAGTTGATAAATTAATAGATTACTAAAATGTTGACATATATACTATAGTGAGGATTATCTACTTAGGATGCTTGCAAAAATTTTCTGAAGATTTGATAATTCAACAACTTATTTGGAAGTTGGTAAATTCTTAATAGTGTTGGTAGGTTATTATTGTTGTAAAAGTAAGTTGGTGAATTTGAAAATGAGATCAATTGTTTGAGATGTGGAAGCATCGTCCTTCACGATAATTATGGATCTCAAAGTATAAAACTCGGTGCAATTGACTCTACCGACTATCCTCTTGGGATTAAACAAACATTGCTCTTTACTATGCATTGAATAATAGAGGGAACATGAACAACAAATTTGTATGTTAAACACAACAAAGAAATGAAAAATAAGAAGAACAGTAAAGATGTTCTTGCTTTTGTATGTTTCTTTAATTATGTTTGGAGTAACAATAAATGAAAGAAAGCAATTTTTCTATCATCAATTCTTGCATTAAATTGAAAACTGTTACAAATCAGAATAAGTGTCATCACTTAAATGGCATAACTTTTTTTTTTTTTTTTGCTTACTTAAGTGCCATGTCGGAGTAAAAACAATCATTTGAGTGCTATCTCCGGCAAATCGTCTTACATATATTTTTTGCATTTTTTAAATTTGAATTTTTCTAAATTTTTGAATGTTTTAGTTTATTTTTTTATTTTCTTTTATTTTCTTTGTTTCTTTTTTGTGCGCCGATTGCAAAGGCCTCGCCCTTGGCCAATGGGGTCATGAAGGCCTTGGGTGAGGCCATTGATACCTATTGGCGAGGGCCTTCACAGTAAGGCCACCTCTCTTGCGGAACATACCCTTATTATAGAGAGAAATGTGCTTTGGCCATTAACAAATAAAGATATACGGAAATAACATATATATAGTCTCCAAAGCTGATCTTAACAGTTATTTAATGGACATACCTAAAAATTATATATATGAAATCAGTCATTTCTCTTTCTAACTTACAAAAATTTTCTTTAAATCGTGAGTGAGAAAATAGAATTCGCATACAATCGTAACACACACAATGAATCTGTAGCCTATATATATATATATGAAATTAGTCATTTCTCTTTCTAACTTACAAAATTTTTCTTTAAATCGTGAGTGAGAAAATAGAATTCACATACAATCGTAACACACACAATGAATCTGTAGCCTGATTAATTTCATTTTATAGCGCAAGAGTCATCACGACCAAGTTATAAATGACAAGAATTTCTCCACTATCTTATAGTGTCAGCTGGTTCCACCATATTGGTAGGAGAGATCGGCAACAATTTCAGTTAAGATCTTCTATGGTGATATTTTGGTTTATTCTTGCTTCGAGATATTGTATAAAAATGACAACATCGTAGAGGCATCGATATTCCTCATTTCACTATAATTAGTTAAAATGCAACCTACATGCAATTAAATCCTAAGGATATGCGACTCCCTCACACCGTGCAACATGCAAAGCATGGTAGCAGATTGTAAATGCAATTTATATGAAGCACTAATCTAACTGTTTCTGGTACTTTTCTTTGTTGACTTAATGTAATAAAGCCGGAAATCAATCCTAATCTACATGTGACCGAACATGCATTAGATTACTTCACTATCAATAATTTGATGGTGCGATGTTAATTCCTACATGCAAAAATGATTATGTAATGTAACATGAACATTTGCTTGAAAATTGTTTGATCACCCACTTTGGTGGGATATCACGAAAGAAGTGATGATGTCTCTTTTGGGTGCATCTCTCCGCAAATTGTTACACCTGGAACAACAAAATCTCTTTTGTACGCATTAATGTAAAATGAATCTTTTAAGACCGTTAATATATTCGTTACATTATATTTTTACATTGAAAGTGCCATAATCAAGCCAAAACGTATAGTAGTTCTTATTATCATGACCCTTAAAATTTTGGCCACATTTCGGCGTGTCCTTTTCATTAGTAATGTGATCCATAAAATTCTTTATCTTTGTTAGTGACACGTAGCAATACGACTATGAACATTGTCAGCAGTAAAATAGGAAAGAAAAAAGTGGGGAATTCAAATGAAAAGTATTAGTATTATATGCAATCAGAACTTGGATGCTAATGTGAGATTATGTCGATTTTCTACATTTTTGTCTTGCATTTTCAACCAAAAAGAGAGGTTTGATTTAGACGTACTCCTGCCAAAAGGGAATATATTTTTGGGTGATTCGAAGTTGAAATACATTTTCCATTTTGATTGTGGACAAAAGACATCACTTATTGAACTTATTTTGAAGGATGATTTCATTTCTTTTTTTTTTTGGCTCATCCGTGAACGTGAATTTAGTATCTACGAAAATAATAAGGAAAGTACCAAGGAATATGGTCCAATCTATTTAAGACCATGTCATGGCAAGGTTTTCTGTTGAACTTTTGTTTTCCAATTTTAGCGGGTAAAAATCACTCGAAAGACAAAGGTGATATTCATTTCTGTCTTAACGTCCTTTTCTGGTCATTTGGAAGGTCATTTCCTTTTCCCGTTGCTTTATTTTTGCTTTTCTAAACTTTGTTTACTTTAGACAAATCAGCACGTTTTTACGTGGGAATCCACTGGGAGGGGAAGTTGGAAGTCTATGTGAATCCAGCAACAGACCTTTCAGAGAAGACTTTTGCAGAATCCCTATTCCCACCACCAATAAACTCTCTCCTATGCTAAAAGTGCAAAATCGAGTGGCATCAAGTCCTCAGCTTCACAAGCAATTTCGCAGGTCTTTTCACAAGGCCTTTATGTGGGTCTTTGATAAGCTGGCTGACCAATTGGAGACATTTTGATTTTCCCTTAAAATTGAAGTTAGACTAGACTGAGGTGAAAGTGAAAACAAGGCTCCCGGATATAAAGATGAAGGTCCCCAGGTCATAATGCGGGCGACTCCATAATTGGTAATCCAAATCCTTGGTTATTGTCAATTAATTGTGTGCTTGGGTTGACAGGGATGGGAACCGCCGCCCCTTAGGGCCTCTTGGTTTTTCAGTCTGACTTTTATCAAATATAAATCATAATTATGAAATCATCATATAAAAGTTTTATATTCCACTCTTAGAGCTAGGTTGTGACGTCTCTGAATTAACTTACTGAACTATTGTCTGCTTTGACCTGTCTCTTATCAAGTCTCATGGTTTTGTCCTTTGGCGTAAAAGTCGTTTCTTTTAAGGATGTCACCCATTCTAGGAGTGCTCTTATCTTAGTACGCTTAATTTTGGAGTTCCAAAGCTAAACTTTACCGCTACGTAAAAGGCATTTTTGTGACTTGATTATAATTTTCACATATATATTCTATAATCACTCCTCCTATATTCATTGCACGTTTTAGTTCATTTCTACCCCCCATTCGCCATCCTAAGAGCAGCTCCTTATCCAAGCCCTCAATCTCCGTTGTCCACTCCAGACCAAATCATTACATAGGTATTGGAATTTACTTCATGTCGCCTCCCCTAAGCTATGTTTCTACATTCTCCACCTAATCTTCCATCATTGTAGATTTTACGCCTGACATTCATTTTTGTGTCGATAATGCACTTTTATTCCATCTTCTTTCGATGTTTTTTTTTTTACACAAAGGTTAGGGTCCGAGTCATTTAATGTACGAGGCACGAGAAGTTCGAATTGTCATTGTAGCTACTATGATGGATCTTAGGATCGTCTCATATGGCAAGTGACAATTCCCCAGATTGTTTAACAGAAGTTCGAATTGCCTTTAAAAGTATTTGCTTTTGAGACAGGTATGCGCTTATTTTCAGCATCGTAGAAAGATTATTTGTTAACAAAATATTAATTAGCTATTTGTGTTAAAAACAACCATGGGTGTTAAAGTGACATTCTCCTCATCTTAAAAGGATCTTACCTTAGTTCTCTTTTAGCCGCTCTTATATACTAAAAGCAAAAGCTTAAGCTACTTAAACTTATCCCAATTCCAACTTTAACCGAATTGAATATATAGAGTGCTTCTTTTCAAATATGATTCACAGTTCTCTTTCCTTCGTACCAAGTCAATCATCAGAAATATGTAATGAGCTTACATTGCAAACTAAAAGGGAATGGATTGAGATGTATAAAAAAGTATAAAGCAATGGAAATTAATTTTTATTTTCTAAAACAATCTTATAATTGCTACAACTTAAACCGACTAGTTGGTTTTATTGGTTAATTAAAAAAATTCGAACCATTATTTAATACATGGAAATCTATTCTTTATAAATAGCTATATGTTGACACCTAAATTTTGGCGATCCATTTAGTCATTTATAGCATAAAAAATTATGGGTTAATTTTATCCTTGAAAATAATATTAATTGTATAGCTACATTTAGTTTGCATATTTTGCATTTTATTTACTGGACCGGTGGCGGATGGGTCGAATTGGTGTTTTTGAGTTTTAAATTGACAGGTCGGACTAAGCCCATGAATAGTACAAATTGGCCCAAGCCCATTTTCTGAAATTGAGATTTGAAATGAGGATTTTCAGAATTTAAGAAAATCGAGGTTATGATTTTATTTTTAAAAATTAGTAGAAAATATTTAGGAGATAAAGAGAATAAAATATTTTGGTGATTAGGAGGTTATAGACAATCTTTTCGTCGAATGAAGGATTGCATTTTGTCTTGGCCTATAAAAGGGTGTGTACGTAGGGTTTTGAAGGGGGGGTTCTTTTCTCGAAAAAAAAATCAAAAGAAAGGGAAGAGAATTTCGGTCTAGGGGGCTCTTTTCCTTTGGTGAAAAAAAGCAGAAAAAGGGTCTGACAAGGAAAAGAGGCAGAGGAGAAGGGAAAAGGCAGAAGAAAAGGGGGTGATTTGACCCCTACTGTTCATCGTCTCCCCCAACTTGCTGCCCACGTTGCTGCTCCATCCGCGACGCTCGTTGCAGCTCCATCCGCACTTCAGAGCTCCTTCGCCTCGCCACGCTGCAGGACGTGTGTGCGACCACCACCGCTCCTCGCCTTCCGCGAAGCCCGACGCCCTCCTCCGCTTTCCGCCGGTAATCGATCCGCTCAACGTCGCCTGCTGTTACTCGGAAGCGAAGCCCTGCGACCCGTCTCCGTCTGCCCGTGCCCCCGTAAAGCGGCGACCCATCTCTGCCAGCCACCGCCGCGTCCCTGCACCGATGTTGTGGCTGCTCCGTCCGAGGCCGATCCAGCTCCGGAGTCCTCTGCCCGTGGTCCACTGTCCAGATCTCACGATCCCGGCGGCCTGCTGCCTGAGCCCCTCTGTTCTGCTCCGCTCCTGCTCGCCCGTCCGTCGCCAGCAACGCCCGCGCCGACCCACGATTCCGACGCTGCTGCCGAACCGCTCCACTAACCCGACGAAGCCACCGCCGAGCTGATCCGTGACGACGCTGCTTCCCTTGCCCTGTCCGCGATCCGCCCACCACGCCGCCGGAATCCCTCTGCACCCGCGAGCCCGTTCCGACGCCACTGCAATACCAATCACTGCTGCAACTCCGAGCGCCGACGACCGCGCGTCTTCCTCCGCCTGCACCTCCCATCGCCGGCACCGCGACGCCACCCGCGACCTGCTGCTGTGTTGGTGTTTGTGCGGAAGCGTGTGTGTGTGTGCAAGTGTTATGTGAACAAGAAAAAGGACTACAATGGCAAAGGAAGAATTGATAAAAAAAGGAAGCTTTTATTTTGAAAGGTTGAAAGGTTTTATTACAAAGGAAGGAGTGTGTGTTTTTCTACCAATAACTATTATAGTAACATATTGATACAAAATATCACATACACTTGCACTTTGAATGGTGATTCATTTTCAACAAAGTCTAGAAACCGCTAGCTTAATGGAGAAGAAATGAGTCGGCAACATTGCACGTCCATGCAAGAAAAGATGAAGAGTCCAAGTTGAACTTGAAGACTCCGTGAAGAAGCATCAAAGAAAAACCTAGAACGAGCTAGAGCCAGAGCCTACGAGAGCCAGAGCCCGAGCCCGAACTAACAACTATAACTAAGAACAATTTGATGCCTCGAGACATATGGGACATCATTAAAGAAAAGACATGGACATTCGAAAGTAGGTTCGAGTGTGCCAACAAAAGGATACAAGGGATCATGAAACGAAGACGAAATAAAAAACATGGGACAAATTACAAGAGAAATTTCAAGGTACGTCCGAGCTTTATAACACAAGTCCGGAGTATCCTGAAATTGGATCAAGGGGGAGTGTTGGAATTTGTGATCCAATTCTAGAAACTTCAAGATAGATTTGAGCTAGAAAATTCAAGAAAAATTCTAGAAGAGTCTACAAGCTGCCATCTCTTATTTGCTCTAGAAGTTTCATCTTATGTTACTATAAAATAATAGTAGCTATTTGTAGAGAAGTCTAGAGACTTCCTCCACCAACTTTGGCAGCTATATAAAGGAGCAAGTGCTCCATGTTTTGTGAGGGAGCTAACCATAAAAACCACATCATGCTCCCTCACCAACACTTCCTCCAACTATTGTAAAATTATTATTATTATTTTTTTTTATGGGACAAGAATAGTTTCACTAGTTTTTGAAAATAATTTTATAATAGTTGAGGTGTTGAAACTATTTTGCAATTACTCATCTTGAATTTCTTTAGGAGGTTTTCGGTATATTTCTTTTGCGAGATGAAAATTCCTTCATTTTCATTGACTTCAATACCAAGGAAATAGTTCATCAAGCCCAAGTCCGTCATTTCAAATGTCTTCATCATTTCTTCTTTAAATTCTTGGATCATTGTCTCATTGTTTCCAGTATATATAAGATCATCTACATATAGAGAGACAATGAGAGTGTCGGACTTACCTTGGGTCTTGATGTAGAGTGTCGGCTCACTCATACTCCTCCTGAATCCTTGCTTGATGAAGTACTCATCGATTCTACTATACCATGCACGTGGTGCTTGTTTTAACCCGTATAGGGCCTTCTTAAGCTTTAAGACTTTTTCTTCTTGGCCTTTGAGGATAAAGCCTTCTGGTTGAGCTACATATATTTCTTCTTGAAGATATCCATTTAGAAATGCTGATTTTACATCTAGTTGAGAAATATACCGAAAACCTCCTAAAGAAATTCAAGATGAGTAATTGCAAAATAGTTTCAACACCTCAACTATTATAAAATTATTTTCAAAAACTAGTGAAACTATTCTTGTCCCATAAAAAAAATAAAAAAAAAATAATTTTACAATAGTTGGAGGAAGTGTTGGTGAGGGAGCATGATGTGGTTTTTATGGTTAGCTCCCTCACAAAACATGGAGCACTTGCTCCTTTATATAGCTGCCAAAGTTGGTGGAGGAAGTCTCTAGACTTCTCTACAAATAGCTACTATTATTTTATAGTAGCATAAGATGAAACTTCTAGAGCACATGAGTTTGTAGACAATTCTAGAATTTTCAACATATTGATACATATTGATACAATATGTTGAAAATTTTCAACATAGTTGTTAGCTCGGGCTCGGGCTCTGGCTCTCGTAGGCTCTGGCTCTAGCTCCGACTTTGGTTCTGGCTCTAACTCCAGCTCTGGCTCTCTTGGCTCTCGCTCGGGCTCTGGCCTTTGATTCTGGCTCTGGCTCCGGCTCCGGCCTTTTTTAGTTGAGGATGGTGAGGACAAACGCCCAACACCAACCAAAGACGTGGCTCTGATACCATGTTAAAATTTTTTGGATGTGTGCTCTTGTGGAAGCATGGTTTTGGTATTAGTTATAGTATTTGGTTAGTAAGGTGTGCAAGTGTATGGTATAGTTTGTAGAGGATGGACAAGGGACAAGATAGGATAACTAAAGAATAAAGAACATGTGATATGGGAAATAGTTTCATTAGTTGGACAAAATAATTTTACAATAGTTGGAGGAAGTGTTGGTGAGGGAGCATGATGTGGTTTTTATGGTTAGCTCCCTCACAAAACATGGAGCACTTGCTCCTTTATATAGCTGCCAAAGTTGGTGGAGGAAGTCTCTAGACTTCTCTACAAATAGCTACTATTATTTTATAGTAACATAAGATGAAACTTCTAGAGCAAATAAGAGATGGCAGCTTGTAGACTCTTCTAGAATTTTTCTTGAATTTTCTAGCTCAAATCTATCTTGAAGTTTCTAGAATTGGATCACAAATTCCAACATGCTGCCGCCGGACCGCTCGCTACCGATCCACCTGTTGCCGGTCCTCGCCGGAGCTCTGAACGCCGGTGACCCAACCTCCGGTGAGCCACCGAAGCCGCTCGGCCGTGGGTGAAGAAAGCAGGAAAAGAAAAACAAAAAGAAAAAAGGAAATCCAATTAGGTAGATTAGTTTATTATTATTAGTATTATTATTATTCTCGTTTATTTATTGTGCTTTATTTGATGCTTATTTCAAAATATCTTACAGGCATTATCCATAGGGGTATTCCCTAAGATTATTGTAATTATTAATTTGACCCGTAAGATATCGGGTCATTTTTTTAATTGTATTAATTCTTGGGGTTTTGTCGATAGCACATTAATTGTTGAATCAATATAACTATTAATTTGATTCGTAAGAATTCGGATCAGATTTTTAGTTATTTTGATCTTCTTGTCGTGACATTCAGGATTATAGTAATCGTTAATTTGACATGTGAGATGACAGGTTATTTTTTCGATCATTGTAATTCTTTACTTGATTGGATGCCTTGATTAGTTTAAATTTAATGTTTAGTTGATAATTGTTTGTTTTTGAAAACCACTGAAAAATATCTAAAAAATATTTGAATTAAGATTCATTTTGTTTTAGAATATTTCTTGTTATCTTGCATATCTAGGATAGGGATTCAGTTCGAAAAATATAAAATAAAACAAAAAAAATGCATTCATTTAGGATTTTAGTTGCATGTTTAATTACGTGGCAATTTTAAATAAAAAAATAAAAGATAAAAAATATCATGCATATGTCATGTAGAATTAGGGCATGCTCCACACGTCATTGCATATTAGATCAATTACATGTTAGATTAAGATAATATCTTAGTTTAAATTAGGATTTAATGTGACTTAATCCTTAGTTTAAATTAGATAGAATTTTAATCTAGCTAGGTCATTTTCGCATTTTTAAATAGAAATATCAAATGCACGTCATTTAGTTTTTATTAGGTTCATTTAATTAGAACTTCCTCGTCATTAGACTAAATCATTTAATAAATGTCGCATGACGTATAACTCGCGTGCTAAATTATATGCTGAATGTCATCTTAGTTTAAATATATTTGTATGTCATTGCATTGCATTGCATGTCATTAGAATTAGGTCATTTAGATTGCATTTAATTATTGCATTTCTTCATGTTATATAGTTTAAGTCATGCTGCCATGTCATATTAGATTATTAGCATGCATCGCATGATTTTCATTAAATAAAGTGAAAACAAAAATTGAAATTGCGTGTTAATTAGAAATCATATCTAGGGTTGCTGATGTGAATTTTGATTTAACAATGCAGATGCTTTCGTTGCTTCTAGGTATGTTTTGCAATATTTAATTGCTTTCTTGAATGTTAAATTGGTGGTATGCGCACATGTATGATCACTTCACATGTTAGGAAGTTAAATTAAAATCAATTCAATTGCCAAACATTTTTGAAAATGAAATAAAAATGTATCGAAAGGGCACTGGGATAGTCTGGTGTAACCAAGTCCCCGAACTCATAAATCTCTGGTTCGTAGGAGTAAAGTAAATCTCCCGTTACTTTACTTGGGTTTCTAATCGACCCACCAAAAAATAGATTAGTGGCGACTCCTGATTGAAAATCATTTGCATGTTAAGAATTCAAACCTAAGTCGCGAATTGGTATGGGCTTGGGAGAGCCCGAGCTAAGCTTAAAGACTTAGTAATCAATTAACCTAGTTTTAGGTGGTGAACCCGAAAAAATTGGTCGCGACACTATACAACCCATGGGCATTAGAATAGTAAATCATAACTTATTGTTGGATAGTTTTGAGTCTCTCCCACTCAAAAAACTAGCTTAAAAGATAAGGTTTTCCATCATACTTAGGGTGCGCATGACAACGCTTCTTAGCTAGGGAAGAGTTCTTTTTTTTTTTTTTTGAAATAGTTATTTTCTATTTCTATTCCGGGGAACAATTTTTGAGTAAAATAACGCATTTGGTAACTACACAAAATTTCTACTCTTGGAATAGAAAAAGAATAGAAATGCATTTGATACGAAACAGTTTTTTTTTATTTATTTTATATTTATTTGTTTTTTATTCTTGCTCATGGATCGCCGACGGTCAACTACTGCCCGTCGCTGATTGCCGCCGCCGCTACACGACCACCGGCCTCCGGCCGTCACCACCAACAGCCGCCGCTGCACGACCACCGACCGATGGGCGGTGCGTCGGCGGTCGGTGGTGACAGTCGGAGGCCGGCGGTCATGCAGCAGCGATAGCGACGGCAGTCGGCGGAGGGTGGCGGTGGTGACGGCAGCGGCTAGCGGTCGGCGGTGGCTCCGAGTGGTTGGAGGTGGCCGCACAAGAGAGGAATAAAAGAAAAATAAAAAGAAAATTGGCTTATTTCTAGAAATTGTTCATGGGAATAAGAAGCAACTTTTTTTGTTTCTCGTTTCTACTCCAAATTTATTCCCGAGAACAAAAAAATAGAGAAATTGTTCCCGGAAACAAATGTTTTACCAAATTGATTTCTGTTCTTTTTTGGTTCCGAGGAACAAAAGAACATAAATTCGGAGGAACATAGATGTTACTATGCAGACTCTTATAACCTGACCACCAATCCTTTCTACAATCAATATAGGATAAACCCCAACAATCTACCCTCGTAGATTAATTCCGCAACTAACTTGATTCCAAATATTTCACGAAATCTATCTATGGTGGGAGCAAAGGGCGAGACTAAACATGTGAGGGCTTAGAGTAAGTCTCCGCTCGTTAGACGAAATTGTTTAACTTTAGTATTTTCTCTTAGAAAGAGTATGAGAGAGATATTGGGATTATTAGGGTATGGAGGCGTTTATAGTTCTCTCTCTTTCATCGTATTTTGAGAGGTAAATCTTTGCAGTTATTGTCCGCCCATGAATGTAAGCCATCGATCGAATCACATAAATTTCTTGTGTTGCCTTTTGTCTCTCCATTCTACTTTTTAGGCTTTTTGATGGCACAAGGTTGAGACTCTGTTTGCTGATGGTCATGTTAGGAAGTTCGAATTGCTATTTCTCCTGAGTTAACATTCTTTTCCTGAAGAAAAATAATTTGATGGAATATGGCATAGCGCGTAATTGGTACGTTTCTTTTTTTTTTACGCCTAAAGTCATGCGGTTGTTATGTCGACTTCAATATAATTTACCTGTTGAGCCGCCATGGCCGGTGGATCCTCTTCACAATGGGCATGGTGATTGGTGAACCCTGGACATAAACAATAACACAAATTATTACATAGAGAATGGCTGCCGGCCAGATATTGTTCATCACAAGCCCACCATTATGGAAGAGTCCTTCCCATCATATACTAATACTCTCCGATGTCTTTGGGAAGCTCCCATGTGTTCCCAGGAAATTGCAAAAATTGCTAATCAAATGTATCTGTCTCATTCTTAATCTAACTCTAATGTATTTCATTTCAATAATTTTACTAATTAAATATATCCGTCTTGTTCTCAACCTAACTCTGATGTATTTCATTTCAATAATTTTGCTAATTAAATATATCCATCTCGTTCTCAACCTAACTCTGATGTATTTCATTTCAATAATTTTGCTAATTAAATGTATCCGTCTTGTTCTCAACCTAACTCTGATGTAATTCTTTTCAATAATTTTGCTTATTAAATGTATCAGTCTCGTTCTCAACCTAACTCTGATGTATTTCTTTTCAATAATTTTGCTAATTAAATGTATCCATCCCATTCTCAACCTAACTCTCACGTGTTTCATTTCAATATTTTTTTATCTTCTACGGATGGCATTTTATCATAAAATGAGTCACGAAATAGTTTTTTAAACGTGTACCTGATGCAGATATGTTTTCCCAGTCTTGAAGTAGTCATCTTTTGGTTAAGAATGGTATGAGGGAGCAGGTGCATGTTTACATCATTTCGTCAAGACGTGAATACTTATATTTTCTTCGCATGCTCTAACTTTGGTTGCATTCATCATGTGCATTTACCTGCTAGATTTGAAAATTTTCGTCTCTCTTTTATTTTATTATTTTTTTAAAAATGAAATGCTTAGAGGGGCTAAACATTTGCGCTCACTTATTTTATAGATGATGTGAAAGGAAGATCCCAGCCCATGAGCTTGGTAAAGACAAGTAGTGTTGTTCAACATGAGTGCTTTAGCTTTTCTGTAGAAGCAAATAACCCTATCTGGAGTGACCATTTATGTTTTTGGCCCCGTAAATTGAACGAACATATAAGTTTCTGACAGGATATTATCCATAAATTCTTAAATATGACTTCGAATCAAAATTAAATATATTTTAATATGCCTTGAAGCCTCAACGCCTTTGCAAAATTCAAAGAAATAAAGAATATGCTAGGAGTGGATTTGAGACGACACGGACTTTCAGTGAAATTTTATTGAACTAAAACAAATGACCTACATTCGTGGAGGTCATGTTTGCTCAACGACTAGAGTTGAATATAAATTGCTAATGGAGATGAGTACAGTGCAGAGAAAAAGTAAAAAGCTTACAAAGCACGACTGAAAAACTTTTACAGACAAAGATTAGCACTGAATATGGTAAACCTAATCTAATTCAAAATTAAAATTCAAAATTAGGCAAAATCTAAAATAAATCGATCCATTATGAATGATCTTCTCATCTTCATATTCTTCAAAGTCAAATCCAATGTGTCGTTGTGATTTTTCCAATGTCTTGATAGTTGATGATTCCCCTCTTTTCCTGGACCCTTTTTGTGTCTTTCAATGGCCATTCTGTTATGAGTTTTGGTTATTCTCAGCATGAATCTATAACTGTTTTGACTTGCGCTCTACTCTAGGGTGATTTGTAACTACTTCTGATCCCTTATTGATGGATTATCTTTGTTTCAATCTTCAACTTCGGTGCATAAATTGAGTCAAGCTATCATCGCCCATCTCATGCTGTCCATTGGAAACTCATGTTTAATGAGCTAATCATCCATTCTGTCGATGGCCCTTGTGATTCAACTGTATTGCCATGGCCTTCATGATATGATCTTAGCAGACATTCCATTGATAAGAATTTGTGGATTAAGTGTATTGTCATGACCTGGTTTTGACAATTAGTTTCCTTACGTTTAGGTCCAAATGTTTTACCTGTGTGAATTTTAACAATTCGGTTGGACTTATTTTTATGATCTAAAGATTGCCAATTTTTTTTCATGCTGAGACATTTTGCAAGTGTCAATACCGTGAAAAGCTCTTGTCTCGTAGTTGGTTCAGTTTAGATCTTTGGGTTTTGATTTTACCAATGTTTTCCTACAAAAAGTGGCCATGTTCGTTTGAGACGAAAGAGGGGTGTTGGGCGAGAGATGCCTTTTTGGATAGCTTACGGTAAACCTCAGTGCTCAAGAAGTTTCAGGGTGAGATGAGCTAATTCAAGGAAATTATACTAGCAAAGAACATTTCAGGATGGGTTCCTTATCTACCTTTGCATTTATATATAAAAGTGGGTAAAATTCGCATGAGGCTCACTCATGTGGCATATTTATGTGCAAGTTTTTATCTAGTAATTTGCTTTTGATAGTCAATGCAGCAAACCTCTAAGGTAGCAGATATCTAATCTTAGCAAATATCTAATTCACCGTCTCTGATTTATATGCATATTGTGATAATAAATTGCTATCTTTTTAGAAGAAATATATATATATATATATATATATATATATATATATATATATTATTGTTTATTGTTTATGTCTATGTGGGTTCTATCTTGAAAACCTATACAAAATTGGATGAATGATGAAAGATATATGGCGGGTATAGTTCTATGTGCGTCACATTTTATGCGAACGGAGTCCTATATCTGATTTTGTAGTTCAGACGAATAAAGTCGTGCATTTAGTACTATGAATATTAAGGGTACTCTTCATATATAGATTGTTTTGAGTATGAAACCATTCATCTCGATAGCATCTATAAAGAAAAATTAAATGTTCAAAAGATAATATCCGACGTTTGCCTATATTTTGCTAATATAAAAATATTGTTGGATTTCTAAGGGGGTGCAACAATTTCCTACATCTGAGTTGTAAAAAGAAAATTTTAATGTGCATATTTTGGTCAAAACAAGTTTTTTTTTGGTCAAAAATTAACAATATAGCCCAAGATTGATGGGTTACAAAATGGTTCGATGTCTAAACATAAAATCAACCAAAGAGGATGAGGGGATTACTAATCTAGTTCATTATGAGAGAACCAGTTCGGTGTACCTTAGCAACCCAATCAACGGCCCGATTATATTCTCTCGGTTCAAAGCATAGTTTAATTTCTTTAAGTTGGCCCAGCAAACTAATGTAGTCATGGATGATAGATCGTGTGGCCTAAGGTGCTTCGGCCCAGCCTAGGATGCATTCCACCGTTGATAAGCTGTGGGACGATAGGACCATGCTTAGATCACTTGATACGTGCATGCGCAAGTTAGTTGGAAGATTGCCTTCAGCTCGTTCACTTCGTGCATCCCTTTTCTCTTTCCACCAGTTAAGTGCCTCACAAATAGCTAGGGTTTCGGCCACAAGCGTGGATGGGGTGAAAATCCGTTTCGCAAATCCGTCGAGGAGGACCCCATCTCTGTGTCTGCTCTCCCCTACTACCGATGCCTCTAGATTCGAGGTGTTCCATGCATTGTCCACATGGATTTTGTAGAGGAATTGGTTTGTCGAGCCACCTCCCGTTGCTCCTGAAGACCTCCCCTCTACTCGCGCTGCAGCCGAGGATCTCTCGTCTGCTCAATTAGTGTTGTTCCTCCCCTGTTGCGCTTGTAATTCTGTTGAATATATGGTTTATTCAATTATCAAGCTTGGTTTGGGGTCTTTTGCTTGAAGATCTAGTTTTTCCGAGCCTTCCATACCCTCCAAATAGCTTCGGCGAACTTAGCTTTGGCTTGTAGGCTTTTCCTTACAGTAAGATTCTCTCATACCCATTTATCTATTCGATTATTGATATCTAGAGAAGTGTTGGCTACAATTCTCTAATCCGACCATACCATCTTTGTTCAAGGATAGTGTGGATAAATATGTGCTCAGTCGATTTAGGAACTTGGCCACAAAAAGAGCACTCTTGTTTAGGTCCTTTTGTAGGTAAAGCATTATTACATGCACTCCATATGAAAAATCTAACCTTGGGGTAGGTTTTGAGTTTCCCCCAATTTTTGTCCATAGTTTTTTAGGAGACTAGTATGATGAGGATGGTTGATTTATCATTTGGAGTCTTTCAGAGTCTTGAAGTTTGTTGTACCAGCTCTTTACCGTGGAGGTGTCTAAATGATTCACTGTCCATATCATCTTGTCTGGCCCAAGTGTTAGGCGTAGCGGTGTAGCTGCAACTTCCTTAGCAATTCTTTCATTGTAAGTTTCCTGTAGTAGTTGAAAATTCCATTCCTGTTTAGTTTGATTGATTAATTCTGCTACTAGCTGATTGCCGAACTGCCTATCTTGCATGAAATTGGCTATCTATCCTCTCTAATTCAGATCTTACTGTCATCCGCAGCCTCCCATTTTACTTCTTGCTCAATTGCATCTCTTCCCATTAGGAAGCTTTGCCACCCCCACAAAGGTCGGGGGCCTTTTTTGGCTATCCAAAAATCGCCTCTAGGAAAGCAAATACCTCTCAGCAAACTACTCCATATGATTGTTTCATCTTGTATAAATCTTAAGAAGCACCGATGCTCTCCAGAAGACTTCGTGTTGTGTCTGACACCGACACGTTCCGAGATGCGATCAATGAGTGTCGGAAAATTCGACACATGGTCAACTCTTCCCGACATGCTCTGACACGTGAGTCTGAAATTCCGACACGCGACTCTGACACGCATGGGGTCAATTTTGAAAATTTTCAATACTTGAGGGGTCAAAATATAAATATGTGATAAAATAATGAAAATGACAAAAATAAAGGGAAAAAAGAAAATTTTCACTCTCAAGCTTCTCACTTATAAGTTTTGACCTTCCTGTGAGTGACGATGGAACGTCCCTCTTCTCGCTGACGTCGCTCCGCTACCCCCGCAGAGTTAAAGTTATGATTTTATTTTTTTACTTCTTTCCACCTCTCGGAGGCGTCACTTGTGAGTTATCTCTTTTGGTCACATTTTCCATGGCGAATTTAGTTATTTCCTTTTCTTTTGGTTGTACTTTGAGAGTTCTTGTCCTGGATTTTCATTTTTTTTTTTAATCTTGTTTTGCAGAGGAGCTCAAGCCAATCTATATCACGAACTCCGAACTCGGTCTGTGATTATAAGAAATCTCATTAATTTCCGACAAATGTGAGAAAATAGTACATGTTCCTTCAAATTGAAAATTGGACATGTTCCTTCAAATTTACTCTTTTGTGTTTATAATTTTTGAATTTCTCATTCAATCTCTGTCAAATTAAAATAATAAATGATATAAACAAATGTTGGATTAATATTTTTAGTATAAATTAATTCTATCCTCTTTTTATTATTAATTATTTATTTTATATATATAAAAATATATATTTAATATATAACGTGTCAGAACGTGTTGGAATTCTCTATTTTTTGAGAAATAACGTGTCGGTGTGTCGTCTCGTGTCATGTTGTGTCACGTGTCCGTGTCGGTGTTACATAGTATAAATCTCCAAGCTTTTCTCTCCAACAGTGCTTTATTGAAATCAACTAAGTCTTTGAAGTCTAACCCCCTACAATCTTTCCTTTTTTATTCAAATATCCCATCTTTTCCAATGGATACCCTTTCCCGCAGCAATTTGTTTCCACTAGAAAGATGGTATTCTCTTTTCAATAGCTTTTCAAATTGATATAGGAATTTTGAAGATCGACAAGACAAATTGGGGTAATATTTGGACTACTATCTTGATCAGTATTTCTTTTCCCGCCTTAGACATTAGCTTTTCTTTTCACCCTTCTAATATCCTTTTAGCTCTTGCTAGAATCCAAGAAAACATTTGATTCTTTGTTTGTCCCCAATCTGAAGGTACTCCTAGATATTTATCTGTTTTTTCAATGATTGGCACCCTTAATTTAGCTGCTATATTCTGTTTTAATCCTTGAAGGTGGTTTCTTTCAAAGAAAACTTCAGACTTGTTGAAATTAATGGACTATCCCAAAACAAAGCAATGCTGATTCAAAGTGTTTGCTCAATTATGAGCCTCAATACTTGTACCATCCAAGAAAAATATAGAATCGTCTGTAAATAAGAGGTGTGATAGTGTTGGGCAATGTGTGTTCAGCTGAATACCATTTAGGCTTCCATCTCTTATAGCATATCTTGGCTGAAGAAATTATCTACAATGCTGAATATATCCTCATGAATTTCTAACCAGTTACTTTGGTAGAATAATCCATTGAGTCCATTTGGTCCCGATGCCTTTGTTGCGCCCATTTGAAAAATTGCAAGTTTCAATTCTTTCCCTATAATAGGCCATGTTAAAGCATCATTCATCGTCAGAGCGATCACTTCTTGACATTGGTCTAACACCGACTAATATTCTATATTCCCCACCATAGTATATAGAACCTAGTAGAAGCTTGATAAATGTTGCTTAAGAATCAAGGGGTCCTGAGTCCAATTGTAATCATCAATTTATAGCATAGAGATTTTATTTCGTTGTCTCCTTCGTATTGTAGTTACATGGAAGCATTTCGTTTTTTTATCCCCCCATTTGATCCAATTAATCCTGGATCTCATGCCCAGTATATTTCTTCTTGTCTCCACAAGCTTTTGATATACTGGACTATTTGGCGATATTCCTCCTGGTTTTGACTTCCTTCAGCCCTATTCATTAACTCGGTGATTCTTCCCTATAGAGAGAGGATTTCATGGGATGCGTTTTTGAATTTTTTGCTGCTCCATCACCTTATTCCTTCAATTACCTTCCTTGTTTTGCCCACAATATTCAGCCGATAGCCTTCCTCATCTCTCCAGGCTCTCTGGACCACTTTTTATATTCTCAATTTTCTGCCTAGAAAGCTTCAAATCTGAACATCTTCTTTTTCCTCACCCCCAACTTAATCTGTTTGTAGAAAAATCCGAACCAATTGTTGGACATGCATATGCCTCTGCATTAGGGAATGAGACTCTCCAATCAAAGTTTCAAAGAGCCCTATCAAGTCTCTTTTAACAAGTTCTGCGCCTTTTTGGTTATTAGTCCATGTGTAAGTACACACCCATTACTCTCTATATCCATTAATGAATACGAATTCAGAAAATTTCGAAACGCAACCATTCTCTAATGATCTAGTTGACGTTTTCCAACTTTTTCCCACTTATATGGAACTTCATTGAGATCTCCAATACATAGCCGTGGGAGACAATTTGAGCATAGATAGACCACAAAGTTTGCCATAATTTTAACCTTTCTTGGTAATTAGTATATGCATGAATGAAAGAGATATTCATATGACTTTGCTGTTTAGATCCTTGAATCTAACATCAATGAGTTCTTCAGTACTTGTTTCCAAATTCACCTGAAGCTCCTCATCCCACATAAAAGTCAATCCACTCTCAATTCCAACTGGATTAATTATAATAGCATATTTAAACTGAAGATGTTTTCTAACTCTTTTGATGACATTTTCCTCATTCTTGGTTTCCATAAGGAAGACCAAATTGGATCTTTCTTGAGTTACTAAGGCTCGAAGATGCTAGTCTGTCAAGGGATTACCCAACCCTTGATAGCTCTAGCTCAACAACTTCTTGTATCCTCTAGTAGCTTATTAGGGCTACCCACCAAAGCTCGTTCATTTACCCCTTCCTATACCTAGACTAGGGTATCTAGTAGATTCTTTTTATCCAGCAAATTCTCTAGTATCCTTCTCTTCTCATATGGAGTGAAACATTTCTGTTTTTTTGCTGCTGGTTTTTTAAGTCCCATCTTGTCACGCCCCGAACCTCGAGCGTGCGCACATCTCTCGGTGGTCGACTAACTTTTGCAATGTTCCCAGGACGCGTCGCCGACCCTTTCTTTTTATGCACATGTGGAAGCGAAATTTAAACATATACCCGGACAACAACAAATATGGGATAGAAAAGCAGGACAATCAAGTTTCATCAATCACGCTTTATAAACAAGTCAAGTCAGTCCTACAAGTTTGTACACTAAAGGTCTGCCCCAAAAGAATTACTGGACAACGTATACTCTGGATCCCTTCGACTCTGGCTCGGGATCCTCCACGACACCCTCCGGTATCTCCAAACTAAGGACCTGAAAAAAATGTAAACCATGACGGGGTGAGAATAAATCTCAGCGAGTCAACACCATAAACCTCGTTTAGGAAAAAAATTCACCTAGAGGCGTCCTATACATAGACCACTCAGCACTTACCTCACCTCGGCACCTTCCTGCACATTAGTGCATCTTACAAAACATATGCATACAGTGAATGCATTCAATGACTGGAACACATCACATCACTCATCAAACGATTCACAGGGGTTCCGATTATAAGACCAAATCGTTATGACACATCCCATTCCGTGCCACACAATTTCGTCCTATAATCAGGCGTAAATAACTCATATCGGTGGTTCAATCCACACCCAATATTCACTCTCAATATCCAAACTCCATATTCTAACTCACTATTCAAACTCAAGGTTCTAGAGGTGATCCCCACGAAATTCTATTATCGTGTGGCGCTTAGTCCCTTACCACAATAAGCAACAGCTTAAGGCTCTAGAGGTGATTCACACGAAGTTTCTTTGTCATGTAGCACTTAGTCATTTCCTACACATAGAAATAGTACAAGGTTCTAGAGGTGGCTCCCACGAAGTCATGCTATCGTGTAGCACTTACCCCCCTTTTACAAATGGCAACAGTACAAGGTTCTAGAGGTGGCTCCCACAAAATCACGCTATCATGTAACACTTAGCCCTCGACTATGCATGACAATAGTATAAAGCTTTAGAGGTGGCTCCCATGTGACTCAGTTCATCATATAACACTTAGCCCTTGACTACAATAAGTAACGGTACAAGGTTCTAGAGGTGGCTCACACGACGTTTCGTTATCGTGTAGCACTTAGTTCTTTACCTGTTCACAACACATTTGGTGGCCTCAACACTACGCATATCACCCTTCAATAGCCATCATTTGCCATGACTATAAACCATCACCATAGCACAACCATTCACATCTCATTACGCACAAGTTCCAAGCGTAGTACAGGTCAACCACATCACCAAATATGTAGTTTCTAGCAAGCAAAGCATTAAGAATAATGACAAACTACTACTAGCCCTAACCGGCAGAAACGATCCACTCGCGCGTCTCCAAGTTTAAATCCAAAAACCTAATCAAACGAGTTCATAAAATTCCCAAATTTGAATATGTTGTAAAGGACACGTAAACAAACATTTTTCATAAGACACCTTAACCCAAATCCTTCTAGATTAAGCTCAGTCAATCACTCAATCCAGTACAAAAACTGTGTCCGTTTCTAGAAAGTCTGTTTTCCAAAATTAGTTTGGTTTGAGATTCAAAACTTGTCCATTTGATATGAAACTTGACTATGCTAAAATGCAATATGGGAAAAACAACTTTTATGAATAAACTCTTTTGAAAATCAAACCCTAAGAGTTGATAAAAATCTATAGAATCCCAAAAAGTCACTAGTTCCAACAAAAACATAGATTCTGTTTTGTTTTTAACGAAGTTGAAATCATATTCTTTTAAATCCATAAAATCTTGAGAAAAATATATGTTATAGCTGAAGATATCTAAAACATTTTTCAAGAAATAATTTACCTCAAATCTTAACACATTTCGATCCACAAAAAGGGCAAATGGCGAGGGTACGGCGAGGGTCCACGAACCAGCTCTGAGAAAACTCTATTGAATTGGACTAATCAATCCTCATTAGTGCTAATCTCACCAATTAGATCAACACTAATCCATATTAAGGCTAATCTAACCATTCTAGATTATCACTAATCTATCTTAAGGCTAATCTCACTTAATACTAATTTAACTAAGCTAATTAACACTAATCGAACCTCCTAAGTGTAATTAACAACCTAATAATTAACAACCTAATCAAGAATTAGGGAGTTAACTCACCGGATTAGCGAGGTGACGGGTCCACGGCGATGGTGGCGTGAAGGCGGTGAGGAACCATAACTATGATGCCACCAACGGAGGATTTACTGGGGCCAAAAAAGCTCACAAGGCTCACGGCTTGAGCTGGAAGGACCGAATCTGCTCGAGGGGTTGCTGATCACAAGGGGGAACGAGCTGGTGTTGGCGCGGCTGAATTGAGCTGCTGGTGGCGTTGGCAGGGCTGTTTGGTGGTGGACGTGTGGCTGTGCGCGAGGATGGGAAGTTGCTGGAAATTCTGGTGGGCTGGAACGGTGAGTGGACTGAAGATGGAAGAGGTGGGCATGTGCGGGTGAAAACAATGGGATGATAGTGCTGATGGATGGGAGGGGGAAGATGGGTGATGCGCTGGTGATCATGTAGTGATGGGGTCGTGGGGTGAAGTGGTGGGTTGATGGTGGTGATGTGGTGGAGATGATGGAGTGATGAAGATGGGGGATGCTTCGGCTCCAGCTGGCTCACGCAAGGAAGGAAGAATGAGGGGGAGAGAGAAGACCTAAGATGAAGAATGGTGGGAGAAAGGAAAAAGGAAGGGGACGGCAGAAGGGGGAGGGGGATCGAGCGTGCGCATGGGGGAAAGAAAGAAAGGGTGAGAGAGAGAGAGGGAGAGAGAGGAGACAAGGGTCTTGAAAGTCAAGGAAAAAAAAAATCCAAAACACTCATCACAATCCATAAAAGTCTTCAAGCTTTATTCCTTTGTCTCCTAATACTTTCTTGAATATAATTTCCCACAAATAATAATTTTTGCGCAGCAAAATAGACCATCACTTCTCCCATCCGAATTTATTTTCTTTTCCGAATTGTCCGAAATTGATTTTCCATAAAAATCCTAGACTCGACGGAAATTTCCCGAAAGATGAGACGAGGTCTTAAAAATAAATCGTGACACGCTCGAACGTCCGATTCCCGAAACCGAATTCAATTTCGTGGTTAAAATCGACTGGACGCAATTTTAGCGGGATCTAACCTACCGAGTAGCCTTTAGGGATTTTAGCGCGTTTGACCCGTGGTCGAAAATTTCGATCCACATTTATGCTTCTCCGACTCGTCGGCGACTCTCGGTTGTCGTAAATATCTTAAGATTTTAATTACGGGTAACGGGTACAGAATCAGTAGAAAATCGGGTTAGTGCCGTTCGACGCGAATTTTGCAATCAGGTGGAATCACCCACAATCTAATTACGTGATTCCGTCAAATCGACCTATAACCGATACTAATCGATTATAATGGTGTCGTATTGACTCTTGTCGATTATTACGGTCAAGTAATCAATTTCTAATTGAATTCTCAAGTCTGCCGCGTTTATATCCCTTAACGGCTTTACCTGATAGGTCAGTTAACTCGTGAGTGGCCAACTCAGAGAAAAAGGATCATCAACGCATCGACGAAATGCCCATTTCATAAAATCAAGACGGGGTCAAAATTCAGGATGTCACATGTCTAGTCCTTCTTTTATGTCCCTGCACTTTTATAACTTTTTGTTAAAGGAAGAGATGGTACCTGAGTTTGCTATGTTCTTTTCCCTTTATATGGGGCTGCATCTTCCTCCATTTTTTCATCATATACTGTCACATTGGCTACTAAGTTGTGAACCATCAAAGCCTTATTCAGACCTATTTGATCTTTTTGTAGGTCCATATCTTCCGGAGGTATAGGTGTTGCTGGTACCATTTCCTCTTCCTCAAGGGTTGGATCTATTTTCCCATAAAAAGTCTTCCAATACATGCTATACTCTTTCACTTCAGCCTTCAACCATGAACATACCTACCAAGTTTGTCTTGAGCTAATCTTTTTTTTTTTGGTAAGTTGTCTTGAGCTAATCTTGTCTCCTCAAAAAAATATTTTTGGACAAAAGTTGGCATAATGTCCCATACAACCGCATGAATTGTAGAAATGAGGTAACCTCTCATATTTAAAATCAATCCACCACTTTCAACATCTCAGCTCAATTATCATTCCTATTTTCAGTGGGCAAGTTAGGTCTAGCTGAACTTTTACTCTCCCATTTTTCCGTGAACTATTGTTCTTGCCTCTATTCTGACCTCCTCTACTTTTCCCACCTTCAAGGCAATGTTTCATACAACCTTTTTATGTGGATTCTATTATGAAAGTCAATATGTAGCTAAACGAATGATCAACATTGATGGCTGGTATAATTCCATCTTTTTCACAACTAACGTGAACAAAGTATTATATCTGGTATAATATCGATTACATTATTGTTCACTAGCATAAAGTCTTATATTTGGTGTAATTTGCATCACTGGTATTCTTCGTATGTAGATCTTATCTATTATTGAGCTCTTTGTCTCAAAAGCACCAATATAAACAACGAGTTATGAAATAGATTTTTAATCACGTACTAGACACCCATTAATTGATTTGATATTTTGAGATCCAGGTTTTAGTTAAGAATGGTATCAGAGAGTATATGCATGTTTACCTTGTTTGGTCAAGTAGTGAACATATATGTTTTCCTCGCCAGCTCTAACTTTGGTTGGATTGATTACATGCGGTCACTTGCCAGATTTGAAATTTTTCTTTCATCTCTTTTATTTTATTTTATTTCAGAATAAAGATGAGCTAACCAAGCCGAGCTATATCAAATATACACGGCGGCTTCTCCACCTCTATTCTTCCCTAGGAAACCGCTCTAACTTTTTTAACCAGTTAACTTGGGAAGATTAGAATTGGAAACTCTTGCCTGAAGGTATTTCCTTAAATCCCACAAAACAAGATTCCTTGAATATGAAGCAAGAAAAAGCGACATAAGGAAACGAATAATTCTAGAGCAAATAAATTACCGAAACATAGATAATCATCAGTAGATAATCACATATTTAGGATAGAATGATGGGGGATTACACCCTTTGGCCAAAAACTTCTTTTGTTGACTCGAATACTTCTATAGTTCCAGTCTGCGCAGCATGTTTCGGTTGAAAGTATGTATTTATGATATATACGTTGACTAAAAGTCTTTAGTGTTGGAAAATGACGATTTTAGACGTTCTATCTTAACTTCTTTCTTGCCAGAGATTCCGCTTGTTATGAAGTTGATTTTATTTGCAAATGATGACTAAAGGATAGCAGCCGATAATTGGGTCGCTATCCTACAAATAATGTACTTGAGCAACTTTGACCTTAGTACATCACAGGCACACCAATATGTGGAAGAGTCCTTCACGTCGTACGCTACAGTTCTCCGTTGTTTCTGGGCGGCGGGAATGCCATGAGAAATTGTGAAAATTTTCTAATTAAGTTTCTGTCTTATTCTCAACATAACTATGATGTGTTTCATTCCAATATTTTATCTCCTTTGATTGGCATTTTATTGTTTACTTATTGACCCTAACTTCTCCGGAATCTTTAAAGCAGCTAACAAACTGTTCAGATTTTATGTTTGTTTAACTTTTCGCATCCAAAAAAATGAGTCATGAAGTAGAATTTAGATGCATACCCAACACGATTTTATTTTTTTCCCATTAACTGATTTTGATATTCTAACTAGCCATCTTTTGGTTAAGAATAATGTTAGGAAGCAGGTGTATGTTTACATCACTTTGTCAAGATGTGAGTTATTTATGTTTTCCTCACTGACTCTTAACTTTGGTTGTGTTGATGATCAAAAGGAAATGCTTAAGGTGGCTAACTGTGGAATCATACATAACTATCATGTGTAAGTAATAGACAAAAGCACATACAGTTAGCCACCTTAAGCTTGCAGGATTCGCGGAACACCATCACATACAGTTAGTTTTTCATTACTTACACATCGCTTGTAGGATTCCATGAAATTTTTTAGGGCTACTCTTAACTTTGTCTATTACTTACACATGAGATTCGCGGGTCTGGATCGGATGCATGAATTGGGCTTTCTATAACAAACCCCTTCAGTAGAATTAAACCCAAACCTCCAAAGACTAACTCTAAACACTTAAACTAAATCAAGCACAAACTCACTAAAACACAAGTCAAACCTATTTTGTTGTTATAGCTGCATTAATCCCATTTTTACTATAATCGCACTAAGCTCACCTTAAGCACAAAATTTAACCCATTGCCCAAAGTTCATAAATCCTACGTAAGCCCACCCTTGTTATTTCCTTTTATCCATTTCTACTTCTAATGACTAAATCTACCTTATTTACATTAAAAAGATAAAACTGTCACGAATCTTTCACTTAGAATATAAAGTGAAGGCCCCGCTATTTTTCCCCCTATTTTTTACTTTTTTTTTTTCCATTTAGGATGGTTACCATAATAAGTATTTCGGGTCTAATAGTAAGAAAAAATTGCATTCTTTGATATAGTATAAAATTGAAAAATCTCTTCTCCATTCTTGAATTTATATCAACTTATCTATTTTTTTTCTCTCTTTTATAAAAGCTCACTTTCTTGGTAAACTTTTGTTAATTTCATTAGCTAAAAATATATATGTAGACTTTTTATTTACTATATCAAAGTAATGATCTTTTTTCTTACTATGTTGGTGAGACACTTTATGCAGGGCATGTAAGAGTTTAGAAGAATATCTACTAATACACTAAAAGCAATATGCACAATGAGGTACTTTTCTAAAGTAATGATATTTCGCTGGTATTTTTAAAAAAATATTCATTACTTTATATAATGTTATGATTTAATTAAATTTCATTTGCTTGATAATTTATTTATAAATTTAATCGATAGCATAAAAAAGAACTGGATTTCTTCAAAATTTCTTTTTTTGACAAAAATAATTATGGAAGTGATATCTAATAATAAGAAAAAACATAGTACCTTTAATCTAGGTAGCACGGACACTCTCCGAGACCTTTCGTGTCGTGTCCGACACTCCGACACGTGTCCGACACGCTCCGACACGTGGTCAACTGTCTCCGACACGCTCCGACACGCGAGTCGAAAATTCCGACACGTGACTCCGACACGCATGGGGTTATTTTTATAAATTTTCAAAACTTTTGGGGTATAAATATAAATATATGAAAAAAAAATAAAAAAATAAAATAAAAGGTAAAACCTCAGTCGACACACAGGTTTCCTTCTGGACTCTTCTCTTCCCTCTTCAATCGGACTCGCGCGCACCTGAGAGCAAAGCACTCCAGTTCTCTTCTTTACTCGTGAGTGTCGCCGCTCGCCGGTGTCGCTTAGCCGGCCGCGCGGCCCACCTCACCAGTCGGCGTCGCCAACTCGCCGTAGCCCCCGCGCCTCAGCCCCACCCGTCGCCACAGTCCCCTCCGACCCTGCCTTCGTCTCTCTCGCAAGCATCGAGCCGTCGCCTCTACCTCTCAAGCGTTGCTGCGTTGGTCTTCTTCATCTTGCGATTTCGCTCATCTCA
Source organism: Eucalyptus rudis (assembly GCA_019915205.1). Classification (NCBI taxonomy): domain Eukaryota; kingdom Viridiplantae; phylum Streptophyta; class Magnoliopsida; order Myrtales; family Myrtaceae; genus Eucalyptus; species Eucalyptus rudis. The sequence continues at coordinate 12,141,555 of JAHMTN010000007.1, read as the reverse complement.
GGTTAGCATCTTGGATTTCTTTATAATGCGATTTGGGATTTTTCGGCAAACCCTAGAGTTTGTTGATGTCGAAAAATTGGAGCAAGAACCCTCTGTCTAATATTTTTTCTTTTCTTTTCCGAAGAGGAAGCCCGTCGATTCGTTGAGGGCATTGTTTGGCGACAACTACATCTGTTGGTTTCAGGTGAGTGATCATTAGAGACGTCATTGTGGGTTGATTCGGTTAAGAAAGCGAGACATCTTTCCTTCAATCCCATCCTCTGCAGATCTCCATCTTCTCACATTGGGGTCATGCTTCGTAGGGTTGACATCCTATGATTAGGGGAACTTACTATGCTCTGGCATTCTCTGTTTTTTGTTCATAGTTATGTAGACAGGCTGAAGTCCATCTTGTCCTGTAGGTTTAATCAGTGAACTAGAATTCGTCCCTGTGATCTTTTGTGGTCAGCCACGCTTTGTTCATTCTACAATTCTTTGATAGAACACTGCTGGAGTCACCTCAAGTCGCCACAAACGGGTGATAGGATAGCTAGCGACACCCCATCGCAATATGGCATGTTATCGGGTTGATAAATGAACGCAAACCTTTTAAAGCTCTCGCCAATACTTTTATACCGTCTCTTCTTCAATGACATGTCTATTTTCTGATATTGAAATAGCAACAAGGTCTTCAGCCAGTGAAAGCGAGTAAAGTCATTTTCATGTTGAAATGGTATAGTTTGAAACGTGGCAGGATTTTCCTGAGCAACATCTTTGTAGCATTTGTCACAGTAGATACTCAATTAGTTGCCAATGCTAGGTCGGTAGTAGAATAAATTACTTGAGCTAAAGTGAAAATAGTTACGTCCTGTCATGCGTCATACCTTGAGTTTGCTGTGGCACCATTTGAGTAGATATATAGGCGGATACTAGTCTGCTCATTCTTGCTGCTGTTCTTTGCCATTTGCTACTATATAGCTGCTGTTCTTTGCACACTGAATTGATAATCTGCTCATTCTTGCTGCTGTTCTCTGCCATTTGCTATTGTATAGTTGTTATATTGCTGTTATATTGTTGTTGTTCGCTGCTGTTGGCTATTGTATTACTAAGAAACTTTATAGCAATTGATAATAACATGTTTATTTATTTATTTATTTTATTTTTTTGCAGAATGTCTTCAAGTTCAAACATGGCTAGTAGTACTTCAAGCACACAACAACCTACCTCTAGCAATGAAGTTGTAAAACAACCATTATGGAGGTATGTTACTAAGTTAGTTAATCATACTGATGCGGGGGGAAATTTGTCTTGGAGATGCAACTTTTGTCAAAAAGATTATAAGAGTTCATACACAAGAGTGAGAGGCCATTTGATGATGATAAGTGGAAAAGGAATTGGAAAGTGTACAAAAGTAGAAAAAAAAGATCTTTTGGAGATGGAAAAATTAGAGGAAGAGGTCCATACTCAATTAATGAGTATTGCAACTAGAAATGTACCTTTGCCTCTTGCTAGTTATTCACTTAGTGGTGGTGGTGCTGACGGAATGGATTTATCATTAAACTCCAAAAAAAGGAAAGGTGGAAGTGGTAGTGGAAAATCACTTGAAAATGCATTTAATATGACTCAACGGGAACGTCTGGATTGTGAGATTGCTAGGATGTTTTATTCGGCGGGCTTGCTGTTTAATCTAGCAATGAATCCTTATTTTCAATCCGCTTTCACTTATGCTGCTAATCATAATATTGCGGGTTATGTACCACCAAAATATAATTTGTTGAGGACCACTTTGTTGCAAAAAGAGAAGGCAAATATTGATAGGTTGTGTGCACCTATCAAAATCATGTGGAAGGAGAAGGGTGTAAGTATTGTGAGTGATGGATGGAGCGACTCACAAAGAAGATCGCTTATTAATTTCATGGCGGTATCGGATGGAGAACCGATGTTTATAAAATCAGTTAATTGCTCGGGAGAAACAAAAGATATGCATTTTATTTTTAACTTGCTGAAAGGAGTTATCAATGAAATTAGGCATGAGAATGTGGTCCAAGTAATTACGGATAATGCTTCAAATTGTAAGGGTGCGGGACAACTCATTGAACAAGAATTTCCATCCATTATGTGGACGCCTTGTGTGGTGCACACTCTTAATCTATCTTTGAAGAATATTTGTGCTGCGAAAAATATGGAGAGCAATCAAATAGTTTATGAGGAATGTAGTTGGATTTCAGATATTGTTAAGGAAGTTATGCAAATCAAGCATTTCATCATGAATCATTCTATGAGATTAGCAATATACCATGAGTTTGTTAGCTTGAAGTTGCTTTCTGTAGCGGATACACATTTTGCTTCGATGATTATGATGCTTAGAAGATTCAAGTTGATAAAAAGTGGTCTTCAAAGTATGGTGATTTGTGACAAATGGAGTATCTATCGAGATGTTAATCAAGAGAAAGCTAAGTTTGTCAAGGAGAAGGTGTTGGATGATTTTTGGTGGGATTTGATTGATTATATACTTTCCTTCACGGCTCCTATTTATGATATGCTTAGAACTTGTGACACTGATAAGCCTTGTCTTCACTTAGTTTATGATATGTGGGGTTCAATGATTGAAAAAGTGAAGAAAGCTATATATGCACATGAAGTGAAGAGGCTAGATGAGAAGTCCACATTTTATGAGGTGATTCACACAATTCTTGTAGATCGTTGGACAAAGAACAATACTCCACTTCATTGCTTGGCACATGCTTTAAATCCCAGGTAAGTTCTAAAATTGTATGAGATTATTACTTTAGTAGTTATTCTTTCTTTAATATGATAATATAATACTCTTCTTCTTTATTGTTGTTTTCTAATTTTATATTATTTTATTAAATAAAGGTACTATAGTGATCAATGGCTTGATGAAGATCCTACTCGAATTTCTCCATATAAGAATAAGGAGATCAACCAAGAAAGACTGAAATGCTTCAAGAAATACTTTCCTAACTTGGATGAGCGCAACAAGGTGAATTTGGAGTATGTAGATTTTGTGAGTAAAAATGGGGATTTTAGAGATTTTGATTCCATTCAAAATCAATATTCTATGAATCCTAAGGCTTGGTGGGTTAATCATGGTGCATGTTCATCGATGCTTCAAAGCATAGCCTTAAAACTTCTTGCACAACTTTTTTCTTCATCATGTGCTGAGAGAAATTGGAGTACTTACTCATTTGTGCATTCGGTGAGTAGAAATAAGATGACCCCAAAACGTGCAGAAGATTTTGTTTTTATTCATAGCAATCTTCGTCTTCTATCAAGAAAAAGCTCAAAATATGCAGAAGGAGAGACTAAAATGTGGGATATTGGCGGATATGCATTTGACTCGTTTGAAGATGTTGGGGTGCTTGAAGTTGCAAATCTTTCACTTGATGAGCCGGATATGGAGTATATTTTTTTTTTTCAGAAGAAGTGGATAATGTGGATGAATGACTTTTTGTTATATTACTTAATGTGGAGGAATGACATTTTGTTATATTACTTAATGGAATATTGATTGTTTTGTTGCTTATTGTTAAATTTTAAATTTAATAGTGGAATGTGGATTTCTTGTTTTTTCCTTCAAGTTTTATGGATTATTAATTTATTACAATGAAATATAGTTGCATTTGTCAAATTAAAAAAATGAATGATATTAACAAATGTAGGATTAATGTTTTTAGTATAGATCAATTCTAGGCTATTATTATTATTATTATTATTATTATTTAGTTATTTATGTATTTATATATAAAAATATTTATTTAATATTTAACGTGTCGGAACGTGTCGAAATTCTCTACTTTTTGAGAAATGACGTGTCGCGTGTCGTGTCGTGTCGCGTGTTGCGTGTCGCGTGTCGGTTCTACCTAGCGTTTAATACACATGGAAAATTTACAATAAATAAAAAATTAAATATATGAAATTCTTAATTATGGTAGGTGGATCTTACATAGATATAGAAAAATCTAAAACAAATGAAAGTGTCGTGAGGTGGTGGAGATAGTATCGTCCTCTTTTTTTTCATTACTTCTTCCAGCTCCTGTTGTCTTCTTCCAGCAACCCGAGGTTTCTTAAAGTGTACCGAGAACAGCTCAAACAAGACTCCACCGTGAGTTTAGTCGGTCCACCACCACCTGTCCATCACCGAGCACCACCCTTACTAACAAACACCGTCACTGGTGATCGTCCACCACAGCATTGTCCATCATTGCCAGTCACCGGGCATCCCATATTCGCAATCACATAACAACAGAACTATGGAGAACAGGAATTGGAAAAACAAAACGGCATGGATATCTCATAGGATGGACACTCCGGTCATAGACTCCAAACATTTCCTCTCCGGCGAGCACCACAAAGATACCGTCGGAAAATTTGCAAAACAGAGAGTAGAAACCGGGGAAAAAAAATAGACACTTGGATTTTCGACAAATAGTGTGTGCCATTGTGATTGTCTAATCTAGCTTATGCAACCTGAGTGGTTTTTAGTTTAAAATCCGCAATGGGGCAAAGGTATCATCCCAGCTTATCCAGAAACAACTTCGGTGCACTGTGATTTACGTATGAGTAGAATGAATACAACTCGGCCGCGCACCTTGCCAGAATAGGGTAGACAATAGAGGACGTAATAACCTGTTTTATCAGCGATTCCGGAGCTACAACGAGCATACGAGTCAAGAATAGGGGCTCCTACGATCGCTCACGAACGAAGATAAGACAAGCAGACGAGGTTCAGAATAGATATGCTTTCTTCGGACCTTCTCGGCCAGAAACAGGGTAAAACAGAGTACATTCTGTACTCTTCCAAAATCGTTACCTGGCAATGGCGAACGGTGATAAGCGACCTCGGTAACGAAGAGCAAGCTTCTAGAATCGATTTCCTGCGAATTTTTGCCCTCGAATACTCAGATCTCCCAGTGTATAGTACGCGTTTCTTCCTAAAAAATCGATTTCCTGCGAATTTTTGCCCTCGAATACTCAGATCTCCCAGTGTATAGTACGCGTTCCTTCCTAAAAAAATCGGTGAAAGGAAGAAAAGGGGAGCAGCGGCTGAGGAAAGTTGAAGTGGTGAGAGTCGATGAAGTGCGAATTTATGGTGGTCAGCAATGGAGGCCCGTAGCCATTGCGGAGCTTGAAGTATTTGACTAAAGATGATTCGGGATGGAGCGATTTTCCGTACTTAAAAGAGCCATTTTTTCTTTTTGTCTTGTGACGCCAGCCCTCTCCTCACGCTTTAGATCTTGAAAAATAGAACCTTGGGAGGACTCGACGCTGGGCCTTTTTAAGCATTTTCTTTTGCCTTATTTATTTATTTATTTACCCTTTTTTTTCGTTTATGCTATTTTCTTTTTTATACTATTATTCGAACAGGTTCAAGTGTCGACAATTGCCTCTCTTCGATCTCAAAGAGCTCCTTGTATAAGTAAAATGTACCCGAATTTCGTTGATATAGTTGAAATAGCGCAAAGGTCAAAAATGCAAAACGATCCAAAGATATACTTGGGAGATTTTAAGATTGCTCTCCCTTTATTTTAAAATTTTAGATTTTTTTTATATATTTTTTTATTTGACTTTGGACTACAAAGGCGTGCAAGGTGATGGCATGCTCTGCATTGCAAAAACTCACCGTGCAAATAAAATTTTGTGACCATGTTCGCATCCTAAACAAAAAAAGAAAGACATCACAGGCCTAATCCATCAAGGTCGAGCTTGGATCTCTTGCACCCAGCCCTAGTCCATCAAGATTAAGCCAAGGACCTCGGTGCTCATGTTCAAGTCCCTAGCACTTGTGCTTGGGTCTGTGGTGCACATGCTTTGATCTTCCGCACTCTGGCCAAGGACCCTGGTGCTAGTTTTCTAGTCCTCAGTGCCCAAGAGTAGGTGCACAAAATTCAAGCTCAAGACCCCAGTGCTCATGCTAAGATCCCTAGCCTCAACTTCGATGGACCCAGGCAATAGGATCTCAAGCTAGGCCTCAATGAACTTGGACTCAAATGTGCAGAATCCAAGCACGAGCATTAAGGTATTGGGCTCAACCTCAATGGAACCGGACCCGGCCTTTGTGCACACGACCTTGATGGACCTAGGCACGGGCATAGGAGTCCCGAGCTCGGCCTCATTCTTAATGGACCCAAGTTCAAGCGCAAGGGATCCAGACACATATGCAGGGGTTTGGGGTTGGGCCTCGACCTCGTTGGACTTCGGCCTAGGACCTCAACACTTGCACCCGAGTCCACCTAGACCAGAATCGGAGTACAGGCCCAAGATCCCAGCACATCCCAGCACCTACATCATGAGATCCCAACGCCTGCACCTCGGTCCATCTATGCTAGGCCTAGACCTTAATGCTCAGGTCGGGGCCGTCAAGGCTGAACCCGGGACTCTAGTGTTTGTATCGATTCTCCAACTATCCATGTGCAAGTTATTAGTGCTTGAATAGTGTATGTCTATTTAGGAAAATCAAATCAAATTGTTCGTATTAAATGACCATAATTTTTTTTTCAATTTATTTTCATATTTCAACTAAATACAGAAAAATATAATTATTTTCCTAAAAGTTAATTTTTTAATTTTTTAAAAAATATTATATTTTTTTGGGGAAATAAACGAAGCGTAAATTGCAGTTTTTCCATCCTCATACAATTTAAATTGAATGTCATGTTAAGCTGCACAGCTATTCTTCTGCCTCTGTTAACTTTTTGCTTTTCCTATTTTTGCGCACAAACGGACGCACGCGGCCTTTCCTTCTCTCTTGTTGGGTCCGAACTTGGAATCGAAAAATGATTCGATATTCTCTCACTAAGAAACCACCCTCGAAGTTCATAAAAATCACTACGGTGCCATCATAATGGAGTGCCACTCTCTTATCTTAACCCTGGACCGACCTTAAACCGGTCCAACCCTGTTGATCGTAGTTCAGTTTCCAGGGGGATTGGGTTGGTCATTAATCCTAGAGTTCCTAGATTAATACTATGCGGGTTAGTTCTCAATCTTAAGAGTTTAAAATCGATCTAATTCGGATTAAGCTAACTGTATATATTATATATAATATATTTAAAATATTATATATATATATATATATATCATATATCTATTATATTATTTATATTTATATATTTTTTTTATATTCTAAAGAAAAAACCCTAAGTTAAACAATGTCAGCAATATTAAACGGCTCCCCATGGCGTCCTTCTATAGTACTCGTTCTGTTCTGTCTTATTTGTCCTCTTAGTCTTCAATTTGCCAAAATCAAAAGAACCAATTTTCTTGCTTGCTACTCAACACTAGCCCCACTCAACTTCCCCGCTCGCTGCTCAACTTTCCATCTTATCCCATATCTCTATGAGCGGTCTTAATCATTTTTATGGTTTCTTGCTTTTAGTAAATGTGATTTTTTTTTTGTTGTCTTATTTTAATTTATTGAATATGTCTTGATATTTATAGTTTGGTTGCACAATACTGTATTGTTAATAGATTATGTAATTTGAAATGGTAGGTTTGCCTTTTCAAGGAGCACAAAAACTGAAGCAAAAAAATTATCGGTTAGTCTCGGGTTAATCTCGAATCGGACTTGTGTCATTCCTCTTATTATCTGTACAGTTTTTTTTTCCCGAGGCTTTCCTCTCAAAATATTATGTATAATAGATCAAAATTTCAGGAAAAAAAACCCACCGGAAAGTGGAGATACCACATCCATAAGATCTGCCTACTCATACTCAATGCAAAAGTGTATATAACTGCAAAAAATGTTGCTACTGTGTCGTTCCTCTTATTTTCCACACGGTTTTCTTTTCGAGGCCTTCCTTTTGAAATATTATGCATAATAGATAGAAATTTCAAGAAAAAAGCTAGTCGGAAGGTGGAGATGCCGTATTCATAAAATATGCCTACTCATACTCAATGCAAAAGTGCATATAACTGTAAAAAATGTTGCTACTATGTCATTTCTCTTATTTTCGGCACAATTTTCTTTTCGAGGCCTTCCTCTTGAAATATTATGTAGAATAGAACGAAATTTCAGAAAAAAAAAAAGCCAGCACTTTGCCAAATAAATATCTAAAAAAATCATGTAAAAAATAGAATTGATTATGTGTCATTATCTAAGACTTGCTTGTGCAAAGAAAATTTTACATCGCTACTGTACAAAATAAAAGCTTGTTAAAATGAAATCTATACTACATAAATTGTTAGTATAAGAGCCTTTTTTACACAAACAATCTCAAAATAAAAACATTAACCCGTTTATGGAATAAATCCAGATGCTAAAGATAAAAACTATATATGTCATTCTACTAAACCTAGGAAACTTTTACACCACCACTACACGGAATAATAATCCATTGAAAAATATACTGTTTGCAAAGAAAGGGATGGTGGAAGAAAACAAAAAAGATCAGTATGTGAAGTTACCATCCTATCTTTTTAAGTAAAATTTTTCAAATTTACACTTTTGTAAATAAAAGGAATTTTCTTTAAATTTTTAAGGACCCAAAATTTGGAAGTGAAGTCAACATTCAGGGATTATTGTATTTTAATAATTTATCAACGAAATTGTCAAGCATTCTATCGATTTGGCTTTATGGGATAAGTATATTGTCTTAAGATCCCTTTGTTTCACATAAATAATTATTTGGGAAAACATTTTGCTCATTTTCTGGTGTTTAGTTAGCTTAGAAAAATGAGTCAATGGAATATATTTTAATAGTCAATAGAAAAAAATTTCCCACAAATATGTGAATTCAAGAAAATAATTTTCCATTTGAAAGAACTAAAAAGCATTTTTGAAATATGATTAACTATCGGTACTTAAAATCAAAACAAGCTTGGGTGCGGAAACCCCATTAGTCCCAACATTCATGACTAGGTCTCTAGTGGCTGAGCTTAGGTCCATCGAGGCCAAGCCTGGGACCTCAATGTCTTAGGCCCGGGCCCCTGGTGCTCATACCTACGTCCATTAAGGCCAGCCAAACTCCTGGTGCTCATATTCAATGCTCTAGCATTCGAACTCGAGTTTACAGAGGCTATGCTCAGGTCTCTAACGCTCGAGCTCTAGTCTTGACTTTTAGGCCTAGTCTACAAAGGCCATGTGCAAGTCCTCGATGCTCGGGCTCAGACCCTTGGTTAATGAAACATTTATTCATACATTATTTTTTAAAATTAGAATTTTTAATTATTTTTTTATTTTTTAAAAATCAAATTTTGATTTATTTTATTTTCTATTTCTTTTCTTCTTTTTCCCTTTTGCTTCTTCTTTAGCCGATTGCCAGCCATGGCAATGGCTAGCGAGCTTGAGTCTTACCAGATTTGGCGAGCTTGCTTAAGGCCAGTGAGCTTGGGCCTCACTAGATTGGGTGAGCTCGGGGCTTCTAGCAGCAAGGGTTGAGCTCACAACAAGGCCAACAACTGGCCAAGGAAGATGAAAAAGAAAAGAAAAGAAATGTAAAACACTTAACTTGATTTTGCTCAATACTTTTTATGTTCAGGTCATAAATACGATCCGATGTCAATATTAACAATTCAACTAGACATAAATTTATATGATCTAAAGATTATGCCTCATTTTTAACGTTGAAATTGTTAAGATATACGTGTGAGTTGTATTAAAAAAAACCCATATCGGAGAGTTGATATGGTGTTGAGCAGTTAATATATTATGGTTGGTTCATAGCTCAAATTTATGTGAATTTAACTGGATATATTGACGGGCTCGGATTTAGTCTCTCTCTTGGAGATCTTCCTAGGTGAAGATATTGAATTTTTACTATGCATTCCCAATAAATGGTATCAAAGCCAGTGGTTGATTGGTGGCCCACTCTGAATGTTTATTAGTATTTGATGAATATCTCAACGAAAGAATTTAGTGACCAACTTGGTTTTTGAGCAAGTGAGTATTGTGGTGTGGCAATGCGAGCTCAATGACAGACTTTATGGTTCAGTTCAAAAAAAGAGACCAAGATGAATTTGGACGTTGGAGATTCAAGTAGAGATAAGTTGATGTAGAAGAATACGTGAATTGAGGGAGAGCAAATCTAACATTGAAACTCACACATGAGGGAAATATGGTTGGGATACACATATGAGTTGTGTTAAAGAAATCCTACAATTGAGAATTGATGTGATGTTAAACAATTAATATATATTCTAGTTGGCTCATAACTCATTAACTTAAATATTTTAGTAAAACTGGGTCTAACTAAATATATTGATTAATTGGAACTTGGGCTCCTCCTTCGAAATTTCCCTAAGTGAAGGCGTTGGACTTTTGTTGCGCACTCCCAATGAAAACACCTAGCAAGCATCATAATCCATGTCAGGATGCGAAGTAATTTTCATTTGGCCAAAATGTCACATCATTGTGAAAAGAGACTCAACAACACTTGTCTAGATTTGGGAGAGGGTCATGACCCTCTCCCGATCCTAGGTAGGGGAAGCTAGCCCTTGTCTCTTGTCAGCGAGGTTGTTAGCCATGGTTGACGCCCCATAGGTATTGGGGTGATAGCCACAGGTGGGGAGGGTTTGCCGCCAACCTTCCCGTTTGTAGTTTTTTTTTTTTTTTAAAGTTTTAGCCTATTTTTCTTTTTTAAGTATGTTAATTTTGAAAAAAAAATAGAAAAGGGAAGAATAAAAAATAAGAAAAAGTAAATGAAGGCACTTTAGGTCTTTATTTGAGAAATTGAGGGTATTTCGGGCTTTTCCTTAAAATTTTCGCATGTATCTTTTTCATGAGAAGGACACATTAACCCAATTCGGTAACAACCCGCTGAAATATTGTTTGCACAGAAGGGGATGGTTAAAGAAAGAAAAAGTAATAATTATGTGTTACACTTGTATCTTTATCTTAGTAAATTTACCAAATTCACGCATTTTAAATAAAAGGGATTCCCATAAAATTTCTGATGTCATAAAACTTGGAAATGAAGACGTCATTCAGGAAAAGGGCGTGGTCCATCATCTACAGCTGGAACTTTGGCTTTGTCCACCATTCGGTGTATCAAAACAGAAGATCCATGAGAACAGGAAGTAACTTCGACTTCAACCCCGTGAAAATACTCTCTCTGCTTTCAGATTATTACCTGCTCGCGAGACAGCAGAGCAAAGGAGTCTCATAAAAAAAGGAGATGGCAACAACTTCGACTTCAAACCCAGAAATTGTAATTGATCCATCGCCAGGTATGTTCTGTCCTTTGCTTTGTTGTTCGATTTGATCCATTCGGCATAAGGCTATGGAAAAATCTGAATTTTTTTCACTTTCCGAGTGTTAATTTCAAACTAATATGAGCAATATCATGAACAACTTCATGGATAGATAGTCTTATTATGGTAGGCCTTGAAAAGGAAGAAATATAAATAAGAATTAGTCTTATTTAAGAATAATACTAAGATATAATTCTGATGATTGCCTAAATTAGAGGAATTCAATAAATCAGGAAAGTTTCTAATTGAGAGGTGATTACCAATTGGGCAGGATTCCTAATTTGGGTGGAGGTCTACCACTATAAATAGAAGGATTGGATAGAGATTTAAAGAGCACCAAAAAAATACTCTAGAGAGATCACATGAGTCTTCAACAATGTGAATAAATACAAGAGTTCTTCAGAGTTTTTAAGAGATGATGTATTTTGTGATAGTTGTGAGGATTTATTGTGAGAAAAACACCATTTGAGTGTTAATTGTAATCCTTTTATTATAGTAGAGAGTTCCTACATTAGCATCCTGTGATTTTTCCCATCTTGGGTTTTCCATGTAATTTTTTTTTTTTTTTTGGTGTTGTTCTTCTTTTCTCTCATCTACTGTGTTATTTATGTTCTATTTATTGCGCAATTTTGACAGTTAGAATTCCGTAGTGATTGATTCGATTGGATTTAATTTACAACAAAGTTGAATCTAAGTTTAATATTGAAAATTTTATGCAATGAATGAACCTGATACTTGTCATGTATAAATGATCTAAAGTATAGAAAGGAGGGTTGATTTTTCTAAAGTTATCTATGATTTATCTCTTCTCGATAACAAAGAGGTTCATGAAGACATGAGGTCAAAAGGCATGCCGATTGATAAAGCTTCGTAGGACGGTCTCAGACCAGCTGAAGGTCTGTCACTTTGAACTTTTAATTTTCCTTTAAAGTAAAATTTCATGTTTCACGCATCTTTCCCTTTTTCAATCCAAAACATTTTAAATTTCACAGCACACAATTGCTGACATATAAATATAGATATAATTTTTTGATAATTTTTAAAATCTGAATAATATCTTCAATTATAAATTGAGTAGGCCCAAAAAGAAATAATTTTTTACTTGCAAAGAGTAAAAGAAGACACTCATAATTTATGAATGATATCGCGGATAAAATAAATGGCAACAAGAAATAAAAATTCACTTAAAAACACATTGTCCAAGATACGAAAGAGAGGCCCACAAAACTAATGTATTATACAATGCTATCTCGAAAAGATTCATGATCTTGGTTAAGTTTGATGTTTTTTTTTTCTTTTTGTTTAAAAGTTTACTATCCAAGTTTAATGCAGAAAATTCCATGCAACAATTGAGCTTGATACTTGTCATGTATAGCTGATCTAAAGCATACAAAGTGTAATTAACTTCTCCAAAGGTTTTTATGTTGATTTCCTTTTTAGGTAACAAAAAGGTTTGCATAAATGTTCGTCCAGAAGGCACGGCAATTGGTATGTTCCGTTCGTTCCTTTGTTGGTCTAAATTGATCCCATAAGTCGATGGAAAAATTGGAAAAGTTTCTCTTTTTGTGTGTTAATCTTGAAGCAATACAATCAATATCATGGACAGTTAATGTATTGCAAATTATGTTTTTTTTTTTTTTTTTTGCTTATAACAAGCAATGCGCGGCCACCAAATACAGCTGATCGATTCAATTTATCGGGCACATGGGCATGACCATTCCTTTCAAGTAAACAGTACACACGCAAAATGTATTACTCAAAGTGGAATCTCCTAATTTGGCATGATTTGGCTCCACAAGTTCCCTCATAGTTTGTTGGTGATGACCACATGGATGTCTGGTGTGCTTTTTATTTTTAACGCTTGTTCTTTTTCTTGAATATTTAAAGTTTAAAATCGAACTCTAAGTATAACCAAGTCATTCCTATTTTCATTATTAAGAAGCACTCAATGACTACTTCATTAAAATTAATTACCAGAAAATTTCCTCTTATCCGAGAGTTCTGTCTAAACAATTACCTTTTGGCTCTTGAGGACTATCTAATTTCAATGTTTGCTTAATATGCAAATTGAATTTGCAGTTCATTGTCCTAGAAACCAATTTCATCAAGAGCCGAGGGCAAAACAAATGGGTTCTAATAAGTAGATGCTTATCATTGAGTGGCTACACGGGACTAATCCTTTGACGACATGATCCTCAAACCAGTCAATTCACCATTAGTCATCTTCAAAAAAAGAAATCATGTAATGTTATTCTAGCCAAAGATAAATTGTCAAATAGGAATATTGTCACAATTATGACAAATTGTTAAATTAAAATTAAAGAATAAAATTCCCTAACAAAACATCGTCCAATGTACATGAATGGTGGAATCTACTTGTCAGAAAATTAAGAACAGATTATATGGATTTTGTAAGAAAAAATAGATCAGTTATTTTTCCCAACGGTAAGTCTATTAATAAAGTTTAATCGACTTTATTTGGCAAAATATCTATGCAATGCATCGGTATAATAAAAGCAATGATGTACTTGGCAGCATTCTTGACTTCAACGACATCCTCTAGTCGGCCAATGTTGTGCCACTAAAGTGCTGTGCAAAAGATGTCCTTGAGCGACACGCGTCCAACTCAAGCATATGAAAAACGTTCCGTCTTTATTTTTTAAATATGAGCTGAGTTATTGATTAAGTTTCCTTCTAAACGTGTGCGCCCCATTTTCTTTACTTTTTCAAAGATAACTTAAATTCCATATTCAGTTAATTATTTTTTCTTAGAAGAGAATTGTGATCTTGAATTAAGCTTTTGAGAATACCCACATTAAGTTAAATGTATAAATGTATATAAGAATCCTATTAATTGAGGGTGGCGATGTTCTCATTTTATAAGGTAAAGTTAAGATGTCAATGCATCTCTTTTATGAGGACACATTAGTATAATTTAGACTCAAAGTGTGTTTGGAATATTCTTTGAGTTCGCTATGAAATAAAAGTACAAAAACAAAGAAGTGAAAAGAAAGATTTTCCCTTTCTGCTCAAAAAATACAAATCTAACAACTGTTCAAAATACAACTGACAAATATTACATACATTGCAACTATAAAAGTGTTATTTACGTAAATAGTCTCATAATGGAAATACAAACCTGTTTATCTAATAAAGTTACATGCAAAAGATAAAATTTGATTATGTGTCATTATCTAAAATCTGTTTGTGTGAAGAAAATTTTGCATCGCCATTGTACAAAATAAAAGCCCTTTAAAATGGGATATATTGTGCATCATAGTTAATGTAAAAGTCTTTCTTACGCAAGCTGACTCAGAATGGAAACATAAATCAGTTGATGAAATAATGTTAGATTGCAAAAAATAAAAATTGTGCATGCGTTATTATCTAAAACCTGCCTGTGTGAATAAAATTTCACACCGTCCGTGCATAAGATAAAATCCGTTGAAATATGTTGTTTGCAAGGAAGGGGAAGATGGAAGAAAGAAAAAGAAGATAATTATGTGAGATAGCACTTAAATCTTTTTTCTTTAGTAAATTTTCAAATTTGCACCTTTGTAAATAAAAGGAACTTTTATAAATTTTTGATGTCATAAAATTTGGAAAGGAAGTCGTCTTTCAGGAACAGAGAATGATACAACAGCTCCAGCAGGAACTTTGGCTCCATCCGCAAGTCCATGCATAAATAGAGTAGATCGATGAGAACAGAAAATAACTTTGACTTTGACCACGTAAAAATACTTCTCTGCTTTGGATCTTTTACAATGCTCCAGCGACGGCTTGGCAAAGAATCCTCCATGGATACCCAACAAAATTTGGTTTTGGAACCATCGGCGGGCATGTCCCATTCTTTCCTTTGTTGTCCTGATGCGATCCCATAGTGATAAGCCAATGAAAAAATTGCAAAAATTTCGGTTTTTGAGTGTTAATTTTGAAGTAATATAAGCAATATCATGAACAATACCTTGGACAGATCATGCAGTGAGAGTTGCACACTTCTTTATTTATTGTTCAACACTCCGGATAATTTGGGCAAAATCCTTGAAAAGAAAAGGAGAGAGTACGGAACAAATATAATTTGCACAGAACCTGAGGGCATTTTTGGCACAAGAAATTTTCTAATTTCCTATTTTTCTTTCCAAAATTCTCAATGAAAATACCTTCGGTAGATATTATGGTTGCTGTGTTTTCAAAATTTGAATCTTAAAACTGAAAAAGGCCAAGAATGACATTATTTTGTACAAGGATGCTTTAAAGAACCCGGCTTTACGTTAATTTGGGCAGATGACACTTATTGTCCATATAATCATGACAACGTGACTTATTTGCCACCACAGAACAGTATGAGGACTGTAATTATAACCAAACATAATATTCAGATTAAAGTTATTTTTCCCAACCTATGTAGGGACCGAAAAAATTCAATTTCCCCGGACAAAAAATGCAAAAGTAATGTGTGGTCACCAAATACAGCTTAATTGTTCATTGTCTCAGACCCATGGGCATCACTATTCCTTTCAATTAAAAAGTAAACACGTAAAATGTATTACTCAAAATCAAATCTCCTAATTTGGTGTGGCTTGGCTCCACAAGTTCTGTTATAGTTGTTGGTGAGACAATTTTTATGGAATAAAGTTAGTAATTACTGAAAGTGGGATTGACTTGGTAATACTTTGGCATGACAAATGAGAAAGCTTCCCAAAACAGCCGTACACTCACTGAAGGTTTGTCACTTTGAACTTTTAATTTTTGTTATTCATAAACCTTGTGTTTCAAGCATATTGAGTTTTTATAATTCGAAATATTTTAAATTTCACAGCATACAAATACTGACATATAAATTCAAATATTATCTTTTCATAATTGAGAAATTAAAAAAAAAAAAAAAGCCGCTCAAAGGAAAAGGTAAATTGAGTAAACGACCTCCTCTTCGCCTGCATCCCCGTTTCATTACTTGACCTAAAAAACAAGAAGTGCGAAAGACCGTAAGACTTTTAAAGTGCAATTTTTGCAGTCATGCCGGAAGCGGAGGTCGATGAAAAGTATCGACCACTATTTGAAGCCATGGCGAAAGATGATTGGACAACTGTCAAGACAATCCTCCATAAAGATGACGAAGCAATGATGGCAAATGTTACGAATGAATCCCTTAACGCGCTCGAATATGCAGTTATGGCTGCACAAGATTAACATCACTTGGTCGAGAACCCGTCTCAAGTGCTTGCCCGGTAAATCTAAAGAATATAAAAATTCCATTTTTAGGACCGCCCTCTACGATGCTGTTCAGAAAGGAAGAATGATGATGGTAACGGTATTGGTAGAAACCGTTGATTCCAAATCTGATATTATGCCCCCCTGCCCTGTTACATGCTATTAGATATGCTCCTGTGCAAAAGAAGATTATCTAGGACCTGGCCAGGCAAACGACATCCGCCCCAGATATTAACACCATGAGGTGCCGTATTCTAGCCGGACATTTGGGTAGGATTTCGCACTTACTTATCTTATTTCATTTCCTTGATTGTTTGCTTTAATTAACTTTTTTGTTCTTGTGTCCCCAAAGAAATAAGCTTTTTTTTTAGCTCACCAATACTCCGATGTAGCCACATCCAAGGATAAGAAAGAACATAGCCTATTGGGAGACTTGGCAAAGATGAAGTCTTAGAGCAGCTAGAATCAATTTTTGGGAAAATTGTATTTACGAATGTAGTATTTCTTTCACTTCTTTTATTAGATATGCACAATTCGAGCAACTCTATTCAGATGGTATTCACTCTATTTGTTCCTATTTTTAGGTTTCCCCTCATGCTTCTGCAATACATCATTTGACAATTCCAAAGACATGAAGATGGCTCGAGGTCTTTTTGTTTATCTGATTAATATCTAAATTAAGGGACAAGGACTACATCTATGTATACAAATAAATATCTAAACGATGATGTATGCCGCAAACTAATATCTAATATAACGTCTGTGAAGTTAGCTGAGAAGTCTTACTCAATGTCACATTGCCAAAGAATAATCCGAAATTATTGGATTTCAAGTTATAGAGGTGGATTGATCCCAGTTTTTTTTCTAGTATATTCAAGCACTATTAAATTTAATTACATGCGCAATCTTCATTTCATGAGATTCACATGTATCCTTTTGTTCTCGATCAATTCCTAATTTGCGGACATGATTCTTCTATCCTCTTTGTAGTCGTCCAATTAGCACTTAAGTGGTTCAAGACATCACTTTGGAATCTCGCCACAAAATCAGGTACATGATATTGCCATGCTATCTGCAGAAAAAGACCTTATTTCATCCATGGGTAGAAATATCTACAAATTAAAGTGTCAATTGATATTTTCAATATATTCCTTTGAGATCATAGTTTTTATTAATATGGACTGGCTACCAAATTTGTATATTATGATATGACTCGATTCGATTCGATTCGATTCATAGTCTAAAAAATATGTATTTATTAGGTGAATTTGTATAAATTACCAATAGAAAAAAGACCTATTGATCTGACACTAAATCTACCCATTTTCCATTGAAAAAGGAGTTCTTTTTTTCTTATGACATTGTTTGTCATCGATAGATCCATCTCTTCTCCAATGCATGCATTTTAATTTTCAAGCCACATGAAGTTTACTTTCTCGATAAATATCTTAAATCTATCATTTTCTTCTTAACTACTATACATACATAAGAACTCGGCACAGATGTAAAAGCCTCTTCAACCTTTTGATTCTTTATGGCGGGAAAACTGTTTAATGTTTCGTGCAGCACCTTTCATCAAAAGGATTAGAGAAATGAAGTCGAGGCATGAATGCTCGGTTGAGATTGTAAACCTCGCTCTTAACGAGAAGAAGAAGGCTATGAGAACCTCAGAGATAGTCAAATTTTTAAAGGATTCAGGCATTGTCCATGACTCTGCATATAGCAGAATCCTTGAAATTGTGGAGTTATGTCTTGACCAATTTCCGGAATTGATGTGGGACTCCCGTTCCCCAGAAGAACTAATGAAAGAAATGGTGCTCGGACGACAAGTTGAGTTGTTTAGACTAGTGAACGCATACAACAGAGCCGTAAATTTGAGTAAACATAATATGTACGACGACCTGATGGAGGCAATAGTAGCATGGCAACCAGAATGTGTACCGGCAAATGTTCCTGAAGCAGTTGTTCTTATGCAGAGGGAATTTCGGTGGTTCAAGGTTGGTTTACTTTAGTTGTCTGCTACACTCAAGTGTTCTTCAATTTACTTACATTCACATTCATAGACGTCCTTTATTTTTCTGAAGGTACTGGAAGAAAGGAGCAATCCTTCTTTGAAAAGTGTGAAATTTAAGGTCGGGTCATCTTATATGTTTGCCACCCTTTTGTGCTCTTTAATTTATAATGACATTGATAGGCGTCCTTTATTTTTCTGAAGGTATTGGAAGATAAGAGCGATCATTCTTTTAAAATTCTGAAATTGGTGAAAACAGAAGAAAGGAATGGGAAAACATGTCGGGAAATTTTTGTAGAACAACGCAAAGATTTGCTCAAAGAAGCAGGGCAATGGATGAAGGATATATCATCTTTGTGGTCTCGTCGCAACTCTCATCATCACAATAGCTTTCACTGCGGCTTTGACAATACCTGGAGGCAACAACGGCAGTACGGAAATTTTGATCTTTATGAAGAAGGGTTCATTTTTTATATTTGCTGTTGCAGATGCTCTCGCTCTCTTCTTCTTTGTAACTGCCACCTTGATGTTCTTGGCTATCGTAACTCTATGCTACACAATTGAAGATATTCTCCAATCACTATCGAGAAAAATGATAATAGGCGTCACTTTTCTCTTCCTCTCTTTGGCCTTTATGTTGGTGGCATTCGGCTCTGCTCTTACAATCGTCCTAAGCGAATGATTGAAGTGGATTTACGTCCTACTTACTTTGCTGGCTGCCATCCCTACCTATTTCTTCTTAAACGTACAGTTTCCCTTGTATGTCGAGATGGTCGAAGACATCTACTGGCCTCGCCTCTATTGTCCGCTGAAGCTTAGGAAGAAAAGAGGGCGGGACTTTAATTTTGGAATCTTTTGGACCAAAGCGTCATGGGGATTCTACATTCCTCAACTTTGACGCATGTTACTTTGATGCTTCGTTTGATAAATGTAGCTGGATAATAGTAGTTGTCTTCTTTCACAACAAGTATGTTTTTATTTTATTTTATTTTGATGCCTGTTACTTTGATGCTTAGTTTGTGTTGAGTCATGATGGATCAATGAAAGTCCGGGGTGCGTTGTCGACAGGATAGCTGTAGTCTAATGTTACAAATCGGCAACTGAGAAAGGCAGTCGTCGTCGATGGGAGAAAATCAGTGAAAGCTAGAAATCGACATACGAGGAAGAGCCGCTCCCTGATTACGAGATCGATGGAAATTCAGAAGTAGAGACGAAGCCGAATTGATTAAAGATGAGAACATACGGTTATAAATTAATACAGTTGAGGCCTGGAAACTCGGGAGTTATTAGGATTTGGAATTTGAAAAATAACCACTCTTGACGGTTACAGTTGGCCAAGGAGGACAATTGTAAAGCATCCGACCAAGTAATAACACTTACTAAATTTTCTGCAATTTACTTATCAATTCTTTACTTGCAATTCTTTATTCTGTACTATTTTAGTTTCCATAGTTCGCTTCATACTTGTTGTTCTTGTCCAAGTCACCACACAACCCGGCTCACTTTAAAAAACCGAAAAATCTATCTTTTGGTAAACGCATTTCAACGAGAAACATTTTCGATGGAACATATTTTTGACATGTTTAATGGGACCATTGAGGTCAATTTGAATAAGTGCAAATGGTGAAAACGAGGAATCAAGAGCCTCGAAATGTCGCTGGCAAGGAGAGTCAATCCCCGCAACTAGTCAATGAGAGGCTTGCTCGATTAGAGTCATCATCCGCTAATGCGGTGGGAGATGACAAATATGATGAGAATTTAGCGAATATTCTACGAAATCTCACTACTGAAGAGAGGAGAGATTGGAGCCAAAGCTGGTGATAGTAGCGATTGTGAGAAGGATGTTTGAGGAACAAGGAAATGATTGGGCTAATCATGGTTAATCATCTCGCAAGAGTGCTTAAGCCCATGATAGTCAACATGGTGAACGAACTTGCTTCTAGGCCGGGATAGTCAAGACAGCCGTTTCCGGTGCCAGGAAGTCAAGGGGCAGCGAGGTATGTACCTTCGACCTCTTCTGTTCTTTAAACAATGTCGGTAATTTTGGCCAAACCGTACCACATTTCCATGCTCCAGGTCATTTCGGAGCTTGCGGATTGAGAGCGAGAGCAATTCGTTCGGTATTCCAAACTCGAATGTGATTTACTACAATGAGATGCTGTTCGATATGCAATCTTTGTAATTTTCAATTTTTTTATAATAACATTTTTTACATATATTTGAGGGAAAAAAAAAAGTATTTGCTCAATTTCAGAAAGTTTCGCCTTTAGAGATCCAAGATTTTTTTTTTTTTATCGAAAGATTTAGGAATTTACTTTTCTAATTTTATGCATTATTATTTTGATTGGATGGAAATTGTTTTTGATTGACTAATCATTTTCAGCGAACCAAATAGATGAAAGCCCGGACAACTAATTTTTGAAAAATATTTTCGTTCAAACAAACACAGGCAAAATCTTATCCAAATTGACCTCTTACAAATGATCTTCTCATCTTTATGTCTTTAGAGTCAATCTCGTGTCGCGTGCAAAGTCTTACTTGAGAGTAGCCAAAATAATAATAATAATAATGCTTTACGTGAACGCGCAAGATTATCGTTTACGGCTAGTTTGGGCAAAGTCAGGGTTTCTTAAACTAACTGGCGCTGCTCTTTCTTGACATTTTTCAATATTTTTCTTTTCCCGTTAGCGAAAGAAGATGATATGATAGAGCACCCAAGTGGAGTCCGTTTTAGGACAATGAGACAAGAAGTTCTTTGTCTCCAGAGTCATCTCGTGTGTGTTTTGTTGGATACCCCCATAGACTCGCAAAAGTGCTCCGAGATTAAGAGTGGCTCATGCCCTAAATTATTGGTAGTGGATGAATCGACTGAAACCTAACTGGTGACTAGGCATCTACCATTCAAACGTAACCTTGTTTTGGAAAAATCCTAACGTATTACATGGAGTGCCGATTTGGTGTCACGGACTCAATTAAATATCTCCATCTTCTTAAAGAATCGAGACAATTGAGGATACTTTATTTAATATATGATATTATATCGATACGTTATATGAAGAAGGAGCTAGACTCTTTGGTTTGGTGTGGACGAGACGTCCTGGATATTGAACCATTAACTTCAACTTCCTAGACATAGATTCCAATAAACGGACTTAGGTGATTTTATAAGAACAACTTATGGACAGGAATCCAACAATTGCGAGGCAATGTCACACGTTTCTCAGTGCAAATCAGAGGAGCAATTCCATGATTTTCTAGCGTGGTAGTGGTCAAAAGTCTCCCAACGCCGAAAGAAAAAAGAGGTGAAGAGAATGATCGGCCCTTGAGCAAATCTAATGGCGGTGAACGAAAATATTATGGATATATATTAAATACATTGTCACCTTAAGAGCTTTTTGCACATAAGTCTTAGAATGGAAATTTATATCTGTAGATTAAATAAAGTTACGTGGAGAAAATATAAATAGGTTATATGTCATTATCTAATTCTGCTTGTATGAACCTGCATTTAACAGAATAAAAAATCTGTCGAAATAGGATTCATGTTACATAATCTATCGGCACGAAAGTGTTTTCTACATAAGCAGACTCAAAATAGAAAAACTTATTTATGGATGAAACCTAGTCACTAAAAATGAAAACCGTATGTGTCAATATATGGAATAATTGTCTAAAAAGTTCTAAACTTATTGTAAGGCAACCAATTTGATCCAAAACCTTTCAATTGTGCCTTTCAATGGTGTTGATTCAGCCTTAAACATATTGCATAACAGCCAATTCAATCTTAATCCTTTCAAATATGCCAATTTAGTCATAAACTTTTTAATGATTTGACAATATAGTCATTTCGAGTAAGTTTAGCTAGAAATCATTGAAGAATCATATTGGTAAATCGTCAAAAAATTTAGAGCTAAATTGACACAACTGAAATGTTTATGATTGAATTGGTCACCATACAATAAGTTTACGACTTTTTGGATAATTTTTCCTTCATTCTATAGAACCTACTTATCTAAAAAAAAAAAAAGATTACTCCATTAGTACATTGAATAATATTACCATACAATATGTCATGCCCCGACCCAGGTCAACCCTCTTTCTCTTTGGTCATTTATTATGACGTCTCAAGATATGTCGCCAACCCATTCATTTTATCTTTTAATTATACACAAACGAAAGCGGAATTAACTCCACACAATCAATCACATCGATAGGAATAGCATAGAACACATCAACAAATATTTATATACATATATATTTACATCTACACACTAGCTTAACACTTCAGAAGCTTCACATTTGCATATCCACGATGTGGATTCCTTTCGGCTTGTCAAAAGGGGGTTTGGGTTAGTTTAGTACCTCTATCCTGCAAGGGCAACCTCAAAAAGTGATATCTCATATGCATCTAATATGCGTCCATGTTATAGTACTAGAGTTCAAGCTTGGGGTTCACCTCCTAATCCAGATCCGTCTCCGAGTCAATAATGGCACCATTGGGGGGGTGTCCACAACCATGGGGTCCCAAATGGCCCCTAAGGATCCCCCCGCTTGGCAGTCCGTCAAAACCCCCGTAGAGGGCTGAATAGCTCCCCTCCAAATCAAACATACCAAGCCATAAACTTATGGGGCACTAGGTTAGCTAGCCCCTCATCCACCCAAAAGGTGGACACATGCTTCTTGCAAACCACGTCCATCCCCTCGAGTGGATAGGGGGCCACTTAATTGTTGATGGCAGATAAATAGTAAAGTCTTTACTTTGCATTATCTATAAGTATGAAATGCACTACCCACCAAACAAAGCCCTGACACAATATCTAATATCCATATATATATATATATATATATATATATATATATATATATATATTACACACATGCACGCACACACATATATATCACCATGTGGGCACACAATTTTAGCAAGCATATGACAATCATGAATAATAATCCAGACATAATATTTTCACTTTCATGCACAACGCATTCACAGGAGTCTTACTCGCATCGGTGGTCTTCCGGCATAACCGGGTATCTTTCCGCCCTATTGAGTGTAGTAACATCTTGAATTCACTTGAAGACATCATTTCATTTAAGGAGTTTCATTCTAAAATCCATTAGCAAACAACATCCCATTGACGTGGGGGCATTCAAAATCTATCAGGCATAATCATACAAGTATGGAATCATTAATGTGATCACATGAGCACATTACCACTTAAGCCAATTTTTATCTTTCTTATTAGCCAATGCAAGAGTGTTTAATACTTATACATTATATACTAGAAATTTCTACACGCTAAAATGCCATAAAAAAATTCCACGTGATCACCAATTGGTTATTCATCAAACAAAATAATCATGTATTAACCTCATAGCATATAATATCACATCATGAGTTCATTTATCAACTTAGGACCTCACCTTTCAAACTAATATTTCACAAGCACTTATCACTTTTAAAATTTGAATTTAATAAATAATTATCACCTTGAAAATTGGAATTTAATAAGTACTTATTACCATTCACAATAGGTTATCACATGTACTTATCACTATTCATGATAAGTTATCACATGTACTTATCACTATTCATGATAACCTATCACTTGTACTTATCACTATTCACAATAATCTATCACTTAGCTTATCACTTATCAATGATAAGCAATCACTCTAATTCACTTATCATATAATCTAAGTATCATCAATCCTAGTCATAATCCTAATCCTAAACATAAACACCGCCCTAAATAAGGGTTAGGAAGTTACTCGCAGTTTGGTCTTCAAGTCTTGACGGTGAGCGGTGGCGGCGAGGCTCACGACTCATGGTGCTGGCTCAGTGAAGGGGTGATGGTGCGGTTAGCAGTGGCTCACAACGCAACAACAAAACGGCAACAACAATAGCAACGACGTCACGGCGATGAGGGCTCACGGCAAAGGACAACATGATGGTGGCGGCTTGGTAGTAAGGGTGGCTCGGCAAGGGCGTGAGGCAGCAAGGCACGGTGAGCAGCGCCAGCAAAAGAGTGTTGATTTGGTGTCATGGACTTGATTAAATGTCTCTTAAAGAATCGTAACCCCTGAGGACACTCGATTTGATGTATAATATTACATCAATAGGTTACGTGAAGAAGCTAGACTCTTCGGTTTGGTGTGGCCGAGATGTCCTTGAGATTGAACCATTAATTTCAATTTGCTAGACACAGATTCCGATGAAGGGACTTGGGAAATTTTCAAAATGAGAACTACTTATAGATAGGAATCAAACAATTGTGATGCAATGGCACCCCTTTATCAGTGCTAATCAAAATAGCAATTTCATGATTTTCTAGTGTGGGAGTGGCCAAAAGTCTCCCAATGGGGGAAAAAGAGGTGAAGAGAATGATTGGGCCCTTAAGCAAATCTAATGGCGGTGAACGAAGATATTATGGATTTATATATACATGCATCGTCATCATAAGAGCCTTTTTACAAAAAAAAAAAAAGTCTTAGAATGGAAATTTAAATCTGTCTATTACATAAAGTTACATGTAGAAAATATAGATAGGTTATGTGTCATTATCTAAATTATGCTTGTATGAACCTGCATTTTACAGAATAAAAGTCCATCAAATAGGATTCATATTACATATACTGTCAGCGTGAAAATCTTTTATACGTAAGCCTTCTCAAAATGAATTGACTTATTTATGTATTAAACCTACTTGTTGAAAATGATAACCGTACGTGTCATTCTATAAAACCTGCTTATATAAGAAATATTTACGCCGTCACTACATTGAATAAAAGTCGAGTGAAATATGCCTCTTGCAAAGCAGGAAATGGTGGGAGAAAAGAAAAGAATGTGACTATGAGTCAATTAATAGTTGCTTTAGTCTTTTTGAAAATAGGGAAATTGTCTCGAGCCCACCATTCTCTGCTCCCTCTGCCTGTTAGGATGTGGTTCATATTCACCATCAATTTTGTCGGGGTAGTGCCATGCAACTCTAGAGATTGAGCTTATCTTTTACTGATAATTTGAGCTTGGGCTTATTAGCTATTGAATATATAAATATTCTATTTAGATGTATATATTAACTTTTTTTTTTTATATTTGATTGATAGTTTGGACTTGAACTCATGAATAGCTACTAGACATATATATATATATATATATATATATATATATATATATATATATATATATATTAATATTTCTCTTGTAATTTGAGGAATGTAATAGAGTAGTATGAGGTGCTAATTATAGTTGAATCATCAGCTGGACGTATCCCTAGTCTAAGGATAAACCATGATAAAATCTTGCATCTCAAATTCTGTTTTTTAATTTTTACTCTCTCTATATATGTTTTTTTTTATTTTTTATTTTTGGTGATTGTGCGGCGAAATCTAACCTTGCCATGGTTGGCGACAATTCGCATAGGTGGACGAAACTCAAGAGACCCCAGCGAATGCAATGAGGCTGAGCGCCGGAGACGGCTGGGTGGAGTGCAGTGATAGAACCAGCAGAAAGGAAGGAAGAAAGAGGAGGTGAGCAGATTTTGGTTTTCTCTGATCCTTTTCTCTATTTTTTGTTATATTAGAGTTTATGTGCGGGCGACATTGAAGCTTGTAATCCACTAATCGTGAACTGATAGGAGGAAATTTTTCCGACCAAGGACGGAGGAAAACACATCCCTAGTAAAAATTAAATTGGCAAATGTTGTTGCGGAAACTAGCGAAGTACTGAAGTTGGACTTCTGGGTCGCCAGGTTGATCTAACTTGTTCTTTAGATATTCAAGCATAAGTAGCATAGACGGGCAAGACCTAATCTTAAGTTTCCCATGAAATTTTTCCTTGTTCGATACCATCAACTGCTCCCTGTTTTGGTAGTGCACCATATCTGCATTATAAAGTAAATCCAATGCCACTCTGAACCTTGGCCTGCAATTCCCTAACGGAAAACTAAAGAACAATAACCAAGTATTTTAAACAATGGTTAAAATGGTAATTTTCAAAGATCCACCTAAAAAATTGTGTTCTTATAAACTTCTCTACAATAGGCTATAAATTTAAAAGTCTTTGATTAAAATGCCCTTTCTCCTATGGCCGGAATAGTTACTGACCGGCTAAAAGTCTTTCTTTGAGACGACTTAACCACTCTAAATATATGTTTAAGATGATTTGGCTGTTTCAAACTTTTATTTGAAGCAGTATTTACTTTGAGTCTTTACTTAAAAAAATGAAGGTATTTTAATTTCTTATTTGAAACTTTCACAAGGTAAAAGGAATACCTCGTCGAAACCTGGCAAAAAAATATCCTCGCAGTTTATAAAATTTACTGGAGTGCCATTCCGTGGGAGTCGAAATGTTTTCAGACACTATTTGTCGATACCATGAAGCAAAGCTCAAAGATGTCTGTTTCTCTGTTATCCCTTCCGTCCGGATACCTTGTCTCCATCTCTTCCACATCTTTTCATGCGAGACACCTAGCAAGTGTCAAAATCCACGTCGGACACGACCCAGACTTTCCTCTTGAGGATATAAGCAATGACGTCACATGAACATTTTAGAAAACACAAGAGTGTCGCATCCTTGTGGGCGACGACCTTTAATAGCATCCCTTGACTTCGATGACATCTTTAAGTCGCCCCCATGTTGGGCCAAAAAGGGGTTGTCCTAAAGACGTCCTTGCGTGACACGTCTACGATTAAAAAAGAAAAGGTGCTCAATAATTTCATACATAATTTCACTTTTTCAGACATGTCTCTATCCCACAATTCACGTGAAAAACAGTCCATCTTTATTTTTATTTATTTTTAATTATGAGCTAACAGAGAGCAGTTGATGGTCTGGAACAAGGAAAAATTTCATGGGAAACTTAAGAGACGGTCTTGCCCGCCTATGCTAATTATGCTCGAATATCTAGTGAACAAGTTAGATCATCCTGGCGACCTAGAAGTCCAACTTCACTAGTTTCCGTACCTATATTTGGCAATTTAATTTTTACCGAGGACATGTTTGTCGGAAAAAAATTTCCTCCTATCAATTTACGATCGGTGGATTACAAACTTGAATGTTACCCACACATAAACTCTAATATAACAAAAATTAAAGAATAGGATCAGAGAAAGGCAAAATCTGCCCCATCTTATCTTTCTTCCCTTCTTTCTACTGGTTCAGCCATGGCCGCCGCACTATCACCGCACTCCACCCACCCATCCGGCGGTTGGCCTCATTGCATCCACCGGTGTCTCCAATGTGGGTCCATCCACCGTGAGCTAATCGTTGCCAACAACGGCAAGGGGAGCAGAGAAAGGCGGGCTCGAAAGGACACATATGTCAAACTTTGACAATTTCTCTATTTTCAAAAGACTAAAGGAACTATTAATTAACTCATATATTAAGCACTCATCATTAAAATGGACATTTAAGATATTGCAATCGGGATAATGAAATCAAAGGTACTGAACTTTTACCAATTATCTTTTCTTTTACCAAAAAGATTTCCATTCATTATC
The DNA here is from genome assembly GCA_019915205.1 of Eucalyptus rudis. Lineage (NCBI taxonomy): Eukaryota > Viridiplantae > Streptophyta > Magnoliopsida > Myrtales > Myrtaceae > Eucalyptus > Eucalyptus rudis. Next base: position 12,113,642 of record JAHMTN010000007.1, on the reverse strand, counting down.
AAAATGATACGTAATATAAAATCTCAAAAATCACAATAACAAGACAAGTCCACAGAGTTCCAAAACAAACCAAAAACTAGAAATCAAGGCATCGGCATAGGAATAATCACAAGCTCATCCTCCAAGAACAGTTCTGTGACGGCGATTATTCATCGAATCACATAGCATCATCAATGACTAACACATGTCGAGACCTCTTTATGTAGTTACAGCTTTGGTTTTCAGTGGTATGTGCCTGAGTTTGGCATTCTCAACACCATGATAATATGTTGAAAAAGCTCAGATATGATACCTGTGAAAGCAAGTTTTGTAGCCATTGTAAAGTGCTAAAACTTTAAACTAAAACACCTTGAACAAGTGCATATTTGACACCGATAAATGTAATTTTACCTAATCTTTTTCTTTTCTTTTCTTCCACCATCCCTAGCATTGCCAACGACGTTTTTCAATGAATGTACTGGCGGTGTAAAAACTTCTTTATATAAGCAGGTTTTATAGAATAATGCGAACAATTTTCATTTTTAGCAAGTAGGTTTAATCCCTAAATAGGTTTGTGCATTCTGAGATCGCTTATGTATAAAGAAAATTTTATATTGACAGCGTATGTAATGGAATCCCATTTCAATGGACTTTTATTATGTGAAAGGCCAATTCGCACAAGCAGGTTTGAGTCTAAATTGCACTAATTTGTCCTCATACAGAAGGTAAACTGACATCTTTAACTTTACCTTAAAAAATGAGAACATTGTCATCATCAATTAATAGATTTTTTCATATACACTTAGCTTAATGTGGGTATTATCAAAAGTTCAATATACCATCTCTGCATTATAAAGTAAATCCAATACCATTCTGAACTTTGGCCTGCAATTCCCTAACTGCAAACTCATGAACAATAACGATGTATTTTAGACAATGGTCAAAATGGTGATTTTGGAAAGTCCACCTGAAAATTGTGTTATTACAAACATCTCTACAATAAACTATAAATATAAATTGAAGATTTTCCATCCTCGGCCAATTTAAATTGATTTCTATAATAAAGTCTATTGCTCTTCTTCTTCCTTGATTAACTTTTTTCTTTTTTTCTATCTTTGCTCACCCGTATGCGTGGGCCCTCTTTCTCGTAGTGTTCTCACAATCCAGGTATCACTTGCATATAAATCTAACCAACAAAATTGAGTTACATTGCATAATTTAAATACTTCAAATCTTACTGATATGATTCTTCTCTCCTCCTTCATGATTGCACCACGTGAGTGGTTCAATATAACACTTTGGAACGCTGCCATAAAATCAGGGGTGCAAAATTGCGACCTTATTTAATCAAAGTGCAGGGATTTCTTAACCGAAGGTGTAAACGAAAATTTTCAGTACATATCCGGTTTCAGATTTGACAAAAGAATATGTCTTCTTGCCTAGGCCACATAGACATGAAAGGAAAAAGAACCAAAAAGGATACGTCTCTCTCACACCAAAAAATCGCCCTAGAAGTTCATAAAAATTACTGGGGTGACATTGTGAGGGAGTCGAAAAATGTTTTGAGGCTCTATTTGTGTGCGGTATATGTACCCAAAGCACAAATGTGAAACCTCTCTCTCTCTCTCTCTCTCTCTCTCTCTCTCTCACTCTTATCCCTCTCAATCTCTTCCATGTCCTTTCATGTTGACTTCGAGACACCTATCAAGTGTCGGAATCCATGTCAGGACATACGTACTTTTTATGAAAGGCAAGAGTGTGACATCCTCGTCAAGGAACCTTGGCAGCATTCTTGACTTCAATGACATCTTTAAGTCGTCCAACGCGAGGCCAAAAAGGACTTCTACGAAAGACGTCTTTATGTGACGTGTCCAATCGAGAAGATGAGGTATTCGATATTTTCATACATGATTGCACACTAGAATATGAACTAATTTCATCTATTAAGCCAGAGTTTAGGTCAAACTTAAGACCCCCATCTGAACTCTTATCCTCCCCCATTTCCCTAGCTATTTCAAGGATAACATAAATTGCCTTTTCAACTAGTTATTTTCCTTAGAAAAAATTGTGATGTTAAGCTTTCGAGAAGACCCATGTAAACCTAAACATATGTACAAAATTTATTGATTGAGAATGACAATGTTCTAATTTTATTAGATAAAGTCAAAGATATCAATGTATCTCTTTTACGAGAAGGCACGCATGCGCGATTCAAACTCAATTTATGTCCAAAAGATTTTTTGAATTGGCAAAGAGACAAAAAGCCCTTTGAAGTAGGATTTATTTTAAACAAATTGCCAGTTTAAAGGTCCTTTTTACACAGGTAGTCTCAAAATTAGAACATAAACCTATTTATGAAATAAATATACATCCTAAAAATAAAAACTGAATATGTAAAACCTACTTATGTGAAGAAATTTTGACAATGTTAGAGCACTAAACAAAAATCGACTGAAATATGTTGTTTGCAAAGAAGGGGATGGTGGAAGAAACGCATTACATGGAGCAATTGGAAATCACTTACCAACCAGACATCTGCTGTCCAAGAGAGATCTGATGTTCTGCAACTATTGTTGGACAAACAAATGTGATCAGGTAGCCCCAGTTGAACTTGATAAACAACAACAAACTGCTAAGAAGTTCACCCGATTATTGTATTCAACCTCTACAAAATTGGTTTTCTTTACATGATTTTTGTTCCTCTGCTCCATTCTTAAGAAAGATAAGAGGGAGTCTGGCATAATTTATGTTGGCTTGTTTCGAGAGTGTGCATCCTCTAACTGTACATTTGGTACCTTGAATGGCTTGTTTCTGAATGGTGATTTGGGAGAATTTTTTCGGTGGCGAAAAAGGCTTGAGACAGGGGACCGGTGGTTAAGAATACTTTTCTAGAATTCTTGCTAGATCAGTTGGTGGGAAGAGGTTATCTTCGCATCGTTGCGCCCTAAAGTAAAAAGCTCACTGACCATGCATCCAGTGATAGTAGTGTTTCTACTTTGAATGAGACCATGTCTATCTTTCGACAATCAGAAAGTCATTAAATTAACCTCGTCCCAACCTGGTGGACCGAAGATGATCTCTCCCTCCAAAAAAAATCACCCTCGAAGTTCATAAAAATTACTGGGGTGCCGTTGCGTGGAAGTCAAAATGTTTTAAGACTCTGTAGCAAAGCTTAAAGATGAAACCTGTCTCTCTCTTGTCCCTTCCATGCAGATGCCTTGTTTGTCTCTATATCTGTCTCATGCGAGACACCTCGCAAATGTCAATCTCGCAATGTCAAAATCCATGCTAGGATACGACCCAACTTTTCCTCTTTCCTTTCGATAATGGTTGTCCCTGTCTCTTCCATATCTTTTCACGCGAGACACCTCGCAAGTGTCAATCTCGCAATGTCAAAATCCATTCTAGGATACGACCCAACTTTTCCTCTTTCCTCTCGATAATGGTTGTCCCTATCTCTTCTATATCTTTTCATGCGAGACACCTCGCAGGTGTCAAAATCCATGCTAGGATACGACCCAACTTTTTCTCTTTCCTCTTGATAATGTTTGTCCCCATCTCTTTCATATCTTTTCATACGAGACACCTGGCAAGTGTCCAAATCCATGTCAGGATACGACCCAATTTTCCTCTTGATGATGATGATGTAAGCAATGACGCGACACGAACCTAGGAGACGAAGTAAGAACGTCACATCCTTGTGGGGGCAGCATCCTTGACTTCAAGGACATCTTTAAGTCGCCCAATTCGAGGCCAGAAGGGGTTGCACAAAAGACGTCGTTGCATGACACGTGTACAATTAGAGAAGATAAGGTCCCAATAATTTCCATACATAATTGCATTTGTTCAAACATGGCTTTGTCTCACGATGCACGTGAAAAACGTTCCATCTTTATTTTTATTTTTTTAATTATGAGCTAATTTCATTACTTAACTTTCCCATCTAAATTTGTACCCTCTCCATTTTCCTTGCTATTTGAAAGATAACATAGATTCCATGTTCAGTCGTTGGACTGTGGTCAGCGAGGGCGAGCCTCGCCATTAGCCAACAAGGCTAACCTCACGTTGCCCTTTTCTCTGGGCGGCGGCAACTGGCCGATGGAAGAAGGAAAAAAGAGGAAAAAAAATTAAAAAATTAATTAAAAAATTGTCAACATTAGCATCAGCTGAACGGTTGGCATCAATTGGTGTCTATGTCAACATCGACTGCCTAAAATTGATTTAATTGACTAAATTGACACAAATACAAAAGGTTTAAAATTAAATTGATAAAAAAATATTATAATTGAATTGATACAATTATAATAGATTTAAGGCTTGCTTAATAATTTTTTTTCCCACGCCTTTGCTACAGTCGAAAGGCCTCTAGCACTGTAATTTTGCCGTACTGGTTCGACGCAATGACAAGCTTATAATCGAATTGCAGACAACACGCATTGATCATACGGCTAGTATGAAAACACTAGAATCAGATGGCGTTAAGATTAAACAAAAGAAAAGAGACAATAAAGGAGTGGACCTCTGTCCAAATCTAATAGGAGAAGTAAATAAACAATTAACAATTAATGATGACCGCATAATTGTGATGAGAAGTTATAATCCAAGATATTTCTTGCCTGAGAACGAGTTCAGTGGATCAAATGCATCACAATGGTTTGATTTTGTGAGATTCATTCACATAACGATTGTGAATTTTTGTGATTCACCAAATTTAAAGGATCTGATTTCAGACGATAAATTTCTTATTACGTGATCTATAAATTACATGGATGAAGACTACTTGAACTATTAATTATGTGGGTTCTATTGAAAAACCTATGTAATTAAGTGTTTCATGTATTTTCGCAAGGTTATGGTCGTCAGAAACGCAATGGTTTCACTTAGTTATTAAAGTCCAATTGAGGATGATTGATGGCTAATTAAATTGTTACATATGTCTTTGAGTCAAAAGTAAATGGACTCAAGGACTCTGTAAAATTTGAAATACTTAATGACACAAAAATAATATATTGGAGACAAAAAGGAATTTGCATGAAATTTTATTGAACTACAGTAGATGGCTTACATTGGAGCTACAAAGATAGTTATTTAAATCGTTAGCACTACATAAAAACATTCCTCCTAGAGTAGCTGTTAATACAAATAAGAGAAACTTTGTGAAAGCCATTCCTGTACGGTCTCTATCGGCCCTGCTTAAAGAACCAAATATAAAACCTCATACACCTTAAAGTTTTTTTTTTTTTTTGGTAAGGTTTTTATTTTTATTTTTATTTTTATTTTATTATTATTTTTTGGTAAGGAATACACCTTAAAGATCATAGGGAGAAAAGAGAATTTTTGGAGGTCCTTATACTCATTGTAAGCCTAGCATTGAATATACTAGGTATTCACCTTATCAATATCTCAAATCAAGGATAGGTTCTATATAGTGGATTTACATCTTTCATTAATGGAAATTTTTTGATGTAGTAAGTAATAGCTCTGGTTATTCGCTGTTAAAAAATTCTTGTTTAGGTAGTTCATACCATCCATACATAGTGTTTTAATATAAGATTTCAATTCTTTTGTGTTTCAGCAGTGGCAATTCTAGACACTAATACAATTAGATTTGCTCTTCATAGACAAACTTGGGATTTGCGATCCTAGGTAAGATCGGTTCAAGATCATGAGATTCTGTTCTATCAGATAGAAAGGGCTGTTGCACAAAACATACTTCTAAGTAATTGCCCCATAAATCCTATATCCATTTATATGAATAAGAAAGGGCTTGCTTAAGAATAAGAAAGAGGAATCTCATGTACATATCATGGAATAAGTTTTGATCCTATTCATGGGGATTCCATAAATATTCCATACCAAAAATAGAAAGTTCGAACCAATTGGAATTTTTTTGGAGATTGAATGTAGTTACTAATTCATCCATAATAGAGTCCGACCATAACGACCGAATTTATTATGTTCATGCATAAAGATACTGGATTCCCTAGTAGAAAAGATTTCAAAATCATCCCAAAGGCTATCTTAGGCCATGTCGTTGACGCCTTGGGAGTACCTATTAATGAAAGAGGGGCTCTAAGTGATCATGAAGGAAGGTGTATCGAAGTGAAAGCCCTAGGATTATTGAACGTAAATCTGTGCATGAGCCTATGCAAACAGGCTTAAAAGCGGTAGATAGCCTGGTTCACAATCTTGCTGAGCATGTTTGCTCGATGATTGAAGTTGAACATAAACCGCTAGCGGAGATGATTGGAGAGCGTAGAGAAAGTAAAAAGCTGACAAAACACAAATGGAAAAGCTTTTATATAAAACTTGCTTGTTTACATCACTAATGCACAGAAGAGAAGCCTGTTGAAATAACATTTATGCTACGCAAATTGTCAGTATAAAACTCTTTTTTACACAGAGTCTTAAAATAAAAACATTAACCTGTTTATGGGATAAATCTACATGCTAAAAAAAATTATATAAGTTCGTACTATTAAACTTATTTTTTTTAAAGAAAATTTTACACCGCCAGTACACAGAATAAAAAAACCATTAAAATATGTTGTTTGCAAGGAGGGAGATGGTGGAAGGAAACAAAAAGGATAATTATATGAAATTACACTTATATCTTTTTCATTAAATTTTCCAAATTTACACTATTGTAAATTAAAGGAATTTCCATAAAAATTTTAAGGTCATAAATTTGGATATATTATATATATCCACAAGTCGATGTATAAAAAGGGAAGATCCAAGAGATCAGAAAATAACTTCGAATTGACCCACGTAAAAATACTTCTCTGCGTCAGATTTTTTTCATGCCTGCGAGACTGTAGCATTCGATCCCTAGGATCATGCCTAGCAGAGGCTCTTGATGGGTTAGGACTCAACTCTTGATCATTGGAGTCATTGGCTTCGGAATCCTAATGACCAGCCACATTACTAGTAATCCGGTGAGACATCGTATTCCCCTTTCGTGGTCACATAAAAAAAGAGTCGCGCGTAAATTTTGCCACGTCCTGATTGCCAAAAACTCAATGAATTAATTTGTAAATAAAGTCCAGTGGAGCACTATTGATGGCCAGTTAAATCATTAAATATGACATCGAATAAAAAGTAAATGAATTTAATATGCCTGGAAACCTAAAAAACTTAACAAAATTCGAATTACTAATTAATGCGCAAATAGTAGATTGGAAACAATTAAGAATTTGCAAGAAATTTTATTAAATTATAACATATAGCTTACATTCTTGGAGGCTATGTTTGCGCTATGACCAAACTTGAACCTAAACTGCTAATGAAGATGATTGAAGTGTGTAGAGAAATTAAAAAGCTTACAAAACACGACTGGAATAAATCAGGATGAGTGCACAAATTAGAACACCTAATACAATTCGAAATTCAAATTCAAACTTAGGTAAAATCTTATCCAATATTCATATCTTTAGAGTCAATCTCATGTCGCGTGCAAACTCTTACTTGAGAGGAGCAAAAAATTTAATGCTATATGTGAACACTTAACATTATTGTCTACGGCTAGTTTGGGCAAAGTTAAGGTTTCTTTAAACATGCGCTGCTCTTTCTTGACATGTTGATGTTTTTCTTTTCCCATTGGCGAAAGAAGTTGATATGATAGGGCATCTAAGGGCGTGAATGATAATTATTCTGGCCATAAATTGATTTCTGGAACAGAAATAGATTTTTCTATTTTTATTCTTGGATGAGTTTCTTAACAAAAATACGCATTTGCTAATGATATAAATTTATATTCTCAAAATAGAAATTCGTTTGATAATAACACAAAATTTCTCTTTCTTGGGCGACGATAAGTAGCCGGTGACCCCTAGCGGTGACAGTAGATGATGGCCGGTGGCCACTGGTGGCTATCGGCGGCGGTGGCGGCGGCGGTAGCGGCAGTTGGTGGGGGGCAATGGCGACTGGCAGCGATCAGCAGTGGCAGGTGGTTGACAGGTGGGCGGCCGGCCAGTAGTGAAGATTAGCGATGATAAGAGTTTTTATTTCTCATTTATGTTCCAGAAACAGAGAAGTAGAAAATCTTTACTTCTTATTTCTATGTAAACCTATTTCTAAACTGAAAATTTGTTGCAAAAATAGAAAAATAAAATTGTGTTGCCAAACGGATTTTTGTTCCAGAAATAAGTTTAGAATAGAAAAATAGTTTTGAAATAAAAATAAAATGGTTATCATGCGCGTCCTAAGTTGAGTTCATTTTAGAACAATGAGACGAGATGTTCTTTTTCTCATGAGTCATGCCGTATCGTGATAGCATCGCATGTATGTTGGATGGATTCCCCATGGACTTCCAGGAGTCCTCGGAGATAAAGAGTAGATCAACCCTAAATTATCGGTGGTGAATAGATTGACTTATGTACTCGGCATCCACGATTCATACGTGGATTTGTTTTGGAAATATACTAACGTATTTACTTGGTGGGCCAATTCGGGGCAATTATATATCTTTATCTTCTTAAAGAATCGAAGCAATCAAGATGCTCAGTTTGATGTATGATATCATATCGATACGTCACGTGAAGTAGGAGTTCTTTCGTTTGATGTGGCCGAGACTTCCTTTGAGATTGATCTATTAATTTCAATTTGCTAGATAGAATTGACTCCAATGTATGGGCTCGGTAGGTATTAAGATGAGAACAACTTATGGATGGGAATCCAACGATTGCGATGCGATGCCACGGCTTTTGACACTGAGCATCAATGATTGCTTCGAAGAAAATTTGACACCCCCATTTTACAGAATAAAAGTCTATCGAAGTAGGATTCACATTACATACTTTGTCAAGGTAATTTTTTTTTTTTTTTTAACATAAGCAGTCTCAAAATGGAAAAACCTATTATTGATTAAATTTACTCTGTACTTGCTAAAAATGAATCATTCTATAAAACCGCCGAATAAAAGCCAATGAAATGTGTCGTTTGCAAAGCAGGGGATGGGGAAGAAAATAAAGAACATTATTATGTCAAATTACACTTGTGACCCCAAGTAACTAATTGATAAAAAATATATATAATTTCGGAATCCAATTGATTAAAAAAAATGATCACGGAGGAAAGATAACTGGTAAAAGTTCTGCACCTTTGGTTTCTTTATCCCGATTGCAATATCTTATATGTCCATTGTAATGATGATGCTTAATATATGAGTTAATTAATAGGTCCTTTAGTCTTTTGGAATATCCTCAATCTACACCACGTAAGGTTAACTTCTGCCAAGAGGAGAATAAGAGTTGACAAAGAGTCAATCGCCACATACCAATGGTCTTCTAAATCTCCTTTTCTGTCTTTCCTCTTGCATGACATGTATACAATTCGAGAAGAGTCTTCAACAATTTCATACATGATTTCAAACTTTCAAACGTGCTCACGTCTCACGGTGCAGCTGAAGAACGTTTCCGCTTTGTTTTTACTAATTCCATTGATATTCAGAAACATGCAGAAACAAAAATCAATTATGTGTCATTATCTAAAACATGCTTGTGCAAATCGGCCTTTTACATGATAAAAATCAGTCAAAATAGGATCCACGTTACTTATGTTGTAAGTGTAAAAGTATTTTATACAAAGCAGTCTCAAAATGGAAAACCCTATTTATGGATTAAACCTCCTTGCTAAAAATGAAAATCGTATGGGTCATTCTATGAAACCTGATTATATAAAGAAAATAAAGTCCATTGAAATATGCTGTTTGCAAAGCAGGGGATCATGGAAGAAGAGAAAAAAAAATGATTATTCGAAATTGCACTTGTATCTTCTTTGAGTAAATTTTCCAAATTTACACTTTTGTAATCAAAATGAATTCCCATAAAATTTCTGGTGTCGTAAATTTTGGAAAAGAAGTCGTCATTCAGTAAAAAGAGAACGGTACATCATCTGCGGCTGGTTTATATGTATAAACAGAGAAAATCCATGACAACACAAGTTGACTTAAACTTCACTATAAGCTGCGAAAGCACAATCCAAGATCTCTGTAACTAGAATCAAGAACACATATATAATCAAGTAAAGAGATTTGTTCCATCATTCTCAATAATCCAAACTCAAGAGCTTCTCCTCTATTGTCCTATGTATCACTAGCTCAATGAAATTGTCCCTCCCCTTTAGCGTTTAGTAAATGCTCCTTATGTGAGGATAATTTGTGCTCGGGTTAGAGGAAGGACTTGAGCACTATTTATAGTATTTTTAGCTAGGCCCTCTCATCACAGGCCATGCTCAATTCAGTCCATATTAGCCATTCCCATAGTAGATTAATTAAGAAACATTCTATCTCACATTATAAGATAACTTCCATAATACAATAAATTATAATATCAATTAATGTAACCAACATCAGAAAAACTCTTACATCCATGTCTTTATCCATGTGAAAGGTATACTTCTCTGCTTTAAATTTGAAAAGAGGCAAGAGTTTCCGGTCCTTCTGGTGAGGAACTTCGGCAACATTCTCCACTCCAATGACATCTCCAGTCAAGAAAATATTTAGTATATTTAATGTGCCATGTAGGATATATAACAAACCATCTAAGTAACAACATGTGGCAATAATGGCCCCACTTTATGATATTTTCTCTCCTTCGTTGCCCCTTGTCTTCCTATCTTCTTTCATGGTTCCTTTGTTCCTCTCTCTTCTCTTTTACTTTCTCGCCTTGAATATTTTCTCCTTGCCGTTACCCTCTCCCTCTCACCCACTTTTCACCATCTTCTTCTTGTGGTACACATACTAGAAGCATAGCATCAACCCACAATGCAGAAGCAGAGCTTCATTTTTGTTTCTCCTATTATTTTTGAGGCCACAATCTCTGCAATGTGGCCACGAGCGATGGCTCCAGATTTGGCCAAACATCCAAATCAAGCCGCCCTTTCCGACATTGCTCGATGCCAACGACAGCCATGGACATGGATGAGCGTTGTCCATGGTTGGCCGCGAGTGTTGTCCATGGCTGACATCCATGGTGGATGGGAAAGATGGATACCCAAGGGATCAATTGTTGGTATTTGGTTCGATAAACAAGAATACATGCGTAGGTAAATAAGACTCAAAGTCTTATTGTAGTGGAAGTAAAAACACCCGTACACGTATTTCTGTTGGATTGTTTGTGCATTTTTAATAAAAGCACTTGGAAGTGATAAGGAGCTAATCACATTACCCTTGTACTGTGCTCCAAAAATTTTGGTTTTGACCTTCTTTAGATTATGACTATGAATGTCTGATGTCCTTGTATAGTTAGTTCTGGCATTTTTCAGATTCTGACTATGAACGTTTGATCGCCTAGTAACACTGACTCTAACGTTCTTGGAATTCTAACCATGAACGTCTGATGTCTTTAGGTAATATTGGTTCTCATGTTCCTTAGATCCAGACCACAAACATTTGATCTCCTTGTATTGCAAGTCTTGACGTTCTTCAGATCCAGCCCCATCATGTCGAGCCTCTAGTTCAAACATACCACCAATATCTCAAGTTGAATGGTAGAAAGAAATTGAGAGATCTCACCACTACAATTGTGCTAGCAAATGCTTTCATGTGTGAATGACTTAGTTGATTATTATCAACACTCTCAATTGTCGATTGTCGATCGTCGATCATTTTGTGATCTGCTCTCTCAAATGTCTTTTTATAACCAGTCTCAGATCACATTTAAATCGACCCATTAACTCTAAAACCGTTTCAGAGAATTAATTTGATCGTGAAGTCTGATGAATGTAACTTCTAAGACCATTTCAAACACTAATTCAGGCATTGATTTTGAAAACGTTATAGAGCATTATTCCAGGCATTAATTTGTAACCGTTACAAGACTTTATTCTGGGCATTAACTTTATAACCATTACTAATATTTAATTTTACCATTACATCTGAAACCGTTGTAGAACATTAATTGGTCATTTGAGTCTAAAACTGTTTTAGATCATTAAACTATCCATTGATTTTGAAACCATTTTAGATCATTAATGTGACCGTTAAGTCTGAAACCATTTCAGAAAATTAATGTGAATGTTAAATCCGAAACCATTTTAGATCTTTAATTTAACCGTTAAGTTTGAAATTGTTTTAGATATTAATTTGGTTATTGATTTTGAACTCACTTCAAATCATTAATGATGTCATTGATTCTGAACTCACTTCAGATCATTAATGTGGCTATTAATTCTGAACTCACTTCGGATTATTAATTTGGTCATTGAATCTAAACCCACTTCATATTTTTGATTCGGCCGTAAAGTCTAAAACCTACTTCAAATCTTTGTAAAGTTTGAAGCTCCTTTCATATCTTTGTAAAGTCTGAAGTCCTTTTCAGATCTTTTATTTTTAGCTCGACTCAATCTGATAGCTCAACTGCAAGCACATTTGCAATATTGTGTCTCTTGTTCAAACATTATTCTAATTAGTTATGGTGTGTGACATCCCTAGGTTTACCATTGAGTTGGCAGTAAGACTTGTGCTAACACATTAGCACAACTAAGAGAACTAATTGTTCAGATCAATCTTTTGTTCATATAAACCATTAGTGACATCTAGCAATATGTCATAACTATTCAGACAGTGTAAATATTTCAAAAACATAATGAACCTATCAGCTTTGGTGACTGTGTAATTCGATCATTTTCTCTCACCATGTCCCGATCAAACAAAGATCATTGAATTCTTGGTCAAGCCATCAATTCGATCATATGCCCAAATCTAATTGACATGTACCCCGATCGAGGATTTCAATACAAAATCACGATTAGATTGTATATGACATCAAATCTTATATATTTATATATAATAAGAAGACAAATTCCATATTGCACACGCATGTGCCTTCATATGTGAACAAACTATAATAATCAAGTACATAGATGGTTTGATGAAGCGTCAATATGTGTACTTATGAACCACAACCATCCAACATTAAAGTCAATATCGTGCCTTAGGTCTAAGGATCTTACACTAGACCAAAGCATTAATGATTAGTCAGTGACCCCGTTAAAAGCTTCCATGTTCCTAATCGTTCTATTAATGTTACGTTCAGTAAACTTATCTGAGATAAGCACATGTGTTCTAATTCAGATATCACAATACCCAAGAAGGGTTAACTATTACACATATATCTTATTATGTTAACTTATATTACAACCCAATACAATATCTTATATAGCACATAAAACACATAAGACTTGGGAAGGGTTAACGCAACCTATCTCTCATATTATTCTTGCCCAAAAGATTGCATGCGTAAATGACAAACCATCCACTCAGAAGTTGATGGTCTCAAGCATCACCTCATCCCTTCCACCGTCACGTACAAATGGACCATCCCACACACTGAAAAATAAGGAGTGAGCTAAAGCTCAGTAAATAAATTCCTAGGTCTAAAGTAAGAGATCATCTTAATACTTAACCTTGCACAAATCAAACAATCAAACAACATGAGCTCAAGACTGGATGATCATGCATATACAAGTTCTCTTTTCTTTCTATCATGACATGCCAATAAGATCCATCAAACAAAATTATAGGTTCATTCACTCAAAGGCAAATGGATGGCATATAATATGTGCACCAATATCACCTAGTAACTCACTACCATGCACATAATTAAGCATAGGCAAGTTCATCCTTGTCATACATTTCACCACCATATGTTCCATACTCGTCATGAAGCTTACCTACATATATAGGCAAGTTTGTACTTGTCATGAATTTCACCCGTACTCATAGGTGAATTCATACAGGTCATGAAGCTCATTAATATTCAAATGAATGAGTTCATATGGGTCATGAAGCTCACCAACACTTGCATAAGTGACTTTGTACTGGTCATGAAGCTCATTAATATCCAAATGAGTTCATATAGGTCATGAAACTCACCAATACTTTATACAGGTGACTTCACACTAGTCATGAAGCTCAAACATAGATGAGTTCATACTTGTCATGCGTTTCAACATGTATACCTTCATTTTTAATAAATTAGTGCATGTATAACCTATTTCTTATTTGGTCTCACGTCCATCAACAATCCACTTCCATTTCACAACACATTTTCATATATATCCTTACCTCATTCTTTCATTGATCGCATTCGTCATTAGTGATAACCATACACTTACTTCTCACTTGTTACTTATACAAACACATTCAATACTCAATGTTTAGCATGCTTAATAATCAATCTGAGCAGCAAATAATGATTATGAATGAAATGTCTGAACATGGAGGAATGGTTTTTGAACTAGAAAGTCTGAAGTATATAAGAAAGTGATCCTCAACGGAAAATTTGAAGTATAAGGAAGTGATTTAGAACATAAAGTCTGAAACACATACATAAGCGATTATGAATCGGAAAGTCTAAAACATAAGGAGGTAATTTAGAAAGAAGGTATGAAACACAAAGAAGTGATTCTGAACAGAAAAGTCTGAAACATAAGGAAGTGATTCAGAACATAAAGTTTGAAACACATAGAAGTGACTCTGAAAAGGAAAATTTGATCGTAAGGGAAATGGTTTTGATTGGGAAAGTCTAACATAAAGAAATGGTTCTGATAGTGAATTAGACTTAGAAACGAAATCATATGTTAAAAGCAGGGAAGTACACTAAAAGTGTCAAAAGTTGTGTATGGCGCTTATTTTGGTGCCAAAAGTTTCTATCGGATCACTTAAATGCCAAATCGAAGAAAAAACGACCACTTTAGTGCCATCGGCGAGAGATTCTGGCCAAATTAATTACGTGAATTTTATATTTTAAAAAAAAGTTGTTGTGCCTTTTAAACGACGTCGTTTTCCATCATCCTTAAGAAATGACGTCGTTTTGCTGTCATACGTGGACAACCTCACAAAAATTATGTCATATAGCTCATATGGGGACTGAAATTAGGGTTCTTTATCCAATCCTCACCCAACGCCAACTGCTATCGCTCGGTCATCGTCGTTCGCTTGCCGTCGCTCAACCACCATTGCTCAGGTAGTATCGTAGTTGCTCAACTAGGTGAGAGAGGAGAGACTAAGGTTGTTGCTCAGGCAAGAAGTGGTGGGAAGAATAGGAGGCAATGGTGAAGGAGGAGGACGAAGAAGGGGGGTCGAAGGTGCCATTGCTGGTGCCTCTGCTAATGTCGCTGCTAGTGTTGTTCTTCGGGGAAGAAGACAAGGAGGAAGCCCATGCCTTCTCTCTCTCTCTCTCTCTCTCTCTCTCTCTCTCTCTCAATTTGGGGATTTAGGGTTCTTACTTGGGGGAAAGACGCCAAATGGCGTCGTTTTGTTGTTGGATGCTAACTGTACT
Organism: Eucalyptus rudis; assembly: GCA_019915205.1. Lineage (NCBI taxonomy): Eukaryota > Viridiplantae > Streptophyta > Magnoliopsida > Myrtales > Myrtaceae > Eucalyptus > Eucalyptus rudis. The sequence goes on along the minus strand of JAHMTN010000007.1, from coordinate 12,098,379 downwards.
CTCTGACAAGCCACGTCAACTTAAAAAATTAATAAAAAAGTGTCACGTTGGATTTTCGACCAATTAGATCGGAGTTGGCACTAAAATGATCGTTTTTCAAATTTGTTGGCACTTAAGTGATCCAAAATAAGCTTTTGGTACCAAAGTGAGCATCGTACATGACTTTTGGCACTTCTAGTGTACTTAACCTTGTTGAAAGCGAATCAAACTAAATGAGCACATCAAACTTTGAAAGTAAAATCATAATTAGAGAGCACATCAGACTTAGAAGCGAATCAGACTTTGAAAACATGTTAGGATGTATCAGACTTAAAGAATGTATCATATCAAAACGACAAGGATTCAGATGGCCTATCAGACTCAAAAGCGAATTGGACTCAGAGAAAATCAGACTTAGAAAGCATTAGGAATATAAGCGAATCAGATTTTAACTAATTAAACTCCAAAGAATGAATGAACATATTCTGACCAAGTAAACTATAATAGAACGAATGAACCGATTCTGACCAAATAAATTCTAATAGAACGATTGAGCAGATTCCGACTAAATAAACTCCGATAGAACAAATGAACATATTCTGATAAAGTAAACTCCGATAGAATGAATGAACAGATTTTGACCAAATAAATTATGATAGAGTGATTAAACAGATTCTGACCAAGTAAACTCTGATAGAATAAATGAACAAATTCTGACAAAGTAAACTTTGATAGAATAAATGAATAGATTGTGACCAAGTAAATTTTGATAGAACGATTGAATAGATTATGACCAAATGAACTCTGATAGAACAAATAAATAGATTTTGACAAAGTAAACTTTAATAGAATGAATGAACAAATTTCGATCAAGTAAACTCTGATAGAATGATTGAATAGATTTTGCCAAGTAAAATTTGATAGAACAAATGAATAGATTTTGATTTAGCATTTCCACTAACCAATTGCACCGCACTTTAAGAAAACTGACCACACGCCTTCTAAACATACACAAGATGAATAAGGCAAATCCAACAATCACCACGTTATTACATATCAAAATTACACATCTCGACCAACCAATCAGATCCAAAGTGCTACATGTTACCACCTCCCTTGGAAATTACTAGGTGTGTAAACATCTATACAAATCATATAGACACACCATTATTGAATAAAGTCATACAACAACCAACCAAGTCAGGAGTACTTAGTGGATCAACCCACCCAACTTAGCAACTAGGGTTTTCACTTACCTTGAAAGCAACTTAAATTTTAGAATCTAAGTCACTTTCAAACAAAATAAACACAACTGAAAATAATAAAGCTCGATTTTCAAAAACAATAGAATCCTTTGGTTAAAAGTATTAGAAGTTTATGATTTACCTTGTCTAAACTAGAACCAGGAAAAAAATCTTGGCATCTATAAAGTGGGACCATTATTTGTCTTTTTTTGAAAGTGAAAGATTGGAGAGAAAGAAGAGGGAGTTGATGATCGGTGGTCTTTGAGGATTCCTTCTACATGGCGTAAGAATTTGTAGGAGAAAGAAAGGGAGTAACTAAGGTTAAATTCATAATCTCCTTGGGTTAAGTTGCCAAGTATTCCAATAAATAAACTTCGAGTGTCCCATATGAATCTAGCTAGTAAACAAGTGGTCCAATGAAATGTTGACATGAGAAGATATTTTGGAAGGGGTGAGATTAGACTTCTTCTCATTGAGCCAAATAAGGGCATGAGTCATCGATGTATTAATGAGCATATGTTAAGATTGATGATCTCATACATGATGTCATGGTGGTTAAATGCAATGAATCAAATTGACGCACGTGCTTAAAAATCTTGATAGAAAAATGGAAAGTGGCGAGTAGGTGGAGAAATAATAGTGATTTAGGAAATCAGATTTTCGTTCAAAACATTTGATTCGTTTAGAACACTTGATAAACTGAAAATATTTTTGTTATAACATTTGATTTTATACGTTCGAAAGTTTGAAAACATTCTCCTTTTGAACATTTGATTTTTGAACATTCATAAATCTGAAAACATTTTAGTTCGGAACATTTGATGTGGAACCCTCATAAATTCGAAAACATTTTCTCTCGGAATACCTAATGTTGAATACTCGTAAATTTGAAAACATTTAAATGCACTAAAATAATATATGAAAGATACATAAATTAGGAAAATCCCAAAATAATAAATTTAAAACTCGAATATCTTCAAACATAAAGTTCTAAACATACTGGCTTAATTCTACCAATGATTTGGCGGTGAATTCAACATTGTTGCTTCACACAACCAACTCACACATCCAAATCTATCAACTTTATTCAATCCCTTTGACTCCTAGTGATCTAGTTGAGGAAATTATCCTAAATAATAATATTGGCTATAGCGGAAAATCCATATGTCACACATTGTATTTTGCATTTCCGTCTCACAAACCACTAGCATACCATGTAACTTAGTAAGAGTTTTCTTCATCTTATGCATGTGGAAGTTTTGGACAAATCTAGAGAAGAACTTAGACAAAGATTGGAATATTAGATCCATGGCTAATTCATTATTCATAATAAGATTTAGCCTGGCTAACTCCTCAATGTGCCAAATCATCTTCAGAACATTATCATTAACTAATGATCTGTCAGCCACTCTAATATGGTACAATCCATTAGATATCTCATATCTAGTGATTTGACCATTCTCATAAATAAAAAAAATGTTTCAGATGCACGATGATTGAGTAAGCACTTTCCATGTTCTCATACTTCTTCTGAAACTCATTATTCATAGAAGCAAGCATATATGACCTAACTTTTAGGTTATCTTTGTGCCACTTTCCATAAGTTTCTCATTCTTCTTGGGTACCACCTGAAAAGCCTCCTAGCAAGTTCTAATCAAGCACATATCAATTTTCTCGGAATTGAAAAACAATTCTCAAATTCCTTTACTCAATCAGTATAGTTGGGTCCCGTTAGACAAATTTTTTTTTAACAAGAATAGAAGCAAGTGGGCTTGTCATAACCATTTTCAAAGTTTTAAAATTATTTGTGTAGAAAAATAAATTATTAGCCATTGACTTTCAACAAATATTTCATTTTGGCCTTTGAATGAAATATTATACCACTATTCTTTTTGGATTCCATACTCTTTAGGGTGGGAATTGGTAATCTTCATTGGGAAAAGATCACTAGTGGGGCTTGAAGTGTCACCAGTTTATAATCCACCTCACCTAATAGTTATTGGTGTCCTATGAACTTAGTGAGTGGATCACATGTAAGTCTTAATCATAGTTCGGCCTATAGATCATGAAAGCCTCACCTTCTGGTTATTGGCTTCATGATCATAGTTAAGTCCATCCCATCATTTCATGCAAGTATTTAAAACACAAATGATTTATCACCTAACAGTTATTGGAAATCATTCGGCCTAAACCCTGCACCATTAGATGTGTAATAGAATGGTCCTATATTCTTGAATAGCAACTGACTCCAATGAATCCATAATTAGGCAATCAACCATCTAAACATAGGAACAAACCACGACGATGGTAGGCTATGAGCTCAAACACTCGTTAAAACTTAACATCACAAATAATGAGATTTTCTTTGTTATCAATTGTCTCACTTTACATATTAACCGATTAATATGCATATGAATTAAAAATCTGAAGACCACTTTGAAAAAATCCTCTTCACAAATCAAAATTGATAATCAGATCATACAAACAACATGAACCAATCAACAATTAGAAGTACAAAAATGTCTAAGGATTGGCTTTGATACCACTGATGGTGTTTGTTTCGATAAACAATAATATGTGCATAGGTAAATTAGAATCAAATTCTAATCACAGTGAAAGTAAAAAAAGCCTATACATGTATTTCCATAGCATTGTTTGTGAATTTTTAATAAAAGCACCTAGAAGAGATAAAAAGGGCTAATCACATTACCCTTATACCGTGCTCTAAAAATTTTGGTTCTAACGTTCTTCATATTCTGACCATGAATGTTTGATATCCTTGCAGTGTTGGTTTTGACATTTTTCGGATTCTAACTACAAACGTTTGACTTCCTGGTAACATTGACTCTAACATTCTTGGAATTCTGGCCACAAACGTTTGTTGTCTTCTGATAATACTGGTTCTGACATTCTTTAGATCTAGACCACGGATGTCTGATCTCCTCATAACGCACGTTCTGATGCTCTTTAGATTTAACCCTACAAATGTCGAGCCTCTAGTTCAGACATACCACCAATCTCATGTCAAATGGTAGAGAGAAATTGAGAGATCTCACCACTATAATTGTGCTAGCAATTGTTCTCGTGTATGAATGAATCAACACTCTCAATTGTCGATTATCGATCATCTTGTGATTTGCTCTCTCAACTATCCTTTTATAACTAATCCCAAATCACATTTAAATCGGCTCATTAACTCTAAAGCCATTTCAGAGAATTAATTCTACCGTAATGTCTAATGGATGTAAATTATGAGATGGTTTCAGACATTAATTTGGGCATTAATTCTATAACCATTACAGAGCATTATTCCATGCATTAGTTTGTAACCATTGCAAGACTTTATTCTGGGCATTAACTTTGTAACTGTTAAAAATATTTAATTTGACTATTACATTTGAACCTTCACGCCCCGATCCACGAGCGCGTACACATCTTTCTGCAATTGATAAAAAATTGCGACTTCCCAAGACACTGACCCTTTCTATTAAGCACATGTGGAAGCGAAACAATAAACCCTTGACAACAAATAGCATGGGATAGGAAAACAGGGCAACATTTCACAAAAGCCAACTTTTATAAACAACTGGGTTTAGGTACAAAACTAGTCTAGTCAAAAGTCTACAGAAGATTGACTCTCAAAAGGAAGCTGTCCTACGACCTACTCGTTGGACACAAATGCCGATCCTTTAGACTCCACCTCCACAGACTCGAGGCTTTGGTCCTCCACCTAAGGACCTGAAAATTGAGCTTACGATAGGGTGAGACAATGTCTTAACAAGTTCATCCCCTAAACCCCTATTATGAAGGAAATACACCCAATGGTGGCCTAACCACACAACATAGAGGACTTATCTCGCCTTAATTCCTTCATGCACGTCAGCACAATTCATATCACAAATGCATATAATTAATGCACACAACAATTGAAACCCCTCATTCAACTCAATAAATCATAGGGGTCCCGATTATAATGCCAAATTGTTATAACATGTCCCATACCATGTCACACAGTTTTGTCTCATAGTTAGGTGCATCTAACTCAAACAATCATGCGTTCCAATTGTTAATTTCGCCCCTCTAGGGCACGGCCTACTTGAAGTTTGGCGGTCTATTGGCGTAACCAAGCATTGCCTCTTCCCCATTGAGCACGGCTACGGCTCTCAAAGACGGCTTTCCTGAAGGAGCATAGGTCCAGAATCTATTGCAACCCAAAACCCAATTAGTGGGTAACCCATATAAGGTAACGTCCATCCGACTCAATTTGGGGATGGGTTCTCTTAATCAACACATGACCATTCAATCTCAGCCTAGGATACCGTGCATTGCACTCAAATACTTCAATTAAAATAGTGATCATGGTCTATTTTCAAACACTCGAAAAATAGTCGTGTGTGGGTACACGGTCAATTCGAACCTTAAATGTGATATTTCTCATTTTCAAACCCCACGATTTGATATAATACTTAAAATCCATTTTTGGTGTCAAAACCTGACACCCGGGATTTTCTGAATAAATATCATATTGTCATAATCATCACTCAATTTACATAATCCAACAATCAATTGCATAATCTGAACATACCAATAAAATCGACACGAAATTCCGGTCACCGGCTACCCTAGTCTAATTTCAGGAAAATAATAAATAATTAAATATATTCTGAAATTAAATATATAAATATTAAATTATATTAATATAATTTAATAAAATAATATTTATAAATTCGAAATAATTAATTAAATCAAGATTACACTAATTTAATCACCTAATTAGCCTTAATTAATTATCCACTAAGCTAATCACATTTTTTTTAATCTAATTAACAATTAACTAAAATAATCTAATTACCTAACCATACTTAGCTGAATATAAACACCCCTTAAGCATAATTAATTTCCTAAGCAAGGTTTAGTGAGTAAACTCATTGGTTTAGCCTTCCAGTGAGTCCACGACAACGGCAACGCTAAGACGGGCGACAAACCTCCAAGCGGCGACACCAACCAAGGCTAGGAAAGGCTTGAAAATGGGTCATGAAGACTGAAGACCCTTGTTGGTTCGGCTTCTGTTCTTGGCTGAACTGGGAGAGGGAACCAGTGGCTGCAACGGCGAGGAAGGGCTAATCGGAGCTCCAGTGAGTGGGTGGCCGGCAACTGGCGGCACCTAGGGGTCAAGGGGAACTTGTTGGTGGTTGGGATGGGCGGAGGAAGGGTCGGAATGAGAGAAAATTAGCGAAAATCACGAAACAGTGCAGGCAAGCGAGCTCCAAGCGGTATCGCATGCGACAGCTTCCGGTCGGCAAACGAGACGGCCGGCGGTTCTGGTCAGTGAGAGGCTGGGCTCCTCCGTACAGTTTGGATGTGCTGAAGATGATGGTGGGTGGCACGGGAATGCAACTTCTAAGTCAGATTTTTGGAGAAAGGTCAACTGGAGTAGAAACAGGAATAAAACAAAACATAAGGGGAAAAAAGGGTCCCGTGGCTTGGCGGGTGTGCGACCGGCTAGGGGGAGGTTGTTCTCGGTTTTCTCTACAATTTCTGAGCTCCCAACACTTCAACAATGGTTAAAGAAGGGCTGAGGAGGAAGAAGAAGGTTGTTGGTCAAGGAGGGAGCCACCAAAATATCCTAAACACTTGAGTTTTGGCACTACCACCCTTTAGCTGTCTTCCTTAGCCATTTGCAGATGCCAAAGCTTCTTTGGCAAGCCAATGAAGTGGTCCAAAAGTCCTCTCCCCCATGGCATACGAAGTTGTGATACTTTCCCCTCCAATTCCATTCAATCCTCTTCAATTTTTATCAAAATGAGCTCAAATCAAAGCCTATAAATTCATTCAAGGTGTCCTCACTTAAATCCACATTTTTTTCCTTGTTCATTAAACCAACTTGGATCCCAAAAATGCGACTAAAAGCGGGCTGACAAATTTCCCGCTCCAAAATAACCATACTTTGCTTTTTCGCCGAAAATCTCGGTTTGTAAAAAATTTTTTGGAGGATGAGTCGACGTTCCTAAAATCAATTGTGACATTATAGAACTTTTAATTTTTGAAATCTGGTTTAAATTCGCGGTTAATTTTAATCTGGCGTGATTTTAGCGCGTCCTAATCTACCAGGTAACTTTTGGGAATTTTTAGTGCATTTGACCCGTGATCGGTTATTTTCGAGCCACAATGTACATCTTCAATACATTGGTGACTCTCGATTATCATAGAAATCTCGATGTTTCAAATATGAACATATGGTACAGAAAAGACAAAATAATCAGTCCAATGTTGTTCGGCAAGAATTTTGCAATCAAGTGGAATCACCCACTCACTGATCACATATCTCATTCGAATTGACCTATCTCTAATCTCTTATCGATTTTGATAGTGCCGTATTGACCCTTGCAGATTAACACGGTCGAGTAGTCGGTTTCTGATCGAATTCTTGAGTCTGTAGCGTTAAAATTTTGTTAATAGCTTCACCTGATAGATTAGTTAACTCATGAGTAGCCAACTCCAAAAAAAAGGCTATAGGCGTGTTAATGAAAAACCCGACTCATTCAATTGAAAACAGAAGTGGAGAATTAGGATGTCACATAAACCATTTTAGAACATTAATTGATCATTTGAATCTGAAGTCGTTTTAGATCATTAAACTATCAGATTGATTCTGAAATCGTTTTAGATAATTAATGTGACCGTTAAGTCTAAAACCGTTTCAAATCATTAATATGGCCATTAAGTTTGAAACTATTTTAGAATATTAATGTGACCGTTAAATCTGAAACCGTTTAAAATCTTTAATTTAGCCGTAAACCGTTGTAGATCATTAATTTGACTATTAATTCTGAACTCACTTAAGATTATTAATGATGCCATTGATTCTGAACTCACTTCAGATCATTAATAGGGCTATTAATTCTAAACTCACTTCAGATTATTAATACAGTCATTGAATCTAAATGCACTTCAAATCTTTGATTCGGCCATAAAGTATGAAATCCGCTTAAGATTTTTGTAAAGTCTGAAGCCCCTTTCAGTTCTTTTATTTTTAGTTCAACTCAATTTGATTGGCTCATTTACAAACACATTTGTAATATTGTCTCTCTCTTTAAAATGTTATTCTAATTGGTTTTGGTGTGTGACATCCCTAGGTTAATCATTAAGTTGGGAATAAGATTTATACTAAAACATTAGCACAACCAATACGATTGATTGTCCAGATCAATCTCTTGTTCCTACAAACCATGAATGATATCTAATAATATATCATGGCTATCTAAATAGTGTGAATATTTCAAGAACATAATGAACCTATCAGCCTTGATGACCATGAAATTTGATCCTTTTGTCTCACCATGTGTGATATCTTGATTTTCCAATTTCATTTTCAATTTAATAAGTCGGGTTTTTTTTATTGACGCACCTATAATTCTTTTCTTTGAGTTGGCCACTCACAAGATAACTAGCCTATCAAGTGAAGCCATTAAGGGATTATAATGCAGTAGACTTAAGAATTCGACCAGAAAACGACTGCTCGACCGTGCTTATCTGTAAGGGTCATTATCGTATTGTCAAAATCAATCAGAGACGGAGATATGTCGATTTGACAAAGGTATGTGATTAAGTGTGGGTGATTTCACCTAATTGCAAAATTCTAGTCAAACGGCACTAGATCGATTTTTCTGTCTTTTCTGTACCCTATGTCCATATTTAAAATCTCGAGATTTTTCACAACAACCGAGAGTCACCAATGTCTTGAAGATGTACACCGTGGCTTGAAAATAATAAACAACAGGACAAATGTATTAAAAATTCCTAAAAGCTATCCGGTAGATTAGGACGCGTTAAAATCGCAGCACATTGAAATTAACCGTGAATTTAAACCCGATTTCAGAAATTAAAAGTTCTGTCATGTTACAAATTATTTTAAGAACGTCGACTCATCCTCAGAAGATTTTTCTGCAAACCGAGATTTTCGACAAAATAATCAAAGTATGGTTATTTTGGATCGGGAAATTCGTAGGCCCGCTTTTGGTCGCATTTTTGGTCGTCAAGTGGGATCTTTGGATAAGGAAAAATGTGGAATTAAGTGAGGACACCTTGGATAAATTTTTGGAATTCAATTGGATTGAATTGAAGAGAATTGAAGAGGAATTGAAAACTTTGATGGCCAGATGTTACAAAATTCGTATGCCATGGGGGGAGCAACGTTTGGACATGTTGGAAAGCTTATGGAGGAAAATTGAGGAGATAGAAGTGGTTGTGGATAGCTGATGGCTGGTGGTGGTAAGACAATGGAGAGTTGGACAAGTGTTGGAAGCTTGGAAGCAACTTTAGGGACCCCTCTTTTCAACAGCTTCTTCTCCCTCATCCAGCCCACTTTCTCCGTTGTTGTGGTTGTCTTTGAGCTTCAAAAACTAGAGAGAACCAGCAGAAATCGCAGCTCCCTTCCCCTTTGCCTGTCTGACCGCTGCACGCCCACCAAATTGTCGTCACTTGCCTGTCGTGCCCACGAGCTCGTCCGCTGCTCGTCCCGTGTTGTCTCTCCATTCCAACGAGCCTCGGTCACTGTCCCTGGTCGTCACAGCTCCGCCTGACCTCCACCTCGCCATCCAAGCCACCGAAAGTCTCACCATTGGTCCCCCGCTCACGCCGCTGCCCGCCTAGGCCGTTTCAGCCACAACCGGCCACCGGTTCAGCCCCTTTTGTTCAAGGACAGAAGCATAAAGCCAACAAGGGCTTTGGAGCTTCGTGGCTTGTTTTCAAGTCCTTCTTGGCCTTGGTTGGTGTCGCCACTTGGAGGTTTGTCGCCCACCTCACCATTGTCGTCGCCATGGATTCATCGGCTTGTAAATTCGATGAGTTTACTTGCTAAACCTTACTTAGGAGGTTAATCATGCTTAAGGAGTGTTTAGATTAAGTTAAGTATGATTAGGTGGTTAGATTAGTTTAGTTAATTGTTAATTACCATTAATGGATGTGATTAGTTTAGTGGATAATTAATTAGGGCTAATTAAGTGATTAGATTAGTGTAATCTTGATTATGCCCTTAATTAATTATTTTAAATTAATTAATTATTTCGAATTTATAAATATTATTTTATTAAATTAAATTAATATAATATAATATTATTTAATTTAATTTCATAATATATTTAATTATTTATTATTTTTTGAAAATTAAATCGGGATAGCCGGTGATTAGAATTTCGTGCTGATTGTAATAGTGTGTTCAGATTATACGATTGATTGTTGGATTGTGCAAATTGAGTGATGATTGTGAAAATATGATATTTATTCAGAAATTCCCGGGTGTTGGGTATTGACACCGAAAATGGATTTTAAGTACTATATCAAATAGTGGGCTTTGAAAAGAAGAGATATCACTTTCAAAATTCGAATTGACCATATACCGACACACGACTACTTTTGGGATGTTTTTAATACAAAAAAACAGGCCAGGATCACCATTTTAATTGAGGCATTTGAGTGCAATACACGGTGTCCTAGGCCGATATTGATTGGTCGTGTGTTGGTTAAGAGAACCCGTTCTGAGCTGTGAGCTAGATGTTAACCTATATGGGACTTGGGTCGCAGTAGATTTTAGACCTACGCTCCTTCGGGAAAGTCGTCTTTGAGAGACGTCGCCATGCTCAGTGGGGTAAGAAGATACCTGGCTACACTAGTAGACCGCCGAAATTTGGAGTCGGTCGTACCCTTGAGGGGCGAATTAACAATTGGAACGCATGATTGATTGAGTTAAATGTGTTTGATTATGAGACAAAACTGTGTGGCATGGTATGGGACGTGTCATAACGGTTTGATCTTATAATCAGGATCCCTGTGATTGACTGAGATGAGTGAGGCATTTCGATTGTTGTGTGCATGGATTATATGCATTTGTGATATGAATTGTACTGACATGTGGGAAAGAACTAAGGCGAGGTAAGTCCTCTGTTCTAATTGTGTGGCTGCGTGGCTAGAGCGCCCTGAGGCATATTTTCTTCCTAATAAGGGTTTAGGGGGTGGACTTGCTGAGACATTATCTCACCTCGTCGTGGGCTTACTTTTCAGGTCCTTAACTAGTGGTTGTGGAGGACCCGAAGCCCCGGAGCCTGCGGAGGTGGAGTCTGAAGGATCGGCATTTATGTCCGACTAGTATGTCGTAGGACAGCTTCTTTTGTATAGCCGACTTTTTTGTAGACTTTGACTAGACTCATCCAGTTGTTTATAAAGTTGGCTTTTGTGAAATGTTGCCTTGCTTTCCTATCCCATGCTATTTGTTAATAGGGGTATTTGTTTTGCTTCCGCATGTGCATTTAAAATGAATGGATCGGCGACGCGTCCTGGGAATGTCGCATTTGTATTGACTGCAGAGGGATGTACTCATGCTCGAGGTTCGGGGCGTACACCATGTCCTGATTGGACAAAGACCATAGAATTATTAGTCAAGCCACCAATTTGATCATATGTCTAAATCTAATTGACATGTATTCTACAAGACATGAATCATTCGTTCTCGGTTATAACCCCAACCAAGGATTTCAATACAAAGTCACGATTAGATTGCATAGGACATCAATCTTGTATAGATGAAGACATATTCCATATTGCGCACGCATGTGCCTTCGTATGTGAACGAACTATGACCATCAAGTACAAAGACGACGAAGCGTCAATAGCACACTTATGAATGATAGCCATCCAACGTAAAAGTTAGTATTGTGCCTTAGGTTTAAGGATCTTACACCTAACCAAAGTATGAATGATTAGTCATTGACTCCGCTAAAAGTTTTATGGTTACTAATTATTCTATGTATGTCACGTTCAATAAACTTGTCTAAGACAAGCACCTATGTTCTAGCTTGAAGATTACAATACCCAATGGCTTGTGATTCATCATCCTCTCAAGTGTCCTATATTGAATGGTGAAGCTTGAGAACACACCGGTCTCACCAGGATCATCAATACTCTCTCAATGCTCCATCGATTAGGAATAGTTTAAAGATTCAACATAACTATATACTTATCACACATATTTTTAACACCTTAAAAATATGTTTAGTCACAACTGATCTTATGAACTCATTTATATAAATAGAACGGTGAATGAATATTTCTTTGCCATTAAATAATCCCCAACACGTAACTACTACATGGTTGCTTTAGGGCACATAGCTAACATCAATGGCATGCTCAAATGACGCACACGATGGCCATGGATTAGCGTTGGCATGCTCATGAGCGGGTCATCCATGGCTGGCTGGTGATGCTGCAATCCACAGGGCAATTTTTTTCTGTCCTATATTGAAGCTTAACCAGGGGGGAGGAAAGCGAGGTCTACCAGATATTTTGAGTGATGAATAATTTGGCGTGTGGGCTCGGATCAACTCATATCCCATGTGGCATATAAACGCACTTAATATTTTCTCTCTTCTGTCCTCATTTGGCTTGTATTATTGTGCTCTTTTTATTTTTATGGGCCATTACCTATATCTAGTTACATCTTACCTATCTGTAAAGCATTCTATAGATGCTCACTATTATTCGATCATGTAAAAGTTTGGAATATCCTCAATCCACACTACATAAGATTAATTTCTGCCAAAAGTAGAATAAGAGTTGACAGAGTCAATTGCCATATACCAATGATCTTCCAAATCTCTTCTCTCTTTGGTCTTGCGTGACATGCATACAATTCGAGAAGGGTTCTCGATATTTTCATAAATTATTTTATACTTTCAAACGTGCTCATGTCTCACGGTGCAGCTGAAAAACGATTCCTCTTTATGTTTACTAATTCCATTAATTAATTTTCCGTTAGATTTGAAATTTACTTCAAGTCTTTATCCATGTGAAAGTACTTCTCTACTTTAGATTTCAAAAGAAGGGACAAGTATAACAGGAGTGCCATAACTTTCGTATGATGCATATTTGAATGCTATAACTTTTTTTTTTCATTCACTTAAGTACTAGTTGATTATTTGAGTGCCACTTTCGACAAATAGTCATATGTGGATTTTTTTACAATTTTTTTTATTATTTTATTATTTTATTATTTTTATTTGATTTTTTTTTTATGTGTAGGCCGCAAAGGCCTTGCTCTCAGCCGGTAGGGCCACAAAGGTCCTAGGCGAGGCCATAGTCAGTTGCGGGCAAAGGCCTTTGCGATGAGGCTGCGATAGGCTCACCTAGGGCCATGGTGTCCTCGCCAGCCATAGGTGAAGGCATGAAGTGATTGACTCTTCAAATTTGTGGAATTTTAGGGTGCGTTTGTTTGTGTTTCTGTTCAAAATGCATTCCAGGGAACATAAATAGAAAAACTATTTCTGTTCCAGGGAACAATTTTTGGCTATAAAAATGTATTTGGTAAACTTGTTCTGGGAATAAAAAAAGAATAGAAACATGTTTGGTAGATTTGTGTTCTTTTTTTGTTTCTTTTAATTTTTTAAATTTAATTTTCCTTTATTTATTTATTTATTTATTCCTTTTTTCCTTTCTTTTTTCTTTTTTTTCTTCTTTTGGCCGATTGCCAGCGGCCTCGCCCAGCCACAGCGAGGCTCGCCGACCCCTGGCAAGGCTGAGCCTCGCCATGGTTGGGCGAGGCCGAGCTCGCCTAACCACCGGTCGCCTAGCGGTGGCCCGACGACGTCGAGCCTCGCCGGTGGCTAGGCGAGCTCGACCTCACCAGATCTGGGCGAGCCCGAGCTTGCCCAACCAAGGCGAGGCCTAACGTCACCAGCGCTGGCGAGGCTCAGCCTCGCCTTGGCTGGGTGAGCTCGGCCTCACCCAGATTTGGCGAGGCCGAGCTCGCCCAGCCACCAACGAGGGCCAGGCGACATCGAGCCTCGCCGGTGGTTGGGTGAGCTTGGCCTCGCCGGATCTGGGCGAGCTCAAGCTAGCCCAGCCAAGGCGAGGTCGAGCCTCATCAGGGGCCGGCGATGCTCAGCCTCGCCGGGGGCTGGTGACGCTTCGGCGAGGTCGCCGACCCTCGATGGCCGGTCGCCAGCCATGACTGAGGCCGGCGACCACCCAAAGAAAAAAGAAGAAGAAAAAAAGAGAAGAAAAGAAAGGAGAGAGAAAATTTGTTCTTAAAAATTGTTCCAAAAACAAAAAACAAGTTTTTTTTGTTTCTTGTTTCTGTTCCAATTTTGTTCCCGGGAACAAAAAAATATATTTGGAACAAAAATGCAAACAAGCACATTTCTGTTCTTTTTTTGTTCCCGGGAACAAAAAAACAGAAAATCTGTTCATGAACAAAATATAAAACACAACCCTGCACGCCCTTAGTTATCAATTTTTCAAATTTGTGGTAATAAGTAAAAAAAATTACAAAAATTGTACATGTTGATGCCTGCGGTGTCACGTAATACGATCGACATCTATATCAGATTTTTGGCGAGACAAATCGCTAATAGTATTTAAGTGATCAATTTTTCAAATTCATAATACTTAAGTGAGCGAAAAAAGTCATGACACTCAAGTGAGTATCTTTCGAAAGTTATAGCACTTTCGCTATTCTTTGTTTCGGAAAGAAGCAAGAGTGTCACATCCTTCTGGTGAGGAACTTTGGCAGCATTCTCCACTCCAATGACATCTTCTGTCGGCCATTCGGCTTGTATTATTGTGCTCTTTTACTTTCATGGGCCATTACTTTTAGCTAGTTACATCGTACCTATCTGTAAAGCATTCTATGAATGCTCACTATTATTGGATCATGTAAAAGTTTGGAAAATCCTAAATATATAAGATTAACTTCTGCCAATATAATAGCTGACTAAGAGTCAATTGCCATATACTAATTATCTTCTAGATCACTTTTCTCTTTTTGCTCTTGCGGGACATGTATACAATTCGAGAAGAGTCCTCAATAATTTCATACACGATTTCACACTTTCAAACGTGCTCGTCTCACGGTGCAGATGAAAAACGTTTCCTTTTTTTTTTTCTTTTGGGTAAAGAAAAAAAAAAGTTTCCTCTTCGTTTTTACTAATTCCATTAATTAACTTTCCATTTAAAATTTTCCTCTTCGTTCCTTATTTTTCCAATGATGAAATGAATTTCATATTCGGTTCATTATTCTTTTGTTAGAAGAAATTCCGATAATCTATTGAGAGTACCCACATTAAGCTAAATGAATATAAAAAAAAGTTTAATTAAGTGAAGATGCTGTTCTCATTTTTCAAGGTAAACTTAAATATGTCAATGTATCACCTTTATAAGAAGGACGTATTAGTACAAACGGACTCAAATTATGTTTGGAAGACTTTTTTGAGTTGGCGATAAAAAATAAAAATAAAGAAAAAAGAGGTGGAAAGAATGATTTTCCCCGTGTTATTTAGAAAGTACGGACCTAACGACAGTGAATTTTTTTTATAGATATATATTACCTACATCGTGATTTGTAAATGCTTTTTTTTTTTTTTTGTTTACATAAACAGTCCTAGAATGGAAATATAAACTTGTGAATGGAATAGAGTTACATGCAAAATAATTGGTTAAGTGTCATTAGCTAAAACCTGCTTATGTGAAGAAATTGTACATCGCCATTGTATAGAATAAAGCTTTTTGAAGTAGATTCATGTTACATACACCGTTGGCGTAAAAGTCTTTTTTTTTTTTTTTCCTTTTTTTACACAAATAGTCATGGAATGGAGATATAAATCTGTTCATGGAATAAATCTACATACTGAAAATAAGATTGTATATGTGTCATTTTATAAAACCTGCTTATGTAAAGAAATTTTTATACCGTTAGTGCACTTGGAAAAAAAACCCTTATAAATATGTTATTTGCAAAGCAGGGGATGGTGGAAGAAAAGAAAAAAAAAATACTGAGACACTTGTATTTTTTTCAAGTGAATATTCCAAATTTACACTCTTGTGAATAAAATGAATTTCCATAAAATTTCTGATGTCATAATATTCGGAAATGAAGACGTCATTTAGGAAAAAGAGAATGGCACATCATCGACAGCTGGAACTTTGGATCCGTCCACGAGCCCATGTATAAATAGAGAAGATCCACGAGAATAAAACTCAACTTCGACTTCAACCCCATAAAAATACTTCTCTGCACGGCAAAGATTCTACTATGGGTCTCCAAGACAATTCGGTTTCGGGACAATCGGCAGGTTTGTTCTGTTATTTCCTTTGTTGTTCTGATTTGATCCCATAAGGCAATGGGAAAATTGGGAAAGTTTCTCTTTTTGTGTTTTAATTTCGAAATTAAATTATTTAAAATTACAATATTTCTTCATTTCATTGCTTAACAAAGTTGAACCTAAGATAATTTCTGTCTGGTACGAGGAAATCTTCCAATTTCTTGTTTTTATTTCCAAAGTACTCAATCGAAATACTTTGTTAGAGATTTTGGTTGCCATGTTTTAAAAAATTTGAACCTTAAAACTGAAAATAACCAAAATGACATTATTCTGTACAAGGATTGCTTTAAAAGGGCGCGCCAACAAACAAATGACTTTTAAATAATTGGGAAATTCCAACTAAATCATCAGAAATTAAAACTATCCTTTTTGAAAAAAAAAAATTTACTTTAGATTATTCAGGCAAATAACACTTTCCGTCCCTGTGATTTTGACAAGTGACACAATTGTCACCACAGACCAGTATAAGGACTGGAATTATAACCAAGCAATACAGAGACTAAAGTGAGATTTCCTACCTACAGGGACTGAGATAATTTAATTTCCCCAAACTAAATATGCAGAAGCAACGTGTGGCCAATTAATTCATTTTCTCGGGCCCATGGCATGACTATTCCTTTCCAGTAAACAGTAAACACGCAAAATGTACTACTCAAAGTCAGATTCTTCTGATTTTGTATTGACTTGGCTCCACAAGTTCCCTTATAGTTGTTGATGATGGTACAACTGCTTTTTGTCGATCACAGTTTTGTTACTTCGAGCACTTAATGTGAGGAAATTATCAAATCAGTCCTAAAACTATTATATTAATGTCAATTTAATTCTAAACCATTCAATTTTTCCAATTTAGTCATCAACCTTTGCGTAAAATTTAAATAGTCATTCATACTAATTTTCATCGAAAATCGCTAACATAGTAGTGTACCAAATTGGGTAGCCGACAATGATTAGACTATCATATCAGCAATTGTTGGCTAAAATTGATTGGAATGATCAAATTGGACATTTGCATAAAGACCTAGGACTAAATTGAAAAAAAAATGAAAAGTTTAAGATTGAATTGATATTCATACAATAAGTTTAAAACTAATTGTCTAATTTTCCTCCCTTAAAATCCAGTTCATTAAAATTAATTACCAGAAGATTTCCTCTTATTAGGGAGTTTTACCCAAACAATCACATCTTAAGGACTGAGCGCAAAACAAATGGGTTTTGAATAATCAATTACTTGTCATTAAGAAAGTGCACGAGACTAATCTTTGAAGACATGATCCTCGAACTATTCAATCGATAAAGCTACTCAAGGTGGTCGCAGACCAACTATGTTTGAAGCGTACCTGATAATCAAGAATCAATCAAAAGCTAAAGGTTAACGTTAACATTTTTATTTTTATTTTGGTTTTAAAGTTTACCATTTAAGTTTAACAAAAAAAAAAAAAAATTCATGAGATGAAGCATACAAAGGATGATTATATTTCCGAGGTTATTTATGATCACTTCTCTTTTTGTGACAGAGACTCGTGTAGACATAATAAGTTCAGAAGACAGGATAGCAGATACAGCTTCCCAGGATCGAGGAACACCAACTGAAGGTTTGTCACTTTGAAATTTTAATTTTCGTTCTTCCTAAATCTCGTGTTTCATGAATTTTGAATTTTTTTAAATAAACATGTTAAATTTCACAGTATAGAAATGCTGACATTGCAATTCACATATAATGTTTTTTTTTTTTTTTTCATAATTTTACACTTTTCACTATCAAAGATTAAACGGACGTGCTAATAGGAAAAGGTATGCTGAGTAAACAACAGTTCCCTCTTGCATTTGCGTTTCATTAAGAACTCTGAGCAGGTGCGATGGTCATAGAAGTACGAAAGCCTGAGGACTTTTGATGTGCCATTTTTGCAGATATGCCTACACCAGTGGTCATTGAAGGTTATCAAGCATTGCTTGTAGCTGCACAGAAAGGTGATTGGAAAAGTGCTAAGAAATTCCTCGAAGAACATCGCGAAACAATGACGGCCGTAATTATGACTGTAGTTAATGAACCCGTTAGTGTGCTCGATGTTGCGATTCTGGCCTCACAAGATCAATTGGTCAAGAACCTGATCAAGCACTTCCCTCCAACAGATACAGTTTTCGATTACAGTATTCCCCTTAAGAAAGCTGCCTCGATAGGAAGGAAAAAAAATGGTAGAGGCATTAGTAAACAAAGTTGGTGCTAAATCTGAAAGCGTATACCATGCCATCTCCAATGCTACTACATTTGCTCCTAAGCAAAAGGAGGTTATTTGGTATCTGGCCACACGTACACAACGCCCCCCAATAGAGCATACCATGTCAGGACTTGCTAAGGCCGGCCATTTGGGTAAGAAATTACACTCGCTCATCGCATTTCCTTCACTTTTTACTTGGATTAACTCTTTGTTGTTGTGTCCCCATAGACATAGCCTTGTATTTAGCTCACCGATACCAAGTCTCGACGTCAAGTGAAGAAAACAAGTTCATTTTGGAATGCTTGGCGAAGATGGAGTCTAACTTTCGTAGTGGAGCTAGACTCAATTTTTGGGAAAAATCCATCGATAAATGTGGGTAATTCTTCCCCCTTTTTTTTAATCTAGTGCGCACAATTCAAGCAACTCTCCATCCAATGTAGAGCCTCTAATCAATCTGTCTATCCTCAGTTATAGGGATCCCTCTATGTCTGGTTGATACACCATTTGACAACTCCAAAGAAACGAAGACGTCTCAAGGTATTTCTATTAATCTGTTTAATGGTTAGACTAACAAGGCAAACATCATATCATTAAGGGATCCCGTCGACAAAAACGCTAAGGGACAAGGAATACATCTATAAGCACAATTTAATATCTAAACCATGATGTATGTCACAAATTAATGTATAATGTATCATTTGTAAAGTTAGTTGAGAAATTTTAGTCAATGTCAAATTGCCAAGTAGAATTATTTAGAATTGTAGCATTGGATCTCATATCATAAAGGTTGATGATCCTAGTTGTCTAGCATATTTAAGCACTATTAAATTTTGTTATTGTCTACTATATATATTTTTGTTCATCATCATTATCTACTTTGCCGACACGATGCTCGTCTCCTCTTTGTGGTGGCAGCTAAGGGGTTCAAGATATCACTCTCGACTTATGCCACAATGCCAGGTATACGAAACTGCCATGGTACATACAGAAGAAAGACCTTATTTCATCCATGGTTAGAGATCCCTAAATTTAAAGTGTAAATTGATATTTTTGGCGTATCCCTTTGAGATCATAGGTAATATGACAATACGATTTGATAAGATCCCATTCTAAATCTGAACTGTATATACCTATCAGGGGAATTTGTAAAAATAATCAATCAAAATTGGATCTATTGATCTGTTGCTGAATCTACCAATTTTTCAATAAAAAATCTTTTTTTCTAATGATAGTGGGTGTTCATCGACAAATCCATATGTTCTCTAATGCATGCCTTTTGATTTTCAAGCCATATATAATTTGCTTTCTTGATTACTATTTTATATTAGGATAAGCGCATTGGTAATCCCAAAACTTATCGCAAAAGTGTAATGAAGCCCTAAAATTATCAAGAAGTGCAGTTAAGTCCTAAAACTTATCACTAAAGTGCAATTAAGTTATAAAACTTATCACGAAAGTACAATTGGTTTATAAAATTTTCAAAAAGTACAATCAACATAAAGAATTTTTTGGACTAATTTGACAAGTTTTATGACTTAATTGCACTTTTTTGACATATTTTAGAATTTCCAATACACTCATCCCATCTTAAATCCATGATTTTCTTTTCTATTATTTTATAGACATAAGAACACGGCACAACCGTGAAAGCGTCTTTGACTTTTTGATTCTTCATCGTTTGGAAATTTGATTATTTGATGTACATGCAGCTTTTCTAACCAAAAGGACTGGATTGAGGCACAAATGCTCGCTCAAGTTTGCAAATCGAGTTCTTAGCGAGATGAAGAAGCAAATGGAAACTCCCAAATTACTTAAGCTCCTTCCAAGCATTGTCCTCGATGCTGCATCTCGTGGAATCTCTGAAATTGTCAAGTCATCCTTTGAGCATTTTCCGGAGTTGACGTGGAATGAAAATTTCATAGAAAAACTGATGAAAAATGTTGTGAAAGGACGGCATGTGGAGTTGTTTAGACTAGTGAACGGACCCAGCACAATTCCATTGTTGACTGATGAGATGAGGAGAGAACTGATGAACGTTCTGGTAGAATGGTCAGAAACATGTCTACCGAAAGATGTTTCCGGAGCTCCTTTTCTAATGCAGAGGGAACTCCAATGGTTTATGGTCGGTTCACCGTATTTGTTTACCATTCATTTTTGCTTTTCATTCATATTTACATTGATAGGCATCCTTTATTTTTCTGAAGGTACTGCAAGATATGAGCGATCCATCTTCTAAAAGTCTGCAAATTAAGGTCGGTTCACCCTATTTGTTTGCAACCTTTTGTGCTTTTTTATTTATATTTATATTGACAGCGGTCCTTAATTTTTCAGAACATTCTGTCGAGGATCAATTCTACTTCAAAAAGTCTTAAATTGTCAGAAGATAAAAAATCATACTGGGATGAGTTTGTAGACAAACGCAAAAAATTGCTCGAAGAGGCAGGGCAATGGATGAAACATACATCATCATCTTGTAGCCTCGTCTCGACTCTCATCATTACGGTAGCTTTTGCTACGGCTTTTACAGCACCAGGAAAAGATCATCGTGATATAGGGATCAAGATCTCTCATAAAAAGAGCTCCTTCATGGTATTCGCAGTTGCCAACGCGCTCGCTCTTTTCTCCTCTGTCACTGCCACCTTGATGTTCTTGGCTATCTTAACTTCACGCTATGGTGCAGAAGATTTCCTAAACTCACTACCAACAAAAATGATACTAGGCCTCACTTTTCTCTTCCTCTCTTTGGCCTTTATGCTGGTGGCATTCGGCTCTGCTCTTACCATCGTCCTAGGCAAAGAACTGGAGTGGATTTACATCCCAATTACTTTCTTGGCTGCCATCCCAGTCGTATTGTTCGCAATCCTACATCTCCCCTTGTATCTTGAAATGGTTAAATCCACTTATTGGCCTCACCTCTACCGTTCCCTGAAGCTTTGGGAATAGTCCTGGCTCATCTGTGGACAAAGACATTTGGGATGATCTTCATTTGCACTTGTTATTGTGTGTGACTTGCGACTACTACGCTGTTTACTCATGTTTTAAGACTTTTAATGTGTGACATCAGTGACACTTATAATAAAGTTAAATGTATGCTGCCAAGTGCACAGCTTGTCTCCATGTATTATTTATATATTTCATTGCTCATCGTCGTATTAAGATGAACCAAAATTTTCATATTAAGATGAACCCAATTTTTCAAAGAATTGGCAATGTCGCCGTCAATATTCAATAGGTGTTCATCCATTGAAATAAAGCAACGATCCATACAAATTCTCCATACTACACAAGATGGAGCACGCATGATAACCAATCTATTTTTCTATTTTCCGGAGCAAGTTTGAAATATAAATCCATTTGGTAACGCAATTTTATTGTTCTATTTTTAGAACAAATTTTTATTTTAGAAATAGATTTGAAACAAAAATGATAAGTTAAAATTTTTTATTTTTCTATTTATGGAACAAAAGAGAAATAAAAACTTTTCTCACGTTCACTACCGGTTGCCCGGTAGATGATTGCCACCAATTGGGAGGAGAAATTTTGTGTCGTTACCAAACAAATTTCTATTCAAAGAGCATAAGTTTTGTATCTTTACCAAATGCATATTTTTGCTAAGAAATTCATCTGGGGATTAGAAATAGATGGGTAAAAAATGATTTCTGGAACAGAATTGTTATCATTCACACCCCCAGTGGCCCTATACAAGGAACTTCTGATGTAGCCAACTGAGCAAAACAATAATTTCAACTCAGTGGAAGGTCAGCCTTTGAAATCAGTCTTCACCGACTGCCCATACTTGCACCTTATCCTCTCATCCAACTCTTTGGGTTTGACCTCCGCGATCTTAGCCGCGGTGGCCATCGATCCCATCATTCTCTGCTTCCTCGCCACTGTCTCCCTCTCTGCGCCCAACCCTTCATGCTCCATCACCCAGCAACCATGCACAGTGCACATCAGCAACAACACCATCAACTCCATCAGCAACATAACCATCAAAACCCCGCACTCCAGCCTCACCAGGACTATAGCCACTTTCGGGTCTCTCTGTGATCTCAGCAGAGAAAGGGTTGACTTTTCTTTGGTGAATAGCGCCAGGGCGCCAAGCCCTTGGCCGGACAGCGAACCAAGGAGGATTCAGACTTGGGTTGTGAAGCAGAAGCTAGTGAGCTAAGAATAGATACTCACTAAGAGGAGACGAGCGACATGGACAATATTAAGAGGAACATGAAGCCGAGCGAAGTTGGGGTATTCTGAGGAGGGTCATGGGAGCAAAAGATGCTACGGAGAGGATGACCATAACGAAAATTTAGCAATACAGCAAGAGATTTGGGAATGAGCAAGAACTTGCTCCACTTTGCGGCAGACGTTTTCTTTTTAGTTTATGGGGGTCTATTTGATGTTGGCACCTAAATTTTTACCCAAAGATTTGTTTATGTATTTAGAAAAAAAATTAAAAATTTTATTTTTATTGAATTTCGAATTCTTGCATATAAATTACTTAAGCATTTAGTATAGTATCGACACTTAAATTTTTTTGGAGATATCGTCATTACATTTCTAGAAGAAAATTGGGGATTGAATTCATCAATGACAATGGAATTCCACCCAAAATTTTTTAGAGGATGCTTGAATTAAGACCAAAGCAAGGGCTGAGGATCTGACTGTGACTAGGTAAGCCCTGAGGGGGTCAAATTGTATTTGAAACAGCAAGTTGGGGCTAAAATGCAATTTTCAAAAGGTGAAGGACCAATTTGCAATTTTTACAAAAAATTGGCAGAGCCCCTAAATAATCATTTTTATCATTTTAACCCCTAATTAAGTAAGAAATTGAACTCGGGTCGGGTCAAGTTGATCATATCAAGTCAAAATGACCAAATTGAAAAAATTGGGCATTCTTAAGCAAGAATATGGACAATTTTGAGGGATTAGTTTTTGCAAAATTGGGAAAAGTAACTTGTAAAATCTGGCTAGGGGTTAAAGTACTACACATGCAAAAAAAAAAAAAAATCAGCTAAATTGATGGATGAAGGCACTTAAACCAACTGCAAAAACCCAGCTCATGATTTGGCTATAACTCGAAGTTGATGAGTAATCAACTTCATGACTCCACCATATTATACTTAGATGTCCAATTAGCCTAATATTTGGTTGAGCCGTATGTTGACACACGGCATTTAGCCGATGCTTCCAAAAAGGTAAAAAAAAAAATCGAGATTTGGATTTTGATCGTGACGAAGCCCGTTTCTTGACAAAAAGAAGTGTTGTTTTTCATTTATTTCTTTTACATTGCCGCTTTTTATGCAATTTTCTATTCATTTAAAAAAAATCGAAAAGTCAAATGATTGACTTTCTGGTTGACTTTTTGGTTAACCCTTTAACTAAAAGTCAATTCAGGTAAAAAATTGGCTTTTCGCATAAAAAGATGTTAATTAGCTTTAATTTCACTTTTCTTAAATTAATTTTTCAAAAATTTGAAGATTTGACCAAAGAATAACCTTTGATGAAAAGTCAACTAAATAGTTGATTTTTAATTGAAGTTTTGACCAAAAAATTTTAAAGAATCAAAAATCATCAAAACACTTTGTTTAAGTGTCAATTTGATTTGTGTGTCAAAAATTTCACAAAATTCGATTGAGAACCTTATTTTTCGAATTTTTCGGTTTTAGGTTTTAAATTTACCAAAAATAAAATATTTTTGTTTTAGTTATAATTAGGTGTAGTTCCTTTTATGATATTTGGTCTAGGGACTATTTTTAATCCACTTGTTCATTCAATTTCGGGAATTGTCATGTCAAAGACGAATTGCCATTTTAAGCCTTAGGGGGTCAAAATCGAATCTTCATGATTTGTAGATGGACAATTGTGTTTCACTCATTTTCTTGAGATAAGTCCAAATCTGAGGTCCATTTTGAAAAGTTCGTTTGAGAGCTTTCCAATTTGAGGAACTTCTTTCTCTTGGATATAAGAAAGTCAAACAATTAAGCTTCAGTTGAAGAAATTCAAGTTGAACCATTCAAGACTATGGTTCAAATTCACGAATAAAGGTCCAATTTTCATATTAGACCTCAACTCATTTTTGGTCTAAGTCTCGTGACTTCAATTCAAAGTCAATTTAAATGCATTAGGCGATCATCAATCCGATTAGCCCTACGATGCTGCCACAACCTCCAATAAAAAGGGGCCTAGGGTACACCTAACACGTCTAATAATACAAAAGCGATTTAACAAGTATCATCAATCCCACTACTACCTAACCCTCTATAAGCTTCAGGATCCATGGCTGTGACGGCCTGAGCGGCGATGCGCGGGGAAGAGGGATGGCAGTGCGTCTGCACCTCAGTCCCCGAGTGGGCACAAGGAAGGGGTCCCTGTCCCACATTGCCTAGGGAGGGAGTCCTGGGCCAGTTTATAATGGCTTGGGCCCCTCTAACCTATGTGACGCGTTTTAAAGCCGTGAGGACTCAGTGTCCAAAGCAGACAATATCACACGGTGGGACTCGGGTCGTTACAAATGGTATCAGAGCCGACTCCTAACCGCGTGTGGGGCCATAACATAGGCACTGTGCTCCCAAGGAGGGGAGAGTGTGATGGCTTGAGCGGCAGTGCACGGGGAGGAGGGATGGCAGTGCGTCCGCACCTCGGTCCCCGGACGTGCGCAAGGAAGAGGTCCCTATCCCACATCGCCTAGGGAGGGAGTCCTGGGCCAGTTTATAATGGCTTGGGCCTCTTTAACCTGTGTGATGCGTTTTAAAGCCGTGAGGACTCAATGTCCAAAGTGGACAATATCACATAGTGGGACCCAGGTCGTTACAATGCGCAATATAGTTAAATCATGCACTCATGCCATGCAATAATCTGGACCTGAACACATATGAATCTCATGCACTTTCCATACAAATATGTCCAGATTATTACGACCACTCAGGACCCAAGGCCAACTCGCAGGTTCTCAGTCATCTAGCATAACCGGGTATCATCTTGCCCCATCAAGAACGGTATTGTCCCGTGTAAATGCATCAAGATGGTCATTCCTATTAGGAGCTTCGTTTCGAAACCCATTTGCAAATGGCATCCGGTTGACTTGAGGGCATCCGAACTGAATCGGGTATCATCCCACATAAAACGCATCAAGACGGGTTCACACCCCGCATAAAATGCATTAGGCTTTTTAAGTGATCACACGAACATACCATCATATAATTTTTTTTTCTTATCTTTCTCATTAATCCATATAATGTCCATGCAATATGCCACAACCTTTGTCATATGCCATTATGTTACACACGTGCATCATATCATACAATATACATAGTTGCATCATTTAATTCATAAACTCATGGCATATAGGTCACTTATCAAAATAGAGTAAAGTTATCATAATATTTCAAAATCATTTATTACGTGCCATCATAACCTATAATGTGTCCAAATCATTTATCGCGTGCCATCATACCCCATCATATAATTCATCTTTCAATTAATGTACTATACATACACGTATGACTCACGTAATACATATAATACATATGACACTTTAAACACGTGCAACACATAATACCTATCACCCATTGGCACATACAATTCATAACCCATGTAGCATGTGTAACATATAATCCGTACCCCATATAACACATATATCACATAATAGTCTCAAATCCTATTATGGCATAATAAAACAATGTATCAACTTTGCTTAACATAATCCAATAGTGTATCGCCTACAATCCAATAGCCTATCGCCCAAAAGTCCGATAATCTATCACTTTAACCTCGACAACTTATCGGTAAAAGTTCGAAAGTCTATCTAAACCCAACAATCACTTATCACACAACATCCACTTATCACACTAATAAATCGTCATTTGACCATAAACAAGCCCTAAACCACTCCTTAAGTGCAACTATAACCCTAATTAAAGAGTTGAAAGCCATTTACAAACAAATCCAAGCTTTGTAAAGCATCGGGGATGGTGCGGCAAGGTTGGACGACTCTTGGTTGCACCTCCACAGTGCACGTGGGAGGCTGGACGACAATTGACCAGTGGTGGGACGGCGGCTAGTCGGCGGTTGGTTAGCGACAATGGCCTTCCGAACTTCTTGGGGGTACCAAACCAACGAAGAAATGAGAGAGAGGGAGCGCCAACAAGGGCTGAACAGCACCAAGTAGCTCTTGAGGAGGGCTATTTGGTCAGCTTGAGCGGCGGTACACCGGGGCGAAGGGCGGTCCAACATCAAGGGTGCGACAGATGGTCATTGGTGAGAGAAAACAAGAGGAAAATGAAGGAACAAGCTTGCAAAAGAGATGCAAATGGGTGAGGGGGTTCGGCTAGTGGTGAGGGGAGAGAGAGAGAGAGAGAGTGTATGTGTGAAATTTATGAGTTAGTAAAAATGAGAGAGAGTGAGAGTGAGGGGAGAAGGTGGCTAGTGGTGGAGAGAGGAAAAGAGGAGACAGAGTGAGAGAGAGATCAAGTCCCATTAATGCCCATCAAAGGTGACTTCTTCAAGAAGCAAGATCCATGCATTAATGAAAAGATAAAAGCACTTGAGTGGATAGGTTAAGGCTAGATTAGCCTAGCTAGACTAGGTGGCTAGATAGGTCTTCCATCTCCTTCCTCATTGCCACCCAAATGCTTGTGCTGCCCCTCCTTTGGCTATTTCCCAACTTCGGCATTTTGTCCTAAGTCCAATGGAATCACATTGGTCAATTTGCCAAGATTGTGTACTATTCATGCACTATTCACATTGAATGCATTAAATGCCAAGATTTGTGGAATGATGGTTTGATGGGCTTGAAGGGCCTATGGGTCTCCCTTGGTTGCCCATCCCTTGGGCGTGTGGCTTTAGGCCACCCACTTGGGCTTAGGCCCATTTGGGTCATCACCTTGGCCCGTTTCCTCTTTTCTGAACTTTTACACATCGTCAATGAGAAATCGAGTTTTTGCCTCAAAATGGCTTTTTTCAATGCCTTCGTGGTTTATCAATCCTCAAGGTAATCTCGTCTGATGATCGCTTGCCGATACAATTCCATTCTGAAAATAGGGTCGGAACGAGGATGTCACAACTCTTTCCTCAAAAAAATTTCGTCCTTGAACTTTACAGGATTAGTCACTTCTTCGAACAAATGGGGGTACTAGCTCTTCATAATGTCATCTCTTTCCTAAGTCGCTCTCTCGGTGCCGTGATGCTGCCAAACGACTTTGACCAGGAGAATGACCTTATTGCACAATACCCATTTTTTTTTTTGTTAACAACTCGTACTGATTTTTCAACGTACGTCACTTTGTCGTCCACTTTTATCTCCTCATAACTTAGTACGTGTATCGGGTCTAGTTCCTACTTTATCAACATGGATACATGGAACACATTTTGAATCTGGGTAAGATTTGGTGGCAGCGCTAAACGGTAGGCTAAAGTCCCAATTCGTTCCAAAATTTCAAAAGATCCAACGAATGTGGGCCTTAACTTCCCTTTCTTGCCAAAATGAGACGTACCTCTCATTGGCGACATTTTAAGGAACACATGATCTCCAACTTGGAACTCCTGAGGTCTCCGTCGTTTATTTACATGGCTTTTCTGGTAGCTTTGGGCTGTCTTTAACCTTTCTTAGATGATTTGGACTATATCCGTGGATTACTGTACTAGCTTGAGGCCTGTAATTTTCCTTTCTTTGACCTCATCCCAATAGATGGGCGTTCTACAGGCACAACCGCATAATGACTCAAACTATACCATTTCGATGCTCTGTTGATAGTTGTTGTTGTATGTGAATTCGACGAGATGCAATTGGTCTTCCCATCCTCCTTTGAAATCTATGACACAGGCTCGTAATATATCTTTGAGAGTTTGGGTTGTTTTCTCAGATTGTTCATCAGTCCGCGAATGATAAGCCGTGCTAAATTGCAGCTTTGTTCCCATAGCCGTCTGTAAGCTTTTCCAAAATGCAGCGGTGAAATTGGGATGCCGATCTGAAGTGATCATCACTGGAACCCCATGCGGCCGAATTATTTATCTCATGTATAGCTCGACTACCTATCTATAGCATAATCCTTTTGTACTGCAATGAAGAGGGCTGACTTGGTTAGTCGGTCCACCACAACCCAAATGGCATCATTACCTTTCTGACCCCTCGACAATCCCATCACAAATTGTGATATGCTCCCATTTCCACTCCAGTACTCCAATGATTGTAGCAATCCACCAGGTTTGTAGTGTTGGGCTTTCACTTGCTAGCATGTCTAATACTTTGCTACTTGTCTCACAACGTCAGCCTTTATATTATTCCACTAATAATACTGTCGAAGGTTTCTGTACATCTTCATACTACCTAGATGGATATTATAGTTGCTTTGATAGGCATTTGATAATATCTCTTCTTTGAGTTTTGCATCGTCAGGTACACACAATCGTCCTCAGAACTTCAAGATCCCATCATCCGTCACTTAGAAATATGGGTTCATCTTCTCAAGGCTTCCTAGTACAATCTTTTGGATTGATGGATCCATTGATTGCAAGGCTTTAATCCTAGTTTACACTTCTGGTTCAATTCGAAGGGTAGCCATAAGACTAGAAAGATGGCCTACCTCGAACTTGAAATCCGAATCCCATACACCTTCGAGAAGTATCCACTCTCGGACCATCATTTGCGCAATTGGTGACTTTCGACTCAGTGCATTTACTACCATGTTGGCCTTCCTAGGATGGTATAAGATGTCGAAGTCATAGTCCTTGAGAAAATCTATCTAGCGCCTTTGTCTCATATTCAACTCCTTTTGTGAGAATAAGTACTTCAGACTTTGATGGTTAGTGTAGATCATAAACTTTTCCCCACACAGGTAGTGCCTCCAAATTTTTAAAGTGAAGATAATCGCTGCCAACTCTAGGTTGTGCGTCAAATAATTTTGCTCGTGAGGCCTCAGTTGCCTAGACGCATAGGCTATGACCCTTCCATGTTGCATCAAGACGTAACCCGATCCCTTAAACAAAGCGATGTTGTAGATCTCATATCCTTTAGGACTAGATGGTATTGTCAACATTGGGGCAGTTGTTAGCCTATGCTTTAGTTCTTGAAAACTTTTCTGACACTTGTCTGTCCATTTGAACTTCACTTCATTCTTTAATAATCGCATTAGGAGTGTAGCTATTCTGGAGAACTTTTCCATAAATCGTAGATAATAGCTAGCCAGTCCTAGAAAGCTCCAAACTTTGATCACCATCGTAGGTCTTGGCCAATTCATGATCATTTTTATCTTTGTCGGATCCACTAAAATTCCATCGCCTGATATCACGACCCATAAATGCTACTCGACTAAGCCATAACTCGCACTTACTAAACTTAGCGTAAAGTGAGTGTTTTTGAAGGGTCAGTAATACCATCTTCAAATGTTACTCATGCTCTTTGAGGCTCCTCGAGTACACCAGTGTGTGTTGATGAAAACTATGACGAATTGGTCCAAATACGCCTTGAACACCCAATTCATTAAGTCCATGAAAGCAGCTGGGCATTAGTTGAGCAGCTGGGCATTAGTTGACCCGAACGGCATCACTGTAAACTCATAGTGGCCGTATTGCGTCCGAAATGCGGTCTTTGGGATATCCTCATTCTTGATCCTCAGCTGATGATAGCTCGTCCTCAGGTCTATCTTTGAGAATACCAAAGCTCTTTGAAGTTGATCAAACAAGTCATCTATCCTCGACAATGGATATTTGTTCTTGATCGTCACCTAATTGAGTTGTCAGTCAGTCGCAACGATTATACCATATCACATAATTCATCTTTTAATTAATATACCATGCATACACGTATGACTCACATTATACGCATAACACATATGACACTCCAAACACGTGCAACACATTATAACTATAATCCATTAGCACGTACAACTCATAACCTATATAACATGTGTGACATATAATCCATACCTCATATAACACATATATCACATAATAATATACCATCCTATTGTGGTATAATAAAACAATGTATCAACTTAACTTAACATAACCCAATAGCCTATCGCCTACAATCCGATAACCTATCACACAAAAGTCCGATAATCTATCACTTTAACCTCGATAACTTATTAGTAAAAGTGCAATAGCTTATCTAAACCCAACAATCACTTATCACACAACATTTACTTATCACACTAATAAATAATCATTTAACCATAAACAAGCCCTAAACTACTCCCCAAGTGCAATGATAACCCTAATCAAAGGCTAGAAAGTCAATCATAAATGAATCTAAGCTTTGTAAAGCATCGGGGATGGTGCGGCAAGGCTGGAAAGCTGCTGGTCGCGCCTCCACAGTGCACATGGGAGGTGGATGATGGTTGAACAGCGGTGGGATAGTGGCTAGTTGGTGGCGGTAGCCTCCAAGCTTCTCGAGGGACCAAACCAATGAAAGAATGAGAGAGAGGGGGAGCCGGCATGGGCTGAATAGCATCAAGCAGCTCTTGAGGAGGGCTGGTCGGTTAGCTTGAGCGGTGGCATGGCGGCACGAAAGGCAGTTCGACATTGAGGGTGCAACGGACGATTGCCGGTGAGGGAAAACAAGAGGAAAATGGAAACATAAGCTTGCAAAAGAGATGCAAATGGGCGAGGGGGTTCAGCTAGTGGTGGGGGGAGAGAGAGAGTGTGTGTTTGAAAGTTGTAAGTGAGTAAAAATGAGAGAAAGTGAGAGTGAGGGGACAAGGTGGCCAGTGGTGGAGAGAGTAAGAGAGGAGAGAGAGTAAGAGAGGGATCAAGTCCCATTAATGCCCATCAAAGGTGGCTTCTTCAAGAAGTAAGATCCATACATTAATGAGAAGATAAAAGCACTTAAGTAGATAGGTTAAGGCTAGATTAAGCTAGCTAGACTAGGTGGCTAGATAGGTCTTTCATATCCCTCCTCATTGTCGCTAATGCTTGTGCCGCCCCTCCCTTGGCTATTTTCAACTTTACCATTTTGTCTTTAATCCAATGGAAGGGCACTTCGGTTAATTCACTAAGGTTGTGCACTATTCATAAACTATGCACGTACTTGAATGCATTAAATAGCAAGACTTGTGAAATGATGGCTTGATGGGCTTGAAGGGCCCATGGGCCTCCCTTGGTCGCCTACCCACTGGACGTGTGGCCTTGGGCCACCCACTTGGGTTCTCACTTCTAGCCCGTTTCCTCTTTTTTGAACTTTTATGCCTCGCCAATGAAAAATTGAATTTTCCGCCCAAAGTGGCATTTTTTGATGCCTTTGTAGTTTATCAATCCTCAAGGTAATCCCGTTCAATGATTGCTTGTCAATACAATTCTGTTTTGAAAATTGGTTTAGAACAAGGATGTCACAGTTTAAGTCCATTATTTCTCGTGACAATCACTCAAATGAGCCAATAAAAAACCTATAGATCACATCTACAGGATTTAATTGGCTTAATTGGATTAAAATAGGATAATTTCTCTTCAAATCATGCAAGTTTTCTTTTCAATTGTATAAATTTTGAATCCAGGCAGAAGCCAACCAAAATTAGTCAAGAATCGGTCAAGAACTGATCAAACTTACTTGAACTGGTCTGACCGATTCGACCAATCGTTGGTAAGGTAGGTCGATTCGGCCCCCTGTTGGTCGATTATGGACTTCCTATGATCGATTCTAGGTTCCTCGCCGTATCAATTTTACTCCCATGCCCTCATCTTTTCAATTTGCAATTTGACCATAATTAGACTCTTGAGTTCAATTTTCGTTTTAAATCGAACCCCATCCGATCAGCCTCCCAACACTTCTTAATGATGTTTAGCCTTTTAAATATTTGATTTGACCATTAGATCAAAATGTTGACCATCGAATTGAACCGACGATCAAGATTGACCAATTTAGGACTAGTATAAAAGGTTTTTCCCTCCATTTTTTAAAGGAACTCATTTGTGCAAAAATATACACACTTTACAGAAAATTCTCTCTCATCACTCTCCTCTTTCTTGCCTCTCTCTCCTCCCTCTTCTCTCTCCATAACTGAACTGATTCACCGTCGGTTTAGGCCCACCAGCCTCACCCCGACGGCTAACCGATCACTGCCTAGCCCCCCGTGGCTGTCCTCTCTCCATTCTCGAGTCCCTCACAACCATATTGGCAGATGGTGATCAGCTCCATTTTGATCGCGTCCATTCTTCCTTGGCATCCGCAAATCAGTCCAACTTGGACCGTTCCCTTTGGCCGCTCAAACGGGTGGCTAGCGGTGGCTCAACTGACACCAGATCTTGTCCAATCCAGTCCCCAGGCCATCCCTGACCTGGTCATGGTCGGGGCTTGGCCAATCAATTATTGGAATATCTTTGGTGACCTTGATCTTCTCTGGCGGTCCAAAGATTGGTCCAAGTGGACCGGTCTTGTTGCAAGATGAATCGGCAGTCCAGCCGCCTCCTTGGCAGTCCTTTGGTATCCTGATATGTTCATCGGGGATTTGATCATGCTCCGATGACAATTCCTTTGTTCAATCACGGATCAAACTCGAAGAATATGCAAAAAGGTAACAATCTCAAATCCAAACCCGATGAAGCGAGGTCAGCGTATCTGATCAGGGCCAAGGTTCAAGATTAAATCTATGGAACATACTTAGATCTGATGATGATCAGTTTGATTGATGATTTGCTGAGTTTAAGGATAATTGAGATTGCACTTGTGGTGGATTGGATGAGATTTATGCTAATCTGCAATTTGTGTGCATTTGTAAGTGGCTTATTGTTTGGCCTGAAACGAGACATTAGATAACCTTATTTGATCTCGAGCCTTCTAGACATAGAAAGTGTGTTGCAAGACCTTTGATTTGATAGGTTGCACATCTCAAACGTGCTATGTTTGACGCTCGAAAAACATCTCGCAATATGCTCGATTATGTAGTTTTTTGTGGTTAAATTTTGGTTCTGTTTTGGTTTCGATTTTAAAATTTTCTATTTTCGTACCAAATTCTGTAATTGATTTTTGATAAAGTTGTCTTCACAATTTTTGTCCCAAATTGCCTCGAGCATGTTACATATTTTTTATAGATTTTTCAAATTAGTTTTGGTGGGTCAACATTGTCTAAAATTGAGAATATATGTCAATTTGCCCTACACCGGCTTCTGATTAAGGTTGAAGGAAAGAATCTCTGGTTAGATTTTAGATATAAATTATTATCTCATTATTGCTACTCCTATGGTAAGCTTGGTCACTATGCCACGTATTGTAAAGACTTTCCATATGATGAGAATAAGCTGGATGAAAAAGATAGTTTTTTATATGGATCATGGCTTAGAGCAAAGGTCCAGGAACATAGCCCCTTTTGGCATACCTTCTATGAAATGAATCTACCCCAAGACGATGTTTAAGAGGTCATCCCGGAGACCCCTCAACCTCCTTCGGCAATCATCCCTATTCCAGATTTTGTTCCTGCTGTCCCTGACATTCCAGTACAAAACAAAGGTAAACAGACTATGGAAGCCTCAGGGTGCAACCCAATTATCACAGCTGCAACTCTTATTAAATGGAAACCTTTGATGGAGGATTCAACAACAAGCAGAGCTTTTTAGGATCTTCTTCCTGTCAATCAGCAACACATAATGGCTAATAACACTATAGCAGGTTCTCTTGAATTGAAGAAGAAGCTTAAACATTCATGCCTCAATGCAAGATCAAGGCCTATTAAGAAGGCAAAACGACTCACTCACCATGAAGTTCGAAATCATCTACAGGAGAATTTTGATGAATTAGCTTTACAGGAAACTCTTATCATTGAGGCAGATGCTCCTGCATGTAGGACCTTGGTGGCTGGCCTTAAAAAGCCACCAGGTGAACAATGAGACTTATAAGTTGGAACTATTAGGGGTTGGGCAACCCCCTGACAGTTCGAGCACTTAGGGTCTTAGTGACCCAGGATAGGCCCGATATTCTATTTTTGATGGAAACAAAAAATCAGGAACATAAGCTTATCTATCTTCAACGGAAACTCAAATTCTCAGCAAGCTATATTGAAAATCCAGTAGGATTGGCAGGAGGTTTAGCATTATTTTGGATGGATAAAGTTTCTTTGAAAATAATCTCACTCTTCGGATATGCTTGACTCCATTTGTACTGACTTGGATTCTGGCATCACTATGCGTCTCACTTGCTTACACGCTCCAACAAGGTACCATCTCCGACAACACCTGTGGACAACATTAAGGCAAATCAATAACTTCAACACCCTACCTTGGCTTTGCATAGGGGATTATAATGAAGTATTGTATCCATGGGAAAAAGTAGGGAAGTGTCTTGCTGAGCCTCAACGAATGTTTTCTTTTCGCGATCTACTCAATGATTGTTATCTAATGAATCTAGGCAACAAAGACTGTGCTTTTACATGAACTAATAACTGAAACGGTGAAGATATTGTAAAGGAAAGATTAGACAAAATGATTTACACAAAGGAATGGAGATTGACTTACCCTCTTGCTAAAGTGTTGGCTCTACCAGTCCTCGGATCTAATCACAGCCCTCTTCTTTTATATACTGAAGCGATACCAAGCTGTAAAAGGAGAAAATCTTTCTATTTTGAAGCTTATTGGCTTCAAGATATGGAGTGCCGTTCAACAATTGCTGCTTCTTGGGCAACTTATCAACTTGGAGAGATGATGCTCCCCCAAAAGCTTAAAACTGTCTCTACCACTCTATCAAAATGGAGCCGATCCAAATTCAGTAATGCCAAACATCAGCTTCATTATCTCAAGAATCAACTTCAGTTTTCGACAAATCAGCCTCATATTCACTTTGATACAAATGTGTTATTTGACCTGAAAGAGAAAATACACAACTTACAGCAGCAGGAGGAAAAATTATGGGCAATGCAATCCCGAGTTAATTGGCTTAAATGGGGGGACAAGAATGCAAAGTTTTTTCATGCTACCACGGTTCAAAGACGACAACACAACAAGATAAGAATGATGCAGGATGATCAACAAAATTGGATACACGACCTGAATGATCTCAAAGAGATGACCTCTACTTACTTTAAGCATTTGTATTCTTCAACAGGGTATAGAGATTATGGCCTGATGTTAACTCTTTGCAAACCAATGGTGACAGCGGAGATTAATGATAATCTAACAGCATAAGTTACCTGTGAGGAGGTGTAGACAGCAGTCTTCCAATTAGGAGAAACAAAAGCACCGGGTCTAGACGGCTTGAATGGTCAATTCTACCACGCACATTGGGACATAAAAGAAGATATAGTATCAGTTGTGCAACAATTCTTTCAAACAGGGATTTTGTTACCTGAGTACAATCACACTCCTATTTCCCTGATCCCATAGGTCCCTCATCTAGAAAGTTTGGACCAATTCCGCCTTATCAGCCTCTGCAATTTTATTTATAAGGTGATTTCCAAGATCTCAGCTAATCGTCTTAAACCCTGGCTACCAGATTTGATAACGCCAAAACAAACTGCATTCGTTGGTGGTTGGCAAATCCAAGATAATATTATTGTGGTTTAGGAGGTACTCCATCAAATCAAAACCAGGAAATGGAAAAAGAACTTTCAGGCCGTGCTTAAATTAGACATGCAGAAGGCTTATGACCGGGTAGAATGAAATTTCCTTAGAGATTTTCTCCTAAAGCATGGATTCCATACCTAATGGGTTCACTGGATATTGCAATGTGTTTCTATAGTTTCTTACAGTGTTAAATTCAATGGCAAATCTTTATCCTACTTTCATCCTACTAGAGGTCTGAGACAAGGCGACCCTTTATCACCGTACCTGTTCATCCTGATGGCTTATGCCTTAACAACTCTTATCAACAATGCAGTGGACATGAGAAATCTTAAAGGTATTAAGCTAAACCGATGGTGTCCCACCCTCTCCCACTTATTTTTTGCAGATGACGCCATTTTCTTCCTAGATACGAAGCTTACTGAATGTCAGAATTTAGCTAATGTCCTAAATGAATATTGCTTAGCTATAAGACAAGCTATTAATAGAAACAAATTAGGTCTATTTTGTAGCACAGATTGTCCTATCAGCTTGAAAGAAAATCTTGTCAGAGAACTTAGAGTCCTATATTAAACAAAACTGGCAAATATCTTGGCATACCTTCAGATTGGGGGAAATCTAAATAAGAAATGTTTGCATGGATTATGGGTTGAGTACATTCAAAGCTAGAAGGTTGAAAGGAGAAGCTTATTTCAAAAGGAGGCAAACAGGTCCTTCTTAAAACCGTTGTGCAAGCAATACCTTAATATGCAATGTCGATTTTTAAAATCCTTGCTGCAATTTGTAAAGCAATAGAACAGAAAATAGCTAGATTCTAGTGGCAATCAAATTACAGCAAGCAAGGAATATATTGGAAGAACTAGGAATGCATTAAGAGTAGGAAAGATGAAGGGGGTTTAGGATTTCGTGATCTTATGGTATTTAACAAAGCTTTACTAGGCAAACAAACTTGGTGTCTAGCTTAATAACCTGCTTCACTATGTAGCAAAATGCTTAAGGGTTTGTACTTTCATTCTTTGGATTTATGGCATGCCACTAAAGGTACTAGACCCTTTTGGGGTTGGCAGAGCATATTAATAGGCCGGGAATCTATTGCAGATAAGGTTTTATGGTCTGTTGGTGACGGAACAAAAATAAAAATTCGAGAGGATAGATGGTTGGCTAGTGATGTAATTGGAGGTCCTGCTCCTAGAGATGAACCAGAAAAAGTTGCAGGTTTTATATCTACAAAATACAATGCATGGAACACAACACTTTTGCACCAGAGTTTTTTTTTTTGGTAACCTAGGGAACCCCCGTAAGCCGGTAGCCCAGCGAGGTAAACCCTAGACCAGGTAGAGTCACCACCACCCTTGCCTGCTGGGTAAGTCGTGGATTCCTTTCCAACAAGGCAGATGACGCAGGGAGTCAAACACTGGACCTCTTGCGAAAGGAGCAAGTGCTCAACCAACTACGCCGCCACCATGGGTGGTTTTGCACCAGAGTTTTGATTGCCAAATAGTTGAAGAAATTTTATCTATCCCTATTTGACCTCAATTTGCGTAAGATAGACTAATATGGAGAGGAACGCAAATAGACTAATATGGAGAGGAATGCAGAACGAGCATTTTACAGTGAAGAACTGTTACAATCATATCAGAGCTCAGCAAACGAGCAACATCAACAATCAGGCCTCTTCATCTTTTCAGCTGCCCCACAAACTATGGAACGCAATCTAGAAACTGAATACTATGCCTAAACTAAGATCATTCCTCTAGTCTGTATACAACAACGCTTTGGCGACTAGAGAAAATTTATACAAGTTACACATCTTGACAAACCCGACTTGCTGCTTGTGTGCAAATCAGGTACCCGAGACCCCAGAACATATTTTTTTGTTATGTCCTTGGACCCATAATGTTTGGTTGCATCCAGAAATCGATATCAAGAGTCATACAGCAGGTGCGCATCGAATAGAAAGCTGGTTACTTGCATATATTGACAAAAAGAGTGACTCACCAGATCTCGAAACTATTACATCCATCCTCTGGCAAATCTGGAAAGCCCTTGTCCAATCGGCGATAGTAGATGCCCGATCTAGCCGTCTTTTCAGTACACAAATGCAAAGGCGTGTCTCAAAACAGAGAATACTGAATCAGAGATGGCATCCACCAGAACAAGGAGTCCTAAAAATTAACATCGACGCTGCTTACCAATCCCATTACAGCAATGCCTCGGTGGCTTGTGTGTGCAGAGACTCCTTTGGCCTCTTGATCGATGGATTCGCGTGATCTGTTCGCACCTCCTCGGTCCTGCAAGCTAAGGTGATCGGCCTTAATCTCACCCTGCATTTTCTGCTTCAAAGGGGGTGAGAACTGGATAAACTTGTTGTGGAATCTGATTGTTTAACCATTGTGGATGCCATCCACAACCCTACCTAGCAGCCGTGAGAACTAAGATCCCTTTTTGATGAAAGTTTGGCGTTGATGCTTTGGTGCCCTAATTTAATGCTACTGCAGACTGGGCCGCGAAGGCCCATCAGGCCTCCCTTCTTCCTCCTAATTGGGTTCTTCATCCTCCTCCTTTTCTGCAGGATATTTTGTATTTTGAACTTATACCTAATGTAACTTCTACGCTGAGAATTTAATATATGTGCTGTTTCAAACCCAAAAAAAAAAAAAAAAAAATCTGCCCTACACCATTCCGAGGTGCATTTTGGTAAAATTGAGCATGTAAATGAATCCTTTTGACCTTAAGATCTTCATTGGACTTGAAATACATGTTATGTGTGCTCCAACGATGTATGTCTCGCATGATTTGCTCAACATTCAGTATATCATTTGTATGTTCAAACACATTAGGGTTCTGCTGCAATTAGGAAGTTGCATGTTGCACATCTATTTTGCCATTTTCATCAAGGTTTGTATGATCTCAACTAGGCTTTGAGTTCTCAATGAGAAATGTTCATCGCGATGTGTTCTATATGTCAGATTTTTCATTAGATTTTTACATATCCTTAATTGATCAAAATCAAGCATATTCTGTGATGTTAAAATTAGATTAAGGGCTTATCATGTATGCACTTTACCACGCTCATTTGGATCTCTTAAATACCAAATCTCATGATAATGCCTGCTCAACTATTAAAGTTGCATCACAAGCTTCGTGTCAATATGTAGTATGTCATGATCGAGTGTCATTTGGTATGTGAATGTTATGCCTCAACTAGGCTAGTTGTACCTCAAAATCATCAAGCTCGTCATTTTAGTCCTAAGTCATTTGCATTGTCATTGACTCACATGATTCTTTTGCATATCGACTTAGGGTCAGATATTTACCTAAAACATTTGCCGCATCAAATCCTTTATCACTTGTAAATTTCATGCCGCTCATGCATTGTTTAAGTGATTTTGAAACTCATCAATGTGTATTATGTTCTGATTTGATAATGACTGAGGCACGTACCTTCATAAACCCCAACTTTTCAGCACCAAAATGACCTCGATTGGACTTAGACCTTTGTAGGAAATCTTAAGATTCATTTAGACCTTTCAAATGCCATTGGTTTTATGTGATTTGCTTGTCGTTAGATCCACTTGTCATTTTTTCTAAGATAGGTCAGAATTTGAACTTAGATTAAATTCGGAACTCTGTTTTTACCCCTATTTAGTCAGTCTTTTGCCATTTTTGTGTGATCTTTTCTGTAGGGATTCTTGAATTAAACCCTAATAAAATTTGTCTCTCTTTTTGGACTATGTCGCGGTAAATTTTCATGATTTTTCGACCCTGTTTGATAGGTAAAATCTCAATTGCAATGACCAAATATCCTGCTGATTTGTCAATTTCCTGATGCGATGAGGTGCATTGTCAGATTTTTGTAAATTAATGTTTAGCTCTTTTTAGGAAACTTTCTTCACAAAAGTTGTTCCTTGTGATGTCACGCATGATGTATAATTTTCTTAAGAACAATTAATCGATGGGTCCTTTCCAATTTTGCCAGTTTGTATTATTTGGTCTAAAATGTTCTGTTGTAAGTCTTTATTGTAATTGCCTATCTAGGTTTTTAGAATAGCTTACGTGTGAAATTAGAACTCATTGTCTTCATGAAGATTGTTTCATATGCCTTGATCTTCATTGTCAAAAACTTTCCATTAATAAAATGATCTTTTGATCGTGTTTTCTTCAAAGTTGCTTTGAAATCTCAATTTTGCACATCAAAGTAATTTGGCACATGTGATGCTTCTGACATTGATCAATTAGAATCTTTTAAACCTTCCTGATTTGGCATAGGAATTGTCATGGTTTTAGACTGTATTTAAATTGTCTATGTGGTCTATGGGCGCATGATATGTGAGCCCTAGACTTAGACATTTAAGTGCGTTCTATAATCGAGACGTTCCTTGTCTCAAACATTTCAAAATCTTTATGACATTTGATTTGACATTGAGATTATCAAAGTTTAGGTTGTATATAAAATGCCTGCGATATTTGTGAGTGCATGATATGCGCACCAAACTAGCCTTGGCAATTAAATACATTCTATAACCAAGACGATCCTTTGTCCAAAAATCTTGTTTTCCTTTCTCAAAATTTCAAACTCATCTTTGAAGCGTCACATGGATTGTTCATGCACGAAACCATGCCATTCATTATAAATGCTTGTGTTTTTGGTTGACGCATGACTATTGAATAAGTGACCTACCAATGGTTTGTTCAATTATTTGATTGTTTGAGAAATAAGGCTCAAGGGCTTGCCTGTGCTTTTAATTTGTGATGATGCATGTGGATGTCATGGGTAGATCTTGGGAATCACCTAGAACATCTTTTTAGGGACTTACAAGCTTTATTGACTATGCGAGAACACAAATGGTCAATAATGACTATAAGTCGTAAAATGAACTAGGTGGGTGTCTAGAGAGACCTATGCAAAAAGCCAACCCCGAGGCCCAAATTTGTTCAATTTTGAACCTTGCTCCACTTGATCGTTTCAGCTTGATTCTATGTCGTGCTTTTGATTGTTTTTCCATGAATGAGTGTTTCTTTCGTTTGCATATACCTAGCTTAGGTTTAGGTTAGGCCTAGATTAGGTCCCAAAGGTGGAGTATGATCAAGACTCAAAGATGATGGAAGGTCAATGTCCATCCCGACCGTAATTTTTGTATTAATTTTCCCGATATATGTTTCGGGTTTGGTATTTGTATAAACACCTGACAAGGTGTGGGTTTTATTTATTGTGCTTGATTTTTGTTCATTGTTAGGTTGCATGTTAGATTTATTGCTTTTCCATTAACTATTCAATTGCTTGTTTACTTACCGTCTTGTCTTTTAAATTCAATTATGTGTTTTCTTTTCTTTTTTCTAGAAATAGAATAACACAAAAATGTCCATCCACGTGTGATCACTTAGTTTAGGATCATTGACCGAAAGAGTAAAAAGACATGCATAATCATCTTAGGTAACACGGCATATTGTTAGGTACCGAAAGGGCACTAATAGAAATATTAGCGTAACTCAAGTCCCCGAATCTAGATATCTAGTTACATTACTCGATTAGGTTTTTTTGCTAATCCCCAAAAACGAGGCTAGTGGCGACTCCCATCCTTTATTAGGTTATTTAGATAACTAGTTTTAAAATCAACCCATCTCGAGGGGTATGGGTCTTGATAAGGTCCACATCGATTTAGCATACTTGATATAGCAGTACTCCATAAGATAAAGTGATGCCATCCTTATGGGCGAAATATACGATCAAGAGAGTTATTGTAATAAAAATACCTCAAAATTTGATATTCACACCCGACTTCTTCTCCTGAGGTGTACCATCTGTGTGGGCGTGGGTTGCAACACCTTCCACTATCATGCAAGATACGAGTTTGGGAGAGCTCATGACCGTGATTGAGCGAACTCACAAATGGTTACTCCTAAAAGGCAAGGTGATGACACCTTTGTGGAATGCGAACCATGAGGGAGCTCTCGTGGTCAAGTATCCAT
Organism: Eucalyptus rudis; assembly: GCA_019915205.1. Taxonomy (NCBI): domain Eukaryota; kingdom Viridiplantae; phylum Streptophyta; class Magnoliopsida; order Myrtales; family Myrtaceae; genus Eucalyptus; species Eucalyptus rudis. The sequence continues at coordinate 12,056,343 of JAHMTN010000007.1, read as the reverse complement.
AAACTCGACCTTTCCCCCTCCTTCCTCGAGGTTGAGGTCGGGTTGCGACAAACTTGGTGACTCCACTAAGGACTGGTTACTAAAATAAGAGGACTTGAAGTAGTTTAAAAATGGTTGTCATGTTAGCTAACATATTTTGTGTAGGGCCACCTGCATGTCAAAGTCGTGTGAAAAATGAAGTAAGTCACTGACTAAGTATTAAGTGGTCTTGTAGGTTGAAGATATAAGAGGTGAGTGTATGTAAACCCTTTGTCTTGCAGTGGAGTAAGGATGTATGAATGTATGATTGGGTTATATTGAAGTACTGGATGTTTAAATTTAAATGCATGTTTACGAGCTTTAACACTGCATCCTGCATACAACCACGGTCTAAAATCCCAATCGTCAAATTTAGATCCTTTAGAAGATATGGGTGGAATCCGCGAGTGAACATTCGTGGTAATACATACTACCATAAATCCGCTTGTCCTGATTGATAAAAGTGCACTGGCCAACAATAGTAGTGGTGGGTAAACTACTTTTATCTTTGGGGATATGGACCTTGAGTCTTTAGCATCCTCACCTCAAGCATTGAAACCTTACAATTCCTCATGCAATTTATGATTTGCACTTGCCATGAGTTTGTTTGGTAAAACATCGTTCTTTTCTTATCATTATTATCCTTCTTAATTTCCAAATTTTAATTACATGCCTTATATTTTAACGATGATATGTCTTTAATCGTGAATGCCCATTTAGATTTAGGTTTAGATGGGCAAGCTCGAGATTGATGTGACCCCATGCCGAGGAGCTTGAGGAGCATATGGGATAATCTCAACCCGAGGCATCAAGAATATGTGGAGAAACGCATCAGTTTTCTCCTAAGCTTACTAAAGGTCGAGCCTCGAATCGAGATGGTGAAGGCATTAGTCCACTTTTGGAAGCCTGTGATCTCCACCTTCATGTTTAACCAATACGAGTTGATCCTTAAAATTAAGGAGTTCGAGATAGCCATTGGTTTAGGTAGGGCTTCCCTAGGTTTCGCCACTTCTCCTATTGGTCAAAACCCAATCTCTCTTCTAAGCCAATTCCTAAATATCCCCTTCGACAAAATTAGAGTTATTCTTAAGGGAAATTTGAATTTCATGCCTTATACTTTTCTCAAGCAACATCTCTTTAGTCTTGAACCTAAGTCTGGAAATTAAATTCCCAATGTCTTTCTTCTCATATTTTTCAGTTTTGTGATATTCCTGCATACTCAAAAAATAATAAATCCTTTAGTCACTCACATTGTTAACCAAGTATGTGCCTTTAGTCATTTTAAACGCATGATTCTCGCCGAAACCTTTGTATCCCTTAATCGATTTAAAGCAAATGGACAAGGAATTCTTAAAGCCCCATTAGGACTTCTCCAAATTTGGCTTGTTTCTCGCATCAAACAATTTGCCCCTTGCATGAGGATCATTGATGTCACAAAACATCATCATCCCATTCTTAGGTATCACCAAAGAAATGAATTCTTTCCATTGTGGTCCTTCTCTATGTGGTTCCATTTCCTCAAAAAACTCACCCCGAACTTAATCCAATGGCATGTCTAATGGCCTGGGAATCCCGAGGTACGCCTTATTAGTGGAGTTGATGACCTATTTCCCCTTGTGGGGTTAGTGGGTCTAACATCATATTACCCGTTAAGGGTGCTCCGCCAATATTGCGCTCTTTAAACAATCCCCTCGATCCTGGAGCTAGGTTTGTACTGTATTGATTATCACAATGAGGTCATTGTGGAAGATCAATTTGAGCCCTTGGATCAATCCAGGGCCCAAATTTGATTTTAGGGCTCAGTATAGGTTGAATTTTCCCCCCATAATCAAGGGGGCTCATTTTTCAGATCCAATTTCTCTCTCTTCACTCTCGGCCCCCCCTCTCTCCCCTAGCTCTCTCGATCGGAGCTCATCTTGCCACCGCTTGCCGGCACCTTTTCCGGTGAATTACCACCTCATCAACCTCCCCCTCGGCGTATTTTCTTTAGTCGCAACATGTCACACCTCGATTCACAAGAAGAAGGGGCATGACACGGCCGCCCTTTTTTTTTCCAAAGGACGCAGCCTCAACGTAACCAAAATTTCAACCCGATATCAACATATATACATCCACATATATATATTTGACAAAAAGGGGCACTTGGTTACAAAATCCATATCAGAGTATATCTATAATCCACAAAAATCAAAACACAAACTTTCTACAAGGACTAACTTATAAACCCATTAACTATGCACAAGTCATACCAAAAAGTTCCACCACAAAAGTTCTCCCCGAGCGAACGCTCACGCCTACTCGCGACTCGCTGAAGAACCTGAAAAACAAGTATAAGAAAGGAGTGAGCTACTACGGCTCAGTGAGTAACACATTTCTTCTAAGCGGATCGAGAAATCACTATACACATTTAAAACATAACTCAAATACATAATCATAACTCAAATACCAAAATACCAATGGTCCAGTCCATTAGTCAATCTCATAAAACATGCATCAATGGTCTATTCTATTGATTAATTTCATCAAATTACATCGATGGTCCATTCCATCGATCAAACTCAAATCACACGTCAATGGTCCACTCCATTGATCAATTCATGCTCAAATGTCTAGCCATGGTCACGTGTAACGCCCGTGACAAGACGACCAAGATTCCCCCCTTGGCAAGGTCTCCACATATTATTAGCCGGTGGCTCGGCCCACAAAGATATCCTAGAATAGTATGCGCATACCCACACCCCTCAGGGTCCATAGAGACATTGAGCACAATAACAACTCGAAAGAGAATCATATCACAATATCCAGTAATCCAACATTAGAAAGAGAATCATATCACAACTCGAAATTTGATATATAAATATCAAAGCATTCTCCAAAACATTTCAAGATTCTTTCACAAAGAATTTCACAAATCATTTTTCAAACAACTATTCAAATCGAAGTCGGAATATAACTCCCTTCGAATAACAAAAATGTTAGTAATAGCTCGATCCTGTTTAATGCAACAAAATATGCTTTTTATCAACTCATGGAATATATAATCCATCACGTTTCTCAAAACATGAGTTTAAAATACGAAGAGGAAATAGTGTCACTCACCTGGGAAAAGCCAAAAATCAACTACGACGCTCACACGAACCGACGCATTCGGATTCCTAACAATTAACGGAAAAATATCAAAAAGTGGAGTAAAAAATGATATTCTTATAACGACTCGCCTATACTAGGCCTAATAGTCGATAAACGACACCTACGCGCCCCAAAAGTTCACAATTTAGCATAAACCCATCATTTTCAGCTAGGCGCGACCCCATGCGCCAACTTCGTCACGCCATAAATCCCTCCACAAAATTCCGTTTCAAGCCATCTTATAGTCTTTAGAAAGCTCTCTTAACGTACAACAACAACCCCAACTCAGCCGCCCCAAAATAGTACCGAAAACAATAAAAAAAGAGACTCGAAGCCACTGTTCGCTACAGTACCAGATTGCGCCCCCAACTTCAAAATTCCGTTCCGAACAAACCGCAGGCTCAAATCACGATCCGAAAGATGCTATAGCTTCACAACATCCCAAAGTACCATTTATAAAAAAAATTACAGCTTAACGACTCAAAAATTGGGCTTCGCCACACAAATACCCAAGAAATCCGAATTTCGAGCCCTAATTGCGGCAATTGCTTCAAGCAAGTGATTAAAGGCTTCAATTTCTTACCGGCCTTGCAAAACACACTTGAGTCGGCTTGATGAGGCGTCCGGGTCACGAGCACGCCAAAATTTTTCCCTTTTTCCCTTTTTCCTTTCTCTTCTTTCTCTCTTCTCCCCTGTTTCTTTCGTTCCCCTGTTTCTGCCCGTGCTCCTCTTTCTTTCCATCTTTCTCTCTTTTTAAAGCCCAGCCGAAGGTTCCACGGTTCTCTTCAGCCTCCCTTTTTTGACTTTTCAACCTTTTCTTTTTCTCTTCTTTTATTTTATTTCCTTACTTTAAAGCCCATATATTACACAACATCCATCCTCAAAGACGGTTGTCAGAGAGCCTTGATCGGAAGCCATTTTTGATTGAGTCCGAAGACTGTGCTCCCCGCCGATGTTGTATCCGGCGACTTGGGCTTTCAATTCAACGTTCGGTGGTCCTCCTATGGTGTTCCTCAATTTGCGACGTTCATCATCCACCTGTCGTTGAGGTGATCGTGGCCTTGCTTTAGCTAAACTTTCCTCGGAACACCTCAAACCGACACTCTCTTCCCAATCGACTCAATAAACGTGCTCGGTGATGACGATGACATCTAGCGACTTTGCTGGCCATTCCAGCGTCCATTGGTGGTCCGTTGGAGTCCTTCGGCTGGTGTTGACGTCCTTAGACATGTCCTCGTCCCCGAAGTGAAGCTTGATTAGCTCGATTGAGCTTTACACAAAGGAAGATCAAGGTAAACATTCTCATACTTGAATCCTATGAAGCGGGGCTATACTAGATAGCTGGGGCTAAGATTCGAACATAAGATGCTTTATCATATTCATATAGATGATATATATGGTTTAGAATGAGCGTAAGATGATCAATGATTAATTGGTGGCTTGATTGAGTACGATTGCCATTTCTGGAAAAATCGTAACTAGTTTGGACTGATTTGATTAATGTCTTCAAATGAGCTGGAAAACGATCTCGTTTGATGTTAATGTCTGCATATGATTCAAAGATGATTTCACAAGCTTTCCAACGGTGTATCATATGCATGATTCGGACTTCATTTGCTTTGTCGATTGCTTGTCACAACTTCAATGTTGATTCTGGATTTTGGATGTTCTGCTGTTATGTTATGGTTAACCAACCTATTCGGCTTTATGATTTTTCTTGATTTTTTGTATAATGATTTTGGATTGGATGTATGAATGAAAGTTGATCACGACATTTGATTCTAGATCATATAAAAATTGTATGAAATTCACAATTCATTTGTTTAGGTTAATCTCTTGTTAAACGTTGCGTTCATGATCTGTAAAGTCCTGTTTCAAAAAAGATCTCTTTGCTAAATGTCTTCATTTGAGCTGAAAGATGATTTCAATTGTGTTTGTGGATTTCTAAGGATTCATAGGAGATTTCATGAGCTTTCTTTTGGCACCTAGTTTGCATGATTTGGCCGTCATTTACTAGGTCTAACAATTTTTACAAGACCGAACTGCAATCGGCAAATGATCAGTGTCCCGTTTCCTTGCTCTGTTTCGGTGACCTTTGATGTTTGCCATCTTCATACGATTTTTTGTAGTCAGATTATTAAGTCAGTGTCTTAATGAAAGCTGTTCATTAGGTTCAGATCTATATCATATAAAAATTGCGTGATGATTGAAATTCATTTATTTAGGTCGATCGTGTTTAGAATGTCTCTGCTCATTCCTGAATTTTTGCTCGGTTGATTGTATTGCACTGATTCCTCAATTTTTATAAAATCATGTATTGTGAATGTAGAATTTTTTTTTTTTCATGAAAGATGCTCTTTACATCTTTGTGAACAACATATAAAATTTTCATGAGATTTGAACATTGTTAGGATAGGTCAATCATGTTTAGACCGAACACATTTGCTACCGTGATTTGTCTGACCTGAAATGAAAATTTTCAGGTCAAGCTATCTGAAAACATAAACTAGACGGAAGCATCACTATAAATCTTTTAACATTTGAAATTCTCTTGTGCGTGCCTCGTTAGTAATTCGATAAGCCAGTGCCATAATCTCTGACATTGATTAAACAGTGAAGTTGTGCCATCCGCAAACTAAAATATCCGCCACTCGTCTTCAAGACCGAAGATTGAGAATGCCTTATCAAATTAGACAGAAACTTTCTGACCCCCCCCCCCCCTTCCTCCTTCTCTCAAAAAGAAAAAAAGGAAAAGAATTAGACAGGAACCAAATCCACTATGCCCAACCAATCCAAGTCTGTAACTTAGGGCCTGCATGTTTTTATTTCTAGGATCTGTTTATGAACAGATTTTCTGTTTTTTTGTTCCCGGGAACAAAAAAAGAACAGAAACGCGTTTGGTTGCGTTTCTGTTCTTTTTTTGTTTTTTTGTTCCCGGAACTCAAAAAGAACAGAAATGAGAAACAAAAAAAAATTGTTTCTTGTTCCAGAAACAATTTTGAAGAAACACTTCCTTCTTCTCTCTCTTCTCTTTTCTTCTTCTTTTCTTCTTCTTTTTTCTTTGCCGGCCTCGACCATGGCCGGTGACCGGCCGTTGAGGGCCGGCAACGCCGTCGAGGGTTGGCGACCTCGCCGGAGCGTCGCCAGCTCCCGGCGAGGCTGAGCCTCACCTTGGCTGAGCGAGCGCCGGCGACGCTCGACCTCGCCAGATCTGGGCTCGCCCGAGCTCGCCCAGCCATGGCGAGGCCGAGCTCGCCCAGCCACGGCGAGGCTCGGCCTCGCCGGGGGCCGACGAGCCTTGCCGTGGCTGGGCGAGGCTGCCGGCCCCGTCGGCCGGTCGCCGGAGGCCGGTGACCGGCCGAAAAAAGAAAAAATAAAAAAGAAAGGAAAAAATGAAAAAAAAATAAAAATATTAAAAAATTAAAAGAAACAAAAAAAAATTTACCAAACGTGTTTTTATTCATTTTTTATTTCCGGAACAAATTTACCAAACGCATCTTTCTGGTCAAAAATTGTTCCCCGGAACAGAAACACTTTTTTCTATTTCTGTTCCCTAGAACAATTTTTGAACAGAAACGTTACCAAACGCGCATTTAATAACCAAATTTCGAACGAATATATTGACATTTGATCGTATGACAGAATAATGGCTGTATAAATTTGACCCAAGAGTCACATATCGCATACTAATGACTTCAGAACAAAAGTAATTCATCATTCATCACCAAGGCTTGGCGATGGCCTGTTAAAGGGAAAAAAATGAAAAAAGAAAAATCAGAAAATGAAAACCTGTTAACTATTTCCCATTAAAATTAGTTGAAAAAACTAAATTGGCATTAACAAAAGATTGTAAATTGTCAAAAAATCTAAAACTAATAATGATACAATTGAAATGTTTAGAATCGAATTGGCCGTGTATAATAAGTTTTAGGACTTTTTAGATAATTTTCCTATGCAAAGATGGCCAGCACATTTCACTCAAGACCCAATTTTATAAATTGAGAATTCGATACTCATCACTTATCCGGCTCTTCTGAGGAGGTAATACAGTCCATGTGGGGTCAGTTTTTGGGTTCCTTGACATGAACGAAGTTGCGGTGCATTTGTCAAATTAACTTCACAATGCGCATCAAAACAAGTGATAAAGAGTCTAAAGTATGTTATTGACACCTAAATTTTGATCAATTTGGCTCTAATAAAAATATTCCCTTTGCACGACTTAGGTATTAATATCATTTTCTTTTACTAAGTTTTATTTTCTGTTATTTTATCCTATTTTCTGATAAATTAATTATATTAAAAAAACAAAAGAGCCCGAAAGGGCTAGGGGGCCGCCCCAGCCCCCACTTTTTCCCTGTTTCTTCCGAGCCACGCAGGCCAAGGGCCCGTCTCACCGCGAGCTTCACCCCGCGGCCCGGCCCTCTCCTTCTTCTTCTTCCTCCTTCCTTCCTCACACTGCACACCACGCGCGCAGGAGACCTAGGCGGAGGAACGAGGGTAGACCGACGACGAAGGGGACGTCTCGCAGACGTCTCGCGGTGCCCCCTACTTTCCCGAACCGACGGACGGTGGGTCGCGTGCCGTATCTCTTCTCTCTCTCTCTCTCTCTCTCTCTCATCGTCTCGTCTCGAGGTCGGCATCCTAAGGATCCCGGCTCGGGGGAGCGCGGCGGACGGACATAGCCTGATCTTTGGGCTCGTCCGCTGTCCGACGCCGTGAGCCGGGTAGGAACCCTCGGCCGACCGCCCTTTTTTCTTCATGCCCATGCTCTGTTTCGGGCTCGCCGGACCGGGCAGCCGTTGTCCAGTTCGTGCGAGTTTCCTGCTTCATTCGTGTGCGTACTGTGGTCTCGGGGCTTAGCATGTTGATCGCTGTGAGTCCCCGCTCGAGCTCGGGCTCGGTCGTCCCCGTTTTTCACTCCTTGGTTTGCGAATATTAATTGTTTGCTGAAATGCTTGAGTTAGGCGCCCGTTTGTGTCTTTCGCTTATGGCCGAAGCTTGCTGACTCTCATATTTATATTGGACGTAAACGAATCGTCCCCATGTTGAAGTCAGGTTTTGCTGGTCCGTTGTTGTTGGTTTTGGTCCGAGCTCGCATGCCGAGCAAGTCTAAAGCTTCCCCTTAGCCGACGCCCTCCATGTGTTCGCTATAATGGCTGAACCAAGCTCGTATGGATTTCCCGTGATTCGTTTGGTTCTGAGCGCTTGTTGATCATTTGACATGTTTGTGGACCTTCGTTCCCATCCGTGGAGTAGCGCGCGGTTTCTCTGCATGTCGAGTGTGTCGTGGCCGGCGGTGATGAAAGCGGGGTTCGGATGTGGCCAACGGTGCTGGCTTGGTCCACAAGGTCAGCGGACGGTCCGACGGTTGAGTGAGGGCCGGAGGCGAGCTGGCTCATGGCCGTTTGTTTCTGGCCGCACGGAGAAGGATGCGTGCGTTTGTGCTGGGAAGGCCTCTGCGAGTCGTGGGGGTGGAGAAAGAAGAGAGAGAAAAGAGGGAAGAGAAAGATAAGTTAAAGAAAACCAGAAAAAAAAATAAAAATAAAAAAAGGAAGTCATAAGTGAGGCCTAGCCCTCTATAGTCTGTTGGCGTGCGTGCAGAGAGAAAGAGGGGATAGGAGAGAAAGAAAGAAAAAGAGGTTGAGAAAGGACAAAAGAAAGAAAAAGACAAAAAGGGGGATAGGGGGAGAAATATTTAAAACAAAGGGGAGGCGCGCGAGACCCGAGTTAGTCGGGCCAGAACAAAATGGGCCGGTGGCAAGGTCTGGCCAACCCGGGTCAGTTTATTATATTATTATATTATAATTTTTAGATATTATTAATTGAAAATCGAAAAAATTAAAAAATTAAAAAATTAATAATATTTTTTAAGGGAAAAGCCTAAAATTGATTTTGAGCATTTTTCTCTTAAAAATAAATGAAAAATCCTTTAAATTTGTTTGAAATTAGGGAAAGGCCTATTTTTTTTAGTATCCTTTTTAATACATGAAAATCCAAAAAAAAAAAAATCAAACCTTAAGGTTTAAACAAAATTAAGCTGAAAGGGCATTAGTTAATTAACTAGTATAATCAAATATCTTATTCTAATTTTCTCTGGTTGTGCAAGAGTAAAACGTTTCCCTTAATATTTTATTTGAGTTTCTAATAAACCCATCTTAAGTCGATTAGTGGCAACTCATAAATAAAATTGACTTGCAAGTTAAAAACTTAAGTCATAACTCGTGAATTAATAGGTTTAGGAGAGCCCGTTCTAAGCCTAATGTTTAGCGAGCTATTAGTCTCTACACGCGTATGCGCGTTGGGCGCCAAAAGGGAGGTTGCGACATATGCCTTCAAAATTGATTTGCAAGTGAAAATCTCGAATCATAAGTCATGAATTGATGGGTTTGTGAGAGCTATTATCCTCCGCAACTAAATGAGATTAACTTACAAGTTAAAACTCGAATCATAAGTCATGAATTGATGGGTTTGTTAAGCCTAATGTTTAGCAAATTATTAGCCTCCACACGTGCCCGCACGTAGGGCGCCAAAAGGGAGGTCGTGACACATGCCTTCGAAAATAGAAAGACAAGACTCTTTTGGCACCTATCGAACTGTTGTCGAATGACGAAGGTGGTGGTGCCCGGGCATTTGCGGTTTGCGTTGGTTTGATTATGCGTTCCGCGAGTATGAACGAGTTTCACCGAAGAAAAGGAACGTTACTTGGTCGGCAAAAAAAATGGTTTTCTATTGCAGGTCTCTGTTGTGAGTATTTATGATTTTCGAGGCCTAATTCTCTTAATAAGTATTAACTTTAGTTTGGATTTTAGTTTTGGCTCAAATTTTTTTATCTGAGAAAAACAGTAATTTTTGCTCCGATTTCAATTCTGGCCCTTACCCTTTAAAAAAAAAAAAATCTCCTAACAATCACAAATTTTAGTTCGGGTCTTAAATTTGACCCTAGTAAAATTTCCATCCAATGATGCTAGAAAAGATGTAATATAAGGTGCTAATTGTGTTGTCGCTGCCCTGCTAGAAGGCCTATTTGGTATGTCCCTGCCCTACACGATCATCGCGGGCCTTATTTCGGCCGGCGATTTGGGTAGCACGAGTGTGATACATATAGGTTTGGACTGTATTGCGTCATTTTACTTCTCCGAAGACAGGAAGATGCCTCCTGCCCGGGCTCAAGTTTCACAGGGTAGGACATATGAAATTGGGACCTAAACTTTATTCTTTCCATGATCGAAGCCCAACTTTATCAATTTTACAAGTCATCATGTGTGTTATATGTTGTGCACAGATTACGAAACCTTGCTCTATCACTTACGCGTCCTTACTCCAATCTCCCATGAGGTGGGGAGTCGAGTTCCTCACTTCCTCTTTCCCAAGTAAGAAGGGTGGCCGCTGAAGCAACCCTAGTGATCATGCTTGACACTATTCGGATCATAATTATTAGCACAAACTCATCATTTGTCGGTTGGTCCTCATCATTAGTTGGTCCCTTGAACTTTACATTCATGGACATTGTTCTTGTATCGGAGTGTAATCACAAAACAGGAAACGCCGTCAATCTACCAATAGCTGCCTCTTGATCCTCACTCTTCGACGGCCTTGCTTGGCCGAAGATAATCACACGGACAGCTTTCCTCTTTGTTGGGAATAACGGATCCCCGAAAACCGGATTCGACACTAAATCGAACCCCTAAAGCAATGCGGAAGATAAGCCCGGGAAAAACACGTATCACCGATCCTAAAGCACACCACGGATTCGAGCGTACCTTGTTAGCCATAGATTAAACACCAATGCTGAAGTGAGGAAGAGAAATTGGCCCTGTTCGATCGGATGACGACAATTCGCTTGGAAGGAAGATGGCGTCGCCTCTTTTTGCTTACTGTTCCTTGAGAGAGAGCGTTGAAAAGAGAGTGAGACGTACGTACGTTAATGCCAAGAGGTACGTTCTCTCTCTCTCTCTCCTCCCTTATATATGTCCCTCCATCCACGGGCCATATTCTTGTGGGCCGGGCTTTTAGGCCCAACATGGGCGAACGGGCCAACTTAGGCCCATGCCCATCACATAAAACCATCATCTCCCACTCACACATGGTGGGCCGAACAGAATCATCTTTACCTCTCTTCAACGTTCATATTGGTGAATAATCCGTGCGACCAGCATACTTTGAGAGCTCGTTGCCATACATCTGTTAGGAATATATAACAGCTCATAATGGGCATCACACTCCGAGTAGATTTAGTATGTAGTACCCTAGATCGATCGATCACAATTATATCTCTCTTGATCTCTTTTAAATAATGATATATATATATATATATATATATATATTGTATTCACAATTATGATTATCCCAAAGACAGTCATAATTGGTTAACCGGTGAATACAAAACTATAATGTGAATCTCCAAAATCGATCTTCCTCTTTCCTTCAAACTCTCAATTTCAGTTTAGCTTGCTTTTCTAGAAATGTCCCATTAGATCGAATCAAACTCATGACCATTGGCAACATCCTAAGATAGCAAACACTAAATAGAAATCTTGAGAATAAGTAAGAGTCGTGAGGGGACTAAAAAATTGAGAAACTCTTTTCCTCAAGAGTCTCACACGACATAAAAGTTGAGATCAAACTTTTGCCACTCTTATTGGTCGTCTCATGCATACGTAGTATGAAATACGTATTACGGTAATATACGGTAATAACTCCTTTCTCATGGAGCGTATGTCTACACATTTAATACCGTACAGATGATAGTTCAGATGTACCCAATGTCTAACTTGAGTTTACATATCTACTCATTCACAAAATTCATCAGAACTCACATCTGGCATCATAGACAGATAAAGTAAAATATGTTGGGTATTTTACTTTCGGACATAGTAAGTATTATGTCCTCATCTTAACACTCAGTTAAGGCGACATACGTATTTTAAGCTTTAGCTCTCGATTATCACCTAAATAATAAGTTTAAAAACAGTCTCATCTCTATTTATCACACAGTAAATAGATGCGATTACCCGTGTGAGTGGGCTAATCTTATATTTGTCCGACATACTTTCTCAAGTTAAAGTAATGCACTGAGCATTAAGATGCATAAAGATCAAACAAAGATTCATAGGCATTAATGATGAAAAAACACAAATTCATCAAATGTGAACACTTCAGGGAAATTACAATCTAGTACATCAGACTCTACGCAATCCTAGAGATTTCATATGGCCATAAAAAAACATCTCTAGGTATTGGCTTTGTCATAGGATCTGCTACCATTCTATGCGTAGTATGTACTCTAAGTTCACATATTTTCGTGCAATCATATCCTTGACAAAAGTTGTACTTGGTTTCTATAGGTTTGGTCTTGCCATGATATTTTGGATCTTTGGTGTACACTTTTGTTGCTTGGCTATCACAGTTAACCAACAATAAATCCGCAGCACTTCCAATAACTCCTAAATGATCCAATAATCTCTTAAGCCAAACATATTCTTTTATTGCTGCTGATAATGCCACGAACTCAGTTTCCATCGTGGACAAGGCTATACATTTTTGTTTCTTACTGCTCCAACATATGGTGCCATTATTCGGTAAGAAAACAAACCCAGAGGTAGATTTTCTTTCATCTAAATCTCCTCTCCAATCAGCATCAGAATAGCCTTTGAGTTGCAGTTTTCCATAATAACTCAACGTATAATCAGCAGTCCCCTTTAGATACCTTAGTATTCTCTTAACGGCTTTCCAACGTGCTTGACTTGGGTTGGATTGGTATCTACTCACCATTCCAACTGCATAACATATGTCAGGTCTTGTACACATCATAGCGTACATCAAGCTCCCAACAGCACTAGCATAAAGAACATGTTTCATTTGTTCCTTCTCTTGTGGAGTCATTGGACACAGTCTATGGCTCAATCCTTCACCTTTTGCAATAGGAGTGTCTATGGGTTTACAATCCCATATCCTTCAATTCAAAGTTGGAAGACAACCAACTCTTAACATTATTAACAAACTCCATATTACTTCCGGCAATTAGTATATCATCAACATATAATGATATGATCACAAATTGATCCTTGGATCTTTTGATATATATATACAATGATCCTCATCTATCATTGTAAAGTCATATGCCATTATAGCATTATGAAAACGTATATAACATTGTCTTGACGACTGCTTAAGGCCATATATCGACCCCCAAAGTCGACATACTTTTTCTTCTTGGCCTTTCACTATGAAAACAGCAGGTTGTTCCATATATATATTTCTTCCTCTAATTCTCCATTGAGGAAAGCAGTCTTTACATCCATTTGATGTAACTCAAGATCCATACTAGCCACTATTGCCAGAATAATGCGAATCGAGGTAAATCTCACTACAGGAGAAAACATATCTTCATATTCAATTCCTTCTTGTTGATTATACTCCTTCGCCACAAGGCGAGCCTTATGCCTTTCTATCGAGCCATCAGCCTTTCGCTTTATTTTGAGAACCCACTTGTTCCCAATAGCTTTGCATCCTTTTAGAAGATCAACCAGTTCCCAGACTTGGTTTGATTTCATTGACTCCATCTCCTCTTTCATTGCATAAATCCATTTTTCCTTACTTGAGCATTTCAGAGCCTCATTAATATTTCTTGGCTCATCCTCATCTTGTGGAGCAACCATAAAAGTTTCCCCTTCAATGTCAAAACTTCGACGAGGAATACTCTGGCGACTTGTTCGCCGTATGGGAAATTGTACACTTAGCACATTATTCCCCATAATGCTCCCACTAGGATTAGATAATGATGACATCGTCTCATCATATGGTTGTAATTGAGAATGAGTTGAATTCAATTCATCACTTCTCATATTACTCCCACTTGGACGAACTCCACTAATATCATTATCTTGATCCAAGGTTTCAAATAGGAAGTAATCTTATCTTATTTCGCCCCTCTTAGGAAATTCATCCACTAAGGATGTGACATCCCGTGATTCAAATTCAGTTATACTCCCACTTTCCTGCTCACCTATGAACACATACCCTTTCGAGTGTTCGGAGTATCTCATTAAAATACTCTACTTTCTTTCGGAACCCAATTTCCCAAACTTGTGAGAGGACATATGAGTATAAGCAGCATAACCCCATGGCTTAAGTAAACTTAAGTCCGGTTTTCTACCTGTCCATAACTTATATGGAGTGGAAGTAACTGATTTGGAAGGCACCCGGTTAAGTATATAGGCAGCAGTTAAAAACACATCACTCCAAAAAGTAATAGGTAAGTTAGCATGCGCCATCATGGACCTAACCATTTCCAGTAGGGTTCTGTTTCTTCTCTCTGCAACACCATTTTGTTGAGGAGTATTTGGAATAGACAACTGTCTTTCTATTCCTTTTTCACCACATAATTTTCTGAACTCATCAGATAAATATTCTCGACCTTGATCGGATCTCAATGCTTTTATTTTCTTGTCTAATTGATTTTCTACCAAGTTCATAAACCTTTTGAAACAACTTAATGCTTCAGATTTATGAGAAATCAAATAGACATATCCGAATCGAGTATAATCATCTATAAAAGTGATGAAATAGACAGTCCCATGCCTTTCTCTCACATTCATTGAACCACAGACGTCAGAATGGATTAAATGCAGAGGAAATTCAGCTTTTTTACCTTTTCCAAATGGTTTCCTTGTCGTTTTCCCTACTAGGCAATGCTCATATATGGACAAATCGACTTTTTCAATGTTGCCCAACAAGCCCTTTTTTGGCCAGTCTATTCATACGATGTTGGCCAATATGGCCAAGTCTAGCATGCCACATAATCACATCTATATCAAATGAAGTAGAAGACGTGAAACAAGGGAATAACAAATATTGACATCACTACAGTCAACATTTAGTACCATTAAAACCATCCAAAAAGTGACCACAACTATAGTAGTTTGTATCCAAATACAAATCTACATCGCTATTATGGAAGTTCACACATAAACCAAGCTTAACCAACACTAAGACAGATACTAAATTTCGACGAATCTTCGGAACATATAGAACATCATGTAGGAACAATGTGCGTCCACCACGCATATTCAATTGGCAGGTGCTAATCCCTTTAACTTCATCTCTGGAGTTATATCCCACATAAATCTACTTAGTTCCAGTTGGTATCGTCGGAATTCCACGAATGATTCTCTATCCTTCGCTACATGGCCTGTCGATCCTGAATCTACAGTCCACTAAGGATTGGATTCAGCCAATAATGCAGAACTTGACACATAAGCAAAGTTCTCAAATGTATAAGAGGTGTTTACCTTTTTCGGCTCACAACAGTTGCGAGCATAGTGACCCTTCTTGTCACAATTGTAACACCTCACCCTCGACATTTTCTTCACTTAAGGACGTTTTCCTCTCGTGTGTTGGTTAACTCTTGATTTCTTGCAATAAGGACTTGATCCTTTGCATTTCCACATATTGAACGAATCAATACGCTTGCGCTTAGAGCTCAAAGCCCTTTCTGAGCTAGAACCAGCATTGCAAATATCTATTTTCGGCTCACATGCCGTCAAGCGGTCCTCTACCAGCTCAAGGTGGCGCACAACATCCTCAAGATCTTCCATAACATGGTCAAGAGCTTCTAGTGCTTCTTGCTTTTCCAGCACATATTGAATCTTCATATTCAATATTTTACAATTATTGCCGTTCATTTCAGCAATTACGTTCTTAGTTGCTAAAACCATCAATTTGAACACATCAAACATATATGCACGAATAATTAATGCCTATCATTTATGCATCCACTTTGCACAGACCCATCATATCAATGAATAATTTCAAGTAAGGTTTCAGAATCAAAAGATCACTATGTTTCCAATCATCCTCCAAAAATCCTAACTTAAAACTATTATTAATATAATTGTCTTATGCAAAATAAATTCTATGAAGTTACAAAAACTTCTATAACTACGTATAACTAACTACCCACAGCAACCAGCAATAACAGAAAGCAAATAATAATTGACATCCAATAAAACAATAATGCTTTCGCATAATACAACTAACATATCGGTTGCTACATCAACAACAATCAGGTAGTAAACATTACATAATTAATCTAAGAAATAAATAGGGAATGTCCTTTCTAATCTATCAGTCAAAACATCTGAGAAAACTGAAGGCACATTTGCCAACCATGGAAAAACTTTTGGAGAGCTTTCATGTCGCCACCAAGGCGCATTCACTCTGCGCCATGTGCCGCTCAATCTAAAGGATGAAGTTTTGGTTAACTCAATCCTATAGCACTCTCTTACAAAAGCTTCCACCAGCCTTCTATAACCCGGGACCACGTTGACCTCCCATAGCCGATCTAACACTGCTTGCCATTCAGGTGGAAGAGTGTTCAACAAAGCTGGCACCTTCTCAAAATCCGGCATAAGTAACCATTCCAGATGATTTCCTGTATCATCTGATTGACCCTGACCACATGTGATACTAAATCACCGTCATGCCACCGATAATTAGCTAAATCTGACATCAGCCTTTTAAGTCTTGCATTTCCCTCGTCCGTTCTCGGGATTGCAGGTATCCGTGCATAACGCATCATAGTTCCTACAACAAATGCAGAACTAAAAATGGATTACTCATAATCCATAATTTACATAAGAGAAAATACATAATTTTCCAAAATTCATGCAACAAATGTAGAATAAATAATGGATTACATATAACCCACATAGGCATAAATGAAAAAGAAACAAATTCCTTTTTTTTTTTTTTTTCGAGTCAACGGTCAAAGTCAACGATCAACAGATCAACGGGTCAACACAGGTCAGCGGGCGCGGGTCGTCGGACCGGGCGGACCGGTCGAGCCGGTCGGACCAGTCGCGCCGGTCGCGCCGGTTCGGACGAAACCGAACGCACGTGCCGCGCGCGTGCGCGGGCTGACGTCACGCAGACGTCAATCGGCACGTGCTGTGCGTGTGCCAGGCTTCCGCGTGGGTCAGGTCGGGTTGCTGGCCGGTGACCGGCCGGCCAACGGTTGTCGGCGATGACGTCATCCCGACGGTTATTGTGACGTCAGCATGCGCCGGTTCGCCGACTGGCGCGTGCCGTTTCGCTGGCCAGCGGCATAGCGCATGTGCCGGTTTGCCGACCGGCGCGTGTGATGCAGGCGCTAGCCGACCCAGCGCTTCCGGCGCGTGGTGCCCACGCGCAGCGGCTTCTGGCCACGCGTGTGGGCGCGTGTGGTGTCTCCCGGCGGCGGTCGACATGTTGCTAGAGTCGTCTCGATGAGCTCTTTCATCCTATGCTTTCAGAAATCGATTTCGACTTACGAAAACTCGAAAAAAATCGATGAACAGTGCTCGGGTGTCGGGATTTCTCGCCCCGATCCGTGCCGACCGATTTTCTTCGCGAAAATTCAATCAAAAAACATGAAAAGGGTCGGGAAAACATGAACTAGGGCTCTAATACCAATGTTGGGAATAACGGATCCCCGAAAACCGGATTCGACACTAAATCGAACTCCTAAAGCAATGCGGAAGACAAGCTTGGGAAAAACACGTATCACCGATCCTAAAGCACACCACGGATTCGAGCGTACCTTGTTAGCCACAGATTAAACACCAATGCTGAAGTGAGGAAGAGAAATTGGCCCTGTTCGATCGGATGACGACAATTCGCTTGGAAGGAAGACGGCGTTGCCTCTTTTTGCTTACTGTTCCTTGAGAGAGAGCGTTGAAAAGAGAGTGAGACGTACGTACGTTAATGCCAAGAGGTACATTCTCTCTCTCTCTCTCTCCTCCCTTATATATGTCCCTCCATCCACGGGCCATATTCCTGTGGGCCGGGCTTTTAGGCCCAACATGGGCGAACGGGCCAACTTAGGCCCATGCCCATCACATAAAACCATCACTCTTTTTAGGCATGTCACTTTATTTCCTACTTTTCCTGCAGAATTTTCACCACTACTTGAGCACGCATACTTGGTACTACAGGAGATGGAATTCAAAGCCAGTTCAAGCACGACAGGGAGCTCTGACTTCTCTCAGCAATTACAGGAGAAGGAATTCAAAGCAAAAAGCGAACCTTGACGCTCCTACCTCTTCTGAGAACACCCCTAAAGGTCGGATCTTTAAAGGTCAATATTTATGGATGCTTCATCGAAAGCTCTATAGAAGGAGTAACCGCCTGCATTATTCGAAACTTAGAGGGGACGCTTGTGGATGGCTTTGCAAAACAGATCCATGTCTCCTGTGCCTCTCAAGCGGAATATGTGGCTCTCTCGGAAACCCAAAGGTCTTACTTCCTCGAAGACACGATCCCCTCGAGTTAGAGTCAGACAATTTGACTTTTGTTAAACCTATGGAGAATCCAGGCCTTATTCCATGGGATGCACTCGTTATTATCTCCCAATGCCTTGATCTGTCATCCGGTTCTCACAGCTGCGTATCATTTTTTGCCATCTTGAAGCCAATTCCATTGCGGACTGGGCCAAAAAAGCTCAGCGCCAAAAAACTTTGCCGAGGACTGGATTTCTTCCCCTCCCCAAATCTTTCTGGATTTACTTTGTAAGGAAGCCAGTTTATGGGCCCTACTTTTTCAAATTAAATTGAAGTCAATTAGTTTATGACCAAAAAAAAAAAAAAAACAAGCTTGATACTGGAGAATTTGGGATGAAGAAAGAAAAGCACAAACTGGAATTAGCGATTTTGTTCGTGAATAGATACTATTGTTTAAAGTGTTTAATTTCACCACCCACGGTCTCAAACTGATAATCGATTATATCTCTTCAGGTTTATTTTTTAGAATTAAAAATATGCAAATAAAAATGAGAAAAATAAAATTTACCTTTCGGAATTTTAATTTCTCGAAATAAAAATTACAAATGAACCCAAAAAAAAAATTCATTCTTATCATCTCTAATTCCAAAATACACCACAGAATAGGGAAAAGTACCAAAATAGTCTCAAACCTTTTGCATTGATACCAATTAAATCATAAATTTTTTTATTGGACCAATTTAGTTCTAAACATTTTCACATTAGTACCAATTCAGTCCATCCTACTAATTTAAGACGGAAATTATTGACATGGCAGCCGATGGTCTTATGTGGCGCCGCATGGACAAATTTTATAATTTTATAAATATTTTTTTTAGGTTTTTTAAATTATTATTTCTTTTTTTTTTTCCTTTTCCTTTCTCCTTACCCCTTCGCCGACGAGGTTTTTGGCTGACCATCGCCGGCCACAAGTTGGTCGGGGCCAGGGACATCGCGCCCTCGCCGGCCACACGCGAGGGCGTCGGCCCCCACCTAGATCCAAGTAAGGACTGAAACCCTCGTCCGTTGGCTGGCGAGGGCCTCTGCGCCCTCGACGGTGACAAGAGAGGGCACGGCGGCCAAGGGTGAGGGCCTCCACGTCCTCGGCGAGGGCTACCACATCCTCTTCAGCCATAGGCGAGGGCGCAAAGGCCCATAATCGTGGTGGACGAGAGTCGCGATGCCACAGGCGAGGCCATCGTGGCCCTCGCCTAGATCTGGGCGAGGGCCGCTACACCCTCGCTAGCCACAAGCGAGGACCGCCGCGCCCTCGCCTATGGTTGACGAGGGCGCAAAGGCCCTCATTGGCCAATGGGCGAGGCTTTTGACCCTTGCCTGGATCTAGGCGGGGGCCGATGCCCTCACTTGTGGTTGGCGAGGGTGCGACAACCCTTGCTAATGGCTGGTGAGGGTGCGAGGCCCCTCGCCCCGACCAGCCCATGGTTGGCGATGGTCGGCCGGCAACCTCGCCAGCCAATGGGTAAGGAGAAAGGAAAAAAAAGAAAATTTTTTAAAAAAATCTAAAAAAAAATAAAAAATTATAAAATTTATCCATGTGGCACCACATAAGACTGCAGGCGGCCATGTCAACAATTTCTGACTTAAATTAGACGAATGGACTGAATTATTACCAATGTGAAAATGTTTAGGACTAAATTGGTTCAATTAAAAAGTTTAAGACTGAATTAGAAACAACACAAAATGTTTAAGACTTTTTTGGTACTTTTTGTCACACCCCGATCCTCGAGCAGGTGCTCATTCCTCTGTGGCTGATTAAATTACGACATCCCAAGACTCGTCGCCGACCCATTCAATTTAATGCGCATGCGGAAGCAAATAAATAAATTCCCAGACAACACAAAGATGTGATAGAAAAATAGGGCCACAATATTGAAAATTACAACACATTTATACACAGTAGACTAGGTCATTTACAATACTAGTCTATCAACAAAAGATCTACAAAAGATTGGTCCTCAAAACAAAACTATCCTATGACCAGCTAGTCGGATTTATTTGCCGATTCTTCAGTCTCCACAGGCGCTAGGGGTGTAGGATCCTCCACCAAACTATCTGGAGGGTCAACAGCACTCTCCCCTAGAGTGACATCGATTATTCCAGTGGGGATTTCAAAACACCTGAGGGGACCCACTCGGAATCCATTGGGTCCGTAGCAAAACCAAGCTCTGAATCAATGATGGACCCTTTGAGGTAGGTCCTCTTCGACCCAGACGGTTGTTACCCCAAGTTCATAGACCCAATGACTTTCGGGATCGGGGTAATTATAAACCCACTTAGTGACCCTCATCGGCAGACCAAAACGCTCTGGAGGATCCGCCTTCTAACGACTTAAAAATGTTGAGCCCACGACGGGGTGAGACAATGTCTCAACAAGTTCACCCCCTAAACTCCGACTAGGAAGGAAATACACCTAGAGGCTTAACCACACAAGTTAGAAGACTTACCTCGCCTTGGTTCCTTCCTGCACGTCAGTACAATTTAAACACTCAATCAATCAATCATTGCTCACACAAGCATGCACTACTGACATACCTCGGTTCATCAAATCTCTCACAAGCTGATAGATAGATGATAGCTCGCACAAGCTAATAAATGGATCGTTGCTCCCATAAGCTGGTAAACAATCGTTGCTATCACAAGCTGACATATAATGCTCATACAAGCTGACAACGATGTTCACACAAGCTGAAATTTCAATGCTCACACAAGTTGCTATGGTACTTAAAAACCACTTATGGTGTCAAAACCCAACACCAAGTATTTTCTTATTAAGGTACCTATATTTCACAATATAGCATTCGATTACAGAAACTCAACATACCACTACAATCAGTACGAAATTCTAACGACTGGCCATCCCGGCATAATTTTTGAAATTATTAATTAATTAATTAAATTCCGAAAATTAAATTAAATTAAATATAAAATAATATAATTAAATAATATTTAATTTAAATAATTAAATAAATAAATAAAATAATTAATTAAAAGTCTAATCATGCTTACACTAATCTAACTGTATAATTAGACTAATTAATCCATCCACCAAACTAATCATTCATCTAATCTGATTACTATTTAACTAAGCTAATCTAACTACCTAAACATACTTAGCATAATCTAAACACTCCTTAAACATAATTAACTCCCCAAGCAGAGTTTAGTGAGTAAACTCACTGGATTAGCGTTCCGATGAGTCCACGACGATGGCAATGGAGGTGGGCAACAAACGTCTTAGCGGCAACACCAACCAAGACCTGGAAGGAACCTAAAATGGGCCTCGAAGACCGAAAGCCCTTGCTGGTTTTTGTTTCTACTTTGCTGGTCGAGTCTGGTCGAGGGGCTGAACCGAGTGACTCGATGGGCTGGAAACAGGCACTGCGAGGCTAGGTGGCTTGGACGGGTGGCTGAGGAGGTCGACGGCGACGCATGGCGGCTGGGACAACTCCGGCAGATGGCGAGCGCGGGTAGCGGAGATGTGTGACTGGACGGCGAGCAGACGCGGTTTGCTGGCTCGGCGAGTGGTCAAATAACGTGCACCGGCTCTCGATAGGCGGCAGGGAGCTTCGGCTGGCTACTGTTGGCTTTCCTCTAGTTTCTCAAGCTCTCCAACAAGCACAACAATGGAGAAAGGTGGGCAAAGGAAGGAGAAGAAGCTACTGAAGATAGAGGGGGACCCTTTGGCCTCTTAAGCCTTCAACACCTAGCCAACACACTCATTCCTTGCCCCCACCACTTGTTTAGACATCCACAGCCCATTTCTCTCTCCCCAAGCTTCCTCAAGAAGCTTCTCAAGTGGTCCAAAAGTTGTCTCCCCCATGGCATACGAATTTGAGACATTTCCCCTTCAATTCCAATCAATTCTCACTCAAAAGGGCTCAAATTATAGCCTATAAATTCAGCCAAGGTGCCATTGTCCATCTTAACATTTTACCTTGCCCAAAGATCCCACTTGACGGCCAAAAGTGTGATCAAAAGCAGTCCTCTGACTTTCCCGATAAAAAACGACATTACTTTGAAATTTCGCCAAAAATCTCAGTTTGCAGAAAAATCTTCTGAGGATGAATCGACGTTTTTAAAATGAATTGTAACATGATAAAACTGTCAATTTTTGAAATCGGGTTTAAATTCGTGGTTAATTTCAATCTGGCGCGATTTTAGCGCGTTCTAACCTACCGAGTAGCTTTTACGAACTTTTAACACTTTTGACTTGTGGTCGATCATTTTCGAGCCACAAAGTGCATCTTCGGCACATTGGTGACTCTTGGTTGTCGTGAAAATGTCGAGGTTTCAAATACAAACACAGGGTACCAAAACGACAGAGAAATCGGTCTAGTGTCGATCAACAAGAATTGTGCAATTAGATGGAATCACCCACACTTAATCACATGGCTCTGTCGAATCGACCTACCTCTGGTCTCTAATCAGTCTGTGCCGTAATGACCCTTGCAGATTAGCATGGTCGAGTAGTTGATTCCCGGTCGAATTTTCAAGTCTATTGCGTTTAGATTCCTTAATGGCTTCACCTGATAGGCTAGTTATCTCATGAGTGTCCAACTCAGAGAAAAGAACTATAGGCGTGTCGATAAAAAGCCCGACTCATTCAATTAAAAACAGAATTGGAAAATCAAGATGTCATAACTCTTCCCTTCTTATAAAAATTTCATTCTCGAAATTTAAACCATTACAAATCTTTAAACAAAAAGGTGGGGATACAGTTGTCTCATTGACTCTTCACTTTCCCTAGTTTCTCCTTCTGTGCCGTGGTGTTGCCAGACTACTTTGACCAATAGGATGGTCTTGGTGTGCAGAACCTGTTCTTTTCGATCAACAATTTGAATCGGGCTTTCCATGTACGACACTCTATCATCCACGTCTAATTCCTCAAAATTAAGCACGTGGTCGGGTCAAGCTCATACTTCCTCAATATTGACACATGAAAGACATCATGCACTTGCGCTAGCCTAGGCGGTAATGCAAGACGATATGCTAGAATCCCGATTCTTTCCATGATCCTAAAGGGACCTACGTACCTCGGACTCAGCTTTCCCTTCTTGCCAAAGCGCGAAGTACCCCTCATTGGTGATACATTCAGAAAGACGTGATCACCAACTTGGAATTCTAACGGTCTCCGGCGCTTATCTGTTTAGCTTTTCTAGTGTCTCTGATGACGGCAACTGCATTTACTGACTGCTGAACCAACTCCACCTCATCCAAATACATTGGTGTTCTGCACGCTCTGCCATACAACGCTTCGAAAGGAGCCATCTGAATGCTCTGCTGGTAGCTATTGTTGTAGGCAAACTCGACTAGATGAAGCTGTTCCTCCCAGCTCCCCTTGAAATCCAACACGCAAGCTCGCAGCATGTCTTTGAGGGTTTGTATTGTCCTCTCAGACTAGCCATCCGTCTGAGGATGATAAGCCGTACTGTACTGCAGCTTCGTTCCTAAGACAGTCTGCAAACTTTTCCAGAATGCAGCTGTGAATCTTGGGTTTCGGTTTGATGTAATCATCACCGACACTCCATGCAACGAACAATCTGACGCACATACAAATCCGCATGCCTGTCCAAATCAAGGTCCTTTCATGCTGTGTTGAAGTGAGCCGACTTCGTTAGCCTGTCGACCACTACCCAAATGGAATCATTACCCTTCTAACTCATTGGTAAGCCTATCACAAAGTCCTTTGTGATATGCTCACATTTCCACTCGGAATCTCAAGAGGTTGCAGAAGTCCTCCTAGCTTACAGTGTTGTGCCTTCACTTGCTGACACGTTAGACACTTGGCGACATGCTTGGTGATGTCTGCCTTCATACCGGACCACCAATAGTGTTAACGTAGATTCTGATACATCTTCGTACTACCGGGATGAATGTTGTAACTGCGATGATGAGCTTCTGATAAAATCTTTTTTTAAGCTTTGCATCGTTAGGTACACACAATCTTCCTTGGAACCTTAGTGTTCCGTCTTCAAAAACCTAAAAGTCTGCATTCTTCTTTTTAGTATTCTCGTGCAAGATCTTCTGAATCTCTGAGTCTATCCATTGAAGCGTCTTGATTCTGATATGCACTTTTGGCTCAATTCTGACGGTGGCCATAAGATTCGAAAGATGGCCTACCTCAAATTTGAAAACCGAATCTCGAGCCTTCTCAAGTAGAGTCCATTCCTTGACCATCATATATGCAACTAAAGACTTCCGACTTAGCGCATCTGCGACCTTATTCACTTTTTCAGGGTGATACAGAATACCACAATCATAGTCCTTTAGGAGTTCAATCCAACGACGTTGTCTCATATTCAACTCATTCTAAGAGAATAAGTACTTGAGATTTTGATGGTCTGTGGCATCCCAAAATTCAAAGCCAAGCCATAAGGTGTGTTAAAGTCTTTAATTAGGTGATAGAATTTCCATGGCTTATGTTTTAGCCATTAGTCTTTTTATTAGATGATTTGTGTTTATGATTGCGAAAATTTAAATTCGATAGATTAATAATTTATGCTTGGCCATGTGCTTAATAAATTAAATTTCAATAGCCAAGATTCCCCAAGACTTTGGCCAAGATAGAATTTGAATTTGCAAAT
Organism: Eucalyptus rudis; assembly: GCA_019915205.1. Classification (NCBI taxonomy): domain Eukaryota; kingdom Viridiplantae; phylum Streptophyta; class Magnoliopsida; order Myrtales; family Myrtaceae; genus Eucalyptus; species Eucalyptus rudis. Next base: position 12,031,295 of record JAHMTN010000007.1, on the reverse strand, counting down.
AATTATAGAAAGGAATTCAAAAAAAAAAAAAAAAGAGGAAAAAGGGTTAATTTTTAGGAATGGGCCTTAAGCCCATTGGCCTAAGCTTAGTGGGCCGAATGGCCAGCCCAAATGGAGGCCCACGGAAGGGCTATCGCCGGCCCATTAAGGCCCAAAGGAAGAGGTGGCCGGCCCATGCATGGACCTTGCCAAGTGGCAAAGGGGAAGGCCATGCATTGGCCATGGTTGAGGCAAAACAATCATTAGCAATGATGGGCTCTAGGGGGGTATAAGAGGAGAGGAGAGAGAGAAGGTGGCCGGATTTCTTTTGGCCGAGAGAGAGGGTGCGAGAGAGAGAGAGAGAGATTTCGAGAGAAAGAGGGAGAGGCCGAGAGAGAGAGGAAGGAAGGAGTCGCCGTCGCCGCCGTGTCCGTCCGCTGTACGTCGTCGTTTGCTCATCTTAGAGGCAAGTGGAGTCCTCTAGCTTCTCTTGCATGCTTGTGTATTGTTTGCTTGTTAGATTTTGGGTGTTTCAAGTGAGAAAAACCGAGGTAAGGTTGATTTGTTCTTAAGTCGTGTGACTGTTCTTGCTCGGATTGTGTGAGTCAGTAACTTGTTTGAGCTTGCATGTGTGTTTGGAGTCCCATTTTGGCTTCGATGTCTTCATGAAAGTTGTAGCTAACATCTTGTAATATAACATACTGAAATTTCGTGAAAATTGATGGATATTTGAGGGGTTAAAGTGATGTTATACGGAGACCTCAGATCTGGAGAGTTTTTACTGACCTCTTGCTAGATTCGTGGTTGCATGTTCATTTTTGTTGAGAATATCACTTCAGTTTCTTCATGAAAGTTGTAGGAGACATCTTAAACTACAACATACTCAAATTTTAAGTGAAATGAACAAGTATAGCCTAGTGAATCGACTAAATCTTGAAGATGATGGTTCTGGTGATGTATTCCGAGATACCCGAGACTTCAAGGACTTAAATGATGACTATAATCTGGTTATTTGACCTAGATCTCTTCATGAAACTTGTAAAGGACACCTTGATGTATAATATATCTAAATTGTAGAGGAAACGAAAGATAATAGCTAGGTGAAGTCTCAATATTTCGGAGATGTGTTCACTGGACGATGCGGTAATGGATCCAGAAGCTTCGTGAGGTTGTATAAAATAATCTAAAAATAATCTGGCTTGAAGTTCTTCATGAAAGTTTCACGAAAATGTCTTGGCTATCATTCTGTAAAATTTCGTAATTTTGGGAGGCCATATGGATATTTTAATCGAATTTATTCAGAAACTGTGCATTCTGGTTGTTATCCGAATATTATGTGCTATTTGGTGGAAATTGTGAAATTGTGTGAAATTCAAGTTGGCCATGAATTTTGCATGCAATTGTCATTCTATTGGTTTGATTAATGATTTTTTGAATGTTATGATTTTGGGAAAATCATAAATATTGAATTTAATATTTATTTATGGAAATAAATAAATATGATAATAAAAATAACTAAAAATAATCATAAAATAATCATAATAAAATAAAATGGATTATTTTATTGGCCATAAATTCCATTGAATTTATTTATAAATAATTATGCATTGTTGCATGTATGATAAGACATTGGTGTATGTATGGCCATGAATTGTGATGCATGTGTGAATCATATGCCATGTTAAATGAGATCAAAATGATGATAAATGTGGATAATGATAAGTGAGGAAGTGGTTGTGGTGGAGGATGAGGCCGGAATGTACAGAGATGCATTGCCGGAATTCCCTGGGAGATTTAGGATGCCCAGAATATGGGGGGCCGGAAGCCTTGTCGGAGGTCTTTGCCCGAAAGGAATGCCTCGCGATGCCAGGATTGGGGTGCGGGATGCCCGGCCAGGGAGTGTAAATGCCGGAAGCCCCGTCGGAGGTTTCTGCCCGAAGGAAATGCCTCGTGATGCTAGTTGAGATGCGAGATGCCCGGAATGTGGGGGGCCGGAAGCCCGGTGGCCATGGGATGGCTGGAATGCTGGGAACCCTGTCAGAGGTCTTTGCCCGAAGGGATGATAAAATTGATGAATTGAGAGATGGGTGATATGGTGATCAAGATTGAAATTCAAAAAGTGGAAATTAAATCATGACATGATATGCATGATATTATATGCATGATGATATGCATGATGATGATAGTGATGATATGTGATGTGAAATAATGATGATCACCCATAATATTATATGCATGATGATATGCATGATGATGATGATGATGATGATGATGATATGCGATGTGAAATAATGATGATCACCTATGATATTATATGCATGATGATATGCATGATGATATGCATGATGATGATGATGATATGTGATGCGAAATAATGATAATCACCCATGATATTATATGCATGATGATATGCATGATGATGATGATATGTGATGAGAAATAATGATGATCACCCATGATATTATATGCATGATGATATGCATGATGATGATAGTGATGATATGTGATGTGAAATAGGGATGATCACCTATGATATGATATGCATGATGATATGCATGGTAATGATAATGATGATGATATATGATATGGCTAGATGACATGTGTAATGTGATGATGTCATGATGATGATGATGATATACATGAATGTGTTATGAATTGATATGATGATGCATGATAGTATGCGCATGGCTGTAAGGTAAGGAATGCCTGCAATGTATGATGATATGCATGATGCATTGAGTTGTTATTGGATTTCCCTATCTGCTGAGTGGTTGTACTCACCCCTTTTGGGGAATAACATTTCAGATTAGCAGTATGCCGCTTCCTGCCATCACGCGGGGGGTGTTTTACGGTCTACCATCCGATGTAGAGGTCGAGTGTGCCGAAATAGACTGTCCCTCTGTTCCCGGACTGACTTTTATTCGAGTACGTTGTCTAGTGATGTACGACATAGGCCTGGCTGGGGGCCTTGTCATTCAGGAGTTCATTTCTGTGCACGTTTGTCGGGATGGAGCGATGCGAGGGATGTTGCCGCCGCCACCGCCTGATGCACTAGGTTGGGTGTGAGACCCGCGCACGCGATGAGTAGGAGCCGGATCTTTTTGATGTAGATAGCCGACACTTTCGATGGGGGTTTATGCTCGTATGATGTTGAGGGTTGATAGTTTCTTTTTGAGGTTTTAGGCTGGACGTGGCTGAGTCCTAGCCTTTCCTTTTGTTGTACCGACCCGAAGGGAATCCCATCATGTTATATATATATATGTAAACGAAGTGTCGTGGCATGTTTATAAAAATCCTGATGTTTAGTGGTGTGTATTTGTATCATGGTTGGTAGGGGGAGAGACGGTGATATTTTAATTTGCTTCCGCTAATGAGTCGTGTTGGGACCGATCGTTTAAAAAAAAAATGTGTCTGCGAATTAGGACACTTCTTGAAAGAAAGAAAGGTAATAAGGTGTAACATCGGCGCTGGGGACGACCTGCGAAGGGTTCGGGGTGTCACAGCTGCCCCTTTTTGGTATCAGAGCGAATGGTTATAGGTGGAGTGATAAGGAGTCTCGTTTGGAGATTTAGGAACACGATGACAATGCACACCATAGGATCTAAAATGAAATAATTGAATAACGGGTGATGAGTATTCACTCGTAGATCCCCAGTAGTTTATTTTGAGTTGCCTTTAGGTACTAGTAACATGTATATGTTACTTATGTAGTAGTAGTAATTGCTTTGAATGGAGGCAGTGAGTCTCAGATTATTCCTGAGGCAATGCTTGGAAATTGCAGGAAAGTCATGGTGCGAGCTGGAAGTGCTCATGCATCGAGGGCTGAAGCCTCTGCTGCAAGGGCTGAACCCCGAATGGAAGATATCCTGCAGGCATTAGCCAATATTGGAAATCTGATGGAGAGGCAGGCGTAGCAACAGCCCGGAGTAGAACGCCGTACTCAAGGATTAGTGGAGCAGTTTTTGAAGCTGAAGCCACTTAAGTTTAATGGAATGGGAAGTCCTGAGGAGGTGGAGCAATGGATTGATGGGATGGAACGAATTTTCCGGCTGTTAGACTACACTGATGCTGAGAAAATAGTTTTAGCAGAGTACCAGTTGGAGGGAAATGCGAAGTTTTGGTGGAGAGCTTTGAAGGACATAATCTTTCCACCAGGTTCTGATGTTAGTTGGGAGGAGTTTGTTAGGGCTTTCAATAGGAAGCATTTCTCTAATTGTGCTAAGGATAGGAAGATTACTGAATTTGTTCAGCTAGAACAAAAAGGGTTGTCAGTAGATCAGTATGAGGCTAGATTTTCTGAATTGTCTAGATATGCTCCTAAATTGATTGAGGATCAGGAAGAAAAGGCTAAGAGATTCCTGAAAGGATTGAGGACTGACATTAGGAAGCAACTGGTGCCTTTGAACATAAGAGATTATAATGAGATTTATGAAAGGGCGCAGTTAGTGGAGCAGGAGCTGTTGAGAGAGCGGTCGGAGTTTAAGAAACCGTTGAATTTTAGTGATGTGAGAAAGGGGAAGAGACCTTATTCTGGTCAAGGTCAGACCTGGAATGTGAAGAAGAAGAGTAACTTTGGAAATTTTGGAGGGGCAAGGAGTGGTCTAAATATAGGGAAAGCACCCTATCAGCCTGGTATTTGTCAGAAGTGTAATGGACGCCATGGCTTAGGACCTTGTACGGGACAACCGAAATGTTTTGGTTGTGGACAAGTGGGTCATCTTAGGAGAAATTGCCCACAAGAGAGGTCGCAAGTGAGTGTTGGCTCGGTGCGACAAGGATATCAGAGTGCTGTTAGGTTGAATCCGCAAGGAAATCCTCAGAGACCACCTGCGCAAGGAAGGGTGTATGCGATTACCTAGGAGGAAGCGGAAGCTTCCAAAAATGTTATCTCAGGTACGATTCTTATTAATGGTGAAAAGGCATATGCATTGTTTGACACGAGTGCAACGCATTCGTTTGTGTCTGAAAGATATAGATGTTTGAATAAGATAGAAGTTATGCCTCTTGAGACGCCTCTTTGTGTTTCCACGCCTTTAAAGGATATGGTATTGTCTACGCTGGTGTGTGGAAATTGTAAGATATCAATGGGAGGAAAGGATATGGAAATAGACTTGGTTGTAATGGCTATGTATGATGTTGATGTTATTATAGGAATGGACTGGCTTCGTAAGTATCGGGCTAGAATGGATTGTTATAGAAGAGTGATTCAATTCGTTTTACCTGATCAGTCTAGTTGTGAATTTTTAGGAGGTCAGACCCATTTTCCTGTAGCGCTTATTTCGGCAGTAGAAGCCTGTAAGTTACTTGACGAAGGATGTCAAGGGTACCTAGCCATAGTTAGAGATTATGCAAGGAAGGAGCCTAATCTTGAGGAAGTTCGTGTAGTTAACGAATTTCAAGATGTATTTCCTGAGGAATTACCTGGATTGCCGCCAGAGCGGGAGATTGAATTTGAAATTGAATTAATGCCTAGAACAGGACCAATATGAAAAGCCCCATATAGGATGGCCTTAGTTGAATTAAAAGAGTTGAAAGTGCAACTGCAAGAATTGCTTGACAAAGGATTCATTAGACCAAGTGCTTCACCTTGGGGAGCACCGGTCTTGTTTGTGAAAAAGAAAGATGGATCAATGCGCTTGTGTATTGACTATAGGCAGTTGAATCAGGTGACCATTAAGAATAAGTATCCTTTGCCTACAATTGATGACTTGTTTGACCAACTCCAGGGAAGTTCGGTCTTCTCTAAGATTGACTTGAGGTCGGGGTACCATCAGTTGAGAATTAAAAAGGAGGACATTCCTAAGACTGCGTTCAGGACTCATTATGGACACTATGAGTTCCTTGTTATGCCATTTGGATTGACTAACGCACCGGCTGCATTTATGGATTTGATGAATAGAATATTTCAACCTTATTTAGACCAGTTTGTGATTGTTTTTATTGATGATATTCTGGTATATTCAAAAGGGCCTAAAGAGCATGAGCAGCATTTGAGAATAGTTTTGCAGACCCTGAGAGAGCATAAGTTGTATGCTAAGTTCAGTAAATGTGAATTCTGGTTGGACCAGATAATATTTCTAGGACATGTGGTGTCAGGAAAGGGAATTGCAGTAGATCTAGCAAAAGTTGAAATGGTAGTGAATTGGCCGAGACCGACGACACCTACTGAAATACGAAGTTTCTTAGGACTGGCTGGTTATTATAGAAGGTTCATTGAAGGATTTTCAAGGCTGGTAGGACCTTTAACTAAATTGACCCGAAAGAATGTGAAGTTTGAATGGAATGGGGAATGTGAAAGGAGTTTTCAGGAGCTCAAAAGGAAATTGACTTCGGCTCCAATTCTGACTATACCTACTGGACTTGATGGTTTCACAGTGTATAGTGATGTATCTTACAAAGGACTGGGATGTGTGTTGATGCAGCATGGCAAGGTTGTAGCCTATGCATCCAGACAATTGAAACCCCATGAGCTGAATTACCCGACGCATGATTTAGAGCTAGCAGCTATAGTGTTTGCCTTAAAGATATGGAGACACTATTTGTATGGGGAAAAGTTTGAGATTTATACGGATCATAAGAGTTTGAAGTATCTGTTCTCACAAAAGGAGTTGAACATGAGACAAAGAAGGTGGATGGAGTTGTTGAAGGACTAAGATTGTGAGATAAGATATCATCCAGGAAAAGCAAATAGAGTAGCAGATGCTCTTAGTCGTAAGTTAGCTATGGAAATGGCTAGTTTGAGAATGGCAGAATGGGAATTGTTAGAATCTGTAGCAAATTCAGAGTTTAAATTGGAAATGGATTGTCTTACTGGCATGCGTAGTGCATTAAGGATTGAGCCTGAGATTATGCAGAAAATTAAAATCCTGCAAGAATCTGACCCAGAGATTTTGAAAGTGAAAGATGCTGTATCTTTAGGGAAAAGATCAGAATTTCAGATCTCTGATGATGGAATAGTAAGATGTCAAGGATGACTTTGTGTTCCCGACAATGAGGAATTGAGGAAGGAAATTTTGTTGGAGGCACATAAGAGTAATTATAGTATCCACCCAAGTAGTACAAAGATGTACAGAAATTTGCGTTAGCAATTTTGGTGGAATGGTATGAAGGCAGATACGGCTAAGTACATATCTCAAAGTTTGACGTGTCAGCAAGTGAAAGCGGAGCATCGTAAACCCGCAGGATTTTTGAGGCCATTAGACATTCCAGAATGGAAATGGGAACATATAACGATGGACTTTGTGCAAGGATTGCCAAGGACATCAAGTAGTCATGATTCAATTTGGGTGATAGTGGATCGTTTGACTAAGTCGGCTCATTTCTTAGCGATTCGCATGGACTACCCAATGGATAAGTATGCGGACATGTATGTAAGTCAAGTGGTACGCTTACATGGTGTTCCAATGACTATTACTTCAGATCGAGATTCGAGGTTTACTTCGAATGTTTGGAAAAGTCTTCAAGTTGCGTTAGGATCGAAGCTTCAGTTTAGTACTGCTTTTCATCCTCAGACAGACGGTCAGTCAGAAAGAGTGATTCAGATATTAGAGGATATGTTAAGGGCTTGTGCAATCGATTTCAAAGGAAATTAGGATGAAAGATTGCATTTGGTAGAGTTTGCCTATAATAATAGCTTTCAGAAAAGTGTAGGCATGGCACCTTATGAGGCATTATATGGAAGGAGATGTAGGACTCCTGTCTGTTGGAGTGAAGTGGGTGAAAGGAAGTTGACAGGACCTGAACTGGTACAAGTTACCGCTGAGGCTGTTGAAGTTATCAGAGAAAGACTTAGAGTAGCTCAGAGTAGACAGAAAGGCTACGCAGATAGGCGTAGAAGGCCTTTGGAATTTAGTGTAGGAGACCATGTATTCCTTAAAGTATCTCCAATGAAAGGAATATCTCGATTCGGGATGAAGGGTAAGCTAAGACCTAGGTTTGTTGGACCTTTTGAAATTCTTGAGAGGATAGGGGATGTAGCTTATTGTCTAGCGTTACCTCCTAAGTTGGAAAATCTGCACGATGTGTTTCATGTATCGATGTTGAGGAAGTACCAGCCGGATCCTGGTCACATACTCGATCATGAAGCCATCAAAATGGATGAGAAAGTAAGGTACATTCAAGAGCCTGTGTAGATATTGGATCGAAAGGAGCAAATTCTTAGGACCAAGAAGATCCCATTGGTTAAGGTGTTATGGCGACATCATGATATGGAAGAAGCCACATGGGAAAGTGAGGATCAGATGAAGGAAAAGTACCCCTATTTGTTTAAAGATGGCGCGAGTGGTGTTTGAATTTCGAGGACGAAATTCTCTAAGGAGGGGAGAATTGTGGCATCCCAAAATTCAAAGCCAAGCCATAAGGTGTGTTAAAGTCTTTAATTAGGTGATAGAATTTCCATGGCTTATGTTTTAGCCATTAGTCTTTTTATTAGATGATTTGTGTTTATGATTGCGAAAATTTAAATTCGATAGATTAATAATTTATGCTTGGCCATGTGCTTAATAAATTAAATTTCAATAGCCAAGATGCCCCAAGACTTTGGCCAAGATAGAATTTGAATTTGGAAATAATTATAGAAAGGAATTCAAAAAAAAAAAAAAAAAAAGAGGAAAAAGGGTTAATTTTTAGGAATGGGCCTTAAGCCCATTGGCCTAAGCTTAGTGGGCCGAATGGCCAGCCCAAATGGAGGCCCACGGAAGGGCTATCGCCGGCCCATTAAGGCCCAAAGGAAGAGGTGGCCGGCCCATGCATGGACCTTGCCAAGTGGCAAAGGGGAAGGCCATGCATTGGCCATGGTTGAGGCAAAACAATCATTAGCAATGATGGGCTCTAGGGGAGTATAAGAGGAGAGGAGAGAGAGAAGGTGGCTGGATTTCTTTTGGCCGAGAGAGAGGGTGCGAGAGAGAGAGAGAGAGATTTCGAGAGAAAGAGGGAGAGGCCGAGAGAGAGAGGAAGGAAGGAGTCGTCGTCGCCGCCGTGTCCGTCCGCTGTACGCCGTCGTTTGCTCATCTTAGAGGCAAGTGGAGTCCTCTAGCTTCTCTTGCATGCTTGTGTATTGTTTGCTTGTTAGATTTTGGGTGTTTCAAGTGAGAAAAACCGAGGTAAGGTTGGTTTGTTCTTAAGTCGTGTGACTGTTCTTGCTCGGATTGTGTGAGTCAGTAAATTGTTTGAGCTTGCATGTGTGTTTGGAGTCCGATTTTGGCTTCAATGTCTTCATGAAAGTTGTAGCTAACATCTTGTACTATAACATACTGAAATTTTGTAAAAAATGATGGAGATTTGAGGGGTTAAAGTCTTGTTATACGGAGACCTCAGATCTGGAGAGTTTTTACTGACCTCTTGCTAGATTCGTGGTTGCATGTTCGTTTTTGTTGAGAATATCACTTCGGTTTCTTCATGAAAGTTGTAGGAGACATCTTAAACTACAACATACTCAAATTTTAAGTGAAATGAACAAGTATAGCCTAGTGAATCGACTAAATCTTGAAGATGATGGTTCTGGTGATGTATTCCGAGATACCCGAGACTTCAAGGACTTAAATGATGACTATAATCTGGTTATTTGACCTAGATCTCTTCATGAAACTTGTAAAGGACACCTTGATGTATAACATATCTAAATTTCAGAGGAAACGAAAGATAATAGCTAGGTGAAATCTCAATATTTCGGAGATGTGTGCACTGGACGATGCGGTAATGGATCCAGAAGCTTCGTGAGGTTGTATAAAATAATCTAAAAAGAATCTGGCTTGAAGTTCTGCATGAAAGTTGCACGAAAATGTCTTGGCTATCATTCTGTAAAATTTCGTAATTTTTGGAGGCCCTATGGATATTTTAATCGAATTTATTCAGAAACTGTGCATTCTGGTTGTTATCCGAATATTATGTGCTATTTAGTGGAAATTGTGAAATTGTGTGAAATTCAAGTTGGCCATGAATTTTGCATGCAATTGTCATTCTATTGGTTTGATTAATGATTGTTTGAATGTTATGATTTTGGGAAAATCATAGATATTGAATTTAATATTTATTTATGGAAATAAATAAATATGATAATAAAAATAACTAAAAATAATAATAAAATAATCATAATAAAATAAAATGGATTATTTTATTGGCCATAAATTCCATGGAATTTATTTATAAATAATTATGCATTGTTGCATGTATGATAAGACATTGGTGTATGTATGGCCATGAATTGTGATGCATGTGTGAATCATATGCCATGTTAAATGAGATCAAAATGATGATAAATGTGTAATGATAAGTGAGGAAGTGGTTGTGGTGGAGGATGAGGCCGGAATGTACAGAGATGCATTGCCGAAATTCCCTGGGAGATTCAGGATGCCTGGAATGTGGGGGGCCGGAAGCCTTGTCGGAGGTCTTTGCCCGAAAGGAATGCCTCGCGATGCCAAGATTGGGGTGCGGGATGCCCGGCCAGGGAGTGTAAATGCCGGAAGCCCTGTCGGAGGTTTCTGCCCGAAAGGAATGCCTTGTGATGCTAGTTGAGATGAGAGATGCCCGGAATGTGGGGGGCCGAAAGCCTAGTGGCCATGGGATGGCTGGAATGCTGGGAACCCTGTCGGAGGTCTTTGCCCGAAGGGATGATAAAATTGATGAATTGAGAGATGGGTGATATGGTGATCAAGATTGAAATTCAAAAAGTGGAAATTAAATCATGACATGATATGCATGATATTATATGCATGATGATATGCATGATGATGATAGTGATGATATGTGATGTGAAATAATGATGATCACCCATAATATTATATGCATGATGATATGCATGATGATGATGATGATGATGATATGCGATGTGAAATAATGATGATCACCTATGATATTATATGCATGATGATATGCATGATGATGATGATGATGATGATGATATGTGATGCGAAATAATGATAATCACCCATGATATTATATGCATGATGATATGCATGATGATGATGATATGTGATGAGAAATAATGATGATCACCCATGATATTATATGCATGATGATATGCATGATGATGATAGTGATGATATGTGATGTGAAATAGGGATGATCACCTATGATATGATATGCATGATGATATGCATGGTAATGATAATGATGATGATATATGATATGGCTAGATGACATGTGTAATGTGATGATGTCATGATGATGATGATGATATACATGAATGTGTTATGAATTGATATGATGATGCATGATAGTATGCGCATGGCTGTAAGGTAAGGAATGCCTGCAATGTATGATGATATGCATGATGCATTGAGTTGTTATTGGATTTCCCTATCTGCTAAGTGGTTGTACTCACCCCTTTTGGGGAATAACATTTCAGATTAGCAGTATGCCGCTTCCTGCCGTCACGCGGGGGGTGTTTTACGGTCTACCATCCGATGTAGAGGTCGAGTGTGCCGAGATAGACTGTCCCTCTGTTCCCGGACTGACTTTTATTCGAGTACGTTGTCTAGTGATGTACGACATAGGCCTGGCTGGGGGCCCTGTCATTCAGGAGTTCATTTCTGTGCACGTTTGTCGGGATGGAGCGATGCGAGGGATGTTGCCGCCGCCACCGCCTGATGCACCAGGTTGGGTGTGAGACCCGCGCGCACGATGAGTAGGAGCCGGATCTTTTTGATGTAGATAGCTAACACTTTCGTTGGGGGTTTATGCTCGTATGATGTTGAGGGTCGATAGTTTCTTTTTGAGGTTTTAGGCTGGACGTGGCTGAGTCCTAGCCTTTCCTTTTGTTGTACCGACCCGAAGGGAATCCCATCATGTTATATATATATATATATATATATATATATATATATATATATATATATATATATGTAAACGAAGTGTCGTGGCATGTTTATAAAAATCCTGATGTTTAGTGGTGTGTATTTGTATCCTGTTTGGTAAGGGGAGAGACGGTGATATTTTAATTTGCTTCCGCTAATGAGTCGCGTTGGGACCGATCGTTTAAAAAAAAAATTGTGTCTGCGAATTAGGACACTTCTTGAAAGAAAGAAAGGTAATAAGGTGTAACATCGGCGCTGGTGACGACCTGCGAAGGGTTCGGGGTGTCACATGGTCAGTGAAGATTTGGAATGTTTCTCCACACAAATAATGCTTCCAAATCTTCCGAGCGAAAATAATCGCTGCGAGTTCCAAGTCATGCGTTGGATAATTCAGCTCATGAGGTCTCAACTAACGGGACGCGTATGCAACAACCCTACCATGTTGCATCAGCACGCAACCCAATTCTCTAAACGACGCATCATTATAGATCTCGTATCGTCTAGGACCAGAAGGTATGGTCAGCACAAGTGTGTAGTTAGCTTTTGCTTAAGCTCTTGGAGACTACACTCACACTTGTTTGTCCACACAACTTTTCTTCCTTCTTCAATAGTCGAGTCAATGGTGAAGCTAACGCTGAAAACCCTTCCACGAACCTTCTATAATAACCTGCCAAACCCAAGAAACTTTTGATCTCTGTCACTATAGTCGGTCTTGGCTAGTTGATAACTGCTTCAATCTTGGACGAGTTCACGGAGATTCCTTCACCTGAAATTACATGACCTAGGAATGCCACATGAGTTAACCAAAACTCGCACTTACTGAACTTAGCATACAGCTTATGATTCCGCAGAGTTTGTAGCACTATCCTTAACTTTCTTTCGAGTTCCTCTGGACTTCTCGAGTACATCAGGATATCGTTGATGAACACGATCACAAATTGATCAAAATATTCCTTGAACACTTGATTCATCATCCATGAAAGCAGCTGGGGTGTTCGTCAAACCAAACGGCATTACAGTGAACTCATAATGACAGTATTGAGTACGAAATGCTGACTTCGGTATGTCTTCCTTTCTAATCCTCAACTGATGACACCCTGTCCTCAAGTCAATCTTGGAGAATATCGACGCCCCTTGCAACTGGTCAAACAAGTCGTCGATCATCGGGAGCGGATACTTGTTCTTAATCGTCACCTGATTGAGTTGATGATAGTTGATGCATAGATGCAACAAACCATTTTTCTTTTTCATGAATAGAACTGGTGCTCCCTAAGGTGATGCATTGGGATGTATGAATCCCTTATCCAACAATTCCTACATCTGCACCTTCAGCTCTTTCAACTTAGACAACACCATCCGGTAAGGAGCCTTAGAGATTGGCTCTGTCCCGGGTGTTAACTCAATCATGAACTCTATCTCTCTCTCTGGCGGAAAACCTGGCAATTCCTTGGGAAACACGTTTGGAAATTCTTGTACCATTGAGATGTCTTCAATCTTCAGCTTCTCAACTGTCGTATCCATGACAGTTGCCAGGTAACCTTGGCAACCCCCGTCTAACAAACGGGTTGCCTCAAGCGATGAGATCAGGGTAATCAAGGGTCCTCCCAACTTCCAATATACTCGAAAGTCTCACCCGCTAACGGGTTAAACTGAACTGCTTTACGATTGTAGTCCATCTTAGCTCATTGCTTGGTGAGCCAATCCATGTCAATTATCAAATCGAAATCATGCATGGTTAGGACTATTAAATCTATCTCCCCCTCTCGCTCATCAATCACTAACTTGCAATAAGAACAACCCAATGCAGCTAACACCTTATCTTTTAACGGTGTAGATGTGCTAACCACTGACTCAAACATCTTAGGACTCAATCCTATCAGCTTAACAAATTGCTCAGCTATAAAGGAATGAGTGGCGCTAGGGTCAAATAAAGCATAAGCAGCATGGTCGTTCAATGAGACCGTACTTGTGATCACATCAGGTGCATCCTCAGCTTGTCCTCTCGTGATGGCGTACGTCCTTCCCTGAGCTGGAGGTTTGTTCAGTCCACCCAGTGGTGCGATCTGTGGTGCAAACCCTCTATTTTGACCCAACGGTGGCGGCAATGGTAACTGTTGTTGTCCCCTTGGCCTTCTAGGACAATCTTTGGTCAAGTGACCTTGTTGGCCATACTCAAAGCAAGCACCTGTCCTTAAAAGGGCACGGGGATGAATTATGTTGCCTTCCACAAAAGCGACACGCACCATTCTGACTTGGTGCTGACTTGCCAACTCCACCCTTCCTATTGGGTGGAACATGAAACCTTCCTTCGGTTATGGGCTTATTCCCAGACTGGGTCCCATCTCTATTCGAGCTGAACCTCAATCTAGAAAAGACGGCTTGCTCACTCAGATTCCTCTCGATCAACTGGGCCCAACCATATACCTCGTTGTAATCCTTCAGGTCGAATGGCACAAGCGGATTTTTCAGCTCTGGCCGAAGGCCAATCCTGAACCTTTGAGCTTTCTCTTCCGGATCCTCTATCAGTCTGTGGCATCCCAAAATTTAATGACAAGCCATAAGGTGTGTTAAAGTCTCTAATTAGGTGATAAAAATTTCCATGGCTTATGCTTTAGCCATTAGTCTTTTAATTAGATGATTTGTGCATATGATTGTGAAAATTTAAATTTGATAGATTAATAATCTATGCTTGGCCATGTACTTTATAAACTAAATTTCAATAAACAAAAGGTCACAAGACTTTGGCCAAGATGAAAATTGAAATTTAAAAATATTTATAGAAGAAATTCAAAAAAAAAAAAGAGGAAAAAGTCAATTTTTGGGATGGGCCTTAGGCCCATTGGCCTAAGCTTTTAATGGGCCAAGTTAGCCGGCCCAATGGAGGCCCAAGAAGGAGTGGTCGACCGGCCCAAGCCCAAGCCCAAATTCAAAGCCCATTATGCATGCAATAGGACAAGTGGCACAAGACTCTCATGTATTGGCTTAGGGAAGAAGGCCATGCATTGGCCATGGTTAAGGCAAGTAATGATTATCAATGATGAGAGTTTGGGGGTATAAGAGGGAAGAGAGAGAGAGGGTGGCCGGATTTCCCATTCGGCCGAGAGAGAGGGTGAGAGAGAGAGAGAGAGGGTGAGAGAGAGAGAGAGAGAGAGATTTCGAGAGAGAGAGGAAGTGGCCGAGAGAGAGAGGAGGAGGAACCGCCGTCCGTCCGCCGTGTGCCGCCGTGTTCGCCGCCCTACGCCGTCGACCGACCGGTCTAGAGGCAAGTGGGAGTCCTCTAGCTTCTCTTGCATGTGTGTATGATGCTTCCATGTTAAATTCTTGGGTGTTAGGTGAGAAAAACCGAAGCATGGTCGATTTATGTGTGAATGGTGTGGCTGTTCTTGCTCGTACCCTGTGAGTCAGAATGTTGTTTGAGCTTGTATGTGTGTTTAGAGTCCAATTTTGGATTCGATTTCTTCATGAAAGTTTTAGCTAATATCTTGTACCACAACATACTAAAATTTCGTGGAAAATGATGGAGATTTGAGGGGTTAAAGTCTCATCCTACGGAGACCCCAGATCTGGAAAGATTTTACTGACCTTTGGTTGGATTTGGGGTTGCATGTTGGTTTGTGTTGAGAATCTCACTTCGATTTCTTCATGAAAGTTGTAGGGGACATCTTAAACTACAACATTATTAAATTTGAAGTGAAATGAACAAGTATAGCCTAGTAAATCGACTAGATCTTGAAGACGGTAAATCTGGAGATGTATTTTTGGACACCCGAGACTTCATGGACTTAAATGACGACTATACTATGGTTATTTGACTTGTATCTCTCATGAAAATTGTATAGGACATCTTGATGTATAACATATCCAAATTTCAGAGGAAACTAAAGAGAATAGGTAGGTGAAATCTCAGTATTTCGGAGAAGCTTGCACTGGACGATGCGGTAATGGATCCAGAAGCTTCGTGAGACTGTATAAAATAATCTAAAAATAATTTGGCTTGAAAGTCTTCATGAAAGTTGTACGAAAATGTCTTGGCTATAATCCAGTAAAATTTCATAATTTTTGGAGGCGGTATGGGTATTTTAAGTTAATTTCTTCGGAAACCGTGCGTTCTGGTTTCATCCGAAAATCATATGATGTTTTGTGAAAATTGTGAGATTATGTAAAATTGTATTTGGCCATGAATTTTGCATGTAATTGTCATCCTATTGGTTTGTTTGATAATTGCTTGAATTTTTATAATTTTGGGAATTTATAGATATTAAATTTAATATAAAAAATAAATATAAATAAAAAAATAAGAAAATAAAATAAAATATATAAAATATATAAAATAAAATAGATTATTTTATTGGCGATAAATTCCATTAAATTTATTAATAAATAATTTTACCATGTTGCATGTGTGATGAGGTTTTGGTGTATGTATGACATTGAATTGAGATGCATGTGTGAGTTCCATGCCAAGTATCACTTGTTTGATGTCACGTCATATGCCATGTTAAATTAAGACCAAAAATGGTAAATGTGGATAATGATAAGTGAGGAGGTGGTTGTGGTGGAGGATAATGCCCGGAATGTATAGAGATGCATTGCCGGATGGCCCTGGGAGATTCAGGATGCCCGGAACGTGGGGGTGCCGGAAGCCCTGTCGGAGGTTTTTGCCCGAAGGGAATGCCTCGCGATGCCATGATTGGGGTGCGGGATGCCCGGCCAGGGAGTGTAAATGCCGGAAGCCCTATCGGAGGTTTCTGCCCGAAGGGAATGCCTCGTGATGCCAGTTGGGATGTGAGATGCCCGGAATGTGGGGGGCCAGATGCCCAGTGGCCTGGGATGGCTAAATGCCGGAAGCCTCAGAGGTCTTTGCCCGAGGGGATGATGAAATTGATGATTTGAGGAATGGGTGATGTGGTGATCAAATTGAAAGCTAAAAGTGGAAATTAAACCATGGCATGATATGCATGATGATATGCATGATGATGATGATGATATGTGATGTGAAATAATGATGATCACCCATGGCATGATATGCATGATGATATGCATGATGATGATGATGATGATATGTGATGAGAAATAATGATGATCACCCATGGCATGACATGCATGATATGCATGATGATGATGATAATGATGATGATATATGATATGGCATGATGACATGTGTAATGTGATGATGTCATGATGATGATGACATGTATGATATAATGATGCCATGATGATGATGACATGTATGATATAATGATGCCATGATGATGATGACATATATGATGTCATGATGTCATGATGATGATGATGCATGATAGTATGCGCATGGCTTCAAGGTAAGTAACGCCTGCAATGCATGTATGATTTGCATGATGCATTGAGTTGTTATTGGATTTCTTTATCTACTAAGTGGTAGTACTCACCCCTTTTGGGGACCAACATTTCAGATTAGCAGTATGCCGTTTCCTGCCGTCACGCGGGGTGTATTTTATGGGTTACCATCCGACGTCAAGGTAGAGTGTGAGGAGTACAGCTGTCCTTCTGTGCCTGGACTAACATACATACGTGTGCGCTATTTTGTCTCGTACGGCATAGGCCTGGCTGGGGGCCCGATTGTCCAGGAGTTTGTCTCTGTCCACGTTCGCCGCAATGGGGTGATGAGAGGGATGCTGCCATCGCCGCCGCCTGACGCACCGGACTGGGTGTGAGGCCTGTGCGTGACGAGTAGGGGCTGTTTCTTTTTGGATAGATAGTCGACACTTATGATGGGGGTTGTACACGTGAGATGTAGAGGGTCGAGGGTTCTTTTTGAGGTTTTAGGCTGGACATGGCCGAGTCATAGCTTTTCCTTTTTGATGTACCGACCCAAAAGAAGTCCCATCTTGAAAATATATGTAAATTAAGTGTCGTGGCTTGTCTATAAAATTATGATGATTAGTGGTGTGTATTGGTATCATGGTTGGTAGGGGGAGAGATGGTGATGCTTTAATTTGCTTCCGCTAATGAGTCGCGCTGGGACCGTTTTATTTATAAAAAAAAATGTGTGTCTATGAATTAAGATGCTTCTTCTTCTAAGTGTAGAACAAAAGGGTAATAAGATGTAACATCGGTGCTTGTGGCGACCGCCGAAGGGTTCGGGGTGCTACACAGTCTTGGCGCATACTGAGACAGTTCAGCAAATTTTGCCTCATACTAATACACAGTCATCGCCCCTTGAAGGAGGCATTGAAATTCCTTCATCTTCCGCTCTTGGAGAGTAATACTTGTCATTGAAGGCTCTGAAGAAGGCGTTCCACATTGGAACCACGCCTTCAGGAAAAACCATGCCTTTGGTGGCCCTCCACCACATATTCGCGTTACCTTGCAGCTAGTATACTGCCAGGATAACTTTCTCCTCTTTAGTGCACATCAAAAATGCAAAGGTTTTCTCCAAATCTTGGATCCAGAGCGACGCAACTTCAAGATCTACTGCGCCATCGAACCTCGGTGGGTTCAGCTTCAAGAATTGCTCAACGAGCTTATGAATCAATCTCTCTCTTGGTACAACCACATTCTCAGACACAACTTTAGAAGGTGCGGCTGTGGCAGCGGCCTCAGCAGCGGCGGCAACGGCAGCAGTAGCAGTGGCTATAGTGATGTCGGCTTGATTTTGAGCCTGCTGCCCCATCAGTGCTCCCATAGCTTCAAGTGCCTGCATGATCCCTTCGATTTTGGGATCACCAGGGACTGCTACCCCAACACCAACAGATGGCAGTGCTACTCCACTAGCGCTAGCTCAGCTTGCGCTTGACCACGACCCCTTCGGGTACCGACCCTTGTTGGCATCCTACCCCGAGTCATTGGACCGATGGTCCTCTTTCTAGGAGTTCTTTGCTCCTGATCACTCATCTACAGGATCTTTATAGAAACCCATTTTCCAATTCCAATACTAGATTAGAATTTGAGTTATCCACACCAAAAAATTTACCAAACAGCTATCACTGACATGCACCAGCATGAAATAAAGACCATCCTACTAACTATCCCATAAACCATCGCACTTTATCACTCCATTCACAGACCCACTCTGATACCACTTAATGAGGATGTCACGCCCTGATCCTCGAGCGTGTGCCCATCCCTCTGTGGTCGATTAAATTGCGACATCCCAAGATGTGTCGTCAACCCATTCATTTTAATGCGCATATGGAAGTGAATGAATAAATCACCAGACAACACAAAGATGGGATAGAAAAGCAGAGCCATCATTTTGAAAACCACAACACACCTTTATACACAGTAGACTAGGTCATTTACAATACTAGTCTATCAACAAAAGATCTACAAAAGATTGGTCCTTAAAACAAAGCTGTCCTATGACCAGCTAGTCGGATTCATTCACCGATTCTTCAGTCTCCACAGGCATCGGGGGCGTAGGGTCCTCCACCAAACAATCTGGAGGGTCAAGAGCACTCTCCCCTAGAGTGGCATCAATTATTCTAGCAGGGATTTCAAAACACCTGAGGGGACCCACCTGGAACCATTATGTCCGTAGCGAAACCAAGCTCTAAATTGATGAGGGACCTTTTGAGGTAGGTCCTCTTCGACCTAGAATGTTGTCACCCCAAGTTCATAGACCCAATGACTTCTGAGATCGGGGTAATTATAAACCCGCTCAATGACTCTCATCGGTCAACCAAAACGCTTTGGAGGATCCGCCATCTAAGGACCTGAAAATGTTGAGCCCACGACAGGGTGAGACAATGTCTCAGCAAGTTCACCCCATAAACTTCGACTAGGAAGGAAATATGCCTAGAGGCCTAACCACACAAGTTAGAAGACTTACCTCGCCTCAGTTCTTTCTTGCACGTCAGTACAATTTAAACACTCAATCAATCAATCATTGCTCGCACAAGCATGCACTACCGACATACCTCGGTTCATCAAATCTATCAATCCAATTGATACCATTTATTAAACCATACCATCTATTCATCCATAAATACAATCATTACTCACACAAGCTGAAATGGATGTAATGCTCTCACAAGCTGATATATGTGGTAGCTCGCACAAGCTTCACACAAGCTGATAGATAGATGATAGCTCACACAAGATGATAAATGGATCGTTGCTCTAACAAGCTAGTAAACAATCGTTACTCTCACAAACTGACATATAATGCTCACACAAGCTGACAACGATGCTCACACAAGCTGAAATTTCAATGCTCACACAAGCTGCTACGGTACTTAAAAACCACTTATGGTGTCAAAACCCGGCTCTCGGTATTTTCTGATTAAGGTACCTATATTTCACAATATAGCATTTGATTACAAAAATAAACATACCACTGCGATCAGTGCAAAATTCTAACGATCGGCCATCCCTGCATTATTTTGTGGAATTATTAATTAAATTCTGAAAATTAAATTAATTTAAATATAAAATAGTATAATGAAATAATATTTCATTTAAATAAATAAATAAAATAATTAATTAAAAGTCTAATCATGCTTACATTAATCTAACTGTGTAATTAGACTAATTAATCCATCCACTAAACTAATCATTTATCTAATCTAATTAATATTTAACTAAGCTAATTTAATCACCTAAATGTACTTAGCATAATCTAAACACCCCTTAAGCATAATTAACTCCCTAAGCAGAGTTTAGTGAGTAAACTCACCGGATTAGCGTTCCAATGAATTCACGGCGATGGCAACATATAGGCGGGCAACAAACATCCTAGCGACAATACCAACCAAGGCCCGAAAGGGACCTAAAATGGGCCTCGAAGATCAAAAGCCCTTCCTAGTTTCGGTTTCTGCTTTGCTGGTCGAGGGGCTAAATCAAGTGACTTGGTGGGCTGGAAATGGGCACAGCGAGGCTAGGTGGCTTGGATGGGTGGCTGAGGAGGTCAACGGTGACGCACGGCGGCTGGGACAGCTCCGGCAGATGGCGAGTAGGGTGTGGGTGGCGAGTGTGGGCAGTGGAGACACGCAAATAGGTGCGCGACTGGACGGCGAGCAGACGTGGTTTGCTGGCTCAGCAGGCGGTCGGACGGCGTGTAGCGGCTCTCGACGGGCAGTAGGGAGCTTCGGTTGGCTGCTGCTGGCTTTCCTCTAGTTTCTCAAGCTCTCCAACAAGCACAACAATGGAGAAAGGTGGGCAAAGGAAGGAGAAGAAGCTGCTGAAGATAAAGGGGGACCCCTTGGCCTCTTAAGCCTTCAACACCTAGCCAACACACTCATTCCTTGCCCCCACCACATGCTCAGCCATCCACAGCCCATTTCTCTCTCCCCAAGCTTCCTCAAGAAGCCTCTCAAGTGGTCCAAAAGTTGTCTCCCCCATGACATACAAATTTGAGACATTTCCCTTTCAATTCCAATCAATTCTCACTCAAAAGGGCTCAAATTAAAGCCTATAAAATCAGCCAAGGTGCCATTGTCCATTTCAACATTTTTCCTTGTCCAAAGATCCCATTTGACAACCAAAAGTGCGATCAAAAGTGGTCCTTTGACTTTCCCGATAAAAAACGGCCTTACTTTGAAATTTCATCAAAAATCTCAGTTTGCAGAAAAATTTTCTGAGGATAATTCGACTTTCCTATGAATTGTGACATGATAAAATTTTCAATTTCTTAAATCGGGTTTAAATTGGCGGTTAATTTCAATTTTGTGCGATTTTAGCGCGTCCTAACCTACCGGGTAGCTTTTAGGAACTTTTAACGCTTTTGACCTGTGGTCAATCATTTTCGAGCCACAAAGTGCATCCTTGACACATTGGCGACTCTCAATTATGGTGGAAATCTCGAGGTTTCAAATACAGACACAGGGTACCAAAACGATAGAGAAATCGGTCTAGTGCTGATCGATAAGAATTGTGCAATTAGATGGAATCACCCACACTTAATCACATGGCTTTGTCGTATCAACCTATCTTCGATCTCTAATCGGTTTGTGCCGTAATGACCTTTGCAGATTAGCACGGTCGAGCAGTCAATTTCTAATCGAATTCTCGAGTCTATTGCGTTTAGATTCCTTAACAGCTTCACCTGATAGGCTAGTTATCTCATAAGTGGCCAACTCAGAGAAAAGAACTATAGGTGCGTCGATGAAAAGCCCGACTCATTCAATTGGAAACATAATTGGAAAATCAGGATGTCACACTTTTCCCCCCGAGAATAGATCCCTTCTTGGAATTTGTACTTCCAAAATAATCTCTTCCTGGAACTTGCTCTTGGAGAAATCTTCTTGGAGTATTTTGAAGCTGACAAAACGTTTCCATCAGTCTAGTCTGAAGATTTGCAAACTCTACTATTTAAAGTCTGAAGACTTCCGGACTGCCAGACTCAAGACTCAAAGTCTATTCTCATTGACAGTTTCTAATCCGTTGAAGAAAGGCTATCCAGAACTGAGTGTTTCATTAAGGATTTGACCTTATCGACTGGAGAAGATCTCTTGGCTGGATATGACATAACAGATTCCTTTATTCGAATCAAGATTGATTAAGGATCCGATGATTGGCGAAGTATACTTGGAAGGTTCTACTTATGGAAATCGAGATCCTGATTGTTTGGGCGAGCAGGATTGAAATCACATAAAGACCTCAATAAGAGAGACACAAAGAATTATGCCACTATCTGTCGATGAGTTGGTTGGGACTCTTCATTCTTATGAAGTGGAACGAAGCAATGAAGACGAAGATCCTAAAGGTAAGAAATCCATTGCATTAAAATCCAATGATGATTCTGATGTTATAGATTCTGAAGACGACATGGATGATGAGGAGTTTGCTCTCATGATAAGAAGATTCAGAAAGCTGAACAGAAAAGGAAGAAGATTCAACCCAAAGAAACAGAGTTTTCAAAAGCAACAGACTAAGTCTGTTAAGGATGATGAATCAAACAAAGTCTGCTTTAAATGTAAGAAAAAGGGACACATCAGACCCAACTGTCCTCTTCTGAGGAAGAAGAAAGGAAAAGCTGAAAAGTATCGAAAGGCTCTTAAAGCAGAAACCTGGAGTGATACAGAGTGTAAAGAAAGTGATGATGATTATGCCAATATATGTTTGATGGCACAATCGGATTCAGATTCAAACTCCGAGACAGACTCAGATTCAGACAGTGAATTTGAGGTGAGTAACTTTAAAATCCCTATTAAAGTTTCCAAATACATTGATGAGTTGTGTTTTAGTCTTAAGACTTCTCTTAAAAGGATTTCCAAACTTAAAAAGGAAAACTCTGCACTGAAAAAACAGGAAAATGTTTTGAAAGAAAAGGTGAAATGTTTAGACATGAATGTTTCTACTCTTAAAGAAAGTGAAGATAATCTTTTAAAAGAAAATGTATTTTTAAAAAATGACATATCAAATATTTCAAAAAGATATTCAATAGGATCTGAGAAACTTGAGAAAATTCTTTCAGCACAAAGACCTTATTTCAATAAATCTGATTTGGGAATGACTGTGGAAACCATTCCTTTAATTAATTTTCCTAAAGTGAATGAAAGAATTAAGCAAAGACCCACAAGAGAAGCTTACAAAAATCATTTTAAAAAGATCTTTGTAAAACCAGTAGGTCGCAATGCTCTCAGATGTTCAAAGTGCAATAGTGCAGATCATTTTGAAAAAGAATGTCCTATGGTTTGGAAACCTGTTAAGAAAGTATGGGCAAAAACCGCATATCATACTAACACCAATGGACCCAAAAAAATATGGGTACCAAAGAAAGTTTGAGTCTCTTTTTTAAATGCAGGTCACTATCAAGAAAAAGGTAAAATGGTATCTGGATAGTGGATGCTCAAGACATATGACAGGAGATTCAAATTGCTTCATAAAGCTCGTTCAAGTAAATGGTGGAAAAGTCTCATTTGGAGGAAACAGCTAAGGAAGAATTGTGGGATTTGGAACTGTAAAGATTGGAAACCTCACAATAAGCAATGTTTCCTTAATGGAAGGACTCAACTACAATCTGCTTAGGCGTGCATGACAACCATTCTGTTCCAGAAATAGTTTCTGGAATAGAAATAGATTTTTCTATTTCCATTTCTATTTCTAAAAGAGTTTCTAAACAAAAATAATCGTTTGATAACGTCACCAAATTTCTACTCTAAAAATAGAAATTCGTTTGATAACAACACAAAATTTCTTCCTTTCCGGGTCGCCAGCCGGCGGCTGGCTGCAGCGGCCAGCGACCGCGCAGGCAGCCGGCGGCGGCAGCGGGTAGCGGTGGCGACGGGAGGTGGCTATGGCGGGCGGTGGCGGCGGCGGCGGCGGCGGCAGCGGCGACCGGCAACGACCTGCGGCCAGCGGCGACCGGCGACCGGCGGCCAACTGCGGCGGCGACCGGCGGCCGGTGGCGACGGTAGCGGCCGGCGGTTGGTGGCGAGTGGCAGCGGGTGGCGACCGGCGGAGGAGGAGGAGGAAGCAAGACGTCGTAGAGGAGATGAGAGTTACCGAAATTAGGGTTTGTAGGTGAAATTATTTCTGATTTCTGTTTCAGAAATAGAGAAGTAGATTTTTCTACTTCTGATTTCTCCCCCAAACCTATTTATGGAATAGAAATCTATTCCAGAAATGGAAAAACGGAATAGGTTTATCAAACGGATTTCTCTTCCAGAAACAGGTTTGGAACAGAAAAACTATTTCTGGAACAGAAATTTTTGTTATCATGCACCCCCTCAGTATCAGTCAGCTGTGTGATACTGGTTTCAAAATCAACTTTCAAGAGGGAATATGTTCAGGAACCAGTAAAGATTCGACTCAGTCATTCATGGGTCGAAGACATGGAAATATCTACCTCTTGGATGTGAAACTAGATGAATCGCAATGTCTAATCTCAATTCAAGACGAAGTGAACTTACGGCACAGAAAGCTTGGGCACATCAATATGAAGCAGATAGCCAAAATTTCAACAAAGAAGCTTGTTCGTGGTCTACCCAATCTATCATACCAAAAGTCTGATCTATGCACACCATGCGTATTGGGAAAGTAGGTAAGAAATTCCTTTAAACCAATAAATCAAGTTTCCACTAATCGTGTACTGCAGCTTCTGCATATGGATCTCTTTGGATCAACTAGAACTCAGAGTATTGGAGGTAATAAATATTGCCTAGTAATTGTGGATGACTACTCACGATTTACTTGGGTATATTTCCTAGCAAGTAAGTCTGAAACCTTCTCTTACTTTGAAAAGTTTGCTAAAAAGGTTCAAAATGAAAAATGGTATGTTATTTCAAGTATAAGAACAGACCATGGAGGTGAATTTGAAAATCAAGATTTTACAAAATTTTGTGATGAATCTGGTTTTCAGCATGTGTTCTCCTCTCCATATACTTCAGAGCAAAACGGAGTTGTGGAAAGAAAGAATAGGTCCCTTCAAGAAATGGCTAGAACTCTTTTAATTGAAAGTAACATCTCTTCACGATTTTGGGCTGAAGCAGTTTCAACAGCATGTTATATTATTAATAGAGTTTTTCTAAGGCCTATTCTGGAAAAAAAAACCCCCTATGAGTTATTCAAAGGAAAGAAGCCTATTGTTTCATACTTTCATGTGTTTGGATGTAAATGCTTTATATTGAAAAATGCAAATGATCGAGTTGGTAAGTTTGAAGAAAAATCAGACGAAGGCATCTTCCTTGGATATTCTACCTCAAGCAAAGCCTACAGAGCCTACAACAAGAAGACTCAATCTGTGGAGGAATCAATGAATGTCAAATTCCAAGATTCTATGCAAAGTGAATCTATTCAGACTCATCTTGAAGAATCTGAACCTGCTCCAGACTCTACAAATTCTAAATCTCGAGAAGCAGCTTAGAGTTTGAAAGATCAGCAACAAGTGATTAATGAAGACTCAAATGAAGGAAGTGATCATCAACCTGACAAATCAACCAGTAACTGGAAGCATAAGTCCAGTCATCCTAAAGATCTCATTATTGGCGACATTAATGAAGGAATTCGAACAAGATCTAAAAGGCGCGAAGAGTCTAGTGCTGTGGCTCTTATTTCTGAAATAGAACCCAAAAGCATAGAAGAAGCTTTATCTGATGAAAGCCGGATTGAAGCTATGCAAGAAGAACTTAGGCAATTCAGCATTAATGATGTCTGGGAGTTGACTCCTAAACCGAAAGGTAAATCTATTATTGGAGCTAAATGGGTTTTCAGGAACAAGATGGACGAGAAATGAAATGTTGTAAGAAATAAAGCAAGACTCGTGGCCAAGGGATATACGTAAGAAGAAGGGATAGACTATGACGAGACTTACGCACTAGTAGCAAGGTTAGAAGCAATTAGATTATTACTTGCTTTTGCTTGTTATAAGAATTTCAGGTTATTCCAAATGGATGTCAAAAGTGCTTTCCTGAATGGATTTATCCATGAGGAAGTCTATGTGGAACAACCACCTGGGTTTGAAGACCCAAGGAAACCAGACTCAGTTTTCAGACTGAAAAAGGCCTTATATGGTTTAAAGCAAGCACCTCGAGCTTGGTACGACAGGCTGAGTAAGTTTTTAATTCAAAACGGCTTTGTCAAAGGTAAAGTAGACACTACTCTGTTTATCAAAAGAGAAAACAAAAGTTTTCTGCTTGTTCAAATATATGTTGATGATATTATTTTTGAATCCTCTAATGAAAGTTTGTGCAAGAAATTCTCTAAGTCTATGCAGGATGAATTTGAAATGAGCATGATGAGTGAACTAACCTTCTTTCTTGGACTTCAAGTGAAATAATTGAAGGAAGGGATTTTTATTCATCAAGAAAAATATGCTAATGATCTTGTCAAAAAGTTTGGACTGGAAAATTGCAAAAAGACTGATATACCAATGTCAAGTTCTTTGAAGATAGACAAAGATGAAGGAGGAAAGAAAGTTGACCAGAAGTTGTACAGGAGTATTATTGATTCACTTCTTTATCTTACTGCTTCTAGACCTGACATTTTGTTTAGTGTTTGCATTTGTGCTAGATTTCAAGCAGACCCTAAAGAATCTCATCTAAGTGCTGCAAAGCGTATTATCAAATACATTGCATCAACTTCGAGCCTTGGTCTTTGGTATCCTAAAAAGGGAGATTTTACTCTTATTGGATACTTAGACGCAGATCTAGCTAGTTACAGAATTGATAGAAAGAGCACCTCGGGTACCTGTCAACTACTTGGAAGTAGGACAGTTTCTTGGTTTTCAAGGAAGCAAAATACAGTAGCTCTTTCTACAGTAGAAGCAGAGTATGTAGCTCTTGGAAGCTGTTGTTCACAAATTATGTGGATAAAACAACAGCTAAGAGACTTTGGAATTGAAGATTCATGCACGGAGATTAACTGTGACAACACCAGCGCAATCAATCTCACCAAGAATCCAATTCTTCACTCAAGAGCAAAGCATATAGAGATTCGGCATCACTTCATTAGAGATCATGTTCAAAATGGAGAAGTTTCGATTCAGTTTGTTGACTCAAAAAGCCAACTGGCAGATATATTTACAAAACCTTTGGAGAAAAATCAATTTGAAATCATCCGTTCCAGACTCAACATCTTGAAGTTTGAAGAAGTTAAAGTCTAGAGACTCTCAGACTCAGACAAACAAGATTTTTGACTGTAAGTTATTCTCTCTCTCATATTAAATCTCGGAAAGGTACGATCATCTATCTATAATTGATTTTTGCTACTTTCAATTTCCATGATTAGTGCAATATTTCTTTTTCAAAAAGGAGTTAATTTTTTAAAATGGCAGTTATCTATTTTTTGAAAAATGCAGTTATTTTTAAAGGGGCATCTTTTTACTTTCCATTACGACGTTTTGTATGCCTCTCTTCGACTGACCTATATACTGTCCGTTCCTCTTCATTTTACTCCAAAAACCCTAAAAAGCATCGATCTTCCACTCCTGTCTTCTTCTCTTGTTTAATCTTCGAAAAGTTGTCATCTTTCTTGGGAAAGTCAAGTTTGGAATCTTTCAAAGACTATGAAAGATGTCGTCTTCAAGTAAGTCTTCGAGGATAGCAAACAGGGGACCGAAGCAAATGCGTGAGGGGCCTACACACTTTGATCTCACCGAGGAAGAAGAGTCTCCTAGTCAGCAGCAAAGCCCACAACATTCTCAGCAACGTCCATCTCCTCCATCTAGTCCACAGGATGTTGCTCATCGAGAAAATGAAGAAATCATCGAAGGCGCAGATCCTGTAAGAGTTCATAAGCCCTCTTTTACTTATAAGCTTTACCGTGCTTTAAAGAGGATCGGTACTCCATTGAACTACATCGATGAGTTTCTTAAGGACAAGGGGTATGGTAATGAGTACATCTTCTTACGAAATATGGAACGTTTGGGAATTGCCCCTGCGGGGTCGGCAGAAGAAACCCTTGCTAATATCCCAAGTGATCCGCGTGTTGGAGGACTGAATCAGATAGATGGGAATGATGATGACAAGTTGTACAGTCAGTTTCAACCGAGAATGGGTGTTGCCGCAAAAATTCCGGGAAAAATGACAGACTTGTTTCAATCGAATGAACAAAAGGATCTATACTCTAAGTTGTTGAAGCGTGGGGTGATAAACCCTAGGAGTGTGGATTTTGATTTCCTTGATGCTGTGAACGTAAATTTGAGGGAAAAGTTCAGTCTTCTTCAACTTGAACAGTTCTGTTTTGACTCTACAGAAGCCTATGCTGAACTCACTGTATATTTCTATTCGAATCTTAGTTTCTTAGATGCGAATAGATTCTCTTTTAGTGTCCGAGATCAGGACTATGTGGTGGATGTAGATATGTTGGCTGATGTGATTGGGGTTGAGAGAGGGAGATATCAACCTATCAATGTCTCTATTGCTCGTGCTACATTGAAAATTGTTAATGATAGAAGAACAGAGGGAAAGGTTTCCTACTCAAGGATGAGTGCATTCAATATTCTGCTTCACAAGATTGTGATTAATTGCCTCAGACCAAAATCTACTTCAAAGACTGATGTTTCAAATTCAGAGGCAAAGCTGATGTATGCCATCAATGCTGGGAAAAGGTTTTCTCTTCCTCACACTATTATGTTCCACATGTATAGAGCAGTGGTGAATGACAAGGGTCAACTTCCTTATCCAGCTCTTGTGTCAAAGTTATTCAGACATTTGAATGTTCAGCCTCCACGAATTCTCTGTGTTCAATCGTGTGATCAAATGGTGGTGGGACTGAAAATGGTGTCTAAAATGCGTCTGAAGGAACTCAACAAAACGTTGGAGAAATTCAAGGAGAAAACCCCTGTCAAAACTCATCAAGTATCTTCGGCAGCAAAAAGAAAAGGGAAGGAGCCCATGGTTGCTCCATCCAAGAAAAGAAGAGCTCTCATCATTGAAGATGAAGATGATGAGGAAGACATCACCATTTCTGCTATGGCATTGAAGAACCTGAGTCGTTCTATTCCAGAATCAATGGAACGACAAGAGAAAGAAACATAACAGAGGACTGGAGAAAGAGAAGATTTGGAAGCCAAAGAGAGAGAAGTAGAGTAGAAAGAAACAGAGGAGAGAGAAGCTGAAGAAAGAGATGTAGATGAGGAAAGATTTGAAGAAGAAGAAGAGGAAAGAGGAAATCAAGAGGAAGGAGAGCATGAGGAACACTCTTCTCCACCTGAAGGCATGGAAACAGGGGGAGATCATGAGAAAAGAGGAGTGTCATCATATCCTGCTACCAGTGAAGGAGTCAGTCGCTTTCCAGCAGATCCAGAGGACATCTATGCCTCTCAATTTCCTGAGGAGGGACATGATGTTTCATCGCCTAATCTGCGTGACTATGCTGATTTGCCATCGTCTGCCTTTACTCTATCTAATCGTGCAGAAGCCAGTACGTAGACTGATAATTCAGCAGATTTTCGCAGAATTCTTGATGTTCTCTTGGAAATGCGGGGTCAGATATATGCTCTGGGATGCGAAGTTCAGAATTTGCAGACTGCAGGTCAAGCTTCTTCAGTTTCTTTGAATGATCAAATCCAAGCCCTTTCTCTTCAGATTCAAGCAAATGCTAAGGGTAAAGAGGTGGCTCAACTGAAGGAAGAGTTGAAAAAGCTGGAAGGCATTGTCCAGTCAATGGGAGATTTCCAGCTTGTTCGTGTTCCCAAGCATTCCTGATTCCATTCTCTTTCCATCTCAACCTTTTTTATGATGACAAAAAGGGGGAGAGATGCGAGATTTGAAACTTCGATCTTGAACTTTTGATTTATTTTGATGTTTGTTTTGATGTTTGACTTGACTTTTGTGTCTGGATGTGAACTGAATTTGGGATTTGGGTTTGACTGCTTATATTATGTACTATTGATATCTTATGAATGGCTTTACTCACATGCAAGACTAACCTATTTTCTGTGATTACATATTCTAGTGTTATCATTAAGCCATTTATTTTTATGAGATATCCATATTTGCTTGAGTAATGTTTTGTAGGTCAAAGTTATCCAAATCTGCAGGAAAGTTTTGTCACCATAAAAAAGGGGGAGATTGTTGGAGAAATCTTCCTGGAGTATTTTGAAGCTGACAAAATGTTTCCATCAGTCTAGTCTGAAGATTTGCAGACTCTACTATTTAAAGTCTGAAGACCTCCGGACTGCCAGACTCAAGACTCAAAGTCTATTCTCATTGACAGTTTCTAATTCGTTGAAGAAAGGCTATCCAGAACTGAGTGTTTCATTAAGGATTTGACCTTATCGACTGGAGAATATCTCTTGGCTGGATATGACATAACAGATTCCTTTATTCGAATCAAGATTGATTAAGGATCCGATGATTGGCGAAGTATACATGGAAGGTTCTACTTATGGAAACCGAGATCCTGATTGTATGGACGAGCAGGATTGATGGGCTATCGACATGTTCCTTAAATAGCTCAAATGATCTTCCTAATTGATTCTGTCCAACGGGAAGGTTGGAAGAATTCCTTTGGTAAGTGTCAACGGGTATGATGGCATAAAGGAGTATATAAGGAAGACGTTCCAGTTGTTCGAGGGTGTGCACGATAGAAGAATTCCAAAGTCTAAAGCTCTTTGTTCTTAGTTAATTCATTTACTGAGCGAAATCTTGTACGCAAAAGAGAGTATATATTTTGAGATACCTTGAGGAAGTGTGGTAGAGTATCTACACTGTGGAATCAAGGGAAAGCATTGCTGTAACATCTCTTTTGTTTATAGTGAAATCCAGCCGGTGGGCTGTCAGTGCGGAAGAGTGGACGTAGGCTTGAAATAAGCCGAACCACTATAAACCTTGTGTTCAATTTTCTCTTCCTTACTCTCTGCTTTACTTTTATTATAATTCGTTTTGTTAATCAAAGGAGAAATTCCTTTCTATCATCTGCTTAGTATTGCTCTCTTATCTCGAGAAATTATTTTTACACCTACTCACCCCCCTCTAGGTGCTTATACTAGCTATCTCACTTGCAAGGCACCTGCCTTCAGCACTACGCACATGTAACCGCTTGTGCATGCGCTCTCTTGAGTGCCTGATGTAGCTAGCCTGAGAAGGGTCCGGCAACCCTCAGCATTGGCTGGTTGATGGGGCCGCCCTTCTATTTTTCTTTTTAGCATTGCCAAAACCCTTTGGTCTTTTTGACAAAAAAATCAGATTTCTTAAGTTTTAAGTAGCCACATGGGGTGTCAACCTGACATATAGTGATAACTTGATTACCGCTTCAGCATTCGCACTTATTCTGTATATATAAAGCTACCATGAACAGGAAAAACATAACATTCACAAATCCAATCGGTAAAAAGAGTTTGAGGATGATGTCAAATGATTGGTGAAAAATCAGAGCCTTCGATTTTCATTATCTAATTAATGAAAAAAAAGTAAATAATATAGGAATCCATTTGATTAAAAAAATGATTATGGACAATAGATAATTCGGAAA
Organism: Eucalyptus rudis; assembly: GCA_019915205.1. NCBI lineage: Eukaryota > Viridiplantae > Streptophyta > Magnoliopsida > Myrtales > Myrtaceae > Eucalyptus > Eucalyptus rudis. Next base: position 11,999,688 of record JAHMTN010000007.1, on the reverse strand, counting down.
AATTTAGCACTTTTGATTTCATTAACCCGATTACAATATCTTATATCTTTATTTTATCATGATGCTATATACGAGATAATTGATAGTTCCTTTGGTCTTTCGAAAATAGAGATATTGTCTGAATTCATTATAGTTGTTCTTTCGAGCCCGCTGTTCACCGCTACCAATTTTTCCACTGGTGCCTGGTCGGTAACGAGTTTGCTGTGATGGAACCACGGTAGAGACGCCAGTGGATGCAGCGAGCCAAGCGCCGGAGATGGCAAGGTGGAGTAAGGTCATAATGCTGCAGCCTGTTTTTTTTTTTTTTTTGTTTTTTTGGCCGATAAAGCACTTGCCATTACTAATTTGTTGCTGAACTGCAACTAAATTCGAGTTCATTACATGATAAAACTGAAAGTGGATAGGGGGGATATAAAACTCAATTATGAGGAAGGCGGTTGTCTCAATAGGCTTTTGCTACCAAGTCGGCAGGCTTGTTAGCTTCTCTAGGCATATAAGATACTTGGACTCCTTTAAGTTGGGAGAGGGAACCCTTCCATGGCTGTAGCCTGGCTGAACAAGTAGAAAGAAAGGAAGAAAGAGCGGGTGGGCTGATTTTGGTTTTCTCTATTCCCTTTCTTTATTTTTCGTTATATTTTAGAGTTGTGTACGGGTAACATTCAAGCATGTAACACCCACATGAACTTATAGGAGGAAATCTTTTCTGACCAACGATGGAGAAAAAGATGTCCTTAGTAAAAATTATATTGCCAAATGTAACAGGAGAACTAGCAAAGTTGGATTTCTAGGTTGTGCAAGTTGATCTGTCCTTACCATACACCACACCGTGATGGATCTCATTTTTTTCTCACCATAGTTGATGATTATTCTCATGCTACTTGGATATTTCTCATGCAATCCTGTGGCATCCAAGAAATTCAAAGCCAAGCCATAAGGTGTGTTAAATCTTTAATTAGGTGGTAGAATTTCCATGGCTTATGTTTTAGCCATTAGTCTTTTCATTTGATGATTTGTGCTTGTGATTGTGGAAATTTAAATTTAATAGATTAATAATCTATGCTTGGCCATATGATTCAAATTTCAATAATTAAAATATCCTAAGACTTTGGCCAAGATGAAATTTGAATTTGGAAATATTTATAAAAAAAAAGAATTTCAAAAAAAAAAAAGAAGAGAAAAAGAGGGTTATTTTCGAAATGGGCCTTGGGCCCATTAGCCTAAAGCTTGGTGGGCCAAGCTAGTCGGCCCATTAGAGCCCAAGGAGAGAATTCGACCAGCCCAAGGGAGTGGCCGGATGGGCCTAAGCCCAAGCCCATTCAAATTCAAAAATAAAAATTACATGTGGCACAAAGGAGAGCATGCATTGGTTGGACATTAGGTGAATCAATCATTACTAATCATGGGCTTTAGGGGATATAAAAAGAGAGAGAGAAGAGGAGTGGCCGGTTCTTCTTGATCATTTGGCTGAGAAAGGGTGAGAGAGAGAGAGGGTGTTCGAGAGAAAGGGAGGAGAGACCGAGAGGAAGAGAGAGGAGGCGGAGCCGAGAGGGAGGTGCCGCCGTGTGCTCGCCGTTCGACCGCCTTGTCCGACCACCGTACACCGTCGTTCATCGCCGTTTGCTCATCTTAGAGGCAAGTGGAGTCCGTAACTTCTCTTGCATGTTTGTTGTGATGGTTGCATGTTAGATTTTAGGTGTGATTTGTGCGAAAAACCGAGGTAAGAGTTGGTTATTTGTAAACCGTGTGACTGTTCTTGTTCGGTTTGTTGAAGTCAGTAGCTTGTTCGAGCTTGCATGTGTGTTTAGAGTTCGATTTTGGCTTCGGTGTCTTCATGAACGTTGAAGCTAACATTTTCTAGTATAACATACTGAAATTTCGTGAAAAATGATGGAGATTTGAGGGGTTAAAGCCTTGTTATACGGAGACCCTAGATCTGCGAAATCATCACTGACCTCTTGTTGATTTCTTGACTGCATGTCGATTTCTGTTGGAGATCTCACTTCGTTGTCTTCATGAAAGTTGTAGGTAACACCTTAAAATACAACATACTCAAATTTGAAGAGAAATTAACGAGTATAGCCTAGTGAATCGGCTAGATCTTGGAGATGATTGATTCTGGTGGTGTGTTCCGAGACACCCGAGACTTGATGGACTTCAATGGTGACCATACTTTGGTTATTTGACCTATATCTCTTCATGAAACTTGTAAAGGACACCTTGGTATATAACATACTCAAATTTCAGAGGAAACGAAAAAGATTTGATGGGTGAGATCTAAAAATTTCGGAGAAGTGTGTTCTGGACGTCGCGGTAGTGGTTCCAGAAGTTTCGTGGGGTTGTATAAATTAATCTAAAAATAATTTGTCTTAGAGTTCTGCATGAAAGATGCACGAAAATGTCTTGAATATCACCCTGTAAAATTTCGTAAATTTTGGAGGCCGAATGGATATTTTAATTGAATTTATTCGGAAACTGTGCATTTGGTTTAAATCCGAGAATCATAGGATGTTTTGGAAAATTGTGGAATTTGGTAAAAATTTCATATTGGCCATGAATTTTGCAAGTAAATATCATCCTATGGGTTTGTTTAATAATTTCTTGGATTTATGTAATTTTGGGAATTTATTGATATTAAATAATAAAATAAATAAAATAATAATAAAATAATAAAAAAATAAAATGGATTTTTATTTGGCCATGGATTCAATTATATTTGTGTGGCATATGTGTGATGAGGTCTTTGCACATGTATTGGATTGAGATGTATATGTGATAAAGTCTTGGTATGCGTATGACATGGTCCTTGTACATGTATTGAATTGAGATGTGTATGGGATAAAGTTTTGGCATGTGTATGACATATGAATTGAGATGCAAGTGTGAATTCCATGTCAAGTGTGATTTGTTTGATACCATGCCAATTGCCATGTTAAATTGAGATAAAGAAATGGTATATGTGGATGATGGTAAATGAGGAAGAGGTTGTGGTGGAGGATGATGTCTGGTGGCCTGGTGGCGTAATTCCAGAGATTCCCTGGGAGATTCAGGATGCCCGGAATGTGGGGGGTCGGAAGTCCGGTTGTATCTTGGATACATGCCCAGAGGTTCCTCGCGACACCAGGATTGGGGTGCGGGATGCCCGGCCAGGGAGTGTAAATGCCAGAAGCCCTGTCAGAGGTTTCTGCCCGAAGGGAATGCCTCGTGATGCTAGTTGAGATGCGAGATGCCCGGAATGTGGGGGGCCGGAAGCCCGGTGGCCATGGGATGGCTGAGTTTGCCGGGAGCCCTGTCGGAGGTTTCTGCCCGAAGGGTTGATGATGAAATTGATGATGAAATTGATGATGAGATTGATGAATGGGTGATGTGGTGATCAAAATTGAAAGATAAAGATGAAAATTAAACCATGACATGATGATATGCATGTTGATATGCATGATGATGATGATGATATGTGATGTGATATGATGATCACCCATGATATAATATGCATGATGATATGCATGATGATGATGATGATGATGATATGTGATGTGATATGATGATCACCCATGATATTATATGCATGATGATATGCATGATGATAATGATGATGATGACATGTGATGTGATATGATGATCACCCATGATATGATATGCATGATGATGATGATGAGATGTGATGTGATATGATGATGCATGATAGTGTGTGTCTGGCTTCTAGGTAAGTAATGCATGCAATGCATGTGAAATTGCATGATGCATTGAGTTGTTATTGGATTTCCCTATCTGTTGAGTGGTTGTACTCATCCCTTTTGGGGATAACATTTCAGATTAGCAAGTATGCCGCTACCTGCCGTCACGCGTGGTACATTTTACGGGATACCATCCGATGTAGAGGTCGAGTGTGTTGAGATAGACTGTCCTTCTGTTCCCGGACTGACTTTTATCCGAGTGCGATGTCTAGTGATGTATGATATCGGCCTAGCTGGGGGCCCTGTCATACAAGAGTTCATTTCTGTGCACGTTCGTCGGGATGGAGCTATGCGAGGGATGCTGCTGCCGCCACCGCCTGATGCACCGGGTTGGGTGTGAGACCTGCACGTGACGAGTAGGAGCTATTTCTTTTTTATGTAGATAGTCGACACTTTCGATGGGGGTTCGTACTCGTGTGATGTTGAGGGTCGAGAGTTTCTTTTTGAGATTTTAGGCAGGACGTGGCAGAGTCCTAGCTTTTCTTGTTTTGTATCGACCCGAGAAAAAGGAAGTCCCATCCTAAAAGTATATGTAAATAATGTGTCGATGGCTGTTTATAAAATCCTGATGTTTAGCTGGTGTGTATTTGTATCACGGATTGGTAGGGGGATAGATGGTGATGTTTAATTTGCTTCCGCTATGAGTCGCGTTGGGACCGATCATTTTTTTTAAAAAAAAATGTGTCTGCAAATCAGGACGCTTGTTCAAAAGAAAGAAAGGTAATAAAGTGTAACATCAGAGCTTGTCGTGATCGCCGAAGGGTTCGGGGTGCTACAACGCTACTTTTTGGTATCAGAGCGAATGGTTATAGGTGGAGTGATAAGGAGCCTCATTTGGGAATTGAGGAACATGATGACAATGCACACCATAGGATCTAAAATGAAATAAATGAATAACGGGTGATGGGTATTCACTCGTAGATCCCTAGTAGTTAATTTTGAGTTGCTTTTAGGTACCAGTAACATGTATATGTTACTTATGTAGTGATAGTAATTGCTTTGAGTGGAGGCAGTGAGTCTCAGATTATTCCTGAGGCAATGCTTAGAAATTGCAGGAAAGTCATGGTGCGAGCTGGAAGTGCTCATCCATCGAGGGCTGAAGCCTCTGCTGCAAGGGCTGAACCCCGAATGGAAGATATCCTGCAGGCATTAGCCAATATTGGAAATCTGATGGAGAGGCAGGTGCAGCAACAGCCCGGAGCAGAACGCCGTACTCAAGGACTAGTGGAGCAGTTTTTGAAGCTAAAGCCACTTAAGTTTAATGGAATGGGAAGTCCTGAGGAGGCAAAGCATTGGATTGATGGGATGGAACGAATTTTCCGGCTGTTAGACTGCACCGATGCTGAGAAAATAGTCTTAGCAGAGTACCAATTGGAGGGAAATGCGAAGTTTTGGTGGAGAGCTTCGAAGGACATAATCTTTCCACCAGGTACTGATGTTAACTGGGAGGAGTTTGTTAGGGCTTTCAATAGGAAGCATTTCTCTGATTGTGCTAAGGATAGAAAGATTACTGAGTTTGTTCAGTTAGAGCAAAAGGGATTGACTGTAGATCAGTATGAGGCTAGATTTTCTGAATTGTCTAGATATGCTCCTAGATTGATCGAGGATCAGGAGGAGAAGGCTAAGAGATTCCTGAAAGGGCTGAGGACTGACATTAGGAAGCAACTGGTGCCTTTGAATATAAGGGATTATAATGAGATTTATGAAAGGGCGCAGTTAGTGGAGCAGGAGCTGTTGAGGGAAAGGTCGAAGTTTAAGAAACCGTTGAATTGTAATGATGTGAAAAAGGGGAAGAGACCTTATTCTGGTCAAGGTCAGACCTGGAATGTGAAGAAGAAGGGTAAATTTGGGAATTCTGGAGGGGCAAGGAGTGGTCTGAATATAGGGAAAGCACCCTATCAGCCTGGTAATTGTCAGAGGTGTAATGGGAGACATGGCCCAGGACCTTGTACGGGACAACAAAAGTGTTTTGGCTGTGGACAAGTGGGTCATCTTAGGAGGAATTGCCCACAAGAGAGGTCGCAAGTGAGTGTTGACTCGGTGCGACAAGGATATCAAAGTGTTGTTAGGTCGAATCCGCAAGGAAATCCTCAGAGACCGCCTGCACAAGGAAGGGTGTATGCGATTACCTAGGAGGAAGCGGAAGCTTCCAAGAATGTTATCTCAGGTACGATTCTTATTAATGGTGAAAAGGCATATGCATTGTTTGACACGGGTGCAACGCATTCGTTTGTGTCTAAAAGATATAGATGTTTGAATAAGATAGAAGTTATGCCTCTTGAGACGCCTCTTTGTGTTTCCACGCCTTTAAAGGATATGGTATTGTCTACGCTGGTGTGTGGGAATTGTAAGATATCCATGGGAGGAAAGGACATGGAAATAGACTTGGTTGTAATGGCTATGTATGATTTTGATGTTATTATAGGAATGGACTGGCTTCGTAAGTATCGGGCTAGAATGGATTGTTATAGAAGGGTGATTCAATTCGTTTTACCTCATCAGTCTAGTTGTGAATTTTTAGGAGGTCAGACCCATTTTCCTGTAGCTCTTATTTCGGCAGTAGAAGCTTGTAAGTTACTTGACGAAAGATGTCAAGGGTACCTACCCATAGTTAGAGATTATGCCAGGGAGGAGCCTAATCTTGAGGAAGTTCGTGTAGTTAACGAATTCCAAGATGTATTTCCTGAGGAATTGCCTGGATTGCCGCCAGAGCGGGAAATTGAATTTGAAATTGAATTAATGCCTGGAACAGAACCAATATCAAAAGCCCCGTATAGGATGGCCTTAGTTGAATTGAAGGAATTGAAAGTGCAACTGCAAGAATTGCTTGACAAAGGATTCATTAGACCAAGTGCTTCACCTTGGGGTGCACCGGTCTTATTTGTGAAAAAGAAAGATGGATCGATGCGCTTGTGTATTGACTATAGGCAGCTGAATCAGGTGACCATTAAGAATAAGTATCCTTTGCCTAGAATTGATGACTTGTTTGACCAGCTCCAGGGAAGTTCAGTTTTTTCTAAGATTGACTTGAGATCGGGATACCATCAGTTGAGAATTAAAAAGGAGGACATTCCTAAGACTGCGTTTAGAACTCGTTATGGGCACTATGAGTTCCTTGTTATGCCATTTGGATTGACTAATGCACCTGCCGCATTTATGGATTTGATGAATAGAATATTTCAGCCTTATTTAGACCAGTTTGTGATTGTTTTTATTGATGATATTCTGGTATATTCAAAAGGGCCTAAAGAGCATGAGCAGCATTTGAGAATAGTTTTGCAGACTCTGAGAGAGCATAAGTTGTATGCTAAGTTTAGTAAGTGTGAATTCTGGTTGGACCAGATAATATTTCTAGGACATGTGGTGTCAGGAAATGGAATTGCAGTAGACCCGGCAAAGGTTGAAATGGTAGTGAATTGGCCGAGACCAACGACACCTACTGAGATACGAAGTTTCTTAGGATTGGCTGGTTATTATAGGAGATTCATTGAAGGATTTTCAAAACTGGCAGGACCTTTAACTAAATTGACTCGAAAGAATGAGAAGTTTGAATGGAATGGAGAATGTGAAAGGAGTTTTCAGGAGCTCAAAAGGAAATTGACTTCAGCACCAATTTTGACTATACCTACTGGACCCGATGGTTTCACAGTGTATAGTGATGCATCTCACAAAGGACTAGGATGTGTGTTGATGCAGCATGGCAAGGTTGTAGCCTATGCATCCAGACAATTGAAACCCCATGAGCTGAATTATCCGACGCATGATTTAGAGCTAGCAGCTATAGTGTTTGCCTTGAAGATATGGAGACACTATTTGTATGGGGAAAAGTTTGAGATTTATACGGATCATAAAAGTTTGAAGTATCTGTTCTCACAAAAGGAGTTGAACATGAGACAAAGGAGGTGGATAGAGTTGTTGAAGGACTATGATTGTGAGATAAGATATCATCCAGGGAAAGCGAATAGAGTAGCAGATGCTCTTAGTCGTAAGTCGGCTATGGAAATTGCTAGTTTGAGGATGGCGGAGTGGAAATTGTTGGAATCTGTGGCAAATTCAGAATTTAAATTGGAAATGGATTGTCTTACAGGCATGCTTAGTGCATTAAGGATTGAGCCTGAGATTATCAGAAAATTAAAATTCTGCAAGAATCTGACCCAGAGATTTTGAAAGTGAAAGATGCTGTATCTTTAGGGAAAAGATCAGAATTTCAAGTCTCTGATGATGGAATAGTAGGATGTCAAGGACGACTTTGTGTTCCCGACAATGAGGAATTGAGGAAGGAAATTCTGTCGGAGGCACATAAGAGTAATTATAGTATCCACCCAGGTAGTACAAAGATGTACAGAAATTTGCGTCAGCAATTTTGGTGGAATGGTATGAAGGCAGATACGGCTAAGTACGTATCTCAATGTTTGACGTGTCAGCAAGTGAAAGCGGAGCATCGTAAACCCACAGGACTTTTGAGACCATTGGACATTCCAGAGTGGAAATGGGAACATATAACGATGGACTTTGTGCAAGGATTGCCAAGGACATCAAGTGGTCATGATTCAATTTGGGTGATAGTGGATCGTTTGACTAAGTCGGCTCATTTCTTAGCGATTCGCATGGATTACCCAATGGATAAGTATGCGGACATGTATGTAAGTCAAGTGGTACGCTTACATGGTGTTCCAGTGACTATTACTTCAGATCGAGATTCGAGGTTTACTTCGAATTTTTGGAAAAGTCTTCAAATTGCGTTAGGATCTAAGCTTCAATTTAGTACTGCTTTTCATCCTCAGACAGATGGTCAATCAGAAAGAGTGATCCAGATACTGGAGGATATGTTGAGGGCTTGTGTAATCGATTTCAAAGGGAATTGGGATGAAAGGTTGCATTTGGTGGAGTTTGCCTATAATAATAGTTTTCAGAAGAGTATAGGCATGGCACCTTATGAAGCATTATATGGAAGGAGATGTAGGACTCCTGTTTGTTGGAGTGAAGTGGGTGAAAGGAAGTTGACAGGACCTGAACTGGTACAAGTTACCGCTGAGGCTGTTGAAGTTATTAGAGAAAGGCTTAGAGCAGCTCAAAGTAGACAGAAAGGCTACGCAGATAGACGTAGGAGGCCTTTGGAATTTAGTGTAGGAGACCATGTATTCCTTAAGGTATCTCCAATGAAAGGAATATCTCGATTCGGGATGAAGGGTAAGCTAAGACCTAGATTTGTTGGACCTTTTGAAATTCTTGAGAGGATAGGAGATGTGGCTTATCGTTTAGCGTTACCTCCTAAGTTAGAAAATCTGCACGATGTGTTTCATGTATCGATGTTGAGGAAGTACCAGCCGGATCCTAGTCACATACTCGATCATGAAGCCATCAAAATGGATGAGAAAGTAAGGTATATTGAGGAGCCTGTGCAGATATTAGATCAAAAGGAGCAAATTCTTAGGACTAAGAAGATCCCATTAGTTAAGGTGTTATGGCGACATCATGATGTGGAAGAAGCCACATGGGAGAGTGAGGATCAGATGAAGGAAAAGTATCCCTATTTATTTCAAGAAGGCACGAGTAGTGCTTGAATTTCGAGGACGAAATTCTCTAAGGTGGGGAGAATTGTGGCATCCCAGAAATTCAAAGCCAAGCCATAAGGTGTGTTAAATCTTTAATTAGGTGGTAGAATTTCCATGGCTTATGTTTTAGCCATTAGTCTTTTAATTTGATGATTTGTGCTTGTGATTGTGGAAATTTAAATTTAATAGATTAATAATCTATGCTTGGCCATATGATTTAAATTTCAATAATTAAAATATCCTAAGACTTTGGCCAAGATGAAATTTGAATTTGGAAATATTTATAAAAAAAAGAATTTCAAAAAAAAAAAAGAAGAGAAAAAGAGGGTTATTTTCGAAATGGGCCTTGGGCCCATTAGCCTAAAGCTTGGTGGGCCAAGCTAGTCGGCCCATTAGAGCCCAAGGAGAGAATTCGACCAGCCCAAGGGAGTGGCCGGATGGGCCTAAGCCCAAGCCCATTCAAATTCAAAAATAAAAATTACATGTGGCACAAAGGAGAGCATGCATTGGTTGGACATTAGGTGAATCAATCATTACTAATCATGGGCTTTAGGGGATATAAAAAGAGAGAGAGAAGAGGAGTGGCCGGTTCTTCTTGATCATTTGGCCGAGAAAGGGTGAGAGAGAGAGAGGGTGTTCGAGAGAAAGGGAGGAGAGACCGAGAGGAAGAGAGAGGAGGCGGAGCCGAGAGGGAGGTGCCGCCGTGTGCTCGCCGTTCGACCGCCTTGTCCGACCACCGTACGCCGTCGTTCATCGCCGTTTGCTCATCTTAGAGGCAAGTGGAGTTCGTAACTTCTCTTGCATGTTTGTTGTGATGGTTGCATGTTAGATTTTAGGTGTGATTTGTGCGAAAAACCGAGGTAAGAGTTGGTTATTTGTAAACCGTGTGACTGTTCTTGTTCGGTTTGTTGAAGTCAGTAGCTTGTTCGAGCTTGCATGTGTGTTTGGAGTTCGATTTTGGCTTTGGTGTCTTCATGAACGTTGAAGCTAACATTTTCTAGTATAACATACTGAAATTTCGTGAAAAATGATGGAGATTTGAGGGGTTAAAGCCTTGTTATACGGAGACCCTAGATCTGCGAAATCTTCACTGACCTCTTGTTGATTTCTTGACTGAATGTTGATTTCTGTTGGAGATCTCACTTCGTTGTCTTCATGAAAGTTGTAGGTAACACCTTAAACTACAACATACTCAAATTTGAAGAGAAATTAACGAGTATAGCCTAGTGAATCGGCTAGATCTTGGAGATGATTGATTCTGGTGGTGTGTTCCGAGACACCCGAGACTTGATGGACTTAAATGGTGATCATACTTTGGTTATTTGACCTAGATCTCTTCATGAAACTTGTAAAGGACACCTTTTTATATAACATACTCAAATTTCAGAGGAAACGAAAAATATTTGATGGGTGAGATCTAAAAATTTCGGAGAAGTGTGTTCTGGATGTCGCGGTAGTGGTTCCAGAAGTTTCGTGGGGTTTTATAAATTAATCTAAAAATAATTTGTCTTAGAGTTCTGCATGAAAGATGCACGAAAATGTCTTTAATATCACCCTGTAAAATTTCGTAAATTTTGGAGGCCGAATGGATATTTTAATTGAATTTATTCGGAAACTGTGCATTTGGTTTAAATCCGAGAATCATAGGATGTTTTGGAAAATTGCGGAATTTGGTAAAAATTTCATATTGGCCATGAATTTTGCAAGTAAATATCATCCTATGGGTTTGTTTAATAATTTCTTGGATTTATGTAATTTTGGGAATTTATTGATATTAAATAATAAAATAAATAAATAAATAAATAAAATAATAATAAAATAATAATAAAATAAAATGGATTTTTATTTGGCCATGGATTCAATTATATTTGTGTGGCATATGTGTGATGAGGTCTTTGCACATGTATTGGATTGAGATGTATATGTGATAAAGTCTTGGTATGCGTATGACATGGTCCTTGTACATGTATTGAATTGAGATGTGTATGGGATAAAGTTTTGGCATGTGTATGACATATGAATTGAGATGCAAGTGTGAATTTCATGTCAAGTGTGATTTGTTTGATACCATGCCAATTGCCATGTTAAATTGAGATAAAGAAATGGTATATGTGGATGATGGTAAATGAGGAAGAGGTTGTGGTGGAGGATGATGTCTGGTGGCCTGGTGGCGTAATTCCAGAGATTCCCTGGGAGATTCAGGATGCCCGGAATGTGGGGGGCCGGAAGTCCGGTTGTATCTTGGATACATGCCCGGAGGTTCCTCGCGACACCAGGATTGGGGTGCGGGATGCCCGGCCAGGGAGTGTAAATGCCGGAAGCCCTGTCGGAGGTTTCTGCCCGAAGGGAATGCCTCGTGATGCTAGTTGAGATGCGAGATGCCCGGAATGTGGGGGGCCGGAAGCCCGGTGGCCATGGGATGGCTGAGTTTGCCGGGAGCCCTGTCGGAGATTTCTGCCCGAAGGGTTGATGATGAAATTGATGATGAAATTGATGATGAGATTGATGAATGGGTGATGTGGTGATCAAAATTGAAAGATAAAGATGAAAATTAAACCATGACATGATGATATGCATGATGATATGCATGATGATGATGATGATATGTGATGTGATATGATGATCACCCATGATATAATATGCATGATGATATGCATGATGATGATGATGATATGTGATGTGATATCATGATCACCCATGATATAATATGCATGATGATATGCATGATGATGATGATGATATGTGATGTGATATGATGATCACCCATGATATGATATGCATGATGATATGCATGATGATGATGATGATGATGATGATATGTGATGTGATATGATGATCACCCATGATGTTATATGCATGATGATATGCATGATGATAATGATGATGATGACATGTGATGTGATATGATGATCACCCATGATATGATATGCATGATAATATGCATGATGATGATGATGAGATGTGATGTGATATGATGATGCATGATAGTGTGTGCCTGGCTTCAAGGTAAGTAATGCCTGCAATGCATGTGAAATTGCATGATGCATTGAGTTGTTATTGGATTTCCCTATCTGCTGAGTGATTGTACTCACCCCTTTTGGGGATAACATTTCAGATTAGCAAGTATGCCGCTACCTGCCGTCACGCGTGGTACATTTTACGGGATACCATCCGATGTAGAGGTCGAGTGTGTTGAGATAGACTGTCCTTCTGTTCCCGGACTGACTTTTATCCGAGTGCGATGTCTAGTGATGTATGATATCGGCCTGGCTGGGGGCCCTGTCATACAAGAGTTCATTTCTGTGCACGTTCGTCGGGATGGAGCTATGCGAGGGATGCTGCTGCCGCCATCGCCTGATGCACCGGGTTGGGTGTGAGACCTGCACGTGACGAGTAGGAGCTGTTTCTTTTTTATGTAGATAGTCGACACTTTCGATGGGGGTTCGTACTCGTGTGATGTTGAGGGTCGAGAGTTTCTTTTTGAGATTTTAGGCAGGACGTGGCAGAGTCCTAGCTTTTCTTGTTTTGTATCGACCCGAGAAAAAGGAAGTCCCATCCTAAAAGTACATGTAAATAATGTGTCGATGGCTGTTTATAAAATCCTGATGTTTAGCTGGTGTGTATTTGTATCATGGATTGGTAGGGGGATAGATGGTGATGTTTAATTTGCTTCCGCTATGAGTCGCGTTGGGACCGATCGTTTAAAAAAAAAAATGTGTCTGCAAATCAGGACGCTTGTTCGAAAGAAAGAAAGGTAATAAAGTGTAACATCAGAGCTTGTCGTGATCGCCGAAGGGTTCGGGGTGCTACAAATCCAAAAGTTAGACTTTTTCACATTTATCTAAATTCTATCTAAATTCTTGTCCATGATTAAAAATCAATTCAATAAAATTGTTCAAAGGATTCGAACAAATAATGGTAGTGAATCTTTCTCTCATGAATGTCAACTTTCCTATCCTCTCAAGGAATACTCCATGAGAGTTCTTGTCCATACACTCCCCAACAGAATGGTGTTGTCAAATGTAAACATCGACATCTTTTAGAAGTTGCCCGAGCACTAAAATATGAAGCTTCCATTCCTGAATGTTTTTGGGGAGATTGTGTGGTCACAGCAGCCTATTTAATTAATCGCATGCCAACTAGAATATTAGAAGGATGCACCCCTTTTGAAATGCTTTTTGGCAAAGAACCGACGATTGGTCATCTTCGGGTATTTGGCTGTCTTTGCTATGTGACAAATATGAGACGTCACCATAAAATGGATCCACGTGCTCTTCAATGCATTTTTATGGGATATCCAGCTTTGCAAAAGGGTTATCAAGTTATGGAGATGTCTACAAATTGCTTCTTTGTTAGCCAAGATGTTGTTTTCCATGAAGATGTATTCCCTTTCCAAGAGATGGCGTCTACACATGAGCTGCAAATATCAACATCGAATCATCGACAATTCTTATCGGTGGAGGATATATCTATGAAGCCACAGTATTTTTGGGTTGCACCGGATCAGTCGTGCTCTAGATCATGCCCTGTAACGGCACCCGTCAAATCTCTTGGTTTCTCTGCTAGATCTCCGAATTATTGCCCTATGATGAATAGATCAACCATTTCATCACCTCAGCAAAATGATAATGGGTCCTCCTCATCACCAATTGTTGAACAAACACCAGTTCCAATGCCCAGGTGTTCAAGACGAGAAGTGTGACCTCCAACATGGACAAAAGACTATATTTTTCCAACCTTAGAAACACCAGGTATGCAATATCCAGTGTCCTCTTATGTTTCCTTTAGTAAATTACCGCCAGAACACATGTGCTGCATCAATAGAATATCTGAAGAATAGGAACCATCTTCCTATGAGGAAGTGGTGCGTGATATTCGATGGCAAAAAGCTATGAAGGAAGAATTAGCTGCTCTTACGGCAAATGACACTTGGGATGTCATTCCCATGCCTTCTCATAGAAAACCCATTGGCTGCAAATGGGTCTACAAAATAAAAAATAAGGCAGATGGTTCAATTGAGCAGTACAAAGCTCGACTCGTCGCTAAGGGATTTATGCAACGTGAAGGCTTTGATTATCATGAGACCTTCTCTCCTGTTGCTAAAGAAGTGACTATTCATTCTTTTCTATCTATTGTTGCAATGCATAATTGGAACCTACACCAAATGGATGTGAATAATGCCTTTCTTCATGGAGACCTAGATGAAGAAATTTACATGGAACTTCCCCCAGGATTACGTAGACAGGGGGAGTCTTAAGTATGTCGTCTCCATAAATCCCTCTATGGACTCAAACAAGCTTCTTGACAATGGTATGCAAAGTTTACTGCAGCACTCACAAATGCAGGTTTTGTACATTCCAAATATGATTATGCATTGTTCACATGGACCACAAGTACTTCATCGATCTACTTATTGATTTATGTTGATGATATATTTATTATGGGAAATGATGATGTCGCAATTCGGAAGCTCAAGGAATATTTGCATATGACCTTTCATATTAAGGATTTGGGACCTCCCAAATATTTTCTTGGTATTGAGATAGCTCGATCCAATGAGGGAATTTGTCTCAGTCAGCGAAAATTTATCTTGGAAATCATATCGGATGTAGGATTATCGAGATGCAAACCAGCTACTATACCTATTTAGCAAAATGTCAAATTGACAACATATGAATATAATGCGAGCTCTCCTTCCCCCAAATAACGATCCAATACTCAAGGATCCATGAAGTTATCAGTGACTCATTGGAAAATTGATTTATCTCACCATGACTAGGCTTGATATATGTTATGTAGTACAAATACTCAGTCAGTGATAACTCTATAAAAATAAAGTTATTTTACCTATTTTAGGCAACAATTAATGCATTATCTATGAGAAAATATTTGGATTTCTTTCTGATTATTTGAATTTTCCTTGTTTATGCAGAATAATGAGATATGGAGAGGATAAGGAAAAGAATGGCAACTATCAGGAATTCAAATAAAAGCAGCAGTGGAAGATGGATATCAAATTAGGAAATTCTTGATTTTGTTCCCTAATGTTATCTGCAAGCATTAGGAAATAGATATTTTGGATATATCATATAAATAGGAGAACATGAGAGAGAAGCTAGGTTTTTTTTGTTAGATTGTTTTTCATTCTTCGGAGAGTTTTTTCAAGTATTTTGAAGAGAAGACAAAAGTGGTGACAGAATTTTTGTTCTTTGATTCAAGATGCTGAGTTTGATATATATTTTTATTTCTTATTCTACTATGTTCTAATTTTCTTTTGTTAGGGCTACGATGTAGCCTAATCATGATGATGTGAATTTTATGATTGTTATGTTCTACAATTGATTTCATTCATGTGAGTTATATATTATTGTGTTTAATGCTTTTGAGTGACTGGCCACCACTTGAATGATCTGATGTGCATGTTTGAGACTGAGAAGTGATAATGTGCAATTGCTCATTATAATGTATAACCATGAATTAAACGTGGATAGAGATATATCACGTTATTTGTGTAGCTTTCGGTGATAAGATGATCCAAAAAACTCATTGTAAACTGGGAATATTCATAGTTTTTAATGCATTCATGTTTATTTTAATTCACATAGAGATATAGTGGATTAATAAGCTGAGTAGGTTTGATATACCTAGAGATAGAATAGTAAATAGATTAGGAAATTCTGCTATCACATGTTTGATATCGTTCTTGTATTCACAATAATCTGAAATTCATATCTAGTGGTTATGGTGAAATCGGATGCTCTAACATATTTATCTTATTGATTTACTGCAATTAGTCTACAATTTTTTTTTAATTTATTCTTAATTTTATTTTGATCTGTTAGATAAATTTTAGAATTAGTCTATTTTAATATTTAATTGGTTTATTAATCATCGATCTCCGTGGGACGATACTTTTTCTCATCAATATATTACTTGTTCGATACGTGCACTTGCGATTAGAATTTTACGAACAAGTTTTCGGCGCCGTTGCCGGGGATCGTTTGTTTAATACTAATTAATATTGATACTAGATAATTCTAAGTTTAATCTAGCTTTCGTTTTGTTTTATTTTTCAGGGTGTACATCGGTTTATAACACGTAGCCAACAAGGGAAACTTGTTGAACTTGATCCATAGCGTACATTCAAAAGGCAACTAAGAGAACATAGAAATCACGCTAAGAAGATGGCAAACGGTGAGAATGAAAATCCACGTAGACTTTTAAGAGATTATGCTACGCCAACAGTTCAAGGCACCACATCAAGTATCAGAAGACCTGCAATTCAAGCAAACAACTTTGAGATCAAGCCGTCACTCATTCAGATGCTTCAACAATCAGTGAAATTCAGTGGGCTACCAAGCGATGATCCAAATGCTCACATCGATGCTTTTCTTGAAATTTGTGACACCATTAAATATAATGGAGTTACAGATGATGCTATTAGATTGAGATTATTTGCATTCTCTCTTAGAGACAAAGCTAAGAGTTGGCTTTCTTCTCTTCCTGGAGGATCAATTACTACATGGAATGATATGGCTCAAAAATTTCTTGGTAAGTTCTTTCCACTTGCAAAGTCTGCGAAGATGCGTAACGATATTACTAATTTTATGCGGATGGATAATGAATCATTATATGAAGCATGGGAAAGATTCGAAGAATTTCTTAGGAGATGCCCACATCACGGACTACCCGTATGGATACAGGTACAAACTTTTATAATGGCTCTAGTACAAATCTCCGTTCTATGATTGACGCAGCTGCAGGACGAACTCTAAATAATAAAACACCAGAAGAAGCCTACAATTTATTAGAGGAGATGGCATCCAATAGTTACCAGTGGCCTACTGAGAGATTACCAATGCGAAAAGTTAGCGGAGTTCATGAAGTGGATGCTTTTGCTACAATTACTGCACAATTTGAAGCACTCAACAAAAAGCTTGATAATATGAGTGTTTCAGCCATGAAAATTCAGAATTTGACATGTGATTTTTGTGGTGGAGGACATGTTAGCATAGCGTGTTAGGTAGGTAATACTTTCAAACAATCTAGTGAAAATTCTAACTTTGTTGGGAATTTTAACAGGTCACAAAATAATCCCTATTCCAACACGTACAATCCGGGATGGCGCAATCATCCAAATTTTTCATGGAATAATCAGAACGTGACGAGACCACCTAGATTCAAACAATCAGACGAGACAAAGTCAAATTTAGAAGACATAGTTACCAAACTTGCTAATATGACTCATAACTTCATCAAAAGCACAGATGTGAGATTTCAAAACCAAGAGGTTTCAATCAGAAATCTGGAGATGCAAGTGGGTCAATTAGCAAGCATGATGTCAAGGAAACAACAAGGTTCTTTGCCGAGCAACACAGAGAAAAATCCAATTGAAAACATAAAGGCTATTACCCTGAGAAGTGGTAAACAAGTGCGAGAAGAAGAGATTTTCAGATACAAGGAAGAGGTGGTCAATAAACAATCAAAGAAGACAAGCAAGAGTAAACTTTTTCTAGATAATCTCAAGCCATATGTGCCGCCAATTCCATTCCCCCAGCGACTCCAGCAACACAAAATAGATAAGCAATTTTCTAAATTTCTTGATGTATTTAAAAAATTGCACATTAACATTCCTTTTGCAGATGCTTTAGCGCAAATGCCTAGTTATGCAAAAATTTTTAAGGAGATTTTGGCAAACAAAAGGAAACCGGAGGATTATGAAACTGTGAAGTTAAATGAAAAGTGTTCAGCCATCTTACAAAACAAATTGCCTCCGAAATTAAAAGATCCAAGGAGTTTTACTATTCCTTGCACTATTGGGATTCTTACTTTGAAAAAGCATTATGTGATTTAGGTGCAAGTATTAATCTGATGCCTTATTCAGTTTTCAAGAAATTAGGATTGGGCGAGGTAAAAGCAACCACAGTGTCACTTCAATTGGCTGATTGATCAATTAAATATCAGAGAGGTATTGTGGAAGATGTTTTGGTAAAAGTTGACAAATTTATCTTTCCTGCAGATTTCATAGTTCTTGACATGGAGGGATTTTAAGGTACCACTTATCTTAGGTCAACCTTTTCTAGCAACAGGAAGAGCTCTTATTAATGTACAACAAGGGAAGTTGATTCTTAGAGTTCAAGATGATCTTGTTTCATTTAATGTTTTTAAATCAATGAAATATCAATCTGATGATAATTCTTGTTTTAGAGTTGAGACAATTGACAAGTTGGTGAATAAGGTTTTTCAGGAAAATATTTTTGAAGATCCACTTGAAGCATGTCTAATTCAACCAATGGACAAAGATATTCAAAATGACGAGATAAAAGAGTACGCAAATTTCATGGAGGCAATTCCACCATATTCAAAGTAAAAGGCAATTAAATTTGAGGAGTTGAGACAATACATTATAAAGCCTAAACCATCAATCGAAGAGCCTCCAATTCTTGAATTCAAACCCTTACCTTCGCATTTGAAATATGCTTATTTAGATGGAGTTTTTTCTTTATCGGTAATTATATCTTCTTCTTTGACAGATTTGATGGAGGAACAATATAAACCCACTATCCAACCTCAGAGGCGTTTGAACCCGAAGATGCAAGAAATAGTGAATGGTCAACGTTTGAAGCCCTACTTTGAAGGTGGTTACAACAAGCAGAAGATCACCATTGAACTTCATCCTCCATACTAGCGACATTTGAAATAGTTTGGCTAAAAACTATAAAGCAAGCGCTTCTTGGGAGGCAACCCAAGCATTTTAATTATGTTTTTATTTATTTTGAAGTTTATGTTTTGCAAAAAAAAAAAAAAGATTAACTTTTCTCTGTTTTATCCAGGTTAATTTTTTAGGGAGCACATTTCGAGTTTAATCATCACGGTCATCTATGAACTTATTCTACAACCAGGGGAGTTTTCTTCTTCCTATTCTATTTTTCGCATTGAGGACACTGCTTCATTCAAGTTTGGGGGGGGGGAGATAAAAATTTTGGCTAAATCTATTTTCTATCATGATTGCTTTCCTGGTTGTGAATTTTTACGATTCTTAGAAAAATTTAAATTTTATTTAAACTGGCAATTGATATGTGAGTAAATTTATGTTGATCCACTTACTGAGCACTAAAAGTCCTTAATTTTTGAATTGTGTGTAAATTTAGAGAACATTCATGTGAAGTATGTGATTTTCTTAAATTTCACCCAAATCTTAGAATTTGTTTGATTTTCTCTTGAGGCGAAATCCTAAGCTAAATCTAACTGAGAAAATGATTTAGGCAATTTTTGGATCGATTGAGCCTTTCAAGCTAACCCTGTTTATTTATCCCTAGTCACCCCGTTGAGCCTTAATTATTACCCAAATTTTCATTGGCACCCATATATATTTAGCCTAGCCGTGATCAAATTATATCCTTATCCCATGCCCTATGAACACGTTGATTTTCTTTTGGGATAAAAAATTATTTGAGCTTGATAGAAATTTGGGAGGAATGATGGAGTATGAAAAAGAAGAAGAAGAAGAAGAAGAAGAAGCGATTGCTATGGTTGTTTGGGGTGTATTATAAAAAAAAAAATGCTTTTATGGTTCCCTATCCAACTTTCAATTGAGTGAGCCTTTTGGATACTCAATGGGTTGGAAATTTTCATGTTATATTAGGAGGGACTTTGGGAGAAACTCCACCATAAAGCAATTCAAAAAAAAAAAGAGAAAAGAAAAAGGAGAAGAAAAAAAAAGGAATGATGATATATGGTGGCAGAAAAATTATCTTGAAGGAGTGAAATTGAACAATGACATTGGCTCTAATTAGATCTTAGAAATCAACGTGTTGATGGGTGATTTGAGCTTAAAATTACTGTTATCTCACCTTTAACCCAGCCTTACATTACAACCAGAGAAAAGTCCTATTAATTTTTAGTTGGATAATTAGCTTACATTAGTGGAGAGAGGAATGAAAAGCAAACCTATGAGATTTGGTCATAATTATTAAGAATTTTTAAGAGGTTGCATGTCAATGTGAATTTATCTGGATTGCATATAATTCGAAAAAGATGAGGACTCTCACACACACACTTGGATCATATATTTAGAATTGGTCTTAACTTATAAATCGATTTTAATGTTTGGATGAAATTTGTGTTTTTCTTTGAATTGTGAATTTGAGCAATTATGGAAAGATGTCATGGAGAAGATTGTTAGGTTGAGTATGTATTATTTATTGATTTTGCTCGAGGACTAGCAAAATGTTAAGTTTGGGGGCTTGATAACTCTATAAAAATAGAGTTATTTTACCTATTTTAGGCAACAATTAATGCATTACCTATGAGAAAATATTTGGATTTCCTTCTGATTATTTGAATTTTCCTTGTTTATGTAGAATAATGAGATATGGAGAGGATAAGGAAAAGAATGACAACTATCAGGAATTCAAATAAAAGCAGTAGTAGAAGATGGATATCAAATTAGGAAATTCTTGATTTTGTTCCCTAATGTTATCTGCAAGCGTTAGGAGATAGATATTTTGGATATATCCTATAAATAGGAGAACATGAGAGAGAAGCTAGGTTTTTTTTGTTAGATTGTTTTTCATTCTTCAAAGAGTTTTTTCAAGTATTTTGAAGAGAAGACAAAAGTGGTGACAGAATTCTTGTTCTTTGATTCAAGATGCTGGGTTTGATATATATTTTTATTTCTTATTCTACTATGTTCTAATTTTCTTTTGTTAGGGCTACAATGTAACCTAACCATGATTATGTGAATTTTATGATTTTTATGTTCTATAATTGATTTCATTCATGTGAGTTATATATTATTGTGTTTAATGCTTTTGAGTGACTGGCCACCACTTGAATGATCTGATGTGCATATTTGAGATTGAGAAGTGATAATATGCAATTGCTCATTATAATGTATAATCATGAATTAAACGTGGATAGAGATATATCACGTTATATGTGTAGCTTTCGGTGATAAGATGATCCAAAAGACTCATTGTAAGCCGAGAATATACATAGTTTTTAATGCCCTCATATTTATTTTAATTCACATAAAGATATAGTGGATTAATAAGCTGAGTAGGTTTGCTATACCTAGAGATAGGATAGTAAATAGATTAGGAAATTCCGCTATCACATGTTTGATATCGTTCTTGTATTCACAATAATCTGAAATTCATATCTAGTGGTTATGGTGAAATCGGATGCTCTAACATATTTATCTTATCGATTTACTACAATTAGTCTCCAAATTTTGTTTTTTAATTTATTCTTAATTTTATTTTGATATGTTAGATAAATTTTAGAATTAGTCTATTTTAGTATTTAATTGGTTTATTAATCATCTATCTCCATGGGACGATACTTTTTCTCATCATTATATTACTTGTTCGATACGTGCACTTTCGTTTAGAATTTTACGAACAGTCAATTTATGCATAACCCAAAATAATCACATATGGACCCAGCACTGAAGGTTGTGAAGTATTTGAAAGGATGTCTGGGACTTGGAATTATGTTATCTCGAGATTGCAACATGAAGATGACAGCTTATTATGACACAGATTATGCCACTTGTCCAATGACAAGAAGATCCATTACTGGTTTTTGTATTAAGCTGGGAAAGTCTTTAATTTCATGGAAGACAAAGGAGCAATCAACCATTTTATTGTCGTCAGCTGAATTAGAATATCAAGCCATGGCAAAAACTGTGTGCGAAATAGTTTGGATTCGGGGATTACCTTTAGATCTGGGTGTGCAAATCAATGGTGCAAGTGAATTGTTTTGTGACAATGATGCAACTCTTAAATTGGCTACAAATTTAGTTTTCCATGAAAGAACAAAGCGCATCAAGGTGGACTGTCATTTTACTCGAGAGAAAATTCATGAAGGAATCGCAACTGTGGAACAGCCTGCAGATATTTTCACTAAGCCCTTATGCCAGAGACAGCACATTAAGCAAGCTTGGCGCCTTCGACATTTATAAGCCGCCAGCTTGAGGGGGAGTGTTGGAGAAAGAATCTAATTTAGTCCGAAGATTGATTCAGCAAATCATAGATAATCGTAGATATGATTTACTTTAGGAAAATTAATATTGTGTAAATATTTTCTGATTCATTTATTGTACTACAAATATAGTCATATACTTGTACATTGAAGGTAGAGAAATACAGAACACAAAAAATTCCTCTCCATTTTTCACGATTCTTGTCATATTGCACCGCCTCTCTCTATCTCTCTCTCTAGACTTGTCCAGATTAGGAGCCATTTTTGCCGGCTTCCTGAACAGCTGTAAACGGTGGCTTTTGTCTTTTGTTGACTTTCCTTAAGGAGCAAGTTGGTCTACAATCATGGAACAGTCGACGTAGAGAGATGGGAGGAAATTAAAGAGGCCAGAGAAAGCTCCATGATTTAGGGTCTCGCAGATACAGACATGGGAGTCAGTCCGTGAGTGAAATGAAGATAAAAAGAGTTAAGTGTATTTGTAGGAGTCAATGTGCTCCGAGTATTGTAGGAGCTAGTTTGCTCCGAGAGTTGTATTGTGGCGTAAGAAAAATATGGCAAGAAGGAAAGTGAGTTTTTATGAGTTATACTTGTATCACTTTCCGCAAATTCAACATCCAGAAAACAGGGCCTCCGGACTGAACTCATCAGAGCCGACACTCGCGATTGCCTGAAGTCGAGTAGGTGTCAGGCAACAGTGACGACACTGTTTTGGTAGCTCAGCTTGTGTTACAGTGAGGGAGCTTGGAGAGGTGAGGGAGAAGAATCATGAAAGCTCCTTGATGCTGGTGGAGAGCTCGAGAGTGTTGGGGAGAACGGGCAGCAATTCATCAAGAATTTAACCCATTTCAGGATTAATTTGTCCCCCGAAACTAAACAGACTGAAAACGACTTAGCCCCAATAACAACCGGCCAATACAACCTTATAATAAGTAAATATAATGCCAAAATGATAAGGAAACAAAACTAAAAACAACACCAAATTTTTATGTGAAAATTCAATGTGGGAAAAATCATGGACCACTTGAAAACTTTCTCAATCATCAAGAATAGTAGGACACATAAAGTATTTATTTTTAGTCACATACTAAGGACTTAATATTAACAACACAATCATATTTCCTCACCATAAATATGGATTAACATAAATAGAGTAAAAAAACTCTAACTGTAATTGGAGAAATCGAAGGTGATTCTCAACGAACGAAACTGATCAACTCGTGACCCTTGGTTGCGTGAACAATGTATTCAAATTTGAATCAATTTCGTCATTATTTGGCCTTAGAATCGGACAGCAAAGTAGCAGCCCTCTTTTCCCTTCTCCACGCTCTCTGGGTGCCCTGCTCTCGGTGTACTCTGTTTTTCTCTGTCCCCTTCTCTCGGGCTCACTCGCACGAAGCAACTCTCTCCTTTTGTTCTTTTTGCTTTTTGACTTTTGACTCCTCTTTTCTTTTATTAATTTTAGCTGGGCCCACAAGAGGGGGACCCAGCCCACAGAGATTTAAAAAAAAAAAAAAAAGCCAGAGAGAGACTGTTGGCGTGTCCATCGTGAGGAGAGGAAGGTGAAGCTCAGGAGGGGGAGAGAACCGGTCTCTATGAGTTATTCAATCCCTCTCTCTCTCTCTCTCTCTCTCTCTCTCTCTCTCTCTCTCTGCAGGAAGGTGTGTGCCTCATCTCTGTAGGTGCTAAGGAGTGCCAGTCATGAGAGCGAGCTTCAAAAAGAAGATTTTCGGCGAAAATAGACTGGACTAACTACATTAGAATTTTGCGAATGTTTATAACTAAATTGACAAAATAGACATCTGCATCATAGATTTAGGATATATTAGACAATTTCCCCTAAAGTATTTAGCTCACAAAAATGTTCTAATGAAATCTGTTTTTTGTTTACATCTTCTATTATCTTGATAACATACTTGGTGAGGAAAAAAAACAAGAGTTTTCAATGGGAATGAAAATCAGAAAAACTTTTTTGGTGCACCGTACAAAAAAAAAGGGTTAATTTTGGTTGTTTTCGGTATTAAGGTTCAAAGTTTAGAAAATCAACCAAAAATTTCTACCGAACGTATTTCATTGAGAAGTTTAGAGATGAAAACTAGCAAATGGAAATTTTCCATTGCATAACTAATTTTGGTTGAAAGCTGTACTTTAGAAAGATTCTACCTTAAATCAAATTGAAGTCCTTTACTTTTGCTATGGGGCTTGATGAAAGTGAGATGCCCATTTTGCTGGGAGCTTTATACTGCTAAAGGCTTTCAAATTAAATTTTGCTTGCATAGCTTTTCGGAGCTCAAGAAAAGAAGCGACTTATCTTGACAGAGACTCAACTTGATCATGAAGTAAAGGGATGGAATGAGCTCATTTGTAACAAAAAGTGATGAAGTCACCTTAAAGTAATGGTTCCATTAGTAGGAACTAAATCTAATGATTTGTCGCACAAAAGCGTGGGACTGCTTGCCTATCGATATAGGCTAGCCTATATTCCTAGGAATAGACTACTTTACACTCAAGTAATCCAACCGCTATAAAGTGGGAAAAAAGATAAAAAGATGTGCTAGCTGGCTGTAATTGTAGAGACTTGCCTTTACTTTAAAGGAGGTAGTTGTATAAAAGGAAGGAATGAGCATCCTAGGAAGAGTAAGGGCTGGTTTGTTTATTTTTGTTTCTATTCCTCGGAATAAAAATTTCTGTTTTTTGTTTTTGTTTTGGGGAACAAAAAAAGAACAAAAACTAGTTTGATAAAACTTTTGTTCCCGGGAACAAAAAATCTATTTTTTTGTTCCCAGGAACAAATTTAAAACAGAAACAAGAAGTAAAAAAAAAATTGTTTCTTGCTCCCGGAACAATTCCAAGAAACCATTTTTCACTTGGTAAAGACTTTGCTTGATCATGGTGTCAACTAAGACTTTGCTTGATCATGGTGTCAACTATCAAGGGATGGAATGAACTCTATAGTTAGAAAGATGTATAGAGTCATCAAATAGAAATTCTTCACTTTCTCTTTTGTGCTTGACAGAAGTAATGTGCTAATTTTGTTGATGAATTATATGACTACAGGCTTGCAAATTAAGATGCCTAAATTGCTTTTCCAAGCCCAAGGAGCAACTTAACTTTGTAAAGACTCAACTTGATCATGGTGTCAACTGTCAAGGGAATGAATGAACTCTATAGTAAGAAAGAGGGACAGAGTCATCAAATTGAAGTTTTTACTTTTGCTTTTGGGCTTGACAAAAGTAAGGTGCTCATTTTACTAATGAGTTATATAACTAAAGGCTTGAAAATTAAGTTGCCCAAATAGCTTTTGCAAGCCCAAGAAGCAACTTAACTTGGTAATGACTCAACTTGATCATGGTCTCAAGTGTTAAGGGATGGAATGAACTCCATAGCAAGAAAGAGAGATGGAGTCATCAAGTAGAAGTTCTTTACTTTCTTTTTTGTGCTTGACAAAAGTGAGGTGCTCAGTTTGTTGATGAATTATACGACTAAAGGCTTGCAAATTAAGTTGCCTAAATTGCTTTTCCAAGCCCAAGGGGCAACTTAACTTGGTAAAAACTCAACTTGATCATGGTGCCAGTTGTCAAGAGATGGAATGAATTCTATAGTAAGAAAGAGGCACTGAGTCATCAAATTGAAGTTTATTATTTTTGGATTTGGGCTTGACAAAAGTGAGGTGCTCATTTTGCTTATGAGTTATATGACTAAAGGCTTGCAAATAAAGTTGCCCAAATAGCTTTTGCAAGCTCAAGAAGAACCTTAAGTTGGTAAAGACTCAACTGGATCATGGTGTCAATTGTGAAGGGATGGAATGACCTCTATAGTAAGAAAGAGGGACAGAGTAATCAAATTGAAGTTTTTCACTTTCGATTTTAGGCTTGACAAAAGTGAGGCACTCGTTTTGCTGATGAGTGATATGACTAAAGGCTTGCAAATGAACTTGCCTGACCAGCTTTCCCAAGCCCAAGATGCAACTTAACTTGATAAAGACTCAACTTAATCATGGTGTTAACTGTCAAGCAATGTCTTGAACTCTATAGTAAGAAAGAGAGATAGAATCGTCAAATAGAAGCTCTTCACTTTCTTTTTTATGCTTGACAAAAGTGAGGTTCTCATTTTGTTGATTAATTATACAATGAAGGGCTTGCAAATTAAGTTGTATGAGTTGCTTTTCTATGCCTAAAGAGCAACTTAACTTGGTAAAGACTCAACTGGATCATGGTGCCAATTGTGAAGGGATGGAATGACCTCTATAGTAAGAAAGAGGGACAGAGTAATCAAATTGAAGTTTTTCACTTTTCCTTTTGGGCTAGACAAAAGTGAGGCACTCGTTTTGCTGATGAATGATATGACTAAAGGCTTGCAAATGTTCGACCAAAAAAACAAAGGCTTGCAAATGAACTTGCCCGACCAACTTTCCCAAGCCCAAGAAGCAACTTTACTTGGTAAAGACTCAACTTCATCATGGTGTTAATTGTCAAGCGATGGAATGAACTCTATAGTAAGAAAGAGATATAGAGTCATCAAATTAAAGTTCTTTACTTTTTTTATTGTGGTTGACAAAAGTGAGGTGCTCATTTTGCTGATGAAGTACACGACTAAAGGCTCGCAAATTATGTTGCCCGAATAGTTTTCCCAAGCCCAAGGAGCATCTTAACTTGGTAAAGACTCAACTTGATCAAGGTGTCAATTGTCATGGGATGAAATGAAGTCTATAGTAAGAAAGAGGGACAAAGTCGCCTAGGTGCAATTCTTTACTTTTACTTTTGGGCTTGACAAAAGTGAGGTGCTCATTTTGCTAATGAGTTATATGACTAAAGCCTTGCAAATTTAGTTGCCCAAATAGCTTTTGCAAGCCAAGAAGCAACTTAATTTGGCAAAGGCTTAACTTGATCATGGTGGCAACTGTCAATGGATGGAATGAACTCTATAGTAAGAAAGAGGCATAAGGTCATCAAATTGAGGTTTTTTGCTTTTGCTTTTGGGCTAGATAAAAGTGAGGTGCTCATTCTGCTAATGAGTTATACAACTAAGGGCTTGTAAATTAAGTCGCTCAAATAGCTTTTGCAAGCTCAAGAAGCAACTTAACTTGGCAATGACTCAACTTGATCATGGTGTCAACTATTAGGGGATGGAATGAACTCCATAGTAAGAAATAGCGATAGAGTCATCAAAAAGGAGGTCTTTACTTTTGTTTTTGTGCTTGACAAAAGTGAGGTGCTTAGTTTGTTGATGAATTATATAACTAAAGGCTTGCAAAAGATGGGCTACTTATAATCATAACAACCAGTTAATTGAAGGCTCTATCCTTATTTTTTCTAATGTCATTCAAGCCATGCTAGCCTTTTTTGGTGGCTCAAGAGAAAAGCGACTCTTTTATCATCTGTTTATGAATCAACGACGAACACTTGGTTCTCCATACGGACATGATACATTATTAAATTGGAACTAGAGTTATCAAGTCACTTAAGTTTAATAGTTTTTTGTTCACAGTTAACTTATGATAAAAGCAAACACATGGATGGTGTTGAAAAATTGAAGAACGTACATATGGACAGCCACTTTAGGTATATCCCTTTTTTTATTTTAAAAAAAAAATTATGAAGCAAAAAGAGAGGAGAAAATTTACAAATCTAACATGTGAGTGCCCTTGATTGATACAACTCAAGTTAGAGATAGCTGGAAACAACAAATATTTTTTTATTAAAAACTAATAATAATGTGCATGCTTCCCAATACCATTCTTAAACAAAAGATGAATTTTTTTTTTTTGTTAAAGGCACGTGCTCGCAATACCATTCTTAAATAAAAGATGGGATGGCTGCTTAAAATCATGACAAGCGAGGTCACCGGCCAGTGAGAAGTCAATACACAAGTCAATAAATATTGAAGTCATGGCCTCTCGACAGGCAATAAACATCGCCAAATATATATATATGTGTGTGTGTGTGTGTGTGTGTGTGTGTGTGTATGTATGTATATAAAACAAGAGAGAAAATAAATCTTAATTATTCGTGCCAAAAAAATGATCTAAAACCTATTTGTGCAAAAAAAAAAATTATTTTGCCATTGTACAAAATAAAAGCCCTTAGAAGAGAATACATATTACATACATGGTCAATGTACGCCTTTTTTTTAACATGGATAATCTAAGAATGGGAGCATAAACTGTTAATGCACTGATTAAAAAATTTATTAACGTATGTTGTTTGGAAAGAAGGGGACGGTGGAAGAAAAATTGAAGTAGGCGATAAACAAAGGAAGAGCAATGCCGTGATTTTGGCACTTTTGAATGGCCAATTCCACAAGTTTTCCACCAACGGGAGTGATCCAGAAACACTGACAACACATATTAATCGAACGGCTGATATTAAACCACTTGGATCCAACGGCTAAGGAGAGACATGACAAAGTTGTCGTGCGCAAAAGCACGGGATTGCAGAAATGGCCCTCGCTCCACCTTTTTTTTCTTGGCTTCCACATATCAAATCAAATTAGCAAATCACCAACTTCTTCGAAATTTTACAAGTACTTAAAAGATTACCAATGTTATAATGAATATATTTGATTTTCCTTTTAAGTCTTAGCAATTTATCTTTTTATCACGCTTTTGTAAGCTTGTGCGAAATGTAACATTTGAAGTTCTTTAATTCATATTGACCCAAACTTTTCAAAAGTTGTTCTATTCATGTTATTCAAAAAGTAAAAAAGAATAATATTCTTTCCATCAATAGCTAAATATAATCCAACTTATAAAAAGGTCATGAAAATTTTTACATATGATCTAAGTGTCAACGTCTATATATTGTCAAAATATCAAGTGTTACGAGCTGGAAAATGCCAAAATGCATTATCACAATATATAAATTAAGTAAAAAGAGAAAAGTAAAAATCTATGCAGGCAATCCTAACCTAAAATTAAGGTCCCAAGTGGCTAGGCTAGTCAATTTTCTGCCTCGGAAAAAGAAATTGGTTAGCCAATATGTAAGATTATTCACATTTTTGTTAAATTTAAAGAAAAAATAATTGCATGAGTAAAATTCAAATAAAGTGATTTTATTTTCCACGAAATGAACTTCCCTAAAGAGTTGGATCATTTTCGGTCCACCGAATTCACACCATGTAGTGTTTTCCTTTTATATCTAGGTGTTCTGTGGTTAATAGTTTTATGTCAATGTAAGCCTTCAAAATTTGAGATAATGTCTATTCATCTCAAGAAGATATACATTCAAATTATATGTATATATATATATATATATATATATATATATATTGACACCTAAATTTTATCTATTCATTTAGGATTTAATTGCAAAAAAATTAAGAATTAATTTCTAATCCCTAAACAAAAATAATTTTTATTAAATTGCATCGCATATAGACATTAGGAACATTTGCATTACTGGTATTAACTGTTAGAAATTTTTTGAAAAAAAATTAAAAAATTAATTAATTTAAATTAAAAATAATAATAATGCGGCAGGGCCGGGCCCTTTTTCTTTTCTTCTCTCCACAAGGACGGCGTACGACGAGCACGGGCAACGGGGGAATGTCGCGCGGTACGACCGGCCTGGGCAGCAGCTGGCAACAGCTGGCGACGCTGCTTAAAAGGGGAGAGGTTGGACCGAGAGAGAGAGAGAGGGAGAGTTCCGACGAGAGAGCCGCGAGTGAGAGCGAGGGAAGAGAGTCGGAGAAGAGACCATCGGCCACCACGCCTGAATCGCTGCCGACAACCCGCCGCCGTGCCTCCTTTCCCGCGCCGAAGCTCCGGTAAGCCCCGACCCTATTTTGGCCCTGTTTTCGGGCGTGCCGGGGCGGAGCTCGCGGTCGTCCAGCTCACATGATCTCCAACCCCGACCATCCTTTGTCCAGCTACTGTGTGTATCGTTATCTGTTTGTCAAGAGTTCCGTCGAGAATCCCGGTTGAAGTTGAGCCGGAAACCTCATGATTCGCGAGCCCCCTTCACCCGTTCGACGAAATGCTTAGCGAGATCTAGTTTTCATTCTCCCGTTTTTGGCCGAAATCGAGTCGGCCGTGCACGCCGTGATCTATGGGAATGTTCCAGTGGTGTTGGGTGACCTTGGGCGTCGGCCGTGTAGTCGTTCGCCACGTTTCCATCGTCGCCCTAGTTTGTTCGGTGTTTGGGCATGGTGTGGCTCTCGGCCGGCGGCGGGGAGGTTGGCCGACGAGTGGCGTTCGGAGTGGACGACGTTGGGTGGTAGCTCGGCGGTGTCCCGAGCACCGGCGAGGGCGTGTCTAAGTGGCGTCGGTACGGGTGAGGAGCTTCGGTGAAGAAGAGCGCAAGGGGGAAGCGTGCTTCGGGAAGGAGAGAACCGGGAGAAGAAGAGAAAATAGAAAAATAAAATAAAATAAAAATAATTAAAATAATGAATTAAAAAAAAGATTTTAAAAATTAGTTTTTAATTTGAAGCGGGTCATATCCCGGTAGGTGGATCGGGTTGCCGAGTCGCACCGGGTTTACAATCCGAATCCCTTTTCTCGAATATAATAATAAAAAAAATTAATTAAAAAGTTAGTTTAAAATACTTAGAGTGCGTTTGTTTGCGTTTCTGTTTAAAAATTGTTCCAGGGAACAGAAATAGAAAAAAGTGTTTCTGTTCCGGGGAACAATTTTTTAACAAAAAAACGCGTTTGGTAAACTTGTTCCGGGAATAAAAAATAAACAGAAACACGTTTGGTAAATTTGTATAATTTTTTTATTTCTTTTATTTTTCTTATTTTTTTCTTATTTTTTCCTTTTTTCTTTTTTCTTCTTTTGGCCGGTCGCCGGCCTCGGCCATGGCCGGCGACCGGCCGACGAGGGCCAGCGGCCTCGCCCAGCCACGGCGAGGCTCGTCGGCCCCCGGCGAGGCCGAGCCTCGCCGTAGCTAGGCGAGGCTCGTCGGCCCCCGGCGAGGCCGAGCCTCGCCGTAGCTAGGCGAGGCTCGGCCTTGCCTTGGCTGGGCGAGCTCGAGCTCGCCCAGATCCGGCGAGCCTCGCCATGGCTGGGCGAGGCCGCCGGCCCTCGTCGGCCGGTTGCCGGCCATGGCCGAGGCCGGCGACCGGCGAAAGAAAAAAGAAAGAAAATAAGAAGAAAATAAAAAAGTGTTTCTAAGTTTTGTTTCAGAAATAAGAAACACAAATTTGTTGTTTCTTATTTATGTTTCTTTTTTGTTCCTGGGAACAAAAGAACAAAAAAGGAACAGAAACGCACCCAAACGCGTTTCTGTTCCTTTTTTGTTCCCAGGAACAAAAAAAACAGAAAAAGTGTTCAAAAACAAATAAAAGAAACACAAACAAACAGACCCTTAGTTGCCGTTCATTTTTATGTGGGTTCCATCCACCATGAGAGAATCGTTGCCGACCACAGTTGACTTCGGTCAACAGTGAAAACAGAGAGAGGAGAGAGAGACAAGCTCGAAAGAACTCAGATAATTTCTCTATATTTTAATTTTTAATGCTATAAAAAAATCTAAAATTTATAAATTTGTGCCATATTTAACTTATATTAATTTTCATGTAACTAGAGTTATATTTTTCCATCGCTGACAAACTGTTTCATCGACGAGAACCACATTATATAACAGGCCCTCGCAACTTAAGCCACTTTGACGTCAAAGCTTCAACTTTCCAAGAAAATCGAAAGCCTCTTTTGCATTCTCCGTTTACTTTGTTGTTGAAAGACTGTAACTAGGAGAGCAACCCAATGGCGATGCAAGCAAGTGAAGAACAAGGAAATTTGAATCAAGCAAAACCAGCAGCAGGTAAATGTTCATGTTCCAACCGAGAAAGAATATGGCATAATCGATGGAGTCCCAAATATGCTTGAACTTGTATTTTCTCATGGTTTTTTTTTTCTTTATCACCAAACAAACATAATGCTGACCGTAGCTCGAATAAAGGGGAAAAAAAGTATGCGAACGACCTAGTGCTCACTCTTTCTTCTACAGATATTGAAAATGTTTTAGCAAGCGTTGGATCAGCTTCTTCCCAATCTGGAGGTTCTTCCGGTGCGTTATCCCTCAAAGGAGTTATTTTCAGTGTGAAATTAATATATGGGGCAGATCTTCATGAAATTATTCTTTTCTGGGATATTTCTCAATGTCAGCAAGCATAAAAGTGTTAACTGAATGATTTGAAAAGTTTGCATCTATTGCAGGAAATTCCGAAGAGGAAGTAAATGGACCCTATTATGGACCATTGTTGCGAGCTGCATTCAGGGGTGATTGGGAATCTGCTACAAGATTTTTCGAACGAGATGCTGCTTCAAAGACAGCCAAAATAACAAACAGATCACAAACATTGCTTCACATAGCTGCTTTGAGTGCACGAGACCAATTTTTTGAGAACCTGGTTGAGCTCTTGTCTCCGTATCCGGAAGCACTTGAAATGGTTGATTGTGATGGCCGCACAGCCCTCCACAACGCTGTCCTGTGTGGAAGCATAAGGATGGTCGAGGCATTAGTTAGAATTAAACCTGAGTTGACGCAACTTGCAGATAATAAAGGACGTGTTCCTTTGGAAATATCTGCTGTGGACGCTTCTATGCATAAGGCGATTGTCTGGTTCCTGGCGAAAAGTACAACAGTCGATGGGCTAGGTAATCCCTTCAGCAGTTCCTCTGCCATTGACACCATTGTAGATCTCATCTATGCTGCTCATCTTGGTAAGATCACCATCGATCTTTTTCTCAATTCCATCTGTTATTTCCTTCGTTCTAGACTTAGCTTATTTTCCCGATTAACATTTGCTGGTCAATTCGGATAGATATTGTCCTTTATCTCGTTGGGCGGTACCCTCACTTACTTACCATGAAAAGCACACGGCACCACAACGCATCCATACTGACCACGTTGGCAGCGAGGGAGTCTCACTTTCTCAGTGGAACCAGGCTCAGTGTCTTGGAAGCATTGATATACCAATGTCCGTACTTTCTACACTCGCATCACTTCATTACTGATTCCCTTCAAGAAGATCATACCGAGTTCATCACCTGCTCTTTGGTTTCTGAACTTGAAGGTATTCCGGTGGACCTGAACTACAAACCAACGGATAAAAGTTTAAATCTGGGTGGGTATGCATTTTTCCTGTTTGGCATTATCTTAGACCTTTCATGATTTTGAACTTTAAGTCAATTTTCCTAGATTGATTCCCTCCGTACTAGCAAAAGAAAATGTAAATGAACGTTTCTTGTAGGATATTCTGGTTCCTCGACCTTGTTTTACTTAACTAATGGCCTGAAATCGAACTACTTTATGGATAAGCTATCCCTTGAGAACCATATGTGATTCAACCAAGTGCATAAGTATCATATTACTTAATTGATTGAAAAATATGATGAACCAATTGTGAAGTATTACAATGATTTCATATCTAGTGACCAGTTTTTATCTGCAATCTGACTGTAGCGCTTCAATGTCTTACGAGATCACTTTGGAATGCCGCCAAAATTGTAGGTATGCTTCCATTTTATAAAGATACCGTCATTATCTCTGTCCCTTTCTCTCCAACTAAAAGTCTATGGCTTGTTTGTTTTTGACTTCTTTTGTAAGTAGAAAAAAGCTCCCACTTAATTCTTTGCCATAATCTGGAAAATATTCTCTAGTACCCCACTGCTTGTGTGAAAGAATTGTTAGACATTCACCATTGGATGTGATAAATGTGTTTGAAATTAGTTTTGTAATTAACTTTTCCACGGGTCAACCGTTTATTAGTGAATGTATAACTTACTCTTTATATCATTCATGGACATAATAAAAATTCTTAAAAAAATTATTAAAACTCAAACAAAGTTATGTATAATTTTCTGTGTTAATATTCTTATATTTTGAAAGATTTCAGAAATTCATCAAATTCTAATTACAAGAGTCACGAAATTGTTTTAAAAAAAAGAATTGAAAAAAGAGTACTTGAAAGCTGCAAATTGAGGCTAGATTTGATGTTAACCTAGGAATTTCTTGCTTACAGCTAAATGATCTAAGCAGAAGATATAAAATAAGAGTTACGTAAACTTAATACTTTTCCTTCAATCTTGATTGTTGAAATAATGTTTGCTTCATCATCTCTATCAAGCATGTAAATCCTTTTGGAAAAACTAGAACAATGAACCCATATGCATTTGTTTTCTCCATTACGGGTGAAGTGCTTAAAGCCTAAATATCACTTTCTTTGAGCACTACTTCATCTCAATACAACAAGAAAGAACACGTTGAGAGGGTGCAAGAATTGGGCATGGGACCGAGGGCAAGCTCCCAGCATCATTGACTTTGAAATAAGGTTGCAATAGATGATGGCATGGGTTTATCACTTGAGCACATTAACATAGTAAATTTACACTTTTATTTGGCAACTTTAAAAAGGGGTGAAAATAGGAATAGGAGCATGTAGGAAAAATCAAAATAGTTTGTTTGGGAAGGCTTGGAATAGAAGAATATTAGTGGGAGCGAATTTCGTGGGTCACAACAAAATCGTCCATCTTAGAAATCCTCCCCTAGTTATATATTCTATACCAAAAGCTGTTAAATAGTAAAGGAGTTTTCTTACCTTGTTGTCATCGTATATTTCAGATTTGTTAGAAGCATTCCAAAAAATATGATCCCGTATACATCAGGTCGATATGTGAGACTGTGCTTTTAAGATTACCCGAGAAGGTGGATCACTTGAAGTGCATGAAAACTAACCCAAACGGCACTTGGCCGCTAAAATGATCCCATAGTTCCAAAAACCTATTAATGACTTTTACTCGCAATTGCACTTGTCATCTTCACCTAAATTTGGTATGCCCACGAAATACCCTTTAGTCTCGTCCCTAATTCTTCTATTATTGTCAACAAAAAAAAACAAAAAAGGAAACGAGATAGCATCGTTGCGTGTTTTTTATTAAAATAAAAGTGATTTTTTAATATAGTCAACTCCAATCACTATGTTAGGAAACGTCACATACCATTATGTGACCTCATGTGGGAGCTTTGAAATTGCTACAGACAGATAGAATGGAGAAAAAAAAGAAAAGGATTTGTTCGTCTGAGCATAAATAACAGTACAGTGGCGTTTACGATTAATATGATTTTTTTATTACTAGATACCAAAGCATATTTGAATAATATTGTCTAAAACAGTCTTATACTAGTATAGACTACTGTAATTTACTCTAGCTAGACATACGTCATTAGCGTGGTTATCTCCAGAGCAATTACTCAAACTCAGTGTTTGCATTTGAGGATTGAATCCCAGAGAAGAACTTTTTTTTTTTTTAATCCAATTGCTAGCCCCTTGGTTTTTCATTTTCTTTTTTCATTTGTTTTTAACATTTTGCGGTTCCTATTTTAAAGAAAGTTCACGAGGTGAAGCTGAGACACGTGATGGCAATCAAGTTGGCCAGACAAGTTTGCATTGCGATCTCTCATATGAATACTACCGAGATCGATGATTTTTGCGGTAATGGGAGCTTCTCGTTTCGAGCTACAACCCGCGGACTCAGTGAAATCATGAAGCTGTTTATTCAGTTTTTCCCAGATGGGAAGTTGACTACGAGCCTGATCGCATCTGCAGTGCGTTATCGCAAAGAAAGGACTCTCGGACTGTTTTTGAAGGTAAGCTCAACTAATAAGTCGTCATTAGTTCCAGCGCCCACATGGGACGATTCGAGGGCTATGCTGCTCGCAGCAGCAAATTACCAACCTAATTTGGGCGTCATAACTAATGTCTCCGGAGTAGCTTTTCAAATACAAAGAGAAGTCCAGTGGTACAAGGTAAATATCTTTCTTTTCATATAATTTATAGCTGCGCTTAATGATAAGTCTTGTATCTTCTTGACTATTTTTTAAAAATATGTAGCTAGAACTTTTATTAGA
Organism: Eucalyptus rudis; assembly: GCA_019915205.1. Lineage (NCBI taxonomy): Eukaryota > Viridiplantae > Streptophyta > Magnoliopsida > Myrtales > Myrtaceae > Eucalyptus > Eucalyptus rudis. The sequence continues at coordinate 11,963,570 of JAHMTN010000007.1, read as the reverse complement.
TAATCTTGAGAATATACGTTGAGCCTTTTTTTTGTTGAAGTGGTTGAGCGATATTCAGCCAAGCTTTTGCACGCCACAAAGTCTATCTTCTTGGGTTATTTTAAGGGTGAACTACCCTATATCAGTCTAGTGCATTCAAGATTTTACTCCCGAAATGCTTCCACTATGACTTGAATCCAAGACCACAATGAGAAGAAAAAACTCCTTTGCCATGTAAACCAAATTAATAGGGTAAGTTGAGAAACTACACTACATCACCAATTGACAGAAAATAAGGGAGACTGATAAGGGAAATTGGGACATTGAAAACTGATTGAGACTAATCATAATTAAATTGCATTTTAATTTACCAATATAACTATGATCCGTCACTTTAATTTAATCCTAGTGACTCTTTCTTAAATTCGACTGACTCTTTATATAGGTGTCTGCCATGATGCAATTAGGGGATTATTATGCATATCATTTAATGTATAACCCATTTATATTTCCGTGGAGCCCAAACAAAAACATTTAAATCAATTTTACTTATACTTCTGCGGTAGCTTTGCTCTTTCCGTTGTATTGCATTTTGTATTTAAGATTATAATGCAGTTAAGATATAATTAAACTTATGTAGGTGGTAATGACTTAATTAAAGTAATATGAATTGAATCTTCTCTTCTTTTTTTCTCCTTTTTTTTCATATATCAAAAGGTTAGCTAAGTTCACTTATGGCCACTATTTCCATTTGAATAGCTATTAATTCAAGAACGCTTCTCGTTAGTTAATTTAGCAATCAACTAAAGTTTTACTCATGCAAACCATTGTCTAAAAAAAATGATATCATGAAGCTTTTACTATTTATTTACCTTTATTGCATTTCAATTTTCTATTCTCTGTCATGAAAAGAAAAAAAAAATTGTACTATTATGTACAACGAGAATCCTAAAATTTGAGTCAATTGTGCAATTGAGTCATAATACTTTGAATTCATGATTAGTAAGTCTTAAAACCTGTCTTTGCTCTTTATGTTAGTCCCTTCGTTTGTACGATCTATTTTTTATGGATGGAAAATTTATTGGCATTTTTTTTTATTAATTTCCTTTTATTTTTTGCACAAGTGGAATTGATATGGCACAGATAAGTGCCACATCACAAAAACTAAAAATAAAAATGACTAGAGTTTAAAAAAAAAAAGTCAAAAAATAGAGAGAGAGAGAGTGATCATCAAAGAGGAACAAAGAGTCACAAAGAGTCGCCCCATTTGTCACTAGCAAGGTTTAGGAACCCTTACGGAGTCGCTTTGAGTGCAACAACCCTTGCTGGATTGCCAGCGAGGCTTGGCCGCCCTCACTCAATGGTGGCAGCGACATAACTCGCTACTACCTGAGAAGGCTCAATTGGCCCTCACATAGGTATCATCATTGCCGCCACTGCATCATCATTGCCGCCACTGCAGACCCATGGAACACCTTTATAACCAACAACTCAAATTAGTTAAATCCAAACATTTGGCATGTGTATATAATTGATTGGATATGAAATGCTAAATTTCAGTTTCCAAATTGAAAATCCCCTGCTTTCTAGCCAGTTGTGCCAACCTTGAGAGGTTGACTTGCGTCTTTTCCTATTACGTAGCTATCCTTTCATATAGTATCTTATTTAATTTACTTTTGAATAATCAGTTATGCAATATGAAGACATAATTCCCACTAGCAATGCACTTGATTACCATCCGTTGGATGCTCGAAAATGAAATTTTCTTTATAAAAGAAACGAATATGTGCGCTGCGAATTAATGAGAAAATGATAAGGGACAAAAAAAAGAATGATCGGTTTAGCTCTAGTGTATGAATCGAGGTGACGGAGACCATGACAACTCTCAAATCAATCACATCAATTAATCAAAGAAATAAGAACATATTTGCACAGATTTTAGAAGAATGCAAAATACATATAATTCAACTAAAGAAAAGAAACAGGAGAAATATGAAAAAGGATAATTTTTCGAACAATCTTAATCCTAGTTTACGGAGGTCATCCTAAGTTTTTCAATTTTGTCAATTTAATCTTAAATATTTACACGAAATTTCAACGTAGTCCTTCTGACTAATTTTTGTCTAAAATCATTGACGTGGCAGTGTATTACGGAAGATAGTCGGTGACAATCAGACAGCCACGTCAATGGTTTTCAATGTAATTAACTGAAATGACTATATTGAAATTTCGTACAGAGATTTGATATTAAATTAACAAAATTGAAAAGTTTAGAATTAAATTGGCATCTATATAATAAGTTTATGACATATTGGCTAATTTTCCCACTAGGAATATGAAACAATTACCATGGTTGATCAAAACATCTTAAGTGGACAAACGTTGCGCCTTTTTCCTTTCAACATGTCTCGAATCACCATTCCTTTAATGATGGCACAATAGAGCCTCTTCACTAGTTGCGTTGGAACAGACATCACGGAAGAGGTAATCTCCTCTATGTTGTCTTCTTCTTAGGGTCATAATGGCGATGGTCACTTCCCAACAATGAAATTTCTTTGATTGTCCTTGGAGTTGTCGTACTATTGGCTCTCGGCTCAAATGATTCGAGAAACAAAATACAATGCATAGGGTTCAATAAAGCACGTAGAAGTACCGAAAGTCTCATTCTCAGATTTCTTGACCAGCTCTTGATATTTTTTCCATAAATTCTTCTAGAAGACTCCAAATTTCATGAAACTTAAATCATCGCAAAGTAGAAACATAGTGCTTTGCATTTATATATTATTTGACTAAAATGAAGCACAAAATCATCATCGAAGCTCTGAAGAAAGTGGCCTATGAAATTCTACCAGCAAAGATGGACTTGACCTCTAAACAAGTCTTAATCTCCTTGAGATGTTCCCTTGTTTGTTTTTTTTTTTTTTAAATCTTAAATACTTTATCCACTTATTGAAACTCCTCATTATGAGTTTTATGCATAGGCTGTGGAAAGCTACGTTACCCCTAGCATGAGAGATCGCTTTATTGGGGGAATGACAATTTGGAATAGATTCAAGGAGACGCACAAAGAGTTGCTGAAGAAAGGAGAGAAGTGGGTGAAGGACACAGCAAATTCATGTATGCTTGTCTCAACTTTAATTGCCACAGTATTGTTCACTGCTGCATTCACTGTGCCTGGAGGCAATGACAACACTGGAGTACCCTTGTTGTTAGGACATGACTCTCTCCTAGTTTTCACAATTTTGGATGCATTAGGTTTGGTCTCCTCCGTGACAGCCATCTTGCTATTCCTAGCCATCTTAACTTCGCGGTATGAGGCGCAAGATTTTCTTGAATCATTGCCTAAGAAGATCATTTGGGGCCTTTGTTTTCTCTTCCTCTCCTTGGCTTTCATGCTAATGACCTTCGCTACAGCTCTCACAATGATGCTGGATAACAGAGTGGAGTGGGTTCTCATTCCCATTACTTTGCTAGCCTCTCTCCCCGTGGCTTTATTCGCACGACTACAACTTCCCCTGCTATTCCAAATGGTTAAATCCACTTATGGACCAAGCATTTTTCATCCCGACTACATTTGGGATGGAGTCAATTACAATGAACAAGATCAGTGATTGATGAATTTGATTTGAGGGTGTATGTCTTCATTAAAGTTGTGGTTGTACCAGGGCCAATGTGATACTAAATGTATTTCCTCGAAGTATTTGAACAATTACTATGCATTATGTTTCCATGCCTTTAACGAAGATCTATTTATAGAATGATTCAATCAATTTAAAATTTCAGCCTATAGATACTTCAAAATTGAATCTGCATGTACGTAAACATTTTTTTTTTTTAACATTCAATACTGAAATATGCTCAATCTTGGAATATAAGTTTTTAAAATTAGTTTTTTTTTATAGCCTTTTGTTTTAAAATTTAGATGCAGAAATCTTTTCGAATCAGCTTAAACATCCAGCCTCCAGATATGTCAAAACATAATCAATATAAACAATTACAGAACTTGGTCCACACAAATTGTGAGATAAGAATAAGAAAACAGGAGACGAAATAATACTCTTCCGTCCGCTTCGTCCAGCCTCTGTGCGTATGATGGATGACCTCCTTATCTCTGGGGGAAGAGTGCTCGAAGTCTATTTCGTTGGTTGAAACTCAGGGGATTATTGATTTTGAAGCTTAAATGGGTTGGGCATAACATATCTATGTCATAGTCCCTAATGTGTGAATTATTTTTTATTGGTGAAAATCTAGTGTCAAGTAACTCAATTGGCAATATCAGAAAGTTTAGATTTGAATTGGCCTATTGACTTGATAACCACCCTAAATAACTTATTTCAACATTTATCTTCTAAATCAGTAATAATTTATTATAAAAATTCTAATAAGAATTAGATATGCAAAATTTAGACATTTGCTAGAATTAGACATCTGCTAACATTATAGGTTTGCTAACCGACATCAAAAGCAAATCAGTGCATGGAGCTCGCACAAGAGCGTGCCACGTGAGTCATCATCATGCAAGTTTTACCCACTTTTATATCCATGGATAGATAGATTGTGACTAAAATGTTAGTATCATTTCCTTGAATTACCCCATCTCACCCCTATTGAGACCTACCTTTTCCATCCGGAGGGAAAAGGACATAGGTGTAAGGGTAATGCATAAAAAGCAAGTATACCATCCTCGTTTTATACGCGGGCTCTCCCAAGTCCATACTTTGCGTGACGTTGGGGATTCAAATTGACGCTATACGGATTTTCTAATGAGGAGTCGCCATTAGTCTATTGGGATTGGCTAAAAACCAAGTAAGGCACATAAGTATACCTCACTTTCTATACAATTAGAAAATCTAGAGCTAGGGACTTGATTACACTAATTAATCAAGTAGTGCCATTTCGGTACCTAATCTTGTTTATTTCATAAAGATTTTTGTTAGGTAGTCCATATTGATTTTAAACATATTCACTAATATGTGAATTGATCATGCTGGTATGCAATAATTAAAGTAACAACCAGCAATCAAGAGAGTATTAAATAAATTGCAAAGAAACGTAGTGATAGGCTAAGAAATAAGAAAAATGTCATTCCTAGCTAGGCTAAAGGGAGACCACGATCAAATTGAAAGCACGTAATCAATTGATAATTTGTCTAAAAAAATGAAACACTGAAATCTCATCTTAAATTTTGCAGAGTTTGTCAAGTTTGAGCACAATTTTTATCAAAAGATTTTCACATTTTTTGTGATAAATTAGTTATAAACTAGAATTAATACTAAAATGTAGTAAACCTACTCAAAATCTAATTTCTCAACTTTTTCATGACTTTAGAAAAAAAAATTAATTTTCTCTAGATCTGGTCTAAGTCAAGATGCGACCGGGGTCGCAAAACGCAAGCTGGGCTCTTGTACCAAGCCTGGTCCGACCAAAGCCCTAAACTACAACTTAACCTAATTCCCTAAAGCCCAACTTACAAACAAGCCCAATCCAAATCTAACTAGTAAGCCTAGCACATACTAACTAGACTAAAAAAGTCCAAGTAAGGGTGATCATGCTTCGGGTTGGGTCAGTCCAACACCTAACCTATAGACTAACCCGCACAGTATTGGTCCCCAATTTTTGGGATCGAGGACCGACCCAATTGAGTTTATGACCAAGAACCAAATTGACTCAACGGGTTCAGTCAGGTTTCAAGGTCAACCCGGGACCAACTGATAATTTTTTTTATTTTATTTTTTGTATTTCCTAAAAAGACAAACCTATTATTTCAAATTTCATATCTATCAATAGGGATAGTCATCAATATCCATGCGATTTGGGATTTTAGGGATATGACGAAACCGAGGTGAAAATTTTCTTACCTTGACTGAATCCTCTGAGCTTTCCAAGCAAGCTGCGAGGTGAGTTGTGAGCGGCGTGAGCATTGAGCGGCAAGCATCAAGCGTTGTTGATATCTAAATTTTGGCGACCCGTTTAGTTATTTATCGCATTAAAAAATTAGGGGTTAATTTTATCCTTGAAAAAATATTAATTGCATAGCATATAAATTTAGGTGCATTTATTTTTAATTTGCATTTTTTTTGCATTTATTTATTGGACCGGTGGTGGATGGGTTCGAATTAGTGATTTTGAGCTTTAGTTTGGCAGATCGGACTAAGCCCACGAAGCGAGCAAATTGGCCTAAGCCCCTTTTTTTTATGATCGAAAATTGTTTCGTGAAAAATAAAGATTCAAAATTTTTCTGAGATATGATGAAATTTTTTTAGATAGAGCAGATGTGACAAAAAATATTGCGATTTATCTTTGGAAGATTCAGATTTAGAGAAAAATTCTATCGTAATCTTGAATTCTTATCAATATGCAATAAATTGGTGAAGAAATATTGCGGATGTTGATTCGCATAAGAAATTGAAATCCTAATTACTTCCCCTATAAAAGGCATACGCGTACAAGAAAGGGGGTCTTTTCTCGAGTGGGTGAGGTGAGGAAAAAAGAGCAAAGAAATTTCTCCTTCGTTGAAAGCTTAGATCTGCTGGAAAGTACAACAGAGGAGTGTGACAGCAGTAGAGAGAGAAGTGAGAGGGAGAGACAGCAGAAAGCGACAGGTGAGAAAAAGTTAAAAAAAAGAAGGGAACGAGTCATCTTCTTCGAGGGCGTTTTCATCCACCGCCGGTCTCCAACCGCGAACGCCGGTGCCGACCGTCGCGCCCGCGCCGCCGCACTGTAGGCCCCGCGCGCGACCACCGCAGCCGTTCCACCAGTCGCCCGAAGCTCTGCCCCGCCGGTCGCCGTCCGTAAAGCCCAACGCCAGAGCCGCTCCTGCCCTGATCTGCCACTCGTCCGCGACTGCCCAGCACAGATCTCGCCTTCGCCGAGTCCCTCGCTGCACCATCGAGACTCCGATAGCTTGAAGCTCCTCTACTGCTCCCCCTGCGACGCTGTTGCTGCTCTGCTCCGCGCGCTCGAAGCTGCGAGTCCCTTGCTCCCCTCGCTGCCCGAACCGTCCGCCCAGACGCAGCAACGCCGCCCCGCCTTCGCTGGTGATTCGTTTCAGCGAGTCCTCCACCCGCGACGACCGCACCCGGAGTCCTCCGCCCGCGACACCCGCACCCGGAGTCCTCTGCCCGCGACGCCCTTTGCCGGGGTCCGAGCTGCTGCTTCGCCTACGCTCGGGCGACGCCAGGACTGGTCGCCGAACTCCCCTCCTCCCAAGCCTTCCTAGCTTCGCCCCTGTTATGCTACCAGCGCCGCCAGTTCACCCTTGCCGGAGTTCCCCTTGCCGGACCGACGACCTGCTGCCCTTGGAGACCCATCACGAGCATAGGCTTGCTTGGAAAAGAAAAAAAGAAAAACAAAAGAAAAAACATTAGGCAGTCTTTTATTTATTTATTTATTGTATTTTTATTATTTTCTTTTATAGCTTTTTTTTAGTGGAATTGTTCCTTAAATGTATGATTGAGATTCCGACATGAATTAGCCCCTCAAATTAAGGATTGACAGTCTAATTTTCGTATTCGAAATTCGACTCATAATCTCTTGCAAAAATCGATAATCCAATCTCACGCCCGAGATTTGATTCGCAATTTAATTTTAAAATTGGTCAACCCGATCTCATGCGCGAGATATCATTCGCTAATTTATGGATATCTTATATTGTTTGATTTGTGGTTGTGTTGGTTGAATCAATTTTATTTTCGTAAAAGAAAAAATAAAAAAAAATGTTTGAATTAAGATTAAGTTTGTTTCATAATATTTCTTGTTGTCCTGCATATTTAGAATAGGGATTTTATTCCAAATTTTGAAAAAATATAAAATAAAAAATGCATTCATTTAGGATGTTATTTAAAAAAAAATGAATTGCACATTTAATTATTTGAAAATTTTAATTTCGAATTTCATAAAAGAAAAAGAAAAAGAAAATTAGAATTAGGGTATTCTTTGCACATCATTGCATATTAGAATAGATCGCATGCTTATTAAGTAAAATAAAAATCATGTGCACGTCATATAAAATTAGGTTCATGAAATGCATGTCATTTAATGATTGTTGTTAGGTTCATTTAACTAGAAATTGTCCGTCATTAGGGTTAGGTCATTTTGGTTAATTTAGATTGCATATTTAATTATTGCATGTTCATTAAAAAATCACAAAAAAAAAATTACTCATTCATATAGTTTAGGACATATTGCCATGCCATATTATTTCATATTAAACTAGAAGCATTGTATTGCATATGGATTATATTCTCGTTAAATAAGTGAAAACAAAAATTGAGTGATGACATGTTAATTAGAAATCATATCTAGGATTGTCGATGTGAATTCTGATCTAATAATGCATATGCTTTCGTTGCTATGAGGTAAGTTCTGCATTTTTTTATTTATTTACTTTCTTGGGTGTTAAATTGATGATTTGCGCACCCGCATAATTACTTCACATGTTAGGGAAGTGAATTAAAATTAATTCAAGCTGACTGCAAAATATTTTTTTAAAAATAAAATGGAAATGTACCGAAAGGGTATTAGAATAGTCTAGTGTAACCAAGTCCCCGTATCCAAAGTCTTGGCTCGTAAAAGTAAAATAATCCTCCAATTATTTTACTTAGGTGTCTAATCGACCAACCGCAAACTGATTAGTGGTGACTACCTTTTGCATGTTGGATATTTGAACTTAAGTAGCGAGTTAGTATGAGCTTGGGAGAGCCCAAGCTAAGTTTAGGCTTAGCAATCCATTAGCCTAATTTTAGGTGGTGCACCCGAAAATTTGGTCGTGACAAGTGTCAAGTGAGGCGATCATTGCACAACAAGCAAGGTGAGGTTGTTCATGAGCGAAAAGTTATTTCTTTCAAGTAAAACTTGAACAAAAAGAAAGAAGAAAGAAGAAAATAAAAAAGAAAGGAGAATAAGAGTATTGGAGGAGGAGGACGTTGTTTGATGCCGTTGAAGTTAGGGTTTACTCTTTAGAATATATATAAGAATATTATAATATATATAGTCAGGATTAGTCCGGGTTGGACCAATCCTGAACTCTTAGGATTGATGACCAATCTATATAGTGCTAATTTAGGAATTTCAAGACCAAAAACCGACCAATTCTCCTAGAAATCGGACTAGGACCTGCAGGGTTGAGTCGGTCCAAGATCAATCGTGGACTGATGCTCACCCTTAAGTCCAAGTTCATCAACCTATGGGTGTGTTTGGTTGGATTTTTAGTGAAGTCTTTGGGAGTTAAAGGGATTTTCCAAAATGTAAATTATGTTTGTTAAATTGTAATATGAAAGTTCATTGTGAAGAATCTTTGAGCAAAATATTGTTTGGAGAGATAATATTTACAAAGGACTTTTGTAATTAAAAAAAAGAAAAAATTCATCAAAAAACAAAAGCTAGCTGGCGAGGGGAGGCGGTCACCAGCAATTGAAATTTGTCGCCGGCGGCCAACATCTGAGGTTGCAAGATCTCAGGTGCCCCCCGAAGACAACTGGTGAGGGTGCTTGGGGTTAAGTGACCCTCGAAGACCATAGGTGAGGGCCGCCTAGGGTTAGGTAACCCCTGGCAAAGGCCGCGTGACCCAAGCGACCTCAACAAGGGTGGCCTAGTTGTGTGACCCTTGCAACCTCTCACGGAGGTCACGCAACCTAAATCTGGGTCACTACGACTTGCCGGCGGTCACGCAACCTCATTGAGGGCCATTTGAGGTCGTGCAACCTTGATGGCTCTTCACGGAGGCTCCTAGAGGTTGCGCGACCTTGGTAAGTGCCGCTTGGTCGCGCTACTCAGGTGACCCTTCACGAAGATTGCGTGACCCAGATCTGGGTCACGGCGACGTGACTTGCCAAAGTTGCGTGGCTTGCCAGTGATGGACACCGGGGTAACCGTGACCATATTGGCCTCTCTCCAGCCCATTGCCAACCCATCGCAGCCACACACAACTATATTGCCCGACTCAACAGAGAAGAAGATGAACAGTGAATCACAAAGGCAAAAATGTAAAAACAAAAATTGAGTAAGGATAGTTTTGGAACAAGATTTTTATACTAAACCCTAGAGAGGGCCTTTCGAGAATGTTGAAAGCCCATGGCAGCCTAGAATTTGCCTTGGGCTTTTAGCCTTTCAAAGGCAAACTTTCTCTCGAGTGGGTTTCAAAAATTTTACCAAACACTTAATATTTTGATCAAATGAGCTTTGGACACCCAAACCTCCTTCCCAAGACCATTTCCAAATGCACCCTAAACAAGCCCAAAATCCACTAAATCCACTTCGGCCCGAGATTACTCAAACATTAAATAGGCCCATTTCTTTCTAGCCAAGTCTTCCCACTTCGAATCCCCAACGTAATATTGACGTTTACCCTGCTGCAAGTTCATTCCTAAAGCCAAAACATTAACTTCAAATTTAGTCATGTTTAGAAAAGTTCACATCAATGAATTAGTCCAGTTGGTCTCGTATTATACTAAATGAACGTATTGAATGTGTTGGCACAAGTAAAATAACTGTACTTTTATAGAGTTATCAACGCGCCATTAGTAAATAACGCTTCGATTGCATCAAGCACACAGCACAACGTAAGCTGTTATTATATGAATGTAGCACCAAATGTTAGTTTATCCCTCTGTAGATAGGATCCAAATCCTACCGAATCTCATATGTAATGGGTGGATGATGTTACTACATCACTTGACTTATCAAGCACATTTCTTCCTAGATGAATATTAGCTCTCAAGGAATTGATGAAGCAACATACTTTTATTCATCTACTCAAAATTTGACAAAGAAAGGGAGGCGTTTTGCTCCATCGTCCAAACAGAACAAGAAGTCAAAAAGCACTAATGATCAAATCTCCACTCCAACGACTCACTTCAACACACAAGCAAACAAAATACCACCTTACATGATAAATCTATGGAAAGCCATTGACGACGAGCATATAAGCCGAGTTATTATTTCCTCTAATTTTTTTGAAGAGGCTTGAAATGGTGGTGATTGTTAATGGATAGATTCTTGACGAAAATGAGATTAGCTACTTAGCCAGTGTCTCCAAGGAGCCCCTTTAGCTTCTTAACCTAGGCATCATCGAGGAAAGGTGGTGGCCTCCACCAACTCAGAAGGAAAATTATTAGCGAGCAGAGCAAGGTCCAAGATTTGAACCCTAGGGCTCGGACTGCTGAAGCAGATTATGGCAAGAGCTGGAGTTGTGTCGACATTCAATTAGAAGTGCAATAGCCCCTAAGGGAAAATCATGCTATCCCCTTTGTTGATGTTCTTCAAGTAGACGGTTTTGCTGACGATGAGATGATCCCTGCACAGATCAACCCTTGGAAGACGCGGAGGACCTCCGAGCTACCCAAGTGCGTGTGCATCAGGATGACCCTGCCGGGGGCCCTATTGAAATTAATGGTTGCAACCAATCCATATATGATAAGGACTATAAAGTTGCTGGGAACATTCACAGCTTATGTTAAAGGTGGCAAAGAATTTTTATATGTTTAGGGATATCTGCATTACAAATCTTAAAACTTGTCATGAAAGTGTAATTGAGTTCTAAAATTTTTAAAAAGTGCAAAAAATCCTAAAACTTATCAAATTGGTATAATCAAGTCATCCGTTAGCATTGTTAATTTGTCTAACAAAAAATACCGACGTAATATTTTTAAATTAATTTAATTTTCTTACATGGCATTTTTTATTTTTTTCTTTAAAGCTTATTTAAATTATAATTGAAAACTAAAAAAGCTAAAACAATTTAAGAAAATGGGAAAAAAAATTAAAAATGGGGGGGGGGGGGGGTGGGGGGCATCGTGGCTGGGCGCTGCCCCCGCCAAAATTTCTTTTAGAAGTCTACTTAACTATAATTGAGCACTACATAACCAATAAACCAACATAGGACACTTTACTTGTCACGCATGATATTTCTCTATATCTAATTGAAGGAATCTCCTGTCAATATGTATATAGTGAGTGTTTTCTCACTAATTTACGCAATACACTTGATAAAAACACAAATAAAACTTATCTCTCACGTTGAAACCTGAATATTGGTTAGCAAATTGAGTATTTTGTAAAAATAAGAAATATAGGAAAATAACAAAATATACTAAAATAAAATTTCGGCGCATCTCACTACAGCCTCGCGTCCACATATACGTATTTCTAACATACACGCAATCGTGGGGTAGGATAAAGCAGAGAGAACGCACGAACACGGAGCTCAGCAAATTCTGTCTCTCATCATCAATTTCCAGGAGCTTCTGGGTCGCGATTCCCTCTTCATACTCGGCCACCTCCAGTCCACCAGTAGCCGCCGCTTGTCTCCCATCGCCGACCACCGTATAGGGAAGGAATTCTCATGTTTAGTTGTGATTCTCTCTTGATTTCCTCTATGAATCCTCGCCTCTCTCTCTCTCTCTCTCTCTCTCTCTCTCTCTCTCTCATTGATTGCCTTCGCAGGCCACTTCCCAGCACCGCCAAGCTTCATAGCCACAGTTTCACCCCTAATTCGCATTCTCTGTTTCTGCTGAAGGTAGGGGCCGAGTGCTTGATTACGCCTGCATGAAATCCGTTGGCGTTTGAGCCTCTGTGATAAGTCTGAATATGACCTCTCTCTTATTTCTGGATCTAGATCCTTTGGCCGAAATGTCTACCACCTGTTGGATATAATTCCTGAACTAGACCAATGCGTGTTTCGATTCAGATTCTGACTTAGGGCTTTCCTTTGCGTAATCGATTCATTATTTTTCTCGTGTAAACTTTACTTTCGTTTCGTTTCCTTTCATTTCAGAATTTAGTAGCTATTCATTTTAGATTTGTTATTGAAATTCTAGGATTAGATGCGTCTCCAGTGTGTACGCTAGTTGAATCTGATACTGACTACTCCAGAACTTGACCGAGGGCCCCTTGAAGGAAAACGAATTGATCCGCGCATGTTTACTTCTTATACTTCACTATATGCCGGTCTGTGTTTATTGTGCCGAATCGCAAACATATTATGAAAAAATGTTGCTTGTTAGCTCTCTGTACGTGTTGAAATCGCAAGTGTATTGAACCAATGCTACCATCTCGAATACTGATTGCATGCTGCAGAGCATTCAGTTGCTGCTCTAGTCATCGTATGTGCATTCATTTGGGTGCGCTGTGTTACTAATTGGTTCATCAGCTGTATTTCCATTTCGGATACGTTGAGTTGCTGATGTGATTACTGTGTTGTGTTCGTACCAATGTGTAGAGTTATGGGTTATGTCTATACTGTTCGTGCTTGCTGTTCGTATGTTCTGGTACGGGTAATCATGTAATTGTGTCATTGATATTCTATTCGTTGATGCTAAGTACTTGCTGTCCAGATCTTCTCTTTCATTTTTTCCTATTCTAGTTGAGAGCGTTACTACATTATTGGAGCCTCTAGTGTCGTGCTCGTGACTGAAGGATTCAAAGTTATAATGGCCAGTATGAGGAGACCATTGTTGAAATTCTTTTAGACCGTTTATTTCGTGAAAAATAAATGTTTTGGATAATATTTTCCTAAAATAATCGTTTGTATTGCCTAAAATAATTAGTTAATGAAACATATTTTTAATATCGACAATAATTTATGTCTAAATATTTTGGTGAACCATTCATTTTCATAAGCGATACAAACAATCATTTTAAGTAAAATTATTTCTAAATCATTCATTTTCCACGAAGTAAAATTAATCGCTTACATCTCTTATGAAAATGAATGAATACTGTCCATGAAAATATTAGAAAATTCATTAAAAAAAAAATCCATGTCAACACCGGTTGTGTCAAATAGGACACGTGGCATCCATGTGACCGATTGGCAGATCGTTATAGGTTTATAATTCAATTGGTATAATTGAAATATTTATGACTAAATTGGCACAAATGTAATAAGTTTTAAGACATTTTCCGTACTTTCCTCTCGGGTAATTGGTGTAATATGTAACAATTAATATATCATACTTAGCTCATACCTCAATGGCTTAAGTTTTTGAAAAAATGTGTGTTTAACTAAATATGTTGACTAGCTCAGACTTTGGACTCTTCCTTTGAGATCTTCCTAAGTAAAGCTCTCTCTTAGTGATCTCCCTGGATAAAGGTATTAGCCTTTTGCCGTACGACCCCAAATGTTGTTTGTCAAGTTCAATTGGGCTACCTGACCATGTGTTTGTACAAGAACAATTGCAAATCATAATTAGATTTTTTTTGACAGTAAGAACTTGGTCAATAAGGGTGCGTATGACAAAATTTCTAAAACAGAAATCAATTTATGGCCAGAAATTGATTTATTAATTTCTATTCCCTGAATGAGTTTCTGAGCAAAGAAATGTTTGATAACGACTTAAAATTTCTATTTTTAAAATAGAGTTTGATAACATAATAAAATTTCTATTTTTAGGAGGCGCAGCAGTCGGCATCTAGCGATGGGCAATGAGCAGCGGGCATTTGCATTGGGCTACAGGTGGACAACAGGCGGTGACGAGAGTGAACAATGAGAAGAGTTTTCATTTCTCACTTTCATTTCAGAAATAAAATAAATTAAAAACTTTAACTTTTGATTTATTCTCCAAATCTATTTTTGGAATAGAAATCTGTTCTAAAAATTTTAAAAAAATGAAATTATGTAACTAAATAGATTCCTATGCCATAGCTACTCCGGGGAACAGAAAAATAAAGAAATAGAGAAATAGAAAGAAAAAAGAATACCCGGAGTGTCAAAACTTGGCACAAGATGACACTTAAGTATAAAAATTTAAAAAAATGACACTTTAAAAAATAAGACATTTGAGTGCCAAGTCCGATGAAGGTGGCCAAAAATCCTACATGATAATTTTTTAATAATATAACTCGCCTACGTAACATGCCGAAGAGTTGAGTCAGAAATGAAGCGCTAAAACGATGTCATTTTGTCTTTTTAAAAATTTATAAAATATTAACTAAATTAAAATATTATATTTAATTTTAATTGAAATAATAATGAGGAGGAGGAGGAGGAGGAGGAGGAGGAGGAGACAAAAGGCGAGGGCTCAGCCCTCACTACTGCCTCCCCATGGTCTCTATAAAGGGCCGGCAACAATGGGTGAAGGGTTGGCTAGGTTCGATGACGATGGGGAGGTGACACCCTCGCCGACTGCAATCCTCATCTTTCTTCAAATATATATATATTTTAAAATTAATATTTATATTAATTATCTAACCACGTCAGCAAAACGACATCTTTTTTGCACTTGTCTAATCACGTAAGCGGGCAAATCTTTTTTCCACTTCTGTAAGGGAGGGATTTGACCTAGATCTCTCCCTCCCCTCCCATTTCCTTTTCCTTTTATTTCCTTTGGTTTCTTTCCTAATTCTCCCAATCTAGTTTTGTATATGGGACCGTTGCTCTCCCGATCTTATATGTAGGAGTTTTTCTCTCCTATCTAATTCTAAATTTTGGAGTTTTAACAAATAAATATTCCGCCTCTAATTTCAATATTGTTCACAACAGCTTTAGTGTCAAATTTGTGTTCGTTTAACATTTTTTCACTCAAAGGTTTGGTACTACACGTTGGCTGTAGGACTCACTCTCACAAATGTTAGATCTGAGATTTTTCAATATGTTGTTTCCGTATGGTGATGATACTGAAGACGTCAAACCTAGGCACACATCGCCGAAAGGCAAAACCGTAATTACAAGTAGAGATTTCAGCGTGTACTTATCAGTGATGGTGCTGTGTGATTCTGTGATTAGTCGTTGATCCTTTTGCTTGGATCCAGTTACGAAAATATGAGCTTGTGACGATCTTTACTGTTACAATATGTTTTTAAAGGATGAATTTGTGATGATCTCTGCCTTGATTTTTGATTTTTGATTTATTTTGGAGATTTATCGTTTTGTTTTGTTTTGTTATTGTGACTTTTGAGATTCCCTTTTATGTATAAGTTTGGTAACGAATGTAAATTTCTTTTTGACCAAAAAAAAGTACCCACGCACATTCACATGAGCACTCCGCTTTTGTTCTATTCTTGCATACTCACATAACACACGAACACAATTTTCTTTTCGTCTTTATATGATTTGTCTGCATGCGTCTGCTTCTTTATTCTGCACCTGCCCATGCTTTTAGGAAGAGGAATATGACTCTTCTTTTCATCAAGGCAGGGGATGGAATGGAGGAAACCTGAATAAGGGAGGATTAAGCTTAACTCGGACAGAGCAATTAATGCCTGGAGAGCGGAGAAGCAGGAGCAATAGGTCTTTTGAGAGACCATCAGGGGAGCTGGATAGCCAGTTTTCCTCGAGACACAGGAAGATGAATGCTTTTATTGCTGAGATTTGGACGTTAAAAGGAAAAATTTGACCAGTGCTTCGAATAGTGCTAATTTGCATAATGAATTAGAAGCTTTAGCGATTATCTATGCTTTTAAGAACAAACAGTGTAACCATCTTCTTATGGAACCTCTCCTTGTCGAGTGCAGGAACTTGCAAGGAAAGAATGGAGGCGTACCGCGAAATGAGATATACACAGAGAAGCAAACGGATGCACCGGATGCTCTGGCTAGATTGGGAAAGAAGCAGCATATGCAGTTTACTATTTTCACTAGTATTTGAGATGTTATCGAAAGTACTTCGTATGAGGATGCACTTGATAGTTTTTCGACTACGAGTGATGTAACTTGACTGGTTTAATTTCTGAACGATGGTCTTCACTTCACCAAAGGGAAAAGAAAACTTAAACCCCCTTGGATTTATCTGCATATGATCCAGACCATCATGAAATGACCGAACTCATAAGTCCAACAATTTAAATAGTGGGCCTAAAATCTGAAACATTTCTGAGTTAGGTTTACGAAGATGTTGGTAATTTTCAATATATACATATCCGTAATATTTTTATTCACCACCTTAGACAAGTACTTTCTGAGCACCATGGCAAAAATCATTCTTTTAACCTCTTTTTTCTTTTCATTTCAGCGACAACTCAAAAAACCTTCCATAAGTGTGGATTACGCTGATGTGACCTTCTCGTAAAATAGATAAATGAACATCTTTATCTCATATCGTCATCCTCAGTTATTAAAAATTTTATATGCATTTAGCTTGATGTGAGTATTTTCAAAAGTTCAATATCAGAATTTTTTTTATTAAAAAAATAATAATTAACTGAATAGGGAATTTATTTAGTCCTTGAGAAAGTAAGAAAAATGGGGAGGTTAAAGATTTAGATCTGACCAAAAAACAAAAAAAGATTTAGATGGAAAGTCAATCACTGAAATTAGCTCATATTTGGGAAAAAATAAAGATAAAGAGGGAACGTTTTTCGTGTGCACCGCAGGAGGAGGGCATGTATGAAAGTGTGAAACCATTAATGTATGAAATTATTGAGGGCTCTTCCCCAGTTGTACACATGTCACGAAAGAGGAAAGAGAGAGAGCATATTTCAGGAGAGGTATGGATGCGGCCGTTGACTCTTGGTCAACTCTTATTGTACTGATCCTCTAAAATATCACATTTCTAGATTCCCGCACAAATCAATCTTTCCACCTTTATTACCGAGCAAAAAAAAAGAAAAACCTTTATGTATTTTTTCACACTTTAATTTGATGTCCCCAAAGCCCCACTCATCAACCCAGGTCACTTTTCGACCCATGTGGATATGGGAGATAGTGAGCATCTTCAGAGGGCTTTGCGTATAGGTACACTCTAACTTCCGAAAAGTAATGCCCGACAAAAGTAGAAGTGGACAATAATACCAAGCAAATGGCCGACAAAAGATGTCATTGCAGTCAAGAGTGCCACCAAAGTTCGGGTTCTGTGGTCATTTTAGACTGTCCCAACAATAATTTTTAATCAAAAATAATTTTTTCTTATTCTATTTCTGAAAATAATTTCTGAACAAAAGAATATGCTTAATAACTGTCCAAAATTTTTATTTTCAGAACACAAATATATTTATTAGGATTCTGAAATTTTATATTTCTTTTAATTTTTAAGTATTATATTTTTTTTCTATTTTTCATTTTTTTTTTCTTCTTCTCCTCCTTCTTTATAGCCAATGTTGGCCACGGTGGTGGCCAATGACCGGCTAGGTGAGGTCCAACGTGTGGCATCCTAGAATTCCATAGTGATATAGCTAGTAATAGCACCTAGATGGGGGTGAATAGGTGTTGAAATAATTTCTCGAGATATGAAAGCAATACTAGGCAAACAATAGAAAGGGAGCTCTTCTTTAGTTAACAAAACGAACTATGAATAAAGTAAAGCAGAGAGTAGGGAAGAGAAAATTGAACACAAGGTTTATAGTGGTTCGGCTTATTCCAAGCCTACGTCTACTCTTCTGCACTGACAGCCCACTGGCTGGATTTCACTATGAACAAAAGAGAAGTTACAGCATTGCTTTCCCTTGATTCCACAGTGTAGATATTCTATCACACTTCCTCAAGGTATCTCAAAGTATAGACTCTCTTTTGTGTACAAGATTTCACTCAGCAAATGAATTGACTAAGAATCAAAGAGCTTCAGACTTTGGAATTCTTCTATCGTACACCACCTCGAATAGCTGGAACGTCTTCTTTTTATACTCCTTTGTGCTATCATACCCGTTGGCACTTACCAAATGAATTATTCCAATCCTCCCGTTGGACAGAATCAATTAGGAAGATTATTCGAGCTATTAAAGGAACATGTCGATAGCCCATCAATCATGCTCGCCCATACAATCAGGATCTTGGTTTCCATAAGTAGAACCTTCCAAGAATACTTCGCCAATCATCGGATCTTTAATCATTCTTGATTTGAATAAAGAAATCCGTTATATCATATCCAGCCAAGAGATCTTCTCCAGTCGATAAGGCCAAATTCTTAATGAAGTAGTTCTGGATAGCCTTGCTTCAACGGATTAGAAACTGTCAATGAGAATAGACTTTGAGTCTTGAGTCTGGTAGTCCGGAGGTCTTCAGACTTTAATAGGAGAGTTTGCAAAACTTCAGACTAGACTGATAGAAACGTTTTGTCAGCTTCAAAATATTCCAGAAGGATTTCTCCAACAATCTCTCCCTTTTTTATGGTGACAAAACTTTCCTGCAGATTTGAATAACTTTGACCTGCAAAACATTACTCAAGCAAATATGGATATCTCATAAAATGATAACACTAGAAACTGCAACCACAGAAAATAGGTTAGTCTTGAATAAGAGTAAAGCCATTCACAAGATATCAATAGTACTTAATATACGTAGCAGTCAAATCCAAATCCTCGTTCAGTCAATCCTCATCCAGATACAGACACACAAGTCACACATCAAAACTAAAAAATTCAACAAGTTTAAGTTCAAAAGTTTAAGTTCAAAGATTTCAAATCTCGCATCTCTCCCCCTTTTTGTCATCATCATAAAAAGAAGTTGAGATGGGAATAGAATGGAGTCAAGTTTGCTTGGGAATGCGAACAAGCTGGAAATCTCCCATGGACTGGATGATGCCTTCCAGCTTTTTCAATTCTTCCTTTAGATGATCCACCTCTTCACCTTTAGCATTAGCTTGAATCTGAAGAGCAAGGGCTTGGATCTGATCAGACAATGAAACGGAAGAAGCTTGTCCTGCATTTTTCAAGTTCTGAACTTCGCTTTCCAAAGCATATATCTGACCCCGCATTTCCAAGAGAACATCAATGATTCTGTGAAAATCTGCTGAGTTATCAGTCTGCGTACTGGCTTCGGCACGATCTGATGGAGTAAAGGCAGATGATGGTATATCAGCATAATCACGCAGATTTGGCGATGAAGCATCATGTCCTTCCTCAGGAAATTGAGAGGCATGAATGTCCTCTGGATCTGCTGGAGAGCGGCTGACTCCTTCACTGTTAACAGGATATGAGGACATTTCTCTGTTCTCACCATCTCCCCCTATTTCCATGACTTCAGGTGGAGAAGAGAGTTCCTCATGCTCTCCTGCCTGTTGATTTTCTCTGTCTTCTTCTTCTTCAAACCTTTCTTTCTCTGCTTCTCTTTCTTTAGCTTCTCTCTCCTCTTCTTCCTTCTCCTCTGCTTCTTGCTCCTTTCTTTCTGCTTCTTCTTCTTCTTTCTCCTGTTCTTCTCTCTCCTCTGCTTCTTTCTCCTGTCGTTCCATTGATTCTGGAACAGAACGACTCAGCTTTTTCAATGCTATAGCAGAAATTGTGAGGTCATCCTCATCATCTTCATCAGTAATGAGAGCTTTTCTCTTTTTGGATGGAGCAACCATGGGCTCCTTCCCTTTTCTTTTCGCTACTGAAGAGACTTGATGAGATTTGACAGGGGTTTTCTCTTTAAATTTCTCCAACGCCTTGTCAAGTTCTTTCAAACGCATTTTGGACACCATTTTCAGTCCTACCACCATTTTGTCACATGGTCGAATACAGAGAATTTGTGGAGGCTGAATATTCAAATGTCTGAATATCTTTGACACAAGACCTGGATAAGGAAGTTGGCCCTTGTCCTTCACCACTGCTCTATACATGTGAAATAGAATAGTGTGAGGAAGAGAAAACTTTTTCCCAGCATTGATGGCGTTCATCAGCTTTGCCTCTGAGTTAGAAACATCAGTCTTGGAAGTTGATTTCGGTCTGAGGCAATTAATCACAATCTTGTGAAGCAGAATGTTGAACGCACGCATCCTTGAGTAGGAAATCCTTCCCTCTGTCCTTCTGTCTTTAACAAGTTCCAATGTGGCATGAGCTATAGAGACACTAATGGGTTGATATCTCCCTCTCTCAACCCCAATCACATCCGCCAACATATCCACATCCACTACAAAGTCCTGATCTCGGACACTGAAAGAGATTCTATTCGCATCCAAGAAACTAAGATTTGAATAGAAATATGCAGTTAATTGAGCATAGGCTTCTGTGGTGTCAGAATATAACTATTCAAGTTGAAGAAAACTGAACTTTTCCGTCAAATTGACATTCACAGCATCAAAGAAATCAAAATCCACACTCCTAGGGTTTATTACCCCACGCTTCAACAATTTGGAGTATAGATCCTTCTGTTCCTTCGATCTAAACAACTTTGTTCTTTTTCCTCGAATTTTCGCCGCAACACCCATTCTCGGTTGAAATTCTCTGTACAATCTGTCATCATCATTCCCATCTATCGGATTAAATCCCCCAACACGCGGATCACTTGGGATATTTGCAAGGGTTTTTTCTGCCAACCCCTTAGGAGCAATTTCCAAACTCTCCATTTTTCGCAAAAATATGTACTCATTCCCATATCCCTTGTCCTTAAGAAACTCATCGATGTAGTTCAATGGAGTACCAGTGCTCTTTAAAGCACGGTAAAGCTTATAAATAAAAGAGGGCTTTTGAACTCTTACAGGATCTGCGTCTTCAATGATTTCTTCCTCTTGTTGATGACCAGCATCCTGTGGACTAGATGGTGGAGAATGACGCTGCTGAGAATGTTGTGGGCTCTGCTGCTGACTTGGTAACTCCTCTTCCTCGGTGAGATCAAAGTGAGTACTTCTCCATTTTGAACATGATCTCTAATGAAGTGATGCCGAATTTCTATATGCTTTGCTCTTGAGTGAAGAATCGGATTTTTGGTAAGATTGATTGCACTGGTGTTGCCACAGTTAATCTCTGTGCATGAATCTTCAATTCCAAAATCTCTTAGCTGTTGTTTTATCCACAGAATTTGTGAACAACAACTTCCAAGAGCTACATACTCTGCTTCTGATGTAGAAAGAGCTACTGTATTTTGCTTCCTTGAAAACCAAGACACTGTCCTGCTTCCAAGTAACTGACAGGTACCCGAGGTGCTCTTTCTATCAACTCTGCAACCGGCTAGATCTGCGTCTGAGTATCCAAGAAGAGTAAAGTCTCCCTTTTTAGGATACCAAAGGCCGATGCTTGAAGTTGAAGCAATGTATTTGATAATTCACTCATTCGCCGTGGTCCCCTGCTTGCGATTCTCGAAGACTTTCTTGAAGACGACATCTTTCTCAGTCTTCGAAAGATTCCTTGCTTGACTTTCCCAAGAAAGATGACAACTTTTTCAAAGATTAAACAAGGGAGGAAGACAGAAATGGAGGATCGATGCTTTTTAGGGTTTTGAAGTTAAGTGAAGAGGAACCGACTGTATATGGCTCAGTCGAAACGGGGAAATGCTAAATGTTGTAAAGGAAGGTTTAAAAGATGCCTTTTTAAAAAAATAACTACCTTTTTCAAAAATAGATAACTGCTATTAACTCTTTTTGAAAAAGAAAAATTGCACTTTTCACGAAAATTGAAGATAGCATAAATCAATTATGAATGGATAAATGATCGTACCTTTACGAGATTTAATATAAGAGAAAATAAAATAACTTACAGTCAAGAACCATGATTGTCTGAGACTGAGAGTCTCTAGACTTTAACTTCTTCAAGCTTCAAAATGTTGAGTCTGGAACGGATGATTTCAAATTGATTTTTCTCCAAAGGCTTTGTAAATATATCCGCCAGTTGGTTCTTTGAGTCAACAAACTGAATCGAAACTTCTCCATTTTGAACATGATCTCTAATGAAGTGATGCCGAATTTCTATATGCTTTGCTCTTGAGTGAAGAATCGGATTTTTGGTAAGATTGATTGCACTTGTGTTGTCACAGTTAATCTCCGTGCATGAATCTTCAATTCCAAAATCTCTTAGCTGTTGTTTTATCCACAGAATTTGTGAACAACAACTTCCAAGAGCTACATACTCTGCTTCTGATGTAGAAAGAGCTACTGTATTTTGCTTCCTTAAAAACCAAGACACTATCCTGCTTCCAAGTAACTGACAGGTACCCGAGGTGCTCTTTTTATCAACTCTGCAACCGGCTAGATCTGCGTCTGAGTATCCAAGAAGAATAAAGTCTCCCTTTTTAGGATACCAAAGGCCGATGCTTGAAGTTGAAGCAATGTATTTGATAATACGCTTTGCTATACTTAGATGAGATTCTTTAGGGTCTGCTTGAAATCTGGCACAAATGCAAACACTAAACAAAATGTCAGGTCTAGAAGCGGTAAGATAAAGAAGTGAACCGATGATACTCCTGTATAGCTTCTGGTCAACTTTCTTTCCTCCTTCATCTTTGTCTATCTTCAAGGAACTTGACATTGGTATTTCAATCTTTTTACAATTTTCCAGTCCAAACTTTTTGACAAGATCATTAGCATATTTTTCTTGATGAATAAAAGTCCCTTCCTTCAATTGTTTCACTTGAAGTCCAAGAAAGAAGGTTAGTTCACCCATCATGCTCATCTCAAATTCATCCTGCATAGACTTAGAGAATTTCTTGCACAAACTTTCATTAGATGATCCAAAAATGATATCATCAACATATATTTGTACAAGCAAAAAAAATTTGCTTTCTCTTTTGATAAACAGAGTAGTGTCTACTTTACCTTTTTCAAAGCCATTTTGAATTAAAAATTTACTCAGCCTTTCGTACCAAGCTCGAGGTGCTTGCTTTAATCCATACAGGGCTTTTTTCAGTCTGAATACTGAGTCTGGCTTCCTTGGGTCTTCAAACCTAGGTGGTTGTTCCACATAGACTTCCTCATGGATAAATCCATTTAGGAAAGCACTTTTGACGTCCATTTGGAATAACCTGAAATTCTTATAACAAGCAAAAGCAAATAATAATCGAATTGCTTCTAACCTTGCTACTGGTGCATAAGTCTCGTCATAGTCTATCCCTTCTTCTTGCGTATATCCCTTGGCCACGAGTCTTGCTTTGTTTCTTACGACTTTACCCTTTTCGTTTATCTTGTTCCTGAAAACCCATTTAGCTCCAATAATAGATTTACCTTTTGGTTTAGGAGTCAACTCCCAGACATCATTAATACTGAATTGTCTGAGTTCTTTTTGCATAGCTTCAATCCAGCTTTCATCAGATAAAGCTTCTTCTATGCTTTTTGGTTCTATTTCAGAAATAAGAGCCACATCACTAGACTCTTCGCGCCTTTTAGATCTTGTGCGAATTCCTTCATTAATGTCGCCAATAATGAGGTCTTTGGGATGATTGGACTTATGCTTCCAGTTACTAGTTGATTTGTCAGGTTGATGATCACTTCCTTCATTTGAATCTTCAATAACCATTTGTTGCTGGTCTTTCAAAGTCTGAGTTGCTTCTTGAGATTTAGACTTTGTAGAGTCTGGAGCAGGTTCAGATTCTTCGAGATGAGTCTGAGCAGATTCATTTTGCATAGAATCCTGGAATTTGACATTCATTGATTCCTCCACAGATTGACTCTTCTTGTTATAGACTCTGTAGGCTTTGCTTGAGGTAGAATATCCAAGGAAGATGTCTTCGTCTGATTTTTCTTCAAACTTACCAACTCTATCATTTGCATTTTTCAATATAAAGCATTTGCATCCGAACACATGAAAATATGAAACAATAGGCTTCTTTCCTTTTAATAACTCATAGAGGGTTTTTTCCAGAATAGGCCTTAGAAAAACTCTATTGATAATGTAACATGCTGTTGAAACTGCTTCAGCCCAAAATCGTGAAGAGATGTTACTTTCAATTAAAAGAGTTCTAGGCATTTCTTAAAGCGATCTATTCTTTCTTTCCACAACTCCATTTTGCTCTGGAGTATATGGAGAGGAGAACACATGCTGAAAACCAGATTCATCACAGAATTTTGTAAAATCTTGATTTTCAAATTCATCTCCATGGTCTGTTCTTATACTCGAGATAACATACCCTTTTTCATTTTGAACCTTTTTAGCAAACTTTTCAAAGTAAGAGAAGGTTTCAGACTTACTTGTCAGGAAATATACCCAAGTAAATCGTGAGTAATCATCCACAATTACCAGGCAATATTTCTTACCTCCAATGCTCTGAGTTCTGGTTGGTCCAAAGAGATCCATATGCAGAAGCTGCAGTACACGATTAGTGGAAACTTGATTTATTGGTTTAAAGGAATTTCTTACCTGCTTTCCTAATACGCATGGTGTACATAGATCAGACTTTTGGTATGATAATTTGGGTAGACCACGAACAAGCTTCTTTGCTGAAATTTTGGCTATCTGCTTCATATTGATGTGCCCAAACTTTCTGTGCCATAAGCTCGCTTCATCTTGAATTGAGATTAGAATTGCGATTCATCTGGTTTCACATCCAAGAGGTAGATATTTCCATGTCTTCGGCCCATGAATGACTGAGTAGAGTCTTTACTGGTTCCTGAACAAATTCCCTCTTGAAAATTGATTTTGAAACCAGTATCACACAGCTGACTGATACTGAGTAGATTGTAGTTGAGTCCTTCCACTAGGGAAACATTGCTTATTGTGAGGTTTCCAATATTTACAGTTCCAAATCCCACAATTCTTCCTTTGCTGTTTCCTCCAAATGAGACTTTTCCACCATTTACTTGAATGAGCTTTATGAAGCAATTTGAATCTCCTGTCATATGTCTTGAGCATCCACTATCCAGATACCATTTTACCTTTTTCTTGATAGTGACCTGCATTTAAAAAGACTTAAGCTTTCTTTGGCACCCATATTTTCTTGGGTCCATTGGTGTTAGTATGATATGCGGTTTTTGCCCATACTTTCTTAACAGGTTTCCAAATCATAGGACACTCTTTTTCAAAATGATATGCACTATTACACTTTGAATATCTGAGAGCATTTCGACCTACTAGTTTTACAAATACTTTTTGAAAATGATTTTTGTAAAATGTCTTTGGAGGTCTTTGCTTAATTCTTTCCTTTACTTTAGGAAAATCAATTAAAGGAATGGTTTCTGCTGTCATTCCTAAACAAGATTTATTGAAATAAGGTCTTTGTGCTGAAAGAATTTTTTTCAAGTTTCTCAGATCCTATTGAAAATCTTTTTGAAATATTTGATAAGTCATTTTTTAAAAATGCATTTTCTTTCAAGAGATTATCTTCGCTTTCTTTAAGAGTAGAAACATTCATATCTAAACATTTCAACTTTTCTTTCAAAACATTTTCCTGTTGTTTTAGCAGAGTTTTCCTTTTTAAGTTCGGAAATCCTTTTAAGAGAAGTCTTAAGACTAAAACACAGCTCATCAATGTATTTAGAAACTTTGACAGGGATTTTAAAGTTACTTACCTCAAATTCACTGTCTGAATCTGAGTTTGTCTCGGAGTTTGAATCTGAATCCGATTGTGCCATCAGACATATATTGGCATAATCATCATCACTTTCTTCACACTCTGTATCATTCCAGGTTTCTGCTTTAAGAGCTTTTCGATTCTTTTCAGCTTTTCCTTTCTTCTTTCTCAGAAGAGGACAGTTGGGTCTGAAATGTCCCTTTTTCTTACATTCAAAGCAGACTACATCTTTGTTTGATTCATCATCATCAACAGACTTTGTCTGTTGCTTTTGAAAACTCTGTTTCTTTGGATTGAATCTTCTTCCTTTTCTGTTCAGCTTTCGGAATCTTCTTATCATGAGAGCAAGCTCCTCATCATCCATATCGTCTTCAGAATCTGTGACATCAGAATCATCATTGGATTTTAATGCAATGGATTTCTTACCTTTAGGATCTTCGTCTTCATTGATTCGTTCCACTTCATAAGACTGAAGAGTTCCAACCAACTCATCGACAGATAGTGGCATGATTCTTTGTGTCTCTCTTATTGAGGTCTTTATGTGATTCCAATCCTTGGAGAGTCCACGCAGTAGCTTGTTTACCTTCATGGGATCAGAAATTGGTTGACCTTGATTTTCAAGACCATTCACGATTTCTGTAAAACGACTAAACATGTCAGTTATAGATTCTCCTGATTTCATTTTGAAGGCTTCATATTGACCGAGGAGAATGTTGATTCTGGTCTCTTTCACTCGATCAGTTCCTTCATAGGTGATATGTAATCTATCACAGACTTCTTTTGCTGTAACACACGAAGATATTTTGTTATATTCAATAGGTGACAAAGCACAATATAAAGAATAAATTGCTTTTGCATCAAGAGCTTGTCTTTTGATTATCTCTTCCTGAGTCATTTCACTTGACTCAACAGTTTCTTTTCCTCTCTCTGAGACAGATGCAGCTTTAGGAGTGATTCCTTTTTCTACAACGTCCCATTCCAGAGGATCCTTTGATCGTAGGAACGCTTTCATCTTGTTTTTCCAGATGTTATAATCCTTTCCATCAAAGTAAGGTGGTCTGGTATTGCTTTGCCCTTCCACCAGCCCTGGAGCTAGCATACTAGCCATGGATCTTTAACTCTGAAGTAAAACATTTCAAACAAAGTGAGTACACAAGCTCTGATACCAATTGATATAGCTAGTAATAGCACCTAGAGGGGGGTGAATAGGTGTTTAAATAATTTCTCGAGATATGAAAGCAATACTAGGCAAACAATAGAAAGGAAGCTCTTCTTTAGTTAACAAAACGAACTATGAATAAAGTAAAGCAGATAGTAGGGAAGAGAAAATTAAACACAAGGTTTATAGTGGTTCGGCTTATTTCAAGCCTACGTCCACTCTTCTGCACTGACAGCCCACTGGTTGGATTTCACTATGAACAAAAGAGATGTTACAGCACTGCTTTCCCTTGATTTCACAGTGTAGATATTCTATCACACTTCCTCAAGGTATCTCAAAGTATAGACTCTCTTTTGTGTACAAGATTTCGCTCAGCAATTGAATTGACTAAGAATCAAAGAGCTTCAGACTTTGGAATTCTTCTATCGTACACCACCTCGAACAGCTGGAACGTCTTCCTTTTATACTCCTTTGTGCCATCATACCCGTTGGCACTTACCAAAGGAATTCTTCCAATCCTCCCGTTGGACAGAATCAATTAGGAAGATTATTCGAGCTATTAAAGGAACATGTCGATAGCCCATCAATCCTGCTCGCCCATACAATCAGGATCTTGGTTTCCATAAGTAGAACCTTTCAAGAATACTTCGCCAATCATCGGATCTTTAATCATTCTTGATTTGAATAAAGAAATCCGTTATATCATTTCCAGCCAAGAGATCTTCTCCAGTCGATAAGGCCAAATTCTTAATGAAGTAGTTCTGGATAGCTGTGCTTCAACGGATTAGAAACTGTCAATGAGAATAGACTTTGAGTCTTGAGTCTGGTAGTCCGGAGGTCTTCAGACTTTAATAGGAGAGTCTACAAAACTTCAGACTAGACTGATAGAAATGTTTTGTCAACTTCAAAATATTCCAGAAGGATTTCTTCAACACATAGAAATCCCTAAATATGCCATGAGTCATGGATAGGCAATGGAAGTACCAATATTGTAAATTGTAGCCTTCTAATCCATGATTCGCGAATGAGATGTATGGCCAAATCTTTAATGGATGAATTTTGGAAAGGAAGTTTTATCTTTGGCCATATGTATGATAAATGGGAACTTATGGATTTATAATTTCAAGTATATAGTTATCTTAATTTGCAATTTAGTGCTTTAATTAAATAGAGATTTAATTAGTTTTAAAAAGGGGTTAAAATTTGATTTAATTAAACTTGGGTCTTAGGCCCAAGAGGGATGGGCCTAAGATGGGCCAAAAGGTCGGCCCGTGAAGCCCATGAAGGGCTGCCGTCGACCGCACAAGAGGGGAGGGGAAGAGGCCGGTTGCATGCCCTCCTCCACTTGTCCATTGAAGTGTGCCAAGTGCCCTTCATGCATGCCTAATCCTAGCTAATGATTGAGGGGAAGAAATTAGGGGATGATGGTTGGCCGGTTTTGCGAGAGAGAGAGAGAGAGAGAGAGAGAGAGAGAGAGAGAGAGAGAGAGAGAGAGAGAGAGAGAGAGCTGTCGAGAGAGTGAGAGAAACCGAGAGAGAGGAGGAGAAGGCCGTGCGAGGAAGAAGAAGCCGCTCGTCCGTCGCTCGTTGCCGCCATGTACCGCTGTTGTTGTGCTCGCCGTTGCTCGATTTAGAGGTAAGTTAGATCCTTTGATCTATTCTTGCATGTTGTGTCTAGAATGTGTCATTGAATGGTGATGAATTTCGGGTGTCTAGGGTGTGAAAAACCGAAGTTTTATGGGTGTTGTTTTGAAGCAGTAATCTGTTCTCGAGCAAACAGTCTGACCCAGAATGTTGTAGTGGATTGTATGCAATGTTTGAGTCGGATTTTGGTTTTGACTTCTTCACAAAAGTTGTAGATAACACATTAAAGTATATCTTACTAAAATTTGAGTCAAAATGGTTGAGTTTTGAGGGGTGAAACCCTCACTCTACGAAAATGTTAGATCTGAAGCTGTTTTGTTGACCTCTTGGTGATTTTGGGTGTTGCATGTAACTTTTTATTGCCAATTTCACTTCGACTCCTTCACAAAAGTTGTAGAGAACATCTTAAAGGCTAACATACTCAAATTTGAGATAAAATGAACAAGTTTAGCCTAGTGAAACGATTTTTATTTTGAAGACGTTAGATCTGGAAATGATGTACTGAGCTCCAGTGACTTTGTGGACTATAAAGTGACTTTCCTTTGAAAATATCACCTTTATCTCTTAAAGAAAGTTGTAAAGGACATCTGGAGGATTAACATATCAAAAATTCAGAGAAAACCAACAAGAATAGATAGGTGAATTCGTGGTTTTTCAGAGGGTGTTGATTCTGGAAATTTCGGTATTGAAAGAGAAGCTTCAACCGTCTATATTAAATCATCCAGAACGAATTTGACTTTGGTTTTTTCATGAAAAACCTACCTTAGGACCTTGATTGCAAATTTCATGAATTTTGAAGGTTATTAGGGTATTAAGTCGGAAATATTTCAAAAGCCCTGTAATCTGACGCGTTCGGACTTAATCAGTTTTAATGCATAGGTCATATCATTTTATATGAAGCTCTTTTGGCAAAGTGTTCTTCATGAAGTATTTTCCTTTATGTCTTCCCTGCAACATATTCAAATTTCATAATTTTTGAAGTTCATTTGCCTATGTAGCAAAAATTGTTTCGAAAACTGTGCAAGTTATGTGATTATGATAATGGTGCTGATATGAGGATCTTTTGGTGCAGCGTCCTTTATGAAATATCTGCCATTATGTA
Organism: Eucalyptus rudis; assembly: GCA_019915205.1. NCBI lineage: Eukaryota > Viridiplantae > Streptophyta > Magnoliopsida > Myrtales > Myrtaceae > Eucalyptus > Eucalyptus rudis. Next base: position 11,933,629 of record JAHMTN010000007.1, on the reverse strand, counting down.
TTGAATATTACATGTTTGAATTTCATAATTTTTAAAGACCATTTGGGTATTTAATGGAAATATTTTCTAAAACTGTGCAAGCTAGATTGTGCGAATTTCAAATGCTGAAGTTTATGATTATTCTGTTTTGGATGAGCCCTATTAACTATATTGATTGAGGTGATTGAATCTTACTGAGCATGTGATGATATTTGGCATTGCATATAGAATCAAATGCTGAATTTGACTTTGTTGCCATTACATCATGTGCCATGTTGATTGTGAGACATAAATTGGCGAATATGAATTGTGATGAATGAGGAAACTGTTGGAGGTGGGCCGATAATGCCCTGGGAGTGTCAGGATGCCCGGGATGGGGGGTGCCGGATGCCCGGTTGTATTGAGATACATGCCCGGATGTCCTCGGGAGTTTCGAGATGCCTGGAATGGTTGGGTGTCGGAAGTCTCAGAGGTTTGTGCCAGGGGAATGCCTCGTGATGCCAGTTGGGATGCGAGATGCCCGGAATGTGGGGGTGCCAGATGCCCGGTGGTGAGTGCCGGAGGTTTTCTCACGATGCCTGGATTGGGGTGTGAGTGATAAAATGTGGGATGAAATTACTGATCCCGAGAAAGAAAGACATGGTGATCCAATCGAAAGATAAAAAGTGGAAATTGAATTATGCACATATGGTATGATTGCATATGCATGGCTATGATATGATGATGATGAGTGCATGGTTGTGTTTGCACCTATGGCATGATGGTACATGTATGATATGATGATGATGAGTGCATGGTTGTGTGTGCACCTATGACATGATGGTACATGGCTATGATATGATGATGATGAGTGCATGGTTGTGTGTGCACTTATGGCATGATGGTACATGTATGATATGATGGTGATAAGTACATGAGGATGTATGTACATATGGTATGATGACATATGCATGGCTTCAAGGTAAGTTATGCTTGGATGCATGAATGACATGTACTATGTTATGATGTGGTGATTGTATTGTGTGATGCATTGAGTAGTTTATTAGATCTTTTACCTGCTGAGTAGTTGTACTCACCCCTTCGGGTAGGGGTGAGCGGTTCCAGGTTCCGGTTCGGTTCCGTCTGGAACCTGGAACCTACCCTCGGGTACAGGTTCCTCAAAATGAGGAACCTGGAACCTACCCGTGGGAACCGAGAACCTGGAACCCACCCTGTCACTGGTTCCAGGGTCGGTTCTAGGTTCCAATAGGTTCCTTTTTTTTGTTTTTTTGTTTTTTTTTTCAGATTTGAACTATAACATATGCACACGTTACCCAAAAAAAATATAACGTACGCGCACGTTACCAAAAAACCTATAACGTACGCGCACGTTACCAAAAAAACTATAACGTACACGCACGTTACCAAAAAAAAAAACTATAACATATGCGCACGTTACCAAAAAAAATATAACGTATGTGCACGTTACCAAAAAAAAACTATAACGTGCACGCACGTTACCAAAAAAACTATAACATATGCGCACGTTACCAAAAAAAATATAACGTATGTGCACGTTACCAAAAAAAAACTATAACGTGCACGCACGTTACCAAAAAAAATATAACATATGTGCACGTTACCAAAAAAAATCTATAACGTGCACGCACGTTACCAAAAAAAAATAACGTATGCGCACGTTACAAAAAAAAACTATAATGTACGCGTATACTACACGGTAACTTCCCATTGACATGTTATCTTGATACATTAACTTCGCACTGCACAACAATAATAGAATATAATTAGAAATTTCAAAACAAATAGCAAACTAGAAAGTAGAAATAAAACACCACTAGAACAAGAATGTCTAGAGGTACAAGTTTTGAAAACAATTTCGATTAAACCCTTAAATGAACTCAGAAAATTCTGAAATTTGCACACGTTGTATTTAAGACCTAGAGGTACAAGTTTCATGAAGAAATCGTAGTCCAATTCGTTCTGGATTAAAAGATAAAATCGATTTACTTTTCCTATTCTCTACTTGCACAGTTTTTGAAACATTTTTGGTTAAATAGGCAAATGAACTACAAAAATTACGAAATTTAAATATGTTGTAGAAAAGACATGAAGAGAGATATTTCATGCAGAACACATTTCCAAAAGAATCTCATACAAAATGATATAGTCCACGCATTGCAACTTACAAGATCCGAACACATCAGATTGCACAGTTTTAGAAACATTTCCGATTAAATACCCAACTGACCTTCAAAAATTATGAAATTCGACTATGTGATAGCCAAGACCATAACGTAGATACTTCATGAAAACATCGAAGTCAAATTCGTCTTAGATAATTAAATATGGACGGTTAAAATCCCTGTTTGTAGTACCGTAATTCCAGATCTAACCATCTCCAAAGGACCACGATTTCACCTACCTATTCTTGTTTGTTTTCTCTAAATTTTTGATATTTTGTACCTCAGGATGTCCTTTACAACTTTTGTTAAGAAACCGAAGTGAAATTTCGACAAAAAGGTTGCCTTACAGTCCATGCATTCATCAAGGGTTGGTCCCAAAATCTCCAGATCCAGTATTTCCAAAGAATAATGATTTCACCCACTTATACTTGTTTTTTTTGTCCTAAATTTGAGTATGTTATACTCCAAGAAGTCCTTTACAACTTTCATTTAGAGGCCGAAGCCAAACTTCAACTAGAACATCACATACAAGTCACTAGAACATCCAAGGTCAAGCTTTTTCTGCCCTAAGTAACCAGTTTGGGTTCCGGGACCGGTTCGGGTTCCGGTTCCGGTTCCGCTTGGAACCGGTTCCGGTTCCCAGAAAAAAGGAACTGGAACCGGAACCGGTCCCCCTTGGAACCGGGAACCGAACCGGACCCTCCTCCGGTTCGGTTCCGGTTCCTGGGTAACCCGGGAACCGCGCTCAGCCCTACCTTCGGGGATCAATATTTCAGATTAGAACGATGCCGCTTCCTACTGTCACGCGGGGTACCTTATATGGCCTCCCATCTGACGTGGAGGTAGAGTGTTCGGAGGTAGATTGCATTACCATCCCTAGTCTGACGTTTGTGCGAGTTCGCGTGCTGGTCATGTACGATGTGGGCCTGGCTGAGGGCCCGGTCATTCAGGAGTTTTTGTCGGTACACGTCCGCCGAGATGGTGTGATTCGGGGAATGTTGCCGCCACCACCGCCCAACGCGCCAGGATGGGTGTGATGGCTGCGTGAGGAGTAGAGAGCTGACGTTTTTTGAGAGTAGCCGACACTTGTAGATGGGGGATGAAACATGTTCGATATAGGGGTCGAGATACCTTTTGGGTTATGGCCAAGCGTAGTTAAGAATCTTGGCTTTTCTTTTTGGATGTACCGACCCGAGAAACCCATCATGAAAATATGTAAATAAAAAGTGATTCGGCCTTATCTTTTCATATGATGTGTAGTGGTGTGTGCATTGCATTATGGTTATTGGAGGGAGAGAGGGTGAGACTCAATGATGCTTCCACTAATAAGTCGCGCTGGGACCGTTTTAAAAATTAAATAAATAAATAAATAAATAAGATGCCTATGAACTGCGATGCTTCTTTTAAAAGATGTAACTAGTGGAGCGATAGGTACCTGTGGCGACCTAAGGTGTTTCGGGGTGCCACAACACCCCTTTTTGGTATCGGAGCGATGGTTATAGGTTGTAGTGATAAGGAGCCTCATTTGGAAATTGAGAAACATGATGACAATGCACACCATAAGATATTGACTAGAATAGTTGGGTAACTCTGAATAACGGGTGATGACTAATCACTCGTAGATCCCTAGTAGTTATTATGAATTGCTTTTAGGTACCAGTAACATGTTTATGTTACCTATGTAGTAGTAGTTGTTTTGAATAGAGACATTGAGTCATAGATATTTCCTGAGGGAAATGCTTGGAAAATTGCAGGGAAATCATGGTACGAGCTGGAAGTGCTCATCCATCGAGGGCTGAAGCCACTGCTGCAAGGGCTGAACCCCGGATGGAAGATATCCTGTAGGCATTGGCCAATATAGGAAATTTGATGGAAAGACAAGCGTAGCAACAGCTCGGAGCAGAACGCCGTACTCAAGGACTGGTGGAGCAATTTCTGAAGCTGAAACCACCTAAGTTCAATGGAATGGGAAGTCCTGAGGAGGTGGAGCATTGGATTGATGGGATGGAACGAATTTTCCAGCTGTTGGACTACAATGAAGTTGAGGAAATAACTTTGGCAGAGTACCAGCTGGAGGGAAATGCAAAGTTTTTGTGGAGAGCTTCAAAGGACATAATCTTTCCACTAGGTACTGATGTTAACTGGGAGGAGTTTGTGAGAGCTTCCAATAGAAAGCATTTTTTTGATTGTGCTAAGGATAGGAAAATTTCAGAATTTGTTCAGTTAGAACAAAAGGAGCTGACAGTGGACCAACATAAGGCTAGATTTTCTGAACTATCTAGATATGCTCCTAAACTAATTGAGGATCAGGAGGAAAAGGTTAAGAGGTTTCTAAAAGGGTTGAGAAATGATATCAGGAAACAACTAGTGCCTTTGAACATAAGGGATTATCATGAGATTTATGAAAGGGCACAGTTAGTGGAGCAGGAGTTGATGAGAGAGTGATCAGAGTTTAAGAAACAGCTGAACTTTAATGATGTGAGAAGGGGTAAGAGACCCTATACTGGTCAAGGTCAGACTTGGAATGCGAAGAAGAACAGCAATTTTGGAAATTTTGGGAGAGCAAGAAATGGCTTGAATATAGGGAAAACACCCTATCAGCCTGATGTTTGTCAAAGGTGTAATGGGCGACATAGCCCAGGACCTTGCAATGGACGACTGAAATGTTTTGGTTGTGGACAAGTGGGCCACCTTAGGAGAAGTTGTCCACAAGACAGGTCGCAAATGAGTGTTGGCTCGGTGTGACAGGGATATCAGAGTGCTATTAGATCAAACTTATCAAGGAATCCTTAGAGGCCGCCAGTACAAGGAAGGGTGTATGCGGTCACCCAAGAGGAAGCGGAAGCTTCCAAAAATGTTATCTCAGGTACGATCCTTATCAATGGTAAAAAGGCATATGCATTGTTTGATACGGGTGCAACACATTCATTTGTGTTTGAAAGATATAGGCATTTGAGTAAAATAGAAGTTACGCCTCTTGAGATGCCTCTTTGTATTTCTACGCCTTTAAAGAATATGGTATTGTCTACGCTGGTATGTGGAAATTGTAAGATATCAATGGGAGGAAAGGATATGGAAATAGACTTGGTCGTGATGGCTATGTATGATTTTGATGTTATCATAGGAATGGATTGGCTTCGTAAGTATCGGGCCAAAATGGATTGTTATAGAAAAGTGATCCAATTTGTCTTACCTGATCAGTCTAGTTGTGAATTTTTAGGAGGTCAGACCCACCTACCTATAGCACTTATTTCTACAATAGAAGCTCGTGCATTACTTGACAAAGGATGTCAAGTATACCTGGCCATGGTTAAAGATTATACTAAGGAAGAGCCTAAGCTTGATGAAGTTCGAGTGGTTAATGAATTTCAAGATGTATTTCCTGAGGAATTGCCTGGATTGCCACTAGATCGAGAAGTTGAGTTTGAAATTGAATTAATGCCTGGATCAGGACCAATATCGAAAGCCCCGTATAGGATGGCCTTAGTCGAGTTAAAGGAATTAAAAGCGCAATTACAAGAGTTGCTTGACAAAGGATTCATTAGGCCAAGTGCTTCACCTTGGGGTGCACCAGTCTTATTTGTGAAAAAGAAAGATGGGTCGATGCGCTTGTGCATTGACTATAGGCAACTGAATCAAGTGACCATTAAAAATAAATATCATTTGCCTAGAATTGATGACCTATTTGATCAACTCCAAGGAAGTTCGGTTTTCTCTAAGATTGACTTAAGGTCGGGATACCATCAGTTAAGGATTAAGAAAGAGGATATTCCTAAGATTGCGTTTAGGACTTGTTATGAACATTATGAGTTCCTGGTTATGCCATTTGGATTGACAAATGCACCGGCTGCATTTATGGATCTAATGAATAAGGTATTTAAGCCTTACTTAGACCAGTTTGTAATTGTTTTTATCGATGATATCTTAATATATTCGAAAGGGCCTAAAGAGCATGAACAACACTTGAGGATAGTTTTGCAAACTCTCAGAGACCATAAGCTGTATGCCAAATTTAGCAAGTGTGAATTTTGGTTGGACCAGATAATATTTTTGGGGCACGTAGTATCAGGAGGAGGAATTGCAGTAGACCCGGCAAAAGTTGAGATGGTAATAAATTGGCCGAGACTGACAACACCTACTGAAATACGGAGTTTCTTAGGATTGGCTGGTTATTATAGAAGGCTTATTGAAGGATTCTCATGATTGGCGGGTCCTTTAACAAAATTGACTCGAAAGAACATGAAGTTTGAATGGAATGGGGAATGTGAAAGGAGTTTCTAGGAGCTTAAAAGAAAATTGACTTCGGCTCCAATCTTGACTATATCGACAGGATCGGATGGTTTTACAGTGTATAGTGATGCATCTCACAGAGGACTGGGATGTGTTTTGATGCAGCATGTCGAGATCATAGCCTATGCGTCTAGACAATTGAAACCCCATGAACTAAACTACCCCACGCATAATTTGGAATTAGCAGCTACAGTGTTCGCTTTGAAGATATGGAGACACTATTTATATGGGGAAAAGTTTGAGATTTATATTGGTCATAAGAGCTTGAAGTATCTGTTCTCAGAAAAGGAATTGAACATGAGACAAAGGAGGTGGATGGAGTTATTAAAGGATTATGATTGTGAGATACGATACCATCCAGGGAAAGCAAATAAAGTAGCAGATGCTCTTAGTCGTAAGTCGGCTATGGAGATGGCTAGTTTAAGAATGGCGGAATGGAGTTTGTTAAAGTCCGTAGCGGACTCAGAGTTTAAATTGAAAATGGATTGTCTTACAAATATGCTTAGTGCATTAAGAATTGAACCTGAAATTATTCAGAAAGTTAAGATCTTACAAGAATCTGACTCGGAAATTTTGAAAGTAAAAGATGTAGTGTCTTCAGGAAAAAGACCGGAATTTCAAGTCTCTGAAGATGGAGTGGTAAGATGCCAAGGATGACTTTGTGTTCCCGACAATGAAGAAGTAAAGAAGGAAATTTTGTCGGAGGCACATAGGAGTAACTACAGTGTTCATCCAGGTAGTACAAAGATGTACAGAAATTTGCATTAGCAATTTTGATGGAATGGTATGAAAACAGATACGGTTAAGCACGTTTCTCAATGTCTGATGTGCTAGCAAGTAAAAGCGGAACATTGCAAACCCACAGGACTCTTGAAACCGTTAGACATACCAGAATGAAAATGGGAACATATAACCATGGACTTTGTGCAAGGATTGCCAAGGACATCAAGTGGCCATGACTCTATCTGGGTAATAGTGGACCATCTAACTAAGTCTGCTCATTTCTAGCAGTTCGTATAGATTATTCAATGGACAAATATGCGGATATATATATATGTAAGTCAAATAGTACGTTTACATGGTGTTCTAGTAACTATTACCTCATATTGGGATTCAAGATTTACTTCGAACTTTTGGCGAAGTCTTCAAATTGCCTTAGGAACTAAACTCCAATTTAGTACTGCTTTTCACCCTCAGACAGATGGACAAACAGAAAGAGTGATCCAGACATTAGAGGACATGTTGAGGGCTTGTGTGATTGACTTTAAGGGAAATTGGGATGAAAGATTGCATTTGGTGGAGTTTGCTTATAATAACAGTTTTCAGAAAAGTATAGACATGGCTCCCTATGAAGCATTATATGGAAGGAGATGTAGGACTCCTATCTATTGGAATGAAGTAGGTGAAAGGAAATTAACAGGACCTGAACTGGTACAAGTTACCACTGAAGCTGTTGAGATTATCAGAAAAATACTTAAAACAGCTCAGAGTAGACAGAAAGACTACGCAGATAGGCGTAGAAGGCCTTTGGAATTTAATGTGGGAGATCATGTATTCCTTAAAGTATCTCCAATGAAAGGAATATCTCAATTTGGAATTAAGGGTAAGTTAAGCCATAGATTTGTCGGACCTTTTGAGATACTTGAAAGAATAAGAGATGTAGCCTATTGTTTGGCGCTGCCTCCTAAATTGGGTAATTTACATGATGTGTTTCATGTGTCGATGCTGAGAAAGTATCAGCCGGATCCTAGTCACATACTCGATCATGAAGCCATCAAAGTGGATGAGAAAGTGAGGAACATCGAAGAATCTGTGCAAGTACTGGATCGAAAAGAACAAATTCTTTGGACTAAGAAGATTCATCTGGTTAAGGTATTATGGCGACATTATGATATGGAAGAAGCCACATGGAAGAGTGAATATCAGATGAAGGAAAAGTACCCCTACTTGTTTCAAAAGGCATGAGTAATTGTCTAATCATATCATTTTATATGAAGCTCTTTTGGCAAAGTTTTCTTCATGAAGTATTTTCCTTTATGTCTTCCCTGAAACATATTTAGATTTCATAATTTTTGAAGTTCATTTGCTTATTTAACAAAAATTGTTTCGAAAACTGTGCAAGTTATGTGATTATGATAATGGTGCTGATATGAGGATCTTTTGGTGCAGCGTCCTTTATGAAATATCTTCTATTATGTCTTGACTATTACATGTTCAAATTTCATAATTTTTAAAGACCATTTGGGTATTTAATGGAAATATTTTCTAAAACTGTGCAAGCTGGATTGTGCGAATTTCAAGTGCTGAAGTTTATGATTATTCTGTTTTGGATGAGCCCTACTAACTATATTGATTGAGGTGATTGAATCTTACTAAGCATGTGATGATATTTGGCATTGCATATAGAATCAAATGCTGAATTTGACTTTGTTGCCATTACATCATGTGCCATGTTGATTGTGAGACATAAATTGGCGAATATGAATTGTGATGAATGAGGAAACTGTTGGAGGTGGGCCGATAATGCCCTGGGAGTGTCAGGATGCTCGGGATGTGGGGTGCTGGATGCTCGGTTGTATTGAGATACATGCCCGGATGTCCTCGGGAGTTTCGCGATGCCTGGAATGGTTGGGTGCTGGAAGTCTCGGAGGTTTGTGCTCGGGGAATGCCTCGTGATGTCAGTTGGGATGCGAGATGCCCGGAATGTGGGGGTGCCGGATGCCTGGTGGTGAGTGCCAGAGGTTTTCTCCCGATGCCTGGATTGGGGTGCGAGTGATAAAATGTGGGATGAAATTACTGATCCCGAGAAAGAAAGACGTGGTGATCCAATCGAAAGATAAAAGGTGGAAATTGAATTATGCACATATGGTATGATTGCATATGCATGGCTATGATATGATGATGATGAGTGCATGGTTGTGTGTGCACCTATGGCATGATGGTACATGTATGATATGATGATGATGAGTGCATGGTTGTGTGTGCACCTATGACATGATGGTACATGGCTGTGATATGATGATGATGAGTGCATGGTTGTGTGGGCACCTATGGCATGATGGTACATGTATGATATGATGATGATGAGTGCATGGTTGTGTGTGCACCTATGACATGATGGTACATGTATGATATGATGGTGATAAGTACATGAGGATGTATGTACATATGGTATGATGACATATGTATGGCTTCAAGGTAAGTTATGCTTGGATGCATGAATGACATGTACTATGCTATGATGTGGTGATTGTATTGTGTGATGCATTGAGTAGTTTATTGGATCTTTTACCTGCTGAGTGGCTGTACTCACCCTTTCGGGGACCAATATTTCAGATTAGAACGATGCCACTCTCTACTGTCACTCAGGATACCTTCTATGGCCTCCCATCTGACGTGGAGGTAGAGTGTTCGGAGGTAGATTGCATTACCATCCTTGGTCTGACGTTTGTGCGAGTTCGTGTGCTGGTAATGTACGATGTGGGCCTGGCTGGGGGACCAGTCATTCAGGAGTTTTTGTTGGTACACGTCCGCCGAGATGGTGTGATTCGGGGGATGTTGCCGCCACCACCGCCCGACGCGCCGGGATGAGTGTGATGGGGGATGACACACGTTCGATATAGGGGTCGAGATACCTTTTGGGTTATGGCCAAGCGTAGTTAAGAGTCTTGGCTTTTCTTTTTGGATGTACCGACCCGAGAAACCCATCATGAAAATATGTAAATAAAAAGTGGTTCGGCCTTATCTTTTCATATGATGTGTAGTGGTGTGCATTGCATTATGGTTATTGGAGGGAGAGAGGGTGAGACTCAATGATGCTTCCACTAATAAGTCGCGTTGGGAGCATTTTCAAAAAAAAAAAAAAAAGATGCCTATGAACTGCGATGCTTCTTTTAAAAAATGTAACTAGTGGAGCGATAGGTACCTGTGGTGACCTAAGGTGTTTCGGGGTGCCACACAACGACCTCGTCGGAGCCTCGCCTGGCCAAGCCGAGTCTTGGCCTCACTAGATTCGAACGAGGCCAAGCCTCAGCAAGCCACTGACGAGACTTGACCTCGCTCAGGCGGCGCAAGGTCGGTGTCGCCCTGGCTTGGCAAGGCCGAGCCTCGCCGTAGCTATTCAAGGCTCGACCTCCCCTTGTTTGGGCGAGGTTAAGCTTGCCCGGCCACTAGTGAGGCTCGGTCTTGCTGTGGCTCGGTGTCATCGGGGGCCGATGACACTTCGGCGAGATCACCGGCCATAGCCAAGGCCGGTGACTGACCAAAAGGAAGAAGAAGAAAAGAGAATAGGAAAAAAAAATTAGAATTGATTCTGGGAATTATTCCCAAGAATAAAAAATATTTTTTTTTCTATTTATTGATTTTGTTCTAAATTTATTTCCGAGAACAAAGAAATAAATTTCTTTCTCGGAAGTAAAAATTTTACTATACGAATTTGTATTCTTTTTTTCACTCTGGAAAACAAAAGAATAAAAATAATTATTTCGGAGATAATTACGAAATGAGGTCTTTATTGCCTCTTCTCTAAAGTTTGTATGACGTCATTTGCTTACATCCTGAAGAGAAAATCCTGACATACATGGATTATGACACTAGATAGAGTGTCAACACGAAAAAAACAGGGAAGAAATAGAGGGAGGGCATTAATATCTGAGCTTTGCCCATTGGTTCGATAAATAGAGCCTGAAAGCATTTCCACTCCCTCACTATGGCACCCTTGTTATTTCGGTTTTTGCTGACTGGACGATTTGCAAAAAATGAGTAATATTAATTGCTAACGTCATTTATAAAAATAAATTGAATGGAATTTTTTTTTGTCATCCACAATAATAATTAAACATAAATTATTATTGATGATGAAAATATTCTCCGTCAAGGTGAGGGGTTCAAATTCCCATCTTCTCAGGGGGAGATGGGGTAGGGACGCGTAAGTTTCAGGAGTGGGTTTCGACTCCCACGCCCTGCAAGAGGCAGGGCAAAAGTCTGAGAGTGAGTGTAGAGTAGAAATAGAGTAGGACTGACAAAAAAAAAATTAATTTTTCTAAAAAACATAAATAATCATTTTTTTAAAAATGTTTTCTAAATAACTCATTTTATGCAAAATGAACGCACCCAAAGAGTTGCATCATTTTCAATCCGTCTAATTCGGGTGAGGTAGTTTTTTCCTTCTATGTTTGATGTTTTATGATTAATAGTTTTATGTCAACGTGAGCCTTTCAAATTTGAGATAATGCCTATGTGGCATTGGGCATCATCTCAAGAAGATGATATTGGATAATTACTGAAAATTTGGGTTTCCACCTTAAATTAAGACAACCCTTCCCCTCGACAAAATAAGGTCCGAGTTCTGAGTACCCGGTTTTATGGCATCTTTTCAAAAATGATGCTTCAGAGCAAGTTAAAAAATCATTATCAACAAGATAAGTATTAAAATCATTCTTAAAAAAAGTTTCTTTCCTTGGTCTTTTACTTCTTCTCAATTAGTCATTCGATTTTTCAAAATATCATTTGTATGAAGGGGTGCATGAGAAATAATATCAGTTCTTAACAGAAAAATATACTAAAAATTTATGTATTCTTTGTCTAGACATTGTATTGTTATCAAGCACATCAAGTAGGGAAAAACGCACTATCATGTTCAACATAACCAACAAACATGCAATCAGATGTCTTAAAGCCTATTTTCCTTTTTTTTAGTACCAAGAAGCATAATCTTAGCAAGGCACCCCCCCACTTTCAAATATTTTAATAGGAAAAGTATACTTGAAGTCTTAAAACTCGTCACAAAAGTGCAATTAAATTTTAAATCTATCAATAAGTACAATTAAGTCATAAAACTTATCAAATTAGTACAATCAAGTATTTCCATTAACTCCATCCAACTTGGCTAATAGAAAATACTGATGTAACTAAGAAAGGAAGGATAAGGCTAAAATGATGTTGTTTCGGTTCAAATCTAATTTTTCAATCTTAATATTATTTAAATTAAATTTAAAAATAAATTAAATTTATATAAAAAGAGGGGAAGGACAGCAAAATCAATCAAGGACCTACTTGTTGTCGATGCCCCACCATCGCTGGAATGGACTAGCAATGGTGGGGCAAGAGTTGGCTGTGGTCGTCGACTCGTCTTGCTCTAGCCAGTGGCTAGCAACCCTAGCTATCGACCACTTCTGATGCATTTCATTCAATTGAGTTAAATCAGCATATATCTTTCCTTTGTTTTCAAAACCTTTTGAAATGTGGGGGATCGTTGGATATTTCAATAGTTTTGCAATATTTAAAGCCATTATTTTGTAATAGCTTTAATATAAGTTATGACCACCATCAATTTGTCACAATTTTGGCCGCCATCAATTTGTGAGGGATTTGTAATAGGACAAGTATAGTAAGAGTGCCATAACTTCCATACAACACTCACTTGAGTGCCATAACTTCTTTTTGTTTTTTTGTTCATTTAAGTACTACAAATTAAAAATTAATTGCTTAAGTGTCATCGACAATTTGCCTCATTGGAAAAAACCGCCATTGGCCTCGCCCAAATTTGACAAAGGCCTTCACGCCCTTGCCCACGGCCAACGAGGTTGCCATGGTCTTGGGCGAGGCTATCATGGCCTCACCGACTGCAAGAGAGGCGGCCTTGTCACAAAGGTCCTTGCCTACGTCTATCGATGACCTCGCCTAAGTTCTTCATGGCTTTGGTGGACAAGGGCAAGGACTTTGCGGTAGGCGCACATAAAAAAAGAAAAAAAGGAAAATAAAAATGAAAACTAAAAAAATTCAAAATTAAAATATGTATTTTAAATTAATAACAATCCATGCCAGATGTGGCACTTAAATAATTGATTTGATTTTGATGTGGCACTAAGCAAAAATAAAAAATTATGACATTCAAGTGAGTGTTGTACGAAAGTTATAACACTACCACTACACTTGTCCCAATTTGTAATAGTTTTCAATTTAACGCAAGAATTGATGATGGAAAAATGGCTTTCTCTTTCATTTATTGTTGCTCCAAACATAGTTTAAAAAATACATACAAAAGCAAGAACATCTTTCCTCCTCCTTATTTTTCATTTCTTTGTTGGGTTTAACATACAAATTTGTTGTTTGAGCCCAAGAGGATAGTCACTAAATGCGGTTGAACCAAATTTTATATTGCGAGATGCAGAATTATTCTAAAGGAGGATACTTCCACAGCGCAAACAGTATATCTTATTTTCATATTCTTCAACTATTTTTTTACAACAATAATAACTTATCAACACTACTAAGAATTTACTAACTTCCAAATAAATTGCTGCATTATCAAATCTTCTGAATTTTTTTTTTGCAAGTATCGTAAGTAGATAATCATCACTATAGTAAATATGTCAACATTTTAGTAATCTATTAATTTATCTATTTCTTTGAAGTGCTATTGTCACATCACTACAAGCTTTAGAATGTTTTTCTCACTTCGAATGGACCAACAAATTTATAATTAGTATGACCATGAGTCATGTGAGCCTTTCTTTGATACCAGGTAAAAATTGAAGCAGGGTATAAACAAAGGAAAGGGCATAAAATAATTTTTTTTCAATACATATCCAATTTAATTTTTGACAAAGCAAAAAATCTTCTTGAGATAATGCCGAGGCCACATACACAATAATGTACGAATACGGTGGACCGAAAATGAACCAACTCTCTCTCACCGAGAAACAACCCTCGAATTTCATAAACAGTACAGGGGTGCCATTATTGGGCTAGCGGAAAGGTTTTCGATCACTCTCTTATTTCTCACGTGCAGATGCCTTGTCTCTATCCCTTCGATCTTTTCATGCTGAGACCACCTAGCAATTTAAGTCGTCCAATGTTGGGTCAAAAAGGTGTTGTCCAAGAGATGTCCTTTGCCACCCTTCCAATATGAAAGGGGGAGGTGGGGGGTTCGAATCCCCACCTTTTTCTCGGGGGGTTGGGATGGGACGATATAGTTTCAGGTGTGGGTTTCGACTCCCACGCCCTGTAATAAGGCATGGTAAAAGTCTGAGAGTGATAGTTAGAATATGAATAGAGTATGATCGACAAGAAAAAAAAAAAAAGAGACGTCCTTTGCGTCACATGTACACATAGGAAGAAATGGTACTCACTAATTTCATATATAATTGCACTTTTATAGACATGTCCCTATACCACACGATGCATGTGAAAAACGTTCCATCTTTTCTATTTTTAATTATGAGCTAATTTCATTAATTAAATTTTTTTCTAAATTTGTATCCTCCCCATTTTCCTTTTTTTTTTTCAAAGATAACATACATTCCATACTCGGGAGTTATTTTTTCTTAGAAAAAATAACTGATATTAAGCTTTTGAGAATACCCACGTCAAGCTAAATGTGTATAAAAATGTTTATTGATTGAACATCACGATGTTATAATTTTATGAGGTAAAATTAGAGATGTCAATGTATCTTTTTTAACGAGAAGGGAATACATTTTGAATTGGGGATGAGAAGGAAAGAAAAAAGAGGAGAAGAGAAAAATTGTCCCATATTGCTTAGAAAGTACGGACCTAACGACAGCGAATAAAAATATTACAGATACATTGACATCATAAAAGTTTTATTATACAAATAATCTCTTAATGTAAATATAAACCTATTTATAACATAAAGTTACATGCAAAAAATAAAATTTGATTGTGTATCATTATCTAAAATTTGTTTGTGCAAATAAAAGCACTTTGAAGAGGATATATAATAAGGAAAATTCTAAATAAGGGCATGAAGTGCATTCATTTTTTCAAATACAATTCTAAAGTGGCCACATCAATCTCAAAGGACTTGAAGTGATTCTATCTGTTTCAAATAAGGGCCTAACTTCATCGGCTCACTGGCCAGCAAAAAATTCTGACCGACTAGAGGTATTTTCGTCAAAACATAATTTAAATTTATATCAAATTAGAATTTTTTCCCAATAATTAAAAAAACTTAAACTAAAAAAAAAAAAAACAGAGGCGGGAGGGAGCCCTCCCTCCCATCTCTGTTCTTTTTATTTTTTTTAAGAAAAAAAAGTTTGTTTTTTATGGAAAAAACAAAAAAAAAAAGACAAAAATTTAAAAGACAAAATTGCTCTTATCAAATAGTAAGTTGAAGATCCTTATTTGAAATAAAGTTTACTTCAAATCCTTATTTGGGAAAATGAATATACTTCAAACTCTTATTTGAGAAAATAAGGGCACTTCATGCGCTTATTTGGAGTTCTCCCTATATAATAGATACAAGGTCATTGTAAGTCTTTTTTACACAAATAATCTTAGGATCAAAACATAACCTGTTTATGAAATATATATCTACATGCTAGAAGTAGAAATTGAACACGTGTGATTCTATAAAAGCAGCTTATGTAAAGAAACTGTGACAATGTTAGTGCGCTGATTAAAAATCTTATTGACATATGTTGTTTGGAAAGAAGGGGATGGTGGAAGAAAAATTGAAGCAGGGGATAAAAGGAAGGGCAATGCTGTGATTTTGGCACTTTTGAGTGGCCAATTCCACAAGTTTTCCACCAACAGGAGTGATCCTGAAGCTTGGACAGCACGCGATAATCGAACAGCTGATACTAAACCACTTGAATCGAACGGCTGAGGAGAAACATGACAAAGTGGTCAAGCGCAAAAGCCCGTGATTGCAGAAATGGCCGTCGCTCCACTTTTTTCTTGGCTTCCAAACAATTATCTCATCAACGAATCATCATCGAGCATAAAATTTCGGACGTGGAAAACTGAATATTAGAAAATGTAAATATATCTATTTTATAAGTCATGTGTTATAATTGTGTGCAGGTTACAAAATCTATTCTCTCGCTCACAATTTAAAGAAAACTTTTGTAAGTTAGAAAGAGAAATGACCGATTATATATATATCTTCATCAATTAAGATGGGCTCTCAAGACTATATATATGTCATTTCCATATATCTTTATTCGTTAATGGCCACAAGAGAGGTGGCCTCACCGCAAAGGCCCTCACCTGTAGCTATCAATGGCCTCACCTAGGGTCTTCACGGCCTCGCTGACCAAGGGTGAGGCCTTTGTAGTCGATGCACAAAAAATGTAAAGAAAAAAAGGAAAATAAAAATATAAACTAAAAAATTCAAAAATTCAGAAAAAATCAATTTTTTTTTCAAAAATGTAAAAAAAATCATATAAGACGATTTGCCGGAAGTTGCACTCAAATAATTAATTTTACTCCGATGTAGTACTTACGTAAACAAAAAAAAGTTATAACATTTAAGTGATCCTTATATAAAAGTTATGACACTCCTGCTGCACTTGTCCTGATTTGTAGCATTTGTCAATTTAATGCAAGAATTGATGAAAGAAAAATGGCTTTCTCTTTCATTTATTGTTACTCCAAACATAATTCAAAAAACACATACAAAAGCAAGAACATCTTTACTCTTCTTCTTATTTTTCATTTCTTTGTTGGGTTTAACATACAAATTTGTTGTTCATGTTGCCTCTATTATTCAATGTAGAGTAAAGAGCCATGTTTGTTCTATCCCGAGACGATAGTTGTTAGAGTTGGTTGTACTGAGTTTTACACTCTGAGATGCAAAGTTATCTTGACGGACAATGCTTCCACATCTCAAACAGTATATCTCATTTTATATTCTTCAGCTCTTTTTTTTTTTTTTACAACAATAATAACTTACCAACACTATTAAGAATTCACTAACTTCCAAATAAGTTGTTGGATTATCAAATCTTTAGAAATATTTTACAAGCATCGTAAGTAGATAATCATCACTGTAGTATATATGTCAACATTTTAGTAATCTATTAATTTATCAACTTCTTTGAAATGTTATCCTCATGTCACCGCAAGCTTTAGAATGTTCGGTGATAGTAGCATTCCTACTTCGAATGGACCAAAAAAATCATCATTAACATAAGTTTTTTTTTCAGATATTCAAGCATGATTTCTAAAATTTCTCCTTATTCGAAACTATCAACACCTCGCTCTTTTGGCAGTGCACTATCTCCACATCATAAAGTAATGCAATACCATTCTCAACTGCGGCCCAATATTTCGAAAAATATCCATAACTGAAAATTAGTGAACAATAACCATGTAATTAAACAGTGGTCAAAATTGTTATCTACAAAGATCCACAAATTTATGATTTTACAAAAATCTCTACCATAGATTTATATATTTTGCTTTTCCAACCTATGATAATTTAAATTAATTTCTTTGCTAAGCTCTGTCAGTCTTCTTCTTCCTTCGTTAATATATTCCTTTGTCCTACTTTTGCACCTTTTCTTTGTCACCGTTAACCACAGAACACCTTCTTCTTCTTTTTTCGGCTTTTGCTGGCTGGCAACCACAAATCACGTCAGACATGAAAGGAAAAGGACTACATGGTCCGAATTCGTTGGACCGAAAATGATACGACTCTTTCTCACCAAAAAAACCACCCTCGAAGTTCATAAGTTTTACCGGAGTGCCATTGTTAGGGAGTAGACATGTTTTCACTGTATTGTTGGTCCATGCAGCAAAGCTCAAAGGTGAACAACACCCCCCCTCCTCCCTCCTCTCTCTCTCTCTCTCTCTCTCTCATCTCTTCCATACCGATGCGTTGCCTCTTATCTAAAACCTGTTTGTCGGAACAAAAGTTTGCACCGTCATTGTACAGAATAAAAGCCTGTCAAAACAAGATTTATATTCCACAAACCATAAGTGGAAAAGTCTTTTACACAAGCAGTTTTGGAATGGAAACATAAACCTGTTTACGGAGTAAATCTACATGCTAAAAATAAAAAAGTTGTATAAGCTGCTTATGTAAAGAAATTTTTACTTCGCTAGTGCAATGAATAAAAATCCATTGGAATGCGTTATTTGCGAAGTAGGGGATGGTGGAAGAAAAGGAAAACACAATTACGCGACACTTGCATCTTCTTTTCGTAAAATTTTTAAATTTACACTTCTATAAAAAAATGGAATTTCCATTAATTTGTTGGTTTCATAAATTTTGAGATTGAGCATGTTCGTTTCCCAAAAAATGAGTGATTTGGAAAATCATTTTCTGAAAAATGATTACTTAAAAAATTGGTTAACCAAAAATTGTTTCATCATCGATAACAATCTATGCCCAACTATTTTCATGGGTAATGAAAAATTTTCAATTCATTTATTTTTGTATGCAATTATTTTTTTTAATGTTTTCTAAATCACTCATTTTCGGCGAAAAAAATGCATCCTAAAATCATCGTTTAGGAAAAGAGAATGGGTGTTGTTCCTTGCGTAATATGTGAACAATTCAAAAAGAGAAAGTAGCCAACAGAAGAAAGTGTTGTTCCCGCAATGCGCATGAAAGATGTACCATCCTTATTTTTTAAATATGACATCTACAGCTGGAACTCTGGCTCCATCCGCAACTCGATGTATAAAAAGAGAAGATCCATGAGAACAGAAAACAACTTCGGCCTCAACCAGGTAAGAATACTTCGCTGCTTTAGATTTTTGCCTGTTTGTGTGACAGCACAGCAAAGGATCCTTACAAAAAAGAGATGGAAACAACTTCGATTTCATTGCCACCATTGCATCCACCGCCCGGTATGTTCCATTCTTTCCTTTTTTGTTCTGATTTGATCTCATAAGGCGATGGAAAAATTGTAAAAGTTTCGTTTTTTCTGTGTTAATTTCGAAGTAATATAACCAGTATCATGAACAATACCATGGACTGATGATGCACTGAAGCTTGCACACTTCTTTATTTATTGCTTATACAAACACTTTTTACAAAATCCTTATTTAAAAATAAAGGAGAGAGTGGTAGATGATTTTTTGGTCTGGAACGTAGCATTTCATTCAAGGAGGTAAAGTGTTACAACCCTTAGACAGGGCTTCAGTACATAGCAAATCCAAGAGAATTTAGGGAGGTGAAAAGGCCCATTTTGGAGAAAGGATTCCACGGCCATGGGCCTTGGCAGCCCAATCAGTTATGGAATTGGCTTCACGTTTGCAATGTTGGATGCACAGATGGGGAAAGCAGGGGATCAGCGATGCAACGTCGGCGAACAACGCTCGACACTCCCACGGTGGTAAACGGCGATGAGTGACAGTTTGCACAAGCACAAGGCAATCGGATTCAACTAGTAGGTGAGCGTTGGCCTTTCCTCGATGCAGCAAATATTTGAGTGTGAGTTTTAGGGCTTGGATCTCAGTTTGCAGCGGGGAGGATGCTGGGACACTACTGGAAAAGCTATCGATCAAAATGCCTGAGTGATCTCTGCAAACACACGCGATGGCACTTGTGTGACACGCTGTTGGAAATGCCCCATCAATATTGATTTTGATGATGCCAGGTTCTAGGGGAGTCCACACTCGATTAGGGTTCAGTAAAAGTTGCCCTGTATCTGATGCCGGTTGTAGGGTGTTGCTGATAAGCATTGCATTGGTAAGAGCCAGATCCACAAGCTAATCAGGGTTGGTGCGTTGATGTCGAAAAGTGAAGTGGTTGCGCGCCTTCCATATCTGCCAAAGAAGGGATGCGGTGGTCTCCAGAGTAGGTAAGTTGGCCCTATGCCCAAGTAGATCTTCTAGCCAAGCATCCATTCTATGTGTTCTGTAAGCTGATATATCAATCTTTACTCTGGTGTGAGACCAAATATCCTTTGTCCATGGGCAGAATATAAATATATGTTCAGTTGTTTTGGGGGTATTAGATGGGCATAGCTGACATACCAGGTCTGGGATGATGTGTCGCCGAAATAGGTTGTCCTTGGTAGAGAGGGCGTTGTGGCATAAGGACCACAGAAAAAATCGAATTTTTTGAGTAGTCTTTGCTTTCCAAACTTGTCGCCATAATTGGGGTGGCGTTTGGTATGATGAGGAAGCACCGGTGTTGGCAAAGCTGTGAGCTAAATGTCTGAGGTAGTTATAGCCACTTTTCACTATATATATACCTGCCTACATCCCTATCCAGATAAGGTGGAAGCAGGGCGTAACTATAGGGCGACAATGTCCTCAACTGTCTAGTTATCAAAGCTACGTCTAAGTAGGGGAACATTCCAAGTGTTATGTTCTAAAATTATAAAACTAGCCACCTTCGCGGCCTCTCCTCTAGGCGCTGGTTCGCCAATGATTCCTCTTGTGAGCCATTTATCCTCATAGACTCGTATCCTCTACCCATTACCAACAAACCACTAAAGCTGGTTTAAAATAGAATCTCTGCCTAAAAGTAAACTTTGCCAGCCCCAGGATGGTCTAGTTCCCTTTTTCTGCATGCTAGAAATCTTTAGAGTAAAAATATAGTCCCTTAAAAACTCAACCCCATAAGGATAATGGGTTTTGGAAAAGTCTCCATGCTTGTTTACCCAAAAGGGCTTTGTTATATGTAAGTAAGTCTCGAAATCCAAGCCCCCCCCCCCTCTTATTCTTTCATTCTTTAAGTAGGTCCCAAGCCTTCCAGTGTATTCCCGACCTAGTACTATTATTTTGCCACCATAACTTGGCTATTTTCTGCTCAATGGACTTGCAAATAGATACAGGAAGTTTAAATATCGACATGGCATACTGCAGGAGTGCCTGTACCACCGTTTTTAACAGGATTTCCTTTCCTCCTTTGGATATGAGGTTCTCTTTCCACCCTTCTAGCTTTGCATTTGAAAGAGCTAGTATGAGCACCTAGAGGGGGGGTGAATATGTGCAAAAACAAATTTTGCAAAATATAGTATAAAACTTTTCCTTTTAACCTGGGTTTGGTTAACAATAGACTTTGCAGAGAGAATCAGACTTTAACAAATAAATAGAGTTACAAACAAAGTAAAAGAGTTTAGGGAAGAGAATAAGAACACAAGGTTTATAGTGGTTCGGTTTAATTCAAGCCTACGTCCACTCTCCCGCACTGACAGCCCACTGGCTAGATTTTACTATGAATCAAAAGAGCCGTTATAGTCTCACTTCCTTGATTCCTTAGTGTAGAGACTCTGCTACACTTCCTCAAGGCCTCACAAATGTCTAAACTCTCTTTTGAGTACAAATTTATGCTCAATAATTAAATCAGCAAAGAACAAGGAGCTTCAGACTTTGGAATTTATTTATCGCACACTTCCTCAAATAACTAGAGCGTCTTCCTTATATACTCCTCCATGCCTTCATAACTGTTCGCACCTTCCAAAGGAGTTCTTCCAATCTATCCGTTGGACAGAATCAATTAGGAAGATCTCGAGTCACTTAAGGAATGTGATGATAGCCCACCAATCCTGCTCGTGCATACAATCAGGATCTAGGTTTCCATAAGTAGAACCTTTCAAGTATACTTCGCCAATCAACGGATCCAAATTACTCAAATTAAATTCAAAATGAATAGTAGATCTTGAGATTCTATCTCCAGCCGTGAGATCTTCTTTAGCCACTCGAATAAAATTCTTAAAGAAATACTCGATTCTAGATAAGTCTTCTTCGACGGTTTAGAAACTGTCAATGAGGGTAGACTTTAAATCTTGAGTCTGGCGGTCTGGCGATCATCAGACTTTGACAAAAGAGTCTGCAAGTCTTCAGACTCGACTGATGGAAACGTTTTGTCAGCTTCAAAATAAATAAGGAAGTTTTCTCTAATAATCTCCCCCTTTTTTATGGTGACAAAACTTTCCTGCAGATTTGGATACTTTTGTCCTCCAAGACAATACTTAAGTAACCAAGGGTATCTCATAAATGATTAGGATAAAGATAGTATCGAATCTGCATCCATAGGAAATGAGTTAGTCCTGTAAAAACACCTATCTTTACCATGAGAATATCAACAATGCTTAAGATACTGCAAGCATTAAACGATCAAACAATCTAAACCAAAAACACACAGTCCAAACCAGTCACAACCAAACAAGAATTAAAGTCAAACAAAAATCAAATCTGTAAATCTGCCCCAACTTCTCCCCCTTTTTGTCAACATTAAAAAGGTAGAGATAAAATAGCGATTTGGATAAAATTAAGATTGTTTTGGAACACGAACAAGCTGGAAATCTCCCATCGACTTGACTGTCTCTTTTAGCTTTCTCAAATCCTCCTTTAGTTGCATTATTTCCTCACCCTTAGCAGTTGCTTGAACTTGAAGATTAATGGCCTAAACTTGATTATACAAAGAAACTGAAGAGGCTTGACTAGCATTCTGCATATCCTGAACTTCGCATCCCAAGGCATAAATCTGGCCTCGTATCTCCATAAGAACATCAAGCAACCTTTGAAAGTTTGCTGAGTTGTCAGTTTGAGTGCTTGCTTCAGCATGATCAGTTTGTGGAGTATTAGCAGATGAAGGCATTTCGGCATGAGCACCTAGACTTGGAGATGAAACCTCATGACCTTCTTCAGGAAATTGAGAGGCATATACATCTTTTGGATTGGCAGGAGAACGATTAACATCATCACTAGTAAAAGCAAGTGAATAAGTACCTCTTTTCTCAGCACCTCCCCCTGTTTCAGTGCCTTC
Organism: Eucalyptus rudis; assembly: GCA_019915205.1. Taxonomy (NCBI): domain Eukaryota; kingdom Viridiplantae; phylum Streptophyta; class Magnoliopsida; order Myrtales; family Myrtaceae; genus Eucalyptus; species Eucalyptus rudis. The sequence goes on along the minus strand of JAHMTN010000007.1, from coordinate 11,910,700 downwards.
AGGTGGAGAGAAGTACTCTTCATGCTCTGTCTCTTCTTGTTCTCCTCTTTCCTCTTCTTCTACAGTTCTTTCTTCCTCTGCTTCTTTCCTCATCGATTCCCTCTCTTCACTTCTCTACTCTATTTCTTCTTTGTCTTGATCCTCTCTCTCCTCTGTCTCTGGAACAAAACGCTGTAAGTTCCTTAAAGCAAGAGCGGAAATGGTGATATCTTCCTCATCTTTTTCATCCTGCAAGATGAGTGCTCTTCTTTTCTTGGATGGAGCTGTCATCGGCTCCTTGCCTTTCTATTTTTCCGCCACAAAGTCTTGACGAGTCTTGACAGGGGTTTTCTCCTTAAATCTCTCTAAAGCATTGTTTAGCTCATTCAGACACATTTTGGAAACCATCTTCAGTCCCACCACCATTTGATCACAGGTTCGAATACACAAAATTTTGGGAGGTTGAATATTAAAATGTCCGAATAACTGAGTAACAAGTGCTGAATAAGGAAGTTGGCCCTTGTCCTTCACCATTGATCTATACATGTGAAACATGATAGTGTGTGGCAGAGAGAACTTTTTACTAGTATTGATAGCATACATCAGCTTCACTTCTGAATTGGAGACGTTAGTTTTTGATGTCAATTTGGGTCTAAGACAGTTAATCACAATCTTGTGAAGCAAGACATTTGAGGCATTCATCCTCAAGTACAAAATTCGACCTTCCGCCATTCCATCTCGAACAAGCTCTACAGTCGCATGACCAATAGACACACTAATTGATTGGAACACCCCTCTCTCTACTCCAATCACATCAGCCAGAGTGTCCATGTCAACTACACAATCCTTGTCTCTAACACTGAAAGAAAATCTATTCGCATCCAAAAAGCTTAAATTGGAATAGAAATACACAATAAGTTTTGGATGAGCCACTATTGTCTCAAAGCAAAATCATTCAAGTTGAAGTAAAGTAAATTTCTCTCGCAACTTCACGTTCAGAGAATCGAAAAAATCAAAATCCACACTCCTTGGGTTCATCACCCCTCGCTTCAGCAACTTAGAGTAAAGTCGCCTATGTTCCTTAGAACGAAACAGATCTACCCTTTTTCCTCGAATATTTGCAGCAACACCCATTCTAGGCTTAAAATGAGTGAACATCTTTTCAGCATCATTTCCATCAGGTTGACTAAGTCCTCCAATACGTGGATCACTTGGGATATTTGCAAAAGCTCTTTTTGCTGAGCCCGTAGGGGCAATTCCCAAACGTTCCATCGTTCGTAAAAAATGGGTTTCATTTCAGCACCCCTTTTCTTTCAAAAATTCATCAATAAAGTTCAAGGGAGTACCTCCAACCTTCAAGGTAGAGTAGAGTTTGAAGGTAAAAGCAGGCTTTTGAGTTCTTACAGGTTCGGCATCCTCAATAATTTCTTCCTCTGATTGTTGTTGCTAAACATCCTGTGGTCTAGCCTGAGGAGAATGACGCGGTTGAGAATGTTGTGGACTCTGCTGATGCCTTGGAGATTCTTCTTCTTCCGTAAGATCAAAGTGCGTAGGACCCTCACCCATATGCTGTGGTCTCCTGCTTGCAAGCCTTGAAGACTTTCTTTGGAAAGACATTCTCACAATCTTTGAGAGATTCCAAACTCAATTCGCGAGAAAGATGAAAACTTTGAGGATTAAACTAGAGAGTAAAAGTAAGAAGGTGATGTTTTGTGCTTCTAGGGTTTGTGAGTAAAACATAAGAAGACAAATAGTATATAAAGCAATTGATATGAGGTATACGAATCGTCGCAAAAGGAAAAATAGAAAATGCCTTTTCAAAAAATATCTGCCTTTTTAAAAATAGATAACTGTAAAAAAGATAACTTCTTTTTCGAAAAGGAATGATTGCTATAATTACAAAAACTTGGAAAGATAACATCAATCAATTGCAGATTAATAGACAATCGTACCTTTTCGAGTTTTTATTCAAACGATAAATTTCTAAAACTAAAATAACTTACAATCGTGATCCTTGATATTCTGAGTCTGAGCATATTTAGACTTTTATCCCTGAGTCTGAGCTTCTTCAGACTTTAAGATATTAAGTCTGGAGCGAATAGACTCAAATTGACTTTTCTCCAGAGGTTTTGCAAATATGTCCGCCAGCTTATTCTTTGAGTCAATAAATTGAATCACTACTTCTCAATTTTGAACACGGTCTCTAATAAAATGATGTCGAATCTCTATATGCTTTGCTCTTGAATAAAGAATTGGATTCTTGGTGAGATTAATCGCGCTGGTGTTGTCACATTTGATGTCAGTGCATGAATCTTCGATTCCAAAGTCTTTTAGCTGTTGTTTTATTCATAAGATTTGAGAACAACAACTTCCAAGAGCCACATACTCTGCTTCTGCTGTTGAAAGAGCTACAGTACTTTGCTTCCTTGAAAACCAAGATACTGTTTTGTTACCAAGTAATTGACAAGTGCCCGGGGTGCTCTTTCCATCAACTTTGCATCCTGTTAGATTTGCATCTGAATATCCAAGGAGAGTAAAGTCTCATTCTTTAGGATACCATAGACCAAACTTAGAGGTTGTTGCAACGTATTTGATGATGCGTTTTGCAGCACTTAGATGAGATTCTTTGGGATCTGATTGAAATCTAGCACAAATGCAAACACTAAACAAAATGTCAAGTCTAGAAGCAGTAAGATAAAGAAGTGAACCAATAATACTCCTGTATAGCTTCTGATCAACTTTCTTTCCTCCTTCATCTTTATCCAGCTTCGAAGAACTTGACATTGGTATATCAGTCTTTTTGCAATTCTCCAAACCGAACTTTTTAACAAGTTCTTTTGCATATTTTTCTTGGTGAATAAAAATCCCTTCCTTCAATCGTTTTACTTGTAGTCCGAGAATGAAGGATAGTTCACCCATCATGTCAGCAAACACTTTCCCTTATACCTCCCATCCTGCAAGAACATTTAACACCTTAAATGTTAGGGACGTACCTGGAATCCTCACTGCCAAACAAAAATATTTTTCAAAAATAAAATTGGCCTAAGTCCACTAAGAGTTTCAACTCAAGTCCCCAGTGGAGTCGCCAAGCTGTCGCGACCTAAATTTCAGGTGCACCACCTACGGTTTAGGTTAATGGATTGCTAAGCCTAGACTTAGCTCGAACTCTCCCAAGCCCTTACCAATTCGCAACTAGGTTTTGAGTTTTTAATATACAGATGATTTTTATCCTGGAGTCGCCACTAATATATTTTTGGTGGGTCGATTAGAAACCCAAATAAAGTAACGGGAGATTTACTTTACTTCTACGAACCAGAGATTGTGAGTTCGGGGACTTGATTACACTAGATTTCTCTAATGCCCTTTCAGTACCATTCTTTTATTTTCAAAAATATTTTTGCAGGCAGTTTTGGATTGATTTTCATTTAACTTCCTAACATGTGAAGTGTTCATGCGGGTGCGCAAACCACCAATTTAACACCCAAGAAAGCGATGAATAAATTGCAGGACTTATCTCATAGCAACGAAAGCATCTGCAGTGTTAGATCGGTATTTACATCGACAGTCCTAGATATGATTTCTAACACGCAGTTTTTTTTTTTAATTTATTTAATGAAAATCATGCAATATGCAATGCATCTAATCTAACATGAAATGGCATGACAATGTGTTCTAAACTATAGGACATGAGTAAAAAAAAATATATATATATATATATATATCTTTTTTTTGTGTTTTCTTAATGAACATGCAATAATTAAATATGCAAATCAAAATGACATAATTATAATGATGGGCAATTTTTGATTATATGAACCTAATTCTACATGACGTGCACATGATATTTCTATTCCTAAAAATGCAATTTATCCTAAAAATTGAAATTAATTTATCTAAAGACAAATTTTTGTATTTTCCATGATATTCGAAATTAAGAAAAATGCAAAAATTACCTAGCTAAATTAAAATTCCATCCAATTTAAGCTTAGGATTAAGTCATGCTAAATCCTAATTTAAACTAAGACGTTATTTTAATCTATCAATTTCTAACCTAAGATGCAAATTGATCTAAACTTAAAATGAGACATGCAATTCTATTCTAAAATGCATGATGATTTTTTTTATGAAAATTCGTAATTAAAAAAAACACTAAAAAAAAACTACTAGAGTGAAAATTAAAGGGACATGTTATCTCTTCTAAAGCATGCATTTTTTTTTTAAAAAAAAAAACCTATTATGCAACCTACAAAAAACTAGCATCCTAAATTAATTAATTTTTCTTGGGATTTTTTCTGTTGTAAAAATTTAAAATAAAAAATCCTATTCTAAATTGACACGTGCAATTCTTTAAAAAAACTAATATCTTGAATGCATTTTTTTGGAATTTTTTTTTTTACAAACGAAATAACTAAATACGCCAGCCCTAGCCCTAATCTAACTTGCATTTTTTTTTGTGCAAAAACAAAAGTTAATTCAAATAACCCGATATCCAATCCAATCAAGATAACATTAATACTCAAAATTGACGAACCATATCTCGCGCATGAGATCGGGTTGGTCAATTTTAAATTAAATCGCGAATCGAATCTCGGGCATGAGATTGGATTGTCGATTTTGTAAGGGATCGTGAGTCGGATTTCGGGCGCGAAAATCGAACTCCTAATCCCTAATTTGAGGGGTCATTTCACATTGGAACTTCAATCATCCATTAATGAATAATCACGCTAAAAAACTATATAAAAACAAACTACAAACTATATAACAAAAAGATAAAATAATAATAAAAAACTACCTAATGTTCCCCTTTTGTTTTTTTTCTTTTCCTTTCCCACGCAAGGCTTGGGCTCGTGCGACTTTTGGTGGGGGTCACCGTTGGAGTGGGCGTAGTCGTCGGAGCTCAGGCGAGGGCGGATCGGCAGCGTTGGCAGCAGCGGACTTGGGCGAAACAGCAGCGGCACTCGGACGGAAGTCTCGGGTGAGACTCGGATTTGCACAGCAGCGGCTTCGTCGAGCGGAGTAGAGTCGCTGGGCTAGCAGAGGCGGCGCGGCAGTCAGTAGCCAGTGGTCGGGTTGCAGCGCGGTGGTGCTCGGAGAAAGGCGAGCAAGATGGTCGTCGGCGCTGGGTCGCAGCGAGGGAGACGGAGGCGCTGCAGCAGAGGATAGAGCGGCTCGGCAGGGGCGACTCGGCGTCGACTCGGGCTCGGGCGGAGCAGGGAGAGGCGGAGTGGTGGTGGATGCTGGTTGCGGTGGACGGCGCGAGCTGGCGGCTGCTGGCGTCAGAGCTCAGGCGAGGGGACCGGCGGCGGGCAGAGGCAACTGCCGCGACTGGTGCAGCGGCAGAGGGCGGAGCAGCTTGGGACACCGGGGCGGGAGTGCAGGCGCGACAACAGTGACTTCACGAGCTGCTGGTGTCGCGAGGGACTGAGCGGCGGTGGAGAGCAATGGCGTCGGGCAGCGGCGACTTCACAGAAGGACGGGATGAGGGACAGCAGGAGCGGCGGTGGAGAGCAATGGCGTCGGGCAGCGGCGACTTCACAGACGGACGGGATGAGGGACAGCAGGAGCGGCGGTGGAGAGCAATGGCGTCGGGCAGTGGCGACTTCACAGACGGACGGGATGAGGGACAGCAGGAGCGGCGTCGTGGCTGGGTCGCGGGCGTGCAGAGGCGCGGCAACAACAGGGACGGTGGTGCTGCGACGAAGGAGCTGGGGCGCGATGACGGGTGCTCGCGGCGTCGGACGGTGGTGCAGGCGCGGGCTGCGAGCGTCAGGGTCGGCTCAGATCTGGGCGACGGCAGTAATGGTGGCGGAGGGGGCGTCGGTAGCAGCGGAACGCGGTGGTGCTAGCTTGGAGGTGCTGTTAGCGTGGTGGGCAGCGGTGGAGCTCGGGCTGAGGGTTGCAACAGTGGCGGCGTTCGGAGCTCCAGGGAAGGGCGGTGGCTGGTGAAGTCGCGAGCAGTGACGGGTGCGAGTTCGGAGATCGTCGGAAGGAGGAAGGCGGCGGGTGGGCAACTGCAGCACCGGGCCACCCGCAGCCACGAGGAACTCCCGAAGAAGATGATCCCTCTTCTTTTTTTTTTCTTTTTTTTACTTCTCTCGTCTTTTCTCTCTCTGTGTACTTTTCAATGGACCCTTCTTTTTTGTTTTTGTTCAGAAACCCTCTCTGACTTCTCCTTTTTTATTCTCTCTAACAGACTCTTTATTTCTTTTTTATCGAAGGAGACGCCCCCTCCCCATGAAATTTTCGTTTTTTTCTCCCCCTTTGCGTGGCCTCCCCCCTTGCGTATTTATAGGGTTCTTGGAGTCCCACCGACTTTAGTGTGAATAGGAGGCGGCCGTCATTTTTTCCTTGCTGTTCACGTCCGGTTTTTTAAAATAAGGAGGCCACCGCCTGACACTCATTAATTTAGCCACAACTGTTGACTTTTCTTTGCTTGTTACTTGCTTCTTTCTTGAGCACACTTCTCCTCGCTTCACCAAAATTCACGACCCCCACTTGAGAGAGTATATTATAATATATCGTGGGCTTCCCTTTTGCTTCTTCGAGGCTCCTCACGTCCGCTGAATTCTTGCGCATGCATGTGCATGCATTAATGAGCGAGAGACAATGGACGTGCAGGAACTTCTTTCTTCTTTCTTCTCAAAGAAGGAGAGAATTCCTTGCAACAACTCACTATAAAATATTATAAAATGGTGAGCCCATGTTCTTGCAGACTTTCTCCAGAATTCTCACATGTGCAGTGGAGAATTTTTCTTTGCTTTCTTCACGCTTGCGGCTTCTCTAGAATTTTTACGTCCACCGAATTTTATCCACGCATGTGCATGCATTAATGAGGAAGAGACAATGGACGTGAAGAACTCTTCTTTCTTCTTTCTTTCATTGTGTATTTTCAGATCAGCAAGAGAGAGACCCCCTTTTGTGCATGTAATCGCCCGCGAGCCGCTGCGTTTGGTTGTGTTTTGGTACCGATGCAAATGCAACTGCATGAAATGCAATTTTACTCTTTTTTTTTTATATGCAACTAATTACTAAATAATTAGGTAAAAATTTAGGTGTCAACAGTAATGCTATGGATAAAGGTACGTTTTCATCTATTTGTGAAAATCATGAATTTCAAAGTTCATTCTTTTATGATGAGTTTCCGCATCAAAGAATTATATGAATTGTCTAACACTAAACCCTCAAACCCACAACCACTGTCCATCGCAATCTTCGTATTCACTTAATTCCTAGGAGCTTCTTCCCAATTTCGCCATGGCTTTCATCCACCCGATACCCCCATATCATCATTGTAGTCTCTGCCCCTAACCCCGTTACACACGCTGTGACATCTTCCCAATTGTCACCCATCTTCACCTCAATTGACCATCTGGGTGACTCCCTCTAATTTCATCGATTGACCTGTGTAGTCCTGTGTCCACAATCTCGACCAAGTCTGCCTCTTTTGCTTCGTCTTGTTGTGTTCCTGGTTGCTTTACTCTGTTCTTGTCATTTTCATCGATGCATTGCATGCGAAACACACCTACCTTTTCTGCCTCCTCCCTTTGGCATGCTTTCTGATGGATAGTACTGGCCATGAAGAGGATGCCCGTCTTGCTGCGCTCTATAACAGACTAGGTCGACTCTGGTCCGAACAGGAAGTAGACGTTTGGGATGAAGCAGTCCTAACAGAGAAGCTCAAAGAATGTAAGCTAATCTTAGTGGGTAAAATCCTGTCTAACCCTTCTATTAACTTTCCAGCATTTCAGAATACTTTAAAAAGAGCCTAGCACAATGACCAAGTCGAAATTTCTCAATGTGAAGCGAGGCTCTATGTATTTAAATTCAACTCAAAAGGGGAAAAATAGCGAGTTTTAGACAATGTTCCTTGGTTGTTTTCAAGTCACCTAGTTATTGTGAAGCTTTGGGTACGAAACACACCTTTGCATTGCTATGACTTTACAACTTGTGACTTCTGGGTGCAAGCTTTTGGGCTTCCCTTTGAAAGATGTACAGAGAATATGATAAGTAAAGCTGTGAGATATATCGGCAAGGTGCAAGAAGTTAAGATTGAGTCTAAAGAAGGTCCTACACTTAGGGTAGGGAGGGCTAGAGTCAAAATCAATTTGCAAGAACCGCTTAAACTTGGCAAACTGATTAGATTAGAAGGGAAGAACATATGGCTCGACTTCCAATACGAACGCTTATCCCACTATTGCTACTCATGTGGCATCCTAGGCTATTATGCAATGTACTGTAAAGACATTCCTTTTGATGAGGCAAAAATGGAAGGGAAAGACAAGCTATTTTATGGTCAATGGCTCAGAGCTGAAGTCAGAGAACACAACCCATTTTGGCAAGTTTTTTATGCGACGCAACCTAAACAACATGATGTCGAAGAGACCATACCAGAAACTCCATGTGGCATCCTAAAATTTCATGACAATCCCTAGATATACCATGAACCATGAGTAGGTGATGGAAGCGCTATCGGACTATGTTATGGTCATTGGCTAATAGATTACAATTTAACAAGGCCGAGCAATGAATAGACTATTGTTGTATTGGGAATATATCCTATGTCCATGTGTGATTAAGGATTTGTATTAAAGGACAAATTGATAGGAAAATTTTTACTCTTGGCCGTGCGCTTTATAAGTTGAATTTTTACTGAATTATGTTACAAATTTTTATGGCCATATAATTTGTAAATAGGTATTTAGGGATTAAATAGAAAAAAAAAATTGGAGAAGGAGTGGGCTGATTTTCTTAAGGCCAAACCAGCCCAAAAACCAGCCCACAGCCCACCATTTCCCCCCATTTGGTCGACCAAGCCCGGCCCAAATGAGGCCCATTAGCCTTGCATGAAGATCAACAAGTGGCGTGAAGGGTGCTACAAGTGGCAAGAGGAACTTACCAAGTGTCCTTCCCTTAGAGCCAAGTGGCACTCCATGCAAATCTAATGATTACCTAGCTAATCAAGAACTTAGGAAAGAGAGGGGGGAGGCGGATTGCACGAGAAACCGAGAGAGAGGAGTGTTCGTGTGAGAGAAAGAGAGAAAGAGAGAAAGAGAGAAGGAGAGAGAGAGAAAGAGAGAAAGAGGAGGAAGAAGACCGGCCGCCGTGCATCCGCCTAGCTGCCGCCGTCGAGCCCGCCTTGCCCTGCTGTTGTGTTTGCTGTGATTTTCTTTGGATTTGAGGCAAGTAGAGTCCATTGATCTACACTTTGCTTGCTATGATTGTGTGTGATGTATGGTGAATTTCGGAGGTAGTGGAGGAGAGAATTTTCGAAGTTATGGGAGTAGTGCCTTAGTCTAGTAGTCTGTTTTCTGGAAAAACAGTCCGACCTTTGGTGATTTCGTGAGCTGCATGCAATTTTCTAGTTGGAATCTCACTTGGACTTCTTGATGAAAGTTGTAGAGGACTTCTTGAAGATTAACATACTAAAATTGAAGATGAAACAGACAATTATTGAATGGTGAAACCATTTTTCTTCAAAGATACTAGATCTGGAAAACTGATATGTTGATCCCTTGCGGTTCAGTGAATTTTGTGAAATTATCCAGTCCGAATTTGATCTTGTGTCCTTGATAAGAGTTGTATACGATATTTTGAGGAGAAATATACTGAAATTTGAGAATAAACGGACCAGTATTGATTGGGGAAATGATTTTTCTTTGAAGTGTTAAATCTGGAAATCGTTACCGAGGGATAGGGGGAGTTTTGGTGAATGTAGCTCATGATATATAACGAATCTGACTTCGAGTTCTTCACAACAATTTTACTTCTAGGTCTTGGTTATGACATATCAAAATTTCAGAATTTTCTGAGTTCATTTAGGGTTTATATCGAATTTATGAATAAAACTGTGCAATGGTGATGTTCCGAAACTTTAAGTTGTGATGCATGGACTGTAGTGACCCGTACAAAGCTCTTTTAACGTGGTGTTCTTCATGAAACCTTTTTATCTAGATCTTTTTTATAACATGTTAAATTTTCAGAATTTATTGATATTGTTTACTAATTTTTCCATAATTTTTATTTAAGGAGTGCATTCTGCTTTGTCCGAAAATTTGCTCCATTTTCAAGAATAAATGAATTGCTTTATGAAGTGTGATATCTTGGGTGTTATTTGTATTGCATATATGGTGACATTTGGCATATCACATGACATCAAAAAGGCTGGTTTAAACCTCTGACATCGTTGCATCAAATGTTAAATTGAAAATGAGATATATATGGGAATATGCATTGTGATGATGATAATACCGTCGGAGGTGTGAGCCGACGACACCCCGGGAGTGTCAGGATGCCCGGAGTGTGTGTGCCGGATGCCTGGGGGTGTGTGCCGAAGGTTCCTCGCGATGCTAGGTTGGGTGCGAGCGATATATGAGGGATGCAAACACTAGTCCCTGGGAGAAAGATGAGATCCTTTTGAATATCAAAATGGGAATTGAATCATACACGTGTGTGTGTGCATATGGCATGGGATATAATTGCCTATGAAATTGAGTTGATACTATATGGCATTGAGAATGCGATCATGAAGGCATTGAATGGATCTCATGAGAATATATATACGATTGTATGGGTGATACGGATCATGCGCATGTATGTGCATATGGCATGGAACATGAATTGCCTTAATGAATGAATCTCATGGAGATATAAGCATGATTGCATGGATGATATGTGCATTTCACATGAAATTATGGTTGTCTTGCTTATTGCATTATGTAGTTTGAAGGATCTTTACTGCTGAGTGGTTGTACTCACCCCATTTGGGGACTAACATTTCAGACTAGATAAGATACCTCTGCTGCAACTGCCACCAGTAGATGGATCGAGTGGTTGGATATGACCACGAGGAGGAGGATAGCAAAGGAAGGAACTTTTGGATGCCAACATTGGTCGATGGACCTTAAGTATACGACTGTTGGAAAAGTTGTCGGTCATCTTTTGAAGTATAGCCGAGTATAGAAGACTACGGCATTTTGATGTACCGATAAATGATGTCCATCTGGTTTAAATAAATAAAAGTGTTCGACTTTTACCTATAAATGTTTAGTTGGTGTGCATCGTTTTCTGAATATAAGGAGGGAGTTGATGGATGTGCTTCCGCCATATAAATTGCGCAGGGACCGATCTAAAAGATGTAAAACCCCAGGATTTATAAATTAACATGAAATTCCTTGGTATCAGAGTATTATATTATCAGGCCAAGTGAAAGGTAAGCGCACTTTGGCAACCCCAATGGTTCGAGGGCTGTGTCAGGGGTGCCACAGTCCACATCATTCGACTCTCTTACTCCCTGCTACACCTCACAGCCTTAATCAGCAACCAGGAATCGTGGAGGTTAGCACAGAACAACCCATTGATTGTACTCTAACACTAATTCTGAAGTGTCCTTCCCTCGATGATTATCCAAAAGGAACTGTAGAGCCTAAACTAAAGTGCCCTGCAATGGAATAGTATGTAGTACTCAGAGATTCAGCTAAAGGTTCTCCCAAAAATAAGAAACTAAAGAGTCCCAGAATAAACACCAAAGCAAGTCCCCTCAAGAAAGCTAAGAGATATACTCCTTATGGGTCGCGCTCTACTGTAAACGAAGGCCTTGATGAATCTCATCTTATGGATACCCCAATCTTTGTCGCCAAAGGGGTCGGTAGTTAGGCTGTGGTGGCTTGCCCAAACAAGCCACCAAGTGACAAATGAAGATCATTAGCTGGAACTGTGAGGGACTAGGCAATTCCCTGGCAATTCAAGCACTAAGGGCCCTAGTGGTCCATGAAAGGCCCGATATAGTTATTTTGTGGTGAGTCCCATGGGTTTGGCTAGAGGGTGGTTTTCTGGAATGATCATGTCTCTTTGCGCGTGGAGCGACACATTATACATTTCATTGACATGATCTGTACCAATGTACCGAGTGGAAATCCAATGCGCCTCACCTGCCTTTATGTGCCATCGGTTTATCAACATAGACAACAATTATTGGCAGACTTGAGACAACTCAGTTTTTCAAATACCCTACCATGGGTGTGCATTGGTGACTTTAATGAGATTATATATCATTGGGAGAAAGCGGGTAAGAAGATAGTTGAGCCTTATAGATTGCACTTCTTTAGGGAATTTTTAAATGATTGTTCGTTGCTGGTTATTGAAAGTAAGGGTTATGCCTTTACATGGGTGAACAATAGAGATGGCGATGAGGTGGTTAAAGAAAGACTTGATAGGGCGCTGTGTACTATGGACTAGAGATTGACTTACCCGGAAGCTGAAGTCTTTGCCTTTTCTGCTCTGGGTTCAGATCATAGCTTGCTTTTGCTAACTACTGAACTCAAACCACCAAGGAGGAGGAAGACTTTAACTTTCAAAGCCTTTTGGATACAAGACAAGGACTGCCGCATGGTTATTAGAGATGCTTGGGCCTCTGTATCACTACCAAACTCCTCTCTATCCCGCAAGCTTCAAGTTACTTTTTTGGTGCTCACCAGGTGGAGTAAATCAAAATTCTCCAATGGCTAGAAACAAATTCACCTGTTAAAGTAACAAATACAGAATCATATCAATCAACCCAGTCACTACTTTGATAAAGCAAATGTAACTAGTCTGAAAGATGAAGTCCAACACATATGGCAACAGGAGGAATAATATTGGGCGATGAGATCAGAGATTAATTGGCTGCGATGGGGGATAAGAACACCAAGTTTTTTCATGCGACTACTATACAATGAAGACAACGAAACCGAATCAACATGTTGTAGGATAAACATCTTGGGTGGATCCGAGATTCCGATCAACTGAAGAATATGATGCTGAATTACTTCCAAAATCTCTATAGTTCGGTTGGCTACCGTGATTATGGCCCTATACTTACACAGTGTCCCCAGGTGGTCACAGTAGAAATGAATACAGTTTTAACAGCAGAGGTCTCTCGGGAGGAAATCAAGCAAGCAGCTTTCCAATTAAAGGCTACTAAAGCCCCGGGACCCGATGACTTGAATGGGTTGTTCTACCAAACTCACTAGGATATTATTTAGGAAGATATCTTTATCTCGGTGCAAGATTTTTTCAACTCAAGAGTGCTACCCCCCGCTTTTAACAGAACACTCATTTCTCTGATCCCAAAGATATTGCAGCCCGAGAGGTTAGATCAATATAGACCCATTAGTCTATGCAACTTTATCTATAAAATCATATCCAAAGTGCTAGTAAATTGTCTGAAGACATGGTTACCTAGGTTGATTTCAACAAAATAGAGTGCCTTTGTGATGGGTAAACAAATACAAGATAACATTCTGGTTGTCCAAGAGGTCCTACATCAACTTAAAATCAAGGAAAGGAAGAAAAAATTTAAGGTATTGTTAAAGCTGGATATGCAGAAAGCATATGATCGAGTTGAGTGGAATTTTCTAGAGGCCTATCTTAGAAAACTAGGATTTCATGGTAAATGGGTACAGTGGATGATGCAATGTATTACCATGGTCTCCCTCAATGTTAAATTAAATGGTGAACCATTACCTTATTTTCATCCAACAAAGGGGCTTAGACAGGGAGATCCCCTCTTTCCGTATCTATTCATCCTTTTGGCTAATGTCTTATCTACTCTTATCCAGCAAGCTGTCGACATGGGAAACCTAATGGGGATCAAACTTAACAGGTGGTGTCCTACCCTATCTCATCTATTTTTTGCGGATGATGCAATATTTTTCTTAGATGGATGACTCCTAGAATGCCAAAATTTAGCGAATATATTGCAACAATACTGTGTAGCCACAGGCCAAGCTGTGAATAGAAACAAATCAGTACTCTTCCTCAGTAGAGATTGTCTTATCAGTTTAAAGCAAAATCTGGCTAGAGAATTGAGAATACTTGTGCTTGAAAAGACTGGGAAATACTTGGGTATACCATCTGACTAGGGGGTTTTCCAAAAAATATATGTTTGCTTGGATTCTGAGGTGAGTTAATGATGTTGGAGAAAACTTCCTTATTTGTTTTGAAGCTGACAAAACATTTCCATCAATCTAGTCTGAAGACTTGCAGACTCTTTTGTCAAAGTTTGAAGATCGCCAGACCGCCAGACTCAAGATTTAAAGTCTGCCATCATTGACCGTTTCTAAACCGTCAAAGAAGACTTATTTATAATTAAGTATTTCTTTAAGGATTTGATTCGAGCGGCTAAAAAAGATCTCACAGTTGGAGATAGCATCTCAAGATCTAGGAGATAGCATCTCAAGATCTACTATTCATTTTGAATTTAATTCGAGTAATTTGGATCCGTTGATTGGCGAAGTATACTTGGAAGGTTCTACTTATGGAAACCTAGATCCTGATTGTATGGGCGAGCAGGATTGGTGGGCTATCATCACATTCCTTAAGTGACTCGAGATCTTCCTAATTGATTCTGTCCAACGGATAGATTGGAATAACTCCTTTGGAAAGTGCGAACGGTTATGAAGGCATGGAGGAGTATATAAGGAAGACACTCTAGTTATTTGAGGAAGTGCGCGATAGATAAATTCCAAAGTCTAAAGCTCCTTGTTCTCTGCTGATTTAATTATTGAGCGTAAATTTGTACTCAAAAGAGAGTTTAGAAATTTGTGAGACCTTGAGGAAGTGTAGTAGAGTGTCTATACTGTGGAATCAAGGAAGTGAGACTGTAATGACTCTTTTGATTCATAGTGAAATCCAGCCGGTGGGCTGTCAGTGCGGGAGAGTGGACGTAGGCTTGAATTAAGCCGAACTACTATAAACCTTGTGATCTAATTCTCTTCCTTAAACTCTTTTACTTTGTTCGTAACTTTATTTAATTATTAAATTCGGATTCTCTTTGCAAAATCTATTGTCAACCAGACCTAGGTTAAAAGGAAAAGTTTTATACTATATTTTGCAAAATTTGCTTTTGCACCTATTCACCCCCTTTAGGTGCTTATACTAACTCTTTCAATTGATATCAGAGCCTGTGTACTCATTTAAATTAAAGTGTTTTCACTTCAGAGTTAACGATCCATGGCTAGTATGTTGGCTCCAGGTTTGGTTGAAGAGCAAAGCAACACCAGACCACCTTATTTTGATAGAAAGGAATACAACATATGGAAAACGAGATGAAGGCATTCCTAAGATCAAAAGATTCTCTGGAATGGGATGTGGTGAACAAAGGAATCATTCCTAAAGCTACAACAGTCTCAGAAAGGGGAAAAAGAAGCTGTTGAGGCTAGCATGATGACTCAAGAAGAGATAACTAAGAGACAAGCTCTTGATGCAAAAGCAATTTATTCCTTATATTGTGCATTATCTCCTACTAAATATAACAAAATATCTTCTTGTGAAACAGTTAAAGAAGTTTGGCATAGGCTACACATCACCTATGAAGGAATCGATCGAGTGAAAGAAACCAAAATCAATATTCTGCTTGGTCAATATGAAGCCTTCAAGATGAAACCAGGAGAAACTATCACTGACATGTTTAGTCATTTTACAGAAATTGTGAATAGTCTTGAATATCAAGGTCAACCAATCTCTGGACCCATAAAGGTTAACAAACTGCTACGTGGACTTTCAAAAGATTGGAATCACATAAAGACCTCAATAAGAGAGACACAAAGTATCATGCCACTTTCCGTTGACAAATTGGTTGTAATTTTTCAATCTTATGAAGTGGAGCAAATCAATGAAAATGAAGATTCCAAAGGTAAAAAATCCATTGCTTTAAAATCTAATAATGATTTCGATGTTACAGATTCTGAAGACGATATAGATGATGAAGAGCTTGCTCTCATGATAAGAAGGTGCAGAAAACTAAACAAAAATGGAAGAAAATTCAATTTGAAGAAACAAAGTTCTCAAAAGTTTCAAAATAAATAAGCTGAGGATGCTGAATCCAATAAAGATGTGATTTATTTTGAATGTAAGAAAAATGGACACATCAGACCCAACTGTCCCTTGCTGAAGAAAAAGAAAGGAAAAGCTAAGAAATACAGAAAGGCACTCAAAGCAAAAACTTGGAGTGATACCGAATGCGAAGAGAGTGATGATGATTACGCTAATATTTGGCTAATGGCACAATCAGAATCAGATTTGGACTCTGAGACAAACTCAAACTCAGACAGTGAAATTGGGGTAATTAATTTAAAAATTCCTACTAAAGTCTCTAAATATATTGATGAATTGTGTCTTAGTCTCAAAACCTCTCTTAAGAGGATTTTCGAGCTAAAAAGGGAAAATTCTGCACTAAAGCAACATGAGATTATTTGGAAAGAAAATGTTGAAAATTTAGATAAAAGTCTTATTATTTTGAAAGAAAATGCAAACTCTCTTTCAAAAGAAAACACACTTTTGAAAAATGATATTTCCAAATATTACAAGAAGGTTTTCTATAGGACCTGAGAAATTGGAAAAGATTCTTTTAGCACAAAGACCTTACTTTAACAAATCAGGATTGGAAATGACTTCTGAAACCATTCCTCTAATTGATTTTCCAAAAGTAAAGGAAAGAATCAAACAAAGATCTACAAAAGATTCTTATAGAAATCATTTTCAAAAAATCTTCGTAAAACCTGTTGGCCGTAGTGCTCTTAAATGTTCTAAGTGCAACAGCTTAGAACACTTTGAGAAAGAATGTCCAATGGTTTGGAGACCTATTAAGAAGGATTGGGCAAAGACCATATGTTGCACTAACTCCACTGTGTGAAAGCTAGTACGAGCACCTAGAGGGGGTGAACAGGTGCAAAAACAAATTTTCCAGATAGCAGTGTGCAACTCTAATCAACAATAGATTATGAAAAGGAAATTAGACTCTTGTAAACAAATTGAGTTACGATCAAAGTAAAAGAGCTTAGGGAAGAGAATAAGAACACAAGATTTATAGTGGTTCGGCTTAATCCAAACTCTTCCGCACTGACAGCCCATCGGCTGGATTTCACTATAAATCAAAAGAGTTGTTACAGTAAAGCTCTTCCTTGATTCCACAGTGTAGAGACTCTGCTACACTTCCTCAAGATCTCACAGAGATATAAACTCTCTTTTGAGTACAAGATTTCGCTCAACAATTGAATTGACTAAGAACAAGGAGCTTTAGACTTTGGAATTCTTCTATCGTGCACACACTCGAATAACTGGAACGTCTTCCTTATATACTCCTTCATGCCATCACACCCATTGGCACTTACGAAAGGAGTTCTTCCAATCTACCCATTGAACAGAATCAATTAGGGAGATTTCGAGTTATTTAAGGAATATGTCGATAGCCCACCAATCCTGCTCGCCCATACAATCAGGATCTAGGTTTTCATAAGTAGAACCTTCCAAGTATACTTTGCCAATCAACTGATCCAAAATCCCTGAATTGATCTCAATTTGAATAATGGATTCCGATATGCTATATCCAGCCAAGAGATCTTCTTCAGTCAATAGAATGAAATCCTTAACGTAATACTTAGTTCTGGATAAGCCTTCTTCGATGGTCTAGAAACTTTCAATGAGGATAGACTTTGAGTCTTGAGTCTGGTAGTCCGGAGGTCTTCAAACTTTGATGAAAGAGTCTGCAAGTCTTCAGACTAGACTGATGGAAACGTTTTATCAACTTCAAAACACTCAAGGAAGTTTTCTCCAACAATCTCCCCATTTTTTATGGTGACAAAACTTTCCTACAGATTTGAATAACTTTAACCTGCAAAAACAATACTCAAGCAAACATGGATATTTCACAAAAGATAATTGGCTTAGTAAAGATAACATTAAAATCTGCATCCACAGAAAATAGGTTAGTCCTGTAAATGAGCAATTATCTTTGCCATGAAATACCAATAGTGCTTAAGATAAACAAACGATCAAACAGATCAAATCCAAATCCAGTCACAGCCAAAACAGCCAAACACAAAAGTAAAGTCAATCAAACACAAAAGTCAAGAGTTTAAATCTCAGATCTGCACCACATCTCTCCCCCTTTTTGTCAGCATTAAAAAGGTAGAGATTAAAAGAGAATAGAATTAGGATTGGTTTGGAACACGAACAAGTTGGAAATCTCCCATTGACTGGACAATCCCTTCCAGCTTTTTCAAATCCACCTTCAGTTGAGTCACATCTTCACCCTTGGCATTTGCTTGAACTTGAAGAGTAAGGGCATGGAATTGATCATGCAAAGAAACTAAAGAGGCTTGACCTGCATTTTGCAAGTTCTGAACTTCGCATCCTAGAGCATAAATTTGGCCTCACATCTCCAAGAGAACATCAAGCACTCTACGAAAGTCTACTAAATTATTAATCTGATTACTGGCTTCTGCACGATCAGAAGGTGTATTGGCAGATGATGGCAAGTCAGCACGATCACGCAGATTGGGTGATGAAACCTCATGGCCTTCCTCAGGAAATTGAGAGGCATAGATGTCTTCTGGATCTGCTGGTGAATGACTTACTCCTTCACTAGTAGCAGCAATTAAAAATGCACCTCTTTTCTCAGCATCTCCCCCTGTTTCATTGCCTTCAGGCGGTGAGAAGTACTCTCCATGCTCTACTTCTTCTTGTTCACCTCTACCCTATTCTTCTTCTTCCTCAATCCTTTCTTCCTTAGCTTCTTTCTCCATTGATTCTCTCTCTCTCTCCAGTCCTCTGTTCGATCTTCTCCTTGTCTTGTTCCTGTCTCACCTCTGTCTCTGGAATAGAACGACTTAAGTTCTTCAGTGCAAGAGCAGAAATTGTGATATCATCCTCATCCTATTCATCTTCCAAGATGAGTGCTCTTCTTTTCTTGGATGGAGCAACCATGGGCTCCTTCCCTTTCTGTTTTATAGCCAAAGAGACTGGGTGAGTCTTGACAGGGGTTTTAACCTTGAATCGCTCCAAAGCCTTGTTATGTTCCTTCAGACACATTTTAGAGACCATTTTCAATCCTACCACCATTTAATCGCATGTTCGAACACAAAGAATCCTAGGAGGCTGAATGTTCAAATGTCTAAATAACTTAGTGACAAGTGCTGAGTAAGGAAGTTGGCCATTGTCCTTCACCATCGTTTTGTACAAATGGAACATAATAGTGTGTAGAAGAAAGAACTTTTTTCAACGTTAATGGCATACATAAGCTTTGCCTCCGAATTTGAAACATCGGTCTTTGAAGTCGATTTGGGTCTGAGGCAATTGATCACTATCTTATGAAACAAAATATTTGAGGCATTCATCCTCAAATATGAAATCTTTCCTTCCGTTGTTCTATCCCGAACAAGCTCTATCGCCGCATGTCCAATTAACACACTGATTGGTTGGTATTTCCCTCTTTCAACCCCAATCACATCAGCCAATGTATCCATGTCAACCACTTAGTCCTGATCTCGAACACTAAAAGAGAATCTATTCGCATCCAAGAAACTTAGATTTGAATAAAAGTAAGCAGTGAGTTCAGCATGAGCCTCTATCGATTCAGAAAAAAAATTGTTCTAGTTGAAGAAGATTGAATTTTTCTCGCAGCTTAACATTTAGAAAATCAAGAAAATCAAAGTCCACAATTCTAGGGTTAATGACACCACGCTTTAGCAACTTAGAGTACAGTTGCTTGTGTTCCTCCGAGCGAAACAAATCTGTCCTTTTGCTTCGGATTTTCACCGCAACACCCATTCTAGGTTTAAACCGAGTGTACATCCTATCATCATTATTCCCATCAGGTTGACTTAGCCCTCCAACATGTGGATCGCTTGGGATATTTGCCAATGCTTCTTCCGCTGACCCCGCAGGAGCAATTCCCAATCGTTCCATTGTGCATAAAAAGAAGGTTTCATTTCGATACCCTTTGTCTTTAAAAAATTCATCAATATAGTTCAAAGGAGTACCACTCCTCTTCAAAGCACGGTAAAGCTTAAAAGTAAAAACGGGCTTGTGAGTTCTTACGAGTTCTGCATCTTCGATGATTTCTTCCTCTTCTCCATGTTCAATATTATGAGGTCTAGATGGAGGAGATGGACGCTGTTGAGAATGTTGTGGGCTCTGCTGCTGTCTAGGAGATTCTTCTTCCTCGGTGAGATCAAAATGCGTAGGTCCCTCACGCATTTGCTGTGGTCCCCTGTTCGCGATCCTCAAAAACTTTCTTTGAGACGACATCTTTCACAGTCTTTGAGAGATTCTAAGCTTGTTTCGCAGGAAAGGTGAAAACTTTTCGAGGATTAAACAAGAGAAGAAAAGAGAAGTGGAAGATCTGTGCTCTCTTAGGGTTTTTGTGAGTAAAACGAAGAAGAACCAACAGTATATAAGACAGTTGAAGCGAGGCATACGGAACGTCATAAAAGGAAATGTAAAAATGCCTTTTTAAAAAATAACTGCCTTTTCAAAAAAAAAAATTAGATAACCGTCATTTCAAAAATAATTTCTTTTTCGAAAAGGAAAGATTGCAATAATCACGAAAACTGGGGAAATAACATCAATCAATTACAGATAGATGATCATACCTTTTCGAGATTTGATCCGAGAGATAAGTTTCTAAAATAGAAGTTACTTACAGTCGTAAATCTTGATTTTCTAAGTCTGAGAGTCTTTAGACTTTCAGCCTTGAACTTCCTCAAACTTTAAGATATTGAGTCTGGAACGAATAACTTCAAATTGATTTTTCTCCAAAGGCTTTGTAAATATGTCCGCAAGTTGATTCTTTGAATCAATAAACTGAATCGAAACTTCTCCATTTTGAACATGATCTCTAATGAAATGATGTCGAATCTCTATATGTTTTGCTCTTGAATGAAGAATTGGATTATTGGTGAGATTGATTGCGCTGGTGTTGTCACATTTGATCTCAATGCATGAATCTTCAATTCCAAAGTCTCTTAGTTGTTGCTTTATCCACAGAATTTGTGAACAACAACTTCCAAGAGCTACATACTCTGCTTCTGCCGTAGAAAGAGCTACAGTACTTTGCTTCCTTGAAAACCAAGACACTGTCCTGTTACCAAGTAGTTGACAGGTGTCAGAGGTACTCTTTCTATCAACTCCACATCCGACTAGGTCTGCGTCTGAGTATCCAAGAAAAGCGAAGTCTCCTTCTTTTGGATACCAGAGACCTAAATTTGAAGTTGAGGCAATGTATTTGATAATACGTTTTGCAGCACTTAAATAAGATTCTTTAGGGTCTGATTGAAATCTGGCACAAATACAAACACTAAACAGAATATCAGGTCTAGAAGAAGTAAGATAAAGAAGTGAACCAATGATACTCCAGTATAGCTTCTGGTCAACTTTCTTTCCTCCTTCATCTTTGTCCAGCTTCAAGGAACTTGACATTGGAATATCAGTCTTTTTGTAATTCTCCAGTCCAAACTTTTTGACAAGTTCTTTAGCATATTTTTCTTGATGAATAAAGATTCTTTCCTTCAGTTGTTTCACTTGAAGCCCGAGAAAGAAGGTTAGTTCACCCATCATGCTCATTTCAAATTCATCCTGCATAGACTTAGAGAATTTCTTGCACAATTTTTTTTTTTTGGTGACCCAGGGAACCCCGCACAATCGACAGTTGCGTAAGTAAACCCTGAGGAGGCACGTAGGAAACCACCATCTACGTACCTCGGGTATGTCGCCAATGATCCGCCTGCCTCCCTGCAACTTGCGTTGTAGGGGCTTCGAATTCCAGACCTCCAGCGTGGAAGTCATGGAGCCTACCAGCGGAGCCACCACGGCGGGTGGTTCTTGCACAGATTTTCATTAGAAGATCCAAAAATAATATCATCAACATAAATTTGAACAAGTAAAAAGCTTTTGCTTTCTCTTTTGTTAAACAGTGTAGTATCTACTTTACATTTGACAAAGCCATTTTGAATTAAAAACTTACTTAGTCTATCATACCAAGCTCGAGGTGCTTGCTTTAAACCATATAGAGCATTTTTCAGTCTGAATACAGAGTCTAGTTTCCTTGGGTCTTCAAAACCGGGTGGTTGTTCCACATAGACTTCCTCTTGGATAAATCCATTTAGGAAAGCACTTTTGACGTCCATTTGGAATAACCTGAAATTCTTATAACAAGCAAAAGCAAGTAATAATCTGATTGCTTCTAACCTTGCTACTGGCACGTAAGTCTCATCATAGTCTATCCCTTCTTCTTACGTATATCATTTGGCCACGAGCCTTGCTTTGTTTCTTACGACTTTTCCTTTCTTGTTCTTCTTGTTTCTGAAAACCCATTTAGCTCCAATGATGGATTTACCTTTCAGTTTAAGAGTCAATTCCCAGACATCATTGATACTGAATTGCCTGAGTTCTTCTTGCATAGCTTTAATCCAGCTTTCATTAGATAATGCTTCTTCTATGCTTTTGGGTTCTATTTCAGAATTAAGAGCTACAGCAATAGACTCTTCACGCCTTTTGGATCTTGTGCGAATTCCTTCATTAATATCACCAATAATAAAATCTTTGGAATGACTGGACTTATGCTTCCAGTTGCTGGTTGATTTGTCAGACTGTTGATCATTTCCTTTATTTGAATCTTTGATGATCATTTGTTGCTAGTCTTCTGAAGTCTGAGATGCTTCTGGAGATTTAGACTTTGTAAAGTCTGAAGCATGTTCAAATTCTTCAAGTTGAGTCTGAATCAATTGATTTTACAAAAAGTCTTGAAATTTGACATTCATCGATTCCTCCATAGATTGAGTCTTTTTGTTGTATACTCTGTATGCTTTGCTTGTGATAGAATATCCAATGAAAATACCTTCATTTGATTTTTCTTCAAACTTACCTACTCGATCATTTGCATTTTTCAATATAAAACATTTACATCCAAACACGTGAAAATACGAAACAATTGGCTTCTTTCCTTTGAATAACTCATAGGGAGTTTTCTCCAGAATAGGCCTTAAGAAGACTCTATTAATAATATAGCACGCTGTAGAAACTACTTCAGCCCAAAAATGAGAAGAGATGTTACTTTCAATTAAAAGAGTTCTAGCCATTTCCTGCAGCGATCTATTCTTTATTTCCACGACTCCATTTTGCTCTGGAGTATATGATGAAGAGAACACATGCTGAAAGCCAGATTCATCACAGAATTTTGTAAAGTCTTGATTTTTAAATTCACCTCCATGGTCTGTCCATATACTTGAAATAACATACCCTTTCTCATTTTTGACCTTTTTAGCAAACTTTATAATATAAGAAAAGGTTTCAGACTTGCCAGGAAATATACCAAAGTGAATCGTGAATAATCATCCACAATTACTAGGCAGTATTTCTTACCTCCAATGCTTCGAGTTCTATTTTCCCAACACGCATGGTGTGCATAGATCAAACTTTTGGTATGTCAGTTAGGGTAGTCCACGAACAAGCTTCTTTGCTAAGATTTTGGCTATCTGCTTCATGTTGATGTGCACAAGTTTTATGTGCCATAAGTTTGCTTCCTCTTGAATTGAGATTAGATATTGGGATTCATCTGGTTTGATATCCAAAAGATAGATATTCCGATGTCTTCGCCCCGTGAAAGACTGAGAGGAGTCTTTACCGATTCCTGAACATATTCCTTCTTGAAAGTTGATTTTGAAACCAGTGTCGCACAGCTGACTGATACTTAGCAAGTTGTAGTTGAGTCCTTCTACTAAGGAAACATTACTAATCGTGAGGCTTCCAATCTTTACAGTTCCGTATCCCACAATTCTTCCTTTACTATTTCCTCCAAACGAAACTTTTCCACCATTAACTTGTACAAGTTTTAAGAAGCAATTTGAGTCTCCTGTCATATGTCTTGAGCATCCACTATCCAAGTACCATCTAACCTTTTTCTTGATAGTGACCTACATTTAGAAAAGAGACTCAAGCTTTCTTTGGTACCCATATTTTCTTGGGTCCATTGGTGTTAGTGTAATATATGGTCTTTGCCCATACCTTCTTAACAGGTTTCCAAACCATAGGACATTCTTTCTCAAAATAATCTGAGCTATTGCACTTAGAACATTTAAGAGCACTGCGACCTACAGATTTTACAAAAACTTTTGAGAGAAGTTTTAAGACTAAGACACAATTCATCAATGTATCCAGAGATTTGAGAGAAGTTTTAAGACTAACCTTTTTCTTGATAGTGACCTGCATTTAGAAAAGAGACTCAAGCTTTCTTTGGTACCCATATTTTCTTGGGTCCATTGGTGTTAGTGTAATATATGGTCTTTGCCCATACCTTCTTAACAGGTTTCCAAACCATAGGATATTCTTTCTCAAAATAATCTGAGCTATTGCACTTAGAACATTTTAGAGTACTGCGTCCTACAGAGTTTACAAAAACTTTTTGGAAATGATTTTTGTAAGAATCTCTTATAGGTCTTTGCTTAATTCTTTCCTTTACTTTAGGAGTCATTCCTAAACCTAATTTGTTGAAGTAAAGTCTTTGTGCTGAAAGAATTTTTTTAAGTTACTCAGATCCTATAGAAAATCTTTTAGAAATACTTGAGATATCATTTTTCAAGAATGCATTTTCTTTTGAAAGATTGTCTACATTTTCTTTCAAAGTAGTAACATTTTTGTCTAAACTTTTGACCTTCTCTTTCTAAACATTTTCCTGTTGTTTTAGTGCAGAATTTTCCCTTTTAAGTTCGGAAATCCTTTTGAGAGAAGTTTTAAGACTAAGACACAATTCATCAATGTATCCAGAGACTTTAGTAGGGATTTTTAAATTACTTACCTCGATTTCACTGTATGAGTCTGCCTCGGAGTCTGAATCTGAGTCTGATTGTGCCATGAGACAAATATTGGCATAATGATCATCACTTTCTTCACATTCGGTATCACTCCAAGTTTCTGCTTTAAGTGCCTTTCGATATTTCTCAGCTTTTCCTTTCTTTCTCTTCAGAAGGGGACAGTTAGGTCTGATGTGTCCCTTTTTCTTGCATTCAAAACAGACTATATCTTTATTGGATTCATCATCCTCAACTGATTTATTTTGTAGCTTTTGAAAACTTTGTTTATTTGAATTGAATCTTCTTCCCTTTCTGTTCAGTTTCCTGAACCTTCTTATCATAAGAGCAAGCTCTTCATCATCCATATCGTCTTCAGAATCTGTGACATCAGAATCATCATTAGATTTAATGCAATAGATTTCTTACCTTTAGGATCTTTATCTTCGTTGATTTTCTCCACTTCATAAGACTGAAAAGTCCCAACCAATTCGTCAACAAAGAGTGACATGATTCTTTGTGTCTCCCTTATTGAGGTCTTTATGTGATTCCAATCCTTGGACAATTCACGCAGTAACTTGTTTACCTTCATGGGTCTAGAAATTGGTTGATTTTGATATTCAAGACCATTCACGATTTCTGTAAAATGACTAAACATGTCAGTGATAGATTCTCCTAGTTTCATCTTAAATGCTTCATATTGATCGAGCAAAATGTTGATTCTGGTTTCTTTCACTCGATCAATTCCTTCATAGGTGATATGTAATCTATCCCAGACTTCTTTAGTTGTTTCACAAGAAGATATTTTGTTATATTCAGTAGGAGATAATGCACAATATAAAGAATGAATTGCTTTTGCACCAAGAGCTTGTCTCTTGGTTATCTCTTCTTGAGTCATTTCACTGGACTCAACAGCTTCTTTTCCTCTTTCTAAGACTGTTGCAGCTTTAGGAATGATTCCTTTGTCTACCATGTCCCATTCCAAAGGATCCTTTGATCTTAGGAATGCCTTCATCTTGTTTTTCCATATGTTGTATTCCTTTCCATCAAAATAAGGTGGTATGGTATTGTTTTGCCCTTCAACCAGACCTGGAGCCAACATACTAGCCATGGATCTTTAACTCTGAAGTAAAACACTTCAACTTAAGTGAGTACACAAGCTCTGATACCAATTGTGAAAGCTAGTACGAGTACCTAGAGGGGGTAAATAGGTGCAAAAACAAATTTTCCAGAGATAGGTGTGCAACTCTAATCAACAATAGATTATGAAAAGGAAATTAGACTCTTGTAAACAAATTGAGTAAAGATCAAAGTAAAAGAGCTTAGGGAAGAGAATAAGAAAACAAGATTTATAGTGGTTCGGCTTAATCCAAGCCTACGTCCACTCTTCCGCACTGACAGCTCACCGGCTGGATTGTACTATGAATCAAAAGAGTTGTTACAGTAAAGCTCTTCCTTGATTCCATAGTGTAGAGACTCTGCTACACTTCCTCAAGGTCTCACAAAGATATAAACTCTCTTTTGAGTACAAAATTTCGATCAACAATTGAATTGACTAAGAGCAAGAAGCTTCAGACTTTGGAATTCTTCTATCACGCACACACTCGAATAACTGGAACGTCTTCCTTATATACTCCTTCATGCCATCACACCCGTTGGCACTTACCATAGGAGTTCTTCCAATCTACCCGTTGGACAGAATCAATTAGGGAGATTTCGAGTTATTTAAGGAATATGTCGATAGCCCACCAATTTTGCTCGCCCATACAATCAGGATCTAGGTTTCCATAAGTAGAACCTTCCAAGTATACTTTGCCAATCAACGGATCCAAAATCCCCGAATCAATCTCAATTTGAATAATGGATTCTGACATGCTATAACCAGCCAAGAGATCTTCTTCAGTCGATAGAATCAAATCCTTAACGTAATACTTAGTTCTGGATAAGCCTTCTTCGATGGTCTGAAAACTGTCAATGAGGATAGACTTTGAGTCTTGAGTCTGGCAGTCCAGAGGTTTTCAGACTTTGATGGAAGAGTCTGCAAGTCTTCAGACTAGACTGATGGAAACGTTTTGTCAACTTCAAAACACTCAATGAAGTTTTCTCCCAAGAAAGTATGAGTACCAAAAAAAGCTTGAGCTTCTTTTTTAAATGCAGGTCACTATCAAGAAAAATGTCAAATGGTACTTGGATAGTAGATGCTCAAGACATATGATAGGAGACTCAAGTTGTTTCATAAAGCTTATGCAAGTTAATGGCAGAAAAGTTTCTTTTGGTGGAAATAGCAAAGGAAAAATTGTCGGTTGCGAAACAGTAAAGATTGGAAGTCTCACAATCAACAACGTTTCCTTAGTGGAATGACTCAACTACAACTTGCTAAGTATCAGCTAACTGTGCGATATAGGTTTCAAAATCAACTATTAAGAAGGAATATGTTCGGGAACTAGTAAAGACTTCTCTTAAACTTTCACGGGGCAAAGACATGGGAACATCTATCTATTGGACATCAAACCAAAAAAATCTTAGTATCTAATTTCAATTCAAGAGGAAGCTAATCTCTGGCATTGAAAACTTGGCCATATCAACATGAAGCAAATAGCCAAGATCTCTGTAAATAAGCTTATTCGTGGACTACCTAACTTGACATACCAAAAATCTGAATTATGCACACCATGTGTATTGGGAAAACAGGTTAGAAATTCTTTCAAACCAATAAATCAAGTTTCCACTAATCGTATGCTACAGCTTTTGCATATGGATCTCTTTGGACCAACTAGAACTCAGAGCATTGGTGAAAAGAAATATTGCCTAGTAATAGTGGATGATTATTCACGATTTACTTAGGTATATTTCTTGGCAAGTAAGTCTAAAACCTTTTCTTATTTTATAAAGTTTGCTAAGAAAGTTCAGAATGAAAAGGGATATGTTATTTCAAGCATACAGACATACCATGGAGGTGAGTTTGAAAATCAAGATTTTGCTAAATTCTGTGATGAATCTAGCTTTTAGCATATGTTCTCCTCTCCATACACTCCAGAACAAAATGGAGTTGCGGAAAGGAAGAATAGATCGTTACAAGAAATGGCTAGAACACTTTTAATTGAAAGCAACATTTCTTCTCGTTTTTGGGCTGAAGCAGTTTCTATAGCATGTTATATTATTAATAAAGTCTTTTTAAGGCCTATTCTGGAGAAAACTCTCTGTGAGTTGTTCAAAGGAAAGAAACCAATTGTTTCCTACTTTCATGTGTTTGGTTGCAAATGTTTTATATTGAAAAATGCAAATGATCGAATTGATAAATTTGAAGAAAAATCAAACGAAGGCATCTTCCTTGGATATTCAACTACCAGCAAAGCCTACAAAGTACACAACAAAAAGACTCAATCTGTGGAGGAATCAATGAATGTCAAATTTCAAGACCTTATACAAAATCAATCGATCCAGACTCAACCTAAAGAATTCGAACCTGCTCCAGACTCTACAAAGTTTAAATCCCCAGAAGCAGCTCAGACTTCAGAAGAACAACCACGAATGAACATTGAAGAATCAAATTGTGGCACCCCGAACCACCATTGGTCGCCACAGGCACCTAATGCTACACCTAATCACATCTCTTTGTAGAAGTGTCGTAAATCATAGACACATTTTTTTTTTAAACGGTCTCAGCGCGACTCATTAGCGGAAGCAAAATATAATATCGCCATCTCACCCTCCATCAACCATGATACAATTGCACACCACTAAACATCGTAATAAAAGACAAAGCCATGACACTTTATTTACATATTTTTCAAGATGGGTTTCCTTGGGTCGGTACATCAAAAGAAAGGCCAGGACATGAAGCCACACTCGGCCATAAACCCAAAAAGAAACACTCGACCCACTACGTCTAATGTGCAAGATCTCCCATCACTAGTGTCGGCTAATCATCCCAAAAAGTTTCTGCTCCTACTTCTCACGCACAGGCCCTCACACCCATCCCGGTGCATCAGGCGGTGGCGGCGGCAACATCCCACGCATCACTCCGTCTCGACGAACATGGACGGATATGAACTCCTGAATGACAGGGCCCCCAGCCAGGCCCACGTCGTACATCACTAAGGCGCGCACTCGAATAAATGTCAGTCCAGGAATGGTGGGACAGTCAATCTCCACACACTTGACCTCTACATCTGAAGGAAGGCCGTAAAATACGCCCCGCGTGACAGCAAGGAGCGACATCCTGCTAATCTGAAATGTTGGTCCCCGAAGGGGTGAGTACAACCACTCGGCAGGTAAAGGACTAATAAACCACATAATGCATCATGCCACACAATTATCACAATCATAGCATCACATGTCATTAAGGCATCCACGCACAACTTACCTTGGCATCATGCACATGTCATCATACCTCATGTACATACATCATCATATAGTCATCACCATCATGACATACACTTACCATCATCATGTCGCATGTATCATCATCTTTACCATGCATCCATGCATGTAACATCATCATCATATCACTTGTACCATCATCATTGCCATGCATCCATGTAACATCATCATCATATCACATGTACCATAATCATTGCCATGCATCCATGCATGTAACATCATCATCATATCACATGTAACATCATCATTACCATGCATCCATGCATGTAACATCATCATCATATCACATGTACCATCATCATGTCATGCATCCATGCATGTAATGTCATCATCATGTCATGCACATATCATCATGCATAATTCAATTTCAATTTCATTTTGGATCGCCACATTTTTCTTTCCCGGGACCAATGTTTGCATCCCACATGTATCCAAGATACAATCAGACCATCCGGCTCCCCCACTCTCCGGGCATCTCGTATCCCAACTGGCATCACGAGGACCCTCCGGCATTTAGCCATTTAAAGCCACCGGGCAACCGGCCGTACCCTTCTAGCCAGGCATCTCGCACCCAAACTGGCATCGCGAGGTATCCCTCGGCACAATACCTGCCAAGCTTCCGGCTCCCCCACTCTCCGAGCATCTCGACACCTCTCGGTACTCCCGAGGCCCTTTGGTATCCGGCCATTCATGACCACCGGGCAACCGGCCGTACCCTTCTAGCTGTTGGAGAAATCTTCATAAAGTGTTTTGAAGTTGACAAAACGTTTCCATCAGTCTAGTCTGAAGGTCTGCAGACTCTGTTAGTTAAAGTTTGAAGACTTCCGAACAGCCAGACTCAAGACTCAAAGTCTATCCTCATTGACAGTCTCTAATCCGTTGAAGAAAGGTTATCCAGAACTGGATGTTTTGTTCAGGATTTAACCTTATCATCTGGAGAAGATTTCGTGGCTAGAGAAGACGTATCAGAATCCTTTGATTGATCAAGATTGATTCAATGACTGAAGATTCGATGATTGTCTAAATATTATTGGAAGGTTCTACTTATGGAAACCGAGATCCTGATTGTATGGGCGAACAGGATTGATGGGCTATCAACACGTTCCTTTAATAGCTCGAACAATCTTCCTAATTGATTCCGTCCAACGGGTAGATTGGAGGAATTCCTTTGGTAAGTGCCAACGGGTATGATGGCATAAAGGAGTATATAAGGAAGACGTTCTTAGTTGTTCGAGGTGTGCGAGATAGAAGAATTCCAAAGTCTGAAGCTCCTATTTGTTTAGATAAATCCCTTGAGCAAATACTTGTATACAAAAGAGAGTCTATATTTGTGAGAGACCTTGAGGAGGTGTGGTAAAACATCTACACTGTGGAATCAAGGCAAAGCTGTGCTGTAACTTCTCTTTTGATCATAGTGAAATCCAGCCGGTGGGCTGTCAGTGCGGAAGAGTGGACGTAGGCTTGGAATAAGCCGAACCACTATAAATCCTGTGTTCAATTTTCTCTTCCTCACTCTCTCTACCTCAATCGTATTTCATTTTGTTAATTAAGAGAGAATTTACTTTCTATCATAGGTTAAGAATCGCTTCCGTATATCGATAAATTGTTTAGACACCTATTCACCCCCCTCTAGGTACTCATACTAGCAATATCAATTGGTATCAGAGCCCGTGTACTCACTTTGTTTGAAGTGTTTTACTTCAGAGTTAAAGATCCATGGCTAGTATGCTAGCACCAGGGCTAATGGAAGGGCAAAGCAATACCAGACCACCCTACTTTGATGGAAAGGATTACAACATC
Source organism: Eucalyptus rudis (assembly GCA_019915205.1). Lineage (NCBI taxonomy): Eukaryota > Viridiplantae > Streptophyta > Magnoliopsida > Myrtales > Myrtaceae > Eucalyptus > Eucalyptus rudis. Next base: position 11,879,939 of record JAHMTN010000007.1, on the reverse strand, counting down.
TGGAAGAACAAGATGAAAGCTTTTCTACGATCAAAGGATCCTCTGGAATGGGACGTTGTAGAAAAAGGAATTACTTCTACCACTGCATTAGTCTCTGAAAGAGGAAAAGAAACTGAAGAAACCAGCTGAATGTCTCAAGAAGAAATAATCAAGAGACAAACACTCGATGCAAAAGCAATTTACTCATTATATTGTGCTTTATCACCAACTGAATATAATAGAATATCTTCTTGTGGTACAGCAAAAGAAGTTTGGGACAGATTGTGTGGCATCCGGAAATTTTGACATCCCTCGGATATGTGACGGCCATGACTGATCGACGGAGTTATCGTTGGACCATATCATCGGTACCATGTACGGACATTGTTTTGTTACCACCATCGGACCGATGAGTCACGGTTAGAAATGGTTCAACCGTGAGTGAGTTATAGCTTCGTCTCTACGTACCATTACTAGCAAGGCCGAGGTTTATTCCGAGTAATGTGCTGACGAGATATTCCTATACTAAATTTGGCTGTTTAGTCGTGTACTCTACGAACTAAGTCTCCCATGTACATTGTTGCGACCCCGTACAGCCACGTAAGTAATTATTTTTCAGCACTTGCACATGCTGAAGTTAAGAGTTGAATTTTGGAGGAATTAATCCGTGCGTAAGGACCATGCACGTTTCTTCACATGCGCGACCATACATTCACGTAAGAATTTCTCCGAGTCCATTGACCTACCATGCACGGCCATACGGCCATGTTCTTTTCTTTTCTGTCGAAGTCAGTCAATAAGAAGAAAAAGAAAAGTTCGACCTATGCAGCCCTTTATTTTTGCACATGAAGAATCGTGCAACCGGTCAGCTAAGGAATGGGATTGTTGACCGAAGGGCACTCAGCAAAAGCCACGTTGCTTTCTGGTGGTCGGCCAGCAAATTGGGATTAAGAAAAGAATTAATTAAATGGCTGAAGACACGTTGCAAGGAGGAGCAAGGTGTCAAAGGAAGAAATGCATGCTGGACACGTACGAATCCAGCTGCCCTTCATGCGGCCAAACCATGGAAAAACTCCCCTTAAGTTGACTGGTTTTAAGTAAAAACCAGCGGCCATGGTAAATGGTAATCGAGAAGCAAGGCCAGAGGAGGCCACGTTGCTTCGTGTGGAGCAACCAGCGAAGGCCAAGAAAACCCAGCTGGAGACACGCCTTCTCCACCTGTCCTCCATGCATGCATCCACCGAAAATCCCTCTCTTTGTTGGCTGGCTTTTAGCAAAACCAGCAGGTAATCTGCTCGTGTAGGTGAGCTAAAGGAAGTGACCGAGCAGAATCAAGAGTGAGAGAGAGGGAGAGAGTTGCCGAGAGAGAGTGAGATGCGAGAGAGAGGAAGAGAAGGAACAGTCGCCGCCCGCACGCCGTTCGTCCGTCGCCGGTGTGCCGTCTCTTTTGCTGCTGTCCGTCCGGTCTAGAGGCAAGTGGGGTCCTTAACTTCTCTTGCATGTCTGTTTTGTTGGTTGCATGTTCGGTTTTAGGTGTGGTTTGGGCGAAGAACCGAGGTAAGGGTTGAATGTGTTCAAGTTATGTGACTGTTTTCGTTTGGTTTGTGGTAGTCAGTATCTTAGTCGAGCTTGCATGTGTATTTGGAGTGTGATTTTGGCTTTGGTGTCTTCATGAAAGTTGAAGCTAACATCTTGAGGTATGACATACTCGAATTTCATGGAAAACGATGGTGATATGAGGGGTCAAAAGCTCTGTTATACGGAGACTTCAGATCTGCGAATTTCCTACTGACCTCTTGATGATTTCTTGGTTGCATGTTGATTTCTGTTGGAGATCTCACTTTGTTGTCTTCATGAAAGTTGTTGGTAACATCCTAAACTATAACATACTCAAATTTGAAGAGAAATGAACAAGTATAGCCTAGTTAATCGGCTGGATCTTTGAGACGTTTGGTTCTGTTGAAGTGAACCGAGACACCCGAGACTTCAAGGACTTAAAAGAGGATCATACTTTGGTTATTTAACCTATATCTCTTCATGAAACTTGTAAAGGACACATTTATACATAACATACTCGAATTTCAGAAGAAACGAAAGAGATTTGATGGGTCAAACCTAAGTTTTTCGGTGATGTATGTTCTGGACGAAACGGTAGAGGTTCCAGAAGCTTCATGGAGTTGTATAAATTAATATAAAAATAATTTGGCTTAGGGTTCTTCATGAAAAATGCACGAAAATGTGTTGGCTATCACCCTGTAAAATTTGGGAATTTTCGGAGGTCATATGAGTATTTTAATTGAATTAATTCGAAAACTGTGCAATCTGGCCATTTTCCGAATATTGTGTGTATTTTGTGGAAATTTGGGAAATTATGTGAAATGCAAATTTGGCCATGAATTTGGGTGAAATTGTGATTTTAATTGTTTGTTAAATGATTGTTTGAATATTATGATTTTTGAAAAAAAATCATAAATATTAAATATAATATTTATTTATGAAAATAAATAAATATAATAATAAAATAATAATAATAAAATAATAATAAAATAAAAAGTGGATTATTTTATTGGCCAAGAGTTTTATTGAGTTATAATGCATTGTTATATGACATTGATGCATGTATGATAATGAATTATGATGTATTGTTATATGACACTGATGTATGAATGATCATGAATTATGATGCATTGCTATATGACATTGATGCATGTATGATTGTGAATCATGATGCATGTGTGTGAATCATATGCCATGAAATAATAAGATGAAAAGGATGATAAAAAGTGGAAAGTGGTATGTGAGTAAGAGGTTGTGGCGGAGGATGTTGTCTGGTGGCCTGGTGGCGTAATTCCAGAGATTCCCTGGGAGTTTCAGGATGCTCGGAATGTGGGGGGCCGGAAGCCCTGTCGGAGGTTTCTGCCCGAAGGGAGTGACTCGCGATGCCAGGATTAGGGTGCGAGATCCCCGGCTAGAAGGGTAAAGGCCGGAAGCCCTGTCGGAGGTTTCTGCCCGAAGGGAATGCCTCGTGATGCTAGTTGAGATGCGAGATGCCCGGAATGTGGGGGGCCGGAAGCCCAGTGGCCATGAGATGGCTGGGATACTGGGATCCCTGTCGGAGGTTTCTGCCCGAAGGGATGGTGATGATGGTGAATTTGATGATTTGAGAAAAGATAATGTGGGATCAATTGATAAGTAAAAGTGGAAATTGATCTATGATGTGATATGCATGGTGATGCATGGCTAATGATGATATGATGTGATATGCATGGTGATGCATGGCTAATGATATGATGTGATATGCATGGTGATGCATGGCTAATGATGATATGATGTGATATGCATGGTGATGCATGTCTAATAATGGTATGATGTGATATGCATGGTGATGCATGGCTAATGATGATATGATGTGATATGCATGGTGATGCATGGCTAATGATGATATGATGTGATATGCATGGTGATGCATGGCTAATGATGATATAATGATCACCTATGATGATATGCATGATGAAATGCATGATGATGATAATGATGTATGATATACCGTGATGATGATATATATAATGTGATGATGCATGATATGCATGGTTACAAGGTAAGTGATGCTTGCAACGTGTGATGATATGTATGATGCATTGGAATGTTATTGGATTCCTTTACCTGCTGAGTGGTTGTACTCACCCCTTTTGGGGACCAACATTTCAGATTAGTAGATGGTTTGAACGGTTGGATGTGACCGTGAGGAGGAGGATAGCAAAGGAGGGAACCTTTGGACGCCGACACTAATCGATGGACTCTAAAGTAGACGACTATTGGAAGCGACATCGGTCATCTTTTGAAATATAGCCAAGTATAGAAAGACTATGGCAATTTGATGTATCGATGAATGATGTCCATCTGGGTTAAGTGAATAAAAGTGTACGGCTTTTACTTATAAATGTTTAGTAGGTGTGCATCGATTTTTGAATGTAGGGAAGGGAATTGTTGGAGGTGCTTCCGTATTTAAATTGCGTAAGGGACCGATTTTAAAAGATGTAAACCCCCAGGTTGTATGGACCCGCTGCATTTGAAATGGTATCAGAGTGACATGTTATTAAGAAATTAAGTGGTAAGCAAACTGTGGCGACCCAAATCGGATCGGGGGCCGTCGAGGGGTGTCACAGATTGCATATCACCTATGAAGGAACAGATCGAGTGAAGGAAACAAGAAGCAACATTCTTCTCGGTTAATATGAAGCCTTCAGAATGAAACCAGGAGAATCAATATCTGACATGTTTAGTCGTTTTACAGATATTGTGAATGGTCTTGAAAATCAAGGTCAACCAACTTCTGATCCCATGAAGGTAAACAAGCTACTGCGTGGACTCTCCAGGGATTGGAATCACATAAAGACTTCGATAAGAGAGACGCAGAGAATCATGCCACTATCTGTCGACGAGCTGATTGGAACTCTTCAGTCCTATGAAGTGGAAAGGATCAATGAAGATGAAGATCCAAAAGGTAAGAAATTCATTGCATTAAAATCAAATGATGATTCTGATGATACAGATTCTGAAGATGATATGGACGATGAGGAGCTTGCTCTCATGATAAGAAGATTCAGAAAACTAAATAGAAAAGGAAGAAGGTTCAACTCAAAGAAACAAAGCTTTCAAAGACAGCAGACCAAGTCTGTTGATGATGAGGAACCAAATAAAGATGTAGTCTGCTTTGAATGCAAGAAAAAGGGACACATCAGACCCAACTGTCCTCTTCTGAAGAAGAAGAGAGGAAAAGCTGAAAATTTTCGAAAAGCTCTCAAAGCCGAAACCTGGAGTGATACTGAGTGTGAAGAAAGTGATAATGAATATGACAATCTATGTCTGATGGCACAATCAGACTCAGACTCTGGATCAGACTCAGGATCAGACTCAGACAGTGAATTTGAGGCAAGTGATTTTAAAATTCCTGTCAAAGTTTCTAAATATATTGATGAACTATGCTTTAGTCTTAAGACTTCTCTCAAAAGAATTTCCGAACTGAAAAAAGAAAACTCAGCTCTAAAACAAAAGGAAACTGTTTTAGCAGAAAGAGTTAAAAACCTAGACTTGTCTGTTTCCAATCTTAAAGAAAATGAAGATAATCTTTTAAAAGAAAATGCTTTTTTAAAAACAGACTTATCAAATATATCAAAGAAATTTTCAATAGGGTCTGAAAAACTTGAGAAAATTCTTTCAGCACAAAGACCTTACTTCAATAAGTCTGGTCTAGGTATGACAGAAGAAACAATCCCCTTGATTGATTTTCCTAAAGTAAAAGAAAGAATTAAGAAAAGACTCTCGAGTGAGGTTTACAAAAATCACTTCAAGAAATTTTTTGTAAAATCTGTAGGTAGAAATGCTCTCAGATGTTCTAAGTGCAACAGTCCGGATCACTTTGAAAAAGAGTGTCCTATGGTATGGAAACCTGTTAAGAAAGTATGGGCTAATATTGTTTATCTTACTAACACCAATGGACCCAAGAAAATTTGGGTACCAAAGAAAGCTTGAGACTTTATGCAGGTCTCCGTCAAGAAACAGGTAAAGTGGTATCTTGACAGCGGATGCTCAAGACACATGACAGGAGACTCAAATTGCTTTATAAAGATTGCTCAAGTAAATGGTGGAAAAGTTTCATTTGGAGGAAACAGCAAAGGAAGTATTGTGGGATTTGGAACCGTGAAAATTGGAACTCTCACAATAAGCAATGTTTCCTTAGTGGAAGGACTCAATTACAATCTTCTCAACATTAGTCAATTGTGTGATACTGGTTTCAAGATCTTCTTTCAAGAAGGAACATGTTCTGGAATCAGTAAAGACTCTACTCAGTCTTTCATGGGTCGAAGACATGGAAATATCTATCTTCTGGATGTGAAACCAAATGAATCGCAGTGCCTTATCTCAATTCAAGACGAAGCAAGCTTATGGCACAAAAAGCTTGGTCATGTCAACATGAAGCAATTAGCCAAAATCTCTTCAAAACAGCTTGTTCGAGGACTACCCAGATTGCCATACCAAAAGACTGATTCATGCACTCCATGTATTCTGGGAAAGCAGGTAAGAAATTCTTTTAAGCCAATTAATTATGTCTCTACTAATCATGTACTACAGTTGCTGCATATGGATCTCTTCGGACCAACCAGAACTCAAAGTATTGGGGGTAAGAAGTATTGCCTAGTAATTATCGATGATTACTCCCGTTTTACTTGGGTATATTTTCTTGCAAGTAAGTCCGAAACCTTTTCGTATTTTGAAAAATTTGCTAAAATGGTTCAAAATGAAAAAGGATGTGTTATCTCTTGTATAAGAACAGATCATGGAGGTGAATTTGAAAATCAAGATTTTACAAAATTCTGTGATGAATCTGGCTGTAAGCATGAGTTTTCCTCTCCATATACTCCTCAGCAAAATGGAGTTGTGGAAAGAAAGAACAGATCTCTTCAAGAAATGGCTAGAACTCTTTTAATTGAAAGTAAAATTTCTTCTCAATTTTGGGCTGAAGCTGTTTCAACAGCATGCTATATCATCAATAGAGTCTTCTTAAGATCTATTCTTCAGAAAACCCCTTATGAGTTATTTAAAGAAAAGAAGCCTATTGTTTCATACTTTCATGTATTTGGTTGCAAATGTTTTATATTGAAAAATGCAAAAGATCGAGTTGGTAAGTTTGAAGAAAGATCAGATGAAGGAATCTTTCTTGGATATTCTACATCAAGCAAAGCCTACAGAGTCTATAACAAGAAGAGCCAGTCTGTGGAGGAGTCAATGAATGTCAAATTTCAAGACTCAACGCAAGATGAATCAAGTCAGACTCATCAAGAAGAGTCTGAACCTGCTCCAGACCCTCCAAAGTCTACAACTCAAGAAGCATCTCAGACTCTGGAAAACCAGCTTCAAGATGTTCGTGAAGATCCAAACAAAGAAAGAGATCATCAACCAGACAAATCAACGAGTAACTGGAAGCATAAGTCCAGTCATCCCAAAGATCTTATAATCGGCGAATGAAGGAATTCGCACCAGATCCAAAAGGCGAGAAGAGTCTAGTGCTGTGGCACTCGTTTCTGAAATTGAACCAAAGAGCATAGAAGAAGCTTTATCTGATGAAAGCTGGATTGAAGCTATGCAAGAAGAGCTCAGACAGTTCAGCATAAATGATGTCTGGGAATTGACATCCAAACCAAAAGGTAAAACTGTTATTGGAGCTAAATGGGTTTTCAGAAACAAGATGAATGAGAAAGGAAAAGTCGTACGAAATAAAGCAAGACTCGTGGCCAAGGGATATACGCAAGAAGAAGGAATAGACTATGATGAGACTTACGCTCCAGTGGCAAGGTTAGAAGCTATTCGACTATTACTTGCGTTTGCTTGTTATAAGAATTTCAGGTTATTCCAAATGGACGTCAAAAGCGCCTTCCTAAATGGATTTATCCATGAGGAAGTTTATGTGGAACAACCACCAGGGTTTGAAGACCCAAAGAAGCTAGACTCAGTCTTCAGACTGAAAAAGGCTTTGTATGGCTTAAAGCAAGCACCTCGGGCTTGGTACGACAGGTTAAGTAAGTTCCTAATACAAAATGGTTTTGTGAAAGGTAAAGTAGATACGACTTTATTTATCAAAAAGGAAAACAAAAGTTTCTTGCTTGTTCAAATATATGTGGATGATATTATTTTTGGATCCTCTAATGAAAGTCTTTGCAAGAAATTTTCAAAGTCTATGCAGGATGAGTTTGAAATGAGTATGATGGGAGAGTTAACATTCTTTCTTGGTCTTCAAGTAAAACAATTGAAGGAAGGAACTTTTATTTATCAAGAAAAATATGTTAATGATCTTGTCAAAAGGTTTGGGCTGGAAAAGTACAAAAAGGTCGACATACCAATGTCAAGTTCTTTAAAGATAGACAAAGATGAAGAAGGGAAGAAAGTTGATCAAAAGCTGTACAGGAGCATTATTGGATCACTTCTTTATCTTACTGCCTCTAGACCTGATATTTTGTTGAGTGTTTGCATCTGTGCTAGGTTTCAATCAGATCCTAGAGAGTCTCATCTCAGTGCTGCGAAACGCATCATTAAATATGTGGCTTCATCATCAAGCATCGGTCTTTGGTATCCTAAGAAGGGAGACTTTAATCTTCTGGGATATTCAGACGCAGATCTGGCCGGTTGCAGAGTTGATAGAAAGAGCACTTCAGGAACTTGCCAGTTGCTTGGAAGCAGGACAGTGTCTTGGTTTTCAAGGAAACAAAGCACTGTGTCTCTTTCAACAACAGAAGCAGAGTATGTAGCTCTTGGAAGCTGCTGTTCGCAAATTCTATGGATAAAACAACAGCTAAGAGATTTTGAAATTGAAGACTCATGCACGGAGATTAATTGCGACAACACCAGCGCTATCAACCTCACCAAAAATCCAATTCTCCACTCAAGAGCAAAGCATATAGAGATTCGACATCACTTTATTAGAGATCATGTTCAAAATGGAGATGTTTCAATTCAATTTGTTGACTCAAAGAATCAACTGGCTGATATACTCACAAAGCCTTTGGAGAAAAATCAATTTGAGTCTATACGGTCCAGACTCAACATTTTGAGGTATGAGGATATCAAAGTCTAAAGACTGTCAGACTCAGGCTTACAAGACTTTATCTACAGTCTTGGCTCGACTTTCAGACTGTAAGTCTTTCTCTCTCCAATCTTATCTTGAAAAGGTACGATCATCAGACTGTGTTTAAATTGTTGCTATATTTAATTAACGTAAATATTGCATCGATTCATTTTCAAAAGGGAAGTTATTTTTGAAATAGCTATTTTTGCGGATAAAGACAGTTATTTTGAAAAGGCATATTTTTATTTCCTTTGTGACGATTCGTTTACTCTTCTTTTTAACCGAACGAGCACTGTCAATTTCTCTTCACTTTTCTATTCACTTTTCTCTCAAAAACCCTAGAAAGCATCGATCCTCCACTCCCGTTTGTCTTCTTCGCTCAATCTTCAAAAAGTTGTCATCTTTTCTGGGAAAGTCAAGCAAGGAATCTTCCAAACTCTGAGAAAGATGTCATCTTCGCGAAAGTCCTCAAGAATCGCAAGCAGGGGACCACAAAGAATGAGTGAGGGGCCTACGCACTTCGATCTTACTGAAGATGAAGTTACTCCAGATCAGCAACCGAGCCCACAACATTCTCAGCAGCGTCAGTCTCCTCCATCTAGTCTTCAAGGCGGTGTTCATCAGCATCAAGAAGAAATCATCGAGGATGCAGATCCCGTAAGAGTTCAAAAGCCCGCTTTTATTTACAAGCTATATTGTGCCTTAAAAGGAATTCGTACTCCTTTGAACTATGTTGATGAGTTTCTTAGAGACAAAGAATATAGGAACGAATGTATCTTTCTGCGAAAAATGGAAAGTTTGGGAATCGCTCGTAAAGGGGTGGCTGAGGAAACCCTTGCGAATATCCCAAGTGATCCTCGTGACTGGGGACCGAATCCTGTAGATGGGAATGACGATGACAATCTGTTCAGTCTATTTCAACCGAAAATGGGTATTGCGGCTGAAATTCAAGGAAAAAGGAGAGATTTGTTCAGATCAAAGGAACAAAAGGATCTGTACTCGAAATTGCTGAAGCGTGGGGTAATAAACCCTAGGAGTGTGGACTTTGATTTTCTGGATGCTGTGAAAGTGAACTTAAGGGAAAAGTTCAGTTATCTTCAACTTGAAAAGTTTTGCTCTGACTCAACTGAGGCTTATGCTGAATTGACTGCATATTTCTATTCAAATCTTAGCTTTTTGGATGCGAATAGATTCTCCTTCAGTGTTAAAGAACAAGACTATGTTGTGGATATGAATATGCTGGCAGATGTGTTAGAAGTTGAGAGAGGCAGATATCAACCAATGAAAGTTTCCATTGCTGGGGCCACACTTGAACTGGTGAAGGACAGGATAACAGATGAGAAGATCACCTACTCACGGATGAATGCATTCAACATATTGCTTCACAAGATTGTGATCAATTGCCTTTGGCCAAAATCAACTTCCAAAACTGATGTTTCAAGCTCTGAGGCAAAGTTGATGTATGCCATCCTCTGTGGTAAGAAGTTTTCTCTCCCTCATACTGTTATGTTTCACATGTATAGAGCAGTGATGAAGGACAGAGGTCAACTCCCTTACCCAAGCCTTGTTACGAAGTTATTCAGACATCTGAATATTCAGCCTCCGCAAATCTTTTGTGTTCGATCATGCGATCATATGGTGGTAGGACTGAAAATGGTGACCAAAATGCGTCTGAAGGAACTGAGCAAGGAATTGGAGAAATTCAAGGAGAAGACTCCTACCAAATCTCATCAATTCTCTTCTGCTGCTAAGAGAAAAGGGAAGGAGCCCATGGCTGCTTCATCAAAGAGAAGAAGAGCTCTCCTCGTTGAGGATGAAGATGATGACGAAGACATCACCATCTCTACAATGGCTTTGAAGAATTTAGGTCGTCCTGTTCCACAGAAAGAATCGGAACAAAAGACGAAAGAAGCAGAGGAGAAGGAAGAAGAAGAAAGAGAAGCAGAACAAGAAGCAGAGGAAGAAAGACCTGAAGAAGAAATAAGAGAAGAAGGAGAACCTGAGGAAATCTCTTCTCCACCTGTAGGCATAGAAACAGGGGGAGATCAGGAGAAAGGAGTGACGTCTTCATATCCTGATGCAAGTGAAGGAGTCAGTCGCTCGCCTGCAGACCCAGAAGATGTTTATGCATCTCAATTTCCAGAGGAAGGTCATGAAGTGTCATCGCCAAATCTGCAAGATTATGCAGATCTACCATCTTCTGCAAATCGAGCCGAAGCAAGTACTCAGACTAACAATGGAGCAGATTTTCGCAGAATCATGGATATTCTCTTGGAGATGAAAAGTCAGATTTATGCCTTGGGATGCGAAGTTCAAAGTTTGAAGAATGAAAGTCAAGCTTCTTCCTGTTCATTGAATGAAAAGATGCAAGCCCTCTCTATTCAAAATCAGGCCAATGCCAAGAGTGAGGAGGTTGTACAGCTGAAGGAAGACTTTAAAAGGCTGGAAGGCATTGTTCAGTCTATGGAAGATTTCCAGCTTGTCCGCATTCCCAAAACTTCATCTCATCCTTTTTAAATGATGACAAAAAAGGGGAGAGATGCATGATTTGATCAAAAACTTTATCATTTTTAACTGTTTGTTGGATTGTGTTGTTGTTTCACTTAACTGTTTTTGACAGACTTTGACTTTGTTTTGTGTCTGGATGAGAACTGAACTAGACTTGGACTTGACAGCTTCTATTAACAAGTATTGATATCTTATGGATGGTTTTATTATATTCTAGACTAACCTATTTTATGTGGTTGCAGATTCTAGTGTTAATCTTTTAGCCATTCATCTCTATAAGATATGCATATGTGTTTGAGAAATGTTTTGCAGGTCAAAGTTATCCAAATCTGCAGGAAGGTTTTGTCACCATCAAAAAGGGGGAGATTGTTGGAGAAATCTTCATAAAGTGTTTTGAAGTTGACAAAACGTTTCCATCAGTCTAGTCTGAAGGTCTGTAGACTCTGTTAGTTAAAGTCTGAAGACTTCCGGACAGCCAGAGACTCAAAGTCTATCCTCATTGACAGTCTCTAATCCGTTGAAGAAAGGTTATCCAGAACTGGATGTTTTGTTCGGGATTTAACCTTATCATCTGGAGAAGATTTCGTGGCTGGAGAAGACGTATCAGAATCCTTTGATTGATCAAGATTGATTCAATGACTGAAGATTCGATGATTGTCTAAATATTATTGGAAGGTTCTACTTATGGAAACCGAGATCCTGATTGTATGGGCGAACAGGATTGATGGGCTATCAACACGTTCCTTTAATAGCTCGAACAATCTTCTTAATTGATTCCATCCAACGGGTAGATTGGAGGAATTCCTTTGGTAAGTGCCAACGGGTATGATGGCATAAAGGAGTATATAAGGAAGACGTTCTTAGTTGTTCGAGGTGTGCGAGATAGAAGAATTCCAAAGTCTGAAGCTCCTATTTGTTTAGATAAATCCCTTGAGCGAATACTTGTATACAAAAGAGAGTCTATATTTGTGAGAGACCTTGAGGAGGTGTGGTAAAACATCTACACTGTGGAATCAAGGCAAAGCTGTGCTGTAACTTCTCTTTTGATCATAGTGAAATCCAGCCGGTGGGCTGTCAGTGCGGAAGAGTGGACGTAGGCTTGGAATAAGCCGAACCACTATAAATCCTGTGTTCAATTTTCTCTTCCTCACTCTCTCTACCTCAATCGTATTTCATTTTGTTAATTAAGAGAGAATTTACTTTCTATCATAGGTTAAGAATCGCTTCCGTATATCGATAAATTGTTTAGACACCTATTCACCCCCCTCTAGGTACTCATACTAGCAATATCACTAGCCAGGCATCCCGACACTCCCGGGGCATCGTCGGCTCACACCTCCGACAACCTTCTCATTTATCTCAATTCTCATTTTCAATTATAGTTCAATTTTAACATGGCATGTGATGTGATGGCAATCAAAATCATATTCATCATTGAATTCATACATGCATCTCAAATCATTATCATACATGCAGCAAGATACCATCATCCATAACAATACAATTCATGGAGTCCATGCAATTTAAAATGGTCCATATTTCATGCCTTTTCAAAGTTTACAAAATTCCAGCATGTACCATTTTTAGAAAATATTTAAATTAAATATCCATATGCTTCTCAAAAATCATGGAATCAAGGCATGTGATAGAAAAGACAATAAGATAACAATTTCATGAAAAACACATGCCCAATAAAGTTCCACACAAGAAGATATAATCCACACAAATACAGCATGCAATTTCGGATAGAAACAGAATGTGCAGTTTTCGAAATAATTCGATTAAAATATCCGAATGACCTCCGAAAATTATGAAATTTTACCAGGTTATAGTCAAGATACTAAAGTAGATTTTTTCTGAAGACTTCTAGGCCAGATTCGTTTTAAATAATTTTCTATAGTCATCCGAAGCTTCTGGTTCTCGCACCGAAATGTCCAGTGTATGTTTCTCCGAAATATCGAGTTTTCACCCCTTTATTCTTCTTCGTTTCCTCTAAAATTTGGATATGTTTTACTTCAATAGGTCCCCGACAACTTTCATCAAGGGATCTAAGTCAAATTTCCAAAAAATAGTCACCATATGGGTCCATGAAGTCTCGGGTGTCCAGCACCGTGTCTCCAGATTTACCGTCTTCAAGAGCAAGTCGATTCACTAGGCTAAACTTGCTCATTTTACTTCAAATTTGAGTATATTAGTCTTTAGGATGTTCTCTACAAGTTTCATGAAGAAGTCGAAGAGAGATTCTTGATAAAAATCGACATGCAACCACAAATCTACCAAAAGGTCAGCAAAACAGTTCCAGATTTAGTGTCTTCGTAGGATGAGGGTTTAACCCCTTAAATCTCAACCATTTTGTCCCAAATTTTAGTATGTTGTATTTTAAGATGTTGGATACAACTTTTATGAAGGAATAAAAGTCAAAATCCAACTCGAAACATGCATGCAAGCCTTCACAAGATTCTGGGTCGGGCGGTTCACACGAAAACAGCAAACATTCTCAAGAACAAGTCACATTCTAGCTTCGGTTTTGCCTACCCTAACATCCGAAATCTACCACCAACAAGTCACACATGCAAGACACACATGCAAGAGTGGAAATCGATCCCAACTTCCCTCAAAGACCAAGCGGACAGCAGCACACGAACGGCACACCGGCGACGGACGGACGGCGTGCGGGCGGCGACGGGCGAGCTCCTCCTCCTCCTCGGTTCCTCTCCCTCTCTTGGCGATTCTCTCTCTCTCACTTGGCTTGGCCGAATTCCACTAACCGGCTACCCTCTCTCTCTCTCTTTCCCCTTTTATTTCCCCAAATCTCCATCATTGGCAATGATTATTTGCCTCTCTCAATGGCCAATGTATGCAAGCCTCTTTTTGCCACTTGGCCAAGCTCATGCAAGATGGGCTTGGGCTTGGATTGGGCTTGGATTGGGCCGGCCACTCTTCTCCCCCCTCATGGTCGACGGTCACTCTTCATGGGCCTCAATTGGGCCGGCCATTCGGCCCACCAAAAATTCATGCTCTTGGGCCTAAGGCCCAACCTAATTCAATTCAATTTTAATCTCCTTTTTAAATACTAATTAAATCTTATTAAACTAAAATACCATAGGGTAAAATTAAATAACTAAACACTTAGAATTACAAACCTATGGATTCTAATTCATGATGCACATGGCCAGACATAAGTCATTCTTTTCCAAGATCTATCCTTTTAAACTCGGCCATAGATTTTAATACAAGATAATAACTGAAGCACCCCTATTTGGCTAGCAAGGAATTTCAGGATGCCACACAAATGAAGATCAGCAATCTGTCAGACCAACCAGCAACTGGAAGCACAAGTCTAGTCATCCCAAAGAACTTATTATAGGTTACATTGATGAAGGGATTCGTAAAAGATCCAAAAGGCGTGAAGAGTCTAGCGATGTGGCTCTTATTTCCGAAATAGAACCTAAAAGCATAGAAGAAGCTTTAACTAATGAAAGCTAGATTAAAGTTATACAAGAAGAACTCAGGCAATTCAATATTAATGATGTCTGGGAATTGACTCCTAAACCAAAAGGTAAATCTGTTATTGGAGCTAAATGGGTTTTCAGGAACAAGATGGACGAGAAAGGAAAAGTTATAAGGAACAAAGCAAGACTCGTGGCCAAAGGATATACGCAAGAAGAAGGGATAGACTATGATGAGACTTACGCACCAGTAGCAATGTTAGAAGCAATTAGATTATTACTTGCTTTTGCCGGTTATAAGAATTTCAGGTTATTCCAAATGAACGTCAAAAGTGCATTCCTGAATGGATTTATCCAAGAGGAAGTCTATGTGGAACAACCTCCCGGTTTTGAAGACCCAAGGAAACCAAACTCTGTATTTAGATTGAAAAAGGCACTATATGGTTTAAAGCAAGCACCTCGAGCTTGGTACAACAGGTTAAGTAAGTTTTTAATCCAAAATGGCTTTGTTAAAGGTAAAATAGATACTACTTTATTTATCAAAAGAGAAAGTAAAAACTTTTTACTTGTTCAAATCTATGTTGATGATATTATTTTTGGATCACCTAACGAAAGTCTGTGCCAAAAATTCTTTAAGTCTATGTAGGATGAATTCACAGGGAGGCGTAGGAATGTATGGTTTACTTTCACTTATGAAGTGTTGCTTGATATAAATTGTCGTGCATGCCTTGCATCTAGCACTACACTATTGCACACACAACCCGCTGCCGAACCTGGGCCGCATAGGATCATCTAGGATGGTATTGAGATGGATACCACTTCGACCGCATGCCCACGGTATGAGTCGCCCATCTCAATCCCGAAGTTTCTTTTCTGGCGTCAAGAGTACCCACCTTGGTTCGCATGCCTGCAACCCAGGTCGGCTCTTTGACCAAGCCGGAGTCATGAGGACCCGACATAGTCTGCACGCCCGCGGCTAGTTTGATCATCCTTGTGGCTTCACTTTGTTAAGCCTTATAGACTAGAAATCGAGCCACTTAGCATGTGCATGTCTATGTGATTGCCCTTTGTTTATTGGTAAAGTAAGTTCTCTAAATTCTCGCCTTTGCAATTTACTTACTTTACCGTATTATTTTGTCGGTCCATGGCACTAGGATTGTCCCGAGTCTTGATCAATATACAATGGGAATACCGGACATTCGAATTATTCTCCCTCCAAAGGAAGAGCTTAGCACATGGTGGGACAAGTTAGACCAAGCTGGCCGTCAATTTGTAGAATCGAACATCGGTCGACTACTTCCACTGCTGCGTGTCAACATCCATGGCGGCCTCATCCAAGCACTTGCCCATTGTTGGTGCCCCGAGACTTCTACTTTTATCTTCGGCGGTAAGCATGAGCTCACCCCCACCTTGGAAGAGTATAGCACCGCCATAGGGAAATCCTTGAAAGCGGAATTAATTAGCCCGCCTATCGGAATAGACCCTGTTGTGGCCTTATCCGGTTTTTTGAGAATTAAAGAGGACAATGTAAGAAAGGTTTTAAAAGCTCACCACCATACATGTCATTTATCTTTTCTAAAAGAATGTTTTGAAAATGGTAATTCATTTCAAATGCGAAGGGTTTTCCTTTTAACCTTCTTTGGGTTTATAATTTTTCCTCATTGCAAGAATGCTATTAACCCTTTGATGACTCACTTAGTTGAACAAGTGTTGGGAGGAAAAAATTTCATAAACACTATTTTGGCTGAAACCTTTCTTTCCCTCACCCGATTTAAAGGAAGCGGTGATAAGACTTTCCATTCCTCTCCTGAGCTTTTGCAAATTTGGTTTCTTTCTCATATAAAAGGGTTTGGTGGTTTAATGACTATACATGATGTTAATAACTCTAATCACCCTATTATGAGATTTGAGAACAACCAAAGACATGCACCGGATTACCATTATTCTAGATGGTTAGCTTTCATGAGAAAACCGACTTCCAAGGGTTTCCTATGGCATGCTAAGTGGTTCTAAGTTCGTGTGGCAAGACTTTCATGTGGAGGTGTTGGCCCAATCCCGCTACTGGGATTCACTGGAGCAACGGAGTACTATCCGACTAGAGTGACCCGTCAGTATCAAGTTGTGCAAGAGCTTCCCCCGGCATTGCAAGCAGATCCACTCCAAGCCAACTTCGTTGATGGAGACCGAGACCATAAAGATTCCATTCTCACAATTAAATCAATGTGGGATATGTGCCGGCCACGAAAACTCAAATGGCCCGAGGAGGAGCTGAAGGGCAAAGAAATGAAGTACTATGCCTCAATTAAGTATATTCAACAACACAAAATTCCAGAGGAGCTACTTCCAAAGATCCCAGAGGTGCCGTTGAAGATCACCAACCGCGCTGAGAATAAATGCCTCAAAAGGGTTGCTGAAAAAACTCAAGAGGAGAATAAGCTATTGCGCCGAGTGGTGTCCCGAGTGTATATTGATCAAGCTAGATGAAGTGCTTGAGTCAATCTTGTTGTTTTCATTTCTAGATTAATGTTTAGGAAGTTGAGTCATTTACTTTCCTAGTTTGTTTGTTTAGGGCATTTTGAGCTTCTATTTCATTAATGAAGTGCTTGAATCAATCTTGCTTCTATTTTGTTAGGATTGTCAAAAACTCCATTAATGAATAAAAGTTTTACACCATTGCCATGGACCGGTGTATTTCATATGAGATACTTATTTTTGTCCGTTTCTTCAAATTAGGTGATAACGGATCCTCCACGTTCGCCCATCATTACACGATCAAGAGCAAAAATGGCCGACCAAACCGAAATGCGTGATCGTATGACCGCTATGGAAAGCCAACTCCAGCAGTTGCTCACCTCTATGCAGCTTATGACAAATCAAATGCAATCCCTCCAAGTGCATCAGACTCTTGCACCTACTCTCCTTGAGATAGTGGTCCCAAAGCAGACGGACAAGGCCCAAATGGATGATGACGACATGCCTGAGCTGGAGGATGACCCACTATTTGTCACTGCCGAAAAAGCTAAACCCGACAATGTCCCTAAGGCAGAGCAAGATGAACGCTTCGCCAAACTTGCAGAGAAACTGAAACAATTGCAAGAGTCACGGAATTCACTCCCGTTCGACTTGTCGGTTTATGAGAAGGTCAAAATGCCGAAGAAGTTTAAGATGCCGGAGTTCGAAAAATACGACGGTACTTCCTGCCCAAACGCTCATTTGCAGATGTACCATGTACGCATGGCCCAATACGTCAAGAACGAGCCTCTCATGATCCAATCGTTTCATGCAAGCTTGACTGGGCCCGCACTCAACTGGTACATAATGAAAAATGTAAACCTTCTCGACACCTGGAATGATGTGGCTAACGCTTTCCTAAAGCAATATAAGTTCAACATGGACATTGCACCTTCCCGAGAGGATCTTGAGCGGATGGAGAAGAAGAAAAGTGAGTCATTTAAAGAGTATGCTATAAGGTGGCGAAACTTGGCAGCTCAAATCACTCCTGAGCCTACAAACAAGGAGTTGATGAAGTTGTTCGTCAAGACTCTCCCGTATGAGTTCCGTAACCGAATGGCTAGCACATACGTTGAGAACTTCAACCAACTTATCCCAGTGGGTGAACAGATCGAGATGGGGCTAAGGGATGGATGGTTCAATGAACCAACTCATCAAAGCAAAAGGTTCACCATGAAGAAAGATAAAGAGCAGATCACTGAAGTCAATGTTGCATATGCGCAACCAGCCCCTAGTAAGCCTCTGATGGTTCGTGTCCCCGGGATTCAGCAAGATGGAGGCCGAGCGCCTACACCGCGACAATTCGCCAAAAGGCAATTCTCTCCTCTTCCTGGCCCTCTATCTCAGGTCCTGCCGATACTCCAAAAGAAAGGATTGATCTCTCACGAACCAAAGCGGCCCAATGCTGAAAAATTATCCAAATATGATCCCTCCAAAAAATGTGAGTATCATATGGGAGAGGTGGGCCATTCGACTGATGAATGTATGACTTTGAAGCACAAGATCCAAAATTTATTGGATACTAAGGCATTTTCTTTCCGAACTACCCAACCAAATGTCTAGAAGAATCCGTTGCCGGAGTATGAGGGAAACGTGAATGCAATCTTTAAGTTCAATGTTGGCAAAAAGATGAACTTGAAGGTGTCTGTCAAAGATATCTATAGCGGATTAGTTAGAGTTGGTTACTATCCGGCAGATGAGAATCCTCCCTTGCCTACCATGAAGGAAAGGGTTCAAGAAATGGTTAAGGCTGGCGTGATTGTGTATGCTGACCAAGCTGGAATAGTGTCAACTATCTCCGAAGTCATCATTGATTGGGAGAAGGAATTTGCTAAGCTCAGTGCTGAAAAGAGTGAACCAGATCCATTGATCGAGGACATGCCCCCACTTGAGGATGCCTCTGACCATGAAGGACTGATAGTGGAAGTGCCTTCAACTGATGAAGAAATAATTATTGAGATGCCCCAACTGTATGAGTACAAGGATAACAAAGCAGTCCCCTGGTCATACGAGCTAGATGTTGACCTGATTACAAGGTCTGGTCGGACCTATGCTCAAGCTAATGCCCAACCTGCAAAGCCAGTTACTGACGAAGAGGCCAAAGAATTTCTGGCTATAATCAAAGCAAGTGAGTATAACGTGGTCGACCAGTTGCAGAAATTGCCCGCTCAAATCTCTTTACTTGAACTCTTGCAAACGTCTCCTACACATCAAAAGTCTCTAATGAAGGTTTTGAGCGAAGTTCGTGTACCAGAGACGATCGAGGTAAACAGGTTGGAGGAATTTGTAGGGTCGATTCTTCTTAAGGATTTAATAGCCTTTTCTGATGAAGAATTCCCTCTTGAGGGGAGGGGACATACTAAGGCGTTATACATATCCGTCAAGTGCAAGGCCTCCCATGTGGCTCGAGTACTCATTGATAATGGGTCTGCCTTGAATATCTGTCCATTGGCGACTCTTCACTGCCTTAAAATAGATCCTTCAAAAATAAATGCTGCAAAGACCTCCGTTCGAGCTTTTGATGGTACAAGAAAGGAGGTGATAGGGGAGACCCACCTTGATCTGCAAATAGGCTCGGTGATGGAGACCCACCTTGATCTGCAAATAGGCCCGGTGATGTTCAACGTCCTTTTCCAGGTGATGGACATTCCTACAGCATTCAATTTCCTATTAGGTCGCCCCTGGATTCATACTGCTGGAGCTGTGCCATCAAGTCTCCACCAAAGCATGAAATTTGTTGTTGGAGGAAAACTAGTCATTGTTCATGGCGAGGAGGATCATCGAATCTATCATGAGACGGCCATCCTCTACGTTGAGCCGGAACGTAGGGAGGAGTCAAGTTACCAATCGTTCGAACTTGTATCCACTATTCATGCATCTCGAGGATCGACAGCACCTATCCCTGATATGTCAAATGCAGCAGTTATGGTAGTAAGAGTGATGGTTGGAAATGGCTTTATTCCTGGCCATGGACTTGGTAAAAAAGAGCAGGGTATCCGAAATCCTATTGAAGCCCCTCGAAGGTCTCGTTCCACCGGATTAGGGTACCATGGAAAAGGTGGAGGACATGAACAAGAGAGGAAAAACTCATTACTCCTCGATATCCGCGAGACATTCCCCGGCCCTACTAGAATGATGCATGATGAAGGAGTGATCGCCACCCGTGGTATCGTGCCCGATGGATGGAGTAGCATGGATGACCCAACAACTTCAAAGACAGAGGATCTAGATAATGGGATGGAAGGGATCACAATCCTATTCGATGATCTCCTTATAGGTGCCATTGATGAAGAACCATCAGAGGAAATGGGTGCTAGCCCACAAGAGTAACACGTTTACTTTTCTGCACTCCCCTGCGTGGGAATCTTATCGCTTTTAGGATTTGATGTTTTCTAGGGTTTGCTTATCATATTTTGCATATCATTTGTCAGGAGTGGATGTTTGCTAGGGTTTCATTTCACTTTGATTGCCGTACTTTTCAATCCAATAAATGTAATTTGGTTGATGAATATCAATTACAATTACAAGTTTTATTTCGAGGGCATGATGGGGTATACCAAACCAGCCCGTTGATGATATCCAACCGATGAAAGAAAAGAAAAATCCAAGGAGAATTCTGAGGCCTGGGCTTCATCATGCTTCCTCGTGACAAAAAGCCTTTCCAAAATGTTTTGCCAAATTTTTTTAAAATAAAGTAAAAATTTTGAAAAAAAAATCGAAAAAAATAGATAAGAAATCCATGCCGTTTAGCCCTGTTTGTCTTTCTAAACTATCCATTTTATGTTCCAGGAGCAGCCTTATGGCAGGCAAGGAGGTGAAAATGGTCCAATCCAATGCCATGTGTGATGACGATGATGACCCTGATGATCCAAATGGTGACTCCATTGAAGTACAACAAGGTTGGGAGCAACATGAAAAACCCAAAGTTCTCACCTCCGAGCAAACCATCACCATCAATTTGAGTGATGACGAGGATCCTAAAGAAATAAAAATCGGGGCAAATCTTCCCAAAGATGAGGCCAAGCACCTGACTCAGTTGCTAAAAGAATATCTGGATATCTTTGCTTGGACATACGCTGATATGCCAGGTTTAGATCCATCAATTGTGGAACATTGTTTACCCACTAATCCAAACATGCACCCTAAGAAGCAGAAGCTTCGAAGGACTAAACCGGAGCTCTCAAAGAAGATAGAAGAGGAGGTAATGAAACTTCTCAAAGTGGGGTTCATCGAAGTCTCGCAATACCCTGAATGGGTGGCCAACATAGTACCGGTGATGAAGAAAGACGGTCGAGTCCGAGTGTGTGTTGATTATCGGGATTTGAATAAGGCCAGCCCAAAAGATGACTTCCCATTGCCACATATCGATGTTCTCGTGGATAGTATTGCCGGATTTGAATTATTCTCTTTCATGGATGGTTTTTCTGGCTACAACCAGATAAGAATGAAGGATGAAGACAAAGAGAAGACATCATTTATCACCCCGTGGGGAACCTTTCATTATAAGGTCATGCCCTTCGGACTCAAAAATGCAGGGGCAACTTACCAACGAGCCATGGTTACGTTGTTCCATGACATGATGCATGAAGAAATCGAGGTATATGTTGACGATATGATTGCAAAAACCCGACCTGGGAAAAGTCATGTTGAAACCCTCAGGAAGTTATTTGACCGACTCCGTGAATTCAAGCTTCGTTTAAACCCTGCCAAGTGCGTGTTCGGGGCAGCGTCGGGTAAATTACTCGGGTTCATTGTGAGTAGTAAAGGGATCGAAATTGACCCATCTAAAGCCAAGGCAATATGTGAGTTGCAACCTCCGTCGACAGTGAAGGAGGTCCGGAGTCTCCTAGGGAGACTGAATTACATTGCACGATTCATTTCCCAACTCTCTGAGACCGCTAAGCCATTCTTCAAACTCTTGAGGAAAAACGTACAAGTTGAGTGAAATGATGAATGTCGAGAAGCGTTCGATAAGCTGAAGCAAATATTTGATGAATCCGCCAGTTCTTGTCCCACCAATATCGGGGCATCCTTTGATTTTGTACCTCACAATTCATAGTGAGTCACTCGGTGCGATGTTAGCTCAGAAAAGTCCCATGGATCAAAAGGAACGGGCCATTTATCACCTCAGTAAAAAGTTCACTGTCTCGGAGCTAAAATATTCCGATGCTGAAAAAACTTGTGCTGCGTTAGTATGGGTATTGCATAGACTGCAACAGTACACCTTGCATTACCAGACGTTTCTCGTAACTGAGAACGATCCCATCAAGTATTTATTTAATCAACCAGCTTTGGTGGGTAAGCTAGCCAAATGGCAGGTCTTGATTTCGGAATTCGACGTGCAGTTCATGCCACAAAAATCAGTTAAAGGCCAAGTAATCGCTGATATATTGGCTGAGAATCCTAGAAACTTGAATGATGATGATTGTCCTTTGGATGATCGTATTTTGGCCATAAATGAAGATGCATGGTCTATGTTCTTTAATGGAGCTGTGAACTTGTCTGGTTCTGGTACTGGGGCAGTACTAATATCCCCAGACGGACAACACTACCCAGTAGCCGCGAAATTAATATTCCCATGCACTAACAATATAGTTGAATACGAAGCTTGTATTCTCGGACTTCAGGCCGCAATTGAAATGGGAGTGGCCAAATTGAAAGTATATGGAGATTCTGCATTGATCATACTCCAGACTGTAGGTGAATGGAAGACCAAGGATGCCAAATTATTGCCATATCACAAGTATCTCGAGGAATTGGTGAAGGAGTTCGATGAAATTTCATTTGACTACTTGGCTAGATCCCATAATCAGTTCGCCGATGCCTTGGCAACGTTGTCATCTATGTTGCAAGTTACTGATGGTTTAGAAGTTAAGCCTTTGAAAATTGAGGTTCTAGCCAAACCTTCTTATTGCATGGTCGTAAATGAAGAGCTTGATGAGAAGCCATGGTATTGCGACATCATGAACTATATTCAAAAGCAGGAATTTCCTGAAGGGAGCACTCCAGTCGATAGAAAATACATAATGAAGATGGCCTCAAAGTTCTTTGTCAGTGGTAAGAATTTATACAAGAGATCTTATGATTCAGTTTTATTGAGATGCGTAGGTGAAGCAGAAGCCACCCAAATCATGCAAGAAGTGCATGAAGGAGTTTGTGGCCCACACATGAATGGGCACATGTTAGCCAAGAAGATCATGAGACTAGGTTACTATTGGCTTGCACTGGAAAGTGACTGCATACAGCATGTTAGAAGCTGCCATCGTTGCCAAATTCATGGAGATAAAATAAATGTTCCTCCAACAGAGTTGCACCAGCTATCTGAGCCATGGCCTTTCTCAATGTGGGGGATTGATGTGATTGGCCCAATAAATCCCAAAGCTTCAAATGGACACCGGTTTATATTGGTGGCAATAGATTATTTTTCAAAGTGGATTGAAGCCGCATCATATGCTAATGTCACGGCCCGAAATGTTGTGAAGTTTATTAGGCGTGACATAATCCCCCGTTATGGTGTCCCTGAAGCAATTGTCACTGACAATGGGACAAATCTGAATAACAAATTCGTTGACGAGTTGTTCAGTGAGTTCAAAATCAAGCATTTAAATTCATCACCTTACCGCCCACAAATGAATGGAGCTATTGAGGCAGCTAATAAGAACATCAAGAAGATCCTAGCTAAGACAGCCGAGAATTATCGAGATTGGCATGACAGGTTACCTTTTGCTCTAATGGCGTATCGGAC
Organism: Eucalyptus rudis; assembly: GCA_019915205.1. Lineage (NCBI taxonomy): Eukaryota > Viridiplantae > Streptophyta > Magnoliopsida > Myrtales > Myrtaceae > Eucalyptus > Eucalyptus rudis. Next base: position 11,856,127 of record JAHMTN010000007.1, on the reverse strand, counting down.
ATCGATCCGAACATCCATTGGGGCAACCCCTTTCTCCTTAGTTTATGGCATGGAGGCAGTCTTGCCCGTGGAAGTAGAAATCCCCTCTTTGAGAGTCTTATCCCAAGTGGAATTGTCCGAGGCAGAATGGACACAAAAAGGTTCGAGCAGTTGAATCTGATTGATGAGAAAAGGTTAAAAGCTCTTTGCCATGGTCAGGCGTATCAACAAAGAGTAGCCAAGTCTTTCAATCGGAAGGTACGGCCGAGACACTTCGAAGTGAATGATCTAGTTCTAAGAAAGGTGTTGCCGATTTTTCCTGATCTTGGAGGCAAATTTGCTCCAAATTATAACGGACCGTATATGGTGAAGAGGGTACTCCCTGGAGGTGCCTTATTCCTTACAGAAATGGATGGTCGTGAGTTTTCTAATCCTGTTAACTCTGATGCTGTGAAGAAGAATTACCCTTGAAAGAATTTGTTGTGAATCGAAGGTACTCATTTCTTCATCAAATTGTGTGGGAATGGATTGAATGAGATGAGAAGTAGGCCCTGTTCCATACACATATTGAATTCATTTGATTTGGTATATCAGACATGTTGACCTAGTGTCGGTTCAATTAAATAAAATAAAAAAAAGAAATGCCCTGAGGACACCACCAGTGCCTCGGCCTGGTGGCATGGGGAATGAATGGGTCCGAGAACGACCAGGGTTCGATTCCTGGAAATGGCAACAAGTTTGCCACAAAAAAAAAAAAACAATTTTTTTTACTAATCCTTTTTCTTTCTTTTTGAGCTGCAAACTCTTTGTGTTCAAAGCTGATGAGTTCATGAAGTACTTGTGACCTTTCAAAGGAGAATTTTGCGTGATAGTTTTACCTGTTTAATTACCAATTCCACTAAGGATTGTCACCATCGATCAAGTTAATGAATGATGTGGAATGAATTGAACATGCTAAAAGAGACATGTCAAGATGATGAAAGGCAAGCCTTATCCCATACACAGTCCCTTGCTCATATACTGGTGAGATGAGTGTAGGAAATTCCATGTTTCTAAGGTAAAGAGTTTTCTCGCGAAAGGTACGATGATCGAAATGATGAGAGGCGGTTCATTCTCTATCCCAAACACTACGTGATCATCCATTGTTTAAACCCTTTTGAGCCCACACACGTGAATAATTTTTAAATTACCCCTGTCAAAAATCACCCCACATTGGGGCAAGCTGGAGGTAAGACGACATCATGAGGTGAGGAAATTGATAGGAATATTCTTGCTCTTAAGTGCCTTAGGATGATGAAGAGCAGTTCTTTCTCTATCCAACACACTTTATCCATTGTGTAGCCCCTTGAGCCTGTAAATTCGTTTCATTTAAACCTAATTGGTGATCATCCCCCACACTGGGGCAAGGCAAACAGCAAATGTTCAAGCAGCAGAATCCCGCGTGCTGACAAAAAAATGAAAACTCCTCAAGAACCCAAATGTTAAAGCATTACGTGGTTATTAAAAAAAAAACAAAAAACAAAAGGGGCATGAAAAAGCAGTGTGCCTGGTAAAAGTAAGGCCAATGCCCATAGAAAATGAAAGAAAGAGTTAAGATCAATGATTATCAGATGGAGTGGTACTCAAAAAACTCAAATGCCAAGTTTTTATAGTACCTATGAAAAGAAGACCGGTGACAATGCCAAGATGATCACCAATTCTCATCCCCTATACACATTTTGAGCCTAATGATCCATTCACTTCTCATCCCATGAACTTAACCTACGTTACGTCCCTTACAAAGTCTCTTCAGATTAGGGCACCAAAATTAATGTAAGAATTCATCGCTCGAAGAAGTGCGAGCAGGACCATTTCTATCTCATTTCGCAGGTTCCTTGACTTGTAAACCCGAAGATGATTGCGAAGTATTGTTCTTTCATTAGCCTTGACTCAAAGAGTCCCTCTTTGTTGAGCCATTGACCGAGCCTACATTACAGCCCCGATAAAGACCTTTCAGATTGACAAGGTCATACCGCTTGCGAGAATACTCGAATCCTTGTCGACATAATAAGATGGAGTGATTCTTGTAATCCCACATTAATGGTTGGGACAAAATAGCCTTCTTAATGAGAGTGAGTGAAAGTCCTTTCTAACTGAAAGTCTCTCATTTGGTATTCTTGAAAATCCATGTCATGAGTGAAAATTGTCTTAAACGATGATTCTCCCCAGTGGAAATTTGGTGGTGCAAATATGGTAAAACCATCATGTATAAATCTTGATGGAATGGATAAAAGCTTCAGTGGATTTTGGAGTGTGCTGAATTGCTTACTTCTTTGGTAAATGCATGTATTTTTGCTCTAATCATGTCTGACAGGTAATGTTTCCTTGAAGACCCAACAGCTCCTGACATTTATGTTGCCTTTCAAAAGCCTCGAGGTGAGAAACCTCCATGAATATTTGAAATACATCCTCGATGTTCCAAAACTTCTTTCTACCAAGAGGTAAGTGACCTTCACGAATATCCTAGGTTTGTCCTAGGTATTCCCAAATTCTTGACATCTCAGTCTGGGTCTGGATGTCTCAAAACTCTTCGTTAAGCATTTCACTCTGGATGTGAATGCTTTTCGATCTTTCTCGTTATACCTTAGTCTGGATCTAGGTATTTTGAATCCTCTTAATCCAATATTCATCTCACCTAACATTGAGTGTCTATTGGTTAAGTTCCCAACTTCTTGACATCCCAGTCTGGATCTGGATGTCTCAAAACTTTTCCCCGTTTAAGTGACCGTAGAATGGTACGGGTCCTAGACAACATCTATTCAGGCGACCGTAGAATGGTACGGGTCCTGAAAAGTGAATTCCCGTTTAGGCGACCGTAGAATGGTACGGGTCCTAGACAACATCTATTTCCCCATTCAGGCGACCGTAGAATGGTACGGGTCCTGGAAAAGTGAATCCCCGTTTAGGTGACCGTAGAATGGTACGGGTCCTAGACAACATCTATTCAGGCGACCGTAGAATGGTACGGGTCCTGAAAAGTGAATTCCCGTTTAGGCGACCGTAGAATGGTACGGGTCATGAAAAATGAATCCTCGTTTAGGCGACCGTAGAATGGTACGGGTCCTAGACACAACCAAGCAATGCCATACTGGGCGACCGTAGAATGGTACGGGTCCTGAGAAAGTAGTCTCTTTGTAAAGTCATGTTACTATTCTAGGCGACCGTAAAATGGTACGGGTCTTGGACATGTAACACCAACTATCTCGAGTTACTCTACCCTCCTCAAAGGTAAGTTATTCCAGGTAAGTTCCTTTTATCACTGGCATTAGCATTTCCATGCATCATATAAATTGCATTTCAAAATAGGATTCATAATCCTGCCAAAAATCATTTATTACTTGTTCATGGTCAAAATTTAGGTATCATATTGTCTTTGAATGCAACCTCTGCGAGCTCACCTTCAAAGAGGGGTAGCTTGTTGACACCTAAATTTTTACCTAATTATTTAGTAATTAGTTGCATATAAAAAAAAAGAGTAAAATTGCATTTCATGCAGTTGCATTTGCATCGGTACCAAAACACAACCAAACGCAGCGGCTCGCGGGCGATTACATGCACAAAAGGGGGTCTCTCTCTTGCTGATCTGAAAATACACAATGAAAGAAAGAAGAAAGAAGAGTTCTTCACGTCCATTGTCTCTTCCTCATTAATGCATGCACATGCGTGGATAAAATTCGGCGGACGTAAAAATTCTAGAGAAGCTGCAGGCGTGAAGAAAGCAAAGAAAAATTCTCCATTGCACACGCGAGAATTCTGGAGAAAGTCTGCAAGAACATGGGCTCACCATTTTATAATATTTTATAGTGAGTTGTTGCAAGGAATTCTCTCCTTCTTTGAGAAGAAAGAAGAAAGAAGTTCTTGCACGTCCATTGTCTCTCGCTCATTAATGCATGCACATGCATGCGCAAGAATTCAGCGGACGTGAGGAGCCTCGAAGAAGCAAAAGGGAAGCCCATGATATATTATAATATACTCTCTCAAGTGGGGGTCGTGAATTTTGGTGAAGCGAGGAGAAGTGTGCTCAAGAAAGAAGCAAGTAACAAGCAAAGAAAAGTCAACAGTTGTGGCTAAATTAATGAGTGTCAGGCGGTGGCCTCCTTATTTGAAAAAACCGGTCGTGAACAGTACGGAAAAAATGACGGCCACCTCCTATTCACACTAAAGTCGGTTGGACTCCAAGAACCCTATAAATACGCAAGGGGGGAGGCCACGCAAAGGGGGAGAAAAAAATGAAAATTTCATGGGGAGGGGGCGTCTCCTTCGATAAAAAAGAAATAAAGAGTTTGTTAGAGAGAATAAAAGAGGAGAAGTCAGAGAGGGTTTCTGAACAAAAACAGAAAAGAAGGGTCCACTGAAAAGTACACAGAGAGAGAAAAGACGTGAGAAGTAAAAAAAAGAAAAAAAAAGAAGAAGAGGGATCATCTTCTTCGGGAGTTCCTCGCGGTTGCGGGTGGCCCGGCGCTGCAGCTGCCCACCCGCCGCCTTCCTCCTTCCGGCGATCTCTGAACTCGCGCCCGTCGCTACTCGCGACCTCACCAGCCACCGCCCTTCCCCGGAGCTCCGAACGCCGCCACTGTTGCAACCCTCAGCCCGAGCTCCACCGCTGCCCACCACGCCAGCAACACCTCCAAGCTAGCACCACCGCGTTCCGCTGCTACCGACGCCCCCTCCGCCACCATTACTGCCGTCACACAGATCTGAGCCGACCCTGACGCTCGCAGCCCGCGCCTGCACCACCGCTCGACCCCGCGAGCACCCGTCACCGCGCCCCAGCTCCTTCGTTGCAGCACCACCGTCCCTGTTGTTGCTGCGCCTCTGCACGCCCGCGACCCAGCCACGACGCCGCTCCTGCTGTCCCTTATCCCGTCCGTCTGTGAAGTCGCCGCTGCCCGACGCCATTGCTCTCCACCGCCGCTCAGTCCCTCGCGACACCAACATCCCATGAAGTCACTGTTGCCGCGCCTGTACTCCCGCCCCGGCGTCCCAAGCTGCTCCGCCCTCTGCCGCTGCACCAGTCACGGCAGTTGCCTCTGCCCGCCGCCGGTCCCCTCGCCTGAGCTCTGACGCCAGCAGCCGCCAGCTTGCGCCGTCCACGGCAACCAGCATCCACCACCACTCCGCCTCTCCCTGCTCCGCCCGAGCCCGAGTCGACGCCGAGTCGCCCCTGCCGAGCCGCTCTATCCTCTGCTGCAGCGCCTCCGTCTCCCTCGCTGCGACCCAACGTCGACGACCACCTTGCTCGCCTTTCTCCGAGCACCACCGCGCCGCAACCCGACCACCGGCTGCTGACCGTCGCGCCGCCTCTACTAGCCCAGCGACTAGATTCCACTCAACGAAGCCGCTGCTGTGCAGATCCGAGTCTCACCGGAGACTTCCGTCCGAGTGCCGCTGCTGTTTCGCCCGAGTCCGCTGCTGCCAACGCTGCCGGTCCGCCCTCGCCTGAGCTCCGATGACTACGCCCACTCCGAAGGTGACCCCCACCAAAAGCCACACGAGCCCAAGCCTTGCGTGGGAAAGGAAAAGAAAAAAAAAACAAAAGGGGAACATTAGGTAGTTTTTTATTATTATTTTATCTTTTTGTTATATAGTTTGTAGTTTGTTTTTATATAGTTTTTTAGCGTGATTATTCATTAATGCATGATTGAAGTTCCAATGTGAAATGACCCCTCAAATTAGGGATTAGGAGTTCGATTTTCGCGCCCGAAATCTGACTCACGATCCCTTACAAAATCGACAATCCAATCTCATGCCCGAGATTCGATTCGCGATTTAATTTAAAATTGACCAACCCGATCTCATGCGCGAGATATGGTTCGTCAATTTTGAGTATTAATCTTATCTTGATTGGATTGGATATCGGGTTATTTCAATTAACTTTTGTTTTTGCATAAAAAAAATGCAAGTTAGATTAGGGCTAGGGCTAGCGTATTTAGTTATTTCGTTTGTAAAAAAAAAAATCCAAAAAAATGCATTCAAGATATTAGTTTTTTTAAAGAATTGCACGTGTCAATTTAGAATAGGATTTTTTATTTTAAATTTTTACAACAGAAAAAATCCGAAAAAAAATTAATTAATTTAGGATGCTAGTTTTTTGTAGGTTGCATAATAGATTTTTTTTTTTTTAAATGCATGCTTTAGAAGAGATAACATGTCCCTTTAATTTTCACTCTAGTATTTTTTTTAGTGTTTTTTTTAATTACGAATTTTCATAAAAAAAATCATCATGCATTTTAGAATAGAATTGCATGTCTCATTTTAAGTTTAGATCAATTTGCATCTTAGGTTAGAAATTGATAGATTAAAATAACGTCTTAGTTTAAATTAGGATTTAGCATGACTTAATCCTAAGCTTAAATTGGATGGAATTTTAATTTAGCTAGGTAATTTTTGCATTTTTCTTAATTTCGAATATCATGAAAAATACAAAAATTTGTCTTTAGATAAATTAGTTTCAATTTTTAGGATAAATTGCATTTTTAGGAATAGAAATATCATGTGCACGTCATGTAGAATTAGGTTCATATAATCAAAAATTGCCCGTCATTATAATTATGTCATTTTGATTTGCATATTTAATTATTGCATGTTCATTAAGAAAACACAAAAAAAAGATATATATATATATATTTTACTCATGTCCTATAGTTTAGAACACATTGTCATGCCATTTCATGTTAGATTAGATGCATTGCATATTGCATGATTTTCATTAAATAAATTTAAAAAAAAAAAAACTGCGTGTTAGAAATCATATCTAGGACTGTCGATGTAAATACCGATCTAACACTACAGATGCTTTCGTTGCTATGAGGTAAGTCCTGCAATTTATTCATCACTTTCTTGGGTGTTAAATTGGTGGTTTGCGCACCCGCATGAACACCTCACATGTTAGGAAGTTAAATTAAAATCAATCCAAAACTGCTTGCAAAAACATTTTTGAAAATAAAAGAATGGTACCGAAAGGGCATTAGAGAAATCTAGTGTAATCAAGTCCCCGAACTCACAATCTCTGGTTCGTAGAAGTAAAGTAAATCTCCCGTTACTTTACTTGGGTTTCTAATCGACCCACCAAAAATAGATTAGTGGCGACTCCAGGATAAAAATCATCTGTATATTAAAAACTCAAAACCTAGTTGCGAATTGGTAAGGGCTTGGGAGAGTTCGAGCTAAGTCTAGGCTTAGCAATCCATTAACCTAAACCGTAGGTGGTGCACCTGAAATTTAGGTCGCGACAATTACCTTTTGATGATAATCGTTGTGGAAAACCGATGAACTTGAATCAAATGAAGAAATCCAATTTCTCTCCCTTAACCCACTATTCTTTAATATATTCTATTGATGGATGAGTGAATATCAATTCTTTTCTGTTATTATTGTTCGTGTAGGCAGAGAGAGGACCGGACTCTATTTATACATTCTTTCAATAGGTGCCTTTCATTAAAGCGCCTTTTCAACTTCCATAAAGAATCGTACCACTTCATTTTATTAGAGTCTCAACTTCTCATAACCAATACATTTTTTATTTTATAGCATTTCAACTATTATTGAACCATATAATAAATCATATCATGTGGGCCACAATAATTTTTACATTCTCCCACTTGGCCCATATGATTTTTCTTTCATGGTTTAATAAAGACTGTAATGTGCACAATAACATTATGCTATAAAATTTTCATTAAATTGGCAAATACATAATAATCACAATTAAGTAAAGAAAACTAATGCGAGTCATAACGGTTGTATGTCATTAATCGACATAGTCCCTTTTATGCACTACAACTATAGCACTTTACTTAACATGATCCATAAATGAGAAGCACATTAATAGTCCAACTATAATGTCTCTTTAGAAACTATCCTGTTTAACATTCATCTATTTCCATAATATATATTAAATAGAAAATAGGAAATATCAGAACCATGTAAATGAGCTTAAAGTGTCAAATACATAAACTTAATACAATCATAATATAAACATTAATGACGTCCAATAATGCCCATCTTTTCAACATGCTCATTAAATATTTTGGGCGGCAGTCCTTTTGTTAAGGGATTTGCTATCATAAGATTAGTGCTGATGTGCTCAATTGACACTCTTCGTTTATGAACTTCTTTTTTAACAGACAAGTATTTGATCTCCATATGCTTAGCACTCTTTGAATACTTGCCGTTCTTAGAGAAGAAAACTGATGTAGAGTTATCACAATAAATTTTTAGCGGCTTGGCAATACTGTCGATAATCACAAGCCCTGAAATAAAATTCCGCAGCCATAATCCATGAATAGTGGCCTCAAAGCATGCCACAAATTTAGCTTCCATAGTGGATGCAACAATAACTGACTACTTCACACTCTTTCATGAAATTGCCCCTCCAGCCAGAAGAAATAAGTAACCAAATGTTGATTTTCTTGTATCGGCACATCCGACTAAGTTTGAATTTGAATATCTAATCACCTCGAGATGAGGACCTGACATTAGACAAAAGGGGGCACGAGGGGACTGAGTCACCATACTAGGGCAAGGGGCCTACATCGAATCTTTTATAAGTGAGCATATGATTATTCGTTCCTTGCAAGTATCTAAGAACTTCCAGGATTACTTTGATACCTGCCCAGCATTCCGGTAGCAAAACCGGTGTCTGGTCTGATACAAGTTTGTGCATACATTAAGCTCCCCACAACAGATGCATAAGGAATATTTTTCATGTGTTGTCATTCCAATTCACTTTTCGAACATTGCATAAGGCTAAATTTGTCACCTTTCTAATTTGGAACTATTCCTGCGAAACATTTACCCATATTAAATCTCTTTAAAATTTTCTCAATGTAGGCTTTCTGAGACAATCTCAATAATCATTGTGATCTATCACGGAATATTTCTATTCCTATCACATACGTTGCCTCTCCCATATCCTTCATTTCAAAATTCTTAGAGAGAAACTTATTGGTTTCACGTAACAAACCAAGATCATTAGCAGCAAGCAGAATATCATCAACATATAGAACTAGAAAAATAAACTTGCTCCCACTAATCTTCATATATATACACCGATCAACGGTGTTTTCCTTAAATCCAAATGAAGTTATGGTATCGTTAAACTTAAGATACCATTGTCGGGAAACTTGTTTAAGTCCATATATTGACTTCTTTAATTTACATACCATGTGTTCCTTTCCTTTAACTGAAAAGCCTTTAGGTTGGTCCATATAAACCTCTTCTTCTAAATTTCCATTAAGAAATGCGGTTTTGACATCCATTTGGTGTAACTCCAAGTCATAATAAGCCACCAAAGCCATAATAATTCTAATTGAGTCATTCTTAAAGACTGGTGAAAATATCTCTTTATAGTTAATGCCTTCTTTCTGCGTAAAACCCTTTGTAACAAGTCTGGCTTTATGTCGTTCAATATTGCATTTTGAGTTGCGTTTGGTCTTAAAGACCCATTTACACTCGACCTTTTTACATCCTTTAGGCAATTCAACTATATCCCAAACTTGATTTTGATGCATGGATTTTAACTCTTCTTCCATGGCATTAAACCATTCATTAGAATTTTCACATTTCATGGCTTGGAAAAATGAATTTAGATCATTTTTCAATTCCTAGGTTAATTTCTGACTCTTGTAGATAAACCATATAGTCATCAGAAATAGCCGACCTCCTTTCTCTTTGAGATCTTGTTAATGCTATTTCGTGTGACTCAACTATTGGAGGTTCAATGTTGACATCTCCATTATGGAGTGTTTGTTCATTAATTTGTTGTTCTCAATTATTGTTAGGCTGTACTTGATAATACTAGTATGAACACCTAAAGGGGGGTGAATAGGTGTTAAAGAAGTTTTTGCAAGACCTAACAACTTAATTCGACTTTTATGAAAACAGTAGACTAAAGATGTAAAAGACTGTAAACAGTTATATAAGACTACGGATTAAAGTAAAGAGTTTAGGGAAAGAGAATTGAAATACAAGGTTTATAATGGTTCGGCTTAAATCAAGTTTACATCCACTCTCCCGCACTGACAGCCCATTGGCTGGATTCCACTAAGAACCAAAAGAGATTTTATAGTCTCATGTCCTTGATTCCACAATGTAGAGACTCTACTACATTTCCTCAAGGTTTCACAAGTATTTAATCTCTCTTTTGAGTACAACTTAAACACAACGAGTGAATCAACAAAGAATTAGGACTTCTTCCAATCTACCCGTTGGATAGAATCAATTAGGAAGACCTCTAGTTATTTAAGGAATGTGATGATAGCCCACCAATCCTGCTCGCCCATACAATCAAGATCTAGGTTTCCATAAGTAAAATCTTCCAAGTATACTTCGCCAATCAACAGATCTAATTATTCAAATTGATTTCAATAAGAATAATTGATCACGAGATGTTATCTCCAGCTGTGAGATCTTCTTCAACCGTACAAACCAAATCCTTAAAGATATACTTGCAACTGGATAAGTCTTCTTCATCGGATAAATCTTTTCTTCGTCGGTTTGGAAACTGTCAGTTAGGGTAGACTTTAAATCTTGAGTTTGGAGGTCTTTAGACTTTGATGATAGAGTTTGCAAGTCTTTAAACTAGACTGATGGAAACATTTTGTCAACTTCAAAATAGATAAGGAAGTTTTCTCCAACAATCTCCCCCTTTTTGATGGTGACAAAACTTTTCCGCAGATTTGGACACTTTGACCTGCAAAACAACACTTAAGCAAACCAAGATTTCTTATAAAAGATAAATAGAGATTAGGATAAGGATAGTAGCAATTCTGCAACCACAGAAAACGTGTTAGTCCTGTAAAAGCAACTATCTTTACCATAATCAATAACATAGCTTAAGTTACTTGCAAGCATCATTAGTCCAAACCAGTCCACACCACATCCGAACAAAAGATAAGTCAAAAAATCCAAAAACAAAATCAAATCTGCATCAACTTCTCCCCCTTTTTGTCAACAGCAAAAAGTAGATAACAAATAAAAGAGTTGGTTGAAAATAGGGTCAAAATCATGGCTATTTTGGAAGGCGAACAAGCTCGAACTCTCCCATAGAATTCACTGTCTTCTCAAGCCTTTCGAAACTTTGTTTCAGTGACTGAAAATCTTCACCTTGCACAGATAATTGCACTTGATTCTTCAGGGCATTCAACTGATCGTGCAAAGTCACTGAAGTAGCCATGAAAGCATTTTTGAGATCTTGCATCTCATATCCCATAGCATATTGCTGCTTCCTTACATCCAATAAACTCTCTAGCAGTCTCGAAAAGTCTGCTGTTTGTTCTGTTGCAACACTAGGACTAATTGAGTCAATTCCTGGGATTTTGAGAATGGATGGAACTTTAGCCAATTGTCCACCATGATTATCTTCTAGGTAATGTGAAACATATACATCTTCTGGATTTGCAGCAGAGTGACTTACATCACTAGTAAATAAAGGTGAAGTACCTTTTTGTGCAATAGCTCCCTTATTTGTTTGCTCTTAAGAAGAGTAGAAACAACTTTTTCAACTGCAGCTTCAACTTCAGAGTGGTGTTTAGCTATGTCAAGTGCTCCAGCAATCCCCGTTTCAGCCATTTCAGATTCACTGGACAAAGAGACAGCCAAATTTGGCTCAAAAGAGTCATCTTGACCCCGATCTCTCTCTTCTTCTTGTCCTCTCTCTCTTCTTCCTGCTTCTTCTTCTTCTCTCTCTTCTCTTCTTTCCTCTGTCCTCCTCTGTTCTTCAGCTTCCTTCTTTGTCTCTTCTTTCTCTATTTCTCCTTCTTTTGGCTCTTCTTGAGTCTCTTGAAAGCTAACAAAACTCTTCAAATTTCTTAAGGCTGAAAGAGTCATTTCATCCTCATCCTCTTCATCCTACAAGATGAGAATTCTTTTCTTCTTTACTAGAGCAACCATGGGCTCCTTGCCTTTCCTCTTCGCTACAATAGAGTCTTGATTTGCTTTGATGGGAGGCTTCTCCTTCATACGCTCCAACACCTTGTTCAGTTCTTTCAAACGCATCTTTGTGACCATTTTAAAACCAATCACCATTGGAGAAATAGCTCACGAACATAAAGGTGCAGAGATGTGAATTTTAAAATGTCTAAAGAGACGTGTGATAAGAGCATAATAAGGGAGTTGTCCCTTATCATTCACCACTGTTCGGTACATGTGAAACAAGATGGTGTGAGGTAGAGAGAATTTAAATCTAGCATTGATGTCATACATCAATTTCGCTTCAGATCAAGAGACGTCAGTCTTAGATGTCAACTTGGGATGAATGCAGTTGATTACGATCTTATGCAATAAGATGTTAGAGGCATTCATCCTTGAGTAGGAAATCTTGCCTCCAACATCCCTATCTTTCACCAACGACAAAGTAGCATGAGCAATAGACACGATAATTGGTTGGAAACTCATTATTTCCACCCCAATTATGTCAGCTAATGTGTCCATATTCACAAAGAACTCATTATCTCTCACTGTGAAAGAAAAGCTGTTTGCATCCACAAAAGATAAGTTCGAGTAAAAGTAAGCTGTGAGTTCAAGATAAGCAACAGTGGATTCAGAACAAAAGTGCTCTAATTGCAGTAGAGCAAGCTTCTCTTGCAGATTCACTTTTACCGAATCAAGGAAATCAAAATCAACGTTCCTAGGGTGCATAACCCCTATTTTCAGCGGATTCGAATAAACCCTCTTGTGGTTCTTTGATCTAAATAGATTGGAGCCATCAGCAATATTTGCAGCCACTCCTGTTCTAGGCTGAAAATGGGTAAACATCCATTCATCATCGTGCAGACTTTGAGGTTGATTTGTAGTACCATAGAAAGGGTCACTCGGAAAATTTGCGAAAGTCCTTTCAGCAGTCCCTCTCTCTATAACTCCTAACCTTTCCAACTCTCGCAAGAACAAGGTTTCATTCTTGTATCCTCTATCTCTTAAAAATTCATCAATCAAAGACATCGGTGTTCCTCATTTCTTCAAATTAGAGTAAAGTTTGAAAACAACCTTAGGAGTTAGCTTTCTTACAGGTTCAGCCTCTTCTATAACTTCTTCGTCTGGTTGAGTCGGTGGAGAAGACTGACGTTGCTGAGAAGGTTGTTGCTGACTTGGACGTAGTGGTGGAGAAGAATCTTCTTCCTCGGTCAAGTCAAAATGCATAGGACCCTCGAGCATATGTTGTGGTCCCTTGCTTGCAATCCTTGAAGACTTTCTTGAAGACATTGTCGCTTTAAGGGAGAGATTCTCTAGCTTGCTCGAAAAAGGTGAAAATTTTTGAACAAATCGAGAGTGAAAGTGAAAGCAAGTGGGAATTTTGTATTCTAGGGTTTCAATGTAAAAACGAAGAAGACAAATCTTAGCTGTATATAAAGCAAGTGAAGCCAGGTAATCGAAACGACATAAAAGGAAAAATAAAAATACATTTAAAAAAATAACTTCCTTTTTAAAAATAAATGTCTCTTCAAAATTGATAATTGCCTTTTTGAAAAAGAAAAAACTTGGAAAGATAATATCAATCAATTAGCAATTAATAAGTAACCGTACCTTTTTTTTTTTATAAAAAATACTGGAATAGAAATAACTTACAGTCGTAACTCTTAGTCTTCTGAGTTTGAACAACTTCAGACTTTACCTCTGAGTCTTGAGCACTTCCAGACTTTACTAGATAAAATATATGATGTTCAGTCTGGTGCGAATAGACTCAGATAGGCGTTTCTCCAGAGGCTTTGTAAATATGTCCTCCAGTTGATTCTTTGAGTCAATGAATTGAATCATAACTTCTCCATTTTGAACATGATCTCTAACAAAGTGAGGTCGAATCTCTATATGCTTTGCTCTTGAATGAAGAATTAGATTCTTTGTGAGATTAATTGCGCTGGTGTTGTCACATTTGATCTCGGTGCATGAGTCTTCAATTCCAAAGTCTCTCAATTATTGTTTTATCCATAAGATTTGAGAACAGCAACTTCCAAGAGCCACATACTCTGCTTCTGCCATTGAAAGAGCTACAATGCTTTGCTTCCTTGAGAACTAAGATACTGACCTGTTTCCCAGCAATTGGCATGTACCAGATGTACTCTTTCTATCAACTTTGTAACCTGCTAAATCTACATCTGAATAGCCAAGGAGAGTAAAGTTTCCTTCTTTGGGATGCCACAGACCTAAATTTGAAGTAGTTGCAATGTATTTGATGATGTGTTTTGCGGCACTTAGATGAGACTCTTTTAGATTAGATTGAAATCTAGCACAAATGCTAATACTAAACAAAATGTTAGGTCTAGAAGTAGTAAGATAAAGAAGTAAACCAATAATACTCCTGTAAAGCTTCCGGTCAACTTCCTTTGCCCCTTCATCTTTATCCAGCTTCGAAGAACTAGACATTGATATTTCAGTCTTTTTGCAATTCTCCAATCCGAACTTTTTAACAAGTTCTTTCGTATATTTTTTTTGGTGAATGAAAATTCCTTCCTTCAATTGTTTTACTTGTAATCCAAGAAAGAATGATAATTCACCCATTATGCTCATCTTAAATTCATCCTGCATAGACTTAGAAAACTTATTGCACGGGTTTCGTCAGGTGATCCAAATATAATATCATCAACATAAATTTGAACAAGTAGAAAGTTTTACCTTCCCTTTTAATAAATAAGGTAGTATCCACTTTTCCTTTGACAAAACCATTTTGCATTAAAAAAATTACTTAACCTGTCGTACCATGCTCGAGGTGCTTGCTTTAAGCCATATAGAGCCTTTTTTTAGTCTGAAAACTAAGTTTGGGCTCTTCGGATCTTCAAATCTAGGAGGTTGTTCCACATAGATTTCTTCTTGGATAAATCCATTTAGGAATGCACTCTTGACGTCCATTTGGAATAACCTAAAATTTTTATAACAGGCAAAAGCAAGTAATAATCTAATTGCTTCTAACCTGGCTACCGGTGCATAGGTTTCATCATAATCTATCCCTTCTTCTTACATATATTCTTTGGTCATGAGTCTTGCTTTGTTTCTGATCACTTTTCCTTTTTCGTCCAACTTGTTCCTAAAAACCCATTTAGCTTCAATAATGGATTTACCTTTTTGGTTTAGGAGTTAATTCCCATACATCGTTAATGCCGAACTATCTGAGTTCTTCTTACATTGCTTCAATCCAGTTTTCATCAGCTAAAGCTTCTTCTATGCTCTTGGGTTCTGTTTCAAAAATAAGTGCCACAGCGCTAGACTCTTCTTGCTTTTGGATTTGGTGTGAATCCCTTCATCAATGTTACCGATGATGAGTACTTTGGGATGACTAGACTTGTGCTTCCAGTTGCTTGTTGGTCTGACAGAATGCTGTTCTACTACTTCAGTTGATTCTTCGACTTCCGTTTGTTGATTTTCTCCAGAAATATGAGTTACTTCAGGGAAGTTAGTCTTTGTAAAGTCTATAGTAACTTTAGATTCTTCAGGTTGAGTTTGAATCAGTTGATTCTGCAAAGAGTCTTTGAATTTGACATTCGTAGATTCTTCCACAGACTGAGTCTTTTTATTGAATACTCTGTAAGCTTTGCTGGTGGTTGAATATCTAATGAAGATTCCTTCGTATGATTTCTCTTCAAACTTACCAATTCGATCATTTACATTTTTCAAAACAAAACATTTGCAACCAAATACATAAAAGTAAGAAACAATCGACTTCTTTCCTTTGAATAACTCATAAGGAGTTTTCTCCAGAATATGCCTTAAAAATACTCTATTAATAATATAACATGCTGTAGAAACTGCTTCAGCCTAAAAATGAGAGGAAATACCGTGGCATCCCAAAGTTCAAAGCCAAGCCATAAGGTGTGTTAAAGTCTTTAATTAGGTAATAGAAATTCCATGGCTTATGCTTTAGCCATTAGCCTTTTTAATTAGATGATTTTTGCATATGATTGTGGAAATTTAAATTTGATAGATTAATAATTTACGCTTGGCCATGTGCCTTATAAATTAAATCTTAATGAACAAAATGTCCCAAGACTTTGGCCAAGATAAAATTTGAATTTGGAAATAATTGTAGAAAGGAATTCAAAAAAAAAAGGAAAAAGAGGGTTAATTTTAGGATGGGCCTTAAGCCCATTTGGCCTAAGCCTTTAATGGGCCAAGATAAGCGGCCCAAGAGGAGTAGTCGCCGGCCCAATAGAGGCCCAAGCCCAAGAAGCCCCAAACCCAAATTCAAAATTCAATGTGACAAGTGGCAAAGGGGAAGGCCATGCATTGGTTGGTTTTTAGGCAATCTCATGATTGCTAATCATGAGAAATTGGGGAAATAAGAAGGGAAGAGAGAGAGAGTGGCCGGCCATTTGCTCGCCCAAAGGAGAGGAAGAGAGAGAGAGGTGTGCGAGAGAGGAGGAGCGGCTGAGAGAGAGGAGGAGGGAAACCGCCGTCCGTCCGCCGTTCGTCCGCCGTGTACGCCGCCGTAAGCCGTCGCCGTCTCTCCTAGAGGCAAGTGGGAGTCCTCTAGCTTCTCTTGCTTGTTGATATGTGGTTTGCATGTTGAGTTTTAGGTGTTTAATGAGCAAAACCGAAGCATGGATGATGCATGTTGGAAGGTGTGGCTGTTTGTGTTCGGACCGTGTGAGTCCGTAAATTGTTTGAGCTTGAATGTGTGTTTAGAGTCCGATTTTGGCTTCCATTTCTTCATGAGAGTTGTAGCTAACATCTTGAAATACAACATACTGAAATTTCGTGAAAAATGATGGAGATTTGTGGGGTTAAAGTCTTGTTCTACGGAGACCTCAGATCTGGAGAGTTTTTACTGACCTCTTGCTGGATTCGTGGTTGCATGTTGGTTTTTGTTGAGAATCTCACTTCGGTTTCTTCATGAAAGTTGTAGGAGACATCTTAAAATACAACATAATCAAATTTGAAGTGAAATTAACAAGTATAGCCTAGTGAATCGACTAGATCTTGAAGAAGATGATTCTGGTGATGTATTTTGAGATACCCGACACTTCAAGGACCTAAATGACGTCTCTAATCTGGTTATTTGACTTGGATATCTTCATAAAACTTGTAGAGGATACCTCTATGTATAACATATCCAAATTTCAGAGAAAACGAAAGAGAATAGGTAGGTTAAATCTCAATATTTCGGTGATATGTGCACTGGACGATGCGGTAATGGATCCAGAAGTTTGGTGAGGTTGTATAAAATAATCTAAAAAGAATCTGGCTTGGAGTTCTTCATAAAAGTTGTGCGAAAATGTCTTGGCTATCACTCTGTAAAATTTTGTAATTTTTAGAGGCCATATGGATATTTTAATCGAATTTATTCAGAAACTGTGCATTCTGGTCATTATCCGAATATTATGTGCTATTTTGTGGAAATTGTGAAATTGTGTGAAATTCAAGTTGGCCATGAATTTTGCATGAAATTGTCATTCTATTGGTTTGTTTGATGATTGCTTGAATTTTGTGATTTTGGGAAATTATAGATATTGAATTTAATATTTATTTATGAAAATAAATAAATATGATAATAAAAATAATAATAAAATAATAATAAAATAATAATAATAAAATAAAATGGATTATTTTATTGGCCATAAATTCCATTGAATTTATTAATAAATAATTATGCATTGTTGCATGTATGATAAGACATTGGTGTATGTATGACCATGAATTGTGATGCATGTGTGAATCATATGCCATGTTAAATTGAGATCAAAATAATGGTAAACGTGAATGATGGGAAATGAGAAAATGGTTGTGGTGGAGGATGATGGCCGGAATGTATAGAGATGCATTGCCGGAATTCCCTGGGAGATTCAGGATGCCCGGAATGTGGGGGGCCGAAAGCCTTGTCGGAGGTCTTTGCCCGAAAGGAATGCCTCGCGATGCCAGGATTGGGGTGCGGGATGCCCGGCCAGGGAGTGTAAATGCCGGAAGCCCTGTCGGAGGTTTCTGCCCGAAGGGAATGCCTCGTGATGCTAGTTGAGATGCGAGATGCCCGGAATGTGGGGGGCTGGAAGCCCGGTGGCCATGGGATGGTTGGAATGCTGGGAACCCTGTCGGAGGTCTTTGCCCGAAGGGATGATGAAATTGATGATTTGAGAAATGGGTGATGTGGTGATCAAATCTAAAGATAAAAGATGAAAATTAACCTATGATATGATATGCATGATGATATGCATGATAATGATGATATGTGATGTGATATGATGATCACCCATGATATGATATGCATGATGATATGCATGATAATGATGATATGTGATGTGATATGATGATCACCAATGATATGATATGCATGATGATATGCATGATGATGATGATGATATGTGATGTGATATGATGATCACCTATGATATGATATGCATGATGATGATGATGATGATGATATGTGATGTGATACGATGATCACCTATGATATGATATGCATGATGATATGCATGGTGATGATAATGATGATGCCATGATGATAATGACAAGTGTAATGTGATGATGTCATGATGATGATGACATGTATGATACGATGATGATACACATGTATGTGTTATAAATTGATATGATGATGCATGATAGTGTGCGCATGGCTTCAAGGTAAGGCCTGCAATGCATGTGTAATTTGCATGATGCATTGAGTTGTTATTGGATTTCCCTATCTGCTGAGTGGTTGTACTCACCCCTTTGGGGACCCACATTTCAGATTAGCAGTATGCCGCTTCCTGCCGTCACCCGTGGTGTGTTTTACGGTCTACCATCCGATGTAGAGGTCGAGTGTGCTGAGATAGACTGTCCCTCTGTTCCTGGACTGACTTTTATTCGAGTACGATGTCTAGTGATGTACGACGTAGGCCTGGCTGAGGGCCCTGTCATTTAGGAGTTCATTTCTGTACACGTTCGTCGGGATGGAGCGATGCGAGGGATGTTGCCGCCGCCACCGCCTGATGCACCGGGTTGGGTGTGAGACCCGCGCGCGATGAGTAGGAGCCGGATCTTTTTGATGTAGATAGCCGACACTTTTGATGGGGGGGTTTATGCTCGTATGATGTTGAGGGTCGAGGTTTCTTTTTGAGGTTTTAGGCTGGACGTGGCTGAGTCCTAGCTTTTCCTTTTTGATGTACCGACCCAAAAGAAATCCCATCTTGAAAATATATATGTAAATAAAGTGTCGTGGCTTGTTTATAAAATTATGGTGATTAGTGGTGTGTATTTGTATCATGGTTGGTAGGGGGAGAGACGGTGATGTTTTAATTTGCTTCCACATAATGAGTCGCGCTGGGACCGTTTGTTTTTTTTTTAAAAAGAAAAAAAATGTGTCTGCGAATTAGGACACTTTTTCAAAGATGAAAAGTAATAAGGTGTAACATCGGCGCTGGTGACGACCTGCGAAGGGTTCGGGGTGTCACAAATACTACTTTATATTAAAAGAGTTTTTGCCATCTCCTGCAAAGATCTATTCTGTTTTGGAGTGTATGGAGAGGAGAAATCAAGTTGAAAACTTGATTTATCACAAAATTTTGCAAAGTCTTGATTTTCAAACTCATCTCCATGGTCTGTCCGTATGCTTGAAATAACATATCATAGTGTGCATAAGTCAGATTTTTAAAACTTCAGGTTGGGCAGCCCTCGAACAAGGTTCTTAGAAGAGATCTTGGCAATCTGCTTCATATTGATATGGCCAAGCTTTCGATGCCAAAGATTTGCTTCATCTTGAATTGAAATTAGACATTGAGATTTTTCTGGTTTAATATCCAGAAGATAGATGTTCCCATATCTTCGTCCAGTAAAAGATTGTGAAAGATCTTTATTAGTTCCTGAACATATTCCTTCTTGAAAATTGATCTTGAATCCGGTGTCGCACAATTGGCTAATGCTGAACAAGTTGTAATTGAGTCCTTCCACCAAGGAAACATTGTTGATTGTGAGACTTCCAATTTTTACAGTTCCACACCCAACAATTCTTCATTTACTGTTTCCACCAAAAGAGACTTTTCCACCATTTACCTGCATAAGTTTTATAAAACAACTTGAATCTCCAGTCATATGCCTTGAACAGCCATTATCCAAATACCATTTAACTTTTTTCTTGATAGCGAATTGTAATTAAAAAAGAAACTCAAGCTTTCTTTGGTACCCACATTTTCTTGAGTTCAGAGGAGTTAGTGTAATAAGCAGTTTTTGCCAATTCCTTCTTAACAGGTCTCCAAACCATAGGACATTTTTTCTCAAAGTGTTTTGAGCTGTTGCACTTAGAACATTTGAGAGCACTTCGCCCAACAGGTTTTACAAAGACTTTTTGAAAATGATTTATGTAAAAAGTTTTTGTAGGCCTTTGTTTGATTCTTTCATTTACTTTTGGAAAATCAATTAGAGGAATAGTTTCAGAAGTCATTCCCAAGCCTGATTTGTTAAAGTAGGGTCTTTGTACTGAAAGAATCTTTTCCAACTTTTTAGATCCTATTGAAAACCCTTTTGAAATATTTGAAAATTTATTTTTCATAAATGTATTTTTTTTAAGAGAGTCTGCATGTTCATTTAAAATTACAAAACTTTTATTTAAATTTTCAAACTTTTCTTTCTCAAAAATTTCCCGTTGCTTCAGTGTAGAATTTCTCCCTTTTTAGCTTAGAAATCCTCTTGAGAGAGGTTTTGAGACTAAGACAAAATTAATCGATGTATTTCGAGACTTTAGTAGGGATTTTAAATTACTTACCTCAATTTCATTATCTGAGTCTGAGTCTTTATCTATTTAGGAGTCTGAGTCTGATTTTGATTTTGCCATTAGACAAATATTAGCGTAATCTTCATCACTTTCTTCGCATTCAGTATCACTCCATGTCTCTACCTTGAGAGCCTTTCTGTATTTCTCAGCTTTTCCTTTTTCTTCAACACGGGATAGTTGGGTCTGATGTATCACTTTTTCTTGTATTCAAAACAAATCACATCTTTATGGGCTTCATTATCCTCAGTTGATTTGTTTTGAAACTTTTGAGTGCTTTGTTTCTTCCAATTGAATTTTCTTCCCTTTTTGTTCAGTTTCCTGAACCTCTTTATCATAAGAGCTAGCTCTTCATCATCCATATGATCTTCAGAATCTGTAACTTTAGAATCATTGTTAAATCTCAAAGTAGTTGACTTCTTACCTTTGGGATCTTCTTCCTCGTTAATTTGCTCCACTTCATAGGACTGAAGTGTGCCAACCAATTCGTCTATAGAAAGTGGCATGATCTTTTGTGTTTCTCTTATTGAAGTCTTTACGTGATTCCAGTCTTGGGAGAGTCAGCGTAGCAATTTGTTAACCTTCATGGGTCATGAGATTGGTTGTCCTTGATACTCTAGGCCATTTACAATTTCTGTAAAACGACTAAACATGTCAGTGATATATTCTCTTAGCTTCATCTTGAAGGCTTCATACTGTCCAAGTAGAATATTGATCATTGTTTCTTTCACTCGATCAGTTCCTTCATAGGTAATGTGTAGACTATCCCAGACTTTTTTGGCTATTTCACAAGAAGATATTCTGTTATACTCAGTAGGAGATAATGCACAATATAAGGAGTAAATTACTTTAGTATCAAGAGCTTATCTCTTGGTTATTTCATCTTGAGTCATCTTGCCAGCGTTTGCAACTTCTTTTTCCCTTTCTAAAATTGATGTAGCTTTAGGAATAATTCCTTTTTCTACTACATCCCATTCCAAAAGATCTTTCAATCTTAGGATTGCCTCATCTTGTTTTTCCATATGTTGTATTCCTTTCTATCGAAATAAGTTGGTCTGGTGTTGTTTTGGCCTTTAACCAAGCATGGAGCCAACATACTAGCCATATATCTTTAACTCAGAAGTAAAAACACTTCAATTAAATGAGCACACAAGCTCTGATACCAATTGATAATGCTAGTATGAACACCTAGACGGGGGGTGAATAGGTATTAAACAAGTTTTTGCAAGACTTAACAACTTAATTCGACTTTTATGAAAACAGTAGACCGAAGTTGTAAAAGACTATAAACAATTATATAAGATTGCGAATTAAAGTAAAGAGTTTAGGGTAAGAGAATTGAAAAACAAGGTTTATAGTGGTTCGGCTTAAACCAGGCCTACGTCCGCTCTCCCGCACTGACAGCCCATTGGCTGGATTCCACTAATAACCAAAGAGAATTTACAGTCTCACGTCCTTGATTCCACAGTGTAGAGACTCTACTACACTTCCTCAATGTCTCACAAGTATTTAATCTCTCTTCTGAGTACAACTTAAAAACAACGAGTGAATCAGCAAAGAACTAGGAGATTCAGACTTTGGAATTTTTCTTTCACGCACACTCTCGAATAACTTGAGCGTCCTCCTTATATGCTCCTCCATGCCTTTATAACCGTTGGCACATTCCAAAGGAGTTCTTCCAATCTACCCATTGGACAAAATCAATTAGGAAGATATCAAGTTATTTGAGGAATGTGATGATAGCCCACCAATCATGCTCGCCCATACAATCAGGATCTAGGTTTCTATAAGTAGAACCTTCCAAGTATACTTCGTCAATCAACAGATTTAATTATTCAAATTGATTTTAATAAGAATAATTGATCACGAGATGTTATCTCCAACCGTGAGATCTTCTTCAACCGTATGAACCAAATCCTTAAAGATATACTTGCATCTGGATAAGTCTTCTTCATCGGATAAGTCTTTTCTTCATTGGTCTGGAAACTATCAGTGAGGGTAGACTTTAAATCTTGAGTCTGGAGGTCTTCATACTTTGACGATAAAGTCTGCAAGTCTTCAGACTAAACTGATGGAAACGTTTTGTCAACTTCAAAATAGATAAGGAAGTTTTATTCAACAGTACTATAATATCAGGAACAACTTTAGAAGCTTTGGGTTTAGGAACTTCTACCCTTACTTTTTGAATGCAAGCATCATGCACTCTTTCACTCCTATTGATGTCACCATTCTCAATGAACCTAGCATTTCCAGATTCAACAATTCTTGTGCTATGATTAGGACAATAACATTTATACCATTTGGATTTCTCTGCATAACCAATGAAATAACCACCGTTCGTTCTTGAATCCAATTTTTTTTTTCATGTGGATTGTAAATTCTTACTTTCGCTTGACAACCCCAAACATGCAGATGTCGTAAACTAGGATCTTTCTCGTCCACAGTTCAAATGGAGTCTTTGGAACTGCCTTACTAGGAACCCTGTTTAATAAATACATAGAAGTCTTTAAAGCATACATCCACAAAGATAAAGGTAAAGATGAATAACTCATCATACTCCTAACCATTTCCATTAAAGTACGATTACGCCTTTCTACTACACCATTTTGTTGTGGTGTACCTGGCATTGTGTATTGAGCACAAATGCCATGTCTTTCAAGGAATTTAGCAAATGGATCTGGACATTGTCCCGATTCATCATACTTTCCATAATATTCACCGCTTCTATTCGATCTTACTATTTTCACCTTTCTATCTAATTGCCTCTCAACCTTTTTAATATACACTTCAAGTACATTTACTAATTGAGACTTATCATGCAATAGATAAATGTAACCATAACGTGAAAAATCATCAATAAAGGTGATGGAATAACTTTCCTTGCCAAAAGATGGAACATTGAAATGACCACATATGTCAGTATGTATAATTTCAAGAAGTTCTGTGCTTCTTGTGGCACCTTTTTTAGTGTGCTTTGTTTGTTTACCTTTAATACAATCAATACACACTCCAAGGTCAGTAAAATTCAAATTTGGAAGAATTTCATTCTTCACTAATCTTTGCATGCTTTCCTTGGATATATGACCTAAACGTTTATGCCACAAGTAAGCATAATTCTCATTCACCAAACTTCATTTAGTGCCAACCTTATGATGCAAGGTCATTAATGTCTCAACAAAAGTATTATCAAGTATAAATTTGTAGAGACTATCACATAAAGTTTCAGTTTCAATAAGAGTATCACTCTTAAATAAATTGAAAGATTCAGAACCAAACTTACAATAAAATCTCGCCACATCAAGTCTTGGCAAAGAAACTAAATTGCGAGAAAATGTAGGTACATAAAAGGTTCGAAACAAATCCAAATAATGCACAGTATCTAAGATCAAACGGTAAGTGCCAATGCCTTCAACTGGAGCTTTGTTTTTGTTCCCCATAATCACATAACTTTCATTTGGCTTTATAGTTTAGATCGTAAGAAATCCATACATCGTATTTGACACATGAGTGGTGGCACCGGGATCAATCCACCAAGTATTATGAGGAACTTCAGTAAACTTTGATTCAAAACATACTAAAGCACAAGGCTTACATTTCTTTTCGAACCAAGCCTTACGTTTCAGACAATCTTTCTTCAAGTGTCCAATTTTGTTGCAAAAATGACACTTAATAAGATTGTGTTCCTTCTTATGGATTTGAGAAGCTTTTAAAGAGTCATTCAGGACATGTAATCCTTTCTTCTTGCTCTTTCCACCTTTTCTCTTGAAATTTCTTTGAACTTCTTGATGACTTAAGAGATGAATAGAATGAGCCTTTTGATTATTTATCCTTATTTCCTCTTGAACTAGCATACTGGCCAATTCATTCACATTCTACTTATCCTTTATAGTGTTATAATTCATTTGAAATGGCCCATATTGCTCATGAGGCAAGGAATTAAGTATAAATTGTACTAAAAAGTACTCATTCACATTCATTCCTAAAGTCTTTAACTTTGCTGCTAAATTCATTCTTTCAAGTATATGGTCATGCATGGTACGTGAACCATCATATTTTATGGTGGTCAACGTGCTCATCAATGTACCAGCAAGTGACTTCTCAGCAGTTTGAGAACGCTCTTCTACAAATTTCATAAATTCCTTAGCATTATCAGTCTTGGGAAGAAGTTGTTTGCAATTGTCATTCGCATGAACATTAAGCTTAGTCTATTCGATCTTTCCCAAGCTTTATGGAAAGACTTTTCATCATTGCTACTTTTATCAGTAATAGCAGCTGGTTTCTCAACTTGAAGCGCTAAATCAAGATCCAGGACACCTAAATGAAACTGGACTTGTTCACTCCAATCAGGAAAATTCATCCCATTGAATAAGGGAACAGACGAGGCATGTGAATGGAGTGAAATAGGTACATATACTGCAAATGTGCAAGAAAATATTCATACATTAATGCCTTGAGAATATCATCTAATCAGATTCAAACTAAACTACATATGCACATCATAGTTCTCCTTTGAGCGATCCTGTGATATATAAATATATATATATATATAAACCATAATAATACTAATAAATTTTATTTGGTAATTGTAAATATATCTTATTAAAATTTATTTGCTATCTTTGGATATACAAATAAATTTAACAGGTCATATTAATTACCAACTATCATGTTCATAAATTATAAGAAAATAATTAACCTTTGGGTTAATCCCTAAGTTCTCATAATAAATAAACTTCAATATACCCATAACACCAATAATGATATGAAACATATCAATTTCATATATAGCATCAATTAATCGAATAAAGCAATTTACAATATCAAAAATTCAAAAGACTTCAAGGTTTGGTCACTTTGGTGACTAACAAACCATTCATAATATGAATTTTTAATATTATAAAATACAAATATTTACCGAATTGCACACAAGGACAAAAACGTAAACAAAGCATAAAGACATAATTGTAAAATCATAATCCCATAAGGGCGGAACCATAAATTTAAAATCCAGGGGCAAAATGGTAAATAATCAGCAAGGGCAGAATCGTAAATATAAATAAATAGGGGCAGAAAAATAAAATAAAATAAAATGGTGCCGCAGTATGTCAGGCACGTGCCGAGCATGCTCCCACATCCGCTGCGGGCGCGTGCCCTGCACGTGTGCGTTCAATGCGCAGGCGTGTGCAGGCAACTGCTGTGCACCTAGCATCCATGCGCTCAGCAGTTGAGCGCGCATGAGAGTGTGTGGCACATGGGTTCCACGCGCTTACAACTGCAGCGTGAACGTGAGGCCCACGCGCCTTCTTCCTCGTACACAAAACACGTTTCTTCACCCTTTTTCGCCGTTCCACTGCAGTTTCGCCGCCCATTTCTTCTCCGGCAGCCCATCCCAATCACAAATAAATAATGGGTTTTGACGAGCATGCCGGCACGACCACATGGGTCCAAGTTTGTGGCATCCCAAAATTCATGACGACCTCCAGATGCATTAAGGCATATGAATAGGTGATGGAAGTACCATCAAGTTATAATGTAGCCATTTAATCCATAATTTACAATAAGATTTATGGCCAAGCTTTTAATGGATAATTATTTGATAGGAAAGAAAATTCTATCATTGGCCGCGTGTTTTATAAATTGGAATTTATGGATTTATGATTACAAGTTTTATGGCCTTATGAAATTATAATTTGATATTTATATAAGAGGGGATTAAGGTTAATTATTAAAAGTAAGCATGGACTTGTTTAAGAAAATTTTGGGCCATTTGAGTTTGGACTTTAGGCCCAAAAGTGTTGAGCCTAAAGTGGGCCAAAAGGCCGGCCCATGAAGCCCCATTGGGCCGTCGACCAAGGCTGGCCCCAAGCCTAGCCGGATAGAGCCCATCTTGCATCAAAATTTCCGAGTGTTTCCCCCATAGAGCCAAGTGGCGCCGGCATGCAAAATCAATGATTGTTAATCATTGAAAGGAAGAAAATTAGAGAGGAAGAGGGGGGCAGATTAAGCGAGGAAAGGGAGAGAAAGAGAGAGGTGTCGCACGAAGAGAAAGGGGGAAAGAGAGAGAGAGAGAGTTACCGTCTGAGAGAGGGAGAGTGAGCGTGCGAGAGAAGAAGAGGAAGAAGGAGGAGTTCGTCGCCGCCGTTCGTTCGCTGCCTTGCTCGCCGTTTGTCGTTGTGTTTGTGCTCGAGTTTGAGACAAGTAGAGTCCTAAAACCTACCATTTGCTTGCTGTGTGATGTGTGTGTAGAAATGATGAACTTTGGTTGTGGTGGAAGTGATGAAATTTCGAAGCTTTGGGGAGAAATTTTTTGTTGGCCTAGCATGTTGTTTTCTGGAAAAATCAGTTCGACCCTTTATGAGTTTGTATGCTGTATGTAACTTTTAGTTGGAATATCACTTCAATATTTTAATGAAAGTTGTAGAAAACATATTGAAGAATAACATACTAAAATTTGAGATAAAACGGACAAATATTGCTTGGTAAAACGATTTTCCTTTGGAGAAATTAGATCTGGAATCTGTTGTGCTGACTTTCAGTGATTTCGTGGACTGTAAAGTAGTTTTCTTGTCGAAATATCACTTTGATTTATTAATGAAAGATGTAGATAACTTCTTTAGGTAAAACATATAAAAAAATTAGAGGATAAGAACAAAAATAGGTCGGTGAAATCGTTGTCCTTTGAAGAAACTGGATCTGGGAAAATGCTACTTCGACCTAGTATGATTCTGTTATTTTTTATAAAATCATCCAGTTAAAATTTGATCATGTATCCTTAATGAAAGTTGTAGGTAATATTCTGAGGAATAACACACTGAAAATTTAGAAGAAAGGGACATACGTAGGTCGGTGAAACGAGTTTCCTTTGAAAGATGATAATCTGGAAAAATGACATCGAGAACAGGAGGAATTAATCGTCTATATCTATTAGTCTAGAACGAGTTGGGTTTCAATTTCTTCACAAGATATTTACCTTTATGACTTTTCTATAATATATCAAAATTTCAGAATTTTTGGAGTTAATTTGGGTATTTAATTTAAATTACTTCCTGAAACTGTGCAAGCTGAAATGTGGAAGTTTTGAAAACTGTTATGCACGGACCGTACTGTCTTGTGTGAGATTCTTTTGGTATGGTGTTTTTCATGAGATATCTGCCTTTAGGTCTCGTCTATAATGTGTCGAGTTTCTAGAATTTATTAATACCATTTACTAATTTTTCTAGAGTTTTAACTAAAGGAGTGCATTCTATTTTATCCGAACATTGATGTGTTTTCAAAAATAAATGAAATTTTCCATGTGATGTAATGTTTTGAGTGGTTGATTTTGCTGCATACGTGGTGACATATGGCATGTTATATGGCATCAAAAGCTGATTGAGACCCTTGATATGGTTGCATCAAATGCCATGTTGAAATTGAGATACATGTGTAAATATAAATTGAGACAATAACAAGACCGTCGGAGGTGTGAGCCAACGATGCCTCAGGAGTTTTGAGATGCCCGGAGTGTGTGTCGGATGCCCGGAGTGTGCGTGTCAGATGTCCTAGGGAGTTTTGAGATGCCCGGAGGTGTGTGTCGGAAGCCTCGGAGGTGTGTGCAGGGGGGATACCTCGTGATACTAGTTGGGGTACGAGATGCCTGGAGTGTGTGTGCCGGATGCCCAGAGGTGTGTGCCAGAGGTTCCTTGCAATGCCAGGTTGGATGCGAGCGATAAATTGTGGGATGCAAACATTGGTCCGTGGAAAGAAAAATTATGTGATCTAATTGAAAGATAAAGATCGGGAATTGAATCATGCGCATGGATGTATGCCTGATAGCATGGATGATATGAATCTAGGTGATATAAGTTTGGCTACTTGATGATACATGTATAAGTGCATGGTGGTATATGCACGTTGTCTGATGATATATGCATGGCTATTTAATGATGAGTGCACGGTGGTATATGCACATTGTATAATGATATATGCATGGCTGTTTAATGATGAGTGCATGGTGGTATATGTGTGGCACCCCCGATTCGCTTGAGGTCGCCACAGGTGATTACTTTTAATTACTTGATCTCATATAACTTTACAGACCGATACCCTTTGACTAGAGATTTTTTTTTTTTGAAAGCGGTCCTAGTGCAGCTTATTAGCGGAAGCATAAACAAGTCTCACCATCCCTTACTCCAATAACCATAATGCAATGCACACCAACTACACACCATAAGAAAAGATAAAGCTGATTCACTCTTATTTATATATTCATGATGGACATCAAGGTCGATACAACAAAAAGGCCAAGATTTTTAACTATACTTGGCTACCACCCAAAAAGGACTCGACCCTATATCGAACATGTACAACCCTCCATCAACAAGCATCGGTTATCTCCAAAAAGTGTGAGCTCCCATCAGCTATACGTGCCATCACACCCAATTCGGTGCATCGGGCGACAGCGGCGGTAACATCCCTAACATCACTCCATCATGCCGGACATGGACAGACAAAAACTCCTGGATAACCAGGCCATCAGCTTGACCCACATCGTACATCAGCAGGACATGGACTCGAACAAACACTAAACCAGGGGCACCGACACAGATGTGCTCCGTACACTCCACATCAACATAAGTAGGTATGCCATAGTAAGTACCGCGTCCAGCTGGCAGCAAATGCATCTTTCTAATCTGAAATGTTAATCCCCAAAAGGGGTGAGTACAACCACTCAGCAATAAAGATCCACCAAACTACTCAATGCGTCAAATAGAACAATCAAGAATAAAACACATATCATTCATGCATTCAAGCATACCTTACCTTACAGCCATGCATATTATCATGTAATGTGCATAAATCACCATGCACTTGTACTTATACATGTATCATCAAGCAGCCATTGCATATCATCATTATATAGCGTGCATATTCCACCATGCACTCATCATTAAACAGTCATGCATATATCATTATGCAATGTGCACATTCCACCATGCACTTATCATTAAACAGCCATGCATGTATCACCATGCCATATGCACATATCCATGCACGTGATTCAATTTTCGATCTCTATATTTCAATTAGATCATATCATTTTCTTCCTAGGGACCAATATTTGCATCCCACAATTTATCGCTCGCATCCCACCTGGCATCGCGAGGAACCTCTGGCACACACCTCTAGGCATCCGGCACGCACACTCCGGGCATCTCATACCCCAACTAGCATCACGAGGTATCCCCCTGGCACACACCTCCAAGGCTTCCGGCACATACACTCCGGGCATCTTGACACTCCCAGGGCATCCGGCACACACAATCCGGGCATCCCAACACTCTCGAGGCATCGTCGGCTCACACCTCCGACGGTCTCGTTATTTTCTCAATTTATATTCACACATGTATCTCAATTTCAACATGACATTCAATGCAATAATATCAAATATCTCAACCAAATTTTCATGCCATATAACATGCCATATGTCATCACATATGCAGCAAAATCAACCACTCGAAGTATCACATCACATGGATGAATTCATTTATTTTTCAAAACACGTCAATTTTTCGGATAAATCAGAATGCATTCCTCTAGTTAAAAATCTAGAAAAATTAGTAAATGCTATTAATAAATTCTAAAAACTTGACACATTATAGACGAGACCTAAAGGTAGATATCTCATGAATAACACCATACCAAAAGAATCTCACACAAAACAGTATGGTCCATGCATCACAGTTTTCAAAACTTCAATGTTTCAACTTGCACAGTTTCGGAAGAAATTTAAATTAAATACCCAAATGAACTCCCAAAATTCTGAAATTTTTACATGCTATAGAAAATCTTAAAGTTAAATATCTCATGAAGAAATCGAAACCCAAATCGTTCTATATTAATAGATATAGATGATTATTTCCCCCTGTTCTCAGTGTCATCTTTTCCCAGATTACCATCTTTCAAAAGAAACTCATTTCACCGACCTACATATGTTCATTTATTATAAATATTAAGTATATTATTCCTCATAATATTACCTACAACTTTCATTAAGGACACATGATCAAATTTTATCTGTATGATTTCATAAAAATCACGAAATCATACTAGGTCGAGGTAGCGTTTTTCCCAGATCTAGTTTCTTCAAAGAACAACGATTTCACCAACCTATTTTTGTTCATTTCTTCTAAATTTTTGATATGTTCTACCTCAAGGAGTACACTACAACTTACATTAAGAGATGAAAATGAATTTTTTTCAAGAAAGCAACCTTTCGGACCACAAAATCACTGAAGATCAGCACAACAAATTCCAGATTTAATTTCTCCAAAGAAAAATCATTTCACTAACCAATACTTGTTTGTTTTGCCTCAAATTTAGTATGTTGTTCCTCAATGTGTTCTCTAGAACTTTCATGAAGAGATTAAAACAAGATTCCAACTAAAAGTCGCATGCAGCACACAATCTCATGGATGGTCGGACTGGTCTTTCCAGAAACAGCATGCTAGGCCAACAAATCTCTCTCCAAATCTCCGAAATTTCATCCCATCTACCACGACCAAAATTTACCATCTACTACACACACAACACAGCAATGCAAGGGTAGGTTTTAGGACTCTACTTGCCTCAAACTTAAGCACAAACAGCAACAAAGATGGCGGCCAAAGCGGCGAACGAACGGCGGCGAGCTAGGCGGACGATCGGCGGACGGACCTCCTCCTTCCTCTCGCACGCACGGCCTCTCCTTTCTCTCTTCCTTTCTTCCTTTCCTTTCCTTTCTCTCTTTCTCTTCTCTCTCTCTCGGACAACACCCTCTCTTTCTCTCCCTTTCCTCACCTAATCGGCCCCCTATTTCCCCCTAATTTCTTCCCTTCAATCATTAGCAATCATTTGATTGCATGCAGCCGCCCAAAGGAGCTAATGGGGGCAGCCACACTTGGCTCAACCTCCTTGCCACTTGGCAACTCACATGCAAGGGTTGATGGGCTTCAATGTTGGGCCGGTCTTGGTGTGGCATCCTAGAATTTCTTGTCAATCCTTAGAGGTGCTTTAATTCATGTTTTGCATTAAGATTTTGGCCAAGCTTTTGGTGGGTAATTATTTGATAGGAAAATTCTATTTTTGGCCATGTGATTTATGGGTTGGAATTTATTAAATTAGGTCACAAAGTTTTGTGAATTATAAATTTCAATTAGGTGTTTATATAATTAAGGTTTAAGGTGGATTATTAGGATGAGGGTGGACTGGACATTTAAAGACCAAACCAGCCCATAGCCCCACCCTTTCTCGACCGGCCTACGAAGCCCAAGGAGGAGAAGCTGCCGTCGACCCAAGGCTGGCCCAAGCCCATGAAGGGTTGTTGTCACACGAAGGAGGGGGGGGGAATCCGGTTTGCATGCCTCCCCCCATTTGTCCCATGGTGATGGCCAAGTGTCACCCATGCAAAAAGTGATGATGGCTAATGATGATGGGAAAGAAATTAGAGGAAAAAGATGGCCAGTTTAAGCGAGAGAGAAGAAGAGAGAGAGGAGGGTTTGTCCGAGAGAGAGAGAGAGAGGAGAGAAAGAGAAGGAAGAAAGGAAGAAGGAGGAGGGGCCGTGCGTCACCGTCCGTCGCCGCCGTGTCCTGCCGCCGTTGTGCTCGCCATTGCTCGGTCTAGAGGCAAGTGTAATCCCTTGATCTACTCTTGCATGCTGTGCTTAGTGTGTGTGATTGAATGGGTGGTGCTCTAGTCTAGTGTACTGTTCTTGAGAAAACAGCTCGACCTTGGATGTTCTAGTGACTTTCATGTGAAGTTCTAGTTGAATTTTGGCCTTGACTTCTAAATGAAAGTTGTAAAGGACTTCTTGGAGTATAACATACTCAAATTTGGAACAAAAAAAACAAGTGTAAGTGGATGAAATCGTTATTCTTTGGAAAGACTGGATCTGGAAATTTCGGTACTAGGAACAGGGGTTTTAACCGTCCATATTTAATTACCTAGGACGAATATGACTTTGATATATTCATTAAATATCTACTTTTATGTCTTGGCTATCGCATAGTCGAATTTCATAATTTTTTAAGGTCATTTGGGTATTTAATCGGAAATGTTTCTAAAACTGTGCAATCTGATGTGTTCGGACTTTGTAAGTTGCAATGCGTGGGCTATATCGTTTTTTATGAGGTTCTTTTGGAAATATGTTCTGCATGAAATATCTCTCTTCATGTATGCCCTACAATATATTCAAATTTCGTAATTTTTGAAGTTCATTTGTCTATTTAACCAAAAATGTTTCAAAAACTGTGCAAGTTGAACTGTTAGAATAGTAGTGCTGTGATGCATGGTTTATACCGAATTATATGGAGATATTTTGGTGTAGTGTTCTTCATGGAATATCTGAAATTATATCTTGAATATCACATGTTTGAATTTCATAATTTTTTAAGGTCATTTGGGTATTTAATCAAAATTTTTTCTAAAACTGTGCAAGCTGGATTGTGTGAATTTCAAAAGCTGTAATGCATGGACTATCCTGCTTTGTATGAAATTCTTGTGGAGTTGTGTTCTTCATGAGATAAATGCCTCTAGAGCTTGTCTATGATGTATTAAATTCTTAGAAATTATTAGGGCCAATCACTAAATTTTAAGAAGTGTAAATTAAAAGAACGCATTCCGTTTCTAAAATAATAGCAATAATCCAAGAGTTTGCCCCATGAATTATATTGTTTTTAAGCAATCGAATCTTGCTGCACATGTGATGATATTTGGCATTACATATAAAAAACAAAAGCTGAAATTGACCTGGTTGCTATCACATCATGTGCCATGTTGATATTGAGACACAATTGTGAATATGAATTATGATAAATGAGGATACCGTCAGAGGTGTGAGCCGACGATGCCCCGGGAGTGTCGGGATGCCCGGAGGGGAGTGCCGGATGCCCGAAGTGGGGGTGCTTGATGATGAGTGCATGATGGTGTATGCACATATGGTATGATGACATATGCATGGCTGCAAGGTAAGTTTTGCTTGGATGCATGAATGATATGTGCTTTGTTTATGATGCCTTGATTTGTTATGTTTGATGCATTGAGTAGTTTAATGGATCTTTTACCTACTGAGTGGTTGTACTCACCCCTTTGGGGACTAACATTTCATATTAGAAAGATGCCTCTCCCTTCGGTCACGCGGGGTACCTTTTACGGCCTTCCATCTGACATGGAGGTCGATTGTATGGAGCTTGATTGTGTTACCATCCCTGGGTTGACGTTCATACGGGTTCATGTGCTGGTGATGTATGATGTGGGTCTGGCTGGGGGCCTAGTCGTCCAGGAGTTCTTGTCGGTCCACGTCCGCCGTGACGGAGTGATGTGGGGGATGTTGCCACCGCCACTGCCCGACGCACTGGGATGGGTGTGATGGCCCGCGTGAGGAGTGGGAGCTGACACTTTTTGGAGATAGCCAACACTTGTAGATGGAGGGTGATCGATATAAGAGGTCGAGATCTCTCTTTTGAGCTGTGGCCAAGTTTAGCTAAAAGTCTTGGCTTTTCTTTTTGGTTGTATTGACCCGAGAAGTCCATCATGAAAATATAAATAAAAAGTGGCTCGGCTTTATATTTTCTTATGGTGCGTAGTTGGTGTGCATTGCATTATGGTTATTTGAGGGAGAAATGGCGAGACTTGTTTATGCTTCAGCTAATAAGCTGCGCTGAGACCGTTTTCCAAAAAAAAAAAAGCCTATGAACTACGGTTCTTCTTTAACCCCGAAACAAAGATATGTAACTAGTATTCATTTGGTGGAGCAATAGGTATCTATGGCGACCTTAGTTGTTTGGGGGTGTCACACTTGGGCCTTCATGGGCTGGTCGAATAGGGGGGCTGCGTGGGCTGGTTGGACAGTCTTTGGGGCCTAAAAATCAGCCCACCCTCTCCTATTCCTATTCCATTTAATCCTCATTTAAATAAACACCTAATTTCAAATTATAAGCCCACAAAAATTTGTAATTTAAATCAATAAAATTCTACTTTTAAAGTGCACCACCAAGAATAAGATTTCTATATCAATTTGCACCTTAATAAAATCCTTGGGTCACTTGTAGACACATCTCCATCCAAACAATCGTCCATTACAATGCTTGGCCTTAAATTAATTGAAATTCATTGATTCAATGGCTAATACAAAATCCAATGGCACTTCCATTACCTAATCATGGTTCATGGTACTCTAAAGATTGTCATGAGATTTTAGGATGCCACAATTCTCCCCTCATTAGAGAATTTCGTCCTCGAAATTAGACATTACCTATGTCTCCTCAAACAAGTGAGGGTACGTTTCTCTCATCTCGTTTTCACTCTCCCATGTGGCTTCCTCCACATCATGATGTCACCATAATATCTTAACCAAAGGAATCTTCTTAGTCCTAAAAACTTGCTCCTTTTGATCCAGTACTTGCACAGGCTCTTCGATATACCTCACTTTCTCATCTACTTTGATGGCTTCATGATCGAGTATGTGACCAGGATCCGATTGGCCAACATCGACACATGAAACACATCATGTAAATTTCCCAATTTAGGAGGCAGCGCCAAACAATACACTACATCTCCTATTCTTTCAAGTATCTCAAAAGGTCCAACAAATCTAGGGCTTAACTTACCCTTTATTCCAAATCGAGATATTCCTTTCATTGGAGATACCTTAAGGAATACATGATCTCTCACATTAAACTCTAAAGGCCTTCTAGCCTATCCGCATAATCTCTTTGTCGGTTCTAGGCTATCTTAAGTCTTTTCCTGATTATCTCGACCGCTTCTGTAGTAACTTGCACTATCTTAGGTCCTGTCAGTTTTCTTTCACCAACTTCATTCCAACAGATAGGGGTCCTACATCTTCTTCCATATAATGCCTCATATGGAGCCATGCCTATACTTTTCTGAAAACTATTGTTATAGGCGAACTCTATCAGGTGCAAATTCTCATCCCAATTTCCTTTAAAGTCAATGACACATGCTCTTAGCATATCTTCTAGGTTCTGAATTACTCTTTATGTTTGTCCATCTGTTTGAGAATGAAAAGCAGTACTAAATTGAAGCTTTGTCCCTAAGGCATCTTGAAGACTTCGCCAAAAATTTGAAGTAAACCTAGAGTCTCGATCAGAGGTGATCGTTACAGGAATACCATGCAAGCGTATTACCTGGCTTACATACATCTTAGCAAGTTTACTCATCGAGTAGTCTTCGCGGATAGTTAGGAAATGAGCAGACTTCGTCAAATGATCCACTATCACCCAAATCAAATCGTGACCATTTGATGTCCTTGGTAGTCCTTGCACAAAGTCCATTGTTACATGCTCCCACTTCCACTCTGGTATATCCAATGGTCTCAACAGTCCTGCAGGTTTGCGGTGTTCCGCTTTCACTTGCTGACACGTTAAACATTGAGAAACATGCTTAGCTATATCCTTCTTCATGCCATTCCACTAGAATTGCTGACGCAAATTCCTGTACATCTTTGTACTTCCCGGATTAATACTATAATTACTCTTATGTGCCTCCGACAAAATTTCCCTCTTCACTTCTTCATTGTCGGGAACACAAAGTCGTCCTGGGCATCTTATCACACCATTTTCAGAGACTTGAAATTCTGGTCTTTTCCCTAAAGACACTACATCTTTTACTTTCATAATCTCCGGGTCAGATTCTTGCAAGATCTTAACTTTCTGAATAATTTTAGGTTCAATCCTTAATGCAGTAAGCATACCAATAAGGCGATCCATCTCCAATTTGAAGTCTGAATCCACAATAGACTTTAACAGATTCCACTCTGTTATTCTTAGACTAGCCATGTCCATAGCTGACTTTTGACTAAGGGCATCTGCCACCTTATTTGCCTTTCCTGGATGGTATCGTATCTCACAGTCATAATCTTTCAATAACTCCATCCACCTCCTTTGTCTCATGTTCAATTCCTTTTGTGAAAATAGATATTTTAGGCTCTTATGGTCGGTATAGATTTCAAACTTTTCTCCATACATATAGTGTCTCCATATCTTCAAAGCAAACACTATAGCTGCCAATTCTAAATCATGTGTTGGGTAATTCAGCTCATGGGGTTTCAATTGCCTTGATGCGTAGGCTATGACCTTGCCATGTTGCATCAAAACACATCCCAGTCCTTTGTGAGATGCATCTCTATATATCGTAAAACCATCGGACCCAGACGGTATAGTCAGGATTGGAGCCAAAGTCAATTTTCTTTTAAGTTCCTGAAAGCTCCTTTCACATTCCCCACTCCATTCAAATCTTACATTATTTCGGGTCAATTTCGTTAAAGGGCCTGCTAGTCGTGAAAACCCTTCAATAAATCTCCTATAATAACCAGCCAATCCTAAGAAACTTCGTATTTCAATGGGTGTTGTTGGTCTCGGCCAATTTATTACCATCTCAACTTTCGCCGGGTCCACTAAAATTCCTCCTCCTGACACCACGTGTCCCAAAAATATTATCCGGTCCAGCCAAAATTCACATTTGCTGAATTTGGCATACAACTTATGATCTCTTAGAGCTTGCAAAACTATGCTCAAGTGTTGCTCATGCTCTTCAGGTCCTCTAGAATATACCAGGATATCATCAATGAAAACAATCACAAACTGATCCAAATAAGGCTTAAATATCTTATTCATTAAGTCCATGAATGCGGCTGGTGCATTCGTCAATCCAAAAGGCATAACTAAGAACTCATAATGTCCATAACGAGTCCTAAATGCAGTCTTAGGAATGTCTTCCTTCTTAATCCTTAATTGATGGTATCTCGATCTCAAGTCAATCTTAGAAAAGACCGAACTTCCCTGTAGTTGGTCGAATAGATCATCAATTCTAGCAAAGGATATTTATTCTTTATAGTTACTTGATTCAGCTGTCTATAATCAATACACAAACGCATCGATCCATCCTTCTTTTTCACAAACAAGACTGGTGCACCCTAGGGTGAAGCACTTGGCCTAATGAGTCCTTTGTCAAGCAACTCTTGTAGTTGCACCTTCAATTCCTTCAACTCGACTAAGGCCATCCTATACGGGGCTTTCGATATAGGTCCTGTTCCAGGCATTAGTTCAATTTCAAACTCCATTTCTCGCTCTAGTGGTAATCCAGGCAACTCCTCAAGAAACACATCCCGAAATTCCCTGACTACTTGAATCTCACCGATTTTAGCCTCTTTCTTAGTAAGGTCTCTTACCACCGCTAGGTATCCTTGACAACCTTCGTCAAGTAGTTCACAAGCTTCTACCATCGAAATAATGGCTATAGAGGGGTTTGTCTGACCTTCGAAAAATTCGAAACTAGACTAATCAAGCAACATGAACTTGATCACTTTCCTATAGCAATCCACCTTAGCCCTATGCTTATGGAGCCAGTCCATTCCTATGATAACATCGAAGTCATACATAGCCATTACGACTAAGTCTATTTCCATATCTCGCTCTTCTATAGTTATCTTACATTTTCACACATCATCGTAGACAATACCATATTCTTTAAAGGCGTGGAAACACAAAGAGATGTCTTAAGAGGTGTAACTTCTATTCACTCAATTGCCTGTATCTTTCATATATAAATGAATGCGTAGCACCCGCGTCAAACAATGCATATGCCTTCTTGTCATTTATGAAAATCGTACCTAATATAACATTTATGGAAGCTTCCGCTTCCTCTTGGGTGATCGCATACACCCTTCCTTGTGCTGGTGGCCTCTGAGGATTCCTTGGTAGGTTTGGTCTAACAGCACTCTGTTGTGCCTGTCGCACCGAGCCAACGCTCATTTGCGACCTTTCTTGTGGGCAATCTCTCTTAAGGTGACCCACTTGTCCACAACCATAACATCTCAGTCGTCCATTGCAAGGTCCTGGGCCATGCCGCCCATCACACCTTTGACAAACATCAGGCTGATAGGGTGCCTTCCCTTTATTCAGGCCATCCCTAGCTCTTCCAAAATTTCCATAATTGTTCTTTTTCTTTACATTCCAAGTTTGACCTTGACCAAGATAGGGTCTCTTACCCTTTCTGATATCACTAAAGCTCAACTGTCTCATAAACTCTGATCGCTCTCTTACCAGCTCTTGCTCCACTAATTGTGCCCTTTCATAAATCTCATGATAATCCCTTATGTTCAAAGGCACTAGTTGTTTCCTAATATCAGTCCTCAACCCTTTTAGAAATCTCTTAGCTTTTTCCTCACGCTCCTCAATCAATCTAGGAGCATACCTAGATAATTCAGAAAATTTTCCCTCATACTGATCCACTGTCAGCTCCTTTTGTTCCAACAGAACAAATTCAATGATTTTCTTATCCTTAGTACAATCAGAGAAATGCTTCCTATTGAAAGTTCTCACAAACTCTTCCCAGTTCACATCAGTACCTAGTGGAAAGATTGTATCTCTCGAAGCTCTCCACCAAAACTTTGCATTTCCCTCCAGTTGGTACTCTGCCAAAACTATTTTCTCAGCATCACTATAGTCCAACAACCGGAAAATCTATTCTATCCCATCAATCCAATGCTCCGCCTCCTCAGGACTTCCCATTCCACTAAACTTAGGTGGTTTCAACTTGAAAAATTGTTCCACCAGTCCTTGAGGGCGACGTTCCATTCCAGGTTGTTGCTGCACTTGCCTATCCATCAGATTTCCAATATTGGCCAATGCCTGCAGGATGTCTTCCATTCGGGAATCAGCCCTTGCAGCAGAGGCTTCAGCCCTCGATGGATGAGCACTTCCAGCTCGCACCATGACTTTCCTGCAATTTCCAAGCAATGCCTCAGGAATAATCTGAGATTCACTGTCTCCATTTAAAAGCACTACTACTATATAAGTAACATAAACATGTTACTGGCACCTAAAGACAACTCATAATAACTACTAGGGATCCACGAGTGAATACTCATCACCCGTTATTCAAAGTTACCCCACTATTCTAGTTATATCTTATGGTGTGCATTGTCATCATGTTCCTCAATTTCCAAATGAGGCTCCTTATCACTCTAATCTATAACCATTGCTCTGATACCAAACAGGGCTGTGGTACCCCCGATTCACTTGAGGTCGCCACATGTGATCTCTCTTAATTACTCGATCTCATATAACTTAACAGACCGATACCCTTTGACTAGAGATTTTTTTTTTTGTTTGAAACCGGTCCCAGCGCAGTTTATTAGCGGAAGCATAAACAAGTCTCACCATCCCTTACTCCAATAACCATAATGCAATGCAAACAAACTATGCACCATAAGAAAAGAAAAAGCCGATTCACTCTTATTTATATTTTCATGATGGACATCAAGGTCGATACAACAAAAAGGCTAAGATTTTTAACTATACTTGGCTACCACCCAAAAAGGACTCGACCCTACATCAAACATGTACAACCCTCCATCAACAAGCGTCGGCTATCTCCAAAAAGTGTCAGCTCCCATAAGCTATACGTGCCATCACACCCAATTTGGTGCATCGGGCGGCGGTGGCGGTAACATCCCTAACATCATTCCACCATGCCGGACATGGACAGACAAAAACTCCTGGATAACCGAGCCATCAGCTCGACCCACATCATACATCACCAGGACACGGACTCGAACAAACACTAAACCAGGGGCACCAACACAGATGTGCTCTGTACACTCCACATCAACATCAGTAGGTATGCCATAGTAATATCGCGTGCAACTAGCAGCAAATGCATCTTTCTAATCTGAGATGTTAATCCCCAAAAGGGATCAGTACAACCACTCAGCAGTAAAGATCCACCAAACTACTCAATGCGTCAAACAGAACAATCAAGAATAAAACACATATCATTCATGCATTCAAGCATACCTTACCTTACAGCCATGCATATTATCATGCAACGTGCATAAATCACCATGCACTTGTACTTATACATGTATCATCAAGCAACCATTGCATATCATCATTATATAGCGTGCATATTCCACCATGCACTCATCATTAAACAGTCATGCATATATCATTATGCAATGTGCACATTCCACCATGCACTCATCATTAAACAGCCATGCATGTATCACCATGCCATATGCACATATCCATGCGTGTGATTCAATTCTCGATCTCTATATTTCAATTAGATCATATCATTTTCTTCCTAGGGACCAATATTTGCATCCCACAATTTATCGCTCGCATCCCACTTGGCATCGTGAGGAACCTCTGGCACACACCTCCGGACATCCGGCACACACATTCCGGGCATCTCGTACCCCAACTAGCATCACGAGGTAACCCCCCGGCACACACCTCCGAGGCTTCCGGCACACACACTCCGGGCATTGTGACACTCCCAGGGCATCTGGCACAAACACTCCGGGCATTTGGCACACACACTCCGGGCATCCCAACACTCCCGGGGCATCGTCGGCTCACACCTCCGACGGTCTCATTATTTTGTCAATTTATATTCACACATGTATCTCAATTTCAACACGGCATTCGATGCAATAATATCAAAGATCTCAACCAAATTTTCATGCCATATAACATGCCATATGTCATCACATATGCAGCAAAATCAACCACTCAAAGTATCACATCACATGGATGAATTCATTTATTTTTCAAAACACATCAGTTTTTCGGATAAATCAGAATGCATTCCTCTAGTTAAAAATGTAGAAAAATTAGTAAATGGTATTAATGAATTCTGAAAAATTGACACATTATAGAAGAGACCTAAAGACAGATATCTCATGAATAACACCATACGAAAAGAATCTCACACAAAACAGTATGGTCCATGCATCACAGTTTTCAAAACTTCAATATTTCAACTTGCACAGTTTCGAAAGAAATTTAAATTAAATACACAAATGCACTCCAAAAATTCTGAAATTTTTACATGCTATAGACAAGTCTTTAAGGTAAATATCTCATGAATAAATTGAAACCCAAATCGTTCTAGATTAATAGATATAGACCATTATTTCCCCCTGTTCTCGGTGTCATCTTTTCTCAGATTACCATCTTTCAAAAGAAACTCATTTCACCGACCTACATATGTTCATTTCTTCTAAATTTTCAGTATGTTATTCCTCAGAATATTACCCACAACTTTCATTAAGGACACATGATCAAATTTTAACTGTATGATTTTATAAAAATCACGAAATCATACTAGGTCGAGGTAGCATTTTTCCCAGACCCCGTTTCTTCAAAGAACAACGATTTTACCGACCTATTTTTGTTCATTTCCTCTAAATTTTTTATATGTTCTACCTCAAGAAGTACACTACAACTTACATTAAGAGATGAAAATGAATTTTTTACAAGAAAGCAACCTTATGGACCACGAAATCACTGAAGATCAGCACAACAAATTCCAGATCTAATTTCTCCAAAGAAAAATCATTTCACTAACCAATACTCGTTCGTTTTGCCTCAAATTTTAGTATGTTGTTCCTCAATGTGTTCCCTACAACTTTCATGAAGAGATAGAAACAAGATTCCAACTAAAAGTCGCATGCAGCACACAATCTCATGGATGGTCGGACTGGTCTTTCCAGAAACAGCATGCTAGGCCAACAAATCTCTCTCCAAATCTCCGAAATTTCATCCCATCTACCACGACCAAAATTTACCATCTACTACACACACAACACAGCAATGCAAGGGTAGGTTTTAGGACTCTACTTGCCTCAAACTTAAGCACAAACAGCAACAAAGATGGCGGCCAAAGCGGCGAACGAACGGCGGCGAGCTAGGCGGACGATCGGCGGACGGACCTCCTCCTTCCTCTCGCACGCACGGCCTCTCCTTTCTCTCTTCCTTTCTTCCTTTCCTTTCCTTTCTCTCTTTCTCTTCTCTCTCTCTCGGACAACACCCTCTCTTTCTCTCCCTTTCCTCACCTAATCTGCCCCCTATTTCCCCCTAATTTCTTCCCTTCAATCATTAGCAATCATTTGATTGCATGCAGCTGCCCAAAGGAGCTAATGGGGGCAGCCACACTTGGCTCAACCTCCTTGCCACTTGGCAACTCACATGCAAGGGTTGATAGGCTTCAATGTTGGGCCGGTCTTGGGCTTTCATGGGCCGGTCGAATAGGGGGGCTGCGTGGGCTGGTTGGACGGTCTTTGGGGCCTAAAAATCAGCCCACCCTCTCCTATTCCTATTCCATTTAATCCTCATTTAGATAAGCCCACAAAACTTTGTAGTTTAAATCAATAAAATTCTATATCAATTTGCACCTTAATAAAATCCTTGGGTCACTTGTAGACACACCTCCATCCAAACAATCCTCCATTACAATGCTCGGCCTTAAATTAATTGAAATTCATTGATTCAATGGATAATACAAAATCCAATGGCACTTTCATTACCTAATCATGGTTCATGGTACTCCAGAGGTTGTCATGAGATTTTAGGATGCCACAATATGCACGTTGCATAATGATATATGCATGGCTGCTTGATGATATAAGTACAAGTGCATGGTGAATTATGCATGTCATATGATCATATGCATGGCTATAAGGTGAGGTATGCTTGAATGCATGAAAGGTATGTGTTTTATTCTTGGTTGTTCTATTTGACACATTTTGTAGTTTGGTGGATCTTTACTGCTAAGTGGTTGTACTCGCCCCTTTTGGGGATTAAGATTTCAGATTAGAAAGATACTGTTGCTACCAGTTGCACGCGATACCTTTTATGGATTGCCATCTAATGTCGAGGTGGAGTGCACTGAGCCTTCCTGTACTAGTGTATCTGGTCTGGTGTATGTTCGAGTCCGTGTCTTAGTGATGTATGATGTGGGTCTTGCTGATGGCCCGGTTATCCAGGAGCTTTTGTCTATTCATGTCCGGCGTGGTGGAGTGATGCTAGGGATGCTGCCACCGCCGCCGTCTGATGCATCGAGTTCGGTGTGATGGCACGCATAGCTGATGGGAGCTGACACTTTTTGGGGGATAGCCGACACTTGTTGATGGAGGGGTGTACATCTTTGATGTAGGGTCGAGTTCTCTTTTGAGTATAGCCAAGTATAGTTAAAATCTTGGCTTTTTTGATGTACCGACCCGAAATATCCATCTTGAAAATATAAATAAAAAGTGACTCGGTTTTGTCTTTTCATTTGGAGTATAGGTGGTGTGCATTGCATTATTGTTATTGAAGTGAGAAATGATGAGATACGATGAGATACGTTTATGCTTCCGTTGATGAACTGCGCTGGGACCTTTACAAAAAAAAATGGTAAAGAATTCCATTGATCAACCCCTATGAACTATGGTTTCACTTTAAATAAAAAGGTTACCTTACTAGCATGTAATAGGAAGAGTGACAAGTACCTGTGGTGACCCTAACGGATTGGAGGCCGTCGAGGGGTGCCACAGCGGTTTTGGTATCAGAGCAATGGTTATAGTTGGGGTGATAAGGAGCCTCATTGAGAAATTGAGGAATATGATGACAATGCACACCATCGGGTATTAAATGGAATAATTGGTTAACTTTGAATAACGGGTGATGGGTATTCACTCGTAGATCCCTAGTAGTTAGTATGAGTTGCTTTTAGGTGCCAGTAACATGTTTATGTTACTTATGTAGTTATAGTTGCTTTTAAATGGAGATAGTGAGTCTCAGATAATTCCTGAGGCAAATGCTTGGAAACTACAGGAAAGTCATCGTGCGAGTTGGAAGTGGTCATCCATCGAAGGCTGAAGCCTCTGCTGCAAGGGCTGAACCCCGAATGGAAGATATCCTACAGGCATTGGCCAATATTGGAAATTTGATGGAAAGGCAAGCGCAGCAACAACCCGGAGTGGAACGTCGCCCTCAAGGACTGGTGGAGCAATTTCTAAAGTTGAAGCCACCTAAGTTCAGTGGAATGGGAAGTTCTAAGGAGGCGGAACACTGGATTGATGGGATAGAACAGATTTTTCGGTTGTTGGATTGCATTGATGCTGAGAAGATAGTTTTGGCAGAGTACCAGCTGGAGGGAAATGCAAAGTTTTGGTGGAGAGCTTCGAGGGATACTATTTTTCCACCTGGTACTGATGTGAACTGGGATGAATTTGTTAGAACTTTTAATAGGAAGCATTTATCTGACTGCGCTAAGGATAAGAAGATCACTGAATTTGTTCAGTTGGAACAAAGGGAGCTGACGGTGGATCAGTATGATGCAAAATTTTCTAAATTGTCTAGGTA
The DNA here is from genome assembly GCA_019915205.1 of Eucalyptus rudis. NCBI lineage: Eukaryota > Viridiplantae > Streptophyta > Magnoliopsida > Myrtales > Myrtaceae > Eucalyptus > Eucalyptus rudis. The sequence goes on along the minus strand of JAHMTN010000007.1, from coordinate 11,811,276 downwards.
TGCTCCCAGATTGATTGAGGATCGTTAGGAAAAAGCTAAGAGATTTCTGAAAGGGTTGAGGACTGATAATAGGAAACAACTGGTACCTTTGAATATAAGGGATTATCATGAAGTTTATGAAAGGGCACAGTTAGTGGAGCAAGAGCTGGTGAGAGAGCGATTGGAGTTTAAGAGATAGTTGAGCTTTGGTGATATCAAAAGGGGTAAGAGACCCTATCCTGGTCAAGGTCAGACTTGGAATGTGAAGAAAAAGAGCAATTTTGGAAATTCTAGAAGAGTTAGGGATGGCCTAAATATAGGGAAAGCATAACTTCTTAGCCTGATGTTTGTCGAAGGTGTGATGGACGGCATGGCCCAGGACCTTGCAATGGACAGCTGAGAAGTTATGATTATGGACAAGTAGGTCACCTTAAGAGAGATTGCCCACAAGGAAGGTTGCAAATGAGTGTTGGTTCGGTGCGGCAGGCACAACAGAGTGTTGTTAGACCAAACCTACCAAGGAATCCTCAGAGGCCACCGGCACAAGGAAGGGTGTATGCGGTCACCCAAGAGGAAGCGGAAGCTTCTAGAAATGTAATATCAGGTATGATTTTCATAAATGGCAAGAAGGCATATGCATTGTTTGACACGGGTGCTACGCATTCATTTATATCTGAAAGATATAGGCAATTGAGTGAAATAGAAGTTACGCCTCTTGAGACACCTCTTTGTGTTTCCACGCCTTTAAAGAATATGATATTATCTACGATAATGTGTGCAAAATGTAAGATAACAATATGAGGAAGGGATATGGAAATAGATCTAGTCGTAATGGCTATTATGACTTTGATGTTATTATAGGAATGGACTGGCTCCATAAGCATAGGGCTAAGGTGGATTGCTATAGGAAAGTGATCCAGTTCATGTTGCCTGATCAGTTTAGTTTCGAAATTTTCGGAGGTCAGACAAACCCCTCTATAGCCATTATCTCGATGGTAGAAGCTTGTGAACTACTTGACGAAGGATGTCAAGGATACCTAGCAGTGGTAAGAGACCTTACTAAGAAAGAGGCTGAAATCAGTGAGATTCAAGTAGTCAGGGAATTTCAGGATGTGTTTCCTGAGGAGTTGCCTGGATTACCACCAGAGCAAGAGTTTGAGTTTGAAATTGAACTAATGCCTGGAACAGGATCGATATCGAAAGCCCCGTATAGGATGGCCTTAGTCGAGTTGAAGGAATTGAAGGTGCAACTACAAGAGTTGCTTGATAAAGGGTTTATTAGACCAAGCGCTTCACCTTGGGGTGCACCAGTTCTATTTGTGAAAAAGAAAGACGGGTCAATGCGTCGATGTTTTGATTACAGACAGCTGAATCAAGTGACTATAAAGAATAAGTATCCTTTACCTAGAATTGATGATCTATTCGACCAACTACAGGGAAGTTCGGTCTTTTCTAAGATTGACATGAGATCGGGATACCATCAATTAAGGATTAAGAAGGAAGACATTCCTAAGACTGCATTTAGGACTCGTTATGGACATTATGAGTTCTTAGTTATGCCTTTTAGATTGACGAATGCACCAGTCGCATTCATGGACTTAATGAATAGGATATAGCTGAACACGTTTCTCAATGTTTGGTGTGCCAACAAGTGAAGGTGGAACATCGCAAGCCCGCAGGACTGCTGAGACCGTTAGACATAAAAGAATGGAAACGGGAGCATGTAAGAATGGACTTTGTGCAAGGACTGCCAAGGACATCAAATGGTCACGATTCGATTTGGGTGATAGTTGATCGTTTGACTAAGTCTGCTCATTTCCTGGCTGTCCGCATGAACTATTCAATGAATAAACTTGCTGAGATGCATGTAAGCCAGGTAATACACTTACATGGTATTCCTGTAACGATCACCTCTGATCGAGACTCTAGGTTTACTTCAAATTTTTGGCAAAGTCTCCAAAATGTCTTAGAGATAAAGCTTCAATTTAGTACTGCTTTTCATTCTCAAATAGATGGACAAACAGAAAGAGTAATCCAGACTCTAGAAGATATGCTAAGAGCCTGTGTTATTGACTTTAGATGAAATTGGGATGAAAATTTGCACATGATAGAGTTTGCCTATAACAATAGTTTTCAAAAAAGTATAGGCATGGCTCCATATGAAGCATTATATGGAAGAAGGACCTGAATGAGTACAAATCACTACTGAGGCTGTGGAGATAATAAGGGAAAGACTTAGAACAACCCAGAGTAGGCAAAAAGACTACGCAGATAAGCGTAGGAGACCTTTAGAGTTTAGTGTGGGAGATCATGTGTTCCTTAAAGTATCTCCTATGAAAGGAATATCTCGATTTGGAATGAAGAGTAAGTTAAGCCCTAGATTTGTTGGACCTTTTGAGATACTTGAAAGAATAGGAGATGTAGCTTATCATTTGGCACTGCCTCTTAAATTGGGAAATTTACATGATGTGTTTCATGCGTCGATATTGAGAAAGTACCAGCCGGATCCTGGTCACATACTTGATCATGAAGCCATCAAAGTAGATGAGAAAGTGAGGTACATCGAAGAGCCTGTGCAAGTGCTAGATCGAAAGGAGCAAATTCTTAGGACCAAGAAAATCTCGTTGGTAAAGATATTATGGCAACATCACGGTGTGGAGGAAGCCACATGGGAAAGTGAGGAATCGATGAAGGAAAGGTACCCCTACTTGTTTAAAGAGGCATAAGTGATGTCTAATTTCGAGGACGAAATTCTCTAAGGAGGTGAGAATTGTGGCATCCCAAATTTCATGACAACCTTCGGATGCATTAAGGCCTATGAATAGGTGATGGAAGTACCATCAAGTTAAATTGTAGCCATTTAATCCATAATTTACAATAAGATTTATGGCCAAGCTTTTAATGGATAATTATTTGATAGGAAAGAAAATTCTATCATTTGCCATGTGTTTTATAAATTGGAATTTATGGATTTATGATTACAAGTTTTATGGCCTTATGAAATTATAATTTGATATTTATATAAGAGGGGATTAAGGTTAATTATTAAAAGTAAACATGGACTTGTTTAAGAAAATTTTGGGCCATTTGAGTTTGGACTTTAGGCCCAAAAGTGTTGAGCCTAAAGTGGGCCAAAAGGCCGGCCCATGAAGCCCCATTGGGCCGTCGACCAAGGTTGGCCCCAAGCCCAGCCGGATAGAGCCCATCTTGCATGAAAATTGCCAAGTGTTTCCCCCATAGAGCCAAGTGGCGCCGGCATGCAAGATCAATGATTGTTAATCATTGAAAGGAAGAAAATTAGAGAGGAAGAGGGGGGCGGATTAAGCGAGGAAAGGGAGAGAAAGAGAGGGGTGTCGCACGAAGAGAAAGGGGGAAAGAGAGAGAGAGTTACCGTCCGAGAGAGGGAGAGCGAGCGTGCGAGAGAAGAAGAGGAAGAAGGAGGAGTTCGTCGCCGCCGTTCGTTCGCTGCCTTGCTCGCCATTTGTCGCTGTGTTTGTGCTCGAGTTTGAGGCAAGTAGAGTCCTAAAACCTACCCTTTGCTTGCTGTGTGATGTGTGTGTAGAAATGGTGAACTTTGGTTGTGGTGGAAGTGATGAAATTTCGAAGCTTTGGGGAGAAATTTGTTGGCCTAGCATGCTGTTTTCTGGAAAAATCAGTTCGACCCTTTATGAGTTTGTGAGTTGTATGCGACTTTTTAGTTTTAATCTCACTTTGATATCTTAATTAAAGTTGTAGAGAACATCTTGAAGAGTAACATACTAAAATTTGAGATAAAACGAACAAATATTTCTTGGTGAAATGATTTTCCTTTGGAGAAATTAGATCTGGAATCTGTTGTGCTGACCTTCAGTGATGTCGTGGACTGTAAAGTAGTTTTCTTGTCGAAATATGACTTTTATTTCTTAATAAAAGATGTATATAACTTCTTGAGGTAAAAAATATAAAAAATTTAGATGAAACGAACAAAAATAGCTCGGTGAAATCGTTGTCCTTTGAAGAAACTGGATCTGGGAAAATGCTACTTCGACCTAGTATGATTCTGTTATTTTTTATAAAATCATCCAGTTAAAATTTGATCATGTGTCCTTAATGAAAGTTGTAGGTAATATTCTAAGGAATAACACACTGAAAATTTAGAAGAAACGGACATACGTAGGTTGGTGAAACGATTTTCCTTTGAAAGCTGATAATCTGGAAAAACGACATCGAGAACAGGAGGAATTAATCGTCCATATATATTAATCTAGAACGAGTTGGGTTTCAATTTCTTCATGAGATATTTAACTTTAAGAATTTTCTATAATATATCAAAATTTCAGAATTTTTGGAGTTCATTTAGGTATTTTATTTAAATTATTTCCTGAAACTGTGCAAGATGAAATGTTGAAGTTTTGAAAACTGTGATGCACGGACCGTACTGTTTTGTGTGAGATTCTTTCGGTATGGTGTTTTTCATGAGATATCTGCCTTTAGGTCTCGTCTATAATGTGTCAATTTTCCAGAATTTATTAATACCATTTACTAATTTTTCTAGAGTTTTAACTAAAGGAGTACATTCTGTTTTATCCGAACATTGATGTGTTTTCAAAAATAAATGAAATTTTCCATGTGATGTAATGTTTTGAGTGGTTGATTTTGCTGCATATGTGGTGACATATGGCATGTTATATGGCATTAAAAGCTGATTAGACCCTTGATATGGTTGCATCAAATGCCATGTTGAAATTGAGATACATGTGTAAATATAAATTGAGACAATAACAAGACCGTCGGAGGTGTGAGCCGACGATGCCTCGGGAGTTTCGAGATGCCCGGAGTGTGTGTGCCGGATGTCCTCGAGAGTTTCGAGATGCCCGGAGGTGTGTGCCGGAAGCCTCGGAGATGTGTGCCGGGGAGATACCTCATGATGCTAGTTGGGGTATGAGATGCCCGGAGTGTGTGTGCCGGATGCCCAGAGGTGTGTGCCGGAGGTTCCTCGTGATGCCAGGTTGGATGCGAGTGATAAATTGTGGGATGCAAACATTGGTCCTTGGAAAGAAAAATGATGTGATCTAATTGAAAGATAAAGATCGGGAATTGAATCATGTGCATGGATGTATGCTTGGTAGCATGGATGATATGAATCTTGGTGATATAAGTTTGGCTACTTGATGATACATGTATAAGTGCATGGTGGTATATGCACGTTGCCTGATGATATATGCATGGCTGTTTAATGATGAGCGCATGGTGGTATATGCACGTTGCATAATGATATATGCATGGCTATTTAATGATGAGTGCATGGTGGTATATGCACATTGCATAATGATATATGCATGGCTGCTTGATGATATAAGTACAAGTGCATGGTGAATTATATGATATGCATGGCTGTAAGGTGAGGTATGCTTGAATGCATGAAAGATATGTGTTTTATTTTTTATTGTTCTGTTTGACGCATTGTGTAGTTTGGTGGATCTTTACTGCTGAGTGGTTGTACTCACCCCTTTTGGGGATTAACATTTCAGATTAGAAAGATGCCATTGCTACCAGTTGCATGCGGTACCTTTTATGGATTGCCATCTGATGTCAAGGTGGAGTGCACTGAGCATTCCTGTACTAGTGTACCTGGTCTGGTGTATGTTTGCGTCCGTGTCTTAGTAATGTACAATGTGGGTCTTGCTGATGGCCCAGTTATCCAGGAGTTTTTGTGTGTTCATGTCGGGCGTGGTGGAGGTATGCTAGGGATGCCGCCATCGCCGCTGCCCGATGCACCAAGTTGGGTGTGATGGCACGCATAGCTGATGGGAGCTGACACTTTTTGGGGGATAGTCGACGCTTGTTGATGGAGGGGTGTACATGTTTGATGTAGGGTCGAGCTCTCTTTTGAATATAGCCAAGTATAGTTAAAATCTTGGCCTTTTTGCTGTACCAACCCGAAATATCCATCTTGAAAGTATAAATAAAAAGTGACTCGGCTTTCTCTTTTCATTTGGAGTATAGGTGGTGTGCATTGCATTATTGTTATTGAAGTGAGAAATAATGAGATATGTTTATGCTTCCGCTGATGAACTGCGCCGGGACCTTTAAAAAAAATGGTAAAGAATTCCATTGATCAACCCCTATGAACTATGGTTTCACTTTAAATAAAAATGTTACCTTACTGGCATGTAATAGGATGAGTGACAAGTACCTGTGGTGACCCTAACGAGTTGGGGGCCGTCGAGGGGTGCCACAAAGTTTCGGCGAAAATGACCAAGAAATTGGCCTCAAATCAAATGAAAATTTACCAAAACGCAAATCCTCAACCACTACAACTTCCGCCGCCCAATTAGCCTCCGGCAAACACCAATATACCGGAAAAACTCATGGCTAATGTTTCTCATGACAGTGTGATGGTATGGGTCCGAAATCAAGTAGTGGGTCGCCGGATTTTTCCTGGAACCGGCAAGTTTCTCACTTGGCCTCAAAACTTCGGATTCCTCCATTTTCGTCCTTTTTCATTTGGATTTTTTCTTTTTTTTTAACAGAACCATCCAAAAACATTCTCACAATTACAACAGTACGAATAGGATTGTTCAACGAATCATCATACGTAAATCATAATATTCTATAAACGGAAAAATCATGAGATCATAAACCTTGCTCTAATACCAAATGTTAGACAATTCATATAATTCTTTGATGCGGAAACTCATAATAAAACAATGAACTTTGATCTTAATGATTTTCACAAATAGATGAAAACGTACCTTTATCCATAGCGTTACCCTTTGATGATAATCGTTGTGGAAAATCGATGAACTTGAATCAAATGAAGAAATCCGATTTCTCTCCCTTAACCTACTATTCTTTAATATATTCTATCGATGGATGAGAGAATATCAATTCTTTTATGTCATTATTATTCGTGTAGGTGGAGAGAGGACTGGACTCTATTATTGTTCGCCTTTTCAACTTCCATAAAAAATTGTACCACTTCATTTTATTAGAGTTGCAACTTCTCATAACCAATACATTATTTATTTTATAGCATTTCAACTATTATTAAACCATATAAAGGGGGATGTTCGGTTGAAGAAGAAAACTACCAGATGGTAGAGAGAAACTCTACGTGTCAAGAGAAAATAGAAAGGGGGATGTTCAGTGCTACACATACACGGGTTGAAGCAAAGGAATGTGTTGCGGATGAGTGGTAGATGATAATTAGCGCGAAATCTGAGGGCGTGCTTGGTGAGGAAATTTTCCAATTTCCTATTTCCCTTTCCAAAATTCTCAATGAAGATCCATTGATAGAAATTTTGGTTGCTGTGTTTTGAAAATTTGAACTTTAAAACTGAAAATGTCCAAACTTGACATTACTTTGTACAAGGATTGCTTTTAAGAAACTACACCATCAGAAAATGACTTCTTAATAATTTGGAAAGTCCTATTAAACAATCAGAAATTAAATTATTTCTTTTGGAAAAGAAAATTGCTTTGAAATTATTCGGGGAAAGAAGACTCTCTGTTCTTATAATTTTGACAATGTGAGTTAAATTGTCACCACATTACAGTATAAGGATTGGAATTATAGCCAAACATAGTATAAGGATTACAGTGAGATTTCCCATCTTGCGAGACCCAAAAAAAAAAAAAAAAAATTCTCTCGGGCCCATGCGCTTGATTATTCCTTTCAAGTAAACAGTAAGCACGTAAAATGTATTACTCAAAGTCAAATCTCCTAATTTGGTATGGCTTGGCTCTAGAAGTTCCCTTATAGTCGTGGATGATGATACAATTGCCTTTTGTCAATCCTGGTTCATTACTTAGAAGCATTCAATGACCAGTTTGTTAATTGATCACAAAATATTTCCTCCTAGCACAGATTTTTGTCAAAACAATTACCTCGTGGGGGCTAATTATTTTCTATGTTTAATTGACAAGAAAGTCGAATTTGCAGCTGATTGTTCTTCTAAGCAATTTCATCAAGACAATAGGGCAATACAAATGGGTCCTCAATAGTTAAACTTATCATTAAGGGACTTAACGAGACTAATCGTTTAAAGATATGATCCTCAAACTAGTTGTCATGCCCCGATCTACAAGTACTTACACATCCCTTTGCGGTTGATAAAACTTTGCGACTTCCCAAGACGAGTTGCCAACCCTTTCAATTAAGCAAATGCGGAAGTGAAACAATAAACCCCTGACAACAAATAGCATGGGACAGGAAAGCAGGGCAACAATTCACAAAAACCAACTTTTATAAACAACTGGGTTTAGGTACAAAACTAGTCTAGTCAAAAGTCTACAAAAGATCGACTCTCAAAAGGAAGCTATCTCACAACCTACTCGTCGGACACAAATGCCAATCCTTCAGACTCCACCTCCACAAACTCAAGGCTTCAGTCCTCCACCTAAGGACCTGAAAATTTAGCCCACGATAAGGTGAGACAATGTCTCAGTAAGTTCACCCTCTAAACTCCTATTAGGAAGGAAATATACCTAAGGGTGGCCTAGCCACACAACACAGATAACTTACCTCGCCTCAATTCCTTCTTGCACATTGGCACAGTTCATATCACAAATGCATATAATTAATACACACAACAATTGAAACACCTCACTCAACTCAATAAATCACAAGGGTCCCGATTATAAGGCCAAACTGTTATAACACGTCCCATATCATGTCGCACAGTTTTGTCTCATAATCAGGTGCATCTAACTCAAACAATCATGCGTTCCAATTGTTAAATTTGCCCCTCAAGGGTACGATCTACTCATAAGTTTGGTGTCTACTAGCATAGCCAGGCATCGTCTCACCACGATTGAGCACGGTAACGTCTCTCAATAGATGGCTTTCCCAAAGAAGAGTAGGTCTAGAATCTACTACGATCCGAGTCCCACTGAGTGGGTATCCCATATAGGGTAACGTCTGGCTTAAAAGCTCGAGACAGGTTCTCTTAACCAACACACGACCATTCAATCTCGGCCCAAGACACCGTGCATTGCACTCAAATGCCTCAATTAAAATAGTGATCCTGGCCAATTTTCTTCATATTAAAAATACCTGGTGAAAATAGTCGTGTGTGGGTACACGGTCAGATCAATCCTTAAAAATTGATATCCTCCAATTCAAAATCCCACTGTTTTATATAATATATAAAACTATTTTTGGTGTTAAAACCCGATACCCAGGATTTTCTGAATAAATAATGAAATTTCCCAAATTTTGGAATAAATAACAAAAAATCTAATCAGCACTCAATTTGCACAAATTAACATCCAATTGCATAAACTAAATACAACATTACAATTAGCACAAAATTACGATCACCGGTTATCCCGGTATAATTTCTGAAAAATAATAAATAATTAAATATATTCCGAAAATAAATAAATAAATAAATAATTTTATTATATTAATTTAATTTAATAAAATAATATTTATAATTTCAAAATAATTAATTAATTTAAAATATTTAATTAAGGGGCCTAATCAAGATTACACTAATTTAATCACCTAATTAGCCTTAATTAATTATCCACAAAGCTAATCCCATCCCTTAATCTAATTAACAATTAACTAAACTAATCTAACCACTTAACCATACTTAACTTAATCTAAATACCCCTTAAGCATAATTAACCTCATAAGCAAGGTTTAGTGAGTAAATTCACAAGTTTAGCGTTTCGGTGAGTCCACGGCGACGGTGACGTCAAGGCAAGTGACAATCCTCCTAACGGCGACACTAACCAAGGCTGGAAATGGCTCGAAAATGAGCCATGAAGTCCCAAAGCCTTGCTGGTTCGGCTTTTGTTCTTAGCTAAACCGGGAGAAGGGACCAGCAGCTACAACGGCGAGGAAGGGCTGACCGGAGCTCCAACGAGCTGGTGGCCAGCAACCGGCGGCACCTAGGGGTCAAAAGAGACTTGTTGGTGGTTAGAATGGGTGGAGGAAGGGTTGGAAGGGATGGAAATTCGTGAAAATTGCAAAATAGTGCAGGTAGGCGAGCTCCAGGCGGTACCGCGTGCGGCGGCTTCCAGTCGGCGGCTTTGTTCAGCGCGAGGCTAGGCTCCTCCGTACGATTTGGATGTGCTGAAGACGATGGTGGGTGGCATGAGAGTTAATTCTCACGGGAAGGTAACTTTTAACTCAAATCTTTGGAGAAAAGTCAGTTGGAGCAGAAACTGGGAGAAGAGAAAACAGAGAGGGAAAAAGAGGTCGACGGTGGCTCCGATGGCCTAGGCCGCGTGCGACGAGCAAGGGGAGGGTGCTGCTGGCTTTCCTTTGGTTTCTCAAGCTCTTTCAACACCTCAACAATGGAGAAAGCAAGGTTGGGGGAGGAAGAAAGAGGACAACACAAGCTTGGAGGGGGCCACCTTGCTTCTATCCTATCTCTTTGTCTCTTGAAGAGGTCCCACTAGCATGGGCTGGCTTCCTCAGCCAATTTGCAGACCCTTAGCTTCCTTAGGAAGCCATTAAAGTGGTCCAAAAGGTTGAGGACCAAGGGGCTATGAATTTTGATGCAATTTCCCTCAAATCCACTTAAATTCCCTCTTGAATTAATTCAATTCGGCTCCTATAATTCCAACTAAGATGCCCACACTTCAATTCACATTTTTTCTCGTCAATCTGTCCAACTTGAATCCCAAAAACGGGTCCAAAAAGGGTCATCGGATTTTTCCGGTCCAAAATACCCTTACTTTGAAAATTTTCCGAAAAACTCGGTTTGCAGAAAAAATTTCAGAATGTGAGTCAACGGTCTTAAAATGACTCGTGATATGACATAACTTTATTGGGTTTAAATTCGTGGTTAATTTTAATGTGGCTCGATTTTAGCGCATCCTAATCTACCGGGTAACTTTCCGGAATTTTTATTGCATTTGACCTGTGATCGGTTATTTTCAAGCCACAATGTACATCTTCGACATATTAGCGACTCTCGGTTGTTACGAAAATCTCGAGATTTCAAAAACGGACACAGGGTACAGAAAAGACAGAATAATCAGTCTAGTGTCATTCGACGAGAATTTTGTAATCAGGTGGAATCACCCACTCACTGATCACATATCTCAGTCGATTCGACCTATCTCTGATCTTTGATCGATTTTGACAGTGCCGTATTGACCATTGCAGATTGGCACGGTCGAGTAGTCGATTTCTAGTCGAATTCTCGAGTTTGTAGTATTAAAATTCCTTAACGGCTTCACATAATAGATTAGTTAACTCGTAAGTGGCCAACTCAGAGAAAAAGGCTATAGGCGCGTCGATGAAAAGCCCAACTCATTCCATTGAAAACAAAAGTGGGAAATCAGGATGTCACACTAGTCAATTCACTATAGACATCTCCTAAAAAGAAATCATGTAAGGTTGTTATGAGTCAAAGTAAATTGTCAATATCAATGGTGTCGCAACCAATTTTTCGGGTGTGAACCACCTAGAGTTTGGCTAATGGATTGTTAAGCCTAGACCTAACTCGGGCTCTCCCAAGCCCATACCAATTCGTGAGTTAGGTTCGAATTCTTAACATGCAAATGATTTTCAATTAGGAGTCGCCACTAATCTATTTTTTGGTGGGTCGATTAGAAACCCAAGTAAAGTAACGGGAGATTTACTTTACTCCTACGAACTAGAGATTGTGAGTTCAGGGACTTAATTACGCTAGATTTTTCTAATGCCATTTCGGTACCTTTTTCTTTATTTAAAAAAAAATGTTTGGCAGGCGGCTTGAATTGATTTTAAATCTATTTTCCTAACATGTGAGGTGATCATGCGGGTGCGTAAACCACCAATTTAACATCCAAGAAAAGCAATAAATAAATTGCAAGACTTACCACACAGCAGCGAAAGCATCTGCATTGTTAAATCAGAATTCACATCAACGGTCCTAGATTTGATTTCTAATTAACACGCAATTTCTTTTTTTATTTTCGCTTATTTAATGAGAATCATGCCTTATGCGATGCATGCTACTAATTTAACATGACATGACATGACATGGCCACATGACCTAGCTATATGACGTAAATAAAATGCAATCTCTCCTAATGAATGAAATTGATTAATTCTAAGGTAATATTTGGTATTTTCCATGAAATTCGAAATTAGAAAAATGTGAAAATTAACTAGCTAGATTAAGATTCTATCTAACTTATATTAAGGATTAGGTCAGGCTAAGCCCTAATTTAAACTAAGATATTATCTTAACTTAGCAGTCTCTAACCTAAGATGCAATCTATCTAAAAAAAACTAATCTAAACTTAAAAGGAATGCAATTTTATCCTAATATGTAATGACGTACAAAAGATGCCATAATTCTTCATGACATATGCATGATAATTTTTTTTTTGTTTTTTTTTCTTATTTCGAAATTTGAAATTGCCACATAATTAAACATGTAACTTAAATTAAACAAAAACTAACATCCTAAATGAATGCATTTTTTGAATTTTTTATTTAACAAAATAAAATTGATTCAACAAACATGACAACAAATCAAATAAGATAGGATCGATATCCACAAATTGACGAACCATATCTCGCGCATGAGATTGGGTTGGCCAATTTTTAAATAAATCGCGAATCGAATCTCGGGCGGGAGATCGAATTAGCAATTTTTCAAGCGATTGCGATTGCAAGTCGGATTTCGAGTGCAAAAATTGAACTGACAATCACAAATTTCCTAGGCTATTTCATGTCGAACATCTCATCCTTACACTAAGGAATAATTATACTAAAAAGAACAAATAAAGTAAAATAACAAAATAATAAAAATGCCTAAATTGATTTTTTTTCCTTTTGTTTTTTTCCCTTTTTTTCCTTCCAAGCAAAGTAGCAACGTGGTGGTCGCTCTGGTGAGGGGAGTCGCCGGCGAGGCAGGACAAGCGCACGGCGAGGAGCTCTAGCAAGGGCACAGCAGGTGCGGGGTCAGGCGAGGCAGCGGACCGGTGGTGTGGGCTTCCGGTGGCGTTGGGCAGCCCAGCGGTAGCAGGGCTTGGCGGTTGTGGCAGCGTCAATTCGCGACTGAGGAGCGGCGTTGGATGCGGAGGGGGTGACGCGGGTACTCGAGCAGAGGACTAATCGCAGCAAAGCAGGCGTCGGGGCTCGATGGTTGATTCGAGCGCAGTGTTCCAGCTGCAGGACGCGAGCAGAAGGTGGTGGGAGCACAAACAAGGGTGGTTGGTGCTGAGGATGGCCCGAGATTTGCTACTGAGGCGGGTGTCACAAGGCGGAACAGAAGCGAAAACTTGGGTTACCGGGGTCTCAGTGGTGTGGCAAGACTTTGAGTACGGGCGTCGATCGAAGGCGGAGGCTGGCGAGCTAGGGGGCTGTGGCATCCTAGAATTTCTTGTCAATCCTTAGAGGTGCTTTAATTCATTTTTTTTATTGAGATTTTGGCCAAGCTTTTGGTGGGTAATTATTGGATAGGAAAATTCTATTTTTGGCCATGTGAATTATGGGTTGAAATTTATTAAATTAGGTCACAAAGTTTTGTGAATTATAAATTTCAATTAGGTGTTTATATAATTAAGGTTAAGGTGGATTATTAGGATGAGGGTGGGTTGGACATTTAAAGACCAAACCAGCCCATAGCCCCACCCTCTTTCGAGCAGCCCACGAAACCCAAGAAGGAGGAGATGCCGTCGGCCAAGCTGGCCCAAGCCCAGCCGAATTGGAGGCCCATCTTGCATGGAAAATGCCATGTGTTCCTCCCTAGTTGCCAAGTGTTTGCCATGCATAACCTAATGATGGCTAATGATGGAGGGGAGGAAAATTAGAGGGGAAAATGATGGCCGGTTTAAGAGAAAGAGAGGGAGAGAGAGAGGAGAGTTCGTCCCAGAAAGAGAGAGAGGAGAGAAAGAGAAGGAAGAAAGGAAGAAAGGAAGAGAGGAAGGAGGAGGACCGTCCGTTGATCGTCCGCCGTGCACCACCGCCCGTCGCCGCCGTTGTGCTCACCGTTGCTCGGTCTAGAGGCAAGTGGGATCCTTGATATACTCTTGCATGCTGTGCTTAGTGTGTGTGATTGAATGGTAAAAATTTCGGAGGTTTAGAATGTGAAAGAATGAAGTTATAAGGGTGGTGCTCTAGTCTAGTGTGCTGTTCTTGAGAAAACAGCTCGACCTTGGATGTTCTAGTGACTTGCATGTGATTTTCAAATTGGATTTTGGCTTTGACTTCTAAATGAAAGTTGTTAAGGACTTCTTGGAGTATAACATACTCAAATTTGGGACAAGACAAACAAGTATAAGTGGGTGAAATCGTTATTCTTTAGAAAGACTGGATCTGGAGATTTTGGTACCCACCTTTGATGAATGCATGGACTGTAAGGCAATCTTTTTGTCCAAATTTCACTTCAATTTCTTAACAAAAGATGTAAAGGACATCCTTAGGTTTAAAATATCAAAAATTTAGAGGAAAAAAAAAACAAGAATAGGTAGGTGAAATCGTGGTCTTTCGGAGGTAGTTAGATCTGGAAATTTCGGTACCAGGAACAGAAGTTTTAACCGCCCATATTTAATTACCTAGGATGAATCAGAATTTGATATCTGCATAAAATATATACCTTAGGGCCTTGACTATCACATAGTCGAATTTCATAATTTTTAAAGTACATTTGGGTATTTAATCGAAAATGTTCCTAAAATCGTGCAATCTGATGTGTTCGGACTTTGTAAGTTGCAATGCGTGGAATATATCGTTTTGTATGAGGTTCTTTCGGAAATGTGTTCTGCATGAAATATCTCTCTTCATGTCTTTCCTACAACATATTCAAATTTCGTAATTTGTGAAGTTCATTTGCCTATTTAACCAAAAATGTTTCGAAACTGTGCAAGTTGAACTGTTAAAATAGTAGTGCTGTGATGCATGGTCTATACCGAATTGTATGAGGGTCTTTTGGTGTAGTGTTCTTCATGAAATATCTGTCTTTATGTCTTGACTATTACATGTTCGAATTTCATGATTTTTGAAGGTCATTTGGGTATTTAATTAAAATGTTTTCTAAAACTGTGCAAGCTGGATTGTGCGAATTTCAAAAGCTGTAATGCATGTACTATTTTGTTTTGTATGAGCCCCATAAATTATATTGTTTTAAGTGATTGAATCTTGCTGCACATGTGATGATATTTGGCATTACATATAAAATCAAAAGCTGAAATTGATCTTGTTGCCATCACATCATGTGCCATGTTGATATTGAGACACAAATTGTGAATATGAATTATGATAAATGAGGATACCGTTGGAGGTGTGAGCCGATGATGCCCCGGGAGTGTCAGGATGCCTGGAGGGGAGTGCCGGATGCCCGGAATGTGGGGGTGCCGGAAGCCTCGGAGGTGTGTGCCGCGGGGATACCTCGTGATGCCAATTGGGATACGAGATGCTCGGAATGTGGGGGTGCTGGATGCCCGGAGGTGTGTGCCGGAGGTTCCTCGCGAAGCCAGGTTGGGTGCGAGCGATAAAATGTTGTATGCAATTACTGGTCCCAGGAAAGAAAAATGTGGTGACCCAATTGAAAGATAAAAAGTTGAAATTGAATCATGCATGGTATGGTGACATGTATGCATGGCTGTATGATATGATATGTGTAAGTGCATGGTGGTGTGTGCACATAAGGCATGGATATGCATGAATGCTTGATGATGAGTGCATGGTTATATATTAATCTATAGCATGATGGTATGTGCATGAATGCTTGATGATGAGTGCATGATGGTGTATGCACATATGGTATGATGACATATGCATGGCTGCAAGGTAAGTTATGCTTGGATGCATGAATGATATGTACTCTACTATGATGTCATGATTGTTCTGTTTGATGCATTGAGTATTTTAATGAATCTTTTACCTGCTGAGTAGTTGTACTCACCCCTTTGGGGACTAACATTTCATATTAGAAAGATGCCTCTTCCTCCGGTCACGCGGGGTACCTTTTATGGCCTTCCATCTGACGTGGAGGTCGATCGTATGGAGCTTGATTGTGTCACCATCCCTGGTCTGACGTTCATACGGGTTCGTGTGCTGGTGATGTATGATGTGGGCCTGGCTGGGGGGCCGATCATCCAGGAGTTCTTGTCAGTCCACGTCCGCTGTGACGGAGTGATGCGGGGGATGTTGCCACCACCACCACCTGACGCACCGGGGTGGGTGTGATGGCCCGCGTGTGGAGTGGGAGCTGACACTTTTTGGAGATAGCCGACACTTGTAGATGGAGGGTTACACGTAATCGATATAGGGGGTCGAGATCTCTCTTTTGAGTTATGGCCAAGTTTAGCTAAAAGTCTTGGCTTTTCTTTTTGGTTGTACTGACCCGAGAGGTCCATCATGAAAATATAAATAAAAAGTGGCTCGGCTTTATCTTTTCTTTTAACCTCAAACTGGAGAAAAGCCTCTTGTACGGCCGTATATTCAATGTGTGTGGCCCCCCAAAACCCTACGTATTTTAATCTATTTATAGGCCACGGATTAGGTTTTTTTAATTTTCCAAAACCATATACTCAAAAATTTCTTTTTCCGAACGTAATATTTGCTTTTCCAAACACAATATTTATTCTTGATACAATTTAGGATTGCAAGAGGATTCTTCTTAAATTTGAAATCTCACACGGATAAATCCGTAAAATCTCTCTAAGGATACGGGCTTGGGCTGATTTGCTCTCGCTTAGCCCAACTCATCAAATTAAAAGTTATGAACCATCAATTAAAGCCGATCTGCCACTAGTCCAATAAATGCAAAAATTGCAAATGCACCTAAATCTATATGCTATGCAATTAATTAATTAACTAATATTTTTTATGGGTTAAAATTAATCCCTAATTTTTTAATGTGATAAATGAATAAACAGGTCGCCAAAATTTAGGTGTCAACAAATGGTTGTCATTATTATGACAAAGTGCAAAGATAACATTAGAGAAGAAAATTCACTCAGAAACACGTTATCCAAGATACATGGATGGCGGAATATTCTTGCCACAAAAACAAGAAAAAATAATAAGGATTTTGTAAGAAAAATTAGATCATTTTTTCCCCAAATTGTTAAGTCTATTATTATTTACCGACCAAAAAAAAGTCTATTAATATTTAAGAAAAAAAATTATGCAACACATTGGTATGATAATAGTCATGATGATATCAACTTGTATCCTAAATCAGTTGTAACTTATAACTTAAATGCATTAGTTGATCAAATCGGTATGCTTAATTCAATCATTCTCACTTATAGAAAGTTATGTTATGATTATTGCGTAAAATTGCGGAGATAGATAAAATTTTGTGTATACTTAATAAATGAATGATCTTGCAGATAGGATCAATGACAATGAGAAATAAAAACTTACCAAAACACACATTGTCCAAGATGAAATTTAGAATGTCCCACAAAACTTATTCATGATATGATACTTATCTCGAGAAGAGCTCATGATCTCCATTATAATTAACGTTAATTTCTTTGTTTAAAGGTTCACCATCTAAGTTTAATTCAGAAAATTCATGCAATGAATAACCCTGATACTATTCATGTATAGATGATCTAAAGCATACAGAGTGCAATTAATTTTTCTAAGGTAATTTATGTTCATTTGTCTTTTTGATAACAAAGAGGTTCACATAGACTTGACCTCAAAATGAAGAGTAACAACTGATAAAGCTTCTAAGTCGGTTTCGGAATAATTGAAGGTTTGTCACTTTGAACTTTCGTTTTTCACAAGTCTTGTGTTTCATTTATTTTGACTTCTTTTAATCTGAAACATTTGAAATCTTACAGCATGCAAATTCTGGATCAAATATAATCTTTTCATAATTACTTTGTGAAATTGTGAACATTGACAAAAATTTGTATAGACTTAATTTACGAATGGTATCACTAAAAAACAAATTGTCCAAGATATTAAAGTTAGAAGGTGTCATGAAACTAATTTATGATAAAAAAACCTTTCTAAAAAAAAGAAAATAAAAAAAGAAAGTGATGATCTTCGTTATGGTGATTTTTTCTTAAAAGACAAACACAGAAAACTCCATGCAATGGATGAGCCTGTTATTAGTGATGTGTAGATGATCTAAAGCATATGAATCATTTTTTCAAAGGTTATTGATGTTTGTTTCTCTTTTTGGTAACAAAGAGGTTGACAAAGAATGGATTGAAGAAGGTAGAGAAGAAGAGAACGAAGAAGGCACCTCAACTGATTCAAAAGGCTTGTCTCTTTCAACCTTTTTTTTTTTTTTTTGATAAAGACGTAAGTATTATTAATCAAATGAAGTATGGAAGCTTAGGATCATCCCCACCATCACAAATAGAATTAATTATGCGAGAAGATAGAGATAGGAATTCTTCGCATAATAGCCACAAAGCATTTGCCCGGGAAAGTCTAAAATTTTGGCGGAGTAAAGCCCTGCCAAGCACAATCTTATGTAAATTAGCCAAAAGAGTAGGGAATTCATTTGACTTGTTTTGAATACATATGTCATTGCGCTACATCCAAATGCAATATATAGTACCTTAGCTAGGGACCTCATTTCGTCTGTCATAAATATGGTATTTCATGCATTCTGACTATTTCTCAATTTAAAGTATTTTAAATTTCATAGTATACAAATTTCTACATATAATTCCAAATATAACATTTTCATAATTTTTTAATTATGGATAATATCTTAAATTATAGTTGAGAAACTACACCTCCGGTGTCACGCCCCGAACCTCGAGCGTGCGCACATCCCCGGTGGTCGATAAAATTTGCGACTTCCCAGGACGCGTCACCGACCCATTCATTTTATTACACATGCGGAAGCGAATAAATAATCCCCAGACAACACAAAGATGGGATAGAAAAGCAAGACCACAATTTTCACAAAACGCCTTTTTATAACCACACGGGTTTATATACAACAGTAGATTGGGCTATATACAGAAGTCTACAAAAACTGACAAGTCTACAGGTCCTCTAAGCACATGAATCCTCATCTGAATACTCCAAGGTCTCCTGGGGACTCGCATCCACCACTGCACCACCAAAAGAGTCAGTTGTACCTTTGCCAAAAGCGATGTCTACTACCATAGCCGGGACATCAGGCTTCTGTAGGGGACCCTCCTTGGGTCCATTGAGCCTGTAAAGATACCACGCTCTAAATCAATGGGGTACCCTTTGAGGTAGGTCTGCATCGACCCAGACAGTGGTCCTCACAAGTTCATAGACTCAGGCTCCTTGGCCCCCTGGAATAAAGATATCCATGACCTGCTTGGTAATCCTCTTCAGTTAACCAAAACGTTCCGGAGGAACCGCCATCTAAAGACCTGAAAATTTAGCCCACAATGGGGTGAGACAATGTCTCAGCAAGTTCACCCCCTATACTTCGACTAGGAAGGAAATACACCTAGAGGCCTAACCACATAAGTCAGAAGACTTACTTCACCTCAGTTCCTTCCTGCATGGTAGTACAATTTAAACACTCAATCAATCAATCATTGCTCGCACAAGCATGCACTACCGACACACCTCGATTCATCAATTCTTTCAATCCAAAGGATACCATCTATTCATCCATTGACACAATCACTACTCACACAAGCTAAAATGGATGCAATGCTCTCACAAGCTGATATAGATGGTAGCTCGCACAAGCTGATAAATGGACCGTTGCTCTCACAAGCTGATAAACAATCGTGCTCTCATAAGCTGACATACAATGCTCACACAAGCTGAAATTCAATGCTCACTCAAGCTGCTATGGTACTTAAAAACCACTTACGGTGTCAAAACCCGACACCCGATTTTTTTGATTAAAATACCTAAAACTTCACAATCATCACTCAATTTGCACAATTGAACACACCATTGCAATTAGCACAAAATTCTAACGACCGATCATCCCAGCATAATTTCTAGAAAATATTAATTAATTAATTAAATTCCGAAAATTAAATTTATTTAATATAAATTAATATACTTAAATAATATATTATTTAAATAAATAATTAAATAAATATAATAATTAATCAAAAGTCTAATCATGCTTACACTAATCTAATTGCATAATTAGACTCATTAATCCATCCACTAAACTAATCATTCATCTAATCTAATTAACATTTAATTAAGCTAATCTAACCACCTAAACATGCTTAGCCTAATCTAAACACCCCTTAAGTATCATTAACTCCATAAGCAGAGTTTAGTGAGTAAACTCATCGGTTTAGCATTCCGGTGAGTCTACGGCGACGGCAACGCCAAGGTGAGCGATAAACCTCGAAGCGGTGACACCAACCAAGAATGGGAAGGGACCTAAAATGGGCCTAGAAACCTCAAAGCCCTTGCTGGCTGTTTGGTTTCGTTCCAAGGCTAAGCAAGCTAGAAGGACGACCAAATGAGTTGGAAACGGTGAGGAAAGGAACCGGCGAAGCTACTGCCGGTTGGACGGGTGATGGCGGCGGCAGACAGCGGCTTTGGCGACCTAAACGGCAATGGATAACAGCTTGGAAACCTGCTGGACATGCGAGCAGGGGCGGACGAGGGCCAGGGACGCACAGGTGAGCAGCTGGGCTCAACGGGCTCATGGGTGGCGATGTGTGGCAGTTTGGTGGTTGGACGGGCGTGTGACGGGCGGGGGGAAGTTGGCCTGTTTCTGTTGGTTTCTCAAGCTCTCCAAAAGGCTCAACAATGGGGAAAGCAAAGCCAAATGAAGAAGAAGAAGCTGCTGAAGAGAGGGGGTCACCAAAGGCTTCCAAGGCTCCTACACTTGTCGAAACCTCCCTTTGCTTGCCCCCACCACTCTTGGCCCTCACCCTCAGCCATTTTCCTCTCCTTGGCTTCCTCAAGAAGCTTACCAAATGGTCCAAAAGGTTGTGCACCATGGGGGCTATGAATTTTGGACAATTGCACATCGATTCCAATCAATTTCTCTTCAAATCAATCCAATTGAAGCCCAAATAATTCAGCCAAGGTGTCCTCATCCATCTCATGACTTTTCCCTGTCAATTGATCCAACTTGACGGCCAAAGATGCGATCAAAAATGGCCCTCTGACTTTCCCGATCAAAAACGGCCTTACTTTGAAATTTCGCTAAAAATCCCAATTTCCAAAAAAATCGACGTGCAGACCCCTTAAGTGCCATAACTTTGCACAAAGGGACACTTAAGTGCCATAACTTATGAAAGGTACACTTAAGTGCTAAAATCGCAGTAAAAAAGATCACTTGAGTGCCAATTCGGCCAAAGTCCGGCCAAAATGCCGACGTGGCATTTTTCCGGCGAATCGAGCCCAAAACGATGCCGTTTTGCATGTTGACATGGTAAAAAAATAATAAAAAATTAATTAAATTTAATTTAAACATAAATAGTTAAAATATTAATAATTTAAAAATTAAATTTAGTTAAAATATTAATAGATAATAATTAAAAAAAATTTTAAAAAGGAAAGGGGGGGAGGCGGCTGAGGGATCAACCCTCACCCACCACCGCCGCCGCCCTGTTGCCGTCGGGAAGGGCCGGTGACGGCAGGGGGAGGGTCGGCCGGGGTCGCCAGGCCCTGGCTAGCGGCTAGCGACCCCGGCCGACCAGTGACGAGGGCTCGCGAGGGTCGCCTCGGCGGGCAGCGACCCTTGGCCCGGTTGGGCAAGGGCTGCGACCCCTCGCCACTGGCCACAGATCTGGGGAGGGTCGCGACCATTGCCCAGATCCGGCGAGGGCCGCCGACCCTTGTCGGATCTGGGCAAGGGCTGCGACCCTCGCCGCCGGTCCGCCGGGGTCGCCGGCCCCTGGCCAGGGCCCGGCGACCCCGGCCGATCGGCGGTGAGGGCTCGTGAGCCCTCGGCCAAATCTGGCGAGGGTCGCCCCGATGGGCGGTGGCCCTTGGCCCGGCTAGTCAAGGGTCGTTGACCCTCGCCGAATCTGGGTGAGGACCGTGACCCCTTGCCGCCGGTCGGCCGGAGTCGCCGGCCCCTGGCCAAGGCTCGGCGACCCTGACCGACCCTCCCCCCGCCGTTGCCGGCCCTTCCCGGCTGCGGTGGGGCAGCGACGGCAGCGACTGAGGGCTAATCCCTCAACCACCTCCCCACCTTTCCTTTTTTTAAAAATTTTTTAATTATTATTTTTTAATATTTTTATTAAATTTATTTTTAAAATTATTATTTTTTAATATTTTAACTAATTTTTTAATTTTAAATTAATTAATTTTTTATTATTTTTTTACCACGTCAGCCCAAAACGACGCCGTTTTTGCATTATTTGGCCACTTCATCGTGCAAAACGGCGTCGTTTTGGGTGCGCTTCACCGGAAAAATGTCACGTCGGCATTTTAGCCGGACTTTGGCCGGAGTGGCACTCAAGTGATCTGTTTTTCTTCGAATGTGGCACTTAAGTGTACCTTTCGTAAGTTATGGCACTTAAGTGTACCTTTCGTAAGTTATGGCACTTAAGTGTCCCTTTGTGCAAAGTTATGGCACTTGAAGCGTTCTTTTGCCCAAAAAAAAATCTTTTGAGGTTAAGTTGACCTTCTTAAAATGAATTGTGACACGACAGAACTTTCAATTTCTGAAATCGGGTTTAAATTCGCGGTTAATTTTAATCTGGTGCGATTTTAGTGCATCCTAATCTACTTAGTAGCTTTTAGGAATTTTTAGTGCAATTGACCAGTGGTTGATTATTTTCGAGCCACATTGTACATCTTCGACTCATTAGCGACTCTCGGTTGTCGTAAAAGTCTCGAGATTTCAAATACAGACACAGGGTACCCAAAATGACAGAAAAATCGGTCTAGTGCCGATCAACGAGAATATTGCAATCAGGAGGAATTACCCACACTTTAATCACATATCTTAGTTGAATCGAGTTATCTCTAATCTCTGTTCAATTCTAACAGTGTTATAATGATCCTTGTAGACTAGCACGGTCGAGCAGTTGATTCTTAATCAAATTCTTAAGTTTATTGTGTTAAAATCCCTTAACAGTTTCACCTGATAGACTACTTATCTCATGGGCGATCAACTCGGAGAATAGAAGTAGAGGCACATTGATGAAAAGCTCAACTTATTTAATTGAAAATAGAATCGGAAATTTGGGATGTCACACCCAGGGTCCTCTATTTTTTGCTTCCAAGAGTAAACAAACATGCTCATAAAAAATATATAGATTGAGTAAACGACCGCTTGTTTGCTTGCATCTGTGTTTCATCACATTTTGAGCAAGTGCAATGGTTACACCTGACTTACAAAGTAAGAACTAAGAAAGCCTGAGGACCTATTAATGTGCAGTAGTGGTCAATGAAATGTATCGACAATTGTCTAAAGCAACATTGAAAGGTGATTGGAAAATGGCTGAGAGAATCTCCAAGCAATGATTTCCAATGTTCTAACCATACATGTGACAGCCTAAATTTTCAATTCTGTTTTCCATTGAATAAATCGGGCCTTTCATCGACGCGCCTATAGTGCTGTTCTCAGAGCAAATCACTCTTGAGATAACTAGACTATCTAGGAAAGCCATTAATGGATTTTAACGCAATAGACTCGAGGATTCGACTAGGAATTGGCTACTCGAACGTGCTCATTTGCAAAGGTCATTACGGTACAGTTAAAATTGATCAGAGATTAGAGATAGGTCGGTTCGACTGAGATATGTGGCTAAATGTGGGTGATTCCACCAAATTACAAAATTCTTGTAGATTGGTACTAAACTGAATTTCTTTTTTGGTACCCTTTGTCCGTAGTTGAAATCTCGAGATTTTTACGACCACTGAGAGTCGCAGATGTGTCGAAGAGGTTCATTGTGGCTCAAAGAAAATCGACCATGGGTCATTTGCAAAAAAAAAATTCTGAAAGCTACCAAATAGGCTAGGTCACGCTAAAATTGCGCCATATTAAAATTAACCACGAATTTGAATCCAATTTCAAATATTGAAGTTCTGTTATGTCACGAGTCCTTTTAAAAACGTCAACTCATCCTCCGAAGATTTTTCCGCCAAACGAGATTTTTGGCAAAAAAGTCGGGATAGGGCTGTTTTTGGCCGAAAAATTTAGAGGACCGTTTTTTATCGCGAAATTGGGATGCAAGTAGGTTCTATTGGCAACGAAAAAATGCCAATTTGATCGAGGATATGATAGTTGAATTTATAAAGGCCAAATCGAATTGATCCAAGAGGCAATTGAAGTCCAATTTGGGGAAAATTCAATAAAAATTCGTAGCCCCCCATTGGACATAATTTTTGGACCACTTCCAAGAAATCTGGAGGAAGAATTATGGCTGCAAATGGCTGAGGAAACTAGCTACCTTGGTGGGGCCAAGTCAAGGGAACCAAGAGATGAGGTTGAAGACCAAGTGGACCCCTCTAGCCAAAGTTGGTCCCCCTTCTTCTTGCCTTTCATCCTGTCGGCCCCTCCCCTCCCTTCTAGCTTGCTTGAAGCCTCTGCAACCTAGAAAAATGACCAACAGCCTCCCCTTGGCCGTCGAGCAGCCCGCCGAGCCACCGGAATCCAACCGAGCCACCGCACGCCAACCGCACGCCCACGTGTCTCTTGCAACCGTCCATTCCTGTTCGCACATCTAGAGGCTTCGTTCAATTGCCTAGCCGTCGTGCGTCACCGCCTGAAGATGCCGGAAGCTCCGCCTGTCCCCGTCCATGCCGTAGCAGCCCTAGTGGTCTTGTCCCTGCCCGTTTCGGTCCCAACCGGCCATCGTCTAGCCATCTTCGGCCACTGAATAGAATCGAAGGCCGTGGGTCTCCCCTGCACTGTTTGGCCCGTTTTAGTACTCTTTTGGACCCTGAAAGGCATCCCGTCTTTGGAGTTTGTGGACCGTCTCTGCATCCCCGTTGAAGTGAACCTGTTGGATCGTTAATCAAGTGAGTTTAACTCACTAATCCCTACTTAATAAGTTAATTATGCTTAAGGGTTGATTAGTTTAGACTAAGTATGGCTTAGGTGGTTAGTTAGATTGGATTAGCAATTTAATTAACCGATATTACATATTAGGGGGCTAGAGTAGTGTAATTAGCGAGTAGATAAGCCGTAGTATTTATCTAACGAGTCTCGAAATTTTTCTGGGCTCTTTCCGGTATTTAATTAGGCTTTTCCGGCCTAAGTGTGCATTTTTGGCATTTATTAATTTATTCTTGTAATTATTTAATTATTTATTTATTTTCTGAAAATTAGACCGGGATATTCAGTGACCAGAATTTCGTGCTAATTGCGGTGACGTCGTTAATTTATTTATTTGACTGCTATTTTGTGCAATTTTGAGTGTGATTTGCAATTTTGGGGTATTAATCCCAAAATTTGTTAATTTCAGTAATTAATTAGAAAATACCGAGTGTCGGTTTACAACATCAAAAATGTGTTTGTGGACTATTGAAATTAGTGGGATTTTCAAAAGGAAAAATATTGTATTTTGGCTAAGGCCGACCGTGTACCCATACACGATTATTTTTATCGGGTATGATAAAATTGGTGAAATTCTCAGTTGGTGAGAACAGTATACTATACCAACCTACGGGCGTTTATATATCAGCTTTGGGTGAGCAGTATACTTTATCAGCTTAGAGTGAGCATCATAGGTATACTATATCAACCTACAGGCGTTGATATATCAGCTTTAGGTGAGCAATATACCGGTTTACTATATCGGTCTATGGACCTTGATATATCGGCTTTGGGTGAGCAGTATACCTTAGCAGCTTTTAGTGAGTATTATTAATATACTATATCAGTCTACAAACTTGATATGTCGGCTTTGGGTGAGCAATATACTATATTATCAGCTTTGGACGAGCTATACTATCTATCTTCAGCTTAGGGTGAACAGTTCTTGACGTGGTCAAACTTGATAGATAGTATTGAATTGATAAATGGTCTTGATAACATGGAATCGACTGAGTCGATTGATCGATGATTCGATATGCTTGGTGATTTGATTGGTTGATGTGATTCGATGAATTTATGAATTGTACTAACTTGCAGAGAGGGACGGAGGCCAAAGTAAGTCCTCTGACTTGTGCTTGTGCTTAGGCAGCCCTTGGGGCGTATTTTCTTCCTAGTCGAATTTTAGATGATGAACTTGCTGAGAAGTCGTCTCTCTCCGTTGTGGAATAACATTTTCAGGTCTCTAGATGGCAGCTCCTCCTGAGCGTTTTGATCAACCCAAAAAGGTGACGGAGCATAAGTGTTTTATCTCACTGCATGGGAACCCAAGGGGATGGATCTACGAGCTGGTGAGAACCATGGTTTGGGTTGATGAGGCCTTACCCCATAAGGTATCTCATCAATACAGATCATGGCATCGTTAAGCTTGAGATGGAGAGAGGGAAGGTCCCATACTTGAGTCCGAGGTTCCCATGTATGTGCTGGAAGTAGCCTTTGGGAAAGGCACGGTAGATCCTCTAGAAGATTCAGTAGTGGACGTAGAGCCGGACCTGTCAGACCCAGAGTCTCTGGTGTATTCTAAGGAGGACTCGAACGTTTGAGGACCTGTAGCCTAATCCCCCCCCCCCTTTTTTGTTGCAAACCCTGTTTATAGACCGGTTAGTAATGTAAATAACTTGTTATGATATGTATACAAGTGTGGGTTGATTTTCAAAAATTCATCGTCCTGCTTTTCTATCCCATCTTGTTGTTGTCTGGGGATTAATTATTCGCTTCCACATGTGTATTAAAAATTCATGGACATTGCTATTTAATCGACCGTGGAGGGATGGGCACACGCTCGGAGGATCGAGGTGTGACAATACAAGCTCAATCCGTTACTTTGCTGGAAGTTGCAGTTGTGGCCGCGTAGGAGCGATTGGACAAGAACCTGCTTAAGCACCTCCCTCAAGGATACGATTGTTGGACCTAGAGCCTCACAATGGCCCTCCGGAATGCTGCCTTAAGAGGAGGAATGAAGATGGTAAAGGAATTAATGGACACGGTTAATCCTGATTCCGATTATGCAGACTTTGCCTTGTGGATTGTTATTGAACATGCTCCAACACGAAAGGAAGTTATCTAGTACCTGGCTAGGCGTACATCATCAGAACTAGATAAGCGTACCCTGAGATATATTAGTATGGCCGGCCATTTGGGTAAAATCTCACACTCATTCATCTCATCTCATTTCATTTCCTTCACTGTTTACTTGAATTAACTTTTTTCTTATTTTAGTTAACAAATACCTCAACTCACGGCCATTACAATCTACCAAAATCCATGGGATGATGGGGAGCCTGTTAGAAAACTTGGTCACAATGAAGTCTCACTTCCGTAGTGGAGCTAAACTCAAATTTTGGGAAAAAGTTATTTACAAATGTAGGTATTTCTTATGCTTCTTTTGTTAGAAATAAACCATTAGAGCAATTCTATCCTCATGATGTCTACTCTCATCTATTCCCAATGTTAGGTATCCCTCTATGCTTGGCCGATACATCATTTGACAACTTCAAAGACACGAAGATGGCTCAAAGTATTTCTGGTAATATGCTTAAAGGGTGTACTAACATGACAAAAAGCTGATTAGTCAATTGACAAAAAAAAGTTAAGGGACAAAGACTACATGTGGCACCTCTGTATGGCCCCCGATCCGTTAGGGTTGCCACAGTCGCTTACCTTTCACTTGTCCTGATAATATATCACTCTAATACCATAGAATTATAATAGTTCCATAAGTCCTAGGGGTTTATATCATATAGATTGGTCCTTGCGCAGTTTATATAGCAGAAGCAAAATCTCCCTATCCCAAAATTAGAAACGATGCACACCTACTAAATGTTTTTATAGATAAGTCAAAGCCGAACACTTTTGATTTACATAGACTTGATAGAAATCATCAGTATGTACACCAAAATTTGCCGTGGTTTTCTATACCCGGCTACATACCAAAAGATAACCGACTCCCTTTTTCTTTTCTCTTCAAACAGTCATATACATAAGTTTATTAGTCAGTGTCGGCGGTCCAAAAATGCTTCATCTGCTAATCGTCACTCTCGGTCACACCTAGCTCATTTCATCAGCTAGCGGCGGCCGCAACAACCCCAGCATGATCCCATCACGACGGACGAACACAGCCAAAAACTCCTGAATCACTGGGCCGGTGGGCGAACCAATGTCATACAAGACCAGTACCCGCACTCGAACAAAGACTAACCCTCGTATCTTGGAATGATAGTGCTTCGTACACTCACACTCAATGTTGACTAGTATGCCATAGAATGCGCCGAGGGTGACTGTTAGCAGAGGCATATCTCCTAGTCTGAAATGTTAGTCCCCAAATGGGGTGAGTACAACCACTCAGCAGTAAAAGATTCATTAAGCTATATCACGCAGTATCATCAATATCTAGATTCATGCAAGATAGACCAAAACAGGTAATCAAAGGATAAGTATGCATCAATATCATGAAATTCTTTAATGCAATGGCAAGTACAATTTCGAAACCCTCAAGATGCATCATGTCCAGTTACACAAGTCCTGATCATAGGGCCAAACTGTTGTGACATGTCCCATTCCATGCCATACAATTTAGTCCTATAACCAGACCACACGCACACTTAGTAGAATCATTAGTTTTAATATTCAAAAGGTTTCATCTCCCAGAGGACCAACGTTTTGCATCCTTCTGGGATTCCGCACCCAACCCTGGTGTCACGGAAGCCTCCGGCATTTTGCCACTTAGGGCCACCGGGCATCCAGAGTGCGTCTCGTCACACCTCTAGGCATCTCACACCCCACCTAGCATCACGAGGAATCTCTGGGGGCCATAGACATGGTTACCCCTACCCTCTGAATTTACGTACCGACAAGCATACAACTGGGCATCCCGAAGCTCCCGGGGAAAACCTCTGGCATTCAGCCACTTAGGGCCACTGGGCATCCACAAGGCATCGACTCATTCGATCCTTTGGGCATCTCGACTCCCGGGACATCGTTGACCCGAGGGTCCAACGGTAACAATCAACATCTTAATTTTCCAAAAACATGTTCAATGCTATGACATTGGTAATCACATGAGTTTCATTGAAAATATTCGGTGTTGAATGATGTGTCAAATGCCAAAAACCATCATGTCCAATAACAACTCAGGATGCATTCACCTTATGAAACAAGTTGAGCAAATTCGGAGTAAAACAGCTCAAAATTCAGAATGCACAGTTTTAATAAAAATTTCGGAATAACCCCTAAATGAACTCAGAAAATTCTAAAATTTTGGTATATTATAGATGAGATCTAAAGGAAGAAATTTCATGTAGAACAATAAGTCATATTCGTTGTGTATAAAGAGTAATAGTTTGTTGTTTCCTTCAAAATTCTGCAGTAACTTTCAGATTTATTACCTACAGAAGAAAATTCGTTTCACCATCTAAATCATATCCGCTTGTTCTCAAATTTTTATATATTATTCCTAAGGATGTTTCCTACAACTTTCATTAAGGGTTCAAAGTCCAATTCTATATATATAATTACAGAAAGTTCGTGGAATCATCAAAGGTCATGCTGTCTTCTACAGTACAGCTTACTGGTTGAAGGTAAATACTCTTACCAACACATTTTCTCATTAACCTTACTATAACTAGATGTCAAACTTGATCTAATGAATGTTATCTCATGTAAACTTATTATTTTCCTTATCTTCATCATTAGAAATCAAGGCGACACAAAATAAAAGGCTTTCTACCTATATTTCTTTAGAACAGAAACACCTTATACCGTCTTCTTCGTTTCTAGCTCGATCAACCCGTTAGTTTCTCTACCAATTTCTTTTACAGCAATTTAAGACTCTTCCACAGCATCTAAGGTTAATCACAGTAGGTTTTTACTCTTATAAAAACCTTCCACAGTTCGATACAAAGCAAATATTCACATTTCAGCTCACCTACCGCAACATATCTCATTCTACCTCACTCGACAACCACCACTACACCTTGCTCGACCAACACAGCCATTTTACACTCAATTTTCGAGACATGCAAGACCTTAATGCAACATGCAATGACTGGTAGCTTCAATCTAGTACTCATGTAGCTCAATCCAACACAAAACAGCATTCAGTCTTCATCTCAACATTTCCTCAAATCTATTGCACTACATTAGACAGCAACAGCACTACATCATATAGATTAATGAACTTTCACTTGCCTCACTCCTAAGCTCAATCGACAAACCGAACGGGAAGCTCGTGGGTCTTCGAACGCGGCTCAACGGCGGCAGAGACGGGTGGCATCAACGGCGGCAGCACCATGCTCAATGGAAGGGCGACCTCCTCCTTCCTCACGCCGTGCACCCACTCACTGCTCGCTCACAAACTTCCTCGCTCAAACCCTCTCTCGATCACTCTCTCTCTCTCTCTCAAATTTCCCCTCGGTTCTTCTCTCTCTACCCCTCAATTCCGAACCCCTTTTGTTCCTTTGATTAATTAATTAATCAACTTTTTGCATGCAGGATTTTCGGTGGCATCAACAAATGAAGCCAGCTCGAGCCCTTATGACTGCTCGTGGAAGTTCAGCTGCCAAGTGTTTCCTGCACTCGGTGGATGGGTGGCGCTCCTTGGTTGGCTGCATGGGTCAACTTCCCCTTCATTTGTTGACCCGCATGATGGAGAGGCGTGAAATGGAGATGGACGAGCGTAATTGTGGGAGTGTGGCCGTGCATGGTCCTTATGCATGGCCATGGGATCCATAGTCCTTATTTCTTGATGAAAAAAAATAGATAGATGTGATTGTGTGGGCATGAAATGGAGTCGAATGTAGTGTTGACGTTGACGAATTCCAATAACCATTTCGTCGATCCGCGGCATATCCTTATTTTTCTGAGGTCGGCAACAATACGCATGAGGTTGGTTTAACTGAAACATATGAAAGGTTTCTGACAAGACTATGGCTTACTTGACAATTGGACCATTACTAAACGTGACATAGTAGTTTGATAATAATAACAAAATGACGTCCATTGTAATGTCAATAATACCATCCGACGGTTCTTTCGTCTTTAGTCACGGATCATCGCATACTCGAAGATTTACAAAATTTCTCGGATGCCACACTACATCTATGTTGTGGTACCCCCGAAATGGCCCTCGATCCATTGCGAGTCGCACAGTTCGCTTAACTTTCACTTGTCCTAATAACATGTCACTCTGATACCATTGAATTATAGTGGGTCCATAAATCCTAGGGGTATGTATCATTTAAATCAGTCCCAGCGCAGTTCATATAGCGGAAGCATAATCAAAATCTCCTTACCCCATGCTCAATAGGATAATGCAATGCACACCAATTACACATTTTATATAAGTTAGAGCCAGACACTTTTATTTACATAACTTGATGGACATCATAAGTCGGTACATCAAAAGGCCAAGGCTTTACTAAGCTCGGCTATAACCAAAAGTACCCGACTCCACATATAGTCATGTACATCGGTCCATCATTCAGTGTCGGTAGTCCAAAAAGAAGCTTCATCCTCCCTTCATCACACTTAGTCACACCCAACCTGGTTCATCAGCCAGCGGCGGCGGCAGCATCCCTAGCATAACCCCGTCGCGGCGGACATGCATGGACAAGAACTCCTGAATGACAGGGCCGGTGGGTGATCCAACGTTGTACAAAACCAGAACCCGCACACGAACAAAAACTAACCCCCGTATCCCGGGGTGATGATGCTCTGAATACTCAACCTCGACGTTGGTCGGTATGCCATGGAAAGTACCGGGGGTGATTGGCGACAGAGACATAACTCCTAGTCTGAAATGTTAGTCCCCAAAAGGGGTGAGTACAACCACTCAGCAGTAAAAGATCCATCAAACTATACAATGCAACAAGCAAGACAACCAAGATTTCATGTGAAATGCACATATCATCCATGCAATGATGCATATATCTCCATGAGATCCATTCAATGCCTTAATGACCACATTTCAATGCCAAATAGTACCAACTCAAATTCATACACAATTCATGCACCATGCCATATGCACACACATGCGCATGTTCATTTCCCATTTTGATATTCAAAAGGATCTCATTTTTCACAGGGACCAATCTTTACATCCCTCCTGGCTCTCGCATCCAACCTGGCATCGCGAGACCTCCAGTACACACCTCTGCACATCCGACACACACCTCCAGGCATCGGCACACACCTCCGGGCATCTCGAAACTCATGAGGCATGTGGCATCCTAAAATTTCATGACAACCCTTGGACATACCATGAACCATGAATAGGTGATGGAAGTGCCATCGGACTATATTATAGTCATTAGACCAATGGATTTCAATTAATCAAGGCCGAGCATTTAATGGACAATTATTTTGTTGGAAATCTACCCTATGTCCATGTGTGATTAAGGATTGTATTGTAGGATGAATTAATAAGGAAATTTTGTTCTTGGCCATGAACTTTATAAGTTAGATTTTTATTGATTTATGTTACAAAGTTTTATGGCCATATGAATTGTAATTAGGTATTTATATAAGTGGTGATTTAGGGTGGATTATTAGGAGAAGGAGTGGGCTGATTTCTTAAGGCCCAAAATCGCCCAAAACCAGCCCACCGTTTCCCCCCATTTGGTCGACCAAGGCTGGCCCAAGCCCAGCCGAATGAAGCCCACCTCTTGCATGGAAATTTACAAGTGGCATGAAGGGTTCTCCAAGTGTCGAATGCCATGCAAAGCTAATGATTGCTAATCATGAAGGAGGAAGAAAACAGGAGGGGTGGAGTGAGAGTGGGGGGGGGGGGGGAGGGTTGTTGCGCGAGGGAGAGAGAGTGAGAGCCGAGAGAAAGAGAGAAAGCCGAGAGAGAGAGGGTTGTTCGTGAGGGTGTTTCGGCGAGGGAGGAAGGAAACCAGCCCTACCGTGCATGCACCAGCAGCTGCC
The DNA here is from genome assembly GCA_019915205.1 of Eucalyptus rudis. Taxonomy (NCBI): domain Eukaryota; kingdom Viridiplantae; phylum Streptophyta; class Magnoliopsida; order Myrtales; family Myrtaceae; genus Eucalyptus; species Eucalyptus rudis. Next base: position 11,778,496 of record JAHMTN010000007.1, on the reverse strand, counting down.
GCCATCGACGCCGCCTAGCACCGCCGTTGATCGAGCTCGCCGAAGCCCCAAGTCGCCGTTTGCTTACTCGTTTTCGTGAACTTGAGGTAAGTAAAGTCCGTTAGCCTACATTTTGCTTGCTGTGGTTGTATGTGAAGTGTAATGGGTGTTGGAGATGCTTGAGTTGTGATGTTGAATGCTGAAAATTCGAGTGAATGATGGTAGTCTTCCTAGAACAAGCAAGCTGTTGCATGTAAGGACAGTCCGACTCTTTGTGATTCCGTGAATTTTATAAAATTATTCAGTCGAAATTTGATTTCATGTTCTTGATAAAAGTTGGATATGACATCTTGAGGAGTAACATACTAAAATTTGAGAAGAAACAGACAAGTATTGGTAGGTGAAATGATTTTTTCTTTGAAGTATTAAATGTGGAAATCGTTACCGAGGGTTTGGGGGAAGTTTGGTGAATGTAGCTCATGATATATAACGAATCTGACTTTTAGTTCTGCACGAAAATTTTACCTATAGGTCTTGGCTATAACATATCAAAATTTCAGAATTTTCTGAGTTGCTTTAGGGTTTGTACGGAATTTGTGAATAAAACTGTGCAATGGTGATGTTTGAAATTTTGAGGCCATGATGCATGGACCGTAGCGACTTTTAAAAAGTTATTTTGATATGGTGTTCTTCATGAAACCTTTGTCTCTAGATCTCGTTTATAACATGTTAAATTTTCAGAATTTATTAAGATTGTTTACTAATTTTTCCAGAATTTTAAGTTTACTAATTTTTCCAGAATTTTAATTAAAGGAGTGCATTCTGTTTTATCCGAAAATTGTTTTATTTCAAAAAAAAAATGAATTGCTCTATGAGACATGATATCTTGGGTAGTTAATTATGCAGCATATGTGGTGACATCTAGCATATCACATGACATCAAAAGTGATTGAAACCTTTGACATTATTGCATCAAATGCTATTTTGAAAATGAGACATATATGTGAAAATGTCTTGTGATGTTGATGATACCGTCGGACCCTTGAGTCGACGATGCCCTGGGAGTGTTGGGATGCCCGGAGTGTGTATGTCAGATGCTCGGAGGTGTGTGCCGGATGGCCTCATGACACTAGTTGGGGTGCGGGATGCCCAGAGGTGTGTGCCGGAGGTTCCTCGTGATGCCAAGTTGGGTGCAAGCGATATATGAGGGATGCAAACATTGGTCCCTGCAAGAAAAATAAGATCCTTTTGAGAACTAAAATTGGGAATTGAATCATGCGCATGTATGTGAGCATATGCCATGGGATATAATTGCCTATGAAATTGAGTTGACACTATATGGCATTGAGAATGTGATCCTGAAGGCATTGAATGGATCTCATGGGAATATATATATATATATATATGATTGTATGGTATGGAACATAAATTGCCTTAATGAATGAATCTTGTGGATATACAAGCATGATTATACGGATGATATGTGCATTTCACACGAAATTGTCGTTGTCTTGCTTGTTGCATTGTGTAGTTTGATGGATCTTTACTGCTGAGTGGTTGTACTCACCCCTTTTGGGGACTAACATTTCAGATTGAGAGATCCCTCTATCACCTGTCACACGTGGTACATTTTATGGCTTACCGTCTGATGTTGAGGTCAAGTGCTCGGAGCACCCTTGTGTTGGTGTTCGTGGTCTGGTGTTTATTCGTGTTCATGTTTTGGTTATGTATGATGTGGGTCTACCTAATGGCCCTGTAGTCCAGTTGTTCCTGTCCATGCATGTTTGACACGATGGGATGATGATGGGGATGATGGCGCCACCGCCAGCCGATACATCGGGCTAGGTGTGATTAGAGCGTGTGACTGGTAGAGGATGACACTTTTTGGATAGCCATCACTAGATGATGGATTGATGTACTTGTCTGATGTGGGGGTCGGGTACTTTTGGGTTATAGCCGAGCTTAGTTAAAGCCTTGGGCTTTTGTTGTACCGACTCGTGATGTCCATCATAGTTATGTAAATAAAAGTGGTTCGGCTCTAACTTATATATGATGTGTAGTTGGTGTGCATCGCATTATTTTGTTGGAGTAAGGGATAGGGAGATTGGAATATGCTTCTGTTATATGAACTACGCTAGGACCGATTTAAAATATATATATATATATATATATATATATATATACGAACCTCCAGGATTTATGGACCCACTATAATTCAATGGTATCATAGTGACATGTTATTAGGACAAAGGAAAGATAAGTAATCTATGGCGACCCTAGCGGATCAGGGGCCGTGTCGGGGGTGCCACATGTGTTGGTATCAGAGCTATGGTCTATTTGGAGTGATAAGGTGGCTCAGATGGAAATGATGATAGAATGATGCACACCATAGGATACTAACTAGAATGGTTGACTAACTTTGAACAACGGGTGATGGGTATTTACTCATAGATCCCTAGTAGTTTATTATGAGTTGCTTTTAGGTGTCAGTAACATGTTTATGTTACTTATATATAGTTGTAGTTGCTTTTAAATGGAGAGATTGAGTCACAGATTATTCCTGAGGCAAATGCTTGGAAACTGCAGGAAAATCATGGTACGAGCTGGAAGTGCTCATCCATCGAGGGCTGAAGCCTCTGCTGCAAGGGCTGAACCCCGAATGGAAGACATCCTGTAGGCATTGGCTAATATAGGAAATCTGATGGAAAGACAAGCGCAGCAACAACCCGTAGTGGAACGTCGCCCTCAAGGACTGATGGAACAATTTCTGAAGCTGAAGCCATTTAAGTTTAGTGGAACAGGAAGTCCTTAGGAGGCGGAACAATGGATTGATGGAATGGAGCGAATTTTTCGATTGTTGGTCTGCAATGATGCTGAGAAAAATAACTTTGGCAGAGTACCAGCTGGAGGGAAATGCAAATTTTTGGTGGAGAGCTTCAAGAGACACGATCTTTCCAGCAGGTATTGATATAAATTGGGATGAGTTTGTAAGAGCTTTCAATAGAAAGCATTTCTCTGATTGTGCCAAGGATAAGAAGATCACTGAATTTGTTCAGTTGGAACAAAAGGAGCTGACAATAGATCAGTATGAGGCAAAATTTTCTGAATTGTCTAGGTACGCTCCCAGATTAGTTGAGGATCGAGAGGAAAAAGCTAAGAGATTTCTGAAAGGATTGAGGACTAATATTAGGAAACAACCGGTGCCTCTGAATGTGAGGGATTATAATGAGATTTATGAGAAGGCACAGTTAATAGAGTAAGAGCTAGTGAGAGAGCGATCAAAGTCTAAGAGACAGTTGACCTTTAGTGATATCAGACGGGGCAAGAGACCCTATCCTGGTCAAGGTCAGACTTGGGATGCTAAGAAAAAGAGTAATTTTGGAAACTTTGGAAAAGCCAGGGATGGCCCGAATATAGGGAAAGCACCCTACCAGCATGATGCTTGTCGAAGATGTGATGGGCAACATGGCCCAGGGCCTTGTAATGGACGGCTGAAATGTTATGGTTGTGGACGAGTAGGTCACCTCAAGAGAGACTATCCACAAGAGAGGTCGCAGCTAAGTGTCGGCTCGGTACGACAGGTACAACAAAGTACTGGTGGACCAAACCTACCAAGGAATCCATAGAGGCCACCGGCACAAGGAAGGGTGTATGCGGTCACCCAAGAGGAAGCGGAAGCTTCCAAAAATGTTTTATCAGGTATGATTTTTATAAATGGTAAGAAGGCATATGCATTGTTTGACACGGGTGCTATGCATTCATTTTTATCTGAAAGATATAGGCAATTGAGTAAAATAGAAACTACATCTCTTGAGACGCCTCTTTGTGTTTCCACGCCTTTAAAGAATATGGTACTATATACAATGATGTGTGCAAAATGTAAGATAACTATAGGAGGACGGCATATGGAAATAGATCTAGTCGTAATGGCTATGTATGACTTTGATGTTATCATAGGAATGGACTGGCTCCGTAAGTATCGGGCTAAGGTGGATTGCTATGGGAAAGTGATCTAGTTCATGTTACCTAACCAGTCTAGTTTTGAATCTTTTGGAGGTCAAACAAACCCCTCTATAGCCATCATCCCAATGGTAGAAGCTTGTGAATTACTTGACGAAGGATGTCAGGGGTACCTAGCAGTAGTAAGAGATCTTACTAAGAAAGAGGCTAAAATCGGTGAGATTCGAATAGTCAGGAAATTTCAGGATGTGTTTCCTGAGGAGTTGCCTGGATTACCACCGAAATGAGAGATTGAATTTGAAATTGAACTAATGCCTAGAACAGGACCAATATCGAAAGCCTCGTATAAAATGGCCTTAGTGGAGTTGAAGGAATTGAAGGTGCAACTACAAGAGTTGCTTGATAAGGGATTTATTAGGCCAAGTGCTTTGCCTTAGGGTGCACTAGTTCTATTTGTGAAAAAGAAGGACGGGTCGATGCATTTATGTATTGACTATAGACAGCTGAACCAAGTGACTGTAAATAATAAGTATCCCTTGCCTAGAATTGATGATTTATTTGATCAGTTGCAAGGAAGTTCAGTCTTCTCTAAAATTGACTTAAGGTCAGGATACCATCAGTTAAGGATAAAGAAGGAAGACATTCCTAAGACCGCATTTAGAACTTGTTATGGACATTATGAGTTCCTAGTTATTCCTTTTGGATTAACAAATGCACCGGCCGCATTCATGGATTTAATGAATAGGATATTTAAGCCTTATCTGGATCAGTTTGTAATTGTCTTCATTGATGATATCCTGATATATTCTAAATGACCTGAAGAACATGAATGACACCTGAGGATAGCATTGCAAACGCTAAGAGATCATAAGTTATACGCCAAATTCAGTAAGTGCGAATTCTGGTTAGACCAAATAATATTTTTAGGGCATGTGGTGTCGGGTAATGGAATTGCAGTAGACCTTGCAAAAGTTGAGATGGTAGTGAACTGGCCGAGGCCGACAACGCCGACTGAGATATGGAGTTTCTTAGGGTTGGCTGGCTATTATAGGAGGTTTATCGAAGGATTTTCACACTTGGCAGGCCCTTTAACGAAATTGACCCGAAAGAATGTGAGATTTGAATGGAGTGGAGAATGTGAAAGAAGTTTTCAGGAGCTTAAAAGGGAGTTAACTACAGCTCCAATTCTAACTATACCATCTAGATGTGACGGATTCACGGTGTATAGTGATGCTTCTCATAAAGAACTGGGATGTGTTTTGATGCAGCATGGCAAGGTCATAGCCTATGCATCGAGGCAGTTGAAACCTCATGAGTTAAATTACCCAACTCATGATTTAGAATTGGCAGCTATAATATTTACATTGAAAATATGGAGACATTATCTGTATGGAGAGAAGTTTAAAATCTATACAAATCATAAGAGTTTGAAGTATTTGTTTTCGCAAAAAGAGTTGAACATGAGACAGAGAAGGTGGATGGAATTACTAAAAGATTATGACTGTCAAATACGATACCATCCAGGAAAGGCAAATAAGGTGGCAGATGCCCTTAGTTGAAAGTCGGCTATGGACATGGCTAGTCTAAGAATAACATAGTGGAATCTATTAAAGTCAATTGTGGATTCATACTTCAAGTTGGAAATAAACCACCTTACTTGTATGCTCGCTACATTAAGGATTGAGCCTGAAATTATTCAGAAAGTTAAGATTTTACAGAAATCTGACCCGAAGATTGTGGAAATACGAGAAGCTGTGTCTTTAGGGAAAAGACTAGAGTTTCAAGTCTCTAAGGATGGAGTAGTAAGATGCCAAGAACGACTCTGTGTTCCTGAAAATGAAGAAGTGAGAAGGGAAGTTCTATCGGAAGCACATAGGAGTGATTATAGTATTCATCCAGGGAGCACAAAAATGTGTTGAAATTTACGCCAGCAATTTTGGTGGAATGGCATGAAGAAGGATATAGCTAAGCATGTTTCGCATTATTTAACATGCCAGCAAGTGAAAGCGGAACACCGCAAAACCGCAAGACTATTGAGGCCATTGGACGTGCCAGAATGGAAATGGGAGCATGTGACGATGGACTTCGTGCAAGGACTGCCAAGGACATCAAGTGGTCACGACTCTATCTGGGTGATAATAGATTGTTTGACTAAGTCTGCTCATTTCCTAGCGGTCCGCGTAGACTACTCGATGAATAAGCTTGCTAAGATATATGTAAGCCAGGTGATACGCTTACATGGTATTCCTGTAACGATCACATCTAATTGAGACTCTAGGTTTACTTCAAATTTTTGGCAAAGTCTCCAAAATGCTTTAGGGACGAAGCTTCAATTTAGTAATGCTTTTCATCCTCAAATAGATGGACAAACAGAAAGAGTGATCCAAACTTTGGAAGATATGTTGAGGGCTTGTATTATTGATTTTAAGGGAAGTTGGGATGAAAAGTTGCACTTGATAGAGTTCGCCTATAACAATAGTTTTCAGAAAAGTATAGGCATTACTCCGTATGAAACATTATATGGAAGAAGGTGTAGGACCCCTATTTGTTGGAATGAAGCAGGTGAAAGGAAATTGACAGGATCCGAATTGGTACAAATTACTACTGAGGCTGTTGAAATTATCAAAAAAAAACTTAGAACAGCCCAGAATAGGCAGAAAGACTATGCAAATAAGCGTAGAAGACCTTTAGAGTTTAATGTGGGAAATCATGTGTTCCTTAAAGTATCCCCTATGGAAGGAATATCTCGATTTGGAATGAAGGGTAAGTTGAGCCCTAGATTTGTTGGACCTTTTGAGATACTTGAAAGAATAGGAGACGTAGCTTATCGTTTGGCACTGCCTCCTAAATTGGGAAATTTGCATGATGTATTCCACGTATCGATGCTGGAAAGGTATCCGCCGAATCCTAGTCACATTCTCGATCATGAAGCCATCAAAGTGAATGCGAAAGTGAGGTACATTGAGGAGCCTGTGCGAGTACTGGATCGAAAGGAACAAATTCTCAGGACCAAGACGATACCATTGGTTAAGATATTATGGTGACATCATGATGTGGAGGAAGCCACATGGGAAAGTGAAAATGAGATGATGGAAAGGTACCCTCACTTGTTTAAAGACACATAAGTAATGTCTAATTTCGAGGACGAAATTCTCTAAGGAGGGGAGAATTGTGGCAGCCTAAAATTTCATGACACTATGTCAAGAAAACTTAATAAATGAGATCTAGAGAAAAATATTTTATGAAGAACACCATGTCAAGAAAACTTTGTACGAGTCGCTATGGTCCATGCATCACAGTCATAAAACTTCAAACATCACTATTGCACAGTTTTAATAACAAATTCGGTATAAACCATAAATAAATTCAGAAAATTCTGAGATTTTGATATGTAATAGAAAAATCCTAAAGGTAAAAGTTTTGTGAAGAACTCAAAGTCAGATTCATGATAGATCGAGAGCTATAATCACTATAACTCTCCCTAACCCTTGGTAACAGTTTCCAGATCTAACACTTTCAATGAAAAATCGTTTCACCGACCAATACTTGTCCATTTATTCCCAAATTTTAGTATGTTATTGCTTAATATGTCATCTACAACTTGCGTCAAGGACACGAAGTCAAATTTCGGCTGGATCATTACAGAAAATTCACGGAGTTGCCAAAGGTCAAGCTGTTTTTCCATGAAACAGTTTACTAGTCCTAAGGAACTGCTCCTATACTTTCGAAAATTCCAACATCCAGCACATTCAAAATCTATTACACTTCACACACAACCACAGCAAGCATCGTGTAGATCAATGGACTTCACTTGCCTTAAGTCCAACGCAACCACAGCAAGCAAATAGCGACTTGAGGACTTCGGGCGCGGCTCGATGGACGGCGAAGCTAGGCGGCATCGATGGCGGCAGCAGGCGCACGCATGCGCAGGGCTGGTCTCCTTCTTCCCCTCCTCTCTCACTTGCTCACCCGCTCGAACTCTCTCGGTCTCACTCTCTCCCTTTTCTCTTGATTACTCTCTCTCTTTCTCGATCACTCTGCCCCCTCCTCGTTTTCTTTTACTCTCATGATTAGCTAGTAATCATGAGGTTTTGCATGGAGGATGTCCGGTGAAGCAAGGGGTGGCGACACCTCATGGAGTCCCCCTACCACTTGTCAATTCCATGCAATTGATAGGGCCTCATTCGGCCGGGCCTTGGTCGACCGATCCAAGAGGAAACGTGGGCCGGTTTGGGCGGTTTTTGGGCCTTAAGAAATCAGCCCACATCTACTCCTAATATCTCACTTTAATCTCCACTTATAATTACATAATCACCAAGATTTGCATGGCCATGAATATTACAACAATACACAAGGATAGTTCGGTTCGTAGAGTACACAGCCAAAAATTTCTTATCAACCCATCTTATAGTGCAATGTCAGTCTCTCAAGAGCATATGATACATTTCCAACAAAGCAATAGTACATTCAATGCTCGGCCTTGTTTAATGTAATCCATTGGTCTAATGACTATAATATAGTCCGATGGTGCTTCCATCACCTCATCATGGGTCGTAGTGCATTTAGAGATCGTTATGGAATTTTAGGATGCCACAATTCTCCCCTCCTTAGAGAATTTCATCCTCGAAATTAGACATTACTTATGTCTCTTTAAACAAGTGAGGGTACCTTTCCCTCATCTCATTTTCACTTTCCCATGTGGCTTCCTCCACATCATGATGTTGCCATAATATCTTAACCAATGGGATTTTCTTGGTTCTAAGAATTTGCTCTTTTCGATCCAGCACTTGCATGGGCTCTTCAATGTACCTCACTTTCTCATTCACTTTGATGGCTTCATGATTGAGTATATGTCCTGGATTGGGCTGATACTTCCTCAGCATCGATACGTGGAATACATCATGCAAGTTCTCTAGCTTTAGAGGTAAAGCTAGTCGATAAGCTACATCGAGATATTCCTTTCATAGGGGATACTTTAAGGAATACATGATCCCCCACATTAAACTCTAAAGGTCTTCTACGCTTATCTACACAGTCTTTCTGCCTACTCTGGGCTGTTTTAAGTCTTTTCCTGATAATTTCAACAGCCTCAGTAGTAATTTGTACCAATTCAGGTCCTGTCAATCTCCTTTCACCTATTTCATTCTAGCAAACAGGGGTCCTGCACCTTCTTCCATATAATGCTTCAGACGGAGCCATGCCTATACTTTTCTGAAACCTATTGTTATAGGCGAACTCTATCAAGTGCAACTTTTCATCCCAACTTCCCTTAAAATCGATAATACAAGCTCTCAGCATATCTTCCAGAGTCTGGATCACTCTTTCCGTTTGTCTATCTGTTTGACGATGAAAAGCAGTACTAAATCGAAGCTTCGTCCCTAAGGCATTTCGGAGACTTTGCCAAAAATTTGAAGTAAACCTAGAGTCTCGATTAGATATGATCGTTATAGGAATATCATGTAAGCGTATCAACTGGCTTACATATATCTTAGCAAGTTTATCCATCTAATAGTCTACGTGGATCGCTAGGAAATGGGCAAACTTAGTCAAGCGATCTACTATCACCCAAATAGTGTCATGACCACTTGATGTCCTTAGCAGTCCTTGCACAAAGTCCATCATCACATACTCCCATTTCTATTATGGTACGTCCAATAGTCTCAATAGTCCTACGAGTTTGCGGTGTTCCGCTTTCACTTGCTGGCATGTTAAACATTGAGAAACGTGTTTAGCTATATCCGTCTTCATGCCATTCCACCAAAACTGTTGGCGTAAGTTTCTATACATTTTTGTACTCCCCGGATGAATACTATAATTACTCCTTTGTGCTTCTGATAGGATCTCCCTTCTCACTTCTTCATTGTCAAGAACACAGAGTCGTCCTTGGCATCTTACTGCTCCATCCTTAGAGACTTGAAACTCTGGTCTTTTCCCTAAAGACACAGCATTTCGTATTTCCACAATCTCCGGGTCATATTTCTATAGAATCTTAACTTTCGGAATAATTTCGGGCTCAATTCTTAATGCAGTGAGCATACCAGTAAGGTGGTCTATTTTCAACTTGAAGTCTGAATCCACAATTGACTTTAACAGATTCCACTCTGTTATTCTGAGACTAGCCATGTCCATAGCCGACTTTCGACTAAGGGCATCTGCCATCTCATTTGCCTTCCCTGGATGGTACCGTATTTCACAGTCATAATCTTTTAATAATTCGATCCACCTTCTCTGTTTCATATTCAATTCTTTTTGCAAAAACAAATACTTCAAGCTCTTATGATCTGTATAGATTTCAAACTTCTCTCCATACAGATAATGTCTCCATATTTTCAAAGCAAATACTATAGTTGCCAATTCTAAATTGTGGGTTGGGTAATTTAACTCATGAGTTTTCAACTGCCTTGATGCATAGGCTATGACCTTGCCATGCTGCATCAAAACACATCCCAGTCCTTTATGAGATGCATCACTATAGACCCTGAATCCATCAGATCCATATGGTATAGTTAGAATTGGAGCTGTAGTTAACTTCCTTTTAAGCTCCTAGAAACTTCTTTCACATTTTCCACTCCATTCAAACCTTACATTCTTTCAGGTCAATTTTGTTAAAGGGCCTGCCAACTGTGAGAATCCTTCAATAAACCTCCTACAATAGCCGGCCAGTCCCAAGAAACTCTGTATTTCGGTTGGTGTCGTCAGTCTTGGCCAATTCACTACCATCTCAACCTTTGCAGGGTCTACTGCAATTCCATTTCCTGACACCACGTGTCCTAAAAATATTATCTGGTCTAGCCGGAATTCACACTTACTGAATTTGGCGTATAATTTATGATATCTTAGTGTTTGCAATGCTATCCTCAAGTGTCATTCATGTTCTTTAAGTCCTTTAGAATATATCAGGATATCATCAATGAAGACAATTACAAACTGATCCATATAAGGCCTAAATATTCTATTCATTAAATCCATGAATGCGGCTGGTGCATTCGTTAATCCAAAAGGCATAACTAGGAACTCATAATGTCCATAACGAGTCCTAAATGCAGTCTTAGGAATGTCTTCTTTCTTTATCCTTAACTGATGGTATCCTGACCTTAAGTCAATTTTAGAAAAGTCTGAACTTCCTTGCAATTGATCAAATAAATCATCAATTCTAGGCAAGGGATACTTATTCTTTATAGTCACCTGGTTTAGCTGTCTATAGTCAATACATAAATTATCGACCCATCTTTCTTTTTCACAAATAGAACTGGTGCACCCCAAGGTGAAGCACTTGGCCTAATAAATCCCTTATATAGCAATTTTTGTAGTTGCACCTTCAGTTCCTTCAGCTCTACCAAGGCCATTCTATACGGGGCTTTCGATATTGGTCCTGTTCTAGGCATTAGTTCAATTTCAAACTCAATTTCTCGTTCCGGTGGTAATCCAGGCAACTCCTCAGGAAACACATCCTAAAATTCCCTAACTATTCGAATCTCATCGATTTTTGTCTCTCTCTTAGTAAGATCTCTTACTACTGCTAGGTATCCTTAACATCCTTCATCAAGTAGTTCATGAGCTTCTACCATCAAAATAATGGCTATAGAGGGGTTCGTCTGACCTTCGAAAGATTCAAAACTAGACTGATCAAGTACCATGAACTGGATCACTTTCCTATAGCAATCCACCTTAGCCCGATACTTATGGAGCCAGTCCATTCCTATGATAACATCAAAGTCATGCATAGCCATCACAACTAGATCTATTTCCATATCCCGTCCTTCTATAGTTATCTCACATTTTACACATACCATCGTGGACAATACCATATTCTTTAATGGCGTGGAAACGCAAAGAGGCGTCTCGAGAGGTGTAGTTTCTATTTTACTCAATTGCCTATATCTTTCAGATACAAATGAATGCATAGCACCCGTGTCAAACAATGCATATGCCTTCTTGCCATTTATGAAAATCGTACCTGAGATAACGTTTTCGGAAGCTTCCGCTTCCTCTTGGGTGACCGCATACACCCTTCCTTGTGCTGGTGGCCTCTGTGGATTCCTTTGTGGATATGGTCCAACAGTACGTTGTTGTACTCGTTGCATCAGGTTGACATTCGGCTGTGACCTCTCTTGTGGACAATCTTTCCTGAGGTGACCTACTTATCCACAATCATAACATTTAAGCCATCCATTGCAAGGTCCTGGGCCATGTTGCCCATCGCATCTTTGACAAGCATCATGCTAATAGGGTGCTTTTCCTAAATTTAGGCCATCCCTGGCTTTTCCAAAGTTTTCAAAAATACTCTTTTTCTTAGATTCCCAGGTCTGACCTTGACCAGGATAGAGTCTCTTACCCCGTCTGATATCACTAAAGGTCAACTCTCTCTTAGACTCTAATTGCTCTCTCATCAATTCCTGTTCCACCAACTGTGCCATTTCATAAACCTTATTATAATCTCTAATATTCAAAGGCACTAGTTGTTTCCTGATATCAGTCCTCAACCCTTTCAGGAATCTCTTAGCTTTTTTTTCTTGATCCTCAATAAGCCCGGGAGCATATCTAGACAATTCAGAAAATTTTGCCTCATGCTGGTCTACTGTCAGCTCCCTTTGTTCCAACTGAACAAACTCAGTGATGTTCTTATCCCCGGCACAGTCAGAGAAATGCTTCATATTGAAAGCTCTAACTAACTCACCCCAATTTATGTTAGTACCTAGTGGAAAGATCGTATCTCCTGAAGCTCTCCACCAAAACTTTGCATTTCCCTCCAGCTGGTACTCTACCAAAGTTATTTGCTTAGCATCATTGCAAACCAACAACTGGAAAATTCGTTCCATTCCATCTATCAATTATTCCACCTCCTCAGGAGTTCTTGTTCCACTAAACTTAAGTGGCTTCAGCTTCAGAAATTGTTCCACCAATCCTTGAGGGCAACGTTCCACTTCGAGTTGTTGCTGCGCTTGTCTTTCCATCAGATTTCCTATATTGGTCAATGCCTGCAGGATGTCTTCCATTCGGGGTTCAGCCCTTGTAGCAGAGGCTTTAGCCTTTGATGGATGAGAACTTCCAGCTCGTACCATGACTTTCCGGCAGTTTCTAAGCATTTTCCTCAAGAATAATCTGTGACTCAATGTTTCCATTCAAAAGCAACTACAACTATATATAAGCAACATAAACATGTTACTGGCACCTAAAAGCAACTCATAAAAATTACTAGGGATCTATAAGTGAAAGCCCATCACCCGTTGTTCAAAGTTAGTCAACTATCCCAGTTAGTATCCTATGGTGTGCATTGTCATCATATTCCTCAATTTCCAAATGAGGCTCCTTATCACTCCACATATGACCATCGCTCTGATACCAGCCACAGTCGCACCCCTGAAACGGCCCCCGATCCATTGTGGGTCACCACAGTTCGCTTACCTTTCACTTGTCCTATTAACATGTCACTCTGATACCATTGAATTATAGTGGGTCCATAAATCCTGGCGGTTTGTATCATTTAAATCGGTCTAAGTGCAGTTCATATAGCGGAAGCATAATCAAAATCCCCTACCCCATGCTCAACAGGATAATATAATGCACACCAATTACACATTTTATATAAGTTAGAGCCGAACACTTTTATTTACATAACTTGATGGACATCATGAGTCGGTACATCAAAAGGCCAAGGCTTTACTAAGCTCGGCTATAACCAAAAGTACCCGACTCCACATATAGTCATGTACATCGGTCCATCATTCAGTGTCGACAGTCCAAAAAGAAGCTTCATCCTCCCTCCATCGCGCTCAATCACACCCAACCTGGTTCGTCAGTCGACGGCGGCGGCAACATCCCCAACATAACCCCGTCGCAGTGGACATGCATGGACAAGAACTCTTGAATGACAGGGCCGGCGGGTGATCCAACGTCGTACAAAACCAGAACCCGCACACGAACAAAAACTAACCTTCGTATCTCGGGGTGATGATGCTACGAACACTCAACCTCGACGTCGGTCGGTATGCCATAGAAAGTACCGGGGGTGATTAGTGATAGAGAATAACTCATAGTCTGAAATGTTAGTTCTCAAAAGGGGTGAGTACAACCACTCAGCAGTAAAAGATCCATCAAACTACACAATGCAACAAGCAAGACAACCAAGATTTCATGTGAAATGCACATATCATTCATGCAATGATACATATATCTCCATGAGATCCATTCAATGCCTTAATGACCACATTTTCAATGCCAAATAGTACCAACTCAAATTCATAGACAATTCATGCACCATGCCATATGCACACACATGCGCATGATTCATTTCCCATTTTGATATTCAAAAGGATCTCATTTTTCCCAGGGACCAATCTTTGCATCCCTCCTAGCTCTCGCATCCAACCTGGCATCGCAAGACCTTTGGCACACACCTTCGGGCATCCGACACACACCTCCGGACATCCCGCACCCCAACTGGCATCACGAGGCTTCCGGCACACACCTCCGGGCATATCGAAACTTCTGAGGACATCTGGCACACACCTCCGGGCATCTCGAAACTCCCGAGGCATCGTCGACTTAGCCGTCCGATATGTCTCACTTGGAAAAAATTATTTTGATGCAATACAATCATAAGTTTCAATGAGTTTACAAAGCCTCATCAATTTCATTTTTGATGTCATATGATATGCTAAATGTCATCGCATACACTGTATGATTAACAACCCAAGACATCACATCTCATAGAGCAATTCAATTGGTCTTGAAATGAAACAGTTTTCGGATAAAACAGAATGCACTCCTCTAATTGAAATTCTGGAAAAATTAGTAAATGATGTCAATAAATTCTAAGAATTTGACATGTTATAAATGAGATCTAGAGAAAAATATTTTATGCAGAACACCATGTCAAGAAAACTTCGTACGAGTCGCTATGGTCCATGCATCACAGCCATAAAACTTCAAATATCACTATTGCATAGTTTTAATAACAAATTCGGTATAACCCATAAATAAACTCAGAAAATTCTGCGATTTTGATATGTTATAGAAAAAATATAAAGGTAAAATTTTCATGAAGAACTCAAATTCAAATTCATGATAGATCAAGAGCTATAATCACTATAACTCTCCCTAACCCTCAGTAACAGTTTCCAGATCTAACACTTTCAAAGAAAAATCATTTCACCAACCAATACTTGTCGGTATTTCCCCAAATTGTAGTATGTTATTCCTTAAGATATCATCTACAACTTTCATCCAGGACATGAAGTCAAATTTTTGCTGGATAATTACAGAAAATTCACGGAGTCGCCAAAGGTCAAGCTGTTTTTCCATGAAACAGTTTACTAGTCCTAAGGAACTGCTCCTATACTTTCGAAAATTCCAACATCCAGCACATTCAAAATCTATTACACTTCACACATAACCACAGCAAGCATCGTGTAGATCAATGGACTTCACTTGCCTTAAGTCCAACGCAACCACAACAAGCAAACAGCGACTTGAGGACTTCGGGCGCAGCTCGATCAACGGCGAAGCTAGGCGGCGTCGACGACGGCAGCAGGTGCACGTACGGCGGGCTGGTCTCCTTCCTCCCCTCCTCTCTCACTTGCTCGCCCGCTCGAACTCTCTCGGCCTCACTCTCTCCATTTTCTCTCGATTACTCTCTCTCTTTCTCGATCACTCCGCCCCCTCCTCTTTTTCTTTTACTCTCATGATTAGCTAGTAATCATGAGGTTTTGCATGGAGGATCTTCGGTGAAGCAAGGGGTGGTGACACCTCATGGAGTCCCCCTGCCACTTGTCGATTCCATGCAATTGATAGGGCCTCATTCGGCCGGGCCTTGGTCGACCGATCCAAGAGGAAACATGGGCCGGTTTGGGCGGTTTTTGGGCCTTAAGAAATCAGTCCACATCTACTCATAATATCACACTTTAATCTCCACTTATAATTACATAATCACCCAGATTTGCACGGCCATGAATATTACAACAATACACAAGGATAGTTCAGTTCATGGAGTACACGGCCAAAAATTTCTTATCAACCCATCGTATAGTACAATCTTGGTCTCTCAAGAGCATATGATACATTTCCAACAAAGCAATAGTCCATTCAATGCTCGGCCTTGTTTAATTGTAATCCATTGGTCTAATGACTATAATATAGTCCGATGGTGCTTCCATCACTTATTCATGGGTCATAGTGCATTTAGAGATCGTTTTGGAAGTTTAGGGTGCTTCCATCACTATAAAAACTTTTGTGACATCCCAAATTTCTGATTCTGTTTTCAATTAAATGAGATAGACTTTTCATCGACATGCTTATAGTTCAATTCTCCGAGCTGATCACTCATGAGATAACTAGTCTATCAGGTGAAGCCATTAAGGAATTTAAATGCAATAGGCTAGATAATCTGACCATGAATTGACTGCTCGACCGTATTAATCCGCAATAATCATTACGACACTGTCAGAATCGAACAAAGATTAATAATAGGTCTATTCGACTGAGATATGTGATTAGAGTATGGGTGATTCCACCTGATTTCAATATCCTCGTCGACCGGCACTGAACTGATTATTCTATCATTTAGGGTACCTATGTCTGTAATTGAAACCTCGAGATTTTCATGACAATCGAGAGTCGCTAATGTGTCGAAGATTATGTCGTGCCTTGAAAATAATCAACCACGGGTCAATTGCACTAAAAATTTCTTAAAGCTACCCAGTAGATTAGGACGTGCTCAAATTGCGCTAGATTGAAATTAACCGTGATTTTAAACCTGAATTCAGAAATTGAAGATTCTATCATGTCACAATTCATTTTAGGAACGTCAACTCATCCTTAGATTATTTTTTTGGAAACCGGGATTTTTGGAGGAAAAGCAAAGTAAGACCGTTTTGTTCGGGATTGTCAGAGGGATGTTTTTAATCGAATCTTCGGGATGCAAGTTGGATCATTTGATGGGGAAAAGTCATAAGAAAGTTGAGGACACATGGGTTAATTTAATTGAGCTTCAATTAGATGGAATTGATTGAGAATTGATTGAATTAAGTGTACAAATGTTCAAAATTCGAAATCCCCTTGGCACACCACATTTTGGACCTATTAGCTAGCTTGTAGGGGAACTTGAGGAGAGAGAAAGGCTAGTGGGGGTGACCGGTCAAGCTGGGGGCAAGGAGAGAGAGAGAAGCCAAGTGTTGCAAGCTTGAAGACTCACCAAAGAGGCCCCCCTTCTTCAGCAGCTTCTTCTCCCTCAAAATTAGGCTTTCTCCATTGTTGTTGAGGAGGAAAAGCTTAGCAAAACCAGAGAGAACCGAACAGCCTTCCCTCCTTCCCGTCGCATGCCTGTCCGGCCACCGAACCACCGCCCCTTCGTCGTCGCTCACCCTTGGAAGCGAGCCAAAGCTAGCTGCTGCCGTCGCACCCTCCAGCTCGTCCAGTCACTGCTCCGCCTGCGTCCACTCATCCAGGCTGTCGTCCAAGTTATGCTAGCCACCATGAGCCACTGTCCAACCACCCTTTCACCGTCGCAAGCCAACTGAAGCCATTGTTGCCTCTCTTGCCCGCATGCTACTGTTCCACCTCCCTCACCTGTCCTCCGCCTCTGCTCGACCTCCCAGCAGATCGCCTGGCCACCGTGGGCCGCCGTACAACCCGTCGGAACCAACGCCTGCACCGCCGAAGCCGCTGCTATCCCTATTCCGCCGTTTCCAGCAAGCCGAGTCCACCGAGCAGCCTTTTCGGTTCAAGGACAGAACCGAATCTAGCAAGGCCTTGGAGGCTTCAAGGCCCTTTTTGGTGTCTTCTTGGCCTTCGTTGGTGTTGCCGCTTCGGGATTTATCGACCGCCTTGGCGTCGTGGTCGCCGTGAACTCACCAGCGCGCAAAACCGGTGAGTATATCCTCTAAACCTCGCTTAGTAAGTTAATCATGCTTAAGGGGTGTTTAGATTAGTCTAATTAGGTTTAGGTGGTTAGATTATATTATTTTAATGTAAATTAGATTAATTGTATGATTAGTTTAATAGATGTTAAATTAGGGCTAATTGTATGTTTAAATTAGTGTAATCTAGTTTAAGCCCTAATTATTTATTTTTAATTAATTAATGATTTCAAATTTTATAAATATTATTTTATTAAATTATATTATTATAATATAATATTTAATTATTTAATAATTTCGAAAATTTTGCCGGGATGGCCGATCGTTAGAATTTCGCGCTGATTGCAGTAGTACGATCAATTTGCGCTAATTGTATGTTTAATTCAGAAATTGAGTGGAAATGATGATTATGGTTAGTTATTCCAAAAGTGTGGAATTGAGTTAAATTGGAGAAGTTTTGGTA
Organism: Eucalyptus rudis; assembly: GCA_019915205.1. NCBI lineage: Eukaryota > Viridiplantae > Streptophyta > Magnoliopsida > Myrtales > Myrtaceae > Eucalyptus > Eucalyptus rudis. The sequence goes on along the minus strand of JAHMTN010000007.1, from coordinate 11,760,238 downwards.
TTTAACTTGAAAATACTCGGTGTTGTCTTATAGCACCGTAATTGGTTGGTAGGACCAGTTTGTATCGATTGATTGAATGGTTGTTTATGTGGGGATTTATTCCATAGATGTTTAGTATCGATATTCGATTGGAATTTGATTGTGAAAGGTTGTGAATGGATCTAGAGAATCATCAAAATTCGGTTGTGCCCTGTTGGACCGTGATTTGCCACCTGACAAAGGTTGTGCCCGTTGGGGCGTAAGTTGCCACCCAATAGGGGTCGCGCCTGATAAGGCCGTAATCCGCCACCTATCACAGGTTGCGCCCGTTGGGCCGTGAATTGTCATCTAAAGATTGGTTGTGTCCTTTGGACTGTGGTTTATAGCGAATGGATTGATTGATTATGAAATGTACTGAGGTGCAGGATTGGACTGAGGCGAGGTAAGTCTTCAATTATCTTTTGTGGCTAGAGTGCCCTGGGGCTTATTTTCTTCCTAATCGAGTTTTAGAGGGTAGGACTCGCTGAGACATTGTCTCACCCTGTTGTGGGATAATATTTTCAGGTCCCTAGATGGCGGATCCTCCGGAGCTTTTTGGTAGACCGAGGGTCATTGAGAGGATTTTTTACTATGCCGATCCCGGAAGTCATTGGGTCTATGAGCTTGCTGTGACTACTGTTTGGGTCGATGAGAACCTTCCTCATAGGGTCCCTCATCGATTCAAAGCGTGGTACCGCTATAGACCCAATGGATTCATGGATGGCCCTCTCAGGTGTTTTGATATTCCCCCTGGTATCATAGATGCTGCTCTAGGTGAGAGTGCTATTGATCCTCCAGATGGATTGGTGGAAGACCCGACGCCCCCGGTGCCCGTGGAGACTGATGAGCCGGCGACTGGATCTGACTAGCTGGTCTTAGGACAGCTTAGTTTTTGAGGACTGATCTTCTATAGATCTTTTGTTAATAGCCTAGTCCTGTAAATGAACTGGTTTGATGTGTATAAAGGTGTGTGGTTTGAATTTGAAAATGTGATCCCGCTTTTCTATCCCAATTGAGTTTTGTCTGGGGATTAATTATTCGCTTCCGCATGTGCATTAAAATGAATGGGTCGGCGACGTGTCCTAGGGAGTCGCTTTTCTATCGATCGCAGTGGGATGTGTGCGTTCTCGAGGTTCGGGGTGTGACATCTTCCCACAAAACCAGGTACACAAAACTACCATGATATCTTTAAAAAAAAAAAAGACCTTATTTTACCCATGGGTGGAGATCTCTAAATTTAAAGTGCAAATTGATATTTTCAATATAAACCTTTGAGATCATAGTCATTGATGTGGACCGGCTCTTGATTCGTATGTCATGATATGATTTCATTCGATTTAACCAGATTCGATTTGATCCAAAGTCTAAACACTCTATATCCATTAGGCGACTCTATAAAAATAGGGGAACATCACTAAATCACTCTTAAATTTATTTTACCAATGCCAATTTAATTCTAAATATTTCAATTTTGACAAGACACTCCTAAACTTTTATGAAATTCAAATGTAATCTTTTCGCCTGATTTTCACCAGAAATTACTGGTGTGGCGGTTTAGTTGGTGCCAGCTATCTTACGTGGCACAGCCACGTCTAACATGAAGATTTATCACAAAGTTGTTTTCTATTGTTGCCAGCTCTCCATAAATCTACACATTTAAAGAAAAATAACTCTTTTTTTCCTCATGACTATTTGTTCATCAATAGATTCGACCTATTCTCTAACGCATGCATTTGATTTTCAAGTAATAGGAAGTTTGCTTTCTCAGTTATATCTTGAATCCTTTATTTTTCTCTATACTACTATATAAAGATATCCATTAGAACACGGTGCAAATGTAAAAGTTTCTTTAACCTTTTGACTCTTCATCATTGGGAAAATTGCTTGTCTAATGTTACGTGTAGCACTTCTGATCAAAAGGATTGGGGAATTGAAGTTAAGGCACAGATACTCACTTGAGTTTGCAAGTCGAGCTCTTGTTGAGATGAAGACTAGTACAAAAACTCCCAAAATACTGAAATTGACTTCAGGCATTGCCCTAGAGGCCGCATCTCGCGGAATCTCAGAAATTGTCAAGTTATGTTTTGAGCATTTTTCCGGAATTGACGTGGGATCAAAATTTCACAAAAAAATTGATTAAAGAAGTTGTGATCGGACGTCATGCTGAGTTGTATAGAGTAGTGAACGCACACAACACATTACCATATTTCACTGACAATAGCTCTACGAAACATGGCCTCATGGAAGCAATAGTAGGATGGTCACCAGGATGTGCATTGATAGATGTTTCTGGAGCAGCTTTTGTTATGCAGAGAGAACTTCAATGGTTCAAGTTTGGATGACATTATTTGTTTGCCACCCTTTCGTGCTCTTTAATTTAATTTGCATTCATAGCGTACCTTTATTTTTCTAAAGGTACTAGAAGATAGGAGCGATCCTACTTTTAAAATTCAAGAATTCCAGGTTGGTTCACCTTCTTTGCTTGCCACGCTTTTGTGGAAGAAAATGAAACAATGTAAAATGTAAATTAAAGAGCACAATGATCTCTCTGTCACATCCCGATCCTCCAAGCGCGTGCCTATCCCGGCTTGGTCGATTAAATAGCGACGTCCTAGGACGCATTGTCGATCCATTCATTTTATTGCACATGCGGAAGCAGATAATTAATCCGCAAACAACAATTCAATGGGATAGAAAAGTAGGGCCATATTTTGAAAACTTAAACCACAACACACTTATATATATATATATATATATATATATATATAACAAACCGAGTCATATATATACAATACAAACCACTCTATTCACAAGTTTACAAAACAAGGGGGGTTTAACATCTACAGGTCCTCATCTTCCTCGTTATCTCCCTCCACACTCCAACTGGAGCCTACTGCTAAATACACAGGAGATCCTAGATCTTCAAGGTTAGGGTCCACCGGGTCTACCATTGAACCTCCTCGAGGGTTTGCAATGCCCATTCCAAAAGGAACCTCCATCACATACAGAGGTATCTCAGATTCCAGTATGGGGCCCTCTCTCTGTCCATTACGATACGAGCGATACCATGCCCTGTATTGATGGGGCACCTTCTTGGGTAGACCCGCATCAACCCAGACTAAGGACTTCACCAGTTCGTACTCTAGCCCCTTAGGGTGCCCATGGATCGGAATGTGGTACTTCTGTTCTGTGATCTTCTTCGATTGTCCAAAATGCTCTGGAGGAGCTACCATCTAAGGCCCTGAAATGTTATCCCATAACGGGGTGAGACGACGTCTCGGCGAGTTCAAACCCTAAGACCCGACCTGGAAGAAAATACACCTTGAGGACTGCCTAAGCACAAACACAAATTATAGAACTTACCTTGGCCTCAATTCCTTCCTACAAGTCGATATAATTCAAATAGACATTCGATTATTTCAAACAATCAAATCATCCAATCAGATTGAACTATCGATCAATCGACTCAGTCGATTCCATGTCAACGAGACCATTCCCTGGTCATCTCAATCAATACTATCTATAAAATCCGATCATAATTAGGACCGCTCATTCTAAGCTGATAGTAGATAGTATAGGTCACCAGAAGCTGACTCAAATATCGATATAGTATACTAAATATAGCTCACTAGAAGCTACCACAATACTGATATAGTATACTAATCAAATCACCATTTTTATGATTCCCGATAAAAATAATCGTGTGTGGGTACACGGTCGGCCTTAGCAAAAAAATATAATAATTTCACCCTTGAAAATCCCACTACGTTCAATAGTCCACAAACCCATTTTTGGCGCTGTAAATCGACGCTCGGTGAGTTTCCAATTAATTACATAAATTAAATAAAATTTGGGATAAATTACCAAATGTAAACAACACTCAATTTGCATAAAATAGCAGTCAATTAAATAAACACATCACACCATTGCAATCAGCATAAAATTTTGGTCATCGACTATCCCAATTTAATTTTCGAAAAATAAATAAATAAATAATTAATTATGGAAAATAATTATTAAATGCAAATAAATAGAACTTAGGCCCGTAAAGCCTAATTAAAAGCCGAGACGAGCCCGAAAAATTTCTAAACTACTTCAGATAAATACTAGAGCTTGTCTAGGCCCTAATTGCACTACTCTAACCACCTAATATACAACAACGATTAATTAAATTGCTAATCTACTCTAACTATTCTCCTAATCCATGCTTAGTCTAAACTAATCAACCCTAAAACATCATTAACTTACTAAAAAAGGATTAGTGAGTTAAACTCACTTGATAAGCAATTTGCTTGGATCAAAACAACGGGGACGCGGAGGAGCTCGACAAACTCCAAAGTAGGATCGCTATAAAGGTCCGGAAAGGCTTGAAAACGGGCCCAACAGAGGCTAAGATACCCACTGCTATATGGTTCTGTTCTTGGTCGAAGAAGCTGCTGGTGGTGCGGTTGAGGCGGAGATGAGCTGAGACGGGCTAAGGGGGCTGAACCAGGTCCAGGCAGGGTTGGACCGTGACTGAACGGCGGCCAAGAACTCCAAGCGACCTTAATGGCACTGGACGATGCTCGGACGACGCGGGACGGCAACACGCTGGGTGCGGGTGCAAGCGAACATCAGCTGGCAGATGTGCTTGCTCAGGTGGTGCAGGTGACGGCTTTGGACTTCGGTGGGTGGCTTGATGGCATGAGGAGGCTGAGCTTGGTTTTTCTGGGTTGTTGGAGCTTCAAAGGCGGCAATGGAGGGGAAGAGGTCGATAGCAGCTAGGGGAGAGGAAGAGGGGAGCGGTTTTGGGCTAAATGGGGCCACCAATGCCTCTCTTATCTTCTTGTCTCCCTTGATCTTGGCCAACCACATCTAGCTAGTCTCCACAGCCAAATTTGTACATCAATCTGCCCTTAGAACAAGTCCTAAGGGGTCCAAAAGGTTATGGGTCATGGGGCATACGAATTTCACACATTTTCCTTCAAATTGGACTTCCATCCTCACTTGCATTAAAGCAATTTGGCCTCTAAAAATTTCAATATCGAGTCAATAATCAAATTAGTATTTTTCTTCACCAATTGATCCCACTTGCATCTTAATTTCGCAATAAAAAAGAGTCCTTTGATTTTTCCGGTCGAAACGGGGCTATCTCAACTTTTTTCCCAAAAGCTTGGTTTGTAGAAAAATCTTTGGAGACTGAGTCAACGTTTTTAAAGTGACTCGTGACATGATAGAACTTTCAATTTCTAAAATCGGATTCAAATTCGCAGTTAATTTCAATCCAGCGCGATTTTAGTGTGACCTAGGCTACAGGGTAGCTTTTAGAAATTTTTAGTGCAAATGACCCGTGGTCGATTTTCTTCGAGCCACAATAAACCTCTTCGACACATTGGTGACTCTCGCTTGTCATGAAAATCTCGAGATTTCAAATACGGATACAGGGTACCAAAACGACAGAAAAATCATTCTAGTGTCGGTCGACGAGAATTTTGTAATTTAGTGGAATCACCCACGTTTAGCCACATATCTCTATCGAACCGACCTATCTCTGATCTCTAATCTATTTTTAACTGTGCCGTAATGATCTCTGCAGATGAGTACGGTCGAGTAGTCGAGTTCTGGTCGAATTTCCAAGTCTATTGCATTAAAATCCCTTAATGACTTCCCTAGATAGTCTAGTTATCTCATGAGTGATCAGCTCTAAGAATAGCACTATAGGCACGTCGATGAAAGGCCCGATTAATTTAATTAAAAGCAGAACTAAAAAATTCAGGATATTACAACTATTCCCCTCTTATAAAAATTTCGTCCTTGAAATTTAAACCATTACAATACTTTAAGCAAAAAGGTGAAGGGTACAATTGTCTCATTGACTCTTTAGTCTCTCAGGTTGCTCCTTCAATGCCGTGGTGACTTTGACCAACAGGATGGTCTTTGTACGCAGAATTTGCTCTTTCCTGTCCACGATCTGAACCGGGCTTTCAACGTATGACACTCTGTAATCCATGTCTAATTCCTCGAAATTAAGCACGTGGGTCAGGTTAGGCTCATACTTCCTCAACATAGACACGTGAAAGACATCATGCACTTGCGCCAATCTCGGCGGCAACGCAAGATGATACGCTAGGGTCCCGATTCTCTCTAGAATTTCAAATGGACCTACGTACCGCGGACTCAGTTTTCCTTTCTTACCAAAGCACGAAGTACCCCTCATTGGTGACACCTTAAGAAAAACGTGATCACCAACTTGAAATTCCAATGGTCTCCGGCGCTTATCTACATAACTTTTCTGTCTGCTCTGAGCGGTCTTTAGTTTGCCTCTGATCACTATAACTACATCCACTCACTGCTAAACCAGCTCTAGGCCTGTGATCTTTCTTTCCCCAATTTCATCCCAGCACACAGGTGTTCTGCACACTTTGCCATACAACGTTTTGAAACGAGCCATCTGATCGCTTTGCTGATAACTATTGTTGTATGTAAACTCGACCAGATAAAGTTGTTATTCCCAGCTTCCCTTGAAATCTATCACACAAGCTCGCAGCATGTCCTCAAGGGTTTGAATTGTCCTCTCAGACTGGCCATCTGTCTGAGGATGATATGCCGTACTATACTGTAACTTTGTACCTAAAGCAGCTTGCAAACTTTTCCAAAATGTAGCTATGAATCTTAGGTGTCAGTCTGAAGTTATCGTCATCGGCACCCCATGCAGACGAACAATCTGGCGCATGTACAACTCTGCGTGCCTTTCCAAACTGAGGTCCTTTCGTATTGCAATAAAGTGAGCTGACTTTGTCAGTCTGTCGACCACTACCCAAATGGAATCATTTCCTCTTTGACTCCTCAGTAAACCAGTCGCGAAATCCATTGTGATGTGCTCCCACTTCCACTTTAGGATCTCGAGAGGTTGCAGAAGTCCTCCTAGCTTGCAATGTTGAGCTTTGACCTACTGAGACGTCAAACACTTGGCGACATACTTGGCGATGCCCACCTTCATACTAGACCACCAATAGTGTTGACACAGATTCTGATACATCTTGGTACTGCCAGGATAAATGCTGTAACTACTACGATGTGCTTCTAACAAGATATCCTCCCTAAGCTCTACATTGTCAAGTACAACCAAACATCCTCGGAACCTCAGTGTTCCTTCCTTAGAAATATGAAAGTTAGCCTTTCTTTTATTAGTATCCTCTTGCAAAATCTTCTGAACATCTGGGTCAATCAGTTGAAGTAACTTGATCTTGATCTAAACATCCGGTTCAATTATGAGGGTGGCCATAAGATTCGAAAGGTGGCCTACCTCAAACTTGAATACCGAATCTCGAGCTCTCTCAATTAAATTCCACTCCTTAACCAACATATGAGCAACTGAAGACTTCCGACTCAAAGCATCGGCAACCTTATTTGCCTTTCCTGGGTGATATAGGATATCATAGTCGTAGTCTTTCAGCAGTTCTATCCAACAGCATTGTCTCATATTCAACTCTTTCTAAGAGAATAAGTACTTGAGATTTTGGTGGTCTGTGAAGATCTAGAATTTTTCTCCACACAAATAATGTCTCCAAATCTTCAGAAAGAATATGATGGCCGCGAGTTCTAAGTCATGCGTCGGGTAGTTCTGTTCATGAGGCCTTAACTGATGGGAGGCGTATGCAACAACCCTGCCACATTGCATCAGCACGCAACCTAATCCTCTGAACGACAAATCACTATAGATCTTGTATCCTCCAGAACCAGATGGAATGGTCAGCATAGGTGCGGTAGTTAGCTTCTGCTTCAGTCCTTGAAAACTACACTCGCACTTGTTTGTCCAAACAAATTTCTCTTCTTTCTTCAGGAGTCTAGTTAATAGCGACGCTAATGCTAAGAACCCCTCTACAAACCTTCTGTAATAGCCTGCCGAACCCAGAAAAATTTTGTTGATCTTTGTCACTGTAGTCGGTCTTGGCCAGTTTATCATGGCTTCAATCATGCTCGGGTCCATGAAGATTCCTTCTCTTGAAATCACATGACCAAGAAATGCGACACGAGTCAACCAAAACTCGCACTTCCTGAACTTGGTGTACAATTGATGAACTCTCAAAGTCTGTAGTACCAATCTCAGATGACCTTCATTGTGGCATACGAAAATCCGAACCATACCAATTGAGTAGACATGGAATAAGAGAGGAATTTGGACATTGGTTAATTAATTTTGTGCCAAAGGGATGGAATTCGGCCACACGTGAGGGACACGCCTGCTGAAAATTCACAATAAAATTTTGAGGAGTTGGACTGCACGCGATAACTTTGGTTATATCCTTGTATATGAAGCAAATTGACTATAGGGATATCAAATTGATTTTTGTAGAAACCAAGTGCTTAATAATTGTACAGAAACTGTGGGCTTATTTTCCAGAGATTGTGGGCCATTTAATTTGGACTTTCGGCCACAAATTTTCAGGCCCAAAGCAGACCCAAGAGGCCCACAAGGCCATTGATCGAAGGGAGGAGAGAACCGGATGGAGAAGGCCATGCCACCTCCTCCATTTGTCCTCTTGATGAAGCCACTTGTCTTCCTCTTGGAGCCAAGTGTCTCTTGCATGCAGAATCTAATGATTACTAGCTAATTAAGAAATTAAAGGAAAGAGGGGGAGGCAGATTGATCGAGAAAGAACCGCCGAGAGAGAGAGTGAGACCGAGCGGGCGAACGAGCGAGAGAGACAGAGGAGGAGAGTTCGAGTGGGAGAGAGGGCACGCGAGTGTGGGCCGCGAAAGGGGAAGAAGAGGACCATCTTCCGCCGTGCACCAGCTGCCGCCATCGACGCCGCCTAGCTTCGCCGTTGATTAAGCCACACCTGAAGTCCTCAAGTCGTTTGCTTGCTATGGTTGCGTTGGACTTAAGGCAAGTGAGAGTCCATTGATCTATATTTTGTTGTACTGTGATTGTCTAGTGAAGTGAAATGGATTTTGGAGATGCTTGAATCTTGATGCTGCTTGTTGGAATTTCAAAAGGATAGAACTAGTTCTTTAGGACTAGTAAACTGTTTCATGGAAAAACAGCTTGAGCTTTGGCGACTCCGTGAATTTTCGGTAATTATCTAGCTGAAATTTGACTTCGTGTCCTTGATAAAAGTTGTAGATGACATCGTGAGGAGTAACATACTAAAATGTGAGAAGAAACGGACAAGTATTGGTTGGTGAAACGATTTTTCTTTGAAAGTGTTAAATCTGGAGACTGTTACCGAGGGTTAGGAAGAGTTATAGTGATTATAGTTCATGATATATAATGAATCTGACTTCGAGTTCTTCACAAAAATTTTACCTATAGGTCTTATCTATAACATATCCAAAATTCTGAATTTTCTGAGTTCATTTAGGGGTTATACGGAAATTTTCATTAAAACTGCACATTCTGGTTTTTAAGCTGTTTTACTCCGACTTTGCTCAACTGATTTCAATTAGTGAAGTGCATTCTGTTTTGTTCGAAAACTATTTCATTTCAAGAAACAATTGAATTGCTCTATGAGTTGTGATGTCTTGATTTGTTGTTTATACAATGGATGCGGTGACATTTAGCATATCATATGGCATCAAAGGTTATTTTCAAAGTGAGACATATATATGAATATATCATGATGTTGATGATACTGTCGAACCCTTGAGTCGAGATGCCTTGGGAATTTCGGGATGCCCGGAGGTGAGTGCGGGATGCCTGGAGGTGTGTGCCAGATGTCCTCGGGAGTTTCGAGATGCCCGGAGGTGTGTGCCGGAAGCCTTGTGACGCTAGTTGGGGTATGAGATGCTCGGAGGTGTGTGCCAGATGCCCGGAGGTGTGTGCCGGAAGTCTCGCGATGCCAAGATTAGATGTGAAAGCCCGGAGGGATGCAAACACTGATCCCCGAGGAAAATGAGATCTTTTTGAATACCAAAATGGGAAATGAATCGTGTACATGTCTATGCATATGGCATGATACATGAGTTGTCTATGAATTGTGAGTTGGTATTATTTGGCATTGAAAATGTGGTTATTAAGGTATGGGATGAACCTTATGGATTTATATGCATGGTGGCATAGATGTTATGTGCATGAAATCTTGGTTGCCTTGCTTGTTGCATTGTGTAGTTTGGTGGATCTTTTATTGTTGAGTGGTTGTACTCACCCCTTTTGGGGACTAACATTTCAGACTAGGAGTTATGTCTCTGTCGCCAGTCACCCCCGGTACTTACTATGGCATACCGACCGACGTCGAGGCTGAGTGTACGGATCATCATCACCCCAAGGTACGGGGGTTAGTTTTTGTTTGTGTGCGGGTTCTTGTTTTGTATGACGTTGGATCACCCCGCCGGCCCTGTCACTCAGGAGTTCTTGTCCGTGCATATCCGCCACGACGGGGTTATGCTGGGGATGTTGCCGCCGCTCCCGACTGACGTACTAGGTTGGGTTTGACTGAGCGCGATGGAGGGAGGATGAAGCTTCTTTTTGGACTGCCGACACTAAATGATGGACCGATGTACATGACTACTGTAGAGTCGGGTACTTTTGGTTATAGCCGAGCTCAGAAAAGCCTTGGCCTTTTGATGTACTGATTCATGATGTCCATCAAAGTTATGTAAATAAAAGTGTTCGGCCTAACTTATATAAGATGTGTAATTGGTGTGTATTGCATTATCCTATTGAGTATGGCGTAGGGAGATTTTGATTATGCTTCCGCTATATGAACTGCGCTGGGACCGATTTAAAGATATAAACCCTAGGACTTATAGGCTCACTATAATTCAATGGTATCAGAGTGGCATGTTATTAGGACAAGTGAAAGGTAAGCGGTACTGTGGCGACCCTAGTGGAGCGGGGGCCGTTACGGGGGGGGTGCCACAGTGGTTTTGGTATCAAAGCTATGGTCTCTTTGGAGTGATAAGGATGCCTCAGATGGAAATGAGGATAGAATGATGCACAACATAGGATACTAACCAAGAGTAGTTGACTAACTCTGAATAACGGGTGATTGAATTTCACTCATAAAAACTACTGGTAACGGTTGTGAGTTACCTTTATGTGTAAGTAACATTTTATGTTACTTATGTGACTTCAGTAACGAGTGAACGTTACTTTTCTTTCTTAGCTAATTAATGACACTGAGTTGCTAATTGTTCCTAAAGCGAAATTTTCTGAGCCGTCTAGGTATGCCCATAGATTGATAGAGGATTGGGAGGAAAATGTTAAGAGATTCCGGAAGGGCTTGAGGACGGATATTAGGAGACAAGATCTGGAAATGGACTTGGTAGTGATAGTTATGTATGACTTTGACGTCATCGTAGGAATGGACTAGCTCCATAAGCAACAGACTAGGATGGATGATCTCCTGGAATAATGACTACCCTTGCGCCAAGGATAAAAATCGCGAGGCTTAGTATGGGATAGGCCAAAGCAGATAATATCTCTGTAAGTTAGTCCCTATCGAAACGAGATCCTCCAGTAGATGCGTAGTTTGGGTTCGAACCAAGCGAGAGCTAGTGTACCTGTAATGACCCGGTCCGATGAGGGCGAGGAGTGGACGCCGAGGTCAGAGGACTTGAGCAAGGAGCAGCTCCTGGCAGGCTTCTAAGATGGCAAAAAGGGGGCAAGAACGAACCGAACTATGAACTAAACTAGGGAAGGTAGTGTTTCTAGGATAATTTTATCAGAGTGGCGCAACGGAAGCATGGTTAAGCTTGTAGAACCCTTGTTTGTGAAAAAGAAGGATGGGTCAATGCGTTTATGCATTGACTATAGGCAACTGAATCAAGTGACCATTAAGAATAAGTATCCCTTACCTAGAATTGACGACCTATTCGACCAACTGCAAGGAAGTTCGGTCTTTTCTAAAATTGACTTGAGGTCGGGATACCATCAATTAAGGATTAAGAAAGAAGACATTCCTAAGACCACATTCAGGACTCGCTATGAATACTATGAGTTCCTAGTTATGCTATTTGGATTAACGAATGTCTTAGCTGCATTCACTGATTTAATGAATAGGATATTTAAACCTTATTTGGATCAAATTGTGATTGTATTCATTGATGATATCCTGATATATTCTAAAGGACCCAAAGAACATATGCAGCATCTAAGCGTAATGCTACAAACAAAGCTTAAGAAGTGAACTATGGAGAGCGAGTTATGAATTTGAGGATTAAGTTATGATCATTTGAGCTAGGTAGTGACTTCCTATTAGAGGATCTCATTGGAAGTCTTGATGGATTACATGGAGGCATTTAGTATGTATAGATTGATCTTGAAATTCATGAGTTTGAGTGGTCATATGAGACATGAAATTATTTGTGGTTTATATGTTGGAATAAAAGGTTTAATCGATGGTAGTCAACCTTTAATTTTTGGTAATGATCTCAGTTTGAAAAGGGTCTGTGGAATTAATGGATATGATCAATTGTGATTATACTCTTTCCAAGGTAAAATGGTGAAAGTTCAAGTTGTGGATTTGATAAGTGATTAGTCCAAGTGATGATCCTTTAGGGTGAGACCTGAGATATACTCGATGTAAACTAGACAAGTTCTTATCTTGGTGGATTGTCAATCTTTGAATTGAATAAGTCTTGGTGGACTATCAATATTTGAACTGAATGAACAGTGCTGTATTTTAGGCTTGAATCTATGTTGCAGTGAAGGCATAGTGAATGTCTTTGTTGGACTAAACCAAATGAGTTATTGGTGGTGTCAATTTTGATGATTCTAGGCTTGAATTGATGATGACAAAGGTATAGGAATAATTTGGCTAAATGGTGTGTTCGATTGAGACCGTTAGATATACCAGAGTGGAAATGGGATCATGTGACGATGGATTTTGTGTAAGAGTTACTAAAGACATCAAGTGGTCATGACTCTATCTGGGTGATAGTAGACTGCTTGACTAAGTCCACCCATTTCCTAGCAGTACGCATAGATTATCCGATGGATAAACATGCTGAAATGTATGTAAGCCAGGTAATACGCTTACATGGTCTTGTAATGATCACATCCGATCGAGACTCTAGGTTTACTTCAAATTTTTGGCGAAGTTTGCAAAATGGTTAGGGACAAAGCTTCAATTTAGTAATGCTTTTCATCCTCAAATAGATGGACTAACGGAAAGAGTGATCCAGATTCTAGAAGATATGCTGAGAGCTTGTATTATTGATTTTAAGGGAAGTTGGGATGAAAAGTTGCACTTGATAGAGTTCGCCTATAATAATAGTTTTCAGAAAAGTATGGGCATGGCTCCATATGAAGCATTATATGGAAGAAGGTGCATGACTCCTGTTTGTTGGAATGAAGTAGGTGAAAGGAGATTGACAAGACCTGAATTGGTACAAATTACTACTGAGGCTGTTGAAATTATCAGGAAAAGACTTAAAACAGCCCAGAGTAGGCAAAAAGACTACGCATATAAGCATAGAAGACCTTTAGAGTTTGATGTGGAGGATCATGTATTCCTTAAAGTATCCCCTATGAAAGGAATATCTCGATTTGGAATGAAGGATAAGTTGAGTCCTAGATTCGTTGGACCTTTTGAGATACTTGAAAGAATAGGAGACGTAGCTTATCGTTTGGCGCTGCCTCCTAAATTGGGAAATTTACATGATGTGTTCCATGTGTTGATGCTAAGGAGATATCGATCGGATCCTAGTCACATACTCGATCATGAAGCCATCAAAGTGGATGAGGAAGTAAGATGCATTGAGGAGCCTGTGCAACTACTAGATCGAAAGGAGCAAATTCTCAGGACCAAGAAAATTCCATTGGTTAAGATATTATGGTGACATCATGATGTGGAGGAAGCCACATGGGAAATAGAAAATGAGATGAAGGAAAGGTACCCTCACTTGTTTAAAAAGACATAAGTAATGTCTAATTTCGAGGACGAATTTCTCTAAGGAGGGGAGAATTGTGGCATCCGAAAATCTCAACCATACCAATTGAGTAGACATGGAATAAGAGCGGAATTTTGACATTGGTCAATTAATTTTGTGCAAAAGGGATGGAATTCAGCCACGCATGAGGGACACGCCTGCTGAAAATTTAGAGTAAAATTTTGAGGAGTTGGACTGCAAGCAATAACTTTGGTTATATCCTTGTATATGAAGCAAATTGACTATAGGGATATCAAATTGATTTTTGTAGAAACTAAGTGCTTAATAATTGTACAGAAACTGTGTGCTTATTTTTCAGAGATTGTGGGCCATTTAATTTGGACTTTGGACCACAAAGTTTCAGACCCAAAGCAGGCCCAAGAGGCCCATGAGGCCATCAACCGAAGGGAGGAGAGAACCGGATGGAGAAGGCCACGCCACCTCCTCCATTTGTCCTCTTGATGAAGTCACTTTTCTTCCTCTTGGAGCCAAGTGTCTCTTGCCTGCAGAATCTAATGATTACTAGCTAATTAAGAAATTAAAGGAAAGGGGGGGAGGCAGATTGATCGAGAGAGAACCGCCGAGAGAGAGAGTGAGACTGAGCAGGCGAGCAAGCGAGAGAGAGAAGAGGAGAGTTCGAGCGGTAGAGAGGGCGCGCATGTGTGGGCCACGAAAGGGGAAGAGGAGGACCATCTTCCACCGTGCAGCAGCTGCCACCGTCGACGCCGCCTAGCTTTGCCATCGATCGAGCCACGCCCGAAGTCCTCAAGTCGTTTTTTGCTTGTTGTGGTTGCGTTGGACTTAAGGCAAGTGAGAGTCCATTGATCTACATTTTGCTGTGCTGTGATTGTCTAGTGACGTGAAATGGATTTTGGAGATGCTTGAATCTTGATACTGGTTGTTAGAATTTCGAAAGGATAGAAGTAGTTCTTTAGGACTAGTAAACTGTTTCATGGAAAAACAGCTTGACCTTTAGCGACTCCGTGAATTTTCTTTAATTATCTATCCGAAATTTGACTTCGTGTCCTTGATAAAAGTTGTAAATGACATCTTGAGGAGTAACATATTAAAATTTGAGAAGAAACGAACAATTATTGGTTGGTGAAACGATTTTTCTTTGAAAATGTTAAATCTGGAGACTGTTACCAAGGGTTAGGAAGAGTTATAGTGATTATAGTTCATGATCTATAATGAATCTGACTTCGAGTTCTTCATGAAAATTTTACCTCTAGGTCTTATCTATAACATATCCAAAATTATGAATTTTCTGAGTTCATATAGGGGTTATACCGAAATTTTCATTAAAACTGCACATTCTGGTTTTTAAGTTGTTTTACTATGACTTTGCTCAACTGATTTCAATTAGTGAAGTGCATTCTGTTTAGTTCAAAAACTGTTTCATTTCAAGAAACAATTGAATTGCTCTATGAGTTGTGATGTCTTGAGTTGTTGTTTATACAATGGATGCGGTGACATTTAGCATATCATATGGCATCAAAGGTTATTTTCAAAGTGACACATATATGTGAATATATCATGATTTTGATGATACCGTCGGACCCTTGAGTCGACGATGCCTCGGGAGTTTTGGGATGTCCAGAGGTGTGTGCCAGATGTCCTCGGGAGTTTCGAGATGCTCGGAGGTGTGTGCCGGATACCCGGAGGTGTGTGCCAGAAGCCTTGTGACGCTAGTTGGGGTACAAGATGCCCAGAGGTGTGTGCCAGAAGTCTCGCGATGCTAGGATTGGATGCAAAAGCCCAGACGGATGCAAACGCTGGTCCCCGGGGAAAATGTGATCTTTTTGAATATCAAAATGGGAAATGAATCGTGTACATGTGTGTGCATATGGCATGATACATGAGTTGTCTATGAATTGTGAGTTGGTATTATTTGGCATTGAAAATGTGGTTATTAAGGTATGGGATGAACCTTATGGATTTATGTGCATGGTGGCATAGATGTTATTTGCATGAACTCTTGGTTGCCTTGCTTGTTGCATTGTGTAGTTTGGTGGATCTTTTACTATTGAGTGGTTGTACTCACCCCTTTTGGGGACTAACATTTCAGACTAGGAGTTATGTCTCTATTGCCAGTCACCCCCGGTACTTAATATGGCATACCGACCGACGTCAAGGTTGAGTGTACGGATCATCATCACCCCGAGGTACGGGGGTTAGTTTTTGTTCGTGTGCGGGTTCTGGTTTTGTAGGATGTTGGACCACCCGTCGGCCCTATCACTCAAGAGTTCTTGTCCATGCATATCCGCCACGACGGGGTTATGCTGGGGATGCTGCCGCTGCCGCCGGCTAACGGACCAGGTTGGGTTTGATTGAGCGCGATGGAGGGAGGATGAAGCTTCTTTTTGGACTGCCGACACTAAATGATGGGCCAATGTACATGACTACTGTAGAGTCGGGTACTTTTGGTTATAGCCGAGCTTAGAAAAGCCTTGGCCTTTTGATGTAACGACTCATGATGTCCATCAAAGTTATGTAAATAAAAGTGTTCGACCTAACTTATATAAGATGTGTAGTTGATGTGTATTGCATTATCCTGTTGAGTATGGGGTAGGGAGATTTTGATTATGCTTCCACTATATGAACCGCGCTGGGACCGCTTTAAAGATATAAACCCCCATGAATTATAGGCTCACTATAATTCAATGGTATCAGAGTGGCATGTTATTAGGACAAGTGAAACGTAAGCGGTACTGTGTCGACCCTAGCGCATCGGGGGCCGTTACGGGGGGTGCCACATTCATGCTCTTCATCACTCCTCAAATACACTAGAATATCATCGATGAACGCAATCACAAATTGATCCGGATATTCCTTGAACACTCGGTTCATCAAATCCATGAACGTAGCTGGAGCATTCGTCAACCCAAATGGCATTACAATAAACTCATAATGACCATATTGAGTACGAAATGCTGACTTCGATATGTCTTCCTTCCTTATCCTCAGCTGATGATATATTGTCCTTAAGTTAATCTTTGAAATTATTAACACCCCTTGTAACTAATCGAACAAGGCGTTGATCCTTAGGAGTGGATACTTGTTCTTGATCGTCACCTGATTGAGTTGACGATAGTCGATGCACAGACACAAGGAACCATCTTTCTTCTTTACGAATAGAACTGGTGCTCCCCAAGGTGATGCACTGGGACGTATGAATCCCTTATCTAACAACTCCTGCATCTGCACCTCAGTTCCTTCAACTCAAGTAACGCCATCCAGTATGGAGCCTTAGAGATTTGCTCAGTCCTGGGTGCTAGTTCGATCACAAACTCGATCTCTCTCTCTCTCTCTCTCTCTCTCTCTCTCTCTCTAGCGATAACCTTGGCAATTCCTTCGGGAATACATCTGGAAATTCTTGCACTATTGCGATATCTTCCATCTTCAGTTCCTCAACTATTATATCCATGACAGTTGCCAGGTAACCTTGACAACTCTCATCTAACAAACGAGTTGCCTCAAATGATGAGATCAAGGAAATCGAGAGTCCTCCTCGATTCCCAATAGATTCAAAACTCTCACCCTCTAATAGGTCAAACTAAATCGCTTTGCGATAGCAGTCCATCTTAGCTCGTTGCTTGGTGAGCTAATGTGGCACCCCGAACCCTTCGTAGGTCGCCACAAGCGCCAATGTTACACCTTATTACCTTTCTTCTTAGAAGAAGCGTCGTAATTCATAGACACATTTTTTAAAAAAAAAAACGGTCCTAGCGCGACTCATTAGCAGAAGCAAATTAAAATATCACCATCTCTCCCCCTACCAACCATGATACAAATACACACCACTAATCATCATGATTTTATAGACAAGCCATGACACTTTATTTACATATATTTTCATGATGGGACTTCTTTGGGTCGATACATCAAAAGGAAAAGCCAGGACTCAGCCACGTCCGGCCTAAAACCCCAAAAAAAACCCTCGACCCTCTACATTTCACGTGCAACAATCCCCATCATCAGTGTCGGCTAACTATCCCCAAAAAGATCCAGCTCCTACTCGTCACACACGGGCCTCACACCCAACCCGGTGCATCAGGCGGTGGCGGCGGCAACATCCCTCGCATCGCTCCATTTCGACGAACATGGACAGATATGAACTCCTGAATGACAGGGCCCCCAGCTAGGCCCACGTCATACATCACTAGACAGCGCACTCAAATAAAAGTCAGTCCAGGAATAGAGGGACAGTCTATCTTAGCGCACTCGACCTCTACATCGGATGGTAGACCGTAAAATACACCCCGCGTGACGGCAGGGAGCGGTATGCTGCTAATCTGAAATGTTGGTCCCCAAAAGGGGTGAGTACAACCACTCAGCAGGTAAATGAATCCAATAACCGCTCAATGCATCATACAAGTCATACATGCATTCCAGGCGTTACTTACCTTGGAGCCACGCGTATACTATCATGCATCATCATTACAATCATAACACATACATGTGTATCATCATGTCATGCTCATATCATCGTCATCATGCCATTATTATATCGCACACATGTCATCATCATCATGGCATCATCACATCACACATGTCATCATCATCATGACATCATCACCTCACACATGTCATCATGCCTTATCATATATCATCATCATCATCATATATCATCATGCCATGTCATATATCATCATCATCATCATCATCATCATGCATATCATCATATCACATCACACATCATCATCATGTCATATCACATCATGCATGGTTTAATTTCCACTTTTAATTTTCAATTTGATCACCACATCATCCTTCCTCGGATCATCAATTTCATCTCACATTATACACTCGCATCCCATGCGAAAAAAACCTCCGGCATTCAGCCATTCCAGGCAACCGGGCATCCGGCCCCCCACATTCCGGGCATCTCGCATCCCAACTGGCATCACGAGGCATTCCCCTCTGGCAAAGACCTCCGACAGGGCTTCCGGCATTTACACTCCCTGGCCGGGCATCCCGCACCCCAATCTTGGCATCGCAAGGCATTCCCCTCGGGCAAAGACCTCCGACAAGGCTTCCGGCTCCCCACATTCCGGGCATCCTGAATCTCCCAGGGTCATCCGGCCTTGTATCTCAATACAATCCGGGCATCATCATCATCCCACAACCATCTCCTCATTTAACATTACTCATGTTCACCAATTTCGGTCTTAATTTAGCATGGTATATGATGTATTGGAAATCAACAATCATGTTCAGCATTTGAATTCACACATGCATCTCAATGCATACATCAAGACCTCATCACACATACTACATGGTGCGATTATTTATAAAATAAAATTCATGGAATTTATGCCAATTAAAATAATCCATTTATCATGCCCTTTTTATTTTATTTTTTATTTTTTTATTTAAATTCCAGCTTGTGCCATTTTCAAAAATATTAAATTTAATTATTTATATAATCTCAAAAATCATAAAATTAAGGCAAGTGATAAACAAGACAATAGGATGATGATTTCATGTAAAATACATGGCCAAATAAAATTTCACATAATTCCATAAATCACACAAAACAGCATATAATTTTCGGATGAAATCAGAACGCACAGTTTCCGAAGAAATTCGATTAAAATATCCATACAACCTCCAAAAATTACGAAATTTTACCGAGTTATAGAAAAGACACTAAAGTAAATTTTTCATGAATACTTCCAAGTCAGATTATGTTTAGAAAAATTTATACAGTCTCACGAAGCTTCTGGATCCATCACCGAATCGTCCAGTACATGCTTTTCCGACATACTGAGTTTTCACCTATCTATTCTTCTTCTTTTCCTCTGAAATTTGGATATGTTCTACATCAAGATGTTCTATACAAGTTTTATGAAGATATCCAAGTCAAATATCCAGAGTATAGTCGTCATTTAGGTCCATGAAGTCTCGGGTTTCCTGTAATACATCTCCAGAATTACCGTCTTCAAGATCTAGTCGATTTACTAGGTTATACTTGTTCATTTATCTTCAAATTTGAGTATGTTGTATTTTGAGATGTCCCCTACAACTTTCATGAAGAAATCGAAGAGAGATTCTTAGCACAAATCAACATGCAACCACAAATCCATCAAAAGGTCAATGAAATCTTTCCAGATCTGAGGTCTCCGTAGAATGAGAGTTTAACCCCACAAATCACCATCATTTTCCACCAAATTTGAGTATGTTTTAGTTTAAGATGGTAGCTACAACTTTTAAGAAGAAATTGAAGTCAAAATATGACTCTAAACATGCATGAAAACTCTCACAACATTCTGACTCAAACAGTTTATACGAAAACATTCCAGATCTAACATTTCCGTAGGATGAGAGTTTAACCCCTAAAATATCCATCATTTTACACCCCAAATTTGAGTATGTTGTATTTTAAGATGTTAGATACAACTTTCATCAAGAAATAAAAACCAAAATCGGACTCTAAACATGCATGCAAGCTCACACAACATTCTGACTCAAACTGTTCAAGCGAAAACAGCAACACCACTCAAGAACAAGCCATCCAAGCTTCGGTTTTTCTCTCCTAATCACGCAAAATTCGACATACATGTAACACACACACATGCAAGAGCAGCTACAGGACTCCAACTTGCCTCTAGACTACACGAACGGCGGCATACGGCGGCGAACACGGCGGACGGACTGCGAGCGACGGCGACTCCCTCCTCGGCTTCTCCTCTCTCTTGGCCACTCTCCCTCTCTCTCACACAATCTCTCTCTCTCTTTGGGCAAATGGCTAACCGGCCATTCTCTCTCCTCTCTCCTTCCCTTTTATTCCCCCCTAAACCTCATCATTAGTAATGATTAGGTTGCCTCACCAATGGCCAATGCATGCCACCCTTCTTGCCACTTGTCAAAGTTCATGCATAATGGGCTTGGGCTTTTGGGCTTGGGCCGGCCACTCTTGGGCCTCCTCTTGGGCTGGTCGACAGCCCCCTTTGTGGGCCTAATTGGGCCGACTTGCTTGGCCCATCAAGGCTTCGGCCAATGGGCCTAAGGCCCAACCTAAAAATTAACTTTTCCCTTTTTTTTTTAATTTCTTCTATAAATTTTAAATTTTAAATTTCCACATGGCCAAAGTCTTGTGACATTTTATTTATAGGAATTTAATTTATAAGATGCTTGGCCAAGCATAGATTATCATCATTAATCTATCTAATTTAGAATCTCATAAACACAAGCACAAATCTCCTAATCTAAAAAAGAAGACTAATGGTTAAAGCATTAAACCATAGGTAATTTCATTACCTAATTAGAGGCTTTAACACACCTTATAACTTGACTTTGAATTTTTGGGATGCCACAGCCAATCCATGCCAATTATTAAATCAAAGTCATACATGGCTAGGACTAACAAGTCTATGTTCCCCTCTCGCTCACCAATCGCTAACTTGCAACCATAACAACCCAAGGCAGCTAACACATTGTCCTTCAACGGTGTAAACATGCTAACCACCGACTCCAATAATACAGGACTTAATCCTATCAGCTTAACATACTGCTCGGAAATAAAAGAATGAGTTGCTCTTGGATCGAATAAAGCATAAGCAGTATGGTTGTCCAACGAAACCATACATGTAATTCCATGAGGCGCGTCCTCAGCCTAACCTCTGGTGAGTGCATACACCATTCCTTGAATTGAGGGTCTGAGCTGTCCACCCTGTGGTGCGTTCTGAGGTGTGTATCCTCTGATTTGAGCCAACGGTGGTGGCAGCAGCAACTGCGGTTGTCCTCTTGGTCGCTTAGGACAATCTCTGGCCAAGTGACCCTGTTGGCCACACTCATAACAAGCACCCGTCCTTCGAGGGCACGGGGTTGTACCATGTCGCCTTCCACAGAAACGACATAGGTCATTTTGATTCGGCTCTGATTTTTCAATTCCACCATTCTTGTTAGGTGGAAATTGAAACCTTCCTCCAGATATGGGCATCTTCCCATGTCAGATCCCTTCTCGGTGTGAACTAAACCTTGATCCAGACGAGGCTGCTTGTTCATTCAAACTTCTCTCTAACGGTTGGGCTCAGTGGTAAACTTCTCGATAGTCCTTCAGATCTAGCGGCACCAGCGGTTATTTCAGCTTTAGTCGAAGGCCAACCCTGAACCTTCGAGCTTTTTCTTCAGGGTCTTCTACTAACCTCGGAGCATATTGGGAAAGCTCCGCAAATTTGCCCTCATACTGGTCAACAGTCACTGTTCCCTGCCGTAGACGTTGGAATTCTTACATTTTCTGTTCTCGGGCACTTCCCGAGAAGTACTGATCATTAAATGCTATAAGGAAAATGTCCCACAGCGAGACTACTCCTCTTAGGAATACAGCATCTCTAACGGCTCTCCACTAGGTATTGGCGTTACCATGCAGCTGATACACTGCTAGGACCACTTTTTCTTCTTTATTGTACCTCAAAAGTGCAAAAACCTTGTCTAACTCCTGAACCCAAAGAGATGCAGCGTCTGGATCTCCGATACCGGTGAACCTCGGCGGGTTCAACTTTAGGAACTGCTCCACTAACTTGTGGATTGACCTCTCATTATCCACAACTATGTTCCCAGCTGGAACCTCAGCAAGTGCGGCGGCGGCTGCGGCAGCAACAGCAGCATTGGTAGCGGTAGTAGCGGCAGCTACAACGGCAGTGGTAAAGGCAATAGCTTGATTCTGGGCCTACTACCCCATCATCTCTCTCATCACATCCAGTGCTTGCATGATCCCGACTGATCCCAGATCACTTGGGGCTACGGCTCTAGCACCAACAGGAGGTGGTGCTACTCTACTGGCACTAGCCTGAGCTATCGCCTTACCTCGGCCTCCTCAGGTACCAACCCTCGTCGGCGTCCTACCTCGAGTTGCCGATCTGATGGTTCTCTTACTAGGAGTTCTCTGCTCCTGATCGCTTATCCTAAAGGTTCTTTACAGAAACATGCTTCCAATTTCACACCGAATTAGAAGCTGAACGATTCACACAAGTAATTAATTCTACCAATCAACTACCATAGACATGCACCAGCATGAAATAAAAGATCATTCCTACTAACTATCCCATGGAGCATTGCACCTTATCACTTCAATCTCTAAGGGTGTGCATGACAAAATTTCTGGAACAGAAATTGATTTCTGACCAGAAATTGATTTTTTCTTCAACTCTATTTCTGGAATAGAAATCTATTCTAGAAAAAGAAAAATCAAATTGCGTTACCAAACAGATTTCTGTTCCAAACCTGTTCTGAGGAATAGAGAAATAGAGAAGTAGAAATTTTTTCATGCGCACCTTAAGGGGGCGCATGGCAAAATTTCTGGATTAAAAATTGATTTCTGACCAGAAATTGTGATTTCTCAATTTCTATTTCAGAAATTGAGAAATTAAAATTTTAAGCTTCTAAATTCTTTTTCAAATATATTTCTGGAATAGAAATCTATTCCAGAAATATAAAAATCAAATTGCGTTACCAAACGGATTTCTGTTCCAAACCTATTCCGAGGAACAGAGAAACAGAGAAATAGAGAAGTAGAAATTTTATCATGCGCGCCTTAAACCTGGCTCTGATACCATCAAACGGGGATGTCACGCCCCGATCCTCCGAGCGCATGCCCATCCTGGCTTGGTCAATTAAATAGCAACATTCTAGGATGCATTACCGACCCATTAATTTTAATGCACATGCGGAAGCGGATAATTAATCTCCAGACAACAATTCAATGGGATAGATAAGTATGGCCATATTTGAAAACTAACACCACAACACACATACACACACACACACACACACACACACACACACATATAACAAACCGAGTCATACATATACAATACAAACCACTTTATTCACAAGTTTACAAAACAATGGGGGGTTTTAACAACAACGGGTCCTCATCTTCCTCATCATCTCCCTCCACACTCCAACTGGAGCCTATCGCTGAATACACAGGAGATCCTAGATCTTTAAGGTCAGCATCCACTAGGTCTACCACATACAGAGGTATCTCAAATTCCGGTAGGGGGCCCTCTCGCTGTCCATTACAATACAGGTCATACCATGCCCTGTATTGATGGGGTGCCTTCTTGGGTAGACCCGCATCAACCCAGACTATGGACTTCACCAGTTCGTACTCTAGCCCCTTAGAGTGCCCATTGATCGGAATGTGGTACTTTTGTTTTGTGATCTTCTTCGGTTGTCCAAAATGCTCTGGAGGAGTTACCATTTAAGGCCTTGAAATGTTATCCCACAAGACCTGGAATGTGAGATGACATCTTAACGAGTTCAACCCCCTAAGACCTAACTAGGAAGAAAATACGCCCTGAGGGCTGCCTAAGGACAAACACAAATCAGAGGATTTACCTTGGCCTAAGTTCCTTCTTGCAAGTTGATATAATTCAAATAGACATTCAATTATTTCAAACAATCAAATCATCCAATCAGATCGAACCATCGATCAATTTACTCAGTTGATTCCATGTCAACGAAACCATTCCTCGATCATCTGAATCAATACTATCTATAAAGTCCGATCATAATCAGGCCTGCTCATTCTAAGCTGATAGTAAATAGTATAACTCACCAGAAGCTACCTCAAATACTTATATAGTATACTAAATATAGCTCACCAGAAGCTACCGCAATACTAATATAGTATACTAAATATAGCTCACCAAAATCTGCCACGATATCTACTAAATATAGCTCACCAAAAGCTGCCGCAATACTGATATAGTATACTAATGAAATCACCATTTTTATCATTCCCGATAAAAATAATCGTGTGTGGGTACACGGTCGGCCTTAGCCAAAAAAATACAATAATTTCACCCTTGAAAATCCCACTAAGTTCAACAGTCCACAAACCCATTTTTGGCGCTGCAAATCGACGCCTGGTGATTTTTCAATTAATTACATTAAATAAAATTTGGGATAAATTACCAAATTTACAAACAACACTCAATTTGCATAAAATAGCAGTCAATTAAATAAACACATCACACCATTGCAATCAGCATAAAAGTCTAATCACCGACTATCTCGGTCTAATTTCCGGAAAATAAATAATTAATTAAATAATTACAAAAAATAATTATTAAATGCAAATAAATAGAACTTAGGCTCACAAAGCCTAATTAAAAGCCAAGACGAGCCCGGAAAATTTCTGAACTACTCTAGATAAATACTATAGCTTGTCTAAGCCCTAATTGCACTACTCTAACCACCTAACATTGAACAACGATTAATTAAATTGCTAATCTACTCTAACTATCCACCTAATCCATAATTAGTCTAAACTAATCAACCCTTAAACATCATTAACTTACTAAGCAATGATTAGTGAGTTAAACTCATTTGATAAGCGAACCGCTCAGATCAAAACGACAGGGATGCAGAGGAGCTCGATAAACTCCAAAGCGGGACCGTCAAACCTGGTCCGGAAAGGCTTGAAAATGGGCCCGACAAAGGCTGGAATACCCATTGCCGTTTGGTTCTGCTCTTGGTTGAAGAAATTGGCCGGTGGTGCGGTTGAGGCAGAGACAAGCTGAGACGGGTTGAGAGGGCTGAACTGGGTCCAGGCAGGGTTGGATGGCGGCTAAACAGCGGCATTTGAATGCAAAGCATGGTGTTCTTGGCTAAATATGTGCTTGTATGGTCATTTAATGGAACCCATCACCCGACGAGAGTTGGGGGCGATGCCCAATTAAGTTCGGATGCCCCTATGTCAACAGGATGTCGAGTCGCGGTTGAGGTCGGACCAATGCTCCTTTATAGAATGTTGTCTAGGCGGGGGGTGCTAGACGTTACCGTACCCAATGAGGCAGGACGATGCCCAGTTACGCCGGATGACTGCCGACTTTTATGTTGGCCGTGGCCAAGGGGTCGTAATAATCAGAACACATGTGTATGATTGTGTTGTATTGCGCTTGATTATGGGGTAAAACTATTAGGCATGGTATGGGACGTGTCACAACGGTTTTACCCTATAATCGATACCCATGTTAATGTTTGGAGGGTGAGAATTATGTGTTCTGGTTATTGATTATGCTTGTTGTAGTTATAACAGCATATGTGATGTACTAACCTGCAAATGTGTGCTGAGGCGAGGTGAGTTTGTTTGTGGTGCATGTTTAGGCTGCCTCCGAGATGAATTTGCGTCCTAATCAAGGCTTAGGGTTTAACTAGCTGAGATTTATCTCACCCCGTCGTGGTTAAACATTTTTAGGGACGTGGCGTGGAGAACTGCCGAGTGCGGATGTGGTGAGCACGAGATGCGGTGAGCACGAGATGCGACACCTTTTGGCTGGCCCTGTCGTTAGTGGAGTTTAGGCAAACCCTAGTCCCTGAAGGTTTTTGAAAAAGGGTCGATAGGAAGTGGCTATAGAAAGGCTTGTAAGTATTAAACTCCTTGGGTTAACTAGTTGATAAGGAAATCGTCATTTTTGGGGAAATTGTTCCTAGTCTTTACTCTCCCTATTGTTTGTTTGTTGACTGGGGGTTTATTTAATTCGCTTCTACATGCGTTTAATTGAAAGATAAAAAGAATGGGTCGGTGACACCTCTTGGGACGTCGCACTTTTAATCGACTGCTGAGGGATGGTTACAGGCTTGGGGTTCGGGGCATGATATCCCCACCTGAAGTGGTATTAGAGCCTGGTCAGTATCTGGAGTGATAAGGTGCGATGAGCCATGGGATAGTTAGTAGGAAAAACATTTTCCTTACGCTGATGCACTTGATTGATTGATTGTTTTGTGCAGGTCGCTTAGACTTCTAATTCTATGTTAGAATTGGAAAGCAATTTTCTGTAAAGATTCTGCAATATGAGCAATCCTGATCAGAGGACTCCTCGAAAGAGGGCAGTTTCAACTGGTACTCAGGGAAAGACGCCGACTTGGATTGATGTCCGAGGTAGAGCACCGGCTCATGCTATCGCAAGGGAAAGAGTACCACCTCTAGTCGATACAGGGGGAGAAGTACCAGGTGATCCTAGGTTGGATGGGATCATTCAGGCGTTAGAGACTTTAGGGAATATGATTGGTCAGTAGGCTCAGAACCAAGCTGCTACTATCGTAGTCACCATTACTGCTGCCAATGCCGTTGCTGCTGTTGTCGCTACACCTGCTGAAGTCCTACCATGAAATGGGAATAGTGAACGGCTAATGCATAAATTGGTACAACAGTTTTTGAAGCTAAAGTGGTCAAGGTTCACGGGAGCGGGCGATCTGAAGGATGCAACCTTATGGATCCGAGAATTAGAGAAAATCTTCGCACTGTTGAGGTGCTCTAAAGAGGACAAGGTAGTCCTGGCGGTCTACCAATTGCAAGGTAATGCGAGTACTTGGTGGGAAGCCACCAAAGGGAGAGTATTTCCCGAAGGTACGGTCCTGGAGTGGGATACCTTCATAAAAGTACTTCTCAGATTGCTCTAGAGAGTAAAAAATTGCCGAATTCCAGCATCTCCATCAGAGTCAAATGTTAGTTGACCAACACGAGGCAAAGTTTGCTGAGTTGTCCAAATATGCACCAAGGCTGATTGGGGACCTAATGGACAGAGCGAGGAGGTTCAAAGATGGTTTGAGACCAGAGATCAAGGATCCACTGGTGTCGCTGAATCTCAAGGATTATGATGAGCTGTACGAGAGGGCGCAACTGATCAAGAGGAATCTGAACGAGCGAGTCGCCGTATCTGGGTCACGATTCGTGCCCAACAGAGATTACAACCGGTTCAGGAAAAGGCCCATGACAGGAGGAAGGTATTCCATCCCTCCTAACCAAAAGGGTGGAATAGGAAAGCAAGCACCCAGCACAAATAGTGCGTGCCGATTTTATGGAAGGAAGCATGAACCAACCCCGTGTCCCCCTAAATCGGGAGCTTGTTACGGATGTGGCCAGCATGGCCACCAGATAAAGAACTGTCCGCGCAGGCCCATGGGAGCTTAGACGCCATTGCCACAAATAGGGCAATCAGGAGGGAGTGCATCACAGAACGCACAACAAGGCATTTTGAGCAGGCCTCTGATGTAGGGAAGGGTATATGGTGTCAACCAAAGGGAGGTAGAGGACTCGTGGACAGTGGTCATAGGTACGGTCTCGCTGAACGACCCTACTGCTTATGCTTTATTTGATCCTAGAGCTACCCATTCATTTATTGCTGAGCAATTCGTTAAGTTGGTATGATTGAGTCCAGAACCATTGGAAGCAGTCATTAGTATATCTACCTTGTTAAAGGATAAAGTGTTGTCGGTGATAAGGTGTCTTGGTTGTAAGTTAGTGATTGGTGAGCGAGAGGAAATGATAGATTTGATTGTGCTGGCCATGTTTGACTTTGATGTGATTATTGGCATGGACTGGCTCACCAAGCAACGAGCTACCGTAGACTGTCGTAAAGTGATTCAGTTTAACCTATTAGCAGGTGAAAGTTTCGAGTTTATCGGAAGTCAAGGAGGACCCTCGATTACCTTAATCTTGTCACTTAAGGCAACCCAATTGTTAGAGGTGGGTTGCCAAGGTTATTTGGCAACCGTAGTTGATACGTCAGTTGAGTAGCCGAAGATGGAGGACATCGCTGTAGTGCATGACTTTTCTGATGTGTTTCCTAAGGAATTGCCCGGTTTGCCCGCAGAAAGGGAGATTGAGTTCGTGATTTAGATGACCCCTGGGACGGAGCCAATTTCTAAGACTCCTTACCGTATGGCGCTATCAGAGTTAAAGGAACTGAAAGTGTAGATGTAGGAGTTTTTGGACAAAGGATTTATTTGTCCTAGTGCATTGCCTTAGGGAGTGCCAGTTCTATTTATAAGAAAGAAGGATGGTTCATTGCGTCTTTGCATCGACTATCAGCAACTCAACCAGGTAATAATCAAGAACAAGTATCCGTTACCAAGGATAGATGATTTGTTTGATCAGTTACAGGGAGCTTCGATATTTTCCAAGATTGACCTGAGGACAGGTTACCATTAGCTGAGGATTAAGAAGGAGGATATACCGAAGACGGCCTTTCGAACACGTTACGGTCATTATGAGTTCACCGTAATGCCGTTCAGTTTGACCAATGCCCCAGCTGCTTTCATGGATTTGATGAATCAAGTGTTCAAGGAGTGCTTGGACCAGTTCATGATTGTGTTTATCGACGATATTTCAGTGTACTCGAGAAGTCTAGAGGAGCATGAAAGACACTTAAGGATGGTACTTCAAACCCTGCGAGAACACAAGTTGTACGCCAAGTTCAGTAAGTGTGAGTTTTGGCTGACTCGTGTAGCTTTCTTAGGTCATGTGATTTCTAGTGAAGGGACTTCCGTGGACTTGACCAAGATTGAAGCCGAGATAAACTGGCCGAGGCCAAAGACAATGATTGAGGTTTCGAAGTTTCTTGGGATTGGCAGGTGTTGACACCAAAATTTTGGACGACCCATTTAGTCATTTATTGCATAAAAATTGGGGATTAATTTTTAACCCCTAAAAAAATATTATAATTCAATCGCATAGCATATAATTTTTTAGGTGCATTTATTTTTAATTTACATGTTTTGCATTTTTTTTATTTTTAGGACCGGTGGCGGATGGGTTCAAATTAGACCGGGCTAGGCCCATGAAAGGAGCAAATTAGCCCAAGCCCGTTGCTTTTTTTTTTAATTAATTATCTCGTGGGAAATTGAGATTTTATGCGATATTACGGTGGTTTTTAGAATCAGGTTGCAATCTTATCTTTAGTCTTTAGGTGAAAAGATCGTTAGGAATATTAAGGAGATAAAGAAAATGAGAGGATTTTGGGTGATCAGGAGGTTATAGACAATCTTTTCGCCAGATGAAATATTCACATAAGGATTGCATTTTGTTTTTACCTATAAAAAGCAATCGGGTACGTTGAGATCGAAGGGGGGGCTTTTCTAGGGTTTTCTTTTGGTCGACCAAGGAAGAAAAACAAAAAGTGAAAAGTGAAAAGTGAAAATAAAAAAAGCAGAAGCAAAGTACAATTGGCAAGGGGTGAGGAGACGTTTACTGTTCATCGTCTTCCTCACCCTTGCTGCCTGAGTTTGTAATCGGACGCCGTCCCGACGGTCGCCGGCGCCGGCTCCTCTCTGCTCGTTCCCCGTGAAGCCGCCGATCTACTGCCAGAGCTGAAAATCGAAACCAGTGCCCCTCCTCTGCCTAGATCTGCTCAGCGCCTCTGCTTGAGTTCGAAGCCGGTTCGCCGCACCTTGTCAACCGAGCGACCGATCGTCGCGCACGCACCACCTCCCTCACTGACGATGCCACGCCGATCTCCCTCACCGAGCCCCTGCTGCTGCCTTGCTACCGTCGCTCATCGCCCGCAAGCTCGTGTTGCAACTGTTGTCCAGAGGCCGAGATCTGCCCACCGCTGTGCTCCGCTTCTTCCCGTTCACCATCGCCGCCCCGATCTCGCGTCGCCGCCACACCAGTGCTCCTGCCACGCCAGATCCGGACGCCCGAGCGCCAGCGCCCCTCGCCGCGCCTCTGTCGCTGCCAGAGCCGGACCCGAGCCGGATCGCTGCTCCTTCCGACCCAACACCCTTGCAGCACCCCTATTCACGAAGCCATCGCCGATTCGCCTCCGTCGTCGCCTATACACGCACTCGAGCTCCCTTTCGACCCAACAACCAAACGGCGCCCCTGGAGCTCGCACAGCTGCTCTGCTGCCACGCCGGTTGCCGCCCTTTGCTAGAAGCCCTGACGAACAGCCCTCTGCTTCGACGCCCAGCGAGCACCGCACCACCACATCGATCCGTGAAGCACCCCGCCATCCTCTGCCCGAGCTTTTCGGCGGCGCCATGCTTGCAACTCTCCAACCCGCCACCAGTTTGCCCTCGCCGGAGCTCCGACCGGTAGTGACCGACTCCCCTTGGAGATCCACAGCTGTGCATGGAAAGCAAGAAAGAAAGAAAAAAACAGAAAACACAAAAAATCAGATTAGGTAGTTTTTTTTATTATTTTAGCATTATTATTTTTATATAGTTTATAGTTTTTTTTAATAGTTCGTCAATTTTTAGATATGGTTCGTCAATTTTTGGATATCAATCTTATCTTGTTTGATTTGCTATCGTCAAGTTGGTTGGGTTAATCTTATTTTCGTAAAAGAAAAATCCAAAAAATATTTGAGTTAGGATTAGATTTGCTTTAGAATATTTCCTTTTTTAGGGTTATCTTGCATATTTAGGATTGCAATATTATTTCGAATTTTATAAATAAAAAAAAGTCATCATGTATATGTCATGTAGAATTAGGGCATTCTTTGTGTGTCATGGCATATTAGATAAAATTGAATGTTTCATTTTAAGTTTAGATTAATTTTCTAAATAGATTGCATCTTAGGTTAGGGATTGCTAGGTTAAGATAATATCTTAGTTTAAATTAGGATTTAGTCTGACATGATCCTTAATATAAGCTGGATAGAATCTTAATCTAGATAGATAATTTTTGCATTTTTCTTAATTTCAAATTTCATGGAAAATACAAAAGTTGTTAGAATAAATTAGTTAATTCTCTAGAATAGATTGCATTTTTAAGAAAAAATATCAAAATGCACGTCATTTAGTTTTTATTAGGTTTATTTAATTAGAACTTCCTCGTCGTTAGACTAGGTCATTTAATAAATGTCGCGTGACATATAGCTCACATATGAAATTGCATGATGCATGTCATTTTAGTTGAAATAATTTTGTATGTCATTGCATCGCATTGCATGTCATTAGAATTAGGTCATTTGGTTAATTTAAATTGCGTATTTAATTATTGCATTTCTTTATAATAGATTGCATGCTTATTTATGTCATATAGTTTAGGTCATTTTGCCATGCTATATCATTTCCTATTAGATTAAAAGCATTGCATTGCATATGGACTATATTTTCGTTGAAAAAAAGAAAACAAAAATTGAGTAATTGCTTGTTAATTAGAAACCATATCTAGAGTTGTTGATGTGGATTTTAATTTAACATTGCAGATGCTTTCGTTGATTTGAGGTAAGTCCTGCATTATTTAATTGTTTTCTTGGGTGTTAAATTGATGGTTTGCGCATCTGCATGAACACCTCACATGTTAGGAAACTAGTTTAAAATCAATTCAAGCTGCCTGCAAAACCTTTTTTTTTTTCAAAAATAAAAGAAATGGTACCAAAAGGGCGTTAGAGAAATCTAGCGTAATCAAGTCCCCGTACCCAAATCTCTGGTTCGTAGGAGTAAAGTGAATCTCCCGTTACTTTACTTGGGTTTCTAATCGACCCACCAAAAAATAGATTAGTGGCGACTCCTAGTTAAAAATCAATTGCATGTTAAGAATTTGAACCTAAGTTGCGAATTGGTATGGGCTTGGGAGAGCCCGAGTTAAGTCTAGGCTTAACAATCCATTAGCCAAACCCTAGGTGGTTCACACCTCAAAAAATTGGTCGCGACAACGTGGCGACTCCCCTGGGGACTTGAGTTAATACTCTTAGTGGACTTAGGCCAATTTTTCTTTTCTTTTGAAAAAAGTTTTGTTTGGCAGCAAGGATTCCAGGTACGTCCCTAACATTTAAGGTGTTAAATGTTTTTGCAGGATGGGAGGTATAAGGGGAAGTGACTGCTAACCCTTGCATTGCAGGTTGGAGTTAGGGATGTATGGTTTATTTTTTTATTTATTGAAGTGTTGTTTGATTTTAATTGCTATGCATGCTTTGCATTTTGCACTACACTCTTGTACACACAACCTACCGCCGGACCTGGGCCGCATAGGATTATTTCATGCTCGCGGTACAAGTCGCCCATCTTAATCCCAAAATTTCTTTCATGGTGTCAAGAGTACCCACCTTGGTCCGCATGCCCGCGACCCGAGTCGGCTCTTTGACCAAGCCAGAGTCATGAGGACCCGACATAGTCCACAAGCCCATGGCTAGTTTGATCATCCTTGTGGCTTCACTTTGATAAGCCTTATAGATTAGAAATCGAGCCACTTACCATGCGCATGTTTATGTGATTGCCGTCGATTTTTTCTTGGTAAAGTAAGTTTTTTATCCCTACACCATGCAATTTATTTTGTCATGCTTTTGGTTTGTCCATAACAATTTAGGATAGTCATTTGATCTAATTCCTTTCAAGAATGAAATGAGGAAATTGCCATGCAATAAATCATTTGGAAAACAAAAAAACTTTGGAGAATTTGTTTTCAATTCATGCCTAGGAAATTTGATCTTACTAGGATGTCTATTTTTCTAGCTCTCTTTAGGAAATTCCCTCCTTGTAAGAGCCTTTCATGAAAAAATGATGAAAAAAAAGTTGATAGATCATTGTCATGGATTGATACTTTATTTGCACCTCGTACTTATATATTTTCATTTATTTTAATTAGGTGATAACGGATCCTCCACGTTCGCCCATCATTACACGGTCGAGAGCAAAAATGGCCGACCAAGCCGAAATGCGAGATCTTATGTCCACTGTGGAGACTCAACTCCAACAAGTACTCGCCTCTATACAGCTTGTGACGGATCAACTCCAACTCATCCAAGCGAATCCAACAGCTGCACCCGCTCTTCCTGAAGTAGTTATCCCGAAGCAAGCAGACAAGGTTCAAACGATTGACGACGACATGCCCGAGCTGGAAGATGACTCAGTCCTTGTTGGAAAGGCCAAGCTTGACAGCGTTGCCAAGACAGATCAGGATGAGCGTGTTGCAAAGCTGGAAGAGAAAGTGAAACAGCTGCAAGAGTCACAAAGCTCACTTCCATTCGACCTCTCAATCTATGAGAAGGTCAGAATGCCGAGCAAGTTCAAAATGCCGGAGTTTGAGAAATATGACGGTACATCTTGCCCAAAATCTCATCTGCAAATGTACCACGTGCGCATGGCCCAGCACGTAAAAAATGAGCCTCTCATGATTCAATCGTTCCATGCAAGTTTGACTGGGCCCACTCTTAATTGGTATGTGATGAAGAATGTGAACCTCCTCGACACCTGGAACGAAGTGGCCGACGCGTTCCTCAAATAGTACAAGTTCAACATGGACATCGCACCTTCTCGAGAAGACCTGGAGAGGATGGAAAAGAAAAAGAGAGAATCATTTAAGGCATATGCTGTGAGATAGAGAAACCTGGCGGCTCAAATTACTCCTGAGCCTACCAACAAAGAGCTGATGAAGTTGTTCGTGAAAACCCTCCCGTCTGAGTTTCGTAACAGAATGGCCAGTACATACGTCGAAAGCTTCAATCAGCTTATTCCTGTAGGAGAACAAATCGAGATGGGGATAAGAGAAGGGTGGTTTACTGAGCCATCTAACAAGAGGTTTTCTACCAAGAAGGAGAGGGACCCTGAAGCTGAGATTAATATGGCCTACTCTCAACTGAATCATGATACATCCAATCGCGTAGATTTCTACTGAGCAACGAGGTGGAGGATATCAGTTCTCGGGTCAACGACGTAATGTTAGGAGGCAGCTTACACCTCTTCCTGGACCCCTATTCAAAGTTTTGCCTGTTCTCCAAAAGAAGGGATTACTCTCTACTGAGCCGAAGCGACCAAATCCCGACCGTTATCTAGCATATAATCCCTCCGAGAAGTGTGACTATCACATGGGAGAGATTGGTCACTCTACTGATGATTCCCATGTTTTGAAGCATAAGGTCCAAGACCTCTTGGATACAAAGGCGTTCTCTTTCAGCAGTAATCAGAAAAATCCTCTGCCCAACCATGATGAAGGCGCAAACGCTGTCACTGAGTGAAGAAGTTCTTATCTCCTAGGATTTCAAGTTTTGTTTAGGATTCTCTGCTTTTTGAAATTTCAATTATCGCTTTTGCTTTTAGGGTTTGCCTTGTTTGCATTTTCCATTCCAATAATGTAATTCATTTGATTCTATTCAATGAAATTACAATTTTATTTTCAATTTTGAGGACATGATGGAGTATACCAAACCAGTCCAATGACGATATCCAACCATGAAAAGAAAATATCATCTACGGAGAAATCCTGAAGACTGGGCTTCTTCATACTTCCTCATAAGAAAAGTAAAAAAAAAAAAGATAAAAAAAAATCATTTTTAAGCCATTTCCAAAAGCATGCATTCGGTTAGCCCTGTTTAATTTTCTAACTCATTTACTTCGTGTTCAGAGCATTACTTTCTTGCCCTGATGAGAAAGCATTTGAAAAAGGCGCGTCAGGTGGTAGATTGAGGGCATGTCAGATTTTGGGGCAAAAGTGGATTTTCAATCTTGGATGATAAGGACAATCCAAAGACATCAACTGCTGAGGCAATCCCATTGTAGAGGAATCCTTGAATGAATGCTTAAAACCATTTTGCAGTATAGAAAACTGTTTGAAGTTGACATGCTTAAAACTGTTGAGTTCTTTTTTAAAAAAGGGTTTTGCATGATGACTCTTACATGATTTAACTAAAGAACATCAAGATGGACTAATTTAATGAATGATGTGGAATTGATTGAGCATTCTAAATTAGACGAGTCGGGATGATGAAAGGCAAACCCTATCCTATACACAGTCCCATATTCATACACTTGTGAGATGAGTGTAGGAAGGTTCATATCCATAAGGTAAAGAGTTCTCTCGCAAGAGGTACGGCAACCGAAATGATGAGAGGCAATTTATTTCTCTATCCCAAACACTACAGGTGATCCATTGCTTAACCTTTTTGAGCCCATACACTTATGGATATTCTTTTCAAATCACTCCTGTCAAGAATCACCCCACATCGGGGCAACTAAGAGATAAAATTGCATCATGAGGTGAGGAAAATGAATTGAAATTTTCTTGCTCTCACTTGCATCAATCTTCAAGTCATGCTATTACATTGAATTCATGTGTTAATTTAAGTGCCTTAGGATGACGAAGAGCATTTCTTTCTGTGGCATCCCAAAATTCAATGACAAGCCATAAGGTGTGTTAAAGTCTTTAATTAGGTAA
Organism: Eucalyptus rudis; assembly: GCA_019915205.1. Lineage (NCBI taxonomy): Eukaryota > Viridiplantae > Streptophyta > Magnoliopsida > Myrtales > Myrtaceae > Eucalyptus > Eucalyptus rudis. Next base: position 11,724,474 of record JAHMTN010000007.1, on the reverse strand, counting down.
TAAAATCTCCTATGGCTTATGCTTTAGCCATTAGTCTTTTTAAGATTAGATGATTTGTGCATGTGCTTGGGAGAATTTAAAATTTGATAGATTAATGATAATAATCTATGCTTGGCCATGCACTTTATAAATTAAATTTCAATAAACAAAATGTCACAAGACTTTGGCCATATTGAATATTAAAAATTTAAAAATATTTATAGAAGAAATAAAAAAAAAAAAAGAGGAAAAAGTCATTTTTTTGGATTGGGCCTTAGGCCCATTGGCCTAAGCTTTTAATGGGCCAAGTTAGTCGGCCCAATAGAAGCCCATGGAAGGGGGGGCTGTCGCCGGCCCATTTAGGCCCAAGGAGATGTGGCCGTCGGCCACAAAAGAAGGCCCAAGAAGCAGAGGCCCAAGCCCAAATTCAAAAGTCCATAAGACAAGTGGCACAAGACTCTCATGTATTGGCTTAGGGAAGAAGGCCATGCATTGGCCATGGTTAAGGCAAGTAATGATTATCAATGATGAGAGTTTGGGGGTATAAGAGGGCAGAGAGAGAGAGGGTGGCCGGATTTCCCATTCGGCCGAGAGAGAGGGTGAGAGAGAGAGAGAGATTTCGAGAGAGAGAGGAAGTGGCCGAGAGAGAGAGGAGGAGGAACCGCCGTCCATCCGCCGTGTGCCGCCGTGCTCGCCGCCTTACGCCGTTGACCGACCGGTCTAGAGGCAAGTGGGAGTCCTCTAGCTGCTCTTGCATGTTTGTATGTTGCTTGCATGTTAAATTTTTGGGTGTTTAGGTGAGAAAAACCGAAGTATAGATGATTTATGTTTGAATGGCATGGCTGTTCTTGCTCGAACAGTGTGAGTCAGAATGTTGTTTGAGCTTGCATGTGTATTTAGAGTCCGCTTTTGGCTTCGATTTTTGCATGAAAGTTGTAGCTAACATCTTGTACTACAACATACTAAAATTTCGTGGAAAATGATGGAGATTTGAGGGGTTAAAGTCTCATCCTACGGAGACCCCAGATCTGGAAAGATTTGACTGACCTCTTGTGGGATTTGTGGTTTCATGTTGGCTTATCTTGCGAATCTCTCTTTGGTTTCTTCATTAAAGTTGTAGGGGACATCTTACACTACAACATAATCAAATTTGAAGTGAAATTAACAAGTATAGCCTAGTAAATCTACTAGATCTTGAAGACAGTAATTCTGGAGATGTATTTTGGGACACCCGAGACTTCATGGAATTAAATGACGACTATACTATGGTTATTTGACTTGGATCTCTTCATGAAACTTGTATAGGACATATTGATGTATAACATATTTAAATTTCAGAGGAAACGAAAGAGAATAGGTAGGTGAAATCTCAGTTTTTCGGAGAAGCTTGCACTGGACGATGCGGTAATGGATCCAGAAGCTTCATGAGACTGTATAAAATAATATAAAAAGAATTTGGGTTGGAAATCTTCATGAAAGTTGTACGAAAATGTCTTGGATATAACCCAGTAAAATTTCGTAATTTTTGGAGGCCGTATGGATATTTTAATTTAATTTCTTCGGAAACCGTGCGTTTTGGTTTCATCCGAAAATCATATGATGTTTTGTGAAAATTGTGAGATTATGTAAAATTCTATTTGGCCATGAATTTTGCATGTAATTGTCATCCTATTGGTTTGTTTGATAATTGCTTGAATTTTTATAATTTTGGGAATTTATAGATATTAAATTTAATATAAAAAATAAAATAATAAAAATATATAAATAAAATAGATTATTTTATTGGCCATAAATTCCATTAAATTTATTAATAAATAATTTTATCATGTTGCATGTGTGATGAGGTTTTGGTGTATGTGTGACATTGAATTGAGATGCATGTGTGAGTTCCATGCCAAGTATGACTTGTTTGATGTCACGTCATATGCCATGTTAAATTAAGACCAAAAATGGTAAATGTGGATAATGATAAGTGAGGAGGTGGTTGTGGTGGAGGATAATGCCCGGAATGTATTGAGATGCATTGCCGGATGGCCTTGGGAGATTCAGGATGCCCGAAATGTGGGGGTGCCGGAAGCCCTGTCGGAGGTTTCTGCCCGAAGGGAATGCCTCGCGATGCCAGGATTGGGGTGCGGGATGCCTGGCCAGAGAGTGTAAATGCCGAAAGCCCTGTCAGAGGTTTCTGCTCGAAGGGAATGCCTCGTGATGCCAGTTGGGATGCGAGATGCCAGAAATGTGGGGGGCCGGATGCCCGGTGTCCTGGGATGGCTGAATGTCGGAAGCCTCGGAGGTCTTTGCCCGAGGGGATGATAAAATTGATGATTTGAGAAATGGGTGATATGGTGATCAAATGGGAGGTTAAAAGTGGAAATTAAAATATGCATGATGATATGCATGATGATATGCATGACGATGATAATGATGATCATATATGATATGGCATGATGATATGCATGATGATATGCATGACGATGATAATGATGATGATGATGATGATGATGATGATGATGATGATATATGATATGGCATGATGACATGTGTAATGTGATGATGTCATGATGATGATGACATGAATATGATTATAACGATGCCATGATGATGATGACATGTGTAATGTGATGATGTCATGATGATGATGACATGAATATAATTATAACGATGCCATGATGATGATGACATGTGTGATATGATGATGTCCTGATGATGAGGACATGTATATAATATGATGATGCATGATAATATGTGCATGGCTTCAAGGTAAGTAACGCCTGCAATGCATGTATGATTTGCATGATGCATTGAGTTGTTATTGGATTCTTTTACCTGCTGAGTGGTTGTACTCACCCATTTTGGGGACCAACATTTCAGATTAGCAGCATGCCGCTCCCTGCCGTCACGCGGGGTGTATTTTACGGTCTACCATCCGATGTAGAGGTCAAGTGCGCTGAGATAGACTGTCCCTCTGTTCCTGGATTGACTTTTATTCGAGTGCGCTGTCTAGTGATATACGACGTGGGCCTGACTGGGGGCCCTGTCATTCAGGAGTTCATATCCGTCCATGTTCGTCGAGATGGAGCGATGCGAGGGATGTTGCCACCGCCACCGCCTGATGTACCGGGTTGGGTGTGAGACCCGTGCGTGACGAGTAGGAGCTGGATCTTTTTGGGGATAGTTAGCCGACACTTATGATGGGGGTTGTGTACATGTGATGTAGAGGGTCGAGGGTTCTTTTTGAGGTTTTAGGCTAGACATGGCTGAGTCCTAGCTTTTCCTTTTTGATGTATCGACCCAAAAGAAGTCCCATCTTGAAAATATATGTAAATAAAGTGTCGTGGCTTGTCTATAAAATTATAGTGATTAGTGGTGTGTATTTGTATCATGGTTGGTAGGGGGAGAGATCGTGATGCTTTATTTTGCTTCCGCTAATGAGTCGCGCTGGGACCATTTTATTTTAAAAAAATGTGTCTATGAATTAAGACGCTTCTTCTTCTAAGTACTATCAAAAGGGTAATAAGATGTAACATTGGTGCTTGTGGTGACCTTTGAAGGGTTCGAGGTGCTACAATGCCCTTTTTGGTATCAGAGCGAATGGTTATAGGTGGAGTGATAAGGAGCCTCAATTGGAAATTGAGGAACATGATTACAATGCACACCATAGGATATAAAATGAAATAATTGAATAACGGGTGATGAGTATTCACTCGTAGATCCCTAGTAGTTTATTTTGAGTTGCTTTTAGGTACCAGTAACATGTATGTGTTACTTATGTAGTAGTAGTAGTTGCTTTGAATGGAGGCAGTGAGTCTCAGATGATATCCTGAGGCAATGCTTGCAAAATTATAGGAAAGTCATGGTGCGAGCTGGAAGTGCTCATCCATCGAGGGCTGAAGCCTCTGCTGCAAGGGCTGAACCCCGAATGGAAGACATCTTGCAGGCATTAGCCAATATTGGAAATCTGATGGAAAGGCAGGCGCAGCAATAGCCCGGAGTAGAACGCCGTACTCAAGGACTAGTGGAGCAATTTCTGAAGCTGAAGCCACTTAAGTTCAATGGAATGGGAAGTCCTGAGGAGGCGGAGCAATGGATTGATGGGATGGAACGAATTTTCCGGCTGTTGGACTGCACTAGTGCTGAGAAAATAGTTTTGGCAGAGTACCAGATGTAGGGAAATGCAAAGTTTTGGTGGAGAGCTTCGAAGGACATAATCTTTCCACCAGGTACTGATGTTAACTAGGAGGAGTTTGTTAGGGTTTTCAATAGGAAGCATTTTTCTGATTGTGCTAAGGATAGGAAGATTACAGAATTTGTTCAGCTAGAACAAAGGGGGTTGACAGTAGATCAGTATGAGGCTAGATTTTCTGAATTGTCTAGATATGCTCCTAAATTGATTGAGGATCAGGAGGAAAAGGCTAAGAGATTCTTGAAAGGGTTGAGGACTGACATTAGGAAGCAACTGGTGCCTTTGAATATAAGAGATTATGATGAGATTTATGAAAGGGCGCAGTTAGTGGAGCAGGAGTTGTTTAGAGAACGGTCGGAGTTTAAGAAACTGTTGAATTTTAATGATGTGAGAAAGGGTAAGAGACCTTATTCTGGTCAAGGTCAGACCTAGAATGTGAAGAAGAAGAGTAATTTTGGAAATTTTGGAGGAGCAAGAAGTGGTCTGAATATAGGGAAAGCACCCTATCAACCTGGTGTTTGTCAAAAGTGTAATGGACGCCATGGCCCAGGACCTTGTTCTGGACAACTGAAATGTTTTGGTTGTGGACAAGTGCGTCATCTTAGGAGAAATTGCCCACAAGAGAGGTCGCAAGTGAGTGTTGGCTCGGTGCGACAAGGATATCAGAGTGCTGTTAGATCAAACCCACAAGGAAATCGTCAGAGACCACCTGCACAAGGAAGGGTGTATGCGATCACCCAGGAGGAAGCGGAAGCTTCCAAAAATGTTATCTCAGGTATGATTCTTATTAATGGTGAAAAGGCATATGCATTGTTTGATACGGGTGCAACGCATTCGTTTGTGTTTGAAAGATATAGACGTTTGAATAAAATAGAAGTTATGCCTCTTGAGACGCCTCTTTGTGTTTCCACACCTTTAAAGGATATGGTATTGTCTACCTTGGTGTGTGGGAATTGTAAGATATCAATAGAAGGAAAAGATATGGAAATAGACTTAGTTGTAATGGCCATGTATGATTTTGATGTTATCATAGGAATGGACTGGCTTCGTAAGTATCGAGCTAGAATGGATTGTTACAGGAGAGTGATCCAATTCGTTTTACCTGATCAGTCTAGTTGTGAATTTTTAGGGGGTCAGACCCATCTTCCTGTAGCACTTATTTCAGCAGTAGAAGCTTGTAGGTTACTTGACAAAGGATGTCAATGGTACCTAGCCATAGTTAGAGATTATGCAAGGGAGAAGCCCAAACTTGAGGAAGTTCGTGTAGTTAACGAATTTCAAGATGTATTCCCTGAGGAATTGCCTGGATTGCCGCCAGAGCGGGAGATTGAATTTGAAATTGAATTAATGCCTGGAACAGGACCAATATCAAAAGCCCCATATAGGATGGCCTTAGTTGAATTGAAGGAGTTGAAAGTGCAATTGCAGGAGTTGCTTGACAAAGGATTCATTAGACCAAGTGCTTCACCTTGGGGTGCACCAGTCTTGTTTGTGAAAAAGAAAGATGGATCAATACACTTGTGCATTGACTATAGGCATCTGAATCAAGTGACCATTAAGAATAAGTACCCTTTGCCTAGAATTGATGACTTGTTTGACCAACTCCAGGGAAGTTCGGTCTTCTCTAAGATTGACTTAAGGTCGGGATACCATCAGTTAAGAATTAAGAAGGAGGACATTCCTAAGACTGCGTTCAGGACTCGTTATGGACACTACGAGTTCCTTGTTATGCCATTTGGATTGACTAACGCGCCGGCTGCATTTATGGATTTGATGAACAGAATATTTCAGCCTTATTTAGACCAGTTTGTGATTGTATTTATTGATGATATTCTGGTGTATTCAAAAGGGCCTAAAGAGCATGAGCAACATTTGAGGATAGTTTTGCAGACTCTGAGAGAGCATAAGTTGTATGCTAAGTTTAGTAAATGTGAGTTCTGGCTGGACCAGATAATATTTCTAGGACATGTGGTGTCAGGAAAAGGAATTGCAGTAGACCCGGCAAAAGTTGAAATGGTAGTGAATTGGCCAAGACCGACGACACCTACTGAAATACGAAGTTTCTTAGGACTGGCTGGTTATTATAGGAGGTTCATTGAAGGATTTTCACGACTGGCAGGACCTTTAACTAAATTGACCCGAAAGAATGTGAAATTTGAATGGAATGGGGAATGTGAAAGGAGTTCCAGGAGCTCAAAAGAAAATTGACTTCGGCTCCAATTCTGACTATACCTACTGGACCTGATGGTTTTACAGTGTATAGTGATGCATCTCACAAAGGACTGGGATGTGTTTTGATGCAACATGGCAAAGTTGTAGCCTATGCATCCAGACAATTGAAACCCCATGAGCTGAATTACTCGACGCATGATTTAGAGCTAGCAGCTATAGTGTTTGCCTTGAAGATATGGAGACACTATTTGTATGGAGAGAAGTTTGATATTTATACGGATCATAAGAGTTTGAAGTATCTGTTCTCACAAAAGGAGTTGAACATGAGACAAAGGAGGTGGATGGAGTTGTTAAAGGATTATGATTGTGAGATAAGATACCATCCAGGGAAAGCGAATAGAGTAGCAGATGCTCTTAGTCGAAAGTCGGCTATGGAGATGGCCAGTTTGAGGATGGCAGAATGGGAATTATTAAAGTCTATAGTAGACTCAGAATTTAAATTAGAAATGGATTGTCTTACGGGCATGCTTAGTGCATTAAGAATAGAACCCGAGATTATCCAGAAAATTAAGATCCTGCAAGAATCTGACCCAGAGATTTTGAAAGTAAAAGATGCCGTATCTTTAGGAAAAAGATCGGAATTTCAAGTCTCTGATGATGGAATAGTAAGATGTCAAGGATGACTTTGTGTTCCCGACAATGAAGAATTAAGGAAGGAAATTTTGTCGGAGGCACATAAGAGTAATTATAGTATCCACCCAGGTAGTACAAAGATGTACAGGAATTTGCGTTAGCAATTTTGGTGGAATGGTATGAAGGCAGATACGGCTAAGCACTTTTCTCAATGTTTGACGTGCCAGCAAGTAAAAGCGGAACATTGTAAACCCGCAGGACTCTTGAGACCATTAGACATTCAAGAATGGAAATGGGAACATATAACGATGGACTTTGTGCAGTGATTGCCAAGGACGTCAAGCAGTCATGACTCAATTTGGGTTATAGTGGATTGTTTGACTAAATCGGCTCATTTCTTAGCGATTCGCATGGACTACCCAATGGATAAGTATGCGGACATGTATGTAAGTCAAGTGGTACGCTTACATGGTGTTCTAGTGACCATTACTTCAGATCGGGATTCGAGGTTTACTTCAAACTTTTGGCAAAGTCTTCAAGTTGCATTAGGGACTAAGCTTCAGTTTAGTACTGCTTTTCATCCCCAGACAGATGGTCAATCAGAAAGAGTGATCCAGATATTAGAGGATATGTTGAGGGCTTGTGTAATTGATTTCAAAGGAAGTTGGGATGAAAGATTGCATTTGGTGGAGTTTGCCTATAATAATAGTTTTCAGAAAAGTATAGGCATGGCTCCCTATGAAGCATTATAAGTATAGGCATGGCTCCCTATGAAGCATTATCTGGAAGGAGATGTAGAACTCCTGTATGTTGGAGTGAAGTAGGTGAAAGGAAATTGACAGGACCTGAACTGGTACGAGTTACCACTAAGGCTGTTGAAATTATCAGAGAAAGACTTAGAACAGCTTAGAGTAGGCAGAAGGACTACGCAGATAGGCGTAGAAGGCCTTTGAAATTTAGTGTGGGAGATCATGTATTCCTTAAGGTATCTCCGATGAAAGGAATATCTCGATTTGGGATGAAGGGTAAGTTAAGCCCTAGATTTGTTGGACCTTTTGAAGTACTCGAGAGGATAGGGGATGTAGCTTATCGTTTAGCGTTACCTCCTAAGTTAGAAAATCTGCACGATGTGTGTCATGTATCGATGTTGAGGAACATATCGATGTTGAGGAAGTACCAGCCGGATCTTGGTCACATACTCGATCATGAAGCCATCAAAGTGGATGAGAAAATAAGGTACATTGAAGAGCATGTGCAGATATTAGATCGAAAGGAGCAAATTCTTAGGACTAAGAAGATCCCATTGGTTAAGGTATTATGGCGACATCATGATATGGAGGAAGCCACATGGGAAAGTGAGGATCAGATGAAGGAAAAGTACCCTTACTTATTTCAAGAAGGCGCGAGTGGTGTTTGAATTTCAAGGACGAAATTCTCTAAGGAGGGGAGAATTGTGGCATCCTAAATTTCAATGACAAGCCATAAGGCGTGTTAAAGTCTTTAATTAGGTAATAAAATTTCCTATGGCTTATGCTTTAGCCATTAGTCTTTTTAAGATTAGATGATTTGTGCATGTGCTTGTGAGAATTTAAAATTTGATAGATTAATGATAATAATCTATGCTTGGCCATGCACTTTATAAATTAAATTTCAATAAACAAAATGTCACAAGACTTTGGCCATATTGAATATTAAAAATTTAAAAATATTTATAGAAGAAATTCAAAAAAAAAAAAAGAGGAAAAAGTCATTTTTTTTGGATTGGGCCTTAGGCCCATTGGCCTAAGCTTTTAATGGGCCAAGTTAGTCGGCCCAATAGAAGCCCATGGAAAGGGGGGCTGTCGCCGGCCCATTTAGGCCCAAGGAGATGTGGCCGTCGGCCACAAAAGAAGGCCCAAGAAGAGGAGGCCCAAGCCCAAATTCAAAAGTCCATAAGACAAGTGGCACAAGACTCTCATGTATTGGCTTAGGGAAGAAGGCCATGCATTGGCCATGGTTAAGGCAAGTAATGATTATCAATAATGAGAGTTTGGGGGTATAAGAGGGAAGAGAGAGAGAGGGTGGCCGGATTTCCCATTTGGCCGAGAGAGAGGGTGAGAGAGAGAGAGAGATTTCGAGAGAGAGAGGAAGTGGCCGAGAGAGAGAGGAGGAGGAACCGCCGTCCGTCCGCCGTGTGCCGCCGTGCTCGCCGCCTTACGCCGTCGACCAACCGGTCTAGAGGCAAGTGGGAGTCCTCTAGCTGCTCTTGCATGTTTGTATGTTGCTTGCATGTTAAATTTTTGGGTGTTTAGGTGAGAAAAACCGAAGTATAGATGATTTATGTTTGAATGGCATGGCTGTTCTTGCTCGAACAGTGTGAGTCAGAATGTTGTTTGAGCTTGCATGTGTGTTTAGAGTCCTATTTTGGCTTTGATTTTTGCATGAAAGTTGTAGCTAACATCTTGTACTACAACATACTAAAATTTCGTGGAAAATGATGGAGATTTGAGGGGTTAAAGTCTCATCCTACGGAGACCCCAGATCTGGAAAGATTTTACTGACCTCTTGTTGGATTTGTGGTTGCATGTTGGTTTGTGTTGCGAATATCTCTTTTATTTCTTCATTAAAGTTGTAGGGGACATCTTAATATACAACATACTAAAATTTGAAGTGAAATGAACAAGTATAGCCTAGTAAATCGACTAGATCTTGAAGACGGTAATTCTGGAGATGTATTTTGGGACACCCGAGACTTCATGGACTTAAATGACGACTATACTATGGTTATTTGACTTGGATCTCTTCATGAAACTTGTATAGGACATCTTGATGTATAACATATTTAAATTTAAGAGGAAACGAAAGAGAATAGGTAGGTGAAATCTCAGTATTTCGGAGAAGCTTGCACTGGACGATGCGGTAATGGATCCAGAAGCTTCGTGAGACTGTATAAAATAATCTGAAAAGAATTTGGCTTGGAAGTCTTCATGAAAGTTGTACGAAAATGTCTTGGATATAACGCAGTAAAATTTCGTAATTTTTGGAGGCCGTATGGATATTTTAATTTAATTTCTTCGGAAACGGTGCGTTTTGGTTTCATCCGAAAATTATATGATGTTTTGTGAAAATAATGAGATTATGTCAAATTCTATTTGGCCATGAATTTTGCATGTAATTTTCATCCTATTGGTTTGTTTGATAATTGCTTGAATTTTTATAATTTTGGGAATTTATAGATATTAAATTTAATATAAAAAATAATAAAATAATAAAAATATATAAATAAAATAGATTATTTTATTGGCCATAAATTCCATTAAATTTATTAATAAATAATTTTACCATGTTGCATGTGTGATGAGGTTTTGGTGTATGTGTGACATTGAATTGAGATGCATGTGTGAGTTCCATGCCAAGTATGTCTTGTTTGATGTCACGTCATATGCCATGTTAAATTAAGACCAAAAATGGTAAATGTGGATAATGATAAGTGAGGAGGTGGTTGTGGTGGAGGATAATGCCCGGAATGTATAGAGATGCATTGCCGGATGGCCCTGGGAGATTCAGGATGCCCGAAATGTGGGGGTGCCGGAAGCCCTGTCGGAGGTTTCTGCCCGAAGGGAATGCCTCGCGATGCCAGGATTGGGGTGCAGGATGCCCGGCCAAGGAGTGTAAATGCCGAAAGCCCTGTCGGAGGTTTCTACTCGAAGGGAATGCCTCGTGATGCCAGTTGGGATGCGAGATGCCCGGAATGTGGGGGGCCGGATGCCCGGTGGCCTGGGATGGCTGAATGCCGGAAGCCTCGGAGGTATTTGCCCGAGGGGATGATAAAATTGATGATTTGAGAAATGAGTGACGTGGTGATCAAATGGGAGGTTAAAAGTGGAAATTAAAATATGCATGATGATATGCAGGATGATATGCATGACGATGATAATGATGATCATATATGATATGGCATGATGATATGCATGATGATATGCATGACGATGATAATGATGATCATATATGATATGGCATGATGATATGTGTAATGTGATGATGTCATGATGATGATGACATGAATATGATTGTAACGATCCCATGATGATGATGACATGTGTAATGTGATGATGTCATGATGATGATGACATGAATATGATTATAACGATGCCATGATGATGATGACATTTGTGATGTAATGATGTCCTGATGATGAGGACGTGTATATAATATGATGATGCATGATAGTATGCGCATGGCTTCAAGGTAAGTAACGCCTGCAATGCATGTATGATTTGCATGATGCATTGAGTTGTTATTGGATTCTTTTACCTTCTGAGTGGTTGTACTCACCCCTTTTGGGGACCAACATTTCAGATTAGCAGCATGCCGCTCCCTGCCGTCACGCGGGGTGTATTTTACGATCTACCATCCGATGTAGAGGTCGAGTGCACTGAGATAGACTGTCCCTCTGTTCCTGGATTGACTTTAATTCGAGTGCGCTGTCTAGTGATGTACGACGTGGGCCTGGCTGGGGGCCCTGTCATTCAGGAGTTCATATCCGTCCATGTTCGTCGAGATGGAGCGATGCGAGGGATGTTGCCGCCGCCACCGCCTGATGCACCGGGTTGGGTGTGAGACCCGTGCGTGACGAGTAGGAGCTGGATCTTTTTGGGGATAGTTAGCCGACACTTATGATGGGGGTTGTGCACATGTGATGTAGAGGGTCGAGGGTTCTTTTTGAGGTTTTAGGCTGGACATGGCTGAGTCCTAGCTTTTCCTTTTTGATGTACCAACCCAAAAGAAGTCCCATCTTGAAAATATATGTAAATAAAGTGCCGTGGCTTGTCTATAAAATTATGGTGATTAGTGGTGTGTATTTGTCTCATGGTTGGTAGGGGGAGAGATGGTGATGCTTTATTTTGCTTCCGCTAATGAGTTGCGCTGGGACCGTTTTATTTATAAAAAAAAAAAATGTGTGTCTATGAATTAAGACGCTTCTTCTTCTAAGTACTATCAAAAGGGTAATAAGATGTAACATTGGTGCTTGTGGCGACCTTCGAAGGGTTCGGGGTGCTACACTTTCTCTATCATATACACTTATATCCTTTGCATAGCCCACTTGAGCCTACAATTTCATTTCTTTTAAACCCAGTTGATGATCATCCCCCACACTGGGGCAAGGCAAAAGGCAGATGAATACTCTTGAAAAGTTCGAGTGTCATTCAAAGTGTAATTGCTTGACACATGCATTGTGCGCAAGAATTGAATTCAAAATAGAACTAAGGGGCATGAAAAAGCAGTGTGCCTGGTAAAAGCAAGGCCAGTGCCCATGAAAAAGAAGTGAAAAAAAAGTGAACGAAAACTAGGGGCATGAAAAAGCGGTGTGCCTGGTAAAAGCAAGGCCAATGCCCATAGATGAAAAAAGAAAGTCAATATAGGTGACTATCAATTGCAAGAATTGAATCTCGATGGAGCAATACTCAAATAATTCAAATGCTGAGTTTACAATCAATGGGGCACTTCATGAAGACAATCCCCGATGGTAAAAGAACTGGTGGCAATGCCAAGATGATCATCAACTCTCACCTTTTACACACATTTTGAGCCTAATGATCCTTTCATTTCTCAACCCATGAACCCAACCTACGTTACGTCCCTTACAAAGTCTCTTTAGATTAGGGCATTTGAATTAACGTAGGAGTTCATATGTTTATAAGCATCGCTCGAAGAAGTGCGAGCAAGATTATTTCTTTTTCATTTTGCAGGGTTCTTAACTTGTAAACCCCGAGATGATTACAAGACTGTTCATTCAATAGCCTTGACTCAAAGAGTCCCTTTGTTAAGCCGTTGACCAAGCCCACATTATGGTCCCTGTTAAAGACCTCTCTGATTGGTAAGATCGTACCGCTTGCGAGAATACTCGGACCTATATCGATATGATGAAATTGAGTGATTTGCATAAAAATAACCATTCTAAATGAGAGTGAGCAAAAGTCCTTTATAACCGAAAGTCTCTCATTTAGTATTCTTAAGAAATCCATGTCATGAGTGAAAATTGTCTTGAATGATAATTCTCTCTAGTGGAAATTTGGGTGATGCAAATATGGTAAAGTCATTATGCATGAACCCCGATTGAGTTGATGAAAACCTCACTGAATTTTGAAATGTGCATTCTAGAGTGGCTTAGATTGTCTATCTCTTTGATGAATGCATGTCTGACAGGTAATTCAAGTTCCTTTCAGAATGTTTCATGATATTAAAAGATGAGAAACCTCCACCAGGAGGTGAAAGACCTCCACAGGATATCTAAACTCCAAAAGACATATCCCCAAGAATTAGAGATATCACCAGGTAAGTATATTTCTACCATACTCTAAAATACTTGTCATTGTGCAGGTATTCTCTCTCAAGTGCATCGACACTTGACTTGGTCAAGCTGTCCAGTTATATCGACCTGGTGTGCTTTCGTAACCCAGAGTCATTTTTATCGACTCGGCGTGCTTCTGTAGCCCGATGTCCCTTTCTTGACCTGGCGTGCTTTCATAGCCCAATGTCCCTTTTAATAGACTCGGCGTGCTTCCGTAGCCTGATGTCGCCTTTAATAGACCCGGCGTGCTTCCGTAGCCCGGAGTTCTTGACCTGGCATGCTTTCGTAGCCAAGAGTCCCTCTTTATTGACCTGACGTGCTTTTGTAGCCCGGTGTCCTTTTAAATTGACCTGGCATGCTTTCGTAGCCCAGAGTCCTTTATATTGACCTAGCATGCTTTCGTAGCCCAGAGTCTCTTTCATTGACCCGGCGTGCTTTCGTAGCCCGGTGTCCTTTATATCGACCTAGCGTGCTTTTGTAGCCCAGAGTCCCTTTTAGTCGACACTCGACTGAGTTGTCCCCCAAAGATTTTCCTCTAAATTCAATCTGATTAAGGGGACCGAAGAACAGTTCGGGTCTTGGTCAGTTGATCTCTATTGCAAGGCTGGGCGACCGAAGAATGGTTCGGGTCCTAGCCAAGCAAAACCCCGTTTAGGCGACCGTAGAATGGTACGGGTCTTAGACAAAACCTATTTCCCTATTCAGGCGACCGTAGAACGGTACGGGTCCTACAAGGTAAATCCCCGTTTAGGCGACCGTAGAATGGTACGGGTCTTGGAAGGTAAATCCCCGTTTAGGCGACCGTAGAATGGTACGGGTCCTGGAAGGTAAACCCCTATTTAGGCGACCGTAGAATGGTATGGGTCCTAGATAGCATCTATTTCCCTATTCAGGCGACCGTAGAATGGTACGGGTCTTGGAAGGTAAATCCCTGTTTAGGCAACCGTAGAATGGTATGAGTCCTAGACACAACCAAACACTGTCATACTGGGCGACCGTAGAATGGTATGGGTCCTAGGAAAGCAGTCTCTTTGCAAGGCCATGTTACTATTCTGGGCGACCGTAGAATGGTACGAGTCCTGGACATGTAACGCCAACTATCTCAAATCACTCTACCCTCCTTGAAGGTAAGTCATTCCAGGTAAGTCTTTATCATCTGCATTAGCATTTCCATGCATCATATAAGTTGCATCAAAAAATGGAATTCATTTTCCAACAAAAATCATCCATTGCATATGCATAACCAAAATTTAGGTCTCAATTTATCTTTGAAGGCAACCTCTATGAGTTCACCTTCAAAGAGGGGCAGCTGTTGACACCTAAATTTTGGACGACCCATTTAGTCATTTATTGCATAAAAATTGGGGATTAATTTTTAACCCCTAAAAAAATATTATAATTCAATCGCATAGCATATAAATTTTTAGGTGCATTTATTTTTAATTTACATGTTTTGCATTTTTTTTATTTTTAGGACCGGTGGCGGATGGGTTCAAATTAGACCGGGCTAGGCCCATGAAAGGAGCAAATTAGCCCAAGCCTGTTGCTTTTTTTTAATTAATTATCTCGTGGGAAATTGAGATTTTATGCGATATTACGGTGGTTTTTAGAATCGGGTTGCAATCTTATCTTTAGTCTTTAGGTGATAAGATCGTTGGGAATATTAAGGAGACAAAGAAAATGAGAAGATTTTGGGTGATCAGGAGGTTATAGACAATCTTTTCGCCGGATGAAATATTCACATAAGGATTGCATTTTGTTTTTACCTATAAAAAGTAATCGGGTACGTTGAGATCGAGGGGGGGCTTTTCTAGGGTTTTCTTTTGGTTGACCAAGAAAGAAAAACAAAAAGTGAAAAGTGAAAAGTGAAGATAAAAAAAAGCAGAAGCAAAGTACAATTGGCAAGGGGTGAGGAGACGTTTACTGTTCATCGTCTTCCTCACCCTTGCTGCTTGAGTTTGTAACCGGACGCCGTCCCGACGGTCGCCGGCGCCGGCTCCTCTCTGCTCGTTCCCCGCGAAGCCGCCGATCTGCTGCCGGAGCTGAAAATCAAAACCAGTGCCCCTCCTCCGCCCAGATCTGCTCAGCGCCTCTGCTCGAGTTCGAAGCCGGTTCGCCGCACCTTGTCAATCGAGCAACCGATCGTCGCACGCGCACCACCACCCTCACTGACGTTGCCACGCCGATCTCCCTCACCGAGCCCCTGGTGCTGGCTTGCTACCGTCGCTCATCGCCCGCAAGCTTGTGCTGCAACTGCTGTCCAGAGGCCGAGATCTGCCCACCGCCGTGCTCCGCTTGTTCCCGTTAGCCATCGCCGCCTCGATCTCGCGTCGCTGCCACACGAGCGCTGCTGCCACGCCAGATCCGGACGCCCGAGCGCCAGCGCCCCTCGCTGCGCCTCTGTCGCTGCCAAAGCCGAACCCGAGTCGGATCGCTGCTCCTTCCGACCCAACACCCTTGCAGCACCCCTATTCACGAAGCCATCGCCGATTCGCCTCCGCCGTCGCCCGTACACGCACTCGAGCTCCCTTTCAACCCATCAACCAAACGGCGCCACTGGAGCTCGCACAGCCGCTCTGCCGCCACGCCGGTTACCGCCCTTTGCCAGAAGCCCCGATGGACAGCCCTCTGCTTCGACGCCCAGCGAGCACCGCACCACCACATCGATCCGTGAAGCACCCAGCCATCCTCTGCCCGAGCTTTTCGCCGGCGCCGTGCCTGCAACTCTCCGACCCGCCGCTAGTTTGCCCTCACCGGAGCTCCGACCGGCAGTGACCGGCTCCCCTTGGAGATCCATAGCTGTGCGTGGAAAGGAAGAAAGAAAAAAAAACATAAAAGACAAAAAATCATATTAGGTAGTTTTTTTTTATTATTTTATCTTTATTATTTTTATATACTTTATAGTTTTTTTAATAGTTTTTGTTTTAGTGTAATTATTCATTGATACATGATTGAGATTTCAACATGAAAAAGTCCCTCAAGCTAGAGATTGACAGTCCGATTTTCGCGCCCGAAATTCCGACTCGCAATCCCTTACAAAAATTGACAATCCAATCTCAAGCCCGAGATTTGATTCGCAATTTAATTTAAAATTGGCCAACCCGATCTCATTCGCGAGATATGGTTCGTCCATTTTTGGATATCAATCTTATCTTGTTTGATTTGCTATCGTCAAGTTGGTTGGGTTAATCTTATTTTCGTAGAAGAAAATTCCAAAAAATATTTGAGTTAGGATTAGATTTGCTTTAGAATATTTCCTTTTTTAGGGTTATCTTGCATATTTAGGATTGCAATCTTATTTCGAATTTTATAAATAAAAAAAAAAAAGTCATCATGTATATGTCATGTAGAATTAGGGCATTCTTTGTGTGTCATGGCATATTAGATAAAATTGAATGTTTCATTTTAAGTTTAGATTAATTTTCTAAATAGATTGCATCTTAGGTTAGGGATTGCTAGGTTAAGATAATATCTTAGTTTAAATTAGGATTTAGTCTGACATGATCCTTAATATAAGCTGGATAGAATCTTAATCTAGATAGATAATTTTTGCATTTTTCTTAATTTCAAATTTCATGGAAAATACATAAGTTGTTAGAATAAATTAGTTAATTCTCTAGAATATATTGCATTTTTAAGAAAAAATATCAAAATGCACGTCATTTATTTTTTATTAGGTTTATTTAATTAGAACTTCCTCGTCGTTAGACTAGGTCATTTAATAAAGGTCGCGTGACATATAGCTCACATATGAAATTGCATGATGCATGTCATTTTAGTTGAAATAATTTTGTATGTCATTGCATCGCATTGCATGTCATTAGAATTAGGTCATTTAGTTAATTTAAATTGCATATTTAATTATTGCATTTCTTTATAATAGACTGCATGCTTATTTATGTCATATAGTTTAGGTCATTTTGCCATGCTATATCATTTCATATTAGATTAAAAGCATTGCATTGCATATGGACTATATTTTCGTTGAAAAAGAGAACAAAAAATTGAGTAATTGCTTGTTAATTAGAAACCATATCTAGGGTTGTTGATGTGGATTTTAATTTAACACTGCAGATGCTTTCGTTGCTTTGAGGTAAGTCCTACATTATTTAATTGTTTTCTTGGGTGTTAAATTGATGGTTTGCGCACCTGCATGAACACCTCACATGTTAGGAAACTAGTTTAAAATCAATTCAAGCTGCCTGCAAAACCTTTTTTTTCAAAAATAAAAGAAATGGTACCGAAAGGGCATTAGAGAAATCTAGCGTAATCAAGTCCCCGTACCCAAATCTCTGGTTCGTAGGAGTAAAGTGAATCTTCCGTTACTTTACTTGGGTTTCTAATCGACCCACCAAAAAATAGATTAGTGGCGACTCCTAGTTAAAAATCAATTGCATGTTAAGAATTTGAACTTAAGTTACGAATTGGTATGGGCTTGGGAGAGCCTGAGTTAAGTCTAGGCTTAACAATCCATTAGCCAAACCCTAGGTGGTTCACACCTTGAAAAATTGGTCGCAACAACAGGCTATTATAGACGATTCGTGGGATGATTTTCTACAGTAGCCATGCCCTTGATGCGATTGCTGAAGAATGAAGAGAAGTTCGAATGGACAAATAAGTGCGAGTGTAGTTTCCAAGAGCTCAAGCAAAAGCTGACTACTGCACCCGTGTTGACGATTCCATCTGGACTTGGAGGATATGAGATTTATAGTGATGCGTCATATAGAGGACTGGGTTGCGTTTTAATGCAACATGGGAGAGTTGTTGCATACGCGTCTCATTAGCTGAGGCCTCACGAGTTGAATTATCCGACGTTCTCACAGCGATCATCTTTACTCTGAAGATTTGAAGACATTACTTATGTGGAGAAAAGTTCCAGATCTTTATGGACCACCAAAGCCTTAGGTATTTATATTCTTAGAAGGAGTTGAACATGAGACAGCGTCATTGGATGGAACTTCTTAAGGACTATGACTACAACATCCTGTATCATCTCGGAATAGCCAATAAGTTCGCGGATGTGCTAAGTCGAAAATCGCCAATTGCGCAAATGATCATTTAGGAGTGGACCCTACTCAAAGGAGTTTGAGATTCGAATTTCAAGTTTGAGGTAGGCTACCTTTCAAGTCTCATGGCTACCCTCAAAATTGAATCGGAAGTGCAGGTGAAGATTAAGACGTTATAGTTGACAGACCCTGAAATCCAGAAAATTCTACATGAGGATGCAGAGAAGAGGAAAGCTGACTTTCAAGTTATCGAGGACGGAACACTAAAGTTTCGTGGGCGATTGTGTGTACCTAACGATATGGAGTTTAAGGAGGATATCTTGTCAAAAGCTCATCGTAGTAGTTATAATATTTATTCAAGCAGTACAAAGATGTACCAAAATATGTGTCAACACTATTGGTGGAACGGTATGAAGGTAAATATCGCCAGACATGTTGCCAAATGTCTAATGTGTCAGCAAGTGAAAGCACAGCATTGCAAGGCTGGAGGACTTTTGCAACCTCTAAAGATTCTCGAGTGGAAATGGGAACATATCACAATGGATTTTGTGATGGGATTACTGAGGAGTCAGCGAGGTAATGATTCCATATGGGCTATAGTCGACAGGCTGACGAAGTCTACTCACTTTATCGCCGTATGAAAGGACTTTGCATTGGACAAGTATGCTGAATTGTACGTGTGATAGATAATTTGTTTTCATGGAGTGCCAGGGACGATCACGTCCGATCGAGACCCAAAGTTCACGACAGCTTTTTGGAAAAGTTTACAAACTGCCTTGGGAACGAAGCTGCAGTATAGCACGGCCTACCATCCACAAACGGATGGCCAGTCTGAGAGGATTATTCAAACCCTCGATGACATGCTGCGAGCTTGCGTATTGGACTTCAAAGGAAGATGGGAGGAACAGTTTCACCTAGTTGAGTTCGCCTACAACAATAGCTATTAGCAGAGTATCAAGATGGCACCATTTGAAACGTTGTATGGCAGGGCCTACAAGACTCCTGTTTGCTGGGATGAAGTTGGGGAACGTAAGATTACGGGCCTTGAGTTAGTTTAGCAGTTAGTCGACGCCATCAAAGTCATTCGAGATAGACTCAAGACCGCTCAGAGTTGTCAGAAGAATTATGCAGATAAGCGGCATAGACCATTGGAGTTCCAAGTAGGTGAACACGTATTCCTCAAAGTGTCACCGATGAGGGGTACTTCGCGCTTTGGCAAGAAAGGGAAGCGAAGCCCGAGGTATGTCAGTCCCTATGAAATTTTGGAGCAAATAGAGACTTTGGTGTATCGTCTCGCATTGCCGCCGAGACTTGCTCAAGTGCATAACGTCTTCCAAGTGTAGATGTGAACCTAATCCAACCCACATGCTAAATTTCGAGGAAATAGACGTGGACGAGAGAATGTCGTACATGAAAATACCGATTTGGATAATGGATCAAAAAGAGCAAGTACTATGCAGCAAGACGATTCCCTTGGTTAAAGTGGTTCAGCAACACCACGGAACGAAGGGAGCCATGTGAGAAAGCGAGGAGTCGATGAGACGTCAATACTCCCACCTTTTTGTGGAAAGATTATAATGGTTTAAATTTCGAGGACAAAATTTTTATAAGAGGGGAAGAGTTGTGACATCCCGAAATTTGGCCCCTAATTCAAATATATGAAATGGTTGTTTCGTCGACATGCTTATGGTAAATTTTACTAGGAACTGATCACTCACAAGTTAATTAATCTATTAGGTGAGGCTGTTAATGGATATAAACACGACAGAGTAGAGAATTCGATTGAAAATCGACTGCTCGACCATAATAATCGGCAATGGTCAATATGACACCATTATAAATCAATTAGTGAACGGATATAAGCCGATTCGATGGAAGTACGTAGTCGAATTGCGGGTGATTCCGCACGATTGCGATATTTGCGTCGAACAACAATAATTCGATTTTCTATCAATATTATATTCAGGACACATAATTGAACCCTCGCGATTTTATGACAACCGATGGTCGTCTACGATTCGAAGATGTACAAACGTGGATTGAAAATTGTTGACCACGGGTCAAATGCGCTAAAATCCTTAAAAGCTACCCGATAGATTAGGTCGCACTAAAGTTACATTCGGTCGATTTTAACCACGAAATTTAATTCGGTTTTGGGAATCGAACGTTTGAGTGTGTCACGATTCATTTATTGGACGTCATCTCATCTTTCGCTGAAATTTCGTTTGAGTCCAAAATTTTACGGAAAAATGATTTTTGGACAAAAAAAAAAGGGAAATTCGGATGAGATGAGAAAATAGGATTTTTCTACCCTAAGAAGGCTTTGTTTGTGGGAAATTAGAAGAATTTTGTGATTGGATGACCTTGGATGGGCATAGGACTTTAGAGGCAAGCGTGATGATGAGTAAGATATTTTTCAAGACCTTTAATTAGCTGCTTTGTTTCATTTTCTTCCTCTCTCTCTCTCTCTCTCTCTCTCTCCCTCATCCACATGTTTAGCCCCCCCTTCTGCCATTTCTTCTTTCCTTCTCTGCCGCCAACCCCATTTCCCTTCTCCATCTCGTCTTCACCACCCGTTGCTCCATCTTCCATCACGCCAGCCACTATCACCTCAGCATCCCCATTTCACGCCTGACCACCTCCGTAGCTACCACCACATGCCAACTACCACCACCGTCTTCACCATCCAGCTCCACTTCCCCTCATGCTAGCACTGCCAACTTCAATCACCACTCATCATTCCACCGCACCACCACCAGAACACCATACCACCAAGCCAGTAGCCCCATCTCCGTCCCCAATGCCAACTCCACTACAGCTCAGCCCACTAAGCAGCACCGCCAGCTTCAACATCCTAGCACCACAACTCCACCGAACTGCCCACCTCCACCGAGGGCTTGAAGGAAATGCTACCTTCACCGTTGAGCCCTATTCGATCCCCAAGTGGCATGTCTTTGACGCCGTTGCGTCGCCATCGCCGCGAGCCCACTGCCGTCGAAAACCGTGAGTTAACTCCCTAATCTTTGATTAGGCCGTTAATTATGCTTAGCGGTGGTTAGATTAGTCTTGATGAGGATTAGTTTTGGTTAATCCTAGATTAGTGTTAATTAATCATGGTTAGGTTAATTAATTGTAATTTACTTAATTAGTCGTAATTTATTTAATTAATCGTAATTAGTGACGGATTAGGCGTTACGTAGAATTTTACGCTCGTTTTCTTGGATGAACTTATGCGTGATTTTGAGTGATTGCACGTGTGATAATAAGCAATTGATTGCTCTATGGTAGTTATCGATTATTATTGCAAAACTCAATTTTATGGGCAATTAAATGGAAAAATGCTAGGTGTCGGGTTTCGACGCCGACTTTTATGCACTAGATAAAACCGTGGAGTTTTAAAATGGGAGCATACTAAGCTTGACGGTTCAACATTGAATACGTGACCACACATGATTATTTTACCAAGATTTTTAATAAGAAGAAAAATTGGCCAAGTTCATTATTTGAAAACAAGGCATTTGAATGCAAAGCATGGTGTTTTTGGCTAAATATGTGCTTGTATGGTCACTTAATGGAACCCGTCACCTAACAAGAGTTGGGGGCGATGCTCAATTAAGTTCGGATGCCCCCAAGTCAACAAGATGCCAAGTCGCGGTTGAGGCTAGACTGATGCTCACTTATGGAATGTCGTCTAGGTGGGGGATGCTAGACGTTGCCATGCCTAATGGGGCAGGACGATGGCCGGTTACGCCGGATGACCGCCGACTTTTATGTTGGCCGTGGCCGAGGGGTTGTAATAATCGCAACACGTGTGTATGATTATGTTGTACTGCACTTGATTATGTGGTAAAACTATTAGGCATGGTATGGGACGTGCCAAAATGGTTTTACCTTATAATCGGGACCTATGTGAATGTTTGGAGGGTGAGAATTATATGTTATGGTTATTGATTACGCTCGTTGTAGTTATAATGGCATATGTGATGTGCTAACCTATAGGGGTGTGTTGAGGTGAGGTGAGTTTGTTTGTGGTGCCTGTTTAGGCTGCCTCCGAGACAAATTTGTGTCATAATCGAGGATTAGGGTTTAACTCGCTGGGATTTATCTTTCCCCGTAATGATTAAACATTTTCAGGGCCATAGCGTGGAGATCTGCTGAGTGCGGATGTGGTGGGTGCAAGATGTGACACCTTTTGGCTGGCCCTACCGTTAGTGAAGTTTAGGTTAAACCTAGTCCCTGAAGGTTTTTAAAAAAGGTTGATAGGAAGTGGCTGTAGAAAGGTTTGTAAGTATTAAACTCCTTGGGTTAACTAGTTGATAAGGAAATCGTCATTTTTGGGGAAATTGTTCCTAGTGTTTACTATCCCTATTGTTTGTTTGTTGACCGGGAGTTTATTTAATTCACTTCCGTATGTGTTTAATTGAAAGATAAAAAGAATGAGTCTGTGATGCGTCCTAGAACGTTGCATTTTCAATCGACCGCCGAGGGATGTTTGCGTGCTTGGGATTCGGGGCATGACAATATGCGTCCCTTATTTTTTTGAAGGTTCAAGAAGATACAAGTGATCCTTCTTTTTTAAAAATTTGAAATTGGTATGAACAAAAGAAAGGAGAGGGAAAACATAATGGGAAGCTTTTGTAGAACAATGCCAAGATTTGCTTAAAGAGGCAGGGCAATGGATGAAGGACACATCATCATCTTGTAGCGTTGTCATGACTCTCATCCTTACAATAGCTTTCGCTGCGGCTTTCATGACACCCGGTGGCAACAACGGTAGTATAGTGATCCCAATTTTTCTAAAAAAAAGCTCATTCTTGGTATTCACAATTGCAGACGCTCTCGCTCTCTTCGCCTCTATCACGGCCACCGTGATCTTCTTGGTGATTCTAACTTCACACTACAAAATCGAAGATTTCCTCCTCTCACTACCAAGAAAAATGATACTGGGTCTCACTTTTCTCTTCCTCTCTTTGGCCTTTATGTTAGTGGCATTTGGCTCTACTCTTATGATTGTCCTGGCCAAATGGTTGAAGTGGATTTACATCCCAATTACTTTGCTAGCTGCCTTCCCTGTTGTATTGTTCCCAATTCTACAACTTCCCTTATATGTAGAAATGGTTGAATCTACCTATTGGCCTCCCTCTACCATCCTGTGAATATTTTGGAATGGTCTTTGCTATAATTGGACAAGGACATTTGTGATGTGATCTTTGTTTACACTTGTTACTACATGAGAAATGAAAACATTATGGTGTTAACTCATGTTTTGAGACTTCTGAAGTGTGACATCAACCTTATTTATGTTAAAGTTTAATGCATGTCATCAAGTGCACACCTTGTCTCAATGTGTCATTCGTACACATAATTTCTCATTGTCGTATTAAGGTGAACCCAATTTTTTAAAGAATTGGCAGCATGGCCATAAATTTTGAGTATAGTTTATCAATTCAAATAAAGTTCTCCCCGCAGATTCTCCACGCTACGCAAGAAGGCTACCCAACTAATGGCTCAACACCATGAACTTTGATGTAGCAAGCCAAGCACACAACAATTTCAATTCAATTGAAGCTCAGCCCTCGATATCAATCCTCACTCACTGCAAATTAGTGCACCTCATCATCTCATCTAACTCTTTGGCTTCAACCTTCACGATCGATTCAATTTCTCCTGCACTTAGTCGATCCTCATTCTCCGCTTCTTCTCCATCGTGTCCCTCTATGCGCCCAACCATTCGTGCTCTCTTTATGACATCCCAAATTTCTGATTCTGTTTTCAATTAAAGAAGTCAGGCTTTTCATCGACGCGCCTCTAGTTCTATTCTCCTAGTTGATCACTCATGAGATAACTAGTCTATCAGGTGAAGTCGTTAAGGGATTTTAACACAATAGACTTGAGAATTCGACTAGGAATCGACTGCTCGACCGTGCTAGTCTGTAAGGATCATTACGGCACTGTCAGAATTGAACAGAGATCAGAGATAGGTCAATTCGACTGAGATATGTGATTAGAGTGTGAGTGATTCCACCTGATTGCAATATTCTTGTCGATCGGCACTAAACCGATTTTTCTGTCATTTTGGGTACCCTGTCTCTATATTTGAAACATCAAGATTTTCACGACAATCGAGAATTACCAATGAGTTGAAGATGTACAATATGGCTTAAAAATAATCGACCATGGGTCAATTGCACTGAAAATTCCTAAAAGCTACTCGGTAGATTAGGATGTGCTCAAATCACGCTAGATTAAAATTAATTGCAAATTTAAACCCGATTTTAGAAATTGAAAGTTTTGTCATGTCACAATTCATTTTAGGAACGTCGACTCATCCTCAAAAGATTTTTTTGCAAACCAAGATTTTTGGCGAAATTTTGAAGTAAGGCCGTTTTTTATCGAGAAAATCAGAGTGCCGTTTTTTATCACATCTTTGGTCGTCAAGTTGGATCAATTAATGAGGAAAAGTCATGAGATGGATGAGGACACATTGGCGAATTTGTTTGGACTTCACTTGGATTGATTTGAAGAGGAATTGAATGGAATTGAAGTGCAAATGTCACAAATTCATAGCCCCCTTGGTGAACAACCTTTTGGACTATTTGGCAAGCTTCTTGAGGAAGCCAAGGAGAGGAAAATGGCTGAGGGTGAGGGCCAAGGCTGGTGGGGGCAAGCCAAGAGAGATTGAGACAAGTGTTAAGGCCTTAGAAGCCTTTGGGGTCCCCTTTGCTTTAGCAGCTTCTTCTCCCTCATCTAGCACCTTTCTCCATTGTTGAGGTGTGGAGAGAGCTTGAGAAACTAGAGAAACTAGCTAGCCAGCTCCCCTACCTGTCCGAACACCCACCTGCCCGCCGGAGCCCTTTCGCCCGCCACCCAAGCCCACGCACGCCGTCCGCCTCCCTGCTCGCATCCGCGTGCCCGTGCGCCTGTCTACCTCCATCCAGCATGTTGTCCAACTGCTGTACGCCACTATCCAAGTCACCGGAAGCCTCGCCGTCGCCCTTGCTCACCCGTCCAAGCCGCCAGTCCTCCTCCTTGGCCGTTTTAGCTATAACCGGCCGTTTGTTCCAGTTGGTTCAATCCAAAGTAGAAGCAGAAGGCCAGCAAGGTTCTAGGACTTTAAGGCCCATTTTCAAGCCCTTGCCAGCCTTGGTTGGTGTCGCCGCTTCGAGGTTTATCACCCGCCTTGGTGTTGCCGTCGCCATGGACTCACCGGAATGCTTAACCGGTGAGTTTACTCACTAAACTCTGCTTAAGGAGTTAATTATGCTTAAGGGGTGTTTAGATTAGGCTAAGCATGTTTAGGTGGTTAGAATAGCTAAATTAAATGTTAATTATGTTAAATGAACGATTAGTTTAGCGGATGGATTAATTAGTCTAATTATGCAATTAGATTAGTGTAAGCATGATTAGACTTTTAATTAATTATTGTATTGATTTAATTATTTATTTAAATAATATATTAATTAAGTATATTAATTTAAATTTAAATAAATTTAATTTCGAAATTTAATTAATTAATTAATTAATATTTTCCGGAAATTATGCCAGGATGGCCAATCATTAGAATTTTGTGCTGATTGCGATGGTGTGTTCAGTTTATGCAATTGAGTGGTTAATTATGCAAATTGAGTGATGATTGTGAAGTTTTAGGTATTTTAATTAGAAAATACCGAGTATCGGGTTTTGACACCGTAAGTCGTTTTTAAGTACCATAGCAGCTTGAGTGAGCATTGAATTTCAGCTTGTGTGAGCATTGTATGTCAGCTTGTGAGAGCACGATCGTTTATCAGCTTGTGAGAGCAACAATCCATTTATCAGCTTGTGCGAACTATCATTTATCTATAAGCTTGTGTGAGCTACCATATATACATAGATATATATATATATATATATCAGCTTGTGAGAGCATTGCATCCATTTAAGCTTGTGTGAGCAGTGATTATGTTAATTGTCACGCCCCTATCCTTCGAGCGTGCACACATCCCTCTGCGACCGATAGAAACATGTGACTTCCCAAGATACGTCACCGACCCAATCTTTTTATTATGCATGCGAAAGTAAAACAAATCCCCTAACAACATTTAACTTGGGATAGAAAACCAAGCAATCAATCACAACCAAACAATTCTTTATAAACACATAAGTTTATATACAACACTAGATTGTCTGCAAAATAGACCGGCTCAACAAAAAGGGAACTGTCTTAAGACCAACTAGTCAGACACGTTCGCCGATTCTTCAGTCTCCACCTCCACAAATGTCCATGGTTTCGAGTCCTCCACGACTGCCATCTAAGGACCTGAAAATGTTAAGCCCATAATGGGGTGAGATAATGTCTCGGCGAGTCTTACCCTCTAAGACTTGATTAGGAAGAAAATACGCCTCAGGGCGCTCTAGCCATACAAATAGGATAGAGTACTTATCTTGCCTCATTCCCTTCCTGCACATCAGTACAATTCAATTCTCAATCAAACAATTGATCCAACAATTCAATTTAATCATACTATCTATCAACCAATACTATCTATCATCCCATACCATCTATCAAACCAGTCATTAATACAATAGATGCTCTCCAAAGCTGAAATATATAGACGGTAGCTCGCTCAAGCTGTAAATAGATAGTAGCTCACTCAAGCTGTAGCATATATAATAGCTCACCAAAGCTGTAACTGTAGTATATATAAATAAATATTTACTCACCATAACTGCATATCCAATAATAAACCAGAGAACTGGATAAATAATTCATTCAGATCCACGATACAAACTGGTCATACAAACCAATTACGGTGCCAAAAGTTGACACTGGGTATTTTAAAGTTAAATACCAAAACTTCTCCAATTTCACTCAAATCCACACTTTGGAGTAATTATCCACAAATTATCATTTTCACTCAATTTCTCAATTTAACATACAATTAGCACAAACCGACCGCACTGCTACGATCAGCCTAAAATTCTAACGACTGGCCATCCCGGCAAAATTTTCGAAATTATTAAATAATTAAATTTAATCCCGAAAATTAAATAATTAAATATTATATTATAATAATATAATTTAATAAAATAATATTTAAAAATTCGAAATAATTAATTAATTAAAATTAATTAATTATAGCTTAAACTATATTACACTAATTTAAACATATAATTAGCCCTAATTAAACATCAATTAAACTAACCATACAACTAATCTAATTTACATTAAAATAATCTAATTTAACCACCTAAATTTAATTAAACTAATCTAAACACCTCTTAAGCATAATTAACTCACTAAGCAAGGATTAGAGGATAAACTCACCCGATTAACGAACCGAACGGACCAAAACAACGAGGTCGACGAGGGGAACAACTTTCCTCAAAGAGGGCCAAGCTTCCGGGGTCGAGAAGCCGGCCAAAATTGGCCAAACCTCCACTGCAATACCCATTTTTCCAGCTGCAGTTTGAGGCCGAGAAAGGGCGGATCTGGCGCTAGTTTAAGTTGAAAATGGGCGGAGGAGCTGTAGTGGTGCCGTACGACCAACGGCGAGGTCTCACGGTGGCCGGAGGTGGGCTGGACGGCTCTACCTAAGCTTCATCAGGTCTGAAATGGCTGCTAGAACAGAGGAGCTAGTGAGGTGGAGGCGGAGACAGGTGGAGCAGCGGCTGCTGTTTCGTTGCTTACTACAATGGTGAGGGAGCTGTTGGCCGGCCTTCGTACAATGAGAAAAGATGGAGAGAGGCAGCGACGGGAGAGGGAGAGGGAAATGGAGGTGTGCGGAGCAGTGGCAAGCAGCGATAGCATTGAGCAGGGACGAACGGCGACGGTGGCGGCGTGCGGCTGCTCTAGGCGACGTGCGGCTTCTCCTCTGCGTTTTCTAGGCGTCAAACAGTGAGAAGAAGGGGGGCGAAGAGAAGCTGCGATTGAAGAGAGAAGGAGAAAGGGGGGACCGGTTCTCTCTCTCTCTCTCTCTCTGTGGCCCCACAAACATGGCCCACCCTGACCTCACATGGCATCACCATCCACTCACCTCCAATCTTCCTCTACAATCTTTCAATGGGTCCATTTTGCTTAGTCCACCATGGCATACAAATTTTAAAATCTTGTACACTAAATTTTATTCAATTCCTTTCAATTCCCTTCCAACTAAGCTAAATTGAAGTCCATAAAATTAATCCAATGTCACCACACTTCAATTCACATATTTACTTGACCATAGAACCATCTTGGATCCCAAAAGTACAACCAAAAGCGGGCCTACCAATTTTCCGAACCAAATTAACCATACTTTGATTATTTTGCCGAAAAACTCGGTTTGCATGAAAAATCTTCCAAAGGTGAGTCGATGTTCATAAAATGAATTGTGACATGTAAGAACTTTCAATTTCTACAATCGAGTTCAATTTCTCGATTAATTTCAATCTGGCGCAACTTTAGCACGTCCTAATCTACCGGGTAGCTTTTAGGAATCTTCAGTGCAATTGACCTGTGGTTGATTATTTTCAAGCCACAAAGTGCATCTTCGACACATTGGTGACTCTCGGTTGTTGTAGAAATCTCAAGGTTTCAAATATAGACATAGGGTACCAAAATGATAGAGAAATCAGTCTAGTGTCGATCAACAAGATTTGTGAAATCATGTAGAATCACCCACACTTAATCACGTGCCTTTGTCGAGTCGACCTATCTCCGGTCTCTAATTGATCTGTGCCGCAATGACCCTTGCAGATTAGCACGATCGAGCAGTCGGTTCCTAATCAAATTCTCAAGTCTATTGCGTTTAGATTCCTTAACAGCTTCACCTGATAGACTAGTTATCTCATAAGTGGTCAACTTAGAGAAAAGAGCTATAGACGCGAAGATGAAATGCCCGACTTATTCAATTGAAACCAAAATTGGAAAATCAGGATGTCACAACTCTTCCCCTGTTGTAAAAATTTCTTCCTCGAAATTTAAACCATTAAAATTCTTCTTTAAAATGGTGGGGTATTATTGTCTCATCAATTCTGCTCCTTCATTCTGCTTCGTACTACTATCTGAAATTCTCGGTAACGACGAAACACTTCCAATTTGTCTAGACCATTTCTTGATTCCAAAAGGCTAAGCACTTGACCAAATTTACAAAAAAGAAAGTTGCCAAAGTTTGGTTTTTCTTTTTTCTTTTTTCTGTTTCTTTCCACTAAGTGTCTAACTGCCGCTTCGGGGATTTGAACCCCCGATTTCGGACCTGCGGCTTCACCCCGCGTACCACTTGGCTAGAGGTGCCGACAATTCTCTAAATTGTTTTCTTTTGCCATTTAAAGCCAAATTTCTTATTTGATCTCAAACTCAAAATATTCCGCCGATTAAACAGTTCCGGCTCTCCTTTCTTAACAATTCGAGATGTCCCTATCCTAGGTGACTTCTAAGGAAGAACAGGATTCTCAACCTAAAATTCAAAGGTTTCGATGCTTAACTGCGTGAATTTCCTAGCGGCTCTGAGCGGTCCTTAATCTGTCACTGATATTTGTAACTACTTCCACTGACTGCTGAACTGACTCTGGGTTGCGATCTTTCATTCTCTACCCTTATCTCAACAATTTGAAGTTCTAAACACTCTGTTCTACATTGACTCAAAAGGAACCATCTAATTGATCTACTGAAACTGGGAACCTCTAGTCTAGATCTTATATAACTCAGTCACTGTCACTCTAAACAGATGAACTATTTGACGCACATACACTTGTGTATGCCTAATCAAATCAAGATCCTTTTGCACAGCCACAAGATGGGCTGATTTCCACCGTCTGTCAATTACTACTCGAAATGAAATTATTACTACACTGACTTTTTGGTAGACTTGTCACAAAATCCATTGTGACGCGTTCCCACTTCCACATGGGAATATCGAGAGATTACAAAGGTCCTCTCGAATTGCAAAACCGTGCTTTCACTTGATAGCACATCTGACACTTGCAACCTGTCAGTGATATTTGTCTTCATACTGGTCTACCAATCCTGTTGATGCAAATTCTGACCCATCTTCATACTGTATGGACAAAGCTAAAGCTACTATGATGAGCTTCAGATAAGATCTCTTCTTTAATATCTGAATTGTCAGGTACACACAATCGTCCCCGGAACCTTAGTGTTCCATTCTCAAAAATCTTAAAATCAGCCTTTCTCTTATCTGTATTCTCTTATAGAATCTTCTAAAATTCTAAAGCCGTCCACTGAAGCATCTTGATTCGGATCTGTACTCCTGGCTCAATTCTAAGGGTGGCCATAAGATTCAAAAGGTGGCCTACCTTAGATTTGAAAACTGAATCTCAAACTTTCTCAAGTAAGGTCCATACTTTAACCAGCATATGCACAAATGAAGACTCTCGACTCAACGCATTAGTGACTTCTTTCATCCTTCTAGGGTGATACCAGATACCACCATCCTAGTCCTTCAAAAGACCTGTTTCACAGCGCTATCTCATATTCAATTCATTCTGGGAGAATATATACTTTGAGACTTTAACAGTCAGCGAAGATCTAGAGTCTTTCTTCACACCAACAATATCTATAAATCTTCAGAGCGAAAATTATTGCTGCGAGTTCCAAATCATGCGTCGAGTAATTCAATTCATGAGGTCTCAAATGACGGG
The DNA here is from genome assembly GCA_019915205.1 of Eucalyptus rudis. Taxonomy (NCBI): domain Eukaryota; kingdom Viridiplantae; phylum Streptophyta; class Magnoliopsida; order Myrtales; family Myrtaceae; genus Eucalyptus; species Eucalyptus rudis. The sequence goes on along the minus strand of JAHMTN010000007.1, from coordinate 11,693,558 downwards.
ACGCATATGAAACAACCCTGCCATGCTACATTAGCACGCAACCCAGTCCTTTAAACGACGCATCACTATAGATCTTATATCCTCCAGGACTAGATGGAATGGTCAGCCCAAGTGCGGTAGTCAGTCTCTTCTTAAGCTCTTGAAAACTATACTCGCACTTGTCTGCCCACACGAACTCCTCTTCGTTCTTCAGTAGTCGAGTCAATGGTGACGCTGACGCTAAAAACTCTTCCACAGACCTTCTGTAATACCCTGCTAAACCCAAAAAAAACTTCTGATCTTTGTCACTGTAGTCAATCTCGGTCAATTGTTCACTACTTCAATCTTGGACAGGATCCACAGAGATTCCTTCTCCTGAAATCACATGACCTAGGAACGCAACACGAGTCATCCAAAACTCGCATCTGTTAAGCTTATCGTAAAATCCAAGAGTCCTCAAGGTCTGAAGTACCATCCTCAAATGTCTCTCGTGCTTCTTAGCACTCTTCGAACACACCAGGATAACTTCAATGAACACGATCACAAACTAATCCAAGTACCCAATGAACACTCTATTCATTAGATCCATACTGATCCATACAAACAGCTGGGGGTTCATCAAACCGAACGATAATACGGTGAACTCACAATCACCATATTAAATGCGAAATGCTAACTTCAATATATCTTTCTTCCTGATTCTCAATTGATGATACCTTGTCCTCAAGTCAATCTTAGAGAATATTGATGCACAATTGTAACGAACCATCTTTCTTCTTCACGAATAGAAATGGCGCTCCCCAAGGTGATACACTGGGACGTAAGAATCCATTATCTAACAATTCATGCATCTCCACCTTCAATTCTTTCAGTTCCGACAATGCCATCCGGTAAGGAGCCTTAGGGACTGGCTCTATTCCGAGTGCTAATTCAATCATGAACTCTATTTCTCTTCCTGACAGCAGACCTGGCAGATCCTTTAGAAATACTCCTGAAAACTCTTGCACCACTACAATGTCCTCTATCTTCTGTTCCTCCATTATCACATTCACTACAGTTGCCATATAGATTTGGCAACGTACAACCAGACTCAGGTCGTCTTCAGTGACGAATAACAGCGATTGAAGGTCCTTTCCGACTTTTAATAATTCAAAACTTTCGCACGTTTACTAAACAAACTGAATTACATCACTACCATGATTCATAACTGCAGAAAGCTCCTCGAGCCAAACCTTTTCATAAATGACTTCCAAGTCATACCTAAGCAAACCCCTCAGGTACAACTATAGTAAGAGATTCATCTTCTTATTACTTTATTACAACAGCGGAATTTTCATAACCTTCACTCAAAATTCAGCTACGCTACTCTGATAAAAACACCTCAAAAACATTCTTTCTTTGATCGATGCATGGTCAACCCTGTGGCATCCAAAAATTTCGATGATCCTCGGATAGGTGACGGTCACCCAACTGTGGCATTAACATTATTTATAGGCATTAAATTGTATTTGTTCATTCGAATTTATATTTTATTTTATTTTGAACCGAAAGGACGGAATTCGGTCTTGCGTAAGAAATATGCGTGCTGAAATTAAAGAATTAGAACTTTGAGGATGTTGGACATGTGGCATCCCAAAAATTCAAGTCATCCTCTAGAGGAATTAAGGCCAATAATTAGGTAATGAAAATTTCCTATGGTTTATGTTTTAGCCATTAGGCTATGTGTTATTGTGCTTGTGATCATAAGTTTTTAGATTAGTATCAAAGGATAAATTATGAGGATGATTTATTCTTTGGCCATGTGAATTTTAAAAATTTAAACTCTATAAAAGAAATAATTAAAGATAAAAAAAAATTGAGAGTGAAATTGTGGGTTTAATTAGGTTGGGCCTTAGGCCCATTGGCCTAAGCTTTTAATGGGCCAAGTTGGCCGGCCCAATTGAGGCCCAAGGAGGTGTGGCCATCGGCCACAAGGGAGGCCCAAGCCCAAAGCCCAACCCCATGCATGTGTTGTGACAAGTGGCATGAAGGAGGTGAAGCATGGTGGACACTTGTCTTCCTCCACAATTACACTTGTCCCTTGCCATTAGACACTTGTCCATCTTACATCATTTTCTTTCATGCAAAAATAGAGTTAATTGATTAATCAAAAAGCAAGAAAAGGGGAGGGGATTCTCGGAAGTAAGAGAGAGAAGAGAGACCGAGAGAAATAGAGAGTGAACCGTGCGAGAGAGAGGGAGAGGGTGCGGCCGAGAGGGAGAGGAAGGAGTCATCACCATCCGTTTGCCGTGTTCGCCGCCATGTGCCGCCATTCGTGTGGTCTAGAGCCAAGTTGGGAATCCACTTTCTACTCTTGCACCAATGTTTTGCATGCATGGTCGAATTTTAAGACGTTTGGAGGCATGGGAGTGAAGCTATTGTGTTTGTTTTTGAAGTGCATGCTGTTTTCGCATGAGTCCGTTTGAGTCAGAACTTTGTGAAAGATTTCATGTCTATTTAGAGTTCGATTTTGGCTTCTATATCTTCACGAAAGTTTTAGCTACATCTTAAACTACAACATACTCAAATTTGGTACAAAATTATGGAGATTTGAGGGGTCAAACTCTCATCCTACGGAGATGCTAGATCTGGAATGTTTTCGCATGAACTGTTTGAATCAGAACTTTGTGAGAGCTTGCATGCATGTTTAGAATTCGATTTTGGATTAGATATCTTCATGAAAGTTGTAGCTAACATCTTAAACTACAACATAATAAAATTTTGTGGAAAATTATGGAGATTTAGGGGGTTAAACTCTCATCCTACGGAGACCTCAGATCTGGAAAGATTTCACTGACCTCTTGTTGGATTTGTGGTTGCATGTTGATTTTTGCTAAGAATCTTTCTTTGATCTCTTCATGAAAGTTGTAGGGGACATCTTAAAATACAACATAATCAAATATGAAGTGAAATGAACAAGTATAGCCTAGTAAATCGACTAGATCTTGAAGACGGTAATTCTGGAGATGTATTTCGGGACACCCGAGACTTCATGGACCCATATGACGACTATACTCTGGTTATTTGACTTAGATCTCTTCATGAAACTTGTAGAGAACATCTTGATGTATAACATATCCAAATTTCAGAGGAAAAAAAAGAGAATAGGTAGGTGAAATCTCAGTATTTCGGAGAAGCATGCACTGGACGATGCGGTAATGGATCCAGAAGATTCGTGAGATTGTATAAAATAATATAAAAAGTATTTGGCTTAGAAGTCTTCATGAAAGTTGTACGAAAATGTCTTGGCTATAACTTGGTAAAATTTCGTAATTTTTGGAGGCCGTATGGATATTTTAGTCGAATTTCTTCGGAAACCGTGCATTCTGGTTTCATCCGAAAATTATATGATTTGTGAAAATTGGGAAATTGTGTGAAATGCTATTTGGCCATGTATTTTGTATGAAGTTATCATCCTATTGGCTTGTTTGATATTTGTTGTAATTTTTATAATTTTGGGAATTTGTTGATATTAAATTTAATATTTATGGAAATGACAAAAGTTGGAATTTAAATAAATGAAAAAGGGCATGGAAAATGGATTATTTTATTGGCCATAAATTCCATTAATTTTATTTCATAAATAATTATACCATGTTGCATGTATGATGAGGTCTTGATGTATGCATGACATTGAATTGAGATGCATGTGTGAATTCTATGCCAAGTATGACTTGTTTGATGTCACGTCATATGCCATGCTAAATTAAGACCGAAATTGGTGAACATGGATAATGGTAAAATGAGGAGATGGTTGTGGTGGATGATGATGCCCGGTGGCCTAGTGGCGTAATTCCGGAGATTCCCCGGGAGTGTCGGGATGCCCGGTGGTATACGGTACGTAATTCCAGGGGAGGCCTGGTGGTATGTCGGTACATAATTCCAAAAGCCCTATCGGAGGTTTCTGCCCGAAGGGAATACCTCGCGATGCCAGGATTTGGGGTGCGGGATGCCCGGCCAGGGAGTGTAAATGCCGGAAGCCCTGTCGGAGGTTTCTGCCCGAAGGGAATGCCTCGTGATGCCAGTTGGGATGCGAGATGCCCGGAATGTGGGGGGCCGGATGCCCGGTGGCCTGGGATGGCTGAATGCCGGAAGCCTCGGAGGTCTTTGCCCGAGGGGATGATGAAATTAATGATTTGAGGAATGGGTGATGTGGTGATCAAATTGAAAGCTAAAAGTGGAAATTAAACCATGGCATGATATGCATGATGATGATGATGATGGTGATGATATGTGATGTGAAATAATGATGATCACCCATGGCATGATATGCATGATGATATGCATGATGATGATGATGATGATGATGATGATATGTGATGAGAAATAATGATGATCACCCATGGCATGATATGCATAATGATATGCATGATGATGATGATGATGATGATGATATGTGATGAGAAATAATGATGATCACCCATGGCATGATATGCATGATGATATGCATGATGATGATAATGATGATGATATATGATATGGCATGATGACATGCATATATGTTGTGATATGATGATGTCATGATGATGATGACATGTGTATAATATGATGATGATGACATGTGTGATATGATGATGATATATGATATGGCATGATGACATGCATATATGTTGTGATATGATGATGTCATGATGATGATGACATGTGTATAATATGATGATGATGACATGTGTGATATGATGATGTCATTATGATGATAACATGTGTAATATGATGATGTCATGATGATGATGACATGTGTATGGTATGATGGTGTCATGTATATGATGATGATGACATGTGTGTGATATAATAATGTCATGATGACGATGATATGAGTATGACATGATGATACACATGTATGTGTTATGATTGTGGTGATGATGCATGATAGTATATGCATGGCTTCAAGGTAAGTAATGCCTGCAATGCATGTATGACTTGTATGATGCATTGAGTGGTTATTGGATTCCTTTACCTGCTGAGTGGTTGTACTCACCCCTTTTGGGGACCAACATTTCAGATTAGTAGATGGTTTGAGCGGTTGGATATGACCGCGAGGAGAAGGATAGCAAAGGAGGGAACCTTTGGACGCCGACACTGGTTGATGGACCTTAAGCATACGATTGTGGGAGGAGATGTCGGTCATCCTTTGAAGTGTAGCCAAGTATAGAAAACTACGGCATTTTGATGTACCGACTAAAGATGTCCATCTGCTCTATGTAAATAAACGTGTTCGGTTTTAACTTATATAAGATGTTTAGTAGGTGTGCATCATTTTCTGAATATAGGGAAGGGAGTTTGTTAGATGTGCTTCCGTATATGAACTGCGCAAGGGACCTATAAAAAAAATAAAAAATAAAAATGTAAACCCCCATGGTTGTATGAACCCGCTGCAATTGGAATGGTATCAGAGTGATATGTTATTAGGCAAAGTGAATGGTAAGCGAACTGTGGCGACCCTAATCGGATCGGGGGCCGTCGAGGGGTGCCACAGGACAGCACGCAAGAATTTTGAGTATATACTTGTATAGGAAGCAATTTAATTTTTGGGATATTAAATTAAATTCGGTAGAAATAAAATGCTTAATAATAATAATAATAATAATAATAATAATAATAATAATAATTTTGGACTTTATTTTAAGGACTCTTGGGCCCAAGATTTCGGGCCCAAGCAAGCGCAAAGATCCCCATGGGTGTCAACTGGACCAGGAAGGGGAGGGGGAAGTGCATGTCCTCCAACACTTGTCTTCAATTTTGCCTCCACTTGTTCTCTCCTTTTAGCCACTTGTTCTCCTCATGAGAACACTTGTCTCTTACATGCAAAAATAGAGATAAATTGTTAATCAAAGAGCAAAAAGGAAGGGGGTTTCGGAAGTGAGAGGGAAAGAGAGAAAGGGAGGTGAGCCGAGGGAGAGAGAGAGGGTTCGTGGGCGCTTCGGCGAGGGAAGAGGAAGACCAAGCCCCGCCGTGCGTGCACCTAGCTGCTGCCGTCGAGCCCGCCTTGCCCCGCCGTTGTGTTTGCTGTGTTTTGCTTGGATTAGAGGCAAGTAGAGTCCATTGATCTACCCTTTGCTTGCTGTGTTTTTGTGTGTGATGAATGGTGGATTTCGGATGTGGGTGAAATGTGAAATTTCGAAGCTATAAGAGTTGTGTTCTAGCCTAGTGTTCTGTTTCTGGGAAAAACAGTCCGACCTTTGATGATTTCGTAAGTTGCATGTGATGTTCTAGTGGGAATCTGACTTCGACTTCTCGATGAAAGTTGTATAGGACTTCTTGGCGAATAACATATCAAAATTTTAGAGGAAATGAACAAGTATAGGTCGGTGAAACCATTTTTCTTTGGAGAAGCTAGATCTGGAAACTCTTATGCTAACCTAGTACGATTCTGTGAATTTTATAAAATTATCCAGTCCGAATTTGATCTCGTGTTCTTGATAAGAGTTGTAGAAAACTTCTTGAAAAATAACATACTAAAATTTGAGGATAAACGAACAAGTAATGATCGGGGAAAACAATTTTCTATGAAGAGGATAAGTCTGGACAGTGAACCAAGAGTTTGGGAAAGTTATGAAAATTATATCTTTTAATCCAGAAGGAATTAGACTTTTATTTCTTCATGATACTTTTACCTCTAGATCGCAGCTATGACATATTAAAATCTCAGAATTTTTGGAGTTCCTTTAAGGGTTAAATAGAAATTATTTCCAAAACTGTACAAAAGTGGTGCTGGAATTTCTTTTGCTGTGATGTGTGGATCTATGTGATTTATGTGGAACCTTCTTGACATGGTGTTCTTCACGAAATATCTTCCTCTGGATCTTTTTTACATCATGTTAAATTTTGATATTGTTTACTAATTTTCCAAAAAATTTTACTAAAGAGGTGCATTCTGTTTTACCCGAAAATTGGTTCCATTTTCAAAAGCCAATGAATTTCTTTATGAAATGTGATGTCATGGGTGCTATGTGTGCTACATATATGGTGATGTTTGGCATATCATATGACATAAAAAAAGCTGGTTTAGACCTTTGATATTGTCGCATCAAAGGCCATGTTGCAAATGAGACATATATGTGAATATACATTTGTGATAATGATGATACCGTCGGAGGTGTGAGCCGACGATACCCCGGGAGTCGGGATGCCCAAAGGTTCGAATGAGTTGATACCCTTTGGATTCCTGGTTGTATTATGAATACATGCCCAGAGGTTTTCCCTGGGAGTGTCGGGATGCCCGGTTGTATTATGATACATGCCCGAAGAGTGAGGGGTTGTATTATGATGCATGCCCGAAGGGTAGGGCTAACCTTTTTCATGGCGAGCCTCGGAGATTTCTCGTGATGCCAGGTGGGATGCGAGATGCCCGGAGGTGTGTACCGGATGCCCAGAGGTGTGTGCTGGAGGCTCCTCGCGATGCCAAGTTGGGTGTGAGCGATAAATGAGGGATGCAAACACTGGTCCCTGGAAAGAAAAATGATGAGATCCTTGTGAAAGATAAAATTGAGAATTGAATCATGCGCATGGATGTGTGCATATGGCATGGGATGAACGTCATGGAAATGCAAGCATGAAGTGCATGGTGGTATATGCACGTTGCATGGTGATATATGCATGGCTACGTGATGATATATGTACAAGTGCATGGTGGTGTATGCACGTTGCATGGTGATATATGCATGGCTGCCTGATGATATATGTACAAGTGCATGGTGGTATATGCACGTTGCATGGTGATATATGCATGGCTGCTTGATCGTATATGTACAAGTGCATGGTGGTATATGCACGTTGTATGGTGATATATGCATGGCTGTATGGTGAGGTATGTTTGAATGCATGGATGATATGTGCTTTATTCGTGATACCTTGATTGTTTTGTCTGACGCATCGTGTAGTTTGGTGGATCTTTACTGCTGAGTGGTTGTACTCACCCCATTTGGGGACTAACATTTCAGACTAGACAAGATACCTCTGCTACCCCTGCCATCGGTAGATGAATCGAGTGGTTGGATATGACTGCAAGGAGGAGGAGAGCAAAGGAAGAAACTCTTGGACACCGACACTAATCGATGGACTTTAAGTAAACGATTGTTGGAGAAGGTGTCGGTCAACTTTTGAAGTATAGCCGAGTATAGAAGACTACAGCATTTTGATGTACCGATGAATGATGTCCATTTGGTTTAAGTAAATAAAAGTGTTCGGCTTTTACCTATAAATGTCTTAGTTGGTGTGCATCGTTTTCTGAATATAGGGAAGGGAATTGATGGATGAGCTTCCGCTATATAAATTGCGCAGGAACTGATCTAAAAGATGTAAACCCCCAGGATTCATGAATTATAATGAAATTCCTTGGTATCAGAGTATTACATTATCAGGTCAAGTGAAAGAAAAATGAACAGTGGCGACTCTAACTAATTAGGGGCCGTCGAGGGGTGCCACAAACCCATTCCTATTCCTTTCGCCATCCTAGTGGCGTCCTGTCGGCGGTAGAGATGTTCGAGTTCTCTTTGATTTACGCGGACAGTTCCTATCCCAATGGCCATGCTTGCCACATTCAAAGCATGCTCTCATTATACTCGGACGCTAGGCTGACTCACGCTTCCTTTCACAAACTTGGCACACAAATAGTGAGTCTCCTGCCTACTGTTAGGTAACAGCATGCACTCTTTCTTGTACTGAAGGCCTGATCTAAAAAACCCCACGATGCATTCTATGGCGCACTCCTTTCAATCTGTCTCATCAGCTTTCTAAGACCGTTTCTAGCCAGGTAACCCTGTTGGTTACACACAGAACAAGCACCCGTCTTACTAGGACACGAGGCTGATCCATGTCGGCTTCTATCAGCACGACACACTCCATTCTGATTCATTGCTAACCTGACCATCCCACATTTCCAACTGGACGAAAATGGGATACTTTTCTCCGATCATAGGCTCCTTCCCATATTGATTTTCATCTCTACTGAATCTGAATCTGGACTCGGATGCAACGGCTTGCTCCTAGATCACAACTCCAGGCTGGGCCTCAATAGGCGCGGCAACAACAGCGGCTCGATCCTGAGCTTACTGGCTCAACAATCTCCCAAGAACACTAGCGCCAGAACGATCCCATCGAACCTAGGATCGCTCAGTGGTGCTACACTAGTACCGACCTGCAGTGGTACTCTTACACTCGCATTGGTCTAAGCCAGTGCTCCACCACGACCACCTCAGGTACCGACCCTAGTCAGCGTACTACCCCGAGTAACTGGTCTAAAGGTTCTCTCTATGAGTCATCTATTCCTGATCACTCATCTACATGATCTTTACAGAAACCTATTCCTTAATTCTAATCCCATATTAGAATTTGCGTGATCAACGCCAAACAATTTACCAAACAACTATCAACCACATGCATCAACATAAAATAAAAGCCATTCCTACTAACTATCCCATAAGCAATCACACCTTATCACTCCATTCACAGACCCGCTCTTATACCACTTAAACGGGGATGTCACGCCCCGATTCTCCGAGCGCACGCACATCCCTCTGTGGTCGATAGAAACATGCGACTTCCCGGGATACGTCGCCGACCCAATATTTTTATTACGCATGCGGAAGCGAAACAATTCCTCTTACAATATTTAACTTGGGATAAAAAAAAACATGCAATCAATCACAACCAAACAATTCTTTATAAACACATAGGTTTATATACAACACTGGATTGTCTACAAAATAGATTGGCTCAACAAAAAGGGAACTATCCTAAGACCAACTAGTCGAACACATTCGCCGATTCTTCGGTCTCCACCTCCACAAATGTCCATAGCTTCGAGGCCTCCACGACCGTCATCTAAGGACCTGAAAATGTTAAGCCCACAACGAGGTGATACAATATCTCAGCGAGTCCTACCCTCTAAGACTCAATTAGGAAGAAAATACGCATCATGGCGTATTATTTTAATAAAATAATATTTAAAAATTCGAAATAATTAATTAATTAAAAATAATTAATTATGGCTTAAACTAGATTACACTAATTTAAACATACAATTAGCCCTAATTAAACATCCATTAAACTAACCACACAACTAATCTAATTTACATTAAAATAATCTAATTTAACCACCTAAATTTAATTAAATTAATCTAAATACCCCTTAAGCATAATTAACTCACTAAGCAAGGATTAGAGGATAAACTCACTCGATTAACGAACCGAACGGACCAAAACGACGAGGTAGACGAGGGCAACAACTTTCCTCAAAGCGGGCCAAGCTTCCTGGGTCGGGAAGTCGGCCAAAACGGGCCAAACCTCCTCTGCGATACCCATTTTTTCTAGCTGATGTTTGGGGTCGAGAAGGGACGGATCCGGCGCCGATTCTGGTCTGAAATGGGCGGAGTACCTACAGCGGTGCCATGTGGCCGACGGTGAGGTCTCACGGTGGCTGGAGGTGGGCTGGATGGCTCCAGCTGAGCTTCACCAGATCTGAAATGGCTGCTAGAATAGAGGAGCCGGCGAGATGGAGGCAGAGACAGGCGGAGCAGCGGCAAGGCGACGGTGTGCAGCGGCGGCGAGCGGTGACGAGCGGTGCTACTGGCTGCTGTTTCGGCTGCTTGTTGCGATGGTGAGGGAGCTGTTGGCCAGTCTTTGTATAGCGAGAAGAGATGGAGAGAGGCAGCGACGGGGGTAGGAGAGGGAAACGGAGGTGTGCAGGGCAGTGGCAAGCAGCGACGGCCTTGAGCGAGGACGAACGGCGACAGTGGTGACGTGCGACTGCTCTAGGTGACGTGCGGCTTCTCCTTTGCATTTTCTAGGCGTCGAACAGAGAAAAGAGGGGGGGAAGAGAAGCTACGACCGGAGAGAGAAGGAGAAAGGGGGGACCAGTTCTCTCTCTCTCTCTCTCTCTCTCTCTCTCTCTCTGGCCCCACAAACATGGCCCACCATGACCTCACATAACATCACCATCCACTCAACTCCAATCTTCCTCTACAATCTTCCAATGGGTCCATTTTTCTTAGTCCACCATGGCATACGAATTTTAAAATCTTGTACACTAAATTTCATTCAATTCCTTGCAATTCCCTTCCAACTGAGCTAAATTGAAATCTATAAAATTAATCCAATGTCACCACACTTCAATTCACATATTTACTTGACCATAGAACCATCTTGGATCCCAAAAGTACAACCAAAAGCGAGTCTGCCAATTTCCTGAACTAAATTAACCATACTTTGATTATTTTGCCGAAAAACTCGGTTTGCATGAAAAATCTTCCGAAGGTGAGTCGACGCTCCTAAAATGAATTGTGACATGTCAGAACTTTCAATTTCTATAATCGAGTTCAATTTCTTGATTAATTTCAATCTGGCGCGACTTTAGCGCATCCTAATCTACCGGGTAGCTTTTAAGAATTTTCAGTGCAATTGACCTGTGGTTGATTATTTTCAAGCCACAAAGTGCATCTTCGACACATTGGTGACTCTCGGTTGTCGTAAAAATCTCAAGGTTTCAAATACAAACACAGGGTACCAAAACGACAGAGAAATCAGTCTAGTGCCGATCGACAAGATTTGTGAAATCAGGTAGAATCACCAACACTTAATCACATGCCTTTGTCGAGTTGACCTATCCCCGGTCTCTAATTGATCTGTGCCGCAATGACCCTTGCAGATTAGCACGATTGAGCAGTCGGTTCCTAGTCGAATTCTCAAGTCTATTGCGTTTAGATTCCTTAACGGCTTCACCTGATAGACTAGTTATCTCATGAGTGGCCAACTCAGATAAGAGAGCTATAGACGTGAAGATGAAATGCCCGACTTATTCAATTGAAACCAAAATTGAAAAATCAGGATGTCACATTAATGGATGAATAGATGGTATGGTTTAATAGATGGTATGAATTGATAGATGGTATCATTTGGATTGATAGAATTGATGAACCGAGGTGTTTCAGTAGTGCATGCCTGTGTGTTTAAATTGTATTGACGTGAAAGAAGGAACTGAGGCGAGGTAAGTCTTCTAACTTGTGTGGTTAGGCCTGTAGGCATATTTCCTTCCTAGTCGGAGTTTAAGGGGTGAGCTTGCTAAGACATTGTCTCACCCCGTTGTGGGCTAGATTTCTAGGTCCTTAGACGGCAGTTCCTCCGGAACGTTTTGGTCAGCCGAAGAGGATTACCGAGCAGGTCATAGATATCTCTGTTCCAAGGGGCCAAGGAGCTTGGGTCTATGAACTTGTGAGGACCACCGTTTGGGTCGATGCAGGCCTACCTTAGAGGGTACCCCATCGATTTAAAACGTGGTATCGTTACAGGCTCAATGGACCTAAGGAGGGTCCCCTACAAGAGCCTGATGTCCCGGTTGCAATAGTAGACATCGCTTTTGGCGAGGGTACAACTGACTCTATTGGTGGTGCAATGGTGGACCCAAGTTCTCAAGAGACCTTGGAGTCTTCAAATGAGGATTCGTGTTCTTAGAGGACATGTAGACTTGTCAGTTTTTGTAGACTTATGTGTATAGCCCAGTCTACTGTTGTATATAAACTTGTGTGGTTATAAAAAGGCGTTTTGTGAAAATTGTGGTCCTGCTTTCCTATCCCATCTTTGTGTTGTCTAGGGATTATTTATTCGCTTCCGCATGTGCAATAAAATGAATGGGTCGGCGACACGTCCTGGGAAGTTACAAATTTTATCGACCACCGAGGGATGTGCGTGCGCTTGAGATTCGAGGCGTGACACTCTCACCTAATGTCACGGCCTTCCTAAAGGAAAACCACAAAAAAAATAGTGGATTATTAGATGGTTGCAAATGATTATTCATTAAAAAGATGGTACTGTCACATAGCACGGACTCTTCCAAGCCGATATCAATCGTAACTTGGGATTTTAATTAAACCATTTTAAACATGTAATTCAATTTATTTTGAAGCTACCACAAATCGATTATGGATTAATTAAGACTCCCAAGTAAAATGCAGTATATTTTACGTATACAAACCAGAGATTCATGGATTCCGAGACTTGATTATGTTAAGCTAACAATAACATTTAGAGGGGGATGAATAGGTTGAATGAGAACTATGAAGAATTTTTGTGGAATATAAAAAATTTACTTCGGTAGCAGTAAAAACAAATTAAGGTGATCAGGTGTGGTATGATGAATAGACATTGATAATAATTAATAAGTAGTGCTTATGATGAAGAGAGAGAAGATAGCACGCTAAGATTTATAGTGATTAAGTTTTATCTCCAAGCCTACATCTTCCACAATAACAAACAAAACAAGGCTGGAATTCGCTGGATCTTCAAAGCAAGTTACAACCAACAAGTGTCGCTCCCATCTGATAGTGCCAGTATGAGCACCTAGAGGGGGTGAATAGGTGCTTAAACAACTTTTTCAAAATATAGTATACGACTTTACTTTTAACCTGAATTTGGATGAAAATAGACTTTGCAGAGAAAAACAGACTCCAACAATTAAATAGAGTTACAAGCAAAATAAAAGAGTTCAGCGAAGAGAATAAGAACACAAGATTTATAGTGGTTCGGCTAAATCCAAGCCTACGTCTACTCTCCCGCACTAATAGCCACCGGCTAGATTTCACTATGAATCAAAAGAGTCGTTACAGTATCACGTCATTGATTCCACAGTGTAGAGACTCTGCTACACTTCCTCAAGGCCTCACCAATGTCTAAACTCTCTTTTGAGTACAAATTTTCGCTCAACAAATGAATCAGCAAAGAACAAGGAGCTTCAGACTTTGGAATTTATCTATCGCGCACACTCTCGAATAATTAGAGCAGCATCCTTATATACTCCTCTATGTCTTCATATCTCACGGCACCTTCCAAATGAGTTCTTCTAATCTACCCGTTGGACATAATCAATTAAAGTGATCTCGAGTTACTTAAGGAATGTGAAGATAGCCCATCGATCATGCTCACCCATACAATCAGGATCTAGGTTTCCATAAGTAGAACCTTCCAAGTATACTTCACCAATTAACGGATTCAATTTACTCGTATTGATTTCAAAATGAATAGTAGATCTTTAAATGCTATCTCCAGCCGTAAGATAATCTTCAACCAAACTGATCAAATCCTTAAAGATAAACTTGCATCTGAATAAGATTTCTTCGCCAGTCTAGAAACTATCAATGAGGGCAGACTTTAAATCTTGAGTCTAGCAGTCTTCAGACTTTGATGGAAGGAAACGTTTTGTCAACTTCAAAACAAATAAGGAAGTTTTCTCCAACAATCTCCCCCTTTTTGATGGTGACAAAAATTTCCCACAGATTTGGACACTTTGAGCTGCAAGACAACACTTAAGCAAACCAAGATTTCTTATCGAATAAAATTAGAGATTACATTAGAGATAGTAGCAATTCTGCGACCACAAAAAACGTGTTAGTCTTGTAAACACAACTATTTTTAATGTAATCAATAGTAGCTTAAGTTGCAAGAATTATAAGCATCATCAATCCAAACCAGTCTAAATCAAAACCACACCAAACAAAAGTTAAAGTCCAAAACAGAAAGTCAAAAAGATAGAGTCAATCAAATCTGCATAAAACCTCTCCCCCTTTTTGTCAACGGCAAAAGTGGAGAATATACTAAAGAGATGGATAGAAAATGGAGTTAAAGTCAAGGCTGTTTGGGCAGGCGAACAAGCATGAATTCTCTCATAGAATGCACTGTCTTCTCAAGCCTGTCAAAATGCTGCTTTAGTAACGGAAAATCTTCTCCCTGCAAATACTGAACTTGAAGCTTCAGCGTGTTCAATTGTTCATGCAACGATACTGAAGTGGCCTTAAAAGTATTCTTGAGATCTTGCATCTCAAATCCCATGGCATATTGCTTCTTTCTGACGTCCAAAAGAATTTCCAGCAATCTTGAAAAGTCTGTTGTCTGAGTAGATGCATCACTAGGACCAGCTGAGTCAAGGATGGGAATTTTGAGAATCGATGGAATTTCAGCAGATTGTCCATCTTGACTGTCTTCTAAATTGTGCGAGGCATACACATCCTCAGGATCTGCGGCAGAATGACTCACATCACTAGCAGGCAAAGATGAAGAAATACCTTTTGGATCAACAGCTCCCCCCGTTTTGATGCCTTCGGGTGGAGTAGGTGAAGTTTCCTCATCTGCAGACACACTAGATAGAGAGATAGCCAAGGTTGGCTCGAAAGAGTCCTCTTGACCCTGATCTTGTTCTCCGTCTCTCTCTTATTCTTCTTCTTCTTCTTCTTCTTCTTCTTCTTCTTCTTCTTCTCCTCCTCCTCTTCCTTCTTCTTCTTCTTCCTCTTCTACTTCTCTTCTTTCTTCTTCTTCCTCTTCCTCTTCTCTCCTTCCTTCCTTTGTGACTCCTCTCTCTCTTTTCTCTTCTCTTGTCTCACGAAAGCTGACAAAACTCTTTAAGTTTCTCAAAGTTGCTATGGTCAATTCATCATCATCTTCTTCATCTTGCAAGATGAGAGCTCTTTTCTTCTTCTTCACAGGAGCAGTCATGGGCTCATTGCCTTTCCTCTTCGCAGCAGCAGAGTCTTGTTTTGCTTTTGTGGGAGACTTTTCCTTCACATGCTCTAACACTTTGTGCAATTCTTTCAATCTCATATTTGTCACCATTTTGAACCCAATCACCATAGGAGAAATGGTTGACATGCATAATGATGCAGAGATGTGAATTTTAAAGTGCCGAAAGGGCCTCGTGATAAGAGCAGAATAAGGAAGTTGTCCCTTATCTTTTTCAACAGTGCGGTACATATGAAACAATATGGTGTGAGGCAAAGAGAATTTATATCCAGAGTTAATAGCACACATCAACTTAGTTTCCGATCGAGAAACATCTGTCTTGGATGTAGATTTAGGACGAATACAATTTATCATAATCTTGTGCAGCGGAATGTTAGAGGCACTCATCCTTGAATAAGAAATCTTGCCATCAACATTCCTATCTCTTACCAATGACAGAATAGCATGTGCAATAGACACATTAATTGGTTGAAAACTCGATCTTTCCACCCCAATTATGTCGGCCAGTGTGTCTGTATCCACCAAAAACTCTTGGTCCTTCACAGTGAATATGAAACAGTTTGCATTCAAGAAAGATAAGTTCGAATAAAAGTACGCGGTGAGTTCTGGAAAAGCAGCAATGGATTCAAAACAAAAACGTTCCAGTTGCAGAAAGGCAAACTTCTCGCGGAGATTGACCTTTATCGAATCAAGAAAGTCAAAATCAACAGTTTTAGGGTTTATAACCCCTCTCTTCAGAAGTTCCGTATAAACCTTCCTATGCCCCTTCGATCAAAATAGATTAGAGCCATTAGTAACGTTTGCAGCCACACTCGATCTAGGCTGAAAATAAACAAATAACCATTCATCGTCGTCTTGAGGTTGATGTGCAGAGCCATAGAATGGGTCACTTGGTATGTTCTCAAACGTTCTGTCAGCCATTCCTTTCTCTACAACTCCTAATTTTTCCAAATCTCTCAAAAACGAAGTTTCATTCTTCAATCCTCTATCTTTTAAGAATTCATCGATTAAGAACATCGGCGTACCTCCTTTCTTCAGATTAGAGTAGAGCTTATAAGCAACCTTCGGAGTCAAATTTCTTACAGGTCCAGCATCCTCTATGACTTGATCTTCAAGTTGAGTCAATGGAGAAGGTTGACGCTGTTGAGAAGGTTGTTGCTAACTCGGATGCAGTGGTGGAGAAGAATCTTCTTCCTCAGTTAAGTCAAAATGGGTAGGACCCTCAGGCATGGATCGTGGTCCCTTGCTTGCAATTCTTGAAGACTTTCTTGAAGACATTGTCGCTTCAAGGGAGGAATTCACCACTTGCTCAAAGAAGGAGATAACTTTTTGATAAATCGAGAATGAAAGTGAAAGCAAATAGAAATTTTATATTCTAGGGTTTCAGTGTAAAAACGAAGAAGACAAGTCTCAGCAGTATACAAAGCAAGTGAAGTGAGGTAAACGAAATGTCGTAAAAGGAAAATAAATATACCTTTTTGAAAAGGATAACTTCCCTTTTCGAAACTAACTGTCTTTTCAAAATTAATAACTGCTTTTATGAAAAAGTAAAGAAAACTTGGAAAGATGATTTCAATCAATTAGCGATTAATAAACAACCGTACCTTTTCAAATTTAGAAATAACTTACCGTTATAACTCTGAGTCTAAACATATTCAGACTTTACCTTTTGAGTCTTGTGCACATCCAGACTCTACTGGGTAAGAGATATAATGTTCAGTCTGGTGCGAATAGACTCAAATAGACTCTTCTCTAGTGGTTTTGTAAATATATCCGCCAATTGATTCTTTGAGTCAATAAATTGAATCATAACTTCTCCATTTTGAATATGGTCTCTAATAAAATGATGTCGAATCTCTATATGCTTTGCTCTTGAATGAAGAATTGGATTCTTAGTGAGATTAATTGCGCTAGTGTTATCACATCTGATCTCAGTGCACGAATCTTTGATTCCAAAGTCTCTTAGTTGTTATTTTATCCACAAGATTTGAGAACAGCAACTTCCAAGAGCCACATATTCTACTTATGCTGTTGAAAGAGCTACTGTACTTTACTTCCTTGAAAACCATGATATTGTCCTATTACCAAGCAATTGACAAGTACCGAAAGTGCTTTTTCTTTCAACTCGACAACCTGCTAGATCTGCATCTACATATCCAAGGAGAGTAAAGTCTCCCTCTTTGGGATACCATAGACCTATCTTCGAGGTTGTTGCAATGTATTTGATGATACGTTTCGTAGCACTTAAATGAGACTCTTTTGGATCTGATTGAAATCTAGCACGCATGCAAACACTAAATAGAATGTCGAGTCTAGAAGCAGTAAGATAAAGAAGTGAACCAATAATACTCCTGTAAAGTTTCTGGTCAACTTTCTTTCCTCATTCATCTTTATCCAGCTTCAAAGAACTAGACATTGGTATTTCAGTCTTTTTCCAATTGTCTAATCTGAACTTTTTAACATGTTCTTTTGCATATTATTCTTGGTGAATAAAAGTCCCTTTCTTTAATTGCTTTACTTATAGTCCAAGAAAGAAGGATAATTCACCCATCATGCTCATCTCAAATTCTTCCTGCATAGACTTAGAAAAATTCTTGCATAGATTTTCATTAGATGATCCAAATATTATATCATCAACATAAATTTGAACAAGTAAAAAATTTTTACCTCCCCTTTTAATAAACAAAGTAGTGTCAACTTTACCTTTGACAAAACCACTTTGGATTAAAAATTTACTCAACCTGTCGTACCAAGCTCGAGGTGCTTGCTTTAATCCATATAGAGCCTTCTTTAGTCTGAATATAAAGTTTGGTTTCCTTGGATCTTCAAAACCGGGAGGTTGTTCCACATAAACTTTCTCTTGGATAAATCCATTTAGGAATGCACTTTTGACGTCCATTTGGAATAACCTGAAATTCTTATAGCAAGCAAAAGCAAGTAATAATCTAATTGCTTCTAACCTTGCTACTGGTGCGTAAGTCTCATCATAGTATATCCATTTTTCTTACGTATATCCTTTGGCCATGAGTCTTGCTTTGTTCCTTATAACTTTTCCTTTCTCGTCCATCTTGTTCCTGAAAACTCATTTAGCTCCAATAACATATTTACCTTTTGGTTTAGGAGTTAATTCCCAAACATCGTTAACACTGAACTGCCTGAGCTCTCCTTGCATGGCTTCGATCCAGCTTTCATCAGTTAAAGCTTATTCTATGCTCTTAAGTTCTATTTCAGAAATAAGAGCTACAACACTAGACTCTTCATGCCTTTTTGGATCTTGTACGAATTCCCTCATCAATGTTACCAATGATGAGTTCTTTGGGATGACTGGACTTGTGCTTCCAATTGCTGGTTGGTCTGATAGATTGCTGAACTTCTTCACCAGTTGATTCTTCAATATTTGTTCGTTGTTGCTCTTCTGTAGTCTGAGCTGCTTCAGGGGAAGTAGATTTTGTAGAGTCTGGATCAGGTTCTGATTCTTCAAGTTGAGTCTGAATCGATTGATTTTGTAAAGAGTCTTGAAATTTGGCATTCATTGACTCTTCCACAGACTAAGTCTTCTTGTTGTATACTCTGTAAGCTTTGCTGGATGTTAAGTATTCAAGGAAGATTCCTTCATCTGATTTTTCTTCAAACTTACCAATTCAATCATTTGCATTTTTCAAAATGAAACATTTGCAACCAAACACATGAAAATAAGAAACAATTGGCTTCTTCCCTTTGAACAACTCATAGGGAGTTTTCTCCATAATCGATCTTAAGAAAACTCTGTTAATAATATAACATGCTGTAGAAACTACTTCAGCCCAAAAACGACAAGAAATGTTGCTTTCAATTAAAAGAGTTCTAGCCATTTCTTGCAACGATCTATTCTTCCTTTCCATAACTCCATTCTGTTCAGGAGTGTATGGTGAGGAGAACATATGCTGAAAAAGCAGACTCATCACAAAATTTAGTAAAATCTTGATTTTTAAACTCATCTCCATGGTCTAACCGTATGCTTGAATAACATACCCTTTCTCATTCTGAACTTTCTTAGCAAATTTTAAAAAATAAGATGAGGTTTCAGACTTACTTACAAGAAAGTATACCCAAGTAAATCGTGAATAATCATCCACTATTACTAGGCAATATTTCTTTCCACCAATACTTTGAGTTCTAGTTGGTCCAAAGAGACCATATGCAAGAGCTGCAGCACACGATTAGTGGAAACTTGATTTAATGGTTTGAAAGAATTTCTAACCTGTTTTCCCAATACACATGGTGTGCATAAGTCAGATTTTTTGTACTTCAGGTTGGGTAGTCCACGAATAAGCTTCTTTGAAGAGATCTTGGCAATTTGCTTCATGTTTATATGGCCAAGCTTTCGATGCCAAAGATTTTCTTCATCTTGAATTGAAATTAGACATTGATATCTTTCTGGATTGATATCCAAAAGATAGATATTTCCATGTCTTCATCCAGTAAAAGATTGCGAAAGATCTTTACTTATGCCTGAACATATTCCTTCTTGAAAATTGATCTTGAATCCAGTGTCACACAATTGGCTGATGTTGAGCAAGTTGTAGTTGAGTCCTTCCACTAAGGAGACGTTGTTGATTGTGAGACTTCCTATCTTTACAGTTCTACATCCAACAATTCTTCCCTTGCTATTTCCGTCAAAGGAAACTTTTCCACCAATTACTTGCTTAAGTTTAATAAAACAATTTGAATCTCCAGTCATATGCCTTGAACATCCACTGTCCAAGTACCATTTAACCATTTTCTTGATAGTGACCTGCATTTAAAAAAGAAACTCAAGCTTTCTTTGGTATCCACACTTTCTTGGGTCCAGTGGAGTTAGTGCAATATACGCTCTTTACCCAATCCTTTTTAACAGGCCTCCAAACCATAGGATATTCTTTCTCAAAGTGTTCTCAGCTATTACACTTAGAACATCTAAGAGCAATTCGGCCAATAGGTTTTACAAAGAATTTTTGAAAATGATTTTTATAGAAGGCTTTTGTAGGTCTTTGTTTGATTCTATCATTTAATTTTGGAAAACCAATTAAAGGAATAGTTTCAAATGTCATTCCCAGACCTGATTTGTTAAAGTAAGATCTTTGTACTGAAAGAATCTTTTCTAATTTTCCAGATCCTATGGAAAACCTTTTTGAAATGTTTGAAATATCATTTTTCAAAATCATGTTTGCTTTTGAAAGAGATTCTGCATTTTCTTTTAAAGTAATAAAATTTTATCTAGATTTTCAAACTTTTCTTTCCATAAAATTTCCTATTGCTTCAATGTAGAATTCTCCCTTTTTAGCTCAGAAATCCTCTTAAGAGAGGTTTTGAGATTAAGACACAGTTCATTAATATATTTCGAGACCTTAATAGGAATTTGAAAATTACTTACCTCGATTTCACTCTCTGAATCTAAATCTGTATTGATTTCTAAATCTGAATCTGATTTTTCCATTAAACAAATATTAGCATAATCATCATAACTCTCTTCGCATTCAGTATCACTCCAAGTCTCTGCTTTGAGTGCCTTTCTGTATTTCTCAGCTTTTCCTTTTTTTTTTTTTCTTCACCAAGGGACAGTTGGGTCTGATGTGTCCATTTTTCTTACATTCAAAGAAAATCACATCGTTATTGGATTCGTCATCCTCAGCTGATTTGTTTTGAAATCTTTGAGAGCTTTGTTTCTTCCAATTGAATCTTCTTCCATTTTTGTTCAGTTTTCTGAACCTTCTTCTCATGAGAGCAAGCTCTTCATCATCCATATTGCATTCAGAATCTGTAACATCATAATCATCATTAGATTTTAAAGCAATAGATTTTTTTACCTTTGGGATCTTCATCTTCATTGATTTGCTCCACTTCATAGGACTAAAGAGTGCCAACCAATTCATCAACGGAGAGTGGCATGATCCTTTGTGTCTCCCTTATTGATGTCTTCACGTGATTCCAATCTTTGGAAGGCCCACGTAACAATTTGTTAACCTTCATGGGTCCTGAGATTGGTTGACCTTGATACTCAAGACCATTCACGATTTCTGTAAAACGACTAAACATGTCAGTGATAAATTCTCCTGGCTTCATTTTGAAAGCTTCATATTGACCGAGTAGAATATTGATTCTGGTTTCTTTCACTCGATCAGTCCCTTCATATGTAATGTGTAGCCTATCCCTATCCCAGACTTCTTTAGCTGTTTCACAAGAAGATATTCTGTTATATTCAGTTAGAGATAATGCATAATATAAGGAGTAAATTGCTTTTGCATAAAGAGCTTGTCTCTTGGTTATCTCTTCTTGAGTCATCTCACTAGCCTCTGCAACTTCTTTTCCCCTTTCTAAGACTGTTATAACTTTAGGAATGATTCCTTTGTCTACCACATCCCATTCCAGAGGATCTTTCAATCTTAGGAAAGCTTTCATTTTGTTTTTCCATATGATGTATTCCTTTCCATCGAAATAAGGCGGTCTGGTGTTGCTTTACCCTTCAACCAAACCTGGAGCCAACATACTAGCCATGGATCTTTAACTTAGAAGTAAAAACACTTCAATTTAAATGAGTACACAGGCTCTGATACCAATTGATAGTGCTAGTACGAGCACCTAGAGGGGGTGAATAGGTGCTTAAACAACTTTTTCAAAATATAGTATACGACTTTACTTTTAACCTGAATCTGGATGAAAATAGACTTTGCAGAGAAAAATAGACTCCAACAATTAAATAGAGTTACGAGCAAAATAAAAGAGTTCAGGGAAGAGAATAAGAACACAAGATTTATAGTGGTTCGGCTTAATCCAAGCCTACATCCACTCTCCCGCACTGACAGCCCACCGGCTGGATTTCACTATGAATCGAAAGAGTCGTTACGGTATCACGTCCTTGATTCCACAGTGTAGAGACTTTGTTACACTTCCTCAAGGCCTCACCAATGTCTAAACTCTCTTTTGAGTACAAATTTTTGCTCAACAAATGAATCAGCAAAGAACAAAGAGCTTCGGACTTTGGAATTTATCTATCGCGCATACTCTCGAATAACTAGAGCATCATCCTTATATACTCCTTTATGCCTTCATATCCGATGGCACCTTCCAAAGGAGTTCTTCCAATCTACCCGTTGGACAGAATCAATTAGAGTGATCTCGAGTTACTTAAGGAATGTGAAGATAGCCCACCAATCTTGCTCGCCCATACAATCAGGATCTAGGTTTCTATAAGTAGAACCTTCCAAGTATACTTCGCCAATCAACGGATCCAATTTACTCGTATTTATTTCAAAACGAATAGTAGATCTTTAGATGTGGCATCCCAAAATTCATAATGACCTCTAGTGACATTAAAGTCTATGAATAGGTGATGGAAGCGCCATTAAGTTATTTTATGGCCATTTAATCCATAATTTGCAATAAGATATATGGCCAAGCTTTTAAGGGATAATTATGTGATAGGAAAGAAAATTCTATCATTGGCCATGTGCATCATAAATTGGAATTCATGGATTTGTGACTATAAGTTTAATGGCTTTATTATTTATGCAATTAGATATTTATTTTAAATGATGTTAAGATATATTATAAAATAAAATAAAATAAACTTGGGCCATTTAAGTTTGGACCTTAGGCCCAAGTGAGATGGGCCTAAAGTGGGCCATAAGCCCGGCCCATTTTCGGCGCATGGAGGGGGAAGGAGGAGCCGCATGGCTTCCTCCAAGTGTCTTCGGCA
Source organism: Eucalyptus rudis (assembly GCA_019915205.1). NCBI lineage: Eukaryota > Viridiplantae > Streptophyta > Magnoliopsida > Myrtales > Myrtaceae > Eucalyptus > Eucalyptus rudis. Next base: position 11,670,325 of record JAHMTN010000007.1, on the reverse strand, counting down.
AAGGAGACACTTGTCTCCTTCTTAGGGACAAGTGTCCCCCATGCAAGAGAAGAAAGCATGCAATATATAAGCCACCAAAAAGAAAGAGAGAGAGAGAGAGAGGGTGGCTGGTTTTGAGAGAGTGAGAGAGAGGGAGAGAGTTGCCGAGAGAGAGTGAGATGCGAGAGAGAGGGAGGCCGAGGAGGAGGAGCTCACCCGTCGCCGCCCGCACGCTGTTAGTCCGTCGCCGGTGTGCCGTTCGTGTGCTCGTATTTGCTCGGTCTTAGAGGCAAGTTGGGACTGATTTCCACCCCTTGCATGTGTGCCTTGCATGTGTGGTTGAATTTTTGGATGTTTAGAGGTTAGAAATCGAAGTACATGAGGTGTGTTCTTGGAGATGCATGCTGTTTTCGTATGAACCGCCTGAGCCAGAATCTTGTGAGACTTGCATGCATGTTTTGAGTTCGATTTTGACTTTTATCTCTTCATGAAAGTTGTATCTAACATCTTAAACTACAACATACTAAACTTTGGTGCAAAATGATGGAGATTTAAAGGTTCAAAATCTCATCCTACGGAGATACTAGATCTGGAATGTTTTCGCATGAACCGCCAGACCCAGAATCTTGTGAGAGCTTACATGCATGTTTTGAGTTCGATTTTGACTTTGACCTATTCATGAAAGTTGTATCCAACATCTTAAAATATAACATACTAAAATTTGGTGCAAAATTATGGATATTTGAGGGGTCAAACGCACATCCTACGGAGACACCAGATCTGGAACGATTTCACTGACCTTTCGGTGGATTTGTGGTTGCATGTTGATTTCTACTACGAATCTATTTTCAACTTCTTCATGAAACTTGTAGAGAACATCTTGAAGTTTAACATACTCAAATTTGAAGCAAAATGAACAATTTTAGCCTAGTGAATCAACTTACTCTTGAAAACCGTAGATCTGGAGACGCGGTATAGGTTACCCAAGACTTCATGGACCCGAATGATGACTATACTCAGGAATTTTGACTTAGATCCCTTCATGAAAGTTGTAGGGGACCTCTTGAAGTAAAACATATCCACATTTCAGAGGAAACGAAGCATAATAGGTAGGTGAAAACTCAGTATTTCGGAGAAGCATGCACTGGAAGTTTCGGTGTTAGATCCAGAAGCTTCGTGTGACTGTAGAAACTAATATAAAAATAATTTGGCTTAGAAGTCTTCATGAAAAATACACTTTAGTGTCTTGGCTATAACCTGGTAAAATTTCATAATTTTAGGAGGTCGTTTGGATATTTTAATCAAATTATTTCGGAAACTGTGCATTCTGTTTTTATCCGAAATTACATGCTGTATTTGTGTGAATTATAATTTTGTGTGGAATTTGATTGGCCTTGTGTTTTTCATGAAATTATTACCCTATTGTCTTGTCTATCACTAGCCTTAATTTCATGATTTTTGAGAAGCATATGGATATTTAATTTAAATATTTTCTAAAAATGGTACATGCTGGAATTTTGTAAACTTTGAAATGGCATGAGATATGGACCATTTTATATTGCATGGACTCCATGAATTGTATTGTGATGGATGATGGTGTCTAGCTGCATGCATGATAATGATTTGAGATGCATGTATGAATTCAATGATGAATATGATCTTGATTGCCATCACATCACATGCCATGTTATAATTGAACTATAATTGAAGATGTGAATTGAGATAAGTGAGAAGGCCGTCGGAGGTGTGAGCCAATGATTCCCCGGGAGTGTCGGGATGCCAGGTGGTATACGGTACGTAATTCTAGGGGAGGCCTGGTGGTATGTCGGTACATAATTCCGGAAGCCCTGGAGGTTTGTGCCCGGGGGGATGCCTCGTGATGCCAGTTGGGATGTGAGATGCCCGGCCAAGGAGTGTAAATGCCGGAAGCCTCGGAGGTTTTTGCCCGAGGGGATGCCTCGTGATGCCAGTTGGGATACGAGATGCCCGGAATGTGGGAGGCCGGATGCCCGGTGGCCTTAAATGGCTGAATGCCGGAGGTTCTCGCGACGCCAGGATTGGGTGTGAGTGATGAATGTGGGATGCAAACATTGGTCTCGGGAAAGAAAAATGTGGCGGTCCAAAATGAAATTGAAATTGAATTATGCATGATGATATATGCATGATATGATGAGATGTGCATGGTTGCATGGTAATGATGATGGTACATGTGATATGATGATGAGATGTGCATGGATACATGGTAATGATGATGGTACATGTGATAGGATGATGATGTTATATGCATGGATGCATGGCAATGATGATGGTACATGTGATATGATGATGATGTTACATGCATGGATGCATGGCAATGATGGTGGTACATGTGATATGATGATGATGTTATACGCATGGATGCATGGTAAGGATGATGCCATATGTGACATGTTGATGGTAAGTGTATGATATGATGATGATGGTACATGAGGTATGATGACATGTGCATGATGCCATGGTATGTTGTGCATGGATGCTTAAATGTCATGTGATGCTATGATTGTGATGATTGTGGGGCATGATGCATTGAGTGGTTTATTGGTCATTTACCTGCTGAGTGGTTGTACTCACCCCTTTTGGGGACCAACATTTCAGATTAGTAGATGGATTGAGGGGTTGGATATGATCGCGAGAAGAATGATAGCAAAGGAGGGAACTTTTGGATGCCAACACTGGTTGATGGACCTTAAGCATACGATTGTGGGAGGAGATGTCGGTCATCTTTTGAAGTATAGCCGAGTACAGAAGACTGCGGCATTTTGATGTACCGATGAATGATGTCCATCTGGTTTATGTAAATAAAAGTGTACGATTTTTACCTATAAATGTTTAGTTGGTGTGCATCGTTTTCTGTATATAGGGAAGGGAGTTAATGGATGTGCTTCTGCTATATGAATCGCGCAAGGGACCTTTAGTCAAAAAAAAAAATGTAAACCCCCAGGTTGTATGGACCTGCTGCAATTGAAATGGTATCAGAGTGACATGTTATAAGGAAAAGTGAAAGGTAAGCGAACTGTGGCGACCCGAACGGATCGGGGGCCGTCGAGGGGTGCCACATTAGATGATATCTCCAGCCGTGAGATAATCTTCAACCAAACGGATCAAATCCTTAAAGATAAACTTGAATCTGAATAAGATTTCTTCGTCGGTCTAGAAACTGTCAATGAGGGCAGACTTTAAGTCTTGAGTTTGGCGGTCTTCAAACTTTGATGGAAGGAAACGTTTTGTCAACTTTAAAACAAATAAGGAAGTTTTCTCCAACACCATCAACCAATAACTCACCCTATCAAGACACAACCACTACTCTTACACTTACACATTTGATTTTTTTCACGATTACAACTCAATAGCTCCTCATAGAGATATAATCAGCAACACACAATCACTATCAATAAAATAGAGTAAAGAAGAACACTCAAAACAATAAACTAGATTTGTTCATTTCCACCTAACCCCATTTCTTCTCTTGGATGGAATACACAGTCATCCAACTTTAGATGACCGTTTGCAATTCAACTCCTTCAAGTGGCTATTTGTTCTACCATCATCATTAGCCAAACATCTCTTTATCGCTCACTAGTGTCAGAACGGCTCAATGATAGTGGATGTTTCCCTAAACCTGCAAGACTGCTCTTGTCAAAGTTTGTTTTCTCCTTAGTATTATTAGAATTGCTTTTGATCAATTCTAGTGTTTCTGATACAAATTCCAAGCCTTTGTAATGGTTAGTTTCATCTTAATCAACATTCCATTTAAATGAGCAAGTGACCAACACTTTCCACAACTTGATATCAACACGATCCCTTATTCATAATCATAAGTGCATATTATCATTAATCGGCTAATGCTGTCCATTGACAAACCAAGTAGAATGACAAGCAATCAATCTTTCAATGATCCTTTTGGCTTTATTAGCACCCAAAAACTTCCAAGGACATCCGCATCCCCGTTGATCCCTCATCTTCACTGATTGAATAAGTCAGCATTCAAAAACTTCCAAGGACCTCAACACCCCCTTAATTCTTCGTTTTCATTAAACTTACCAAGATTATTGGTATTATCACAATCTTTCCATCTCATCTAAAAGGAACTACTACTTCCGACAATCTACTATTATGATAGTCAATACCACTGTTCGTGATTGCGATAAGATATTCTAGTCCTTCCAAGCGTTTTGGCAATTGTGACTCTACATTTGTTCATTCACATGGTCCTTCCAAGCTCTACTGAACAATCCTGTTCTAGACCTATTCAACATCACCGAGGTATATCCAACAATTCATCTTATTTTGGTTCTTCCAAGCCATAGTGAACATCTCTGTTCTTCTCAACTTGCTCACTCTTGATAAATGTTCTTCTAGCTTGTTCACCTTGTTAGAGATCCCTCTAACTTGTAGACATCCCCATCCCCAATAACTTGTTCACCTCAGGTATTGACAGTGATCCTTTGATATCGACAGAGCATTTCCGATATTGGCAGAGCACTCTTCATATTGGGATCACACCTGATAAGATACCATTTGCATATTGGCTTGTGCAAATATCACTTAGTACTACTCAACCAATATGTCGCGACCCTCTTTTCATGATGCAATTGTCAAGAAAGGATGGGATTTAGAGATAATGCCTTAAGGCAGGCCAATGACCCTCAATTTGGTGCAAGCACTCCCAAACCCTTACTTCATGCAATGTTTGGATTTCATTTTAAGTTCAGATTAGCCTAAGGATTTCTATGTGAGGCGGGAGTCGCCATTAGCCTTTTGGAATCAATTAGAAACCAAGCAAGACACGGGTGTTTATCTTGCTTCCTACACAACCAGAGATTAACTAGGCTCGGGGACTTCATTACTCTAATAACCTAATTAGCACCCTTTTTGTACCTTTAACTTGATGGGATTGTTCATCTTAGTAATCGAACAATATTTTTATCCAATATGATCCTAAGGGTCATTTGATGTCACTATGTGTTCACACAATGTTCTTTTTGAATTTATTATGCTCTTAATGGTTGTCATGACCATTCTAGAAGGGATAAGAACAACCGCTTTATTGAAGTGCGGAAATGAAACACCCAAGAGTTGAAAAGCTTGACATAAAGAAATGGAAATGAAAAACCCAATACTTGTGGGCCAAAAATATTATATCGCCTCATTCTAAGTCTCAAGACATGAAACCATAAGCTTGACCTGATACTAAGCCAGGCAAAGAATATCCATTTCCTTATTATAAGCCATCGGATATGAAAATATATTTAGGCAAACAAGGACACTCAGATGGTTGGAGTTTGATGAGCTTGCTAGTGATGATGACAGACTCTCGTCTCTTGATTTATCTACTAAATTTCCAGTTGGTGTTAATTACTATATTCCTTTGAGTTAATGATATTTGGAAAGTTGCAACATTTGAGAATTACTAGATGCGTTACATTCAGGCATGATTATGTGTATTTTGTACTATATGATCTTCCATAATTACGACAGAAAAATTTATCATGTGTTATTTATTAAATTACTTAAAAATTAATGTCACCGAGTTTTGTGGACCATATAAACCAGTAACCATCATCTCCTTACAACATACTTGCTTTGGAAATTATCTCCAGTAACACTTTTAGAGCTTTTCGTGATGTGATGAATTTGTGGTTAACTTGCTCAATTTTTCTTACGCTAGGATTCACTTGCTCTTAACGTGTGTGGAAACAGGCTCCAGAGTGCACGTATTATTTTTGCGGAAGTTATCAAATTTAAGCATCTAAAAGCTCTGTGGCTCACCTGTAATCCAGTTCTAGAAAAATGGTATGTGCGTTCGTGCCCAATTAACTTAGAGCAGGCTTTTAGAGGAGGGAAAGTTTAATGATTTTACCTTTAGTGATGGCTCTGGCAGATAAAATTCTTCAGGCCTATCCTCTGCTCAAAATCCTTAACAAATCTTTTACCTGTAATTTTGGAGAGTGGGCATTGGGATTTTGTGCAGAAGTCTGTGGGAAGGATGACGCAGGCCAGCACTATGGAAGTGACCATTAGTTGCATGAAGTTACATCTCTAACAGGGCATTGATAGTATTGTCAATAAGGTTCGTGCCTCAATTAGCTTACTGTTCTTGGTGACTCATTCATGTTATTCTTTTTCATACGTTTTACCCTTTCTGCACGCATTTTCACCTGCTAGGATGCCATCTCTTTCATATATGAACCTCCGGGGAAATCCATTTCGAGAGAATTCAGCCAGTGAGTTGTTGGAAGTCTTGAAACTGTTTCCTTCCTTAAATGCTCTTGAGGTGATTAATTTCCCTTTGCTGATTAAGTGTTCTCAAAACTCACCACAATGGAGCCTAGCTGAAAATGCAGTTTGAAAGTATTAATTCTTCATAGAGGTTAATTATTTACGTTGGTGGATAATCCTCGCTCCCCTCGGCGAAAGTACAGTAGTGATTCTGGCATCGCTCGGGAATCTTTCCTTACTTAATGGTGCTTGTGCAACCGAAATATTAGAAGCAGGGAAACATGTGATTGATTTTATACTTTGAACCAGGCGAAAGAACGCCTCAAGTGCCAAAAAGTGGCACAAAGGGACACTCAACTGCCAAAACTTACAAAAGTGACACTTAAGTGTCAAAATCAAAGCAAAATGGATCACTTAAGTGCCAATCCGGCTTAAATGCTGACGTGTGCAATTTCCGGCGAAATAAGTGCAAAACGACATAGCTAGATAATGCAAAAATGACGTCGTTTTGGTACTGACGTGGTAAAATATTAATATAAAAATTAATTAAATTAAATTTAAAACTAAATTATTTAAAACATTTAAAAATACAAATACAAATATTAAAATAATTAAAATAATTTTAAAAAAGAAAAAAGAAAAGAGGGAGGCGGTTGAGGGCTAAGCCCTCGCCACCGCCGCCTTCCCATCGCCACCAGGAAGGGTTGGCGACCTTGGCTGACCGGCGACAAGGGCTCGTGAGCCCTCGCCCTGATCTGGGGCAAGGGTGGCGACCGTCGCCCAGATTCAGCGAGGTCGACGGCCCTCGCTCGGCCAGGCCAAGGGCTGCCAACCGCTGGGGGCTGCCGCCTGCTGGGGGTTGCCCCAGCGAGCGGCGGCCTTTGGCCCGGCCAGGCAAGGGCCACCGACCCTCGCCTTGATTGGGGCGAGGGCTTGCGGGCCCTCACCACCAGTTCGCTGGGGTCGCCGGTCCCTGGCCAGGGCCTGGTGACCCCGGCCAACCCTCCCCCCTCCATCGTGGGCCCTTCCTGGCGGTGGCAGCAAGGACTCAGCCTTCAGCCACCTCCCCCTTTTAAAAAAAAAATGTTTTAAATAAATTTAGTTTTAAATTTCATTTAATTAATTTTTATATTAATTTTATATCACGTTAGCACCAAAACGATGCCGTTTTGCACGTGCTTCGCCAGAAAATTGCTATGTCAGCATTTTGGCCGAATTTTTGCTGGATTGGCACTTAAGTGATCCATTTTGCTCCGATTTTAGCACTTAAGTGTCACTTTCGTAACTTTGGCATTTAAGTGTCCATTTGTGCCAACTTTTGGCACTCCAGTGGTCTGGGTGTCCTCTGAGCCACGTCTTCTGGAATGGAAACCATAAGACCCCCTCGCAGATCGAGTTATCCACTTTGCCTTTTTGGCATCATTCTGCCTCGTCTTCTATCTTGGAATGCAATATTTGATTCATTTCTGGGGCCAATGAATGTAGCGTTTGATATATTCTCATATTCTGTTCATAGTTTCACAAGTCACAGAACTCATGTTTTTTTTTTCCTCCAGCTAAATAAACTCATGTCTTTAATCACCGATCAATTGTACCAGGGCTTGTCCAATCTTTACATTGTCCATTTAGATGCTCATTCTTTTTTTTTTTTCATCAAGTGAAGCGGTGGCAGAATCATCTTAATAACGGATCTGCTCTATTTTTCCTGCAGTTCTTTCTTTGGCAATTCAAAATGTTCAGTATGGTGATAAGTGCACCCGTGCTTTCCTTAATAGGATTAGAGAGGACAAACAGCGATCCACCAGACTTACTGCTTGATTTCATACAACTGAAAATTACTTCATTAAAGTAAAAGAATCTACTTATTGAATAACAATTTTCAATTGCTGCTTGTAGATTTATCGTTAATTTTTGTTTGTTCATCCAGGGATATGAGAAACTCTGTAAGGAATTGGAATCCAGAAGCTTTAACTACCCTAAATCACATAAACCAAACAATGCACATTGAACCGAACAATTTCATCGGCGGATGGAACAGTCTGAACTTTTAATCACTCCCCTCATATGTGGTGTAAAATCATTTGCTATGTGAAGTCGTAGCTAACTTGACCAACTAAAGAGTGCCGAGACAAAGGTATCTGCTGCTCTGTAGCATATGCAGCCCAACAAAAGCAATGCACTCAGCAAAATGATTCCGGTAAACGAACTGCATAAGCCCACTAAATCCGAGTGCAATGGCCTTTGAAAGCTCTTAACAATGGCGAGAGCGCCAAGTTCATACTAGTATCCAGCGCAGTGGTACTGTTGATATAAAATCCTGATCAAATTACAGACAACTGGCAAGATTTTAGATGCACCAAAGATGTAGGAAAAGTACGGAGCTGACAAAATTGAATAATGCAAAATATAATCCATCTTTTCCGATGAGCATGAACGCAATTTTGGGGGGTTTTAAGATACTGGCCATGCAGCAAAAGATCCTCACGGGAACCTTGACGAGGCAAAAAGGCACTAAAACTTTTGTAAGGGCATGACCAAAGAGCAAGAAAAACGCCATACAAGGAGTCGAAACCTGGAATCGGAAAAACACTAGACAGTACAAACAACCACCGTTTGGAACAAATTTGAACTCGTAGTCACTCGCCTAAGTTGAATGAAAGCTCAATTTGGATTAGTCTTGGTCAAACAGTCATGGATTTGGCGAGGAACCAAGAGAGATAAACACTATCGTGGTCCACGTAAGCCATCCAAACAACTGTCTTTTTTTAATTACTCGAGCCACACGGATGCCATATCAACTACATTTGCCTTTCCCTGTCTACATAAGCAGCCTTGTAGGATTTCTAACGGTGGTATTTGATGAAAACATGATAGAGGTAGATGTGTCACAGGTAAAAATTTAGGGATTTTCATTATACAAAAAAGTTTAAAGTAAACGCTTCTAGTTTAGAATTTTTTGTGACTTTTCTTAAAAGAAAAAAGAAAAAGAGGAGAAACTATTGAGATGAACGGAGTGAGGATTAAGCAAACAACGATATATGGTCTAGATAAAGGGCTGAGCCAATGCCACATAGCATTTATCTATTGAAGAGAATAAGACAATGAAATGACTCAATTACATTCACATCCCAACTAATTTGTTGAGCAGAAGTCAACATCGTCCTGAGGCAGAAGTGGAGTTACATCCCAACCACTTTGGTAGCTGTCTTCCCTATCGCTCAATTAAGACATTGACTTGGGCGTTGAAATGGTCGAAGGCAACATGGGCCAGGAGGAACGTTTGTGATGAGGATCATCAAATATTAAAATGCATCATACTCTTGGGACACTTGTTTTCTGTGATGTACTCTGAAACGTGATTCTCGTGGTGGTTAACCATTTATGAGAATTCGAGTGTAGCTACTCCACCGTACTTTGGTTATGGGGTGTTACATGCTGTAAGCGTACCTCGTATCAAACTCGAATTATGACTATTTATTGGTTGCCAGTGTACCTCTCACGTCAAGTTGTCATTTGATGTTAATTGTTGCATCATGGTGAGATAACTATGGGTGTGGCCCCTGAATCTATCGACACCCGATATGTAGCAAGAGACTTCTCTACTGGCTGCAAAAGAAGATGATGATAGGCATGACTTCTCTATTTTTCTCCCCTGTTTTTCACGTTGGCAAGGACGAGTTCAGGGTCCAATCAAGGGAACATTTGAAAAATTTCTTGTTGTCGGTAGATTTCTATAGCCATTGGTAAATTTTGAAGTGTTGATGAAAAAGGTCTGACCTTAGGTTGACTGTCAAATAACTCGTTAATAACTTACGAACATTATTAAGAATTTATTAACATCCAAATAAATTAATGCATTATCAACTCTTTTGAAAAATTACTAGCACCATAAGTAAATTACCAACACTATCATTTAAACAATTTATTGGCTTCTTTAAATTGTTACCCTCACTCGTTAAGATACAAAGTTAAGCTGGCTCGCGTTTTTTCTTTTCTGTTTTTGCGGATGAAATCATATTAAGTGACATTGGTGTTTCTACTTCGGATAGACCAATAGATTCATCATTAGCATGACCATATGGTGAATGCGAGTCTTCCTGGATATAAATGAAGGAAAGGCAGCGCTGTGATTTTGGCACTTTGAGTAGCCAATTTTGCTGAAACTTTAAATCGGAATTTTGACAACACGCATTAATGAAATGGCTGATATTAAAACGCTTGAATCGGATGGCTGACAAGAGTTGTCATGCACGAAAGCACAGGATTGAATCTATATGTGTTATCTTTTTTTTTTTTTTTTTATACCGAGGAACCGCTGGAGATCACCTTTCGCTTACGCTAATTGGGATATGCATGACCCTCCGGTGCTCGATAGCACCATAGGGCCTTGCTGCAAGCCGCTATTTAGACGTAAATCTCGAGGAAAGCTAGCACAAGACTTGATCACCATGGCCCCCCACTTAAGACATGTTGATAACGCAGAGATTCGAACTCATTCTCTCGGCGATGAGATAGTAGAGCCCAACCAATTGTGCTGTCCACCGATGGGTTATATGTGTTATCTTTCTCAGTCGCTTCTTTATACAATTTTCTCCTGGTCCCAAGAGTATAGTTAAGGTTAAAAAAAGAAATGAGGGGGACCAAAAGGAAGAGTACCTCCCTTCAAAATCTAAGAAGAGAAGTGAATAAACTATTAACGGGCAACTAATGAAAATTGCATAACTGAGATGAGAAGTTATCATATGCAAAAATTCCTTGAATCCGAGTCCAACGAATCAAATGCATTACATCGGTTGATTTGTGAAATCCATTCACATGGAGAAAGAGAGCAATTCCGTTGAGGACATCCTCTCTCGCGCGTGCTCTCCCATTCTAGAGTTGCTTCGCTCTGCCTGCCTCTATCTCCCGCGCGCATCGACGGTGTCTTAAGCTTGAGCGAACAAAGGAGAAGAAAATGAAAGAGAAGAAGAAAGAGGAGAAGGCCGGGCTTGGGACTCTTCATGGGCCCTCTCCAATCTTGGGCTCAGATGAGTTGTCTTCTTATTAGGTGCGGCAGGCCGATTTCCATTGATGAGCCCAATTGAACCCAACTCGGAGAAATATCTGGAATCTCGATTTGGACAAATCTTTGGTCAACCGATCACGGATTTGGCGAGGAGCAGAGAGAGAGATAAAAACGAACGAAGAACCCCAAAATTTGCCCAAATGGAAAGACAAAGCAAAACGGCACCATTGTGGTCTAGGGAAACCATACGAACGACATTTTTTTTTATCGCTTAAAGTCGCCTGGACATCACATCAGCACGGTTTGACTTCTCTTATTCATGTAAGCAGTCACGTAGGATTTTTAAGTGCGGCAATTGACGGAACCATGACGGAACATAGATATATCACCTGAATACAAGTTTAGAGTTTTTGATGATACATAAAAAGATGCATTATAGTTGACATATCACCTAAAAGATGCACCATTGTTAGAGTTTTTTTCCAAAAACTAAAAAAAGAAACCATTGAGATAAGAGAAGTCGAGATTAGCAAACAACAGTATCATGGTCTTGGCAAAAAGCTGAGCAAAAGTGTGACATGGCATTTATCTATTGAAAAGAGCAAGACAATGAAATAAACCACATACATTTACATCCGACCTAATCTGACGAGCAAAAGTTATGATCTTCATGGGCGAATGGTTGAAGGGAATTTAGTACATCCAACCACTTCGGTAGCTGCTTTCCCCATCGCTTAGTTAAGGCATTGATTTGGGCGTTGAAATGGTCGAAGCCAACCATTGGCTAGGAGTAAACTTGTGATGCGGATCCTCAAATGCATCATGCTCTTAGGACACTTAGAACAGGATTGATAACGGATCAATTCTCAGCCATTTATGTTCTTTTCTTCAAAAAAAAAAAAATAGAAATCCGTTTGATAATGTCAACTAATTTTTCTACTTCCGAAAACATATCAATGACCAAGAAATAGATTCAAAATAGAATCAAGATATAGAAAACAAGTTACTTCTTTGTTCCCGAGAATAATACTAAAATCAAACCATTTTCTTGTTTCTTTATTTATTTTCTTTTTTTTTTCTCCTCCAGCTAGTTATTGAGCTCGATGATGGCTAGCAATTGGCTAGAAAGGAGCTTCCGTGACCTCGCTGCAGCATGGTGAGATGAACCTTGTGGTGAGCCTCACCAAGGCTAGACGAGGATGAACCTCGTCATGCCTGGGCGAGGCCAACCTCACCAACGGCTAGCAAGGCTCCCCCAATGTCGACGAGGTGACTTGCTCTCATTCCTAGTCGGTCGCTAGCCATCACCAAGGCCTGATGACTGACTAGAGGAGGAAAAAGAAGAGAAGGAAAAAAGAAAAGAAAAAAAGAAAAATCTCAAAAAATGATTAAAAAATTAAAAGAAATTGTACGTCACAAAAAATTTTGAGAGTTGTACCAAACGCATTCATGTTCTTTTTCTATTTAGAAAATTGAAATTTTGCGCATTACCAAACTTGTTCGAATTCTCATAAACTCGTCCAAGGAACATAATCAGAAATAATATATATATTTTTGAGTAGAAATTGCTATCAAGAATAAAATTGTTATCAAACACACCCTTATTTTCTGTGGTGTACTATGAAACGTGATTATCATGGTGGTTAACCATTTATGAGTGTTCCAAGTGTAGCTACTCCACCATCCTTTGGCTATGGGGCACCGCATGCCTGTAAGTGTACCTCACATCAAACTTGAATTATATGGCTATTTATTGATTTCAAGTGTGCCTCGTGTTGAGAAGGTATAGAACCACGTTTCGGTTACTTCATGACTACTTCCATTGCCTCACTCTCCGGTGACTTCAAAATCATGATGTTTGTTGTCGTGTTCTGGTAAGATAATTATTGGCGTGGTCCCTGGATCTATCAGCACCCGATGCGTCCCAGGAGACTTCTCTACTCGCTGCCTAAGAAGATGATGATAGGCATGGCTTCTCTATATTTCTTCCCATTTCTCATGTTGGCAAGGACGAGTTCAGGGTCCTGTCAAGGGAAAATTTGCAAAATTTCTCCTTGTTGGTAGATTTCTATAACCATTGGTAAATTTCATATTAGTACATTATTGTAATGTTGATATATTTACTATAACTACAACATATCAACATTATTACAATATTGTACTAATTTATTAACTTCGAGGAAAGATAAAGTGCTCAATTATTTCGCATTTCGAGACATGTCCTGTCCCATGATGTATGTGAAAAACGAACCATCTTTTTTATTAATAAATATTTAAATTATGAGCTAATATCATTAATTAACTTTCCAATCTAAATTTGTATCCTCTCCATTTTCCTTGCTTTTTCGAAGACAACGTAAATACCATATTCAGTTAATTATTTTTTCTTAGAAAAAATGCGATATTAACCTTTTGAGAATACCCATGTTAAGCTAAAGGTATATAAATTTTTTATAAATTGTCAATAACGATATTCCTATTTTATGAGACAAATCAATAATTTCTTTTACAAGAAGGACACATTATCGCGATCCAAATTCATATTATGTCTGGAAGATTTTTCGAGTTGACGATGAGAGGTGAAAAAAAGAAAGAGGTGAAGGGAAAGATTTCCCCCATTTTGCTTGGAAAGAAGGGATTTAACAATGGTAAATAAAAATATTATGGATATATATATATACCGACATCATCATCATAAAAGTTTTTTTATATAGACAAATAATGTCAAAATTTATGGAATAAAGTTACACGATGTTAGAATAATTTAAATAATAAACTATATATTTATCTAACAGTTTAAGTTTTTAGAATAATTGGTAGTTGTTCAATGAAATTTTATATGATATTAGAGTTGAAGGTCTTGAGTTCCAATATTTTTATGCTCTATTTGCCTCTTGAATTAAATATGTCCATGCTTAATATCAAACAAAAAGACCAAACTAAACATGAGGAGGAGTGTTAGAATAATTTTCATATTGCCATTGTATAGGATAAAATCCCCTAGAAGTAGGATATATGTGTTGCATACACTATTAGTATAAAAGTCTTTTTTACTCGAGCAATCTTAGAATGGGAACGTAAACCTGTTTATGAAATATATTTGCGTGATAAAATTGAAAATTGTATATCTTTTATTATCTATAGAAATTTTTACCTTGTTAGTGCACTGAAAAGAAATCCATTGAATATGTTGTTTGCAAAGAATGGGATGATGAAAAGTATTACATGGAGCAATGTAAATCACTTATCGGCAAGGCATTTGCTGTCCGAGAGAGACCTGCTGATCTGCAATTGTTGTTGGACAAACACATGTGATCAGGCAGCCTGGTCGAAGTTGACAAACAAAAACAAACTTTTAAGAATTTCACCCGATCATGTATTCAACCTATGTAAAAGTGATTTCCTTATCTTTACATGATTTTTTTTTCTTTTTGCTCCATTCTAATGAAGGATAAGAGAAAGTCTGGCATAATTTATGATGTCTTGTTCTGGGAGTGCGCATCCTCTAACTGTACATTTGGTACCGGCTTGAGACAGGGGACCGGCTTACTTGGCCGCAATGGTTTAGAATTCTTTACTAGAATTCTTGTTAGATCTATTGGAGGGATGAGGTTATCTTCACATCGTTGCGCCCTAAAGTTAAAACTCACTAAAGTTTTTTGTGCGGATGAAATCTGGACATCCAGTCATAGAAGTGTTTCTACTATGAATGAGACCATGTCTATCTTTCAAATATCAAAGAGTCAATAAATTAGCCATCGGCTTAAGACAATCCTACTGAGATCCCTTAAAGGTTTAAACTAAAATTTTAAGTGGTGTTTTGTGGTTAATTTTTTTTATGTTTGTGAGAATTTTTCTAACATAGGTTACATTGAATGAGATTGCAATTTCCCTTTTTACTAAATTAGTCTAATAATGTGAGAAATAAATATCCTTAATTAGTCTAATGTGAGACGGGCTTATATAGGTTGAGTAAAGCCCAGCCTATGAGGGGGATGGGGGGCGGCTACAAGCGAGGAAGGGCTGGCTAGCCCTCTCATCGGTATTTTTCCTTTCAGTTTTAGCTTTTCTTTTTCTTTTTTAATTTTTTTTATTTTGAAAAGAAAAAAATAGAAAAAGGAAAAATGAAAGAAAAAAAATAAAAAGTAAGTGAGGGTACTTCATGCCCTAATTTTAGATTCAGGTCCTTATTTGAAATTTTCCCATGTATCTTTTTCATGAGAAGGACACATTCACTCAGTTCAAGGAAAAATTCCAAATAAATACTCTAAGTGCTCTCATTTTTTGAAATAAGGGCCTGAAGTGAATCTTAGAGACTAAAGTGGCCACATTAGTTTCAAAGAAGAGCCTGAAGTAGTTATGATTATTTCAAATAAGGGATTAACCTCGCCATTTCACTGACCGACAAAATATTCCAGCTAATTAGGGATATTTTTCGTCAAAACACATCTTAAATTTAAATTAAATTAGATTAAAAATTTTAAAAAACTTTTAAAAAAATGCAAAACACAAGTATTGCCCCATCTCTAGTAGGGGGAGGTGAAGGTTAGCGGGGTTGCTGATGCCAGGGTGAGGGCCGGTGACCCTCGCTGACCAAGGGCAAGGGCCTACTAGCCCTTATTGAGAGTGGGAGAGGGTGGTGCGCCCTCACCTCAGCCTAGGTGAGAGTAGTAGTTGGGCGAGGGTTGCCGACACTCACAGCTGACCTTCATCGCCGCCCCACAGGCGATGGGGCAGCGGCCACATGTAGGAGGGAGCTTGTGTTTTCCTTCTTCTTTTTTTCATGGAAAGAAAAAAAAACATAAAAAAAAATTAAAAAGGAAAAATAATAGTTTTAAAAGACGAAATTACCATTCACGATCGGTGAGTTCATGGGCCTTCTTTGAGGGTGGTATGAGTACTTTAGGCCCGTATTTGAAATAATATTCACTTCAAATCCTTATTTAAGAAAATGATGGTATTTCGGGCCATTATTTGAAACAATATTTATTTCAAACCTTTATTTAAGAAAATGAGAGTACTTTAGGTTCTTATTTGGAATTTTTGCCCGATTCAATAGCAACCCAATGAAATATGGTTTGCAAAGAAGGGGATGGTTGAAGGAAGGAAAAAAAAAAAAACATAATTATGTATTACACTTGTATCTTTATTTCAGTAAATTTTCCGAATTCACACATTTGTAAAAGAAAGGAATTTCCATAAAATTTCTGATGTCATAAAATTTGGAAATGAAGACGTCATTCTGGAAAAGGGAGTGGTCCACCATCTACAGCTGGAACTTTGGCCCCATCCACGAGTCTTATGTATAAAAAGAGAAGATCCATGAGAACAAGAAATAAAGCATGAAATAACTTCGACTTCAACCCTGTGAAAATACTCTCTCTGCTTTCAGATTATTACCTGCTTGTGAGACAGCGGAGCAAAGGAGTCTGATAAAAAAGGGAGATGGCAACAACTTCGACTTCAAGCCCAGAAATTGTGACTGATCCAATACCAGGTATGTTCCGTCCTTTTGCTTTGTTGTTCCATTCAATCCATTCGGCGTAAGGTGATGGAAAAATTGGAAAATTTTTCACTTCTGAGTGTTAATTTTGTAGTAATATGAGCAATATCATGGGAAAATTTCAAAAAAGAACCCGAAGTGTCAATATTTTCTCAAATAAGGGTTCGAAGTGTAATTTGTTTCAAATAAGGGCCTAAAGTGACCTTAGTTGTTTCAAATAAGGGCCTGAAGTGGCTTTGGTTGTTTCAAATAAGGACTCGACCTTGCCGATCGCCGACTGGCTAAATTTTCCGACCAATCAAGGGTATTTTCATCATTTTTCATTTCACTTTTTTTTCTTTCCTTTTTTTTTTTTTTGTGGTTCTTCTTCTTTCTCTTAGCTGGCGGTCGACCGGCCACCAGCTAAGCCCACAGAGGGCTAAGCGTGGGTGGCGAGGGTTGCACCCACCGGCGAGGGCCACCCACGCTGGCCACAGGTGAGGAACAGCCTCGCCTGAGCTTGGCGACCCTTGCCCAAGGGCCATCCAGGAGGTCAGCCCTAGTCCTTCCCAGGCGAGGGTGGCGGACGAGGTCGCCCAGCCCTCATCGGCCTTGCCTGGGGCCAGCATGGGCTGACCTCGTGGATGGCCCCTAGGCGAGGGTCGCCATACCCAAGTGAGGCCATCTCTCACCCAGCCCTTTGTCGGCATTGCCAATGGCAGGCTAGCCACCGGCGAAAGAGGAAGGAACCAGCCAAACAAATGGGAACAAAAAAAGAAAAAGAAAAAAGGGGAAAATGACAAATGACGAAGATATCTTTGATCGCTGGAAAGACGGGTCCTTATTTGAAATGGACATGGCCATTTCAGGCTCTTATTTGAAATAAACATAACCACTTTAAGTCCTCATTTGAAATAACATCCACTTTAGACCATTATTTGAGAAAATGAAGGCATTTGAGGTCCTTATTTGAAACAATGTCCACGTTGAGCCCTTATTTGAGAAAAAGAGGGTACATCGGGTCTCTTTTTGGAATTTTCCCCAATATCATGAACGACATCATGGATAGATAATGCAATGAAAATTGAAACGTTTCCTTATTTATTGCTTAATAAGTGTTCACACACTTTTTTCCAAAATCCTAAATGAAAAAAGGAGAGAGTGTGAATGAAAGAAGAATAATTTGCATTGAGCATGAGGAGATATTTGGCACAATGAAAATTTCCAATTTCGTGTTTTCCTTTCAAAATTTCCAACGAATATCTGTTTGGCAGAAATTTTGATTGCCGTATTTTCAAATTTTAACCTTAAAGCTGAAAACGGCCGAAATCAACATTGTTTTATTACAAGGATTGTGCTTTAAAAACCTAAACCAACGGTCAACTACTTCTAAAATATTTGGAAAGTCGAACTAAATCGTCAGAAAACAATATAATTCACTTGATTGAAAATTATTCAACTAAACAATAATTTTTGTCCCCGTAACTTTCACAAGGTTACTTAAGTGTCATCAAAGAACAGTATAAGGACTAAAAATATGTCCAAACAGAGTACATGATCAAAAGTGAGATCCTACAGCCTACAGGGACCGAAAGAATTTCAACTTCCCTGAACTCAAAGTGCAAAAAAGCAATGGGTGGCTACCAAAAACAGTTAATTGGTTCATTTTCTCGGCCCATGGGCATCACTACTCCTTTTAAGTACACAGT
This sequence comes from Eucalyptus rudis, assembly GCA_019915205.1. Taxonomy (NCBI): domain Eukaryota; kingdom Viridiplantae; phylum Streptophyta; class Magnoliopsida; order Myrtales; family Myrtaceae; genus Eucalyptus; species Eucalyptus rudis. The sequence continues at coordinate 11,651,892 of JAHMTN010000007.1, read as the reverse complement.
ACACACGCAAAATGTCTTACTCAAAGTCGAATCTAAGTTTAATATTGAAAATTCTATGCAATGAACGAACCTGATACTGGTCATGTATAAATGATCTAAAGTATACAAAGTATGATTGATTTTCAAAAGTTATCTATGATTTATCTCTTCTTGGAAACAAGAGGGTTATGGAGACGTGAGGTCAAGAGGCACTCCGATTGATAAAGCTTCTTATGACGGTCTCAGACAAGTATATGTCACTTTGAACTTTTAATTTTCCTTCTACGTAAAATCTCGTGTTTCATGCATCTTTCCCTTTTTTAGTCTGAAACATTTAAAATTTCATAGCATACAATTGCTGACATATAAATATAGATATTATCTTTTCATAATTTTTAAGATCTGAATAATATCTTCAATTATAAATTGAGTAAGCCAAAAAAGAAATACTTTTTTACTTCCGAAGAGTAAAAGAAGGCACTCATAATTTATAAATGATATCACAGATAAGATAAATGGCAACGAGAAGTAAAAATTCATTAAAAATACACATTGCTCAAGATATGAAAGTTAAGAGAGTCCCACAACTAATTCATGATACAATGCCTATCTCGAAAAAATTCATGATCTTGGTTAACTTTAATGTAATTTTTTTTTTTAAAGTATGCTATAGAAGTTTAATGTAAAAAAATTCCATGCAACGTATGAGCCTCATACTAGTCATGTACAGAGGATCTGAGGCATACAAAGTGTAATTAATTTTTATAACGTGGTTATGTTGATCTCTTTCTTTAGGTAACAATGAGGTTCACGTAGACGCGAGTCCAGAAGGGATGACAACTGGTATGTTCCGTTCTTTCCTTTGTTGTTCTAAATTGATCCCCTAAGGCGATGAAAAAATTGGCAAAGTTTCGCCTTTTGTGTGTTAATCTCGAAGTAATACTATCAATATCATGGACGGTTAATGTATATTGAAACTTACGATTGTTTTTTTTTTTTTTTTTATGGGCTATGTAAGCAATGTGCGGCCATTAAATAGAGCTAATCGATTCAATTTCTCGGGCATATGGCATGACTATTCTTTCAAGTAAACAGTACACTCGCAAAATGTATAATTCAAAGTCGAATCTCCCAATTTGGTGTAATTTGGCTCCACAAGTTCGGTGTGTTAATTTTAACTATTGATTTTTTTTTCTTGAATATTTAGAGTTTGAAATCGAACTGTAAATATTACCTGGTCAATCCCACTTTCATAACTTAGAAGCACTCAATGACTGCTTCATTAAAATTAATTACCGGAAAATTTCCTCTTATACGAGAGTTCTGTATAAACGCTTACCTTGTAAGGACTATATGTTTTCTAATGTTTTCTTACTATGCAAATTGCATTCGCAGCTGACTGTCCTAGAAATCAATTTCATCAACAGCAAAGGGCTAAACAAATGGGTTCTAAATAGTAGATAGATGCTTATCATTGAGAGGCTACACGACGCTAATCCTTTGAAGACATGATTCAGAACTAGTCAATTCACTATAGTCATCTCCAAAAAGGAAATCATGCAATGTTATTCCGAGCCAAAACTAACTTGTTAATAGAAATGGTTGTCACTAATAGGACAAAGTGTAAAGATAACACTAAAGAAGAAAATTCACTGACAAAACATTGTTCAAGGTACATGGATGGTGGAATGTACTTGCTACAAAAACAAGAACAAATAATAAGGATTTCCTAAGAAAAATTAGAGCAATTTTTTTGCCATCCGTTAAGTCTATCAATAAAGTTTAATCGATATACTTTATTTGACAAAAATCCATGCAAGCATCGGTACGATGATAGCAATGATGTTATAAACGTGTATACTATATCAAAATTGTAACCTATAAATTAATCATATAATTGATGGAAACAATGTAATTAAGTTAATTTACTTATTTTTATTTATGCATGATTTTGTTAAATTTATTACGTGTAATTGTGGAGATAGATACAATTGTGTATAGACTTAATTTATGAGTGGTATGGCGGAGAAGATTAATAGCAACAAGAAATAAAAACTCACTAAAAAATGCATTGTCCTAGATACAAAGCTATAAGGTCCTACAAACTAATTCATGATTCAATACATATCTAAAAAAAACTCATGATCTCCATTCAGTTTAACGTTGAATTTATTTTTTATTAGAAGTTTCCCCTTTTGAGTTGAATATGGAAAATTCCTTGAAATGAATGAACCTAATATTAGTCATGACTAGATGGTCTAAAGCAGATAAAAAGTGTCATCGACTTTTGGTTATTTATGCTCATTTCTCCTTTTGGTAACAAAGTGGCTGACAAAGAAGGGAAATTTTTTTTGGGTCATAACGAAGAAGGAAGTCCAAAAGGCCCAGAAACCGATGAGCAGAGTCGCCCATCAACTGTCTCTGGTGACTGGCTGAGGATGGCCGAGCAAGAGAAAACTGAGGGTTTATCACTTTTAAGTTTTAATTTTCCTTTTTCATAAATTTTGTGTTTGATGCATCTAGGATGATGATAGCATGACAGTCACTGTTACCGTTGGAAGTAACGGTGCTATGTGAACCACCAGTTAATGCTAGCATAACACCAATTGCCTTTTCTCTCAATTACATCTTGTGGCTTACATGCCACCGTTACTTGGTAATAATAACAATGACTGTTTGTTAAGCATTTCGCATGCATATAACTGTTTTTACTTGGAAACATTTTAGATTTAACAGCATACAAATGCTGATATATATATATATATATATATATATATATATATATATATATAAGATACAATCTTTTGGTAGTTTTTCGCATATAACTGTTTTTACTTGGAAACATTTTAGATTTCACAGCATAGAAATGCTAAGATATATATATAGATATATATATATATATATATATATATATATATATATTAAGATACAATCTTTTGGTAGTTTTTAAAATCTGAATAATATCTTGAATCTTAATTTAGAAAGCCAAAAAAAAAAAAACTTTTATACTTTCAAAGAGTAGATGAAGGCCCTCTTAGAAAAAAGGTAAGTTTATTGAGCTGCCACTCCTTCACTTGCATACGCGTTTCACTGGAGCTTTGAACAGGTGCAATGGTAAAAGAAATCGTGTAAGGTTGTTCTGAGCGAAAAATAAATTGTCAATAGAAATGGTTGTCATTATTATGACAAAGTGTAAAGATAACATTAGAGGAGAAATTTCACTCACAAACACATTGTCCTAGATACATGGATGGTGGAATGTTCTTGCCACAAAAACAAGAAAAAAATAATAAGGATTTGCAAGAAAAAATGATCATTTTTCCCAAATTGTTAAGTCTATCGATAAAGTATAATCAATATATTTTATTTAAGAAAAATAACTCTTGTGATACATCAATATGATAATAGTCATGATGATATCAACTTGTATCCTATATCAGTTGTAACTTATAAATTAAAAGTATTAGTTGATGAAATCGATACACTTAATTCATTCATTTTCATTTCTAAAAAGTTATGTTATGATTATTGCGTGAAATTGTGGAGATAGATAAAAATTTGTGTATACTTAATATATGAATGATATTGCAATAAGATCAATGAAAATGAGAAATATAAACTTACTAAAACACACATTGTCCAGGAGGAAATTTAGAATGCCTTTAAAAAATAATTCACGATACAATACCTATCTCGAGAGGAGCTCATGACCTCCATTATATTTAACGATGATTTTTCTGTTTAAAAGTTCACCATCTAAGTTTAATTCAGAAAGTTCCATGCAATGAATAACCCTGATACTATTCATGTATACATGATCTAAAGCATAATTAGTGTAATTAATTTTTCTAAGGTGATTTATGTTCATTTCTCTTTTTGATAACAAAGAGGTTTGCATAAACGTGATTTCAAAAGGCATAGAAACAACTGATAAAGCTTACCAAGATGGTTACGGAATAATTGAAGGTTTGTCACATTGAATTTTTAATTTTCATTTTTCACAAGTCTTGTGTTTCGTTTATTTTGACTTCTTTTAATCTGAAACATTTTACATCTTACAGCAGGCAAACTCTGAATAAAATATAATATTTTCATAATTACTATGTGAAATTGTGGAGATTGACAAAATTTCGTATAGACTTAATTTACGAATGGTATTACGAATAAGATCAATGACAATGACAGATAAAACTCACTAAAAAACACATTTGTCCAAGATATTAAAGTTAGAAGGTCCCATACAACTAATTTATGATAAACTACCTTTCTCTGAAAAAAAGAACTCATGATCTTCATTAAGTCTAACGATAATTTTTTCCTTAGAAGATCAACATAGAAAACTCCATGCAATGAATGAGCCTGATACTAGTCATGTATATATGATCTAAAGCTTATGAATTAATTTTCAAAATTTATTTATGTTTGTTTCTCTTTTTTTGGTAACAAAGAGGTTGACAAAGAATCGATCGAAAAAGGCAGAGAAGAAGAGATGTAAGTATTGTTAATCAGATGGAGTAAGGAAGTTTAGGGGCATCCCCCACCATCAAATAGAATTAATTATGCAAGAAGATGGAGATAGGAATTCTTCACACAGTAGCCACAAAGCATTTGCCTGAGAAGGTCTAAAATTCTGGTAGATTAAAGCCCTGCTACTCAGAATCTTACATAATTTAGCGAGCATAATAGCGATTTCCTTTGATTTGTCATGAATACATTTGCTATTGCGCTCCTTCCAAATGCTATAGACAATAACTTAGCTAGGGATCTCATTTCATTTTTCATAAAATTGGTATTTCATGCATTTTGACCATTCTTAATTCGAAATATTTTAAATTTCTTAGTATACAAATGTTGACAATTTTAAAATATAATATTTTCATAAATTTTTAACTATGAATAATATCTTGAATTATGGTTGAGATTCATAATTACTATGTGAAATTGAGGAGATTGACAAAATTTCGTATAGACTTAATTTATGAATGGTTTTATGGATAAGCTCAATGACAATGACAAATAAAACTCACTAAAAAAAAAAAAAAACATTGTCCAAGGCATTAAAGTAACAAGTCTCATAAAACTAATTTATGATAAACTACTTTTCTCCCAAAAAGAAAAAAAGAAAAAAAGAAAACTCATGATCTTCATTAAGTTTAACGGTAATTTTTTCAAAACTCCATGCAATGAATAGCCTGGTACTAGTCATGTGTAGATAATCTGAAGCATACGAATTAATTTTTCAAAGTTTATTTATGTTTCTTTCTCTTTTGACAAAGCATGGATCAACGAAGGCACAGAAGAAGAGAGTGAAGACGGCACCTCAACTGACTCAGAAGGTTTCTCTTTCAACTTTTATTTATTATTATTATTATTATTTTGGTAAAGATTTAAGTGTTGTTAATCAGATGGTGTGAGGAAGCTTAATGGCATCCCCACCATCAAATACAATTAGTTATGCAAGAAGATGGAGATAGGAATTCTTCACATAATAGCCACAAAGTATTTACTTGAGAAGGTCTAAAATTTTGATAGAGTAAAGCCCTGCTCCTCACAATCTTATATAATTTAGCCAACATAATAGGGATTTCATTTGATTTGTTTTGAATACATTTGCCGTTGCACTCTTTCCAAATGCAATATATAGTACCTTAGCTAGGGATCTCATTTCATTTTTCATAAATCTAGTATGCCATGCATTTTGACTATTTCAAAATTCGAAATATTTTAAATTTCTTAGTATACAAATGTTGACATATAATTTTAGATATAATATTTCCATAATTTTTTTAATTATGAATAATATCTTGAATTATGATTGAGAACCCCCCCCCCTTACAAAAAAAAAAAAAAAAAACTTTTTCTTCACTTCCAAAGAGTAAACGAACGTGCCCATAAATAAAGATATGTTGAGTACACGACCGCTCATTGGCTTGCATCCGCGTTTTGACTCATTTTGAGCAAGTGCGATGGTTACGCCTGACCTACAAAGTAAGAACTAAGAAAGCCTGAGGACTTTTAATGTACAATTTTTGCAGACGGGCCAGAAGTAGAGGTCTATGATCGACATTTATTTACAGCAGCATTGAAAGGTGATTGGAAAACTGCCGAGAGAATCCTCAAGAGTGATCACCGAGCAATGATTTCCAATGTTCTAACCGTACAAGCTGAACCCGTTACTGTGCTCGAAGTTGCGGTTGTGGCCGCACGAGAGCAATTAGTCAGGAACCTGCTTAAGCACCTTCCTCAAGAATATGATTGTTGGACCTGGAGCTTCACGATGGCCCTCTCTAATGCTGCCCTGAGAGGAGGAATGAAGATGGTAAAGGCATTAATGGACGCAGTTAATCCTGATCCCGATTACGTAGACTTTGCCCTATGGGTTGTTATTGAACATGCTCCAACGCGAAAGGAGGTAATCTGGTACCTGGCCAAGCGTACATCATCAGACCTAGATAATCGTACCCTGAGACATCTTATTATAGCCGGCCATTTGGGTAGGATCTCACACTCATTCATCTCATCTCATTTCAATTCGTTCATTGTTTACCTGAATTAACCTTTTTTGTTCTTGTATCCCAAAAGACATAGTCTATTTTTTAGTTGAGAAATGCTTCAAGTCATCGACATCATCTACCATAACCCATGAGATGATGGGGAGCCTCTTAGGAAACTTGGTCACAATGAAGTCTCACTTCCGTAGTACAGCTAAACTCAACTTTTGGGAAAAAATTATTTACAAATGTGGGTATTTCTTACACTTCTTTGGTCAGATATATACAATGAGAGCAACTCTATCCACATGATGTTTACTCTCATCTATTCCCAATGCTAGGTATCCCTCTATGGTTGGTTGATACGTCATTTGACACGAAGATGGCTCGAAGTATTTCTGGTAATACACTTAATGGTGGACTAACATGACAAAAAGCATATAATTTCCTATTGGCAAAAAAGTCAAGGGACAAGGACTTCTATTATGTATTCAAATTAAAATCTAAAGCATGAAATATATCACAAACTAATATCTACCATCACATTTGTAAGATTAGTAAAGAAGTCTTAGTAAATGTCACGTTGCCAAGTAGAATTATTGAGAATTGTAGATTTTGTTTTCATGTTATAGAGATTGATCGATCCAAGGAGTTTTCTAACATAGTCAATCACTATGAAATTTAATTGCATGTACAATTTTCATTTCATGGATGTGATACATATCCTTTTACTTTGTGATGAATTCCTGCTTTGCTAACGTGATTTTCCTCTCCTCTTTGTGATGGTAGCACTTGAGCGGTTCAAGATTTTACTACGGAATCTTGCCACAAAACCAGGTACACAACACTACCATGATATCTAAAAAAAGGATCGTATTTCATCCATGGGTGGAGATCCCTAAATTTAAAGTGTAAATTGATTATTTCAATATAACCCTTTGAGATCATAGTCATTGATCTGGATCGGCTCTCGATTCGTATGTCATGATATGGTTTCATTCTATTTGACTAGATTCGATTCAGATTCAAAGTCTAAACCCTTTGTATCCATTAGGTGACTCTGTAAAAATAGGAGAAAATTGCTAAATCACTTCTAAATTTATTATACGAATGTCAATTTAATTCTAAACATTTCAATTTTGACAAGACACTCCTAAGCTTTTGTATGAAATTTTAATGTAATTTTTTTGGTTGATTTTCGCCAGAAATTACTGACGTGGTGATTTTAGTTGGTGTCGGCTATTTTACATGGCACACTCAGCGTCTAACTTGGAAATTTTATGGTGAAGTTGTTTTCTATTGGCGTTGACTGTCCCTAAATCTACACTTTTTTATTTTATTTTTTATCATTGCGTGTTCATTGATAGATTCAATATACATATTTTTTTTTATAATGCATGCATTTTGATTTTCAAGTCATAGAAAGTTTGCTTCCTCGATTATATCTTAAATCCATTATTTTCCTCTATATTACTATATATAGATATTCATAAGAGCACGGTATAAATGTAAAAGTCTCTTTAACCTTTTGGTTCTTTATCGTTGGGGAAATTTCTTATCTAATGTTGCGTGCAGCACGTCTAGTCAAAAGGATTGGAGAATTGAAGTTAAGGCATAGATACTCGCTTGAGTTTGCCAAACAAGCTCTTATTACGTTGCGGATTGGTGCAGAAACTTCCAAAATGCTCAAATTGACTTCAGACATTGCCCTTGACGCCGCATCTCGCGGAATTTCTGAAATTGTCAAGTTATGTCTTGAGCATTTTCCGGAGTTAACGTGGGATAAAAAGTTCACAAAAAAATTGATTAAAGAAGTTGTGATCGGACGTCATGTTGAGTTGTATAGACTAGTGAACGCACACAACACATTTCCATATTTAACTGACAATAGCTCTACGAAACATGGCCTCATGGAGGCAGTAGTAGGATGGTCACCAGGATGTGCGCCGACAGATGTTTCTGGAGCAGCTTTTGTTATGCAGAGAGAACTTCAATGGTTCAAGGTTGGTTGACACTGTTATTATTATTATTATTATTATTATTATTATCGTCGTCATCGTCGTCGTCGTCATCGTTAATTTATGCCAACTGACTATAAAAAAACCCTAAATTGGTATACTTGTGACAAATATACCTCAAACTAATTTATTTGACCACCAAAAAATCTAAAGTGGTACATTTATAATAAATATACTCTTCATTAAATTGGATTAATATCACAAAAAATCACAAAAATTATATAACTACGATAAACGGAGAGAAAAATCTCAAATTAGGTAAAGTGAGTATTTGTGAAAACTCTCGATGTCTTTCTAAACACTTATTCTATTTTAGCCTAGTAGGATCCTTTGAGAAATGCAGCTCGGATAGTTAAAAATGTTACCATCCTAGCATCCCTGAGTGTCTCTAAGCTCTGAATTAAAATGCTGAGTAGTGTATTGCTAAAAGGCTATCCCTGAAGGGCTCGATCAAGAGGATCACCTATCGTGGGAAGGTATACCTACAAAAAACTGACCCCTAGTTCTAAGCTTAGGTCCATTCAATGGTATTAGAGCAACTACCATGTGTTATTTGATTTAGTAATTTGATAGTAAAATTTAACAGAAACTAACAAATGGTAAATTTATCACAAGTGTACCGGTTTATGGTAAATTTGTCAAAGATATACTAATTTGGGGTTTTTGATTGTCAAAAAATTAGTTTGGGATAAATTTGTCACAAGTATACTATTTTGGGATTTTTCAGAGTATTAACCCTTTTATTTACATTCATAACCTTCCTTTATTTTTCTGAAGGTACTAGAAGATAGGAGCGATCCTACTTTTAAAATTCAAGAATTTCAGGTTGGTTCACCTTCTTGACTTGCCACTCGTTTGTGCTCTTTAAGTTACAGTTTACATTGATAGACGTCCCTTATTTTTCTGAAGGTTCGGGAAGATACAAGTGATCCTTCTTTTAAAAATGTGAAATTGGTACGAACAAAAGAAAGGAGAGGGAAAACATACTGGGGAGTTTTTGTAGAACAACGCCAAGATTTGCTTAAAGAGGCGGGGCAATGGATGAAGGACACATCATCATCTTGCAGTGTTGTTGCAGCTCTCATCCTTACGGTAGCTTTCGCTGCTACTTTTACAACACCTGGCGGTAATGACAATAGTACAGGCACCCCGATTTTTTTAAAAAAAGGGTCATTCTTGGTATTTGCAATTGCAGATGCTCTCGCTCTCTTCTCCTCTGTCACGGCCACCTTGATCTTCTTGGCTATCCTAACTTCACGCTACAATGTCGAAGATTTCCTCTACTCGCTACCAAGAAAAATGATATTGGGCCTCACTTTTCTCTTTCTATCTTTGGCCTTTATGTTAGTGGCCTTCGGCTCTGCTCTTACAATCGTCTTGACTGAACGGTTGAAGTGGATCTACATCCCAATTACTTTGCTAGCTGCCTTCCCTATCATATTGTTCACAATTCTACAGCTTCCTTTATATGTGGAAATGGTTGAATCCACCTGTTGGCCTTGCCTCTACCGTCCCGTGAAGCTTTTGAATTGATCTCTGCCATAATTGGACAAAGACCTTTGTAATTTGATTTTTGTTTGAACTTTTTACTGCATGAGAAATGTGAACATTATGGGGTTTTGACACTTTTGAAGTGCGACATCAACCATATTTATGCTAAAGTTTAATGTATGTCATCAAGTGCACACCTTGTCTCAATGTGTCATTTGTATACATCTTTTCTTATTGTCGTATTAAGGTGAACCCCATTTTTCAAAGAATTGGCGACATGGCCATAAATTATGAGTATAGTTCATCCATTCAAATAAAGTGCTCCCCACAAATTCTCCACACTACGCAAGAAGGCCACCCAACTAATCGCCCAACACCAGGAACTTTTGATGTAGCAAGCCGAGCAAACAACAATTTTAATTCAATGGGAGCTCGGCCTTCGATATCCGTCTTCACCCACTGCCCATTATTGCACTTCATCCTCTCATCTAACTCTTTGGCTACAACCTTCGCGATCGATCTAGGTCGCGTTGGCCGTCAATTCCTCCTGCACTTAGTCGATCCTAATTCTCCGCTTCTTCTCCATCACGTCCCTTTATGCGCCCAACCGTTCGTGCTCTCTCACCCAGTGCGTGCAAGTGATTACTCATTAAAGAGATGGTATCATCACCTAGTGCGGACTCTTTCAAACCTATACCAATCGCAATTTGGGATTTTAATGAAACCATTTTAGACATGTGATTCAATTTATCTTGAAACCGCCACAAATTGATTATGAGTCAATTAAGACATCCAAGCAGGTGTACATTTTACTTCTACGAATAAGAGATTCTTGAATACAGAGACTTGATTATGTTGGGGCAAACAATACCTGGGGGTAATAGGTTGAATGAGAACTATGAAGAACTTTAGGTCGGATGAGAACTATGAAGAACTTTTGTGGAATATAACAAGTTAACCTTCACTAGCAATAAAAGCAAATTAAAGCAGTAATTAGATGTGGTGCTGATAAATAGATATTGATAATAATTAATAGGTGATGCTGATAATGAAGAGATATAAGATAGCATACTAAGATTTATAGTGGTTCAATTTTATCTTTAACGCTTTTCTTGATAATATAATTAGTAATTAAAAAAATATCATGAAAGGTTAAGGTCAGTGTGCCGGGCCCTTCGGGTGTCCTATTTTGGCCGCCCACTCCCCACATTAATGGACGCAATAAAGGTGGAATCCACTAGAATCTTCAAAGCAAGTTACAACCAACAAATGTCGCTCCTATCAATTGCCAGATCACACTATCAAGACATGACTATTGCTCTTACACATGTACATTTGACTTTATCATAATTACAACTCAGTAGCACCTCACAAAGATATTATCAACAACATACAATCACTATCAACAAAACATAGTAAAGAAGAATACTCAAAACAGTAAACTAGATATGTTTTTTTTTTTTTTTTTGGTAAGGTAAACTAGATATGTTCGTTTCTACCTAACCCCATTTTCTCTCTTGGATTAAATATATACCATTCAGCCTTAACTGACCGTTTGTAATTCAACTCCATCAAGCCATCACCAGCAAAACATCCATCTGTTGCTCACTAGTGCTAGAATGGCTCTCTAATAGTGGCGGTTTTCCCAAACTAGTCAGACTGATTTTATTAGAGTCTGTCTTTTGCTTAGCATTGTCAGAACTGCTTGTGATCAACTCTAGTGCTTCTGATACAAATTCCAAGACTGTGCAATGATTAGTTTCATCTTAACCAACGTTCCAATTGGATGAGCAAGTAACCAACACCTTCTATGACTTGATATCATCACGATCCCTTAACCATAATTAGAAGTGCATATTATCATTAATTTGTTGATATTGCCCATTGACAAACCTTGTGGAATGACATGCAATCAATCTTCTAATGATCCTTTAGCTTTATTAGTTCCCAAAAACTTCCAAGGAGATCTGCATCCCCGTTGATCGGTCATCTTCATTGATTGATTGAGCCAACATTCAAAAACTTCCAAGGACATCAGCATCCCTTTTGATTCCTCGTCTTCATTGAACTCACTAAGATCATTAGTATTATCACAATCTTCCGCTCTCATCTAGAAAGAACTACTACTGCTAACAATTTGCTACTCCAATAATCAATACCGCTACTCGTGATCGCAATAAGATATTCTAGTTCTCCTAAGCTTATTGACAATTGTGACATGTTCATAAGCCTGTAGGGCGTTAAATGCATGGGTTGGGTCGGTTTGAAAATAGTTCGACCCATGTTCACCTATTTAACATGTTTTGACCCATTTTCATGAAATATAAATTCAATAACCCATAGTTGACAGGACAAGGACTCCTAGAGTGCCAAAAGTTGGCACAAAGGGATACTTAAGTGCCAAAAGTTACGAAAGGTACACTTAAGTGCCAAAATCGGACCAAAATGGATCACTTGAGTGCCAATCCGGCCAAAATGCTGATGTGGCATTTTTCCGGCGAACCGAGCCCAAAACGACGCCGTTTTGCATGCTGACATGGCCAAATAATGCAAAAACGACGTCGTTTGGGGCTCATGTGATAAAAAAATAATATAAAAATTCAATAAATTAAATTTAAAATTAGATTTAGTTAAAATATTAAAAAATAATAATTTTAATAGTTAAAATATTTAAAAAAATAATAAATTTAAAATTACATTTAGTTAAAATATTAAAAAAACTAATTTTAAAATTAAATTTAGTTAAAATATTAAAAAATAATAATTTTAAAATTAAATTTAGTTAAAATATTAAAAAATAATAATTTTAAAATTAAAAGATTAAAAAAATTAAAAATTAAAAATTTTAAAATTAGATTTAGTTAAAAAATTTAAAAAAAATAATTTTAAAATTAAATTTAGTTAAAATATTAAAAAATAATAATTTTAAAATTTTTTTTTAAAACTTAAAAAAATAATTTTAAAATTAGATTTAGTTAAAAAAATTTTAAAAATAATTTTAAAATTAAATTTAGTTAAAATATTAAAAATAAATAATTTAAAATTAAAAAATTTAAAAAAATTTTAAAAAAAATTATCAAAAATTTATAAATTAATAAAAAGGGGGGGGCGGTGGCTGAGGTAAGCCTCAGCCACCGCCCCCCTTTTTTTAAAATTTTAAAATTTTAAATTATTATATTTTAATATTTTAGTTAAATTTATTTTTAAATTTTTTTTAATTTTTTAACTAAATCTAATTTTAATTTTTTTTATTTTTTATTTTGATTTTAATTTTTATAATTATTTTATTTTTAATATTTTAACTAAATTTAATTTTAAAAATGTTATTATTTTAATTTTTTAACTAAATCTAATTTTTAATTTTTTTTTAAATTTTTATTTTTAGAATTATTATTTTTAATATTTTAACTAAATGTAATTTTAAAATTATTTTTTAAATATTTTAACTAAATCTAATTTTAAAATTAGTATTTTTTAATATTTTAATTAAATTAAATTTTAAAATTATTTTTTAAATATTTTAACTAAATGTAATTTTAAATTTATTATTTTTTAATATTTTAACTATTAAATTTTTTTTATAAATAGTTTAACTTAATCTAATTTTAAATTTAATTTATTTAATTTTTATATTATTTTTTTACCATGTCAACCCAAAGCGACGTCGTTTTTGCATTATTTGCCACGTCAGCATGCAAAACGGCGTCGTTTTGGGTTCACTTCGCTGGAAATTCGTCGGAAAAATGCCACGTCAACCTTTTCGCCGGACTTTGGCCGGAGTGGCACTTAAGTGATCCGTTTTTCTTCGAATGTGACACTTAAGTGTACCTTTTGTAACTTTTGGCACTTAAGTGTCCCTTTGTGCCAACTTTTGGCACTTGAAGCGTTCTTATCCCCATAGTTGACCAATATTGAACCTAACCCATATTATTGAAACATATTAATATTTAACCCAATCTAGGAAAACCCACTCCCACCCGTTTCACCCACTTTAATTTGTTCACGTATATATGTTACTTGAATAAAAACTTCACATCAAATTTAAAACTAAATTAAACAATAAAAATTAGTAAAACAAATAAAAAAAGTTAAAAACCTAAAAATTGAAATAATTTTGAAGAACTCTTGATAAGAAAAAGTTCGATCAACTAATCATTGACATAAATAATATTTGCTTATAAAAAATGTTCTAGAATGCGAGAATGTGTAGCTTCTTAATTGTTAGTTCACCAAGTTAAAAATTACACTATGGTGTTTAGAATTTCTATTTCAATATTGATTGAACTTCGATCTAGATAGTATCAAGCTTCCTCTAGAAGTACTTCTCTAGTATGTATATGTATATCTATCCACTGAAAGATGTATTTAAACTTTAATAGACTTCAATAGCATATTTGCTAAGGACAGTACATGACCAAAACATGTGAAGTCAAAAGTATGAAATACAGTTTTAGGATGCACGTGTTGATTACGTTAGAGAATTCCCACACTGGATAAGTGATATGGTGAAGATCAGTTAATATATTCATATTGGCCCATAACTCATTGGCTTAAATTTTTGAGTGAATGTGGGTCCAACTAGATATGTTAATAGGCTCAGACTTGGGTTCTCCCTTGGTGATTTCCTTGAGTGAAGGCATTGGCTTTTGTTATCCGCTTCTAACAATTGGTATCATAATTGATGGTTGATTGGAGCTCTACACCCAATTTGTTTCGATCTCATAATTGACGCTTGTTTTGGGTGGAAATTGCCATCACAATTCGTCTAGCAAGAAGAGAGACCACAGACAATTGGTCTGGCAATGCGAGATATAGAGACCATGGATAGTTGGTCTAGTGGTGGCGATGCAAAATCGAGATCATGGGCAAAGTAATCCTAAGTTAGCCGTTGATGATGGTTGCTATCCATAGTTGAGGACTGAGTTCACACGTAACAGGGAGATTGTTAGGATGTACATGTGAGTTGTTTTAGAGAAGTCCCACATTGGATAAATGATTTGGGGAAGAATAGTTAATATATTTAAGTTAGCTCATAACTCATTGGCTTAAGCTTTTGAGTGAAGGTGGGTCAACTGGAAATGTCAATGCCCTTAAACATGGACTCTCCCTTGGCAATCTCCGTGGGTGAAGGTATTAGACTTTTGCTACATGCTTCTAACACACAGCCTTATCGCAAGCAAGTAATGAAGTCAACTTAAGGTCTAGAGAAACAACACAAATAGAAAATTTGCATAGACATTTTGTCATACACTTAATGTGCACGTATGCATGGGAACTTACATTCCATAGAAACAACACGAATAGAAACAAGGAAAAAAGGATATCATGAGGCATGCAACTAAAAATTAGTAGAGAAAAATCGATGAATTTGAGGCCAAAAGACAACTAATCAAGCACTAGGACTCTCTCAGAATCTCCAGCAATGGTTATTATCACTCCAACCACTGCCACAAGTAACACGATCGTCTGGTTCAAGCTCTTTGATGCTAATTCTCCACCCCTCCTCTATTTGCTTTCCTCCTTCATTGCTTCATGTGGTCTAGCCACTTCATTGGCTTCTGGCACTAGAACGCCCCATCGATGTCCTTTGCATTTGACATGGCCTCGTGCACATTTTCTTTGAGATGGGTTTGATCGAATCACTAGCAAGCTCAAGAACAAACGAGAGAAAGCAAAGGAAGGGATGAGCAGAGAGAAGATGCTTGATTCAAGGAAAGGGGTCATCATAAGGTGAGTATGCTGCTTAGAATCTGCTTTGTATTCATTGGAGGAAGGGAAACAGAGATGGTGGCATGATGACGAGGTAGGTTGTGGCTGCAATTGGTTAGGATCGGAAGGGAGGGGCGGTACTTGCCCTGAGATTTTGTGATCATGGATGGAAGAGAGATAGAGAGAAGAGAGGATTCAAAGGATGTGACATCTCAAGTTTCTGATTCAATTTTCAATTGAATGAGTCGGGCTTTTCATCGACGCACCTATAGCCTTTTTCTCTAAGTTTGCCACTCACGAGATAACTAGTCTATCTGGTGAAGCCGTTAAGAGATTTTAACGTAATAGACTTGAGAATTCGACTAGAAATCGACTGCTCGACCGTGTTAATCTGCAAGGGTCATTACGGTATAGTTAAAAAATCGATTAGAGACCGGAGATAGGTCAACTCAACTGAGCCATGTGATTAAGTGTGAGTGATTTCACCTTATTGCAAAATTCTCGTCGATCGGCACTAAACTGATTTTTCTGTCATTTTGGGATCTTGTGTTCGTATTTGAAACTTCGAGATTTTCACGACAACTGAGAGTTGCCAATGTGTCGAAGATGTACATTATGGCTTGAAAATAATCGACCACGGGTCAATTGCACTGAAAATTCCTAAAAGCTACTCGGTAGGCTAGGACGTGATAAAATCGAGCTAGATTGAAATTAACCGCGAATTTGAACCTGATTTCAGAAATTAAAAGTTCTGTCATGTCACAATTAATTTTAGGAACGTCAACTCATCCTCCGAAGATTTTTTTTGCAAACCGAGATTTTTGGCGGAAATTCAAAGTTTAGCGAAATTGGACCGGGAAAGTTCGAGGACCGTTTTTGGTCGTGCTTTTGGGATTCAAATTAGACCAATTAATGAGGAAAAAAGGTTGATTAGGATGATGGCACCTTGGTGGGATTTATGGACATCAAATTGAGCTCAATTGAGGGAGAATTGATGGAGAATTGAATGAAATTGATGAGGCAAATGTCCAAATTCATAGCCAGGGGGGGAGCAACCTTTTGGACCTCTTCAATGGCTTGTTGGGGAAGCTTGGGTGCTGCAAATGGGTAGAGGATAGGGCTGAGCAAGAGGGGGAAAGTGCTTGAGTGTTTGTGGACTTAGGAGGCCAAGTGGTGACCCCTCTTCAGCAGCCCTCTTCTTCTCTCTCCTTGGATTCACTTTATCCATGGTTGTGGCCTTGAGAAAGCTTGAGAGAACTAGAGAAACCAGCCCTCACATCCCTCTCTCTCCCTCCTGCAGCTGAAGCAAATTTGTAGCATTTCTCTCCCCTGTTTTCCTATCTTCCTGCTTTTGCTCTAGCTGACCTTTCTCCAAAAATTTGGGTTGTTGGTTGCCTTCCCACGAGAATCAGCCTTTGTGCCACCCACTATCATGCTTAGAAGGCCCAAACCATTCAACAGGACCCGGCCGCTTACCGAACGGAGCCACCGGCCGACCAGACCACAGGCCTGAAGTCGCCGCTCGCTGGTCCGTCGGTCCGCCTGGCAACCTGCATTGCTCCGCCTGTTTCGCCTGTTTCAGCCATTTTTCTTCCATTCTAACCCAGCCTCCACCCATCCTAACCACCAGCAGGTCCCCTTTGACCCCCAGGTGCCGCCGGTTGCCAGCCAACCCCTCGCTGGAGCTCCGGCCAAGCCCGTTCAGCTCTGTTTCTCCTCCAGCAATCAGTTTTTCAGAGTTGCAGAGGGAGTCCGAGTTTGTGGCTACTGTTTTAGCCTCAGGACCACCTTGGATCACTGTGGTTGAGGTTCCCGAGCATAGCCACTGTCATCGCCGCTGCATCCGTGTCTCCTGCCCGCTTAACGGGTGAGTTTAGCTCATAATCCTTCGATTAGTGCATAAAATTGCTTAGGGTTGGTTTAGTTAGATTTAATTCTAGTTTAGGGGATTTAATTAAGTTGTATTAGCCCTAAGATAGGTGGTTAGATGGATGGTTAAGATTAGTTTAGCTTAATCTTGCTTTGTTTGCTTAACGTGGCTTATGTGGTTAATTAAGCATGCTTAGCTTTAATTGATTGACTGTTTGCTTTAATTAATGTTTTGCTTAATTTATGAATATAATTTATTATTTATTTAATTATGGAAATTCACTGTTCACGCGCACTGTTCACGTGCACTATTCATCCAAAATGCGAAAAGTTGTCTAAATTCACGTGCTTTAATCCTATGAAGTGAATGGATGTGTAAATGCATGGGCATCCGCATGAATTGAGTAATTTTCACAAAAAGGGGAAAAAAGGGTTGTCTGAGGGACATAGGAGATGGACTTGCTTTTATGAAAAAATGAGTTGTGTTGAGAAACCAATTGGTTGTCAGCAGGTAAAAGACTAAGTGTCCACGATGGCAAAACTTCGTATGAGCCACCTCTAGTACCTTGTACCAGTGCTTATCATAGGCAAGAACTAAGTGCTACACAACAGCATGACTGCGTGGGAGCCACCTCTAGTAACTTGAACTATTGCTTATCATAGTCAAGAACTACGTGTTACATGATAGCATGACTGCATGGGAGCCACCTCTAGTAACTTGAACTATTGCTTATTATAATCGAGAACTAAGTGCTATATGATAGTGTGACTACGTGGGAGCCACCTCTAGTAATTTGAACTATTGCTTATCATAGTCGACAACTAAGTGCTACGCGATAGCGTGACTACGTGGGAGCTACCTCTCGTAACTTGAACTATTGCTTATCATAGTCGAGAACTAAGTGCTACACGATAACGTGACTACATGGGAATCACCTCTAGTAACTTGAACTATGACTAATTAAGGTTAGGGACTAACTGCCACACGATATCAGAACTTCGTGGGGAAAGGGCATCTCTAGAACCTTGAGCCGCATATTGAGTATTGAGTCGGATTATTAAGTGGGGATGTTGAATTTGAATTTTGGGAGTGATTTGGTTGGGCTTTATTATGGGGTAAAATTGTGTGGCGCGGTATGGGACAGGTCATAATGATTTTACCTTATAATCGAGACCCGTGTATGGCATGCACGCATGAATCGATGACGTGCTATGGCACCCCGAACCACCTTAGGTCGCCACAGGCACCTAATGGAACACTAGTTACATCTCCTAGTAGAAGCGTCGTAGTTCATAGACATTTTTTTTTTCTTTTTTGAAAACGGTCCCAACGCTACTCATTAGCGGAAGCAAAATTTAATTTTGCCATCTCTCCCTCCAACAACCATGAGACAATGCATACCACTAAGTACCATAGGAAAAGATAGAGCCATGCCACTTTTATTTACATATTTTCGTGATGGATTTTTCGCGGGTCCATACAACAAAAGAAAGCCAAGATTTTCAGCTACACTTGGCCACATCCCAAAAAGATACTACAACCCCTAAAGCAATCACATGACGTCCTCCATCTAACAGCGGTAGCTACTCCCAAAAAGAAACACCAGCTCTCCACCCCTCACGCAACCATCACACCCATCATGGTGCGTCGGGTGGTGGTGGCGGCAACATCCCCCTAAACACTCCGTCTCGGCGGACATGAACTGACAGAAACTCCTGGATGATTGGGCCCCCATCCAGGCCCACATCGTACATAACCAGCACTCGCACTCACACAAATGTCAGTCCAGGGATGGTGACGCAGTCGATCTCCGTACATTCTACTTCTACATCCGAGGGGAGGCCATAGAAGGTGCCTCCCGTGACGGTAGGGAGCGACATTTTTCTAATCTGAAATGTTGGTCCCCGAAGGGGTGAGTACAGCCACTCAGCAGGTAAAAGATCCAATAACCACTCAATGCATCACACAATACAATCATAACATAGTACATGTCATTCATGCCTCCAAGCATAACTTACCTTGCAGCCATGCATGTCAAACACACTATATGTACATACATCTTCATATACTCATCACAATCATATCACATACATATCATCATGCCATAGGTGATCATCATCATATCGTATATGCATGTCATCGTACCATAAGTGATCATCATCATATCATATATGCATGTCATCATGCCATGGGTGATCATCATCATATCGTATATGCATGTCATCATACCATAAGTGATCATAATCATATCATATATGCATGTCATCATGCCATAGGTGGTCATCACTGTATCATATATGCATGTCATCATGCCATAAGGGATCATCATCGTATCATATATGCATGTCATCATGCCATAAGGGATCATCATCGTATCATATATGCATGTCATCATGCCATAGGTGATCACATCATATCATATCATATATGCATGATTTAATTTTCACTTTTAACTTTCAATTTGATCACCACATCACTCTTTCCCGGGATCAATAATTGCATCCCATACTTTATCACTCGCATCCCAACCTGGCATTACGAGAAAAACCTCCGGTACACACCACCGGGCATCCGACACCCCCACATTCTGGGCATCTCGCATCCCAACTGGCATCACAAGGCATCCCCTTGAGCAAAAACCTCCGAGGCTTCCGGCACCCAACCATTCCGGGCATCTCGAAACTCCCGAGGACATCCAGCCATGTATCTCAATACAATCCGGGCATCCGGCACCCCCCATCCTGGGCATCCTGACACTCCCAGGGCATTATCATCCGCCTCCAACAGTTTCATCATTTATCGTAATTTATGTTCACCCATTTATGTCTCAACTCAGCATGGCATATGATGTAATGGCAAACAAGATCACTTTCATCCCTTTTAATTTTTATATGCATTTCCAATCATCATCATACATGCAGCAAGATACAATTACTAGAGACAATATAATCCATGGAATCCATACAACTTAGAATAGTTCATAATACATGCTTTTTTGAAACTTACTAAATTCCAGATTGCACAATTTTGGAAAACATTTAAATTAAATATTAATATGACCCTCAAAAATCACAAAATCAGAGCATGTACTAGATAAGACATAGAGGTAACAATTTCATGAAGAACACATGCCCAAAAGAGCTTCACACAAAGAGACATAGTTCACACATTGCAACATGCAAAAATTCGGACAAAGTCAGATTGCACATTTTTTGAAATATTTCGATTAAAATACCCGAATGACCTCCAAAAATTATGAAATTTTACCAGGTTAATCTAAGCCAGATTTGTTCTAGATAATATTCTACAGACGGTCGAAGCTCCTGTTTCTAGCACCGAAACGCCCAGTTTAGCTATCTCCGAAATATCGAGTTTTTGCCTACTTATCCTTCTTCGTTTCCTCTGAGATTTGGATATGTTTTGCTTCCAGAGGTCCCCTACAAATTTCATCAAGGGATCTAAGTGAGATTTCCAAAGAATAGCCACCATATAGGTCCAAGAAGTCTCGGGTGTCCAGTACCGTGTTTCCAGATTTACCGTCTTCAAGAGAAAGTCGATTCACTAGGCTACACTTACTCATTTTACCTCAAATTTGAGTATGTTAGTATTTAGGATGTTCTCTACAAGTTTCATGAAGAAGTGGAAGTGAGATTCTCGGTAAAAATCAACATGCAACCCACAAACTACCAAAAGGTCAGAAAAATAGTTCCAGATCTAGGGTCTTCGTAGGAAGAGGGTTTTACCACTTAAATCTCAACCATTGTATCCCAAATTTTATTATCTTATAGTTTGAGATGTTTTCTACAACTTTCATGAAGGAGTCGAAGTCAAAATCCAGCTTGAAACATGCATGCAAGCCTCCACAAGTTTCTGGGTCAGGCGGTTTACACGAGATCAGCAAGCATTTTCAAGAACAAACCACATTAGCTTCGGTTCCTTGCCTCTAAACATCCTAGATTTCAACCACACATGCAAGACATACATGCAAGAGTAGAAAGTGGATCCTAACTTGCCTCTACGGTCAAGAGAACGATGGCACACGGGCGGCAAACGGGCGGCGACGGGTGGACGAACAACGAGCAGCTCCTTCTCCTCCTCTCTCGCAACTCTCTCTCTCCCTTTGGCTTGGACAGAAACCCCTCACCGACCACTCTCTCTCTCCCTTTTATTTCCCCAAAACTCCATCATTAGTAATCATGGTTTGCCTCTCCACAAGCCAATGCATGTAATCCTCTCCTTGCCACTTGGCAAAGCTCATGCAAAGTGGGCTTGGGAGTATTTGGGCCGGCCTCCCTTGTGGCCGACGACAGCCCATTTGTGGGCCTCAATGGGCCGACCACCTTGGCCCATCAAAAGTCCACTCTTGGGCCTAAGGCCCAAACCTAAATTAAAAAAAAAAATCAAAATTTTCCCTTTTATTCTTTCTTTTATAAATTTTAAATTTTAAATTCCACATGGCCAAAATCTTGTAACATTTTATTTATATGAATTTAGTCTATGAGGTGCATAGCTAAGAACAGATTATTCTCATTAGTTTATCTTATAATACTAATTTAAAAATTCATGAACACAAGCATATATCACTTAGTCTTAAGAGAAAACTAATGGCTAAAGCATAAACCATAGGTAATTTCATTACCTAATTATGGGCTTTAATACACCTTAGAGCTTGTCTTGAATTTTTGGGATGCCACATGTGCAGGGTGTGGCAATGGTCAGGTGAGATCGCTTGTGATGCGACTCGTATGTGATTGATGAATTGTATCATCTAATGGCCATGTGCATTACGTGTATTGTGTTGAGATTCAACGTGCAGGGTATGGCATACCAAGTAAGATTGCATGTGAATCGATTTGTTGGTTGTTAGTCGTGGTCTCATTTGTGGGGTAATTCTGAGGAGATTCCTCGAGTTGAGTTAGTGTCCTAACCAGGGGCTTGGGGGGGACTCGCTGAGATTTTAACCTCACTGGTTATTGTATAACCATTTTCAGGTCCCTAGTATGAAGAACTCGGAGCTTGAGGCGGAAGGGTCAGGAGCATGGATGGCTCAGTAGTTCTTTTCGGAGATAGATCTCCTGTACATAGACCTTAGAGTTGGCCTCTGCGTATAAACTGGTTTGTTTATGAAAAGTGTTTTGGTGAAAATGATATCTTGCTTTTCTATCCCATATTTGTGTTGTCTGGGGATTTTATTGCACGCTTCCACATGTGCAATTAAAAGAAAGGGTTAGTGATGCGTTCTGGGACGTCACAATTTTATCGACCACCGAGGGATGGGTACGCGTTCGAGATTCGGGGCGTGACAAAGGAAAAAGGACTTGGACCTCTTCATGGGTTCAAAGTGGGTTTCTAAATAACCCATTAATACCCATTTCCTTTTTTGCTTTGCTTTTTAAAACTCATTTATAACCCATATTTAACTTTCACTTAATCCATATATGACCTATTTAACTAAAAGTGAGTTATTTATGACCCACATTGATTGCTCTATTCACATGGTCCTTTCAAGCTCTACTAAACATCACTGTTCTAAACTTGTTCACCATCACTAAGGTATATCCAATTGTTCATCTTATCTTGGTCCTTCCAAGACATAACAAACATCCATGTTCTTTTGGACTTGCTCACCCTCAATAAATATGACATCCTAAATTTTTCAATTCTGCTTTTAATTAAATTAATCAGGATTTTCATCGATGCACCTATAGTGCTATTCTCAGAGCTGATCACTTCTGAGATAACTAGACTATATAGGGAGTTATTAAGAGATTTTAATGCAATAGACTTGAGAATTCAACCAGGACTCGACTACTTGATCGTGCTCATCTGCAAAGATCATTACGGCACAGTTAAAAATCACTTAGAGATCAAAGATAGGTTGGTTCGACTGAGATGTGTGATTAAACGTGGGTGATTCCACCAAATTGAGAAATTCTCGTCGATCGGCACTAGACTGATTTTTCTGTCGCTTTGGTACCCTGTATCTGTATTTGAATCATTGAGATTTTCACGACTATCAAGAGTCGCTAATGTGTCGAAGGGGTTCATTGTGGCTCGAAAAAAATCGACCATGGGTCATTTGTACTAAAAAGTTCTGAAAGCTACTTGGTAGCCTAAGTCATGTTAAAATCGCATCTGATTGAAATTAACAGTGAATTTAAATCCGATTTCAGAAATTGAAAGTTTTGTCATGTCACAAATATTTTTAGGAACGTCGACTTAGTCTTCGAAGATTTTTCTGCAAACCGAGACTTTTTGGGAAAAAGTCGTCGTAGGGCTGTTTTTGTTCAGAAAATGTCGGGGATTGTTTTTGATCGCGCAATTGGGATGCAAGTAGGATCAATTGGTGAGGAAAAATACCAATTTGATTGAGGGTTTGACAATTGAATTTTTAAAAGTCAAATTGAGTGGATTCAAAAAGCTTTTGGTGACAACTTGAAGCCAAATCATCCAAAATTCGTAGCCCCCCATCACCCACAACAATTGAACCACTTCAATAGCTTCTTGAGGAAGCCAAATCTGCTAGAAGTGTGCTGTGGAAGCCAGCCATGGTGGTAGAACCGGTCAAGGGGACAAATTGAGAGAAAAAGAGACCAAGTGGTCCCCCTTGCTCCCTCATCTCTCTCTCTCCCCCTTAGCGGGTTAAGCATTACCCCCTCAACCCCTCCTTCTAGCTGTTTGAACCCCTCAGCCAGTAGAGAAGACTAGCCGAAGCGAGCTAGCCCGCCGAATTGCCGCCACATGCCGTCCTCGCCCCATCACGCCGCTCGTGAACCGCGCCAATCCGTCGCGCCTCATCGCCATCCAACTGCTTCATGTCCGCCTGTCCTCGCCTCCAGTGAGCTGCCGAGGACTCCTAAGCCACCGTGCACCGCCGTGAGGCTCTGCTTAGACCCGGTTCAACCTCCTTGACCCGTCTAAGCCCGTTGTCACCTCAACCAGCCGTCGGTTCTTCTTCTTCAGCCGCTGAATAGAAGCAGAGTTCAATGGGTCTCTAGGCTACTATTCAGCTCATTTTGGAGGCTTTCTCGACCTCGAAAGTTGGTCCCGCTTTGGAGTTTCTTGTCCCTCGCTGCGTCCCTGTCAGTTTGATCTGAGCGGATCGCTGAACAAGTGAGTTTAACTCACTAATCCTTGTTTAGTAAGTTAATGACGTTTAAGGGTTGTTTAGTTTATACTAAGTATGAATTATGTGGATAGCTAGATTAGATTAGTAATTTAATTAATTATCGATGCATGTTAGGTAGTTAGAGTAGTGTAGATAGAGCCTAGACAAGCTCTAGTATTTAACTAGAGTGGTTCGGTAATTTTCCGGGCTCGTTTCGGCTTCCAATTAGGCTTTACAGACCTAAGTTGCATTTATTGACATTTATTTATTATTTTCCGTAATTAATTAATTAATTAATTATTTTTCGAAAATTAGACCGGGATAGCCGGTGACTGAAAATTTATGCTGATTGGAGTGGTGTGATTTGTTTATTTAATTGAGTTTTAATTTATGCAAATTGAGTGTGATTTATGATTGGGGGTAATTATCTCAAAATTTGATAATTTTGGTAATTAATTAGAAAATTACCGGGTGTCAGTCTACAGTGCCAAAAATCTATTTTGGGACTGCTGAAAATGGTGAGATGTTCAAAAATAAAAATATTGTATTTTGGCTAAGGTCGACCGTGTACCCACACACGAGTATTGTGGCACCCTCGAAAGGCCCCCGATCTGTTAGGGTCGCCACAGTTTGCTTATCTTTCACTTGTCCCGATAATATATCACTTTGATACCATAGAATTATAATAGGTCCATAAGTCCTGGGGATTTATATTATATAGATTGGTCCCTGCGCAGTTTATATTGCGGAAGCAAAATCAGCATCTCTCTATCCCAAAATTAGAAATGATGCACACCTACTAAACATTTTTATAGATAAGTCAAAGCCAAACACTTTTTATTTACATAGACTTGATAGACATCATCAGTCAGTACACCAAAATTTGCCGTGGTTTTCTATACCTGGCTACATACCAAAAGATAACCGACTCCCTTTTTCTTTTCTTTCCAAACAGTCATATACATAAGTCTATTAGTCAGTGTCGGCGGTCCAAAAATGCTTCATCTGCTAACCGTCACTCTCGGTCACACCCAGCTCGGTCTATCAGCTAGTGGCGACGGCAACATTCCCAGCATGATCCCATCACGGCGGACGAGCACAGCCAAAAATTCCTGAATCACTGGGTCGGCGGGTGAACCAATGTCATACAAGACCAGTACTCGCACTCGAACAAAGACTAACCCTCGTATCTCGGAATGATGGTGTTCCGTACACTCACACTCAATGTCGACCGGTATGCCATAGAATGTGCCGGGGGTGACTAGTAGTAGAGGCATATCTCCTAGTCTAAAATGTTAGTCCCCAAATGGGGTGAGTACAACCACTCAGCAGTAAAAGATTCATTAAGCTATATCACGCAGTACCATCAATATCTAGATTCATGCAAGATAGACAAAAACAGGTAATCAAAGGATAAGTATGCATCAATATCATTAAATTCTTTAATGCAATGGCAAGTACAATTTCGAAACCCTCAAGATGCATCATGTCCAGTCACACAGGTCCCGATCATAGGGCCAAACTGTAATGGCACGTCCCATTCCATGCCATACAATTTAGTCCCATAACCAGACCATATGCACACTTAATAGAACCATCAGTTTTAATATTCAAAAGGTTTCATCCCGCAGAGGACCAACGTTTGTGTGGCATCCGGGAATTTCGACAACCTGAAATATTAATTTTGACGGAAATGATATTTGTCTTTGAATGGCCATAGGGACAATTACATCATCGGCCACGATATTTTATCTCTTGGACCGAACCCCCTATGAAAATGTTAATTGATTATGGGAATGTTAATTGATTTTTATAAAAAAAAAAATCAAATGCCCTAAAGTGGTGTAGGAATTATGGGCTTATTATTGATATTTTTCTATGGGCTATTTAAATTGGACATGGGACAACTTGGCCCAAAATTTTCGGGCCCAAAGCAGGCCAAGAGGCCCAAACCGTCGGTCCATGGAGGAGAACCGGATGGAGGCCACGCCACCTCCTCCATTTGTCCTCTTGATGCAGCCACTTGTCTCCTTGTTGAAGCCACTTGTCCTCCTCTTGGAGCCAAGTGTCTCATGCATGCACAATCTAATGATTACAAGAAAATAAGAGAATAAAAGGAAAGGGGAAGGGGGCGGAGCAACTGAGAGAAAGAGAGAGTGAGATCGAGAGAGAGAGGGGCGAGTGCGGGTCGCGAGGGGGAAGAGGAAGGCCGTCTCCCGCCTTGTCTTGCTGTGTTTCCTTCGAATTTGAGGCAAGTGAAGTCATAAAACCTACTCTTTGCATTGCTGTGTGTATGTGTAGTAGATGGTAAGTCTTGGTTGTGGTAGATGGGATGAAATTTCCGAGCTATAGAGAGAGATTCGTTGGTCATGCATGCTGTTTCTGGAAAGACCAGTTTGACCATCTTTGATTTTGTGTGTTGCATGTGACCTTTTAGTCGGAATCTTGTTTCGATTTCTTCATGAAAGTTGTAGAGAACACCTTGACGAACAACATACTAAAATTTGAGGAAAACCAACAAGAAATGGTTAGTAAAATGATTTTTCTTTGGAGAGACTAGATCTGGAATTCATCGTGATGACCTTCAGTGGTTTCGTGGTCTGTAAAGTAACCTTCTTGTTGAAATTTCACTTTGATTTCTTAATGAAAGTTGTAAAGGAAATCCTGAGGTTTAACATATAAAAAATTTAGA
Source organism: Eucalyptus rudis (assembly GCA_019915205.1). Lineage (NCBI taxonomy): Eukaryota > Viridiplantae > Streptophyta > Magnoliopsida > Myrtales > Myrtaceae > Eucalyptus > Eucalyptus rudis. The sequence continues at coordinate 11,624,534 of JAHMTN010000007.1, read as the reverse complement.
GAAAACAAACAAGAATAGGTAGGTGAAATTTTGGTCCTTTGGAGATGGTTAGATCTGGAAATTTCGGTACTAGGAACAGAGATTTTAACCGACCATATTTAATTATCTAGGACGAATTTGACTTCGATGTCTTCATGAAGTACCTACCTTATGGTCTTGTATCTCACATATTCGAATTTCATAAATTTTGAGGTTCATTTGGGTATTTAATCGGAAATGTTTCTAAAACAGTGCAATTTGATGTGTTCAGCTTTTGTAAGTTGCAATGCGTGGACTATATCGTTTTGTATGAGGTTCTTTCCGAAACGTGTTCTGCATGAAATATCTCTCTTCACGTCTTCCCTACAACATATTCAAATTTTGTAATTTTTGAAGTTCATTTTCCTATTTAACCAAAAATGTTTTAAAAACTGTGCAAGTTGAACCGTTAGAATAGTAGTGTTGTGATGCACGGTCTATACCGAATTACATGGGGATCTTTTGGTGTAGTGTTCTTCATGAAATATCTGCATTTATGTCTTGACTATCACATGTTTTTTTAAGGTCATTTGAGTATTCAATTAAAATGTTTTCTAAAACTGTGCAAGCTGGATTGTGCGAATTTCAAAAGCTGTAATGCATGGACTATTCTGTCTTGTATGAAATTCTGGTGGTGTTGTGTTCTTCATGAGATAAATGCCTCTAGAGCTTGTCTATGATGTATTAAATTCTTAGAAATTATTAGGACCAATCACTAAACTTTAAGAAGTGTAAATTAAAAGAACGCATTCCGTTTCTAAAAGAATAGCAATAATCCATGAGTTTGCCCCATGAATTATATTGTTTTTAAGTGATTGAATCTTGCTGCACATGTGATGATATTTGGCATCACATATAAAATCAAAAGCTGAAATTGACCTTGTTGCCATCACATCATGTGCCATGTTGATATTGAGACACAAATGTGAATATAAATTATGATAATGATGATACCGTCGGAGGTGTGAGCCGACGATGCCCTGGGAGTCGGGATGCCCAAATGTTCAAATGAGTCGATGCCCTTTGGATGCCCGGTTGTATTACGATACATGCTCGGATGTCCTCGGGAGTTTCGAGATGCCCGGTGGTATACGGTACATAATTCCAGGGGGAATGCCTGGTGGTATGTCGGTACGTAATCCTGGAAGCCTCGGAGGTGTGTGCCGAGGGGATACCTCGTGATGCCAGTTGGGATATGAGATGCCCGGAATGTGGGGGTGCCGGATGCCCGGAGGTGTGTGCCGGAGGTTCCTCGCGATGCCAGGTTGGGTGTGAGCGATAAATTGTGAGATGCAAACATTGGTCCCTGGAAAGAAAAACTGATGAGATCCTTATGAAAGATAATAATTGAAAATGAATCATGTGCATGGGTGTATGCATATGGCATGATGCATGATCTTCTTATGAAAGTAAATTAATGCTATTTGATATTGAAAATGCGATCATGAAGGCATGAATGGATCTCATGGTGATATATTCTTGATAGCATGGATGATATCAATCATGGTGGTAATATGCACGATGGCATGGTGAGATATGCATGACTGCATGGTGGTATATGCACATATGGCATGGTGATATATGCATGAATGCTTGATGATGAGTGCATGATGGTATATGCACTTATGATGACATATGCATGGCTACAAGGTAAGTTATGCTTGAATGCATGAATGATATGTGCTTTGTTATGATGCCTTGATTGTTCTGTTTGACGCAATGAGTAGTTTGGTGGATCTTTACTGCTTAGTGGTTGTACTCACTCCTTTTGGGGATTAACATTTCAGACTAGATAAGATTCCTCTGTTGCCACTGCCACCGGTAGATGGATCAAGTGGTTGGATATGACCGCGAGGAGGAGGATGGCAAAGGAAGGAACTTTTGGACGCTGACACTGATCAATGGACTTTAAGTATACGACTGTTAGAGGAGATGTCGGTCATCTTTTGAAGTATAGCCAAGTATAGAAAACCATGTCATTTGATGTACCGATGAATGATGTCCATCTGGTTTAAATAAATAAAACTGTTCGGCTTTTACCTATAAATGTTTAGTTGGTGTGCATTGTTTTCTGAATATAGGGAAGGGAGTTGTTGGATACGCTTCCGCCATATAAATTGTGCAGGGACCAATCTAAATGATATAAACCCCCAGGATTGATAGACCTTCAGGTCAAGACAGAAAATGGTAATCGAACTGTGGCGACCCTAACGGTTTGGGGGCCGTCGAGGGGTGCCACAGTTTGCATCCTTCTGAGATTCTGCACCCAACCCTGGCGTCACAAAAGCCTCCGGCATTCAGCCACTTTGGGCCATCGGGCATCCAGAGTGTGTCTCCTCACACCTCCAAGCATCTCGCACCTCACCTAGCATCACGAGGAATCTCTGGAGGCCATAGACATGGTTACCCCTACCCTCCGGATTTACGTACCGACAAGCATACAACCGGGCATCCCAAAGCTCCCGGGGAAAACCTCCGGCATTCAGCCACTTAGGGCCACCGGGCATCCACAAGGCATCAACTCATTCGATCCTTTGGGCATCCCAACTCCCGGGGCATCGTTGACCCGAGGGTCCAACGGTAACAATTAACATCTTAATTTTCCAAAAACATGTTCAATGCTATGACATTGGTAATCACATGAGTTTCATTAAAAATATTCGGTGTTGAATGATATGTCGAATGCCAAAAACCATCATGTCCAATAACAACTCAGGATGCATTCACCTTTTGAAACAAGTTGAGCAAATTCGGAGTAAAACCGTTCAAAATTCAGAATGCACAGTTTTAATAAAAATTTCGGAATAACCTCTAAATGAAATCAGAAAATTATAAAATTTTGGCATATTATAGATGAGATCTAAAGGAAGAAATTTTGTGAAGAACACTGAGTCAGATTCGTTGTGTATAAAGAGTAATAGTTTGCTGTTTCCTTCAAAATTCTGCAGTAACTTTCAGATTTAGTACCTACGGATGAAAATTTGTTTCACCACGTAAATCATGTTTTCTTGTTCTCAAATTTTGATATGTTATTCCTAAGGATGTTTCCTACAACTTTCATTAAGGGTTCAAAGTCCAATTCTATCTATAAAATTACAGAAAATTCGTGGAATCATCAAAGGTCATGCTGTCTTCTACAGTACAGCTTACTGGTTCAAGGTAAATACTCTTACCAACACATTTTCTCATTAACCTTACTATAACTACATGTCAAACTTGATCTAATGAATTTTCTCTCATGTAAACTTATTCTTTTCCTTATCTTCATCATTAGAAATCAAGGCGACACGAAATAAAAGGCTTTCTACCTATATTTATCTAGAACAGAAGCACCTTATACCGTCTTCTTTGTTTCTAGCTCGATCAACCCGTTAGTTTCTCTACCAATTTCTTTTACAGCAACTTAAGACTCTTCCACACCATCTAAGGTTAATCACAGTAGGTTTTTACTCTTATAAAAACCTTCCACAGTTCGATACAAAGCAAATATTCACACTTCGGCTCACCTACTGCAACATACCTCATTCTACCTCACTCGACAACCACCACTACACCTTGCTCGACCAACACAGCCATTTTACACTCAATTTTCGAGACATGCAATACCTTAAAGCAACATGCAATGACTGGTAGCTTCAATCTAGTAGTCATCTAGCTCAATCCAACACAAAACAGCAATATCACACTTAATCCTCCACAGATCGGCATTCAGTCTTCATCTCAACATTTCCTCAAATCTATTGCACTACACTAGGCAGCAACAGCACTACATCATATATATTAATGAACTTTCACTTGCCTCACTCCTAAGCTCAATCGACAAACTAAACGGGAAGCTCGTTGGTCTTCGAACGTGGCTCAACAGCGGCGAAGACGGGTAGCGTCAACGGCGGTAGCACCGTGCTCGACGGAAGGGCGACCTCCTCCTTCCTCACGTCGTGCACCCACTCGCTGCTTGCTCACAAACTTCCTCGCTCAAACCCTCTCTCGATCACTCTCTCTCTCTCTCAAATTTCCCCTCGGTTCTTCTCTTTCTACCCCTCAATTCCGAACCCCTTTTGTTCCTTTGATTAATTAATTAATCAACTTTTTGCATGCAGGATTTTCGGTGGCATCAACAAACGAAGCCAGCTCGAGCCCTTGTGGCTGCTCGTGGAAGTTCAGCTGCCAAGTGTTTCTTGCACTCGTGGGTGGCGCTCCTTGGTTGGCTGCATGGGTCAACTTCCCCTTCATTTGTTGACCCGCATGATGGAGAGGCATGAAACGGAGATGGGTGAGCGTAATTGTGGGAGTGTGGCCGTGCATGGTCCTTATGCATGGCCATGAGATCCATAGTCCTTATTTCTTGATGGAAGAAAATAGATAGATGTGATTGTATGGGCATGAAACGGAGTCGAATGTGGTGTCGATGTTGACGAATTCCAATAACCATTTCGTCGATCCACGGCATATCCTTGTTTTTCTGAGGTTGGCAACAATACGCATGAGGTTGGTTTCACTGAAACATATGAAAGGTTTCTGACAAGACTATGGCTTACTCGACGATTGGACCATTACTAAACGTGACATAGTAGTTCGATAATAATAACAAAATAATGTCCATTGCAATGTCAATAATATTGTCTGACGGTACTTTTGTCGCTAGTCACGGATCGTCGCATACTCGAGGATCGTCAAAATTTCTTGGATGCCACAAGTATTTTTATCGAGTATGATAGAAATGGTGAATTGGTTAGATCATTGGGATGGTATACTATATCAACCTGCGGGCAATATGTCAGCTTAGATTGCGAGCAATATACCGATATATTATATCAACCTATGGGCTCTGATATGTTAGCTTAGAATGTGAGTAATATACCTTATCAGCTTAGTTTGTGAGGTATATTATTATCAGCTTAGAGTGAGCATTATTAGTATATTATATCAACCTACGGGTTTTGATATGTCAGTTTAGATTGCGAGCAATATACTATTTATCAACTTAGATTGCGAGCTATACTATCTATTTACCAGCTTAGAGGGAGCAGTCCTATTATGATCGGACTTATTAGATAGTATTTATTTGGCCGACCAGGGGGAGGTTGTGATGACATGTAATCGACTAGGTCGATTGATCGATAGTTCGATCTGATTGATTGAAGTGATTGGTTGATGTGATTGGTTGATGTGATTTGTATATCTTTGAGATAGACTGACTTGCAGGAAGGAATAGAGGCAAAGGTGAGACCTCCGATTCATGTTTGTGCTAAGGCAGCCCTTGGGGCATATTTTCTTCCTAGTCAGCTCTTAGGGAGTGGAACTCGCCGAGACGTCGTCTCACCCCGTTGTGGGGTAACATTTCAAGTCCTTAGATGGCAGCTTGTGAGTTTTTTGGACGACTTAAGAAAGTTATAGAGCAGACATCTTATATTCCGATGAATCAGGGCCCTAGGGGTTGGGACTATGAGCTGGTAAGGTCCATAGTTTGGGTCGATGCAGGTCTCAATCACAAAGTGCCCCATCGATACATATTGTGGTACTGCCAGGCTCAAGATGGCCAGAAAGAGGGTCCTATTCCAGAGTCTGAGATTCCTCTGTACGTCCTGGAGGTTGCTTTTGGTAAGGGCACAGCTGACCCTCCTCAAGGCTCGATCGTAGATGCAGTTGACCCGACTCTTGTAGTACCAGAGTCCTAGTGCAATCTGCTGAAGGCTCTAGTTGGAGTGTAGAGGAAGGTGAAATCGTGGAGGATGATGAAAAGGAGGACGAGGACCCGTAGTCTATGAAGCCCCCACCCTTGTTTTTAGACTTGTTTTCTTAAACTGGCTTGTATTATATATGACATGACTGGTATGTTATGTATAAATAAGTGTGATGTTGGTTTTTAAAATTTTGGCCCTACTTTCCTATCCCATTGTATTTTTGTCTAGAGATTATTTACCTGCTTCCGCATGTGTATTAAGATGACAAAGGTTGGCGATGTGCCCTGGGACGTCACTATTAATCGACTGTAGAGGGATGTGCACGTGCTCGGAGGATCGGGCCATGACAATAAAGATTCTTCTAGCTTGTTCACCTTTGTAGAGATTCCAACGTCTTGTAGACTTCCCTATTCCTAACACCTTGCTCACCTCATGTATTGGCAGTGATCCTTTGGTAGAGCAATTCCAATAGTGGCAGAGCATTTTCAATAGTGGTAGAGTACTCTTCATATCGAGATCATAGCTGATAGGATACCATCTGCATGTCAACTTGTACATATATCACCTAGTACTACACAACAAATATTTCATGACCCTCTTTTTATGACACAGTCGTTGGGAAAGGATGAGGTTTAGAGATAATGCCCAAAGGAAGGCTAACGACCCTTGATTTGGAACGGGCGCTCCCAAATCCTTACTTCACGCAACATTTGGATTTCATTTTTAGTTCGGATTAGCCTAAAGATTTCTATGTGAGATGGAAGTCACCACTAGTCTTTTGGAATTGGCTAAAAACCAAGCAAGAGATGGAATTTTGTCTTTCTTCCTAAGCAACCAGAGATTAACGAGGCTCAAGCACTTCATTACGTTAATAACCTAATTAACGCCCTTTTAGTACCTCTAACTTGGTAGGATTGTTCATCTAAGCCATCAAATGATATTTTTATCCATTACGATCCTAAAGTTCATTTGATGTTGCTTTGTGTTCACAGTTATTGTTTTTGGGATTTTATTATGTTCTTAGTGGTTGTGACAACCATCCTAAAAACGAAAAGAACAACCAATTTATTGAAAGTGCGGAAAAAAAACAACCAAATATTGAAAAGCTTGTACAGAAATGAAAAACCCAATACTTGTCGGGCAACAATATTATATTGCCTCGTTCTAAGCCTCAGGACATGAACTGCCATGAGCCTGACCTCAACTAAGTTGGGCAAAGAATATAAGTTGCCTTATTATAAGCCTTCAGATATGAAAAGATATTTGGGCAAACAAGGACACTCAGATGGTTGGAGCTTGATGAGCTTCCTATTGATGATGACACGCTCTCGTCCCTTGATTGATCTACTAAATTTCCAGTTGGTGCTAATCACTGCATTCCTCTAACTTAATGATATTTGGAAAGTTTTAACCTTCGAGAATTACTAGATGCGCTACATTCAGGCATGATTAAGTGCATCTTGTACTATCTGATCAATTACGATAGAGAAACTCTATCGTGTGTTATTTATTAAATTAACTAATGTCACCGAGTTTCGTGGACTACATAAACAAGCAAGCATCTTCTCCTTACAATGTACTTGCTGTGGAGATCATCTCCAGTACCACTTTTTGAGCTTTGTGTGATGTGATGAATTTATGGTTAACTGGCTCATTTTTTCTTGCTCTTAGCGTGTGTGGAAACAGGCTCCAGAGTGCAGGTATCATTTTTCAGGAAGTAACCAAATTTAAGCATCCAAAAGCTCTGTGGGTCACCAATAATCCAGTTCTAGAAAAATGGTATGTGCATTCGTGTCCAAGTAACTTACTGCAGGCTTTTAGAGGAGGGAAAGCTTGATGATTTTACCTTCAGTGATGGCTCTGGCAGATAAAATTCTTCAGGCTCGAAATCTTTAATTCGTCTTTACCCGTAATTTTGGAGAGTGGGCATTGGGATTTTGTGCAGAAGTTTGGGGGAAAGATAATCCAGACCAGCATTATGGAAGTGACCATCAGTTGCATGAAGGTATATAACTTGATATCTCTAACAGAGGCATTCATAGTCTTGTCGATGAGGTCCGTGCTTAATTAGCTTACTGCTCTTGGTGATTTATTCATGTTATTCTTTTTCATACGTTTTGCCGTCTTTACAGGCATTTTCACCTGCTATGATCCCATCTCTTTCATATCTGAACCTCTCGGGAAATCCACTTTTAGAGAATTCAGCTCGTGAATAATTGGAAGTCTTGAAGCCGTTTCCTTCCTTAAATGCTCTTGAGGTGATTAATTTGCCCTTGTTGATTAAGTCTTCTCAGAACTCACCACGAGGGAGCCTAGCTGAAAATGGAGTTTGAAAGTATCAATTTTTTTTATGGAGGTTGATTGTTTACGTTGGTGGATATTCCTGGCTCCCTCGGTGAAAGTGCAATAGTGATTCTGGAGTCACTCGGGAATCTTTCCTTAATTGTGCTTGTGCAACCAAAATATTAGAAGCTGGGAAACATGTGATTGACCGTATCCTTTGAACCACGTATTCCGGAATGGAAACCTGAAGAACGCTCCGCAGATCGGGTCATCAACCTTGCCTTTTTGGCATCATTCTGCTGGACAACCTTGTCTTCTATCTAAAAAAGAATGTTTGATTCTTTTCTTGAGCCAATGAATGTAGTGTTTGATATATAGTCACATTCTATTCATAGTTTCACAATAAATGTAGTGTTAAATATATCTAAAAAAGAATGTTTGATTCTTTTTTCCTCTAGCTATTTTGTTTAATCACCGATCAATTGTAGCAGGGCTTGTCTAATCTTTACATTGTCCGTTTAGATGTTCATCCTTATTTTTCCATCAAGTGAAGCGGTGGCAGAGTCATCTTTATAACGGATCTGCTCTATTTTTCCTGCTATTCTCTCTTTGGCAATCGAAAATGTTCAGCATGGTGATAAGTGCGCCCGTGCTTTCCTTTATAGCATCAGAGAGGCCAAACAGCGATCCGTCAGACTTACTGCTTGGTTTCATACAACTGAAAAATTACTTCATTAAAGTAAAAGCATTCTACTTATTGAATATCAATTTTCAATTGTTGCTTGTGGATTATCGTTAATTTTTTGTTTGTTCATCTAGGGATATGAGAAACTCTGTAAGGAATTGGAATCTAGGAGCTTTAACTCCCCTAAAACAAGAAAACCAAACAATGAACAACACTAAAATTGAAACCTAACAATTTCATTAGTGAATGGAACCATTTGAACTCATAATCACTCCCCTAATATGTGGCTTAGAATCATGAGCTATGTGAACTTGTAGTTGTTAGGGAAATCCCTGATGATATTTTGAAGATGACAAAATAAATCAAAGGTTACTAACGTGTTTAATGGTCGAGTAACAGACTATGTAGATCATAGAATATGTAAATGATATTATTAAGGTTTATATTTGGAAGAATAAAAAAATAGACTCTATGCTGAAGCTGAACTTATTCAGATTATGTTTAGACCTCAAGGCTAAATATGTTTAGAAGTAGAAAATGTTCAGACTTACATCCATATTATAAAGTCTACTTCAAACGAAAGACATTCAAACTCTACTTCAGACGGAAGACACTCAAACTTTACTTCCGATAGAAGACACTAAGACTTTACATACAGAACGAGACACAAGTCCAGAACGTGACAAGGTCCAAAACGAGACATATGTTCAGAACGAGACAACTCGACAGAATGTAACACAAGCCCCAAACATATAATGGTTAATGATTTGGTTTGGATTCTACATCAGGATAGATTTGATTGAGAATTGGATCTTGAAGACAAGAATTTTCTAAACAAAGAAGCTCTACTTATGGAAACCAAGATTCTGTTCGTATGGGCGATCAAAATCAATTTGGGATTCTGCTTCCGTCACTCAACGGTTACTAAATCTTCTTGATATAGATCTGTGGCATCCTGAAATTCCTTGCTAGCCAATTAGGGGTGCTTCAGTTATTATCTTGTATTAAAATCTATGGCCGAGTTTAAAAGGATAGATCTTGGAAAAGAATGACTTATCTCTGGCCATGTGCATCGTGAATTAGAATCCATTAGGTTTGTAATTCTAAGTGTTTAGTTATTTAATTTTACCCTATGGTATTTTAGTTTAATAAGATTTAATTAGTATTTAAAAAGGAGATTAAAATTGAATTGAATTAGGTTGGGCCTTAGGCCCAAGAGCATGAATTTTTGGTGGGCTGAATGGCCGGCCCAATTGAGGCCCATGAAGAGTGACCGTCGACCATGAGGGGGGAGAAGTGTGACACCCCGAACCCTTCGCAGGTCGTCACCAGCGCCAATGTTACACCTTATTACCTTTCATCTTTGAAGAAGTGTCCTAATTCGCAGACACACATTTTATTTTTTTTTAAACAAAACGGTCCCAGCGCGACTCATTATGCGGAAGCAAATTAAAACATCACCGTCTCTCCCCCTATCAACCATGATACAAATACACACCACTAATCACCATAATTTTATAAACAAGCCACGACACTTTATTTACATATATATTTTCAAGATGGGATTTCTTTTGGGTCGGTACATCAAAAAGGAAAAGCTAGGACTCAGCCACGTCCAGCCTAAAACCTCAAAAAGAAACCTCGACCCTCAACATCATACGAGCATAAACCCCCCATCAAAAGTGTCGGCTATCTACATCAAAAAGATCCGACTCCTACTCATCGCGCGCGGGTCTCACACCCAACCCGGTGCATCAGGCAGTGGCGGCGGCAACATCCCTCGCATCGCTCCATCCCGACGAACGTGTACAGAAATGAACTCCTGAATGACAGGGCCCTCAGCTAGGCCTACGTCGTACATCACTAGACAGCGTACTCGAATAAAAGTCAGTCCGGGAACAGAGGGACAGTCTATCTCAGCACACTCGACCTCTACATCGGATGGTAGACCGTAAAACACACCACGCGTGACGGCAGGAAGCGGCATACTGCTAATCTGAAATGTGGGTCCCCAAAGGGGTGAGTACAACCACTCAGCATATAGGGAAATCCAATAACAACTCAATGCATCATGCAAATTACACATGCATTGCAGGCATTACTTACCTTGAAGCCATGCGCACACTATCATGCATCATCATATCAATTTATAACACATACATGTGTATCATCATCGTATCATACATGTCATCATCATCATGACATCATCACATTACACTTGTCATTATCATCATGGCATCATCATTATCATCACCATGCATATCATCATGCATATCATATCATAGGTGATCATCGTATCACATCACATATCATCATTATTATCATCATCATGCATATCATATCATAGGTGATCATCATATCACATCACATATCATCATTATCATGCATATCATCATGCATATCATATCATAGGTGATCATCATATCACATCACATATCATCATCATCATCATGCATATCATCATGCATATCATATCATAGGTGATCATCATATCACATCACATATCATCATCATCATGCATATCATCATGCATATCATATCATAGGTGATCATCATATCACATCACATATCATCATTATCATGCATATCATCATGCATATCATATCATAGGTTAATTTTCATCTTTTATCTTTAGATTTGATCACCACATCACCCATTTCTCAAATCATCAATTTCATCATCCCTTCGGGCAAAGACCTCCGACAGGGTTCCGAGCATTCCAGCCATCCCATGGCCACCGGGCTTCCGCCCCCCCACATTCCGGGCATCTCGCATCTCAACTAGCATCACGAGGCATTCCCTTCGGGCAGAAACCTCCGACAGGGCTTCCGGCATTTACACTCCCTGGCCGGGCATCCCGCACCCCAATCCTGACATCGCGAGGCATTCCTTTCGGGCAAAGACCTCCGACAAGGCTTCCGGCCCCCCACATTTCGGGCATCCTGAATCTCCCAGGGAATTCCGGCAATGCATCTCTATACATTCCGGCCATCATCCTCCGCCACAACCATTTTCTCATTTCCCATCATTCACGTTTACCATTATTTTGATCTCAATTTAACATGGCATATGATTCACACATGCATCACAATTCATGGTCATACATACACCAATGTCTTATCATACATGCAACAATGCATAATTATTTATTAATAAATTCAATGGAATTTATGGCCAATAAAATAATCCATTTTATTTTTTTATTATTATTATTTTATTTATTTTTATTTTTTTATTATCATATTTATTTATTTTCATAAATAAATATTAAATTCAATATCTATAATTTCCCAAAATCACAAAATTCAAGCAATCATCAAACAAACCAATAGAATGACAATTTCATGCAAAATTCATGGCCAACTTGAATTTCACACAATTTCACAATTTCCACAAAATAGCACATAATATTCGGATAATGACCAGAATGCACAGTTACTGAATAAATTCGATTAAAATATTCATATGGCCTCCAAAAATTACGAAATTTTACAGAGTGATAGCCAAGACATTTTCGCACAACTTTCATGAAGAACTCCAAGCCAGATTCTTTTTTATATTATTTTATACAACCGCATCGTCCAGTGCACATATCACCGAAATATTGAGATTTAACCTACCTATTCTCTTTCGTTTTCTCTGAAATTTGGATATGTTATACATCAAGGTATCCTATACAAGTTTTATGAAGAGATCCAAGTCAAATAACCAGAGTAGAGTCATCATTTAGGTCCTTGAAGTCTCGGGTATCTCAAAATACATCACCAGAATCATCTTCTTCAAGATATAGTCGATTCACTAGGCTATACTTGTTCATTTCACTTCAAATTTGAGTATGTTGTAGTTTAAGATGTTTCCTACAACTTTCATGAAGAAACCGAAGTGAGATTCTCAACAAAAACCAACATGCAACCACGAATCCAGCAAGAGGTCAGTAAAAACTCTCCAGATCTGAGGTCTCCGTAGAACAAGACTTTAACCCCTCAAATCTCCATCATTTTTCACGAAATTTTATTATGTTGTAGTTCAAGATGTTAGCTACAAATCTAATGAAGAAATCAAAGCCAAAATCGGACTCTAAACATACATGCAAGCTCAAACAAGTTACTGACTCACACGGTCCGAACACAAACAGCCACACCTTCCAACATGCATCATCCATGCTTCGGTTTTGCTCATTAAACACCTAAAACTCAACATGAAAACCACATATCAACAAGCAAGAGAAGCTAGAGGACTCCCACTTGCCTCTAGGACGGACGGCGACTGCTTACGGCGGCGTACACGGCAGACGAACGGCGGACGGACGGCGGTTTCCCTCCTCCTCTCTCTCGGCCGCTCCTCCTCTCTCGCACACCTCTCTCTCTCTTCCTCTCCTTTGGGCGAGCAAATGGCCGGCCACTCTCTCTCTCTTCCCTTCTTATTTCCCCAATTTCTCATGATTAGCAATCATGAGATTGCCTAAAAACCAACCAATGCATGGCCTTCCCCTTTGCCACTTGTCACATTGAATTTTGAATTTGGGTTTGGGGCTTCTTGGGCTTGGGCCTCTATGGCCGGCGACTACTCCTCTTGGGCCGCTCATCTTGGCCCATTAAAGGCTTAGGCCAAATGGGCTTAAGGCCCATCCTAAAATTAACCCTCTTTTTCCTTTTTTTTTTGAATTCCTTTCTACAATTATTTCCAAATTCAAATTTTATTTTGGCCAAAGTCTTGGGACATTTTGTTCATTAAGATTTAATTTATAAGGCACATGGCCAAGCATAAATTATTAATCTATCAAATTTAAATTTCCACAATCATATGCACAAATCATCTAATTAAAAAGGCTAATGGCTAAAGCATAAGCCATGGAAATTCTATTACCTAATTAAAGACTTTAACACACCTTATGGCTTGGCTTTGAACTTTGGGATGCCACAAGAAGAGTGGCCGGCCCAATCCAAGCCCAAGCCCATCTTGCATGAGCTTGGCCAAGTGGCAAAAAGAGGCTTGCATGCATTGGCCATTGAGAGAGGCAAATAATCATTGCCAATGATGGAGATTTGGGGAAATAAGAGGGGAAAGAGCGAGAGAGGGTGGCCGGTTAGTGGCATTCGGCCAAGCCAAGTGACAGAGAGAGAGAGAATCGCCGAGAGAGGAAGAGGAACCGAGGAGGAGGAGGAGCTCGCCCGTCGCTGCCCGCATGCCGTCCGTCCGTCGCCGGTGTGCCGTTCATGTGCCGCTGTCCGCTTGGTCTTTGAGACAAGTTGGGATCGATTTTCCACTCTTGCATGTGTGTCTTGCATGTGTGACTTGTTGGTGGTGGATTTCGGATGTTAGGGTAGGCAAAACCGAAGCTAGAATGTGACTTGTTCTTGAGAATGTTTGCTGTTTTCGTGTGAACCGCCCGACCCAGAATCTTGTGAAGGCTTGCATGCATGTTTCGAGTTGGATTTTGACTTTTATTCCTTCATGAAAGTTGTAGCCAACATCTTAAAATACACCATACTAAAAGTTGGGACAAAATGGTTGAGATTTAAGGGGTCAAACCCTCATCCTACGAAGACACTAGATCTGGAACTGTTTTGCTGACCTTTTGGTAGTTTTGTGGGCTGCATGTCGATTTTTACCAAGAATCTCTCTTCTACTTCTTCATGAAACATGTATAGAACATCCTAAATATTAACATACTCAAATTTGAAGTAAAATGAGCAAGTGTAGCCTAGTGAACCGACTTACTCTTGAAGACGGTAAATCTGGAGACACGGTACTGGACACCCGAGACTTCATGGACCCATATGGTGACTATTCTTTGGAAATTTGACTTAGATCCCTTAATAAAAGTTGTAGGGGACCTCTTGAAGTAAAACATATCCAAATTTCAGAGAAAACTCGATATTTCGGAGATACATACACTGGACGTTTCGGTGCTAGAACCAGAAGCTTTGGATGACTATAGAAAATTATCTAGAACGAATCTGGCCTAGATGTCTTCATGAAAAATCTACGTTAGTGTCTTAACTATAACCTGGTAAAATTTCATAATTTTCGGAGGTCGTTCGGGTATTTTAATCGAATTATTTCAAAAACTGCACATTCTGTTTCTATCCGAAATTGCATGCCGTATTTGTGTGAATTATATCTTTTTGTGTGGAACTCTATTGGGCATGTGTTTTTCATGAAATTATTACTTTATTGTCTTGTCTATCACATGCCTTGATTTCATGATTTTTGAGAAGCATATGGATATTTAATTCAACTATTTTCTAAAATGGTACATGCTGGAATTTTGTAAACTTCGAAAAGGCATGAAATATGGACCATTTTATATTATGGACTCCATGAATTGTATTGTTATGGATGATGGTGTCTTGCTGCATGTATGGTGATGATTTGAGATGCATGTATGAATTCAAGGATGAATATGATCTTGATTGCCATCACATCACATGCCATGTTAAAATTGAACTATAATTGAAGATGTGAATTGAGATAAATGAGAAGGCCGTCGGAGGTGTGAGCCGACGATGCCCCGGGAGTGTCGGGATGCCTGGCTAGAAGAGTACGGCCGGTTGCCCGGTGGTCATGAATGGCTAGATACCAGAGGGCCTCGGGAGTACCGAGAGGTATCGAGATGCCCGGAGAGTGGAGGAGCCGGAAGCTCGGCAGGTATTGTGCCGAGGGATACCTCGCGATGCCAGTTTGGGTGCGAGATGCCTGGCTAGAAGGGTACAACCGGTTGCCCGGTGGCCTTAAATGGCTGAATGCTGGAGGGTCCTCATGATGCCAGTTGGGGTACGAGATGCTCGGAGAGTGGGGGAGCCGGATGACTGATTGTATCTTGGATACATGTGGGATGCAAACATTGGTCTCGGGAAAGAGAAATGTGGTGGTCCAAAATGAAATTGAAATTGAATTATGCATGATGATATATGCATGACATGATGATGATGTTATATGCATGGATGCATGGCAATGATGATGGTACATGTGATATGATGATGATGTTACATGCATGGATGCATGGCAATGATGATGGTACATGTGATATGATGATGATGTTACATGCATGGATGCATGGCAATGATGATGGTACATGTGACATGATGATGGTAAGTGTATGATATGATGGAAATGACTATATGATGATGTATGTACATGAGGTATGATGACATGTGCATGATGCCAAGGTAAGTTGTGCATGGATGCCTTAATGACATGTGATGCTATGATTGTGATGATTGTGTGGCATGATGCATTGAGTGGTTTATTGGTTCTTTACCTGCTGAGTTGTTGTACTCACCCCTTCGGGGACCAACATTTCAGATTAGCAGGATGTCGCTCCCTGCTGTCACGCGGGACGTATTTTACGGCCT
Organism: Eucalyptus rudis; assembly: GCA_019915205.1. Lineage (NCBI taxonomy): Eukaryota > Viridiplantae > Streptophyta > Magnoliopsida > Myrtales > Myrtaceae > Eucalyptus > Eucalyptus rudis. Next base: position 11,608,506 of record JAHMTN010000007.1, on the reverse strand, counting down.
TCCTTCAGATGTAGAGGTCGAGTGTGTGGAGATCAATTGTCCCACCATTCCTGGACTGACATTTATTCGAGTGCGCGCCTTAGTGATGTACGATGTGGGCCTGGCTAGGGGCCCTGTCATTCAGGAGTTCATATCCGTCCATGTTCGTCGAGACGGAGTGATGCGTGGGATGTTGCCGCCGCCACCGCCTAATGCACCGGGATGGGTGTGAGGGCCCGTGCGTGAGAAGTAGGAGCTGAAACTTTTTGGGATGATTAGTCGACGCTAGATGATGGGGGATCTTGCACGATAGACGTAGTGGGTCGAGCGTTTCTTTTTGGGTTTATGGCCGAGTGTGGCTACATGTCCTAGCCTTTCTTTTGATGTACCGACCCAAGGAAACCCATCTTGAAAAATATGTAAATAAAGTGTCATGGCTTTGTCTTTTATTATGATGTTTAGTGGTGTGCAATTGTATCATGGTTGATGGAGGGTGAGATGGCGATATTATATTTTGCTTCCGCTAATGAGTCGCGCTGGGACAGTTTTTAAAAAAAAAAATGTCTATGATTTACGACGCTTCTACAAAGAGATGTGATTAGGTGTAGCATCAGGTGCCTGTGGCGACCTAAGGTGGTTCGGGGTGCCACAAGATCTGTCCAATGGGTAGATTGGAGACGATTCTCTAGATACAGTCCAATAGCTAGTTTAGAAGTGGAGGAGTATTTAAGGAGACCAAGGACCAAGGAACAAGTAAGAGATGGAGCGTAAAATCTAGAATTCCAAAGTCTTAACAAATTTCGATCATACACTTGTCTTTCATGTGTTTAAACATTTGCAATTATGAGAGAAATACCAAAAGAGTAACTTAGTGAGATAATGTGATCTATCATTAAGTGTTTACACTCAAAATTATAATCTCTTATTGATCATATAGTGGAATCTAGCTAGAAAGATGTTACCATGGGAGAGTGGACGTAAGCTTGATCTAAGCTAAACCATTATGAATTTCGTGTACAATCTTCTTTTCCGTTAACTCTCTTTATTTAAACTTGTTGTACACTTATAGGTTATTTCATAAGTCTGTTCCATCGTAAAACAAATTTTGAACATCTACTAGAACTCTAATGGCTCATTTGTTAGACTTTGATCCTTATTCAGACTTTGCTCGCAACTTGTTTTATTCTGCATTTATTTGTCAAGACTTCTTTTAAACACCTATTCACCCTCTTTAGATGTTTGTACTAGGTTTATCAGTAGTTACCTCAAATAACTAAAGAGAATGCCAAGACAAAGGTATCTACTCCTTCGAAGCATATGTAATGCAACAAATGCAATGTTGTGACGGCCCAAGTGGCGGTGCGCGAGGAGGAGGGATGGCGGTGCGTTTGCGCCTCAGTCCCTGGACGTGCGCAGGGAGGGGGCGCATCTCCTATCCCACATCGCTTAGGGGGGAGTCATGGGCTAGTTTATAAGGCTTGTGTTCTCAAATCTGTGTAACGCGTTTTAAAGTCGTGAGGGCCGAAGGCCCAAAGTGGACAATATTACACAATGAGAGGCCCGGGTCCTTATAAATGGTATCAGAGCCGACTCTCGACCGTGTGTGGGGCCATAACGAGGGCACTGTGCTCCCAAGGTGGGGGAGAGTGTGACGGCCCAAGTGGCGGTGCATGGGGAGGAGGGATGGCAGTGCGTCCGCGCCTCGGTCCCCTAACGTGTGCAGGGAGGGGACGTGTCTCCTGTCCCACACCACTTAGCTGGGCTAGTTTATAAGGCTTGGGTTCTCTAATTTGTGTAACACGTTATAAAGTCGTGAGGGCCGAAGGCCCAAAGAGGACAATATTACACAGTAGGAGGCCCAAGTCCTTACAAATGCACTGAGCAAAATGATTCCAGCAAACAAACTAAATAGCCCCACTAAATCCAAGTAGAATGGCCTTTGAAAGTTCTTAATAATGACAAGAGCATCAAGTTCATAACATTATCCAGTCCTGGGTTCACAGTGATACTTCAACCACTCTATTTGCACTGAAGTTAAAAAATATTGTTGGTATAAAATCCCGATCAAATTATTAACCACTGGTAAGATTTTAGATGCACCAAAGATGAGGGAAACAAAATTGAATAATGCAAAATATATCCATCTCTTCATGTGAGCATGGAAGATAAAGTACCACTACTTGTAAAGGTAAGAAATATGAATTTGGGAGGGCTTTTAGATACTAGCCATGAAACAAAAGATCTTCACAGGAACCTTGATGAGGCAAAAAGGCACTAAGTTAATGTAAGGGCATGAACAAAAAGCAAGAAAAATGCCATAGAAGGGGTCGATGATGGAATTATGGAGTATGATTAAGGAAACTAATGTTCAAGCATAGAAACAATTTATTTTAGGCATGCATTTCTCAGTAGGTCACCCATCCTATGATGTTAAAGCAAGCAATAAGGATTTTATTGCTGTTAATGGTATACATGTAATTTATATATTAATTATATATGCCCTAGACTCCTGCTATATAGGACAATATCTTTTATAATTGTATGCTGAAGCTTGTAACTCTAGAGTTTATAATACTAATATTGATAGTGGAAGATTGTCTAGTGCGGTACCATGATTTTTCCCCTTTCTTGATTTTGGGAAGGGTTTTCCACGTAAAAAATTCTCGCTTGTTTTCTTTATTTTTTTCTCTTTATATATTAATGTTTCTACAATTGGTATCAAAGCTTGGTTTTGGCGAAATAGTGGGAGCGAATATGGATGAAGGGTAAGTGAAGATCAATTGGTTCAATGGTAAGGACTTTGGTTTCTGGAAGATGCAAATTGAGAGTATGCTGTACTAGAAGAACTTGCATCAACCTTTGTATGGAGAGAAACAAAACTCTATGAACCAAGAAGAGTGAGAATTGTTAGATCGACAAGCTTTGGGTTTGATTTGTCTCACATTGGCAAGGAACGTTGCTTTCAACATTGCCAATGAGGCGACAATAGTTGATTTGATGGCGGCGTTGTCCAATATGCATGAGAAGCCTTGTGCATCAAACAAGGTATATTTGATGCATCATCCTTTCAATCTGAAGGTGGCCAAGGGTGCTTTTGTGACAAATCACATCAACAAATTCAACGTAATCATGACTCAATTGAGTTCACTGGATATTAAATTCGATAACAAGGTAAAGGCTTTAATTTTATTTTCTCTATTAAAAGTTGGAGTGCAACTGTGACTGCAGTGAGCATTTCGATTGGAAAGAAAATGTTGAAGCTTCAAGCCATCCATGATTTGATTCTTAGTAAGAATATTCTTAGAAGAGAATTGGGTGAATTTTTTGGTGCTGCCCTAAATATTGAAGATAGAAGGAGAAGCAATCAACGAGGGCGGAATCAATATCGCGGTATATCAAAGTCTAGAGGTTAAAGTAAATCAAGACCTTGTGGAGAAATAATTTGCTGAAATTGTGAAAAGAAAGGCCATTTGAAACAAGATTATAGAGCCCCAAAGAAGAAATTTCAAGATCAACACTGAAATCAAGAGGAAGAAAAATATATGAATGCAACTCTTGATGAGACGCATGATAGTGATGCTTTAATTTTGAGCATTGGCAATCCAATTTGATGACGCTAGTAAAAAACACCGAAATTGGGGGTGAATATGTATTTAAAAGAAATTTTGACAAATAAACGAGAAACAAAATAAATTACGAACAATGTTTGAATAACAAACAAAGTCCAAGTAATGACCAAAGTATGATAAACGAGCCACCATAATTCTGATGAATGTTCAGAATCAGATAAGAGATGGAACTGATTTTTGAAATACCTATATAAATCCAATTGAGTTAAATAAAAAGAGTTAAGGAAAGAAAAGATTGCACACGAAATTTATAGTGATTCGGCTTAGATTAAGTCTACGTCAACTCTCCCACGTTGACAGCCTTCTAACTGGGATTCACTATAGTATCAATAGAGAAGTATCACTAAAGATGTGACATCCTGGAATTTCAATCCTGTTTTCAATTAAATAAATCAGGCCTTTCATCGATGCGCCTATAGTGATATTCTCAGAGCTGATCACTCTTGGGATAATTAGGCTATCTGGGAAAGCCATTAAGGGATTTAATGTGATAGACCTGAGAATTCGACCATGAATCGACTACTCAACCATGCTCATCTACAAAGATCATTACAACATAGTTAAAAATTGATCAGAGATTAGGGATAGGTCATTTCGACTGAGATGGGTGATCAAAGTGTTGGAGATTCCACCAAATTGCAAAATTCTCGTTGATCGGCACTAGGCCGATTTTTCTGTCTTTTTGGTACCCGGTGTCCGTATTTGAAACCTCAAGATTTTCACTATCATCGAGAGTCACTAATGTGTTGAAGAGGTTCATTGTGGCTCGAAGAAAATCGACCACGAGTCATTTGCATTGAAAATTTCTGAAAACTATCTGGTAGACTAGGTCACGCTAAAATCACGCTAGATTGAAATTAACCGTGAATTTGAATATGATTTCAGAAATTGAAAGTTCTGTAATGTCACGAGTTATTTTAGGAACATCAACTTATCCTCCGAAGATTTTTTTGCAAACCGGGATTTTTGGCGAAAAGTCAAAATAGGGTCGTTTTTGTCTGGAATTCAGGGGACCGTTTTTGATCGCGAAATTGGGATGCAAGTTGGATCTATGGTCGAGGAAAAATGTTAATTTGATCGACGACTCGATGGTGGAATTTTTTAGGGCCGGATTGCATTAATTCAAAAGGGAATTGAACTAGTTTTGGGGGAAAACTTGTGCAAATTCGTAGCCCCCCCTTGCCTTCAACCTTTTCACAATCTCAATAGCTTCTAGAGGAAGATTGTGGCTAGACAGTTGCTAAGGAAGACAACTAGCAAGGGTGGGCCATGGTCAAGGGGACAAAGAGGTGAAGTTGAAAACCAAGTGGCCCCCTCCAAGCTTGTTGTCCCCCCCTTCTCCTTCCTTTTCGTCGACCCCTCCATTCTAAACTAGAAGAAGCTCTGTAAATCACAGAGAAACTGAGCTCAACCCTTCTCCTTGCCCATTGACGCCCGCTAAAGCCTGAACAACCACCGCTCGCGCCACCGGAGCCCGTACGTCGTCCGCTCGCTCGTGCGCTGCTTCACACTTCTGTGGCCGTCATCCGCGTCCCAATCGCGTCCCCAAACCATCCTTGGTCACCGTCGAGCAGTCCTGAGCCGCCGTCCAGCCATGTGAAGCCCCGCTTGCCTCCGCCTGACTTGCTGCATCTCCGTCGGTCCTTTCCTTCACCGTTTCCAGCCCTTTCCGCCGCTGGTTCTAGCTGCTAGACCTAAGAGCAGAAACCAAATCAAGCAAGGGCTTCCGATCTTCGAGGCCCGCCTTGGACCCTTTCCTAGCCTCAAAGGGTGTCGTCACTTTGGAGTTTATCGTGTTGGAGAAAACTTCCTTATCTGTTTTGAAGTTGACAAAACGTTTTCATCAGTCTAGTCTGAAGACTTGCAGATTCTATCGTCAAAGTCTAAAGACCTCCAGACTCAAGATTTAAAGTCTACCCTCACCGATAGTTTCTAGACCGACGAAGAAAAGATTTATCCGATGAAGAAGACTTATCCAGATGCAAGTATATCTTTAAGGATTTGGTTCATAAAGTTGAAGAAGATCTCACGGCTAGAGATAACATCCCGTCATCAATTATTCTTATTGAAATCAATTTGAATAATTAGATCTGTTGATTAGCGAAGTATACTTGGAAGATTCTACTTATGGAAACCTAGATCTTGATTGTATGGGCGAGCAGGATTGGTGGGCTATCATCACATTCCTTAAATAACTCAAGTTCTTTTGAATTGATTCTGTCCAACGGGTAGATTGGAAGAACTCCTTTGGAAGGTGCCAACGGTTATAATGGCATGGAGGAGCATATAAGGAGGAAGCTCAAGTTATTCGAGAGTGTGCGTGAAAGAAAAATTCAAAAGTCTGAATCTCCTAGTTCTTTGCTGATTCACTCGCTGTGTTTAAGTTGTACTCAAAAGAGATATTAAATACTTGTGAGACCTTGAGGAAGTGTAGTAGAGTCTTTATACTGTAGAATCAATGATGTGAGATTGTAAAATCTCTTTTAGTTCTTAATGGAATCTAGTCAGTGGGCTGTCAGTACGGGAGAGTGGAGGTAGGCTTGGTTTAAGTCGAACCACTATAAACCTTATATTTCAATTCTCTTTCCCTAAACTCTTTATTTTAATTCGCAGTCTTATATAACTGTTTACAGTCTTTTACATCTTCAGTCTACTGTTTTCATAAAAGTCGAATTAAGTTGTTAAGTCTTGCAAAAACTTCTTTAACACCTATTCACCCCCTCTAGGTGTTCATACTAGCTTTATCAATTGGTATTAAAGCCTGCATGCTCATTTAATTGAAGTGTTTTTACTTTTGAGTTCAAGATCTATGGCTAGCATGTTGGCTCTAGGATTGGTTGAAGGCTAAAGCAACACCATATCACCTTATTTCGATGGAAAGGAATATAGCATATGGAAAAACAAGATGAAGGCATTCCTAAGATCAAAAGATCCTCTAGAAATGGATGTAGTAGAAAAAAGAATTATTCCTAAAGCTACATCAATTTCAGAAAGCAGAAAAGAAGTTGCAGACACTGGCGAGATGACTCAAGAAGAAATAACTAAGAGACAAGCTCTTGATGCTAAAGCAATTTACTCCTTATATTGTGCATTATCTCCTACTGAGTATAACAAAATATCTTCAAGTCTGGGATAAGCTGCACATTACCTATGAAGGAATTGATTGAGTGAAAAAAACAAAAATCAATATTTTACTCGGACAGTATGAAGCCTTCAAGATGAAGCTAGGAGAATCTATCACTGACATGTTTAGTTGTTTTACAGAAATTGTAAATGGCCTAGAGTATCGGGGACAACCAATCTCAGGACCCATGAAGGTTAACAAATTGCTGCACGGACTCTCCAAAGACTGGAATCACGTAAAGACTTCATTAAGGGAAACACAAAGGATCATGCCACTTTCTATAGATGAATTGGTTGGCACACTTCAGTCATATGAAGTGGAGCAAATCAACAAGGAAGAAGATCCCAAAGGTAAGAAGTCAATTGCTTTGAGATCTAATGATGATTCTAATGTTACAGATTCTGAAGATGATATGGATGATGAAGAGTTAGCTCTTATGATAAAGAGGTTTGGGAAACTGAAAAAAAAGGGAAGAAGATTCAATTAGAAGAATCAAAGCACTCAAAAGTTTCAAAACAAATTAACTGAGGATGATGAAGCCAATAAAGATGTGATCTGTTTTGAATGCAAGAAAAAGGGACACATTAGACCCAGTTGTCCCATGTTGAAGAAAAAGAAAGGAAATGCTGAGAAATACAGAAAGGCTCTCAAGGCAGAGACATGGAGTGATATTGAATGCGAAGAAAGTGATGAAAATTATGCCAATATTTATCTAATGGCAAAATCGGAATCAGACTCAGACTCCAAAATAGATACAGACTCAGACTTAGATAGTGAAATAGAGGTAAGTAATTTAAAAATCCATGCTAAAGTCTCGAAATACATTAATGAACTTTGTCTTAGTCTCAAAACCTCTCTCAAGAGGATTTCCGAGCTAAAAAGGGAGAATTCTACACTGAAGTAACAGGAAATTTTTTGAAAAGAAAAGTTTGAAAATTTAGATAAAAGTTTTATTATTTAAAAAAAAATGCAGACTCTCTTTCAAAAGAAAATACATTTCTGAAAAATGACTTTTCAAATATTTCAAAAAGGTTTTCAATAGGATTTGAAATGTTGAAAAAGATTCTTTCAGTACAAAGACCCTACTTTAACAAATCAGGCTTGGGAATGACTTTTGAAACTATTCCTCTAATTGATTTTCCAAAAGTAAATTAAAGAATCAAACAAAGACCTACAATTTTTTTTTTACAGAAATCATTTTCAAAAAGTCTTTGTAAAACCTATTGGGCGAAGTGCTCTCAAATGTTCTAAGTGCAATAGCTCATAATACTTTAAGAAAGATTGTCCTATGGTTTGGAGACCTGTTAATAAGGAATGGGCAAAAACTGCTTATTACACTAGCTCCTCTGAACCCAAGAAAATGTGGGTACCAAAGAAAACTTGAGTTTCTTTTTTAATTGCAGGTCGCTATCAAGAAAAAGGTTAAATGATATTTGGATAGTGGATGTTCAAGGCATATAACTGGAGATTCAAGTTGTTTTATAAAACTTATGCAAGTAAATGGTGGAAAAGTCTATTTTGGTGGAAATAGCAAATAAAGAATTGTTGGGTGTGGGACTATAAAAATTGAAAGTCTCACAATCAACAATGTTTCATTGGTGGAAGGACTCAATTACAATTTGCTCAGCATTAGCCAATTGTGCGACACTGGATTCAAGATCAATTTTCAAGAAGGAATATGTTCGGGAATTAGTAAAGATCTTTCACAATTTTTTACTGGAAAAAGACATGGAAACATCTATTTTCTGGATATAAAACCAGAAAAATCTCAATGTCTAATTTCAATTCAAGATGAAGCAAATCTTTGGCATCGAAAGCTTGGCCATGTCAATATGAAGCAGATTGCCTAGATCTCTTCTAAGAACCTTGTTCGAGGGCTGCCCAACCTGAAATTTCAAAAATCTGAGTCATGCACACCATGTGTATTGGGAAAACAGGTTAGAAATTCTTTTAAACTAATAAATCAGGTTTCTACTAATCATGTTTTGTAGCTTCTGCATATGGATCTCTTTGGGCCAACCAGAACTAAAAGTATAGGCGAAAAGAGATATTGTCTAGTAATCGTGGATGATTATTCACGATTCACTTGGGTTCACTTTCTTGCAAGTAAGTCTGAAATATTTTCTTACTTTTCAAAGTTTGCTAAGAAAGTTGAGAACGAGAAATGATATGCTATTTCAAGTATATGGACAGACCATGGAGGTGAGTTTGAAAACCAAGACTTTGCAAAATTTTGTGATGAATCAGGTTTTCAGCACGTTTTCTCCTCTCCATACACTCTAGAACATAATGGAGTTGTGGAAAGAAAGAATAGATTTTTGCAGGAAATGGCAAGAACTCTTTTAATAGAAAGTAGTTTCTACAGCATGTTATATTATTAACAGAGTCTTTTTAAGGCCTATTATGGAGAAAACTCCTTATGGGTTATTCAAAGGAAATAAGCCAATTGTTTCTTACTTTCATGTATTTGGTTACAAATGTTTTGTTTTGAAAAATGCAAATGATCAAACTGGTAAGTTTGAAGAGAAATTAGAGGAAAGAATCTTCCTTGGATATTCAACCACCAGCAAAGCTTATAGAGTATTCAACAAAAAGACTCAGTCTGTGGAAGAATCTACGAATGTCAAATTCCAAGACTCATTGCAGAATCAACTATTTCAGACTCAGCCTGAAGAATCTGAAGTTACTCCAGACTTTACAAAGCCTAACTTCCCTAAAGTAACTCAAATTTCTGGAGAAAATCAATGAACGGAAGTCGAAGAATCAACTGAAGTAGAAGAACAACATTCTGCCAGACCAACAAGCAATTGGAAGCATAAGTCTAGTCATCCCAAAGAACTCATCATCGGTAACATTGATGAAGGGATTCGCACCAAATCCAAAAAGCAAGAAGAGTCTAGCGTCGTGTCACTTATTTCTGAAATAGAACCCAAGAGCATAGAAGAAGCTTTAGTTGACGAAAGCTGGATTGAAGCAATGCAAGAAGAACTCAGACAGTTCAGCATTAACGATGTATGAGAATTAACTCCTAAACCAAAAGATAAATCCATTATTGGAGCTAAATGGGTTTTCAGGAACAAGTTGGACGAAAAAGGAAAAGTGATCAGGAACAAAGCAAGACTCGTGGCCAAAGGATATACATAAGAAGAAGGGATAGATTATGATGAAACCTATGCACTAGTAGCTAGGTTAGAAGCAATTAAATTATTACTTGCTTTTGCCCGTTATAAAAATTTCAGGTTATTCCAAATGGACGTCAATAGTGCATTCCTAAATGGATTTATCCAAGAAGAAATCTATGTGGAACAACCTCTCGGATTTGAAGATCCAAAGAGACTAGACTTAGTTTTCAGACTGAAAAAAGTATCTATATGGCTCAAAGCAAGCACCTTGAGCATGGTACGACAGGTTAAGTAATTTTTTAATGCAAAATGGTTTTGTCAAAGGAAAAGTGGATACTATCTTGTTTATTAAAAGGGAAGGTAAAAACTTTCTACTTGTTCAAATTTATGTTAATAATATTATATTTGGATCACCTAATGAAAACCTGTGCAAGAAGTTTTCTAAGTCTATGTAGGATAAATTTGAGATGAGCATGATGGGCAAACGTGTTACAAGTAAAACAATTGAAGTAAGGAATTTTCATTCACCAAGAAAAATATGCGAAAGAACTTGTTAAAAAGTTTGGATTGAAGAATTGCAAAAAGACTAAGATACCAATGTCTACTTCTTCGAAGTTGGATAAAGATGAAGGAGGAAAGAAAGTTGACCAAAAGCTTTACAGGAGTATTATTGATTCACTTCTTTAACTTACTACTTCTAGACCTGACATTTTGTTTAGTGTTTGCATTTGTGCTAAATTTCAATCTGATCCAAAAGAGTCTCATCTAGGTGTCGCAAAACGTATCATCAAATACATTGCAACTACTTCAAATTTAGGTCTGTGGTATCCCAAAGAATGAGACTTTACTTTCCTTAGATATTCAGATGCAGATTTGGCAAGTTGCAGAGTTGATAGAAAGAGTACATTTGGTACATGCCAATTGCTGGGAAACACGACAGTATCTTGGTTCTCAATGAAGCAAAGCACTGTAGCTCTTTCAACAGTAGAAACAGAGTATGTGGCTTTTGGAAGTTGTTGTTCTCAAATCTTATGGATAAAACAACAACTGAGAGACTTTGGAATCGAAGACTCATGCATCGAGATTAAATGTGACAACACCAGCACAATTAATCTCACAAAGAATCTAATTCTTCATTCAAGAGCAAAGCATATAGAGATTCGACATCACTTTATTAGAGATCATGTTCAAAATGGAGAAGTTATGATTCAATTCATTGACTCAAAGAATCAACTGGCGGACATATTTACAAAGCCTATGGAGAAAAGCCTATTCGAGTCTATTCGCACCAGACTGAATATCATATCTTTTATCTAGTAAAGTTTGGAAGTGTTCAAGACTCAGAGGTAAAGTCTGAAGTTGTTCAGACTCAGAAGACCAAGAGTTACGACTGTAAGTATTTCTATTCCAGTATTTTAAAAAAAGGTACGGTTACTTATTAATTACTAATTGATTGAAATTATCTTTCCAAGTTTTTTCTTTTTCAAAAAGGTAGTAATCAATTTTGAAAAGATAGTTATTTTAAAAAAGGAAGTTATTTTTTCGAAAATATTTTATTTTTCCTTTTATGTCATTTCGATTACCTTGCTTCACTTGCTTTATATACAACCAAGATTCATCTTCTTCGTTTTTACACTGAAACCCTAGAATACAAAATTTCCACTTGCTTTCACTTTCATCTCTCAATTTGTTCAAAATTTTTCACCTTTTTCGAGCAAGCTAGAGAATCTCTCCCTTGAAGCAACAATGTCTTCAAGAAAGTCTTCAAGAAAGTCTTCAAGGATTGCAAGCAGGGGACCACGACATATGCCCGAGGGTCCTACGCATTTTGACTTGATCGAGAAAGAAGATTCTTCTCCACCACTGCGTTTGAGTGAGCAACAACCTTCTCAGCAACGTCAGTCTTCTCCATCGACTCAACCATATGAAGAAGTCATAGAAGAGGTTGAACTTGTAAGAACGCTAACTCCCAAGGTTGCTTTCAAACTTTACTCTAATTTGAAGAAAGGAGGAACACCGATGTCTTTGATCGATGAATTTTTAAGAGATAGAGGATATAAGAATGAAACCTTGTTCTTGCGGGAGTTGGGAAGGTTAGGAGTTGTAGAGAGAGGGATAGCTAAAAGGACTTTCGCAAATTTTTCGATTGACCCTTTCTATGGTACTGCAAATCAACCTCAAAGTTTGGATGACGATGAACGTATGTTTACCCATTTTCAGCATAGAATGGGAGTGGCTGCAAATATTGCTGATGGTTCCAATTTGTTTAGATCAAAGAACCACAAGAGGGTTTATTCGAATCTGCTGAAGAGAGGGGTTATGCACCCTAGGAACGTCGATTTTGATTTCTTTGATTTAGTAAAAGTGAATCTGCAAGAGAAGCTAGCTCTACTGCAATTAGAGCACTTTTATTTTGAATCCATTGTTGCTTATCCTAAACTCACAGCTTACTTTTACTCGAACTTATCTTTTGTGGATGCAAACGGCTTTTCTTTCACGGTGAGAGATAAGGAGTTCTTTGTGAATATGGACACGTTGGTTGACATAATTGGGGTGGAAAGAATGAGTTTCCAACTAATTAGCATGTATATTGCTCATGCTACTCTATCGTTGTGACATCCCAGGGCGTCATGTGCTAAGCGTAAGTAGAATTATAATTATCATTATCATCTTGCCTAACTGGTAATCTCCTTTAGATAATCTATAGTGTTTATCATTGAAGGTTAGCATGTATAACATGGATTATTTAAAATCTCAAGTTTATATTATGAGGTTATCCTGCAATCACTCTACCTTCAATTCTAAGTATTGGCCAAATCATTCATGCACATAAACAAGATCACGAGAAGTTTCATTTCTTCTTATCATCATCAGGGCCTACAAAATTTATCAACCTGGACTCTTTCCATATTCATCACCTATATATACAACATATACATAACAAAAGTAAGGCGTAACAAAAGCCAGGGATAAAGGGTGAGGGTGTCTACTCCACGAGTTCCCACACAAGCCCGCATCTAACAAAAAAAAAAAAAACAAAACAAAACAAAAGACAGTCGACTTCTACATGATCCAAGGCGTCTAGGCACCGTCCATCCCCGCTCCAGGTCCTCCTCCTCCAAAGGGTAAAGGGTCAAATATCTCCCCTTCATGGTTGATAAACCATGCAATGAACGTCATTGGTATCAAGTCAGCTCTACCGTCATCCATCCATAAAGTAGCCTCATATTTGGAGAAAGTCATGTCAATGTCGGGACCATACACGTCATGAAGAGAAACATCAAGATGCAGTACTGCCCCGTATCGAGCTACTGGCGGTACATCCATGCTATCAATCTGAAAATGTAAGGTATGAGCAAATAACCTTGCCCAGTAAAGAATGATAAAACTCTAACTTAAACAATCCACATCCATCAAGATTACAAGAGAATCATCAAACAATTTAGGATGCTAAAGGAAGTATATCACAAGCATAAACAATTGGATATTAACACATTATGTATATAATCACCTTATGAGCATCAATTTCTATGCTTACCTTTCTCAAACTCAATCTCATATCAAGATGCAATGCAACAACAGTAAACGGACTCACTCGCCAAGTAGAATTATTTTTAGTGTGCATATGATCCACCCTCAATCAGCCACTAACCGGAACTCTACTAGCCTGATCAAGTCACTTCCGGAAGTTACCTTATCCGGACTTCCACAATATTTCTATTATGGGCATCTCACTCCGAGGCATCCCGGTATCACACAACCGAGGTCTTCCCAAGACCACTCAGCAAGGGGCATCTCACTCCGAGGCATCTCAATATCACACAACTGAGGCATCCTTGATCACACACAAGGGCATCTCACTCCGAGGCATCCCGGTATCTCTCTACTGAGGCATCCAAGACCACTTAGCAAGGGCATCCCAAACTTCTGGGGGCATCACCGGTATCTTTGTACCGATGGGTTCATTCACTCACTTATGCACATGTTTCACACCACCACACCTTTGATTAATGCATTTATCGTATGCAAAAGAAAAAGATGTGGCACGCCTCGACGCGGCCCTTGAACCGCTAGGGTCGCCACAGTCCACTCACCTACTTACCTTTTCACTTGTCCTAATAACATTCCACTTTGATACCATTTCAATTGCAGTGGGTCCATAAATCCTGGGGGTTCGTACCATTTCAATCGGTCCCAGCGCAGATCATATAATGGAAGCATACTTATCATCTCCCTGACCCATACACAACCAAACAGCACAATGCAATACACACCAACTACAAACTTTTATATATATATATATATATATTTATTTAGGCATCTTAGGGCCGGATCACTTTTATTTACATACTAAGATGGATTTCACAAGTCGGTATGACAAAAGGGCCAAGACTATAACTAAGCTCGGCTAAACTAAAAAAGAACCCAACTATACATCAAACATGTACATTTATCCATCAGCTAGTGTCAGCCGTCCCAAAAAAAGTGGCAACCTCCACCAGTCACACGCTCTTATCACACCCATCCTGGCGCATTGGCCGCGGCGGCGGCAGCATCCCCATCATCCTCCCATCTCGGCGAACATGGACAGACAAAAACTCTTGTACTACAGGGCCATCAGGCAAGCCCACGTCGTACATGACCAAAACATGGAGGCGGATAAACACCAAACCATGAACACCGAAGCAAGGGTGCTCCGTGCACTCGACCTCGACATCAGATGGTAATCCATAAAACATACCACGCGTGACAGGTGCTAGAGGCATAGCTCAATCTGAAATGTTGGTCCCCAAAGGGGAGAGTACAACCACTCAACAGTAAAAATCCATCAAACTACACAGTGCATCAAGCAAGACAATCAAGATATCACAAGTAAAGCACATATCATCCATGCTATCAAGCTTACATCACCATGCAGCCGTGCATATAACACCATGCAGTCATGCATATCTTACCATGTAATCGTGCATATACCACCATGCAATCATACTTGTATTTCCATGAGGTTCATTCCATGCCATATGCACATGCATACTCATGATTCATATCATCCATGTTATCAAGCATACATCACCATGAGATCCATTCATGCCTTCATGATCGCATTTTCAATATCAAATAGCATCAATTTACTTTCATCAACAGATCATGCATCATGCCATATGCATATACCCATGCACATGATTCAATTTCAATTCTTATCTTTCACAAGGATCTCATCATTTTCCTTCTAGGGACCAATGTTTGCATCCCTCAATTTATCGCTCGCACCCAACCTAGCGTCGCGAGGAGCCTTCGGCACAAACCTCCGGGCATCTCGCATCCCAACTAGCATCACGAGGAATCCCCGCAGCACAAACCACAAACCTCCAGGGCTTCTGGAATTATGTACCACCATACTACCAAGCATTCCCCCTGGACATTACGTACCGAATACCACCGGGCATCTCAAAACTCCCGAGGACCTCCAGGCATGTATTCATAATATAACCAGGCATCCGGCACAAACCTCCGGGCATCTCGACACTCCCGGGGCATCGTCGGCTCACACCTCCGATGGTCTCATTATTATCACAATATATATATATATATATATATATAATCTCATATATGTCTCATTTTTATCATGGCATTTGATGTAACAATATCAAAGGTCTAAACCAACTTTTGATATCATATGATATGCCCAACATCACCATATATGCAGCATATATAACCACTCATGACATCATATTCGTAGAGCAGTCCATTTATTCTTGAAAATACAGCAAATTTCGGATAAAGCAGAATGCACTTCTTTAATAAAAATTCTGGAAAAAATAGTAAACGATCTCAATAAATTCTGAAAATTTGACACAATGTAAAAAAGATCTAGAGGAAGATATTTCATGAAGAACACTATATCAAGAAAGTTCCACATCAATCGAATAAGTTCATACATCACAGCAAAAGAAATTCCAGCACTACTTCTTGCACAGTTTCGGGAATAATTTCGATTAAGCCCTCAAATGAACTCCAAAATTATGAAATTTTAATATGTTATATTTGAGATCTAGGGGTCAAAGTCTCATGGAGAAATCGAAGTTAAATTCCTTCTGGATTAAAAGATATAATTTTTTGTAATTCTCCATAACTCTCGGTTCACTGTCCAGATTCATCCTTTTCAAAGAAAATCGTTTTCCCCGATCATTACTTGTTTGTTTCCTCTCAAATTTTGATATGTTATTCTTAAAGAAGTTCTTTACAACTTTCATCAAGAAGTCGAAGTTAGATTCCAACTAGAACATCGTATACAACTCACGAAATCACCAAAGATCGGACTGTTTTTCCAGAAAACAGAATACTAGGCTAGAACACAACTCCAATAACTTCGAAATTTCACACTTCATCCACATCCGAAATTCACCATTCATCACACGCAAAACACAGCAAGCAAAGGGTAGATCAATGGACTCTACTTGCCTCTAATCCAAGAAAAACACAGCAAGCAAACGGCGGGGCAAGGCGGCTCGACGACGGCGACTCGGCGGCACGCACGGCAGCGAACGGCCTCCCTCTTCCTTCCTCTCTTCCTCTCTTCCTCTCTTTCCCTCCTTCTCTCACATGACAGCTCTCTCTCTCTCTCTCTCTCTCTCTCTCTCTCTCTCTCTCTCTCGGACGGTGACCCTCTCTTCCAATCCACCTCTCCTCTATTTTCTTCCCTTCATCATTAGCAATCATTTGATTTTTGCATGGCTAATGCCACTTGGCTATAAGGGGAAAAACACTTGGCAAGCTTCTCTTGCCACTTGGGGATTTACATGCAGGTTGATGGGCCTTCCTTTTGGGCCGGGCCTCTCCGTCCATCCTTCTCTTCCCTTGGTCGACGGCAGCCCTTCCTCCTTTGGGCTTCTTGGGCCGGTCGAATGGTGGGGCTATGGGCTGGTTTGGTCCTTAAATATCCAGCCCACCATCATTCCTAATAATCCACCTTAATTTCCTACTTATATAAATACCTAATTGGAATTCATAAAACCATAAAACTTGCAACATAAATTAATAAATTCCAGCCTATAAATCACATAGCCAAGAATGGAATTTTTCCATCAAATGATTATCCATTAAAAGCTTGGCCTTAAATTATTGCAAATCATGGATCAAATGGTTACAACATAACTTGATGGTACTTCCATCACCTATACATGGCTCATAGCACATCTAGAGGTTGTCATGAAATTCTAGGATGCCACAAAAGACTTCAAAGTATCTAACTATATATCTAACTCTCATGAACCTAGCACACATTCATGTCCAAATTATAAGATAAAACCCATTACGACATGTCCCATTCCATGTCGAACGGATATTTACCCCATAATCAAGCACTATGCACCGCACTCATTGCACACGCATGATGCTATATGTACTTATATCTCAAATGATATATGAGACTTACTCTTATATGACTAAATTATATTATGAGGTTTATTAGACTCTACGTGCATCACAGAAGCTTAAAGCAAAAGACACAACATCTAATATATGTTCTCGAGTCCAGACAGTTTACTAACTAAATGAACTGTTTCGGTTTCGGTCACAGAAGATATATCAATTCTTGTCGAAATACTACCAAATTTTAGTATGTTATATTTGAGACATAGATAGACCTTTTCTGTGAAGAAACTTAAGTCTAATTCTCACTGTATTAAAAGTAACAATCGCCATAATCTTTACTAGTACTCTGTACCGACGTCCAGATTCTTTATCTACAAAGAAAATTGTTTTACTAGCCAATTATTCTCTATTTAATCTCAAATTTTGACACGTTATTCCCTAAGATGTGTTCTACAATTTTCACTAAGGATTCAAAGTCCAATTCTAACTAGGTAAATACAGAAAATTCATATAATCCGTAAAGGTCAAATCGTTTCTCACAAGAACAGTTTACTGGTTTTACTAAGTTCACTTCTATCTCTACATTTTTATATTCACATGGTTATAGCTAAGTATCTAGTTCAATCTAATAGATGTTCTATCATGTAGAATGGTCTCTTTCTTCTTTCATCAACATACATAAAGAAAATAACACAAAACAGAAGACTCCCTAATCGTATTCTCCTAGAACAGAATAGGTATACAAGATTCCTTCACTCCTAGCCTGACCAAACCACTTATTTTTCCACAAGTCTCTTCTACAACACTTCATTACTTAATCACAGCAACTAAGAGTTGTTGGAGAAAACTTCCTTGAGTGTTTTAAAGCTGACAAAATGTTTTCATCAGTCTAGTCTGAAGACTTGCAGACTCTGCTATCAAAGTCTGAAGACCTCCGGACTACCAGACTCAAGACTCAAAGTCTATCCTCACTGACATTTTCTAGTCCGTCGAAGAAGACTTATTCAGAACTGGATATTTCGTTAAGGATTTGACTTTATCGACTGGAGAAGATCTCTTGGCTAGATATAGCATGTCGGAATCCATTATTCAAATCTAGATTGATTCAGGGATTTTGGATCCGTTGATTGGCGAAGTAATCTTGGAAAGTTCTACTTATGGAAATCGAGATCCTGATTGTATGGGCGAGCAGGATTGATGGGCTATCGTCATGTTCCTTAAATAGCTCGAATGATCTTCCTAATTGATTCTATCCAACGGGTAGATTGGAAGAATTCCTTTGGTATGTGCCAACGAGTATGATGGCATAAAGGAGTATGTAAGGAAGACGTTCCAGTTGTTCGAGTGTATGCGCGATAGAAGAATTCCAAAGTCTGAAGCTCCTTGTTCTTAGTCAATTAAACTGTTGAGCGAAATCTTGTACACAAAAGAGAGTCTATATCTTTGAGAGACCTTGAGAGACCTTGAGGAAGTGTAGAAGAGTCTCTAAACTGTGGAATCAAGGAAGAGCTTTATTGTAAACTCTTTTGTTCATAGTGGAATCCAACCGGTGGGCTGTCAGTGTAGAAGAGTGGACGTAGGCTTGGATTAAGCCAAACCACTATAATCTCTGTGTTCATATTCTCTTCTCTACTCTCTTTTACTTTGATCGTAATTCGTTTTGTTAACAAAAGACGAATTTCCTTTCTATTGTCAATTAGTACTGCTCACTTATCACGAGAAATTGTTTTTACACCTATTCACCCCCCTTTAGGTGCTTCTACTAGCTATCACAATTGGTATCAGAGCCTGTGTACTCACTTAATTTGAAGTGTTTTACTTCAGAGTTAAAGATCCATGGCTAGTATGTTGGCTCCGGGACTGGTTGCAAGGCAAAGCAATACCATATTGCCTTACTTTGATGGAAATGAATACAACATATGGAAAAGCAAGATGAAGGCATTCCTTAGATTAAAGGATCCTCTGGAATGGGACGTGGTAAACAAAGGAATCATTCCTAAAGCTGCACCTGTCTCAGAGAGAGGAAAAGAAACTGTTGAGTCTAGTGAAATGACTCAGGAAGAGATAACCAAGAGACAAGCTCTTTATGCAAAAGCAATTTATTCTTTATATTATGCCTTATCACCTACTGAAGATAACAGGATATCTTCTTGTGTTACAACCAAAGAAGTTTGGGATATATTACACATCACTTATGAAGGAACTGATCGAGTGAAAGAAACCATAATCAACATTCTCCTCGGTCAATACGAAGCTTTCAAAATGAAATCAGGAGAATCTAACACTGACATGTTTAGTCGTTTTACAGAAATCGTGAATGTTCTTGAAAATCAAGGTCAACCAATTTCTGATCCCATGAAAGTAAACAAGCTATTGCGTAGACTCTCCAAGGATTGGAATCACATAAAGACCTTAATAAGGGAGACACAAAGAATTATGCCACTTTTTGTCGATGAATTGGTTGGAACTCTTCAGTCTTATGAAGTGGAGCGAATCAATGAAGATGAAGATCCTAAAGGTAAGAAATCCATTGCATTAAAATCTAATGATGATTCTGATGTTACAGATTCTGAAGACGATATGGATGATGAGGAGCTTGCTCTCATGATAAGAAGATTCAAAAAGCTAAACATAAAAGAAAGAAGATTCAATCCAAGGAAACAGAGTTTTCAAAAGCAACAGACTAAGTCTGTTGAGGATGAGGAATCCAATAGAGATGTAGTCTGCTTTGAATGTAAGAAAAATGGACACATCAGACCCAACTATCCTCTTTTGAGGAAAAAGAAAGGAAAAGTTGAGAAATATCGAAAGGCACTCAAAGCAGAAACCTAGAGTGATACAGAATGTGAAGAAAGTGATGATGATTGTGCCAATATATGTCTAATGGCACAATCGGATTCAGATTCAAACTCCGAGACAGACTCAGATTTAGACAGTGAATTTGAGGTAAGTAATTTGAAAATCCCTACTGAAGTTTCTAAATACATTGATGAATTGTGTCTTAGTCTCAAGACCTCTCTTAAAAGGATTTCCAAACTTAAAAGAGAAAATTATGCACTAAAACAACAGGAAAATGTTTTCAAAGAAAATGTCAAATGTTTAGACAAAAGTGTTTCTACTTTGAAAGAAAATGCAGGCAACCTTTCAAAAGAAAATGCATTTTTGAAAAATGACATCTCAAATATTTCTAAAAGATTTTCTATAGGATCTGAGAAACTTGAGAAAATTCTTTCAGCACAAAGACCTTATTTCAATAAATCTGGTTTGGGAATGACTGAGGAAACCATTCCTCTAATTGATTTTCCTAAAGTAAATGAAAGAATTAAGCAAAGACCTACAAGAGATGCTTACAAAAATCATTTCCAAATTTTTTTTGTAAAACCAGTAGGTCGCAATGCTCTTAGATGTTCTAAGTGCAATAGCTCATATCATTTTGAAAAAGAATGTCCCATGGTTTGGAAACCTGTTAAGAAAGTATGGGCAAATACCGTATATCATACTAACATCAATGGACCCAAGAAAATATAGGTACCAAAGAAAGCTTGAGTCTCTTTTTTAAATGCAGGTCACTATCAAGAAAAAGGTAAAATGGTATCTGGATAGTGGATGCTTAAGGCATATGATAGGAGATTCAAATTGCTTCATAAAGCTCGTTCAAGTTAATGGTGGAAAAGTTTCATTTGGAGGAAACAGCAAAGGAAGAATTGTGGGATTCGGAACTGTAAAGATTGGAAGCCTCACAATCAGTAATATTTCCTTAGTGGAAGGACTCAACTACAATTTGCTAAGTATCAATTAGCTGTGCGACACCGGTTTCAAAATCAATTTTCAAGAAGGAATCTGTTCAGGAACCAGTAAAGACTCCTCTCAGTCTTTCACGGGTCGAAGACATGGAAATATCTACCTCTTGGATGTCAAACCAGATGAAACCCAATGTCTAATCTCAATTCAAGAAGAAGCAAACTTATGGCACAGAAAACTTGGGCACATCAACATGAATCAAATAGCCAAAATTTTAGCAAAGAAACTTGTTCGTGGTTTACCCAATTTGTCATACCAAAAGTCTGATCTATGCACACCATGCGTGCTGGGAAAATAGGTAAGAAACTCATTTAAACCAATAAATCAAGTTTCCACTAATCGTGTATTGCAGCTTCTGCATATGGATCTCTTTGGACCAACCACAACTCAGAGCATTGGAGGTAAGAAATATTGTTTAGTGATTGTGGATGATTATTCAAGATTCGCTTGGGTATATTTCCTGGTAAGTAAGTCTGAAATCTTTTCTTACTTTAAAAAGTTTGCTAAAAAGGTCAAAAATGAGAAATTGTATG
Organism: Eucalyptus rudis; assembly: GCA_019915205.1. Classification (NCBI taxonomy): domain Eukaryota; kingdom Viridiplantae; phylum Streptophyta; class Magnoliopsida; order Myrtales; family Myrtaceae; genus Eucalyptus; species Eucalyptus rudis. The sequence goes on along the minus strand of JAHMTN010000007.1, from coordinate 11,586,944 downwards.
TTATTTCAAGTATACTGACAGACCATGAAGGTGAATTTGAAAATCAAGACTTTACAAAATTCTGTGATGAATATGGTTTTCAGCATATATTCTCTTCTCCATATACTCCAGAGCAGAATGGAGTTGTGGAAAGGAAGAATAGATCTTTGCAAGAAATGGCTAGGACTCTTTTAATTGAAAGTAACATCTCTTCACGTTTTTGGGCTGAAGCAGTTTCTACAGCATGTTATATCATTAATAGAGTTTTTCTAAGGCCTATTCTGGAGAAAACCCCCTATGAGTTATTCAAAGAAAAGAAGCCCATTGTTTCATATTTTCATGTGTTTGGATGTAAATGTTTTATATTGAAAAATGCAAATGATCGAGTTGGTAAGTTTGAAAAAAAATCAGATGAAGGTATTTTTCTTGGATATTCAACCATCAGCAAAGCTTACAGAGTATACAACAAAAAGACTCAATCTGTGGAGGAATCAATGAATGTCAAATTTCAAGACTTTATGCAAAATGAATCAATTCAGACTCAACTTGACGAATCTGAACCTGCTCTAGACTCTACAAAGTCTAAATCTCTAGAAGCAGCTCAGACTTCAGAAGACCAGCAACAAATGATTGTCGAAGATTCAAATGAGGAAAAAGATCAACAATTTGACAAATCAACCAGCAACTGGAAGCATACGTCCAGTCATCCCAAAGATCTCATTATTGGAGATATTAATGAAGGAATTCGCACAAGATCCAAAAAGCGTGAAGAGTCTAGTGCTGTGGCTCTTATTTCTGAAATAGAACCCAAGAGCATAAAAGAAGCTTTAACTGATGAAAGCTGGATTGAAGCTATGCAAGAAGAACTCAGACAATTCAATATTAATGATGTCTGGGAACTGACTCCTAAACCGAAAGGTAAATCTATCATTGGAGCTAAATGGGTTTTCAGAAACAAGATGAACGAGAAAGAAAAAGTAATAAGAAACAAAGCAAGACTCGTGGCCAAGGGATATACGCAAGAAGAAGGGATACACTATGATGAGACTTACGCGCCAGTAGCGAGGTTAGAAGCAATTAGATTATTACTTGCTTTTACTTGCTATAAGAATTTCAAGTTATTCCAAATGGACGTCAAAAGTGCTTTCCTAAATGGATTTATCCATGAGGAAGTATATGTGGAACAACCACCCGGTTTTGAAGATCCAAGGAAACCAGACTCTGTATTCAGACTGAAAAAGGCTCTATATGGTTTAAAGCAAGCACCTCGAGCTTGGTACGACAGACTAAGTAAGTTTTTAATTCAAAATGGCTTTGTCAAAGGTAAAGTAGATGCTACGTTGTCATCAAAAGAGAAAGCAAAAGTTTTATGCTAGTTCAAATATATGTTGATTATATTATTTTTGGATCTTCTAATGAAAGTCTGTGCAAGAAATTCTCTAAGTCTATGCAAGATGAATTTGAAATGAGCATGATGGGTGAACTAACCTTCTTTCTCAGGCTTCAAGTGAAACAAATGAAGAAAGGAACTTTTATTCATCAAGAAAAATATGCCAATGATCTTGTCAAAAAGTTTGGGTTGGAAAATTGCAAAAAGACTGATATACCAAGGTCAAGTTCGTTGAAGCTGGACAAAGATGAAGGAGGAAAGAAAGTTGACCAGAAGCTACACATGAGTATCATTGGTTCACTTATTTATCTTACTGCTTCTAGACCTGACATTTTGTTTAGTGTTTGCATTTGTGCCATATTTCAATCAGACCCTAAAGAATCTCATCGAAGTGCTGCAAAGCATATTATCAAATACATTGCCTCAACTTCAAACTCTGGTCTCTAGTATCCTAAAAAGGGAGACTTTACTCTTCTTGGATACTCAGACGCAGATCTAGCCGAATGTAGAGTTGATAGAAAGAGCACCTCAGGCACCTGTCAACTACTTGGAAGCAGGACAGTATCTTGGTTTTCAAGGAAACAAAGTACAGTAGCTCTTTCTACGGCAAAAGTAGAGTATGTAGCTCTTGGAAGTTGTTGTTCACAAATTCTATGGATAAAACAACAGTTAAGAGACTTCGGAATCGAAGATTCATGCATTGAAATCAAATGTGATAACACCAGCGCAATCAATCTTACTAAGAATCCGATTCTTCACTCAAGAGTAAAACATATAGAGATTCGACATCACTTCATGAGAGATCATGTTCAAAATGGAGAAGTTTCGATTCAGTTTATTGACTCAAAGAATCAACTGGCGGATATATTTACAAAGCCTTTGGAGAAAAATCAATTTGAAGTTATTCGTTCCAGACTCAATATCTTAAGGTTTGAAGAAGTTCAAACTCAACACTGAAAGTCTAAAGACTCTCAGTCTTGAACGATCAAGATTCTCGACTATAAGTTATTTTATTATCTCTCGGATCAAATCTCAAAAAGGTACGATCATCTATCCGTAATTGATTTTTGCTATTTTCAATTTCCGTGATTATTGCAAACCTAGCTTTTCGAAAAAGAAGTTAATTTTAAAAATGACAGTTATCTAATTTTTGAAAAGGCAATTATTTTTTAAAAAGGCATCTTTATATTTCTTCTTTACGACATTCCGTATGCCTCTCTTCGACTGTCTTATATACTGTCAGTTCCTCTCCGTTTTACTCACAAAAACCCTAAAAGAGCACCGATCTTCCACTTCTATCTTTTTCTCTTGTTTAATCCTCGAAAAAGTTTTCATCTTTCTTGGCAAACAAGCTTGGAATCTCTCAAAAACTGTGAAAGATGTCGTCTCAAAGGAAGTCTTCGAGGATCGCGAACAGGGGACCATAGCAAATGCATGAGGGGCCTACGCACTTTGATCTCACCGAAGAAGAAGAATCTCCTAGACAGCAGTAGAGCCCACAACATTCTCAACAGCGTCCATCTCCTCCATCTAGACCTCAGGATGTTGCACATCAAGAAGAGGAAGAAATCATCGAAGGCGCAGAACCCATAAGAATTCATAAGCCCTCTTTTACTTATAAGCTTTACCGTGCTTTGAAGAGGAGCGGTACTCCATTGAACTACATCGATGAGTTTCTTAAGGACAAAGGGTATAGTAATGAGTACTTCTTCTTACGAAATATGGAACGTTTGGGAATTGCCCCTGCGGGGTCGGCGGAAGAAGCCTTTGCTAATATCCCAAGTGATCCATGGGATGGAGGATTTAATCAACCAGATGGGAACGATGATGACAAGTTGTACAGTCATTTTAAATCGAGAATGGGTGTTGCAGCGAAAATCCAAAGCAAAAGGACGGATTTATTTCGATTGGAGGAACACAAGCAACTGTACTCTAAGTTGCTGAAGCATGGGGTGATAAATCCTAGAAGCGTGGATTTTGATTTTCTTGACTCTATGAATGTTAATCTGCGGGAAAAATTCAGTCTACTTCAACTGGAACAGTTCTGTATTGAATCTACAGAAGCGTATGCTGAACTTGCTGCCCATTTCTATTTGAATCTCAGTTTTTTAGATGTGAGTAGCTTCTCTTTTAGTGTCCGAGATCAGGACTATGTGGTGGACATGAATATGTTGGCTGATGTGATTGAGGTTGAAAGAGGGAGATATCAACCTATCAATGTGTCTATTGCTTGTGCAACGTTGGAGCTTGTTCAGGATAGAAGGACAGGAGGAAAGATTTCTTATGTGAGAATGAATGCGTCTAATATTTTGCTTCATAAAATTGTGATTAACTGCCTCAGACAAAATCAACTTCAAAAACCGACGTTTCAAACTCGGAGGCAAAGTTGATGTATGCCATCAATGCTGGTAAAAAATTCTCTCTTCCACACACTATTATGTTCCACATGTACAGGGCAGTGGTGAAGGACAAGGGTCAACTTCCTTATCCAGCTCTTGGGACCAAGTTATTCAGACATTTGAACGTTCAGCCTCCTCGGATTCTCTATGTTAGAACGTGTGATCAAATGGTGGTGGGACTGAAAATGGTTTCTAAAATGCGTCTGAAGGAACTCAACAAGGCGTTGGAGAAATTCAAGGAGAAAACCCCTGTCAAGTCTCATCAAATCTCTTCAGCTGCAAAAAGAAAAGGGAAGGAGCCCATGATTGCTCCATCCAAGAAAAGAAGAGCTCTCATCATTGAGGATGAAGAGGATGATGATGATATCACTATTTCTGTAATGGCATTGAAGAACCTGAGTCGTTCTGTTCCAAAATCAACGGAGAGACAAGAAAAAGACATGGATGAGACAGAACAGAATACTGGAGAAAGAGAAGATTTAGAAGTAGAGGAGAAAGAAGCAGAGGAGAGAGATACAGAGGAGGAAAGAATTGAAGAAGAAGAAGAAGAGGAGAGAGGAGATCAAGCGGAAGCAGAGCATGAGGAACATTTTTCTCCACCTGAAGGCATGGAAACAGGGGGAGATCCTCAGAAAAGAGGAACGTCCTCATTCCCTGTCACCAGTGAAGGTGTAAGCCGCTCTCTAGCAGATCCAGAGGACATCTATGCCTCTCAATTTCTTGAAGAAGGACATGAGGCTTCGTCGCCCAATCTGCGTGATCATGCTGAAATGCCATCATTTGCCAATACTTTGTCTGATCGTGCAGAAGCAAGTACTCAGACAGACAATTCAGCAGACTTTCGCAGAATTCTTGATGTTCTTTTGGAGATGAAAGGCCAGATTTATGCTCTGGGATACGAAGTACAGAACTTGCAAAATGCAGGACAAGCCTCTTCAGTATCTTTGCATGATCAAATCCAAGCCCTTGCTCTTCAAGTTCAAGCAAATGCTAAGGGTGAAGATATGGCTCAACTGAAGGAGGACTTGAAAAAGCTGGGAGGCATTGTCCAGTCAATGGGAGATTTCCAGCTTGTTCGTGTTCCCAAGCAATCTTAATTCCATTCTATTTTCATCTCTACCTTTTAATGCTAACAAAAAGGGGGAGAGATGTGGTGCAGATTTGATTTGAACTTTTGAACTCTTGACTCTTATGATGTTTTGACTTGACTTTTGTGTTGGCTGTTTGGATTTGGACTAGATTTGGGTTTGACTGTTTGAACATTTATTTATCTTAAGTACTATTGATATCTCATGGCTTTGTTCATTTACAAGACTAATCTACTTTCTGTGGATGCAGATTCTAGTGTTATTACTAAGCCATTTATCTTTGTGAGATATCCATATTTGCTTGAGTAATGTTTTGCAAGTCAAAGTTATCCAAATCTGTAGGAAAGTTTTGTCATCATCAAAAAGGGGGAGATTGTTGGAGAAAACTTCCTTGAGTGTTTTCAAGCTGACAAAACGTTTCCATCAGTCTAGTCTGAAGACTTGCAGACTCTGCTATCAAAGTCTAAAGACCTCTGGACTACCTAACTCAAGACTCAAAGTCTATCCTCACTGACAGTTTCTAGTCCATCGAAGAAGACTTATTCAGAACTGGATGTTTCGTTAAGGATTTGACTTTATCGACTGGAGAAGATCTCTTGGCTGGATATAGCATGTCGGAATCCATTATTCAAATCTAGATTGATTCAGGGATTTTGGATCCGTTGATTGGCGAAGTAATCTTGGAAAGTTCTACTTATGGAAACCAAGATCCTGATTGTATGGGCGAGCAGGATTGATGGGCTATCGTCATGTTCCTTAAATAGCTCGAATGATCTTCCTAATTGATTCTATTCAACGGGTAGATTGGAAGAATTCCTTTGGTAAGTGCCAACGGGTATGATGGCATAAAGAAGTATATAAGGAAGACGTTCCAGCTGTTCGAGTGTATGCGCGATAGAAGAATTCCAAAGTCTGAAGCTCCATGTTCTTAGTCAATTAAACTGTTGAGCGAAATCTTGTACACAAAAGAGAGTCTATATCTTTAAGAGACCTTGAGGAAGTGTAGAAGAGTCTCTACACTGTGGAATCAAGGAAGAGCTTTATTGTAAACTCTTTTGTTCATAGTGGAATCCAGCCGGTGGGCTGTCAGTGCGGAAGAGTGGACGTAGGCTTGGATTAAGCCGAACAACTATAATCTCTGTGTTCATATTCTCTTATCTACTCTCTTTTACTTTGATCGTAATTCATTTTGTTAACAAAAGATGAATTTCCTTTCTATTGTCAATTAGTACTGCTTACTTATCACGAGAAATTGTTTTTACACCTATTCACTCCCCTCTAGGTGCTTCTACTAGCTATCACAAGAGTAACTTCAGCAAATTTTCTCAACAAAGAATCCTTTAGTAGCTCAGCTCAAAGCATACATCCACACTTCAACTCACACATCATAACACTCACCTCATTTTTTTCACTCGGCAAACATCTCTTCACTTTGCTCAATTAAAACAGCCAACTCTCATCAAGTTTTCGAAACATGCAAGACTCAAAAGCAACATGCAATGGCTTTTACCTTCATTCTAACACTTACTAAGCTTAGATTAACCACAAAACAACAACTACAAATCAAATCCTTCACTATTTGGTTAGATCCGCAAGCTTTCTTGACAAAACAATGGATACCTTTTAATTTAGAGTTATATCTTTCCTTACCTTGCTTCAGCTACTAAACAACATAAAGATGCTTCAAGATCAACACCAAAATCTCGCATGCAAGAAGAAGAAATCACTGGTTTGCTTCTGGTTCTTCACTACTCGACCGAGAGAAAATGAGAAGAAGAAGATGAAGATGGGTTTCTCGGTTTTTAAATAGAGAGAGAGAGAGTTTCGAAACTTATGAGGGAAATAGATCTACAAGGCTAATCCCTAGGCTAGAGTAATGATGAGATTTTTGTTAATGATTGTGTTTCTTGAAGTTGCTAGTTTTGGTTTCTAGAAAATAGAAAACCGTGGGTGTCGAGTACAAGGAGAAACGAGAGAGGGAGATGTCGGGGCCTCCAAGTTTGTTGTCTCAAATTCAATTTGTTTCTAATCCATGTCATTAGTCAGTTCATTAGTTTCTAATGTTTTTCAATTAGTTTCCTTTTGTTTCTACTTGATTTCAATCCTTTTATAATTATACAAAGTCATGACATAACATATCGACTAGTCGATGTTAGTCTATATAGAATTCATCACAAGAAATGCTAATGTTAGAAATTGATATTAACATTACAATCGCTAATCAAATTATCATAACTATAATCTATAAAATTGCTCGGGCCTAAATATTCATCTCCAGCCCAATAGGCTTAATCTATGACAATCCGGCCCACTAAACTAAATCTACAAATCTGATAATTCCGAACCTTGACCCGTTTCAAGCCAAGTCCAAGCCCATAATCTCTCATTAGATTTCTTAAGTCCAATTCATGTGGCCCACTTATTTCTCAAGCCCACACATTTCTCACGACCCATCGGGTTCACTTTCTGGCCCAATCTAATTAATCTAAGTTCCTAATAATCTAATTACACTAATGAAGGTCAGTGAAATTTAGGATGTCACAGTTGTTGGTGAAAGATAGGGATGTTGAAGGCAAGATTTCCTACTCAAGGATGAATGCCTCTAATATCTTGCTGCACAAGATCGTAATCAATTACATTCGTCCCAAGTTGACATCCAAGATTGATGTCTCTCGATCTGAAGTGAAATTGATGTATGCCATCAATGCTGGATTTAAATTCTCTCCGCCTCACACCATCTTGTTTCACATGTACCGAACAGTGGTGAAAGATAAGGGATAACTCCATTATTCTGCTTTTATCACGCGTCTCTTTAGACATTTTAAAATTCACATCTCTGCACCTTCATGTTCGTCAACTATTTCTCCAATGGTGATTGGTTTTAAAATTGTCATAAAGATGCGTTTGAAAGAACTGAATAAGGTGTTGGAGCGTAAGAAAGAGAAGTCTCCCGTCAAAGCAAATCAAGACTCTGCTGCAGCGAAGAGGAAAGGCAAGGAGCCCATGGTTGCTCCAGTAAAGAAGAAAAGAATTCTCATCTTGTAGGATGAAGAGGATGAGGATGAAATGACTCTTTCAACCTTAAGAAATTTGAAGAGTTTTGTTAGTTTTCAAGAGACTTGAGAAGAGCCAGAAGAAGTAAAAACAAAGAGAGAAGAGACAGAGAAGGAAGCTGAAGAACAGAGGAGGACAGAGGAAAGAAGAGGAGAGGAAGAAGAAGCAGGAAGAAGAGAGAGAGGACAAGAAGAAGAGAGAGATCGAGGTCAAGATGACTCTTTTGAGCCAACTTTGGCTGTCTCTTTGTCTAGTGAATCTGAAATGGCTGAAACTAGGATTGCTGGAGCACTTGACACAGCTAAACATCACTCTGAAATTGAAATTGTAGTTGAAGAAGTTGTTTCTACTCCTCTTAAAAGCAAACAAATAGGGGGAGCTGTTGAACAACAAGGTACTTCTTCATCTTTATTTACTAGTGGTGTAAGTCGCTCCATTGCAGATCCAGAAGATGTATATGCTTCACATTACCCAGAAGATATTCATGGTGGACAATCTGCTAAAGTTCGATCCATTCTCAAAATCCCTAAAATTGACTCGGTTGGTCCTAGTACTACAACATAACAAACAACAGACTTTTCGAGACTGCTAGAGATTTTATTGGATGTAAGGAAGCAGTAATATGCTATGGGATATGAGATGCAAGATCTCAAAAATGCTTTCATGGCTACTTTAGTGTCTTTACACGATCATTTGAACGCCCTAAAGAATCAAGTGCAGTTATCTGTGCATGGTGAAGATTTTCAATCACTGAAACATAGTTTCGAAAGGCTTGAGAAGATAGTGAATTCTATGGGAGAGTTCGAGCTTGTTCGCCTTCCAAAACAGCCATGATTCTGACCCTATTTTCAACCAATTATTTTATTTTTTCTCTACTTTTTGCTGTTGACAAAAAGGGGGAGAAGTTGATGCAGATTTGATTTTGTTTTTGGAATTTTAGACTTATCTTTTGTTCGGATGTGGCATGGACTGGTTTGGACTGATGATGCTTGCAAGTAACTTAAGCTATGTTATTGATTATGGTATAGATAGTTGCTTTTACAAGACTAACACGTTTTCTGTGGTTGTAGAATTGCTATTATCTTTATCCTAATCTCTATTTATCTTTTATAAGAAATCTAGGTTTGCTTAAGTGTTGTTTTGTAGGTCAAAGTGTCCAAATCTTTGGAAAAGTTTTGTCACCATCAAAAAGGGGGAGATTGTTGGAGAAAATTTCCTTATCTGTTTTGAAGTTGACAAAACGTTTCCATCAGTCTAGTCTGAAGACTTGTAAACTCTATCATCAAAGTCTGAAGACCTTTAGACTCAAGATTTAAAGTCTACCCTCACTGATAGTTTCCAGATCGACGAAGAAAAGATTTATCCGATGAAGAAGACTTATCCAAATGCAAGTATATCTTTAAGGATTTGGTTCGTACGATTGAAGAAGATCTCACAGATGGAGATAACATCTCGTGATCAATTATTCTTATTGAAATTAATTTGAATAATTAGATCTGTTGATTGACGAAGTATACTTGAAAGGTTCTACTTATGGAAACCTAGATCCTGATTGTATGGGCGAGGAGGATTGGTAGGCTATCATCACATTCCTTAAATAACTCGAGATCTTCCTAATTGATTCTGTCCAACATGTAGATTGGAAGAACTCCTTTGGAAGGTGCCAACAGTTATAATGGCATGGAGGAGCATATAAGGAGGACACTCAAGTTATTCGAGAGTGTACGTGAAAGAAAAAGTCCAAAATCTGAATCTCCTAGTTCTTTGCTGATTCACTCGCTATGTTTAAGTTGTACTTAAAAGAGAGATTAAATACTTGTGAGACCTTGAGGAAGTGTAGTAGAGTTTCTACACTGTGGAATCAAGGATGTGAGACTGTAAAATCTCTTTTGGTTCTTAGTGGAATCCAGGCAGTGGGCTGTCAATGCGGTAGAGTGGACGTAGGCTTGGTTTAAGCCGAACCACTATAAACTTTGTGTTTCAATTCTCTTTCCCTAAACTCTTTACTTTAATTCGCAGTCTTATATAACTTTTTACAGTTTTTTACATCTTCAGTTTATTGTTTTCATAAAAGTTGAATTAAGTTGTTAAGTCTTGCAAAAACTTCTTTAACACCTATTCACCCCCCATCTAGGTGTTCATACTAGCATTATCATATTGCTCCTCCCCGCTTCGCTGTCCTAGTGAACTCATCGGATCACAAAACCAGTAAGGGTTGATTATGCATAAGGGTTGATTAGTTTAAGCTAAGTATGGTTTAGGTGGTTAGTTAGAATGGATTACTAATTTAATCATTCAATATTACATGTTAGGAGGCTAGATAAGTGTAATTAGCAAGTAGACAGATCGTAGTATTTATCTAGTGAGGTTCGGAATTTTTCCAAGCCCGTTTCGGTATTTATTTAGGCTTTTTCAGCATAAGTTGCATTTATTGGTATTTATTAATTAATTTTGGTAATTATTTAATTAATTATTATTTTTCGAAAATTAGACTGGGATAGTGGTGACCTGAATTTCATGCTGATTGCAATGGTATGATTGGTTTATTTATTTGACTGCTATTTTGTGCAAATTGAGTGGTGATTGTAATTTTGGGATATTTATCCCAAAATTTATTAATTTTGGTATTTAATTAGAAAATACGAGTGTCAGTTTATAACGCCAAAAACGTGTTTGTGGATTGTTGGAATTATTGGGATTTTAAAAAGGGAAAATATTGTATTTTGGTTAAGGCTAACCGTGTATCAACACATAATTATACTATCTATCTTCAGCTTAAAGTGAGCAGTTCTTGATATGATCGAACTTGATAGATAGTATTGAATGGAATGACCAAGAGATGGTCTTAATGACATTGAATCGACTGGAGTCTGAAGTCCCTATGTCGGTGCTGGAGGTTGCTTTTGGAAAATGCACAGCAAACCCTCTAGATGGTTCAGTAGTGGACCCTAACCTGTCGGATCCAGGGTCTCTGGTGTATTCTAAGGAAGGCTCGAACGCTTAGAGGACCTATAGCCTCTACCCCCATTTTACAGACATTGTATATAGATTGGCTAGTATTGTATATGACATAGTTTTATATGTGTATACAAGTGTGTTATGGTTTTCGAAAATTTGTGGCCCTACTTTTCTATCACATCTTGTTGTTGTCTGGAGATTTATTATTTATTCGCTTCCGTATGTGCATTAAAATGAATGGGTTGGCGACATGTCTTGGGACGTCACTATTTAATCGACCACAGAGGGATGGGCACGCGCTCGGAGGATCGGGATGTGACATCCCTGTTTAGTGGTATCAAAGCAAGGTTAGCATTTGGAGTGATAAGGTGTGATGGTTTATGGGATAGTTAGTAGGAATGGCCTTTATTTCATACTGGTGCATGTCTATGATAGCTGATTGGTAAAATTGTTTGTTGTGTGGATCACTTAACTTCTAATTCAGTGTGGAATTGGAAGGCAGATTTCAGTAGAAAACTTGTAAAATGAGTGATCAAGAGCAGAGGACTCTTAGGAAGTGTACTATAGGGCCTATGGCTTGGGATAGAATGTCGACGAGGGTCGGTACCCGAGGAGGCCGTGATCGAACGCCAGCTCAGGCTAGCGCTAGTGGAATAGCATCGCGACCTGTTGGTGTTGGGGTAGCATCCCCTAGTGATCCCAGGTTTGAAGGGATCATGCAGGCGCTTGAAGCGATGAGAGATCTTATGGGGCAATAGGCCAAGAATCAAGCTGCCGCCACTGCCGCCATTGCCGCCGCCGCTCAAGCTATCGTTACTGCTGCCATTGCCGCCATTGCTACACCTATCGAAGTTCCAACTGGGAACATAATCATGGAAAGGGAGAGACCAATCCACAAGTTGGTAGAGCAATTACTGAAGCTGAACCCGCCGAGGTTCGCTGGTACTGGAGACCCCAAGACTGCCGCGCTGTGGATTCAGGACCTGGAAAAGGCTTTTGCACTTTTGAGGTGCAATGAGGAGGAAAGAGTTGTCCTATCGATATATCAACTGCAGGGTAACGCGAATACCTAGTAGAGAGCCACTAGAGATACAGTATTTCTGGAAGGCGTAATCCCATTGTGGGACGCTTTCCTCATAGCCTTCAACGACAAGTACTTTTTGGGTAGCGCCCGAGAGCAGAAGATAGAGGATTTCCGTGCCTCCGCCAAGGGATGATGACGGTTGACTAGTATGAGGTCAAGTTCGCAAAGCTTTCTCAGTATGCTCCAAGGTTGATAGAGGATCCAGAAGATAAAGCTTGAAGGTTTAGGAATGGCCTTCGGCTAGAGCTGAAACAACCGCTTGTACCGTTGGATCTGAAGGACTATCGCGAGGTGTACAACCGAGCCCAGCTGCTAGAAAGAAGTTTGAACGAACAAGCTGCCTCGTTTGGATCAAGGTTTAATTCAAATAGAGACGGGATCTGACATGGGAAGAGGCCCAAGACCGGAGAAAGGTTCCACGTTCCGCCTAATAGGAAGGGTGGAGTTGGCAAGTCAATGCTTAGTCAGAACGGTATGTGTCACTCCTGTGGAAGGCGACATGGTACAGCCCCGTGCCCTCAGAGGACAAGTGCTTGTTTTGAATGTGGCCAATAGGGTGACATGGCTAGAGATTGTCCCAGAAGACAGAGGGGACAATAGCAGTTACCGCCGCCGCCATTGATGGGTCAGATCAGAGGATATGCGCCACAGAACGCACCGCAGGGTGCACAAATCAGACCCCTAGCTCAAGGGACAATGTATGCTATCACCAAAGGTCAGGCATAGGATGTGCCTGATGTGATTATAGGTATGATTTCGTTGAACGACCATGCTGCTTATGCTTTATTCGACCCAGGCGGGACTCATTCTTTTATTTTTGAGCAATATGTTAAATTGATAGGATTAAAACCTGTGTTGCTGAAGTCAGTAGTTAGCGTATCTACACCGTTAAATGATAAGGTGTTATCTGCATTGAGTTGTTGTGTTTGCAAGTTAGGGATTGGTGAGCGAGAGGGGAGGATAGATTTCTTAGTCCTAGCCATGTATGACTTTGACTTGATAATTGGCATGGACTGGCTCACCAAGCAACGAGCTAAGATAGACTGCTATTGTAAAGCGATTCAGTTTGACCCGTTAAAGGGTGAGAGTTTCGAGTTTGTAGGAAGTCGAGGAGGACCCTCAATTACATTGATCTCATCACTTGAGGCAACTCGTTTGTTAGAAGGGGGTTGTCAAGGTTACCTAGCAATTTTCATGGATACAACCGTTGAGGAGCTGAAGATCGAAGATACCTCAGTGGTGCAAGAATTTCCAAACGTATTTCCGAAGGAATTGCCAGGTTTACCGCCAGAGAGAGAGATTGAGTTTGTGAGTGAATTAGCACCCAGGATAGAGCTAATCTCTAAAGCTCCTTACCAGATGTCCTTATTTGAGTTGAAAGAACTGAATGTGCAAATGCAGGAGTTGTTGGATAAAGGATTCATACGTCCCAGTGCATCACCTTGGGGAGCACCAATTCTGTTCGTGAAGAAGAAATATGGTTTGTTGCGTCTGTGCATCGACTATCATCAACTCAATCAGGTGACGATCAAGAACAAGTATCCACTCCCGAGAATCGAGAACTTGTTTGATCAGTTTCAAGGAGCATCGATATTTTCAAAAATCGACTTGAGAACATGATATCATTAACTAAGGATCCGGAAGGAGGACATTCCAAAGTCAGCGTTTCATACTCGATACAGCCATTATGAATGCACTGTAATGCTGTTCGGTTTGATGAATGCCCCAGCTACTTTTATGAATTTGATGAACAGAGTGTTCAAAGAATATCTGGATCATTTCGTGATCGTATTCATTGATGATATTCTGGTATATTTGAGAAGTACTGAGGAGCATGAGAGTCATCTGAGAATGGTACTTCAGACCCTGAGGATTCATCAATTGTACGGCAAGTTCAACAAGTGTGAGTTTTGGTTAACTCGTGTTGCTTTTTTATGTCACGTGATTTCTAGCGAAGGAATCTCCGTGGACTCATCCAAGATTGAAGTAGTGATCAGCTGGCCAAGATCGACTACAATGACAGAGGTCAGAAGTTTTCTAGGCTTGGCAGGTTACTACAGAAGGTTCGTGGAAGGATTTTCAACTTTGGAGTCGTCATTGACTCGACTCTTGAAGAAAGAAGAGAAGTTTATGTGGACAAACAAGTGCAAGCGTAGTTTCCAAGAGCTTAAGCAGAAACTGACTACTGCACCTATGCTGACCATTCCATCTGGTCTTGGAGGATGCGAGATCAACAGTAATGCATCATTTAGAGGACTGGGTTGCGTGCTAATGCAACATGGTAGAGTTGTTGCCTACGCCTCCCGTCAGTTGAGACCTCATGAACAGAATTATCCGATGCATAACTTAGAACTCCCAGCAATCATTTTCACTTTGAAGATTTTTTGGAGACATTATTTGTGTGGAGAGAGATTTCAGATCTTCACTGATCATCAAAGTCTCAAATATCTATTCTCTCAGAAGGAGTTGAATATGAGACAGTGTCGCTGGATGGAACTTCTGAAGGACTATGATTGTGATATTCTATATCACCCTGGAAAGACGAATAAGGTCACCAACGCTTTGAATCGGAAGTCTTCAGTCGCACATATGCTGGTTAAGGAGTGGAATTTACTCAAGAGAGCTCGAGATTCGGTTTTCAAATTTGAGGTAGGCCACCTTTCGAATCTTATTGCCACCCTCAAAATCGAGCTGGATGTTCAGATTAAAATTAAGGCACTTCAGCTAATAGACCCAGATGTTCAAAAGATTCTACAAGAGGACACTAACAAGAGAAAGGCTAACTTTTAGATTTCTGAAGATGGAACACTAAGGTTCCGAGGATGATTATGTATACTTGACGATGCAGAGCTTAGAGAGGACATCTTATTAGAAACTCATCGTAGCAGTTATAGCATTCATCCTAGCAATACGAAGATGTATCAGAATCTGCGTCAACACTATTGGTGGTCTAGTATGAAGGCAGACATAACCAAGCATGTTGCCAAGTGTCTGTCGTGTCAGCAAATGAAGGCACAGCATTGTAAGTAGAGAGGACTTCTGCAACTTTTCGAGATCCCAGAGTGGAAATGGGAGCACATTACGATGGATTTTGTGACAAGTTTAACGAGGAATCAAAGGGGTAATGATTCCATTTGGGTAGTGGTCAACAAACTGACAAATTTGGCTCACTTCATTGCAATATGAAAGGACCTAGATTTGGATAAGCACGCAAAATTGTACGTACGTCAGATAGTTCGACTGCATGGAGTGCCGGTAATGATAACTTCATATCGAGACCCGAGATTCACAGCTGCCTTCTGGAAGAGTTTGCAGGCTGCTTTAGGTACGAAGTTGCAGTGCAGTACAGCATATCATCCTCAGACGAATAGCCACTCTGAGAGGACAATTCAAACCCTCGAAGACATGCTGCGAGCTTGCGTGTTAGATTTCAAGGGAAGTTGGGAGGAACAACTTCACCTTGTCAAATTTACCTACAACAACAGCTACCAGCAGAGCATTCAGATGGCTCTTTTTGAAGCATTGTATGGCTGAGCGTGCAGAACACCGGTATGTTGGGATGAATTCGGGGAAAGAAAGATCACATGCCTAGAGTTGGTTTAGCAATCAGTGGATGCAGTTGTAGTTACTAGAGACAGATTAAACATTGCTCAGAGCCGCGAGAAAAGCTACACAAATAAGCGTCGAAAGCCTTTGGAATTCCAAGTTGGTGATCCCGTTTTTTTGAAGATGTCACCAATGAGGGGTACTTCACGCTTTGGCAAGAAGGGGAAACTGAGTTTGAGGTACATAGGTCCATTTGAGATTCTAGAAAGAATCGAGATCCTAGCGTATCGTCTTGCATTACCGCCGAGACTGGCGCAAGTGCACGACGTCTTTCACGTGTCGATGTTGAGGAAGTATAAGCCTAACCCGACCCACGTGCTTAATTTTGAGGAATTGGACATGGACGACAAAGTGTCATATGTTGAAAGCTTGGCTCAGATTATGGATCAGAAAAAACAAATTCTGCGTACCAAGACCATCCCGTTGGTCAAAGTGATCTGGCAACACTACGGTACTAAATGAACAACTTGGGAAAGCGAGGAGTCAATGAAACAATTGTACCCCCACCTTTTTTTTTAAAAGTATTGTAATCGTTTAAATTTCGAGGAAGAAATTTTTATAAGAGGGGAGGAGTTGTGACATCTTAGAATTTCAATTTTTTTTTCAATTAGATAAATCGGGCCTTTCATTGATGTGCCTATAGTGCTATTTTCAGAGCTGATTACTCTTGGGATAACTAGACTATCTGAGAAAGCCATTAAAGAATTTTAATGCGATAGACTTGACAATTCGACCATGAAGACTGCTTGACCGTGCCCATCCGCAGAGGTCATTATGGCACAATTAAAAATTGAGCAAAGATCAAAGATAGGTCATTTCGACAAAGATGGGTGATCAAAGTATGGGTGATTCCACCAAATTGCAAAATTCTCATCGATCGGCTTTATGCCGATTTTTCTGTCTTTTTGGTACCCTGTGTCCGTATTTGAAATCTCAAGATTTTCACGATCATTGAGATTCGCCAATGTGTCGAAGAGGTTCATTGTGGATTGAAGAAAATCGACCACATGTCATTTGCACTAAAAATTTCTGAAAGCTACCCGGTAGGCTAGGTCACACTAAAATCCCGCTAGATTAAAATTAACCCTGAATTTGAATCCGATTTTAGAAATTGAAAGTTCTGTCATGTCACGAGTTATTTTAGGAACATCAACTCATCCTCTGAAAATTTTTCTGCAAACCGAGATTTTTGGCGAAAGTCAAAATAGGGCCTTTTTAATTAGAAAATTCAGGGGACCGTTTTTTATCACGAAATTGGGATGCAAGTTAGATCTATGAGCAAGGAAAAATGTTAATTTGATTGAAGACTCGATTGTGGAATTTTTTGAGGGCCGAATTGCATTAATTCAAAGGGGAATTGAACTAGTTTTGGGGGAAAACTTGTGCAAATTCGTAGCCCCTCCTTGCCTTCAACCTTTGGACAATCTCAATATCTTCTAGAGGAAGATTGTGGCTGGACAGTTGTCGAGGAAAATAGCCAGCAAGGGTGGGCCATGGTCAAGGGGACAAAGAGGTGAAGTTGAAGACCAAGTGGCCCCCTCCAAGCTTGTTGTCCCCCCCTTCTCCTTCCTTTTCGTTGACCCCTACATTCCAAACCAAAAGAAGCTATGAAAATCATAGAGAAACCGATCTCAACCCCTCTCCTTGCTCATCGACGCCCGCCAAAGCTCGAACAGCCACCGCTCATGCCACCAGACGACGTACGCTGTTCGCTCGCTCGTGCGCTGCTCTGTACGTTTGCGGCTGTCGTCCCTATCCCAGCCAAGTCTCCGAGTCGTCCCTAGTCATCGTCAAGTAGTCCCAACCCACCGTCCAGCCGACGGAAGCCCCGCCTGCCTCCGCCTAACTTGCTGCAGCTCCGCCAGTCCTTTCCTTCGCCGTTTCCAGCGCTTTCCGCCACCGGTTCTAATTGCTCGGCCCAAAAGCAGAAACCGAAGCCAGCAAGGGCTTCCAGTCTTCGAGGCCCGCTTTGGACCCTTTCCCAGCCTCGAAGGGTGTCGCCGCTTCGGAGTTTATCGCTCCTCCTCGCTTCGCCATCCTAGTGAAACTCATTAGATCGCAAAACCAGTGAGTTTACTCACTAATCTCTGTTTAAGGAGTTAATAATGCTAAAGGGTTGATTAGTTTAGGTTAAGTATGATTTAGGTGGTTAGTTAGAACAGATTAGCAATTTAATCATTCGATGTTGCATGTTAGGAGGCTAGAGTAGTGTAATTAGAAAGTAGACATATCGTAGTATTTATCTAGTGAGGTTCGGAATTTTTCTGGGCCCATTTCGATAATTATTTAGGCTTTTCCAGCCTAAGTTGCATTTATTGGTATTTATTAATTAATTTTAGTAATTATTTAATTAATTATTATTTTTCGAAAATTAGACAAAGATAGCCGATAATCGGAATTTCGTGTTGATTGCAATGATGTGATTTGTTTATTTATTTGACTTCTATTTTGTGCAAATTGAGTGGTGATTGTAATTTTGGGGTGTTTATCCTAAAATTTATTAATTTTGGTATTTAATTAGAAAATACCTGGTGTCGGTTTACAACTCCAAAAATGTGTTTATGGACTATTGGAATTAGTGGGTTTTTCAAAAAGGGAAAATATTGTATTTTGGCTAAGGCCTACCATGTACCCACATACGATTATTTTTATCGGGAATGATAAAAATGGTGAAATTCTCAGTTGGTGAGAACAATATACTATATCAGTCTATGACCCTTGATATGTCGGCTTAGCATGAGCAATATACTTTATCAGCTTAGAGTGAGCATCATGCGTATACTATATCATCTTGAGGGCTTGGATATGTCAGCTTAGTGTGAGCAGTATACCGGTATACTATATCAGCCTGAGGGCTTTGATATATCAGCTTAGTGCGAGCAGTAGACCTTATCAGCTTAGTGTGAGCCATATTATTTATCAACTTAGTGCGAGCTATATCTATCTTCAGCTTAGAGTGAGCAGTTCTTGATGTGATCGAACTTGATAGATAGTATTGAATGGAATGACCGAGAGATGGTCTGGATGACATGGAATTGACTAGATTGATTAATCGATGGCTCGATCTGATTTGATGAATTGAATTATTGAAATGATTGATTGAGAGGTATGAATCGTACTGACTTGCAGGGAGGAACAGAGGCAAAGGTAAGTCCTTTGACTTGTGCTTGTGCTTAGGTAGCCTTTGTGGCGTATTTTCTTCCTAGTCTGGACTTAGGGGGTGAGCTCGCTCAGCCGTCATCTCATCCCGTTGTGGATAACATTTTCAGGTTCTTAGATGACATCTCCTCCCGAGTGTTTTGGACAGTCGAAGAAGGTCACTGAGCAGACATCATCTATTCCAAATCATAAGCACTAAGGGGGATGGGCCTATGAATTCATGAGGTCCGTGATTTGGGTCGATAAGGGTCTACCCCACAAGGTACCCCATCAATACAGATAATGGTACTGTCGTGAGTGGAAAGAACCAAGAGAAGGTCCCATACCAGAGTCTGAAGTCCCTATGTCGGTGCTGGAGGTTGCTTTTAGAAAAGGCATAGTAGACCCTCTAAGTGGTTCAGTGGTGGACCCAAACCTGTCGGATCCAGGGTCTCCAGTGTATTTTGAGGAAGGCTCGAACGCTTAAAGGACCTGTAGCCTTTACCACCCCCCCTTTTGCCAACATTGTATATAGATCAACTAGTATTGTATATGACATAGTTTTATATGTGTATATAAGTGTGTTATGGTTTTCGAAAATTTATGGCCCTACTTTTCTATCCCATCTTGTTGTTGCCTGGAGATTTATTATTTATTCGCTTCCACATGCGCATTAAAATGAATGGGTTGGCGACGCGTCCTAGGATGTCGCTATTTGATCGACTACAGAGGGATGGGTACGCGCTCGAAGGATCAGGGCGTGACAGAAGAACAAGTAGTTGGAAAGACTTCAAACTTTGGAATTTCAATTTTCACGTCCCACACTTCAAATAGATCAAATGACCTCGTCAATGTGGCATCCTAAAATTTCATGACAACCTCTAGATGTGCTATGAGCCATGGATAGGTGATGGAAGTACCATCAAATTATGTTGTAGCCATTTGATCCATGATTTGCAATAAGTTTAAGGCCAAGCTTTTAATGGATAATTATTTCATGGAAAAATTCCATTCTTGGCTATGTGTTTTATAAGTTGGAAGTTATTAATTTATGTTGCAAGTTTTATGGTTTTATAAAATTCAATTAGGTATTTATATAAGTAGGAAATTAAGGTGGATTATTAGGAATGATGGTGGGCTGGATATTTAAGGACCAAACCAGCCCATAGCCCCACCATTCGACCAGCCCAAGAAGCCCAAAGGGAGGGCTGCCGTCGACCATGGAAGAGAGGAAGGGAGGGAGAGGAGTCCGGCCCATTCGGTCCATCATGTGCATGGGAAAAATGCCAAGTGGCTAAGGGGATTGGCCAAGTGGCAATTGCATGCAATCTAATGATTGCAAATCATTGCAAAAGGGAAGAAAAGAGAGGGAGAGTGGGCGGAGTGAGCGAAGCAACCGAGAGGGAGAGAGAGAGCTACCGTGCGAGACAAGGAGAGAAAGAGAGGAAGAGAGAAAGGAAGGAGGAGGAGGTTAGTTGTCGCCGTCGGGCCGCCGAGTCCCGCTGTCGAGCCCGCCGTGTGCTTGCTGTGTTTTTCTTGGATTAGAGGCAAGTAGAGTCCATTGATCTACCCTTTACTTGCTGTGTTTTGTGTGTGATGAATGGTGAGTTTCGGATGTAGATGATGTGTGAAATTTCGAAGTTATAGGAGCTATGTTCAAATCTAGTATTCTGTTTCTGGAAAAAACAGTCCCACCTTTGATGATTTCATGAGTTGCATGCAATGTTCTAGTTGGAATTTGACTTTGAATTCTTGATGAAAGTTGTAAAGGACTTCTTGGGTAATAACATATACAAATTTGAGAGGAAATGAACAAGTATAGGTCGGTGAAACCATTTTTCTTTGATGAAGCTAGATCTGGAAACTGTTATGATGATCTATTGTGATTCTGTGAATTGCGTGCAAGTATCCAGTCCGAATTTGATCTTGTGTTCTTGATAAGAGTTGTATACAACATCTTGAGGAGCAACATACTAAAATTTTAGGATAAACGGACAAGTAATGATCAGGGAAAATGATTTTCTTAGAAAAGGATGAATCTGGACAGTGAACCAAGAGTTAGGGAGAATAACAAAGATTATATCTTTTAATCCAGAAGGAATTTACCTTCAAATTCTCCATGAGACTTTTACCTATAGATCTCAGCTATAACATATTAAAACCTCAGAATTTTCGGAGTTCATTTAAGGGCTTAATCGAAATTATTTCCAAAACTGTGCAAAAGTGGTACTGGAAATTCTGTTGTTGTGATGTATGGACTTATGCGATTGATGTGGAACTCTCTTGACATGGTATTCTTCATGAAATATCTTCCTCTGGATCTTTTTTACATCGTGTTAAATTTTCAGAATTTATTGAGATCGTTTACTAATTTTTCCAGAATTTTTATTAAAGAAGTGCATTCTGCTTTATCCGAAATATGCTGTATTTTCAAGAATAAATGGACTGCTCTACGAAATATGATGTCTTGAGTGGTTATATATGCTGCATATATGGTGATGTTTGACATATCATGTGACATAAAAAAAATGGTTTAGACCTTTGATATTGTTGCATCAAATGCCATGATGAAAATGAGACATATATGAGATTATATATATTGTGATAATAACGAGACCGTCAGAGGTGTGAGCCGACGATGCCTCGGGAGTTTCGAGATGCCCAGAGATTTGTGCCGGATGCCCGGAGGTTTGTGCCGGAAGCCTTGGAGGTTTGTGCCGGGGGGATTCCTCGTGATGCTAGTTGGGATGCGAGATGCCCGGAGGTTTGTGCCGGAGGCTCCTCGCGACGCCAGGTTGGGTGCGAGCGATAAATTGTGGGATGTAAACATTGGTCCCTGGAAGAAAAACAATGAGATCCTTGTGAAAGATAAATATTGAAATTGAATCATGTGCATGGGTATATGCATATGGCATGATACATGATCTCCTTATGAAAGTGAATTGATGTTATTTGACATTAAGAATGCGATCATGAAGGCTTGAATGGATCTCATGGGGATGTATACATGATTGTATGAATGATGTGAATCATGTGTATATATGTGCATATAGCACGGGATGAACCTCATGAAAATACAAGTATGTCTGCATGGTGATATGTGCACGACCGCATGGTGATGTATGCTCGATAGCATGGATAATATGTGCTTTACTCGTGATATCTTGATTGTTTTGCCAGATGCATTGTGTAGTTTGATGGATCTTTACTGTTGAGTGGTTGTACTCACCCCTTTGGGGACCAACATTTCAGATTGAGCTATGCCTCTAGCACCTGTCACGCGTGGTACGTTTTATGGATTACCGTCTGATGTCGAGGTCAAGTGCACGGAGCACCCTTGCTTCGGTGTTCATGGTTTGGTGTTTATCCACCTCCGTGTTTTGGTCATGTACGACGTGGGCTTGCCTGATGGCCCTGTAGTACAAGAGTTTTTGTCTGTCCATGTTCGTCGAGATGGGAGGATGATGGGAATGATGCCACCGCCACCGACTAATGCACCAGGATGGGTGTGATAGGAGCATGTGACTGGTGGAGGTTGCCACTTTTTTGGGATGGCCGACACTAGCTGATGGATAGATGTACATGTTTGATGTATAGTCGGGTTCTTTTTGAGTTTAGCTGAGCTGAGTTATAGTCTTGGCCCTTTTGTCATACCGACTTGTGAAATCCATCTTAGTATGTAAATAAAAGTGATCCGGCCCTAGGATGCATATATATATATATATATGAAAGTATGTAGTTGGTGTGTATTGCATTGTATTGTTTGGTTGTGTATGGGTTAGGGAGATGATAAGTATGCTTCCATTATATGATCTGCGCTGGGACCAATTGAGATGGTGCGAACCCCCAGGATTTATGGACCTGTTGCAATTGAAATGGTATCAGAGTGGAATGTTATTAGGACAAGTAAAAAGGTAAGTAGGTAAGTGATAGATGAGTGGACTGTGGCGACCCTAGCAGATCGGGGGCCACGTCGAGGGGTGCCACAGTTAAACACTCTTCCACATCTCATTAGCTACTGACATTTTCTAGAGGGATTTCTTCCAATCAATTTGTTGGACAGAATTGATTAAGAATATCTTATAACCGTTCGAAAATTAAGATGAAAAATCCATTGATTCTAATCGCCCATACAATCAAAATCTAGGTTTCCATAAATAGACGTTTCCCAAAATTGAACTTGTCTTGAAGATTCATTTCATCAATTTGTGATTGATTCCATCAATATATTTATAAAAGGAAAGTGATATCCTTCTCCAGAGAGCTAGATATTGTAGAATAAATTCCCAATAAGTTCATCCTAAATCCTTGTTGCAAGATCAATAAACCTGAGTCTGATTTCATCCTCGTTCCGGACACAGTTTTAGTTTGGAATTTGTTAGAGTGGTAAATACTTTTGGAATGAATAGATTTCGGCAAAAGTCTTTGATATAACCTCAGAAGCATTCTATTCTTCGAAATAAGAGTAAGAACGAGAAAGTTTTGTCAACTTCAAAACTTGATGAGTTTTTTCAACAATCTTCTCCTCTTTGATGGTGACAAAATTTTCATGTGGATTTAAGCATGATATTTATGTTATCCTACAAAACAATACTTTAGTAGTACAAGATAATATAGAGTGTACGAGCAAACAAACATAAGCATTATACAAATAAACATTTTTTAATGTTTGCACAATAAAGTCTGCATAAAAACACACCACACCAACAAAGCATAGGAAACACAAACTGCACAAACTATAAACACAATCCACAAATCAAATATGCAAAAGTCTCCCCTTTTTGTCAATAACAAAAAGGAGAAAAGCAAACAAGCACAAAAAATAAAGATGTGGTTGTTTAGATAATGATCAGGGGTTTCTTGGAACAAGGAAAAGTCAGAAATCCTCCAAATTCTGTACGGTCTCCTTAAGCTTTGTCAGGCACTGATTGAAAACAGTCTCGACCTTAGCCGAATTCTGAGTGGTCTGCTGATTAATAGTCTGAACTTTCTCATCAAGGGACTGTACCTTGCCATTGAGAGATTCTAAGGTAGTACTAAGAGCAATATGCAACTTTTTGGATTTCAACCTTCATCCCATACCGTTGTGCCTTAATCTCTAAATAGAACTCCACTATCCAAAGATAGTTTGAATTTGGTTTGGTTTTGGCACTAACTTTTGCAAGTTGAACTGGAGAGGTATCCAAAATTGAAGGAATATTGATATGAACATTAGAGGTATCTTGCTTCCCTTGAATATTATCCTCTTTGTCCTCAACTCCGGGAGATTCTTCAAGGAAATGAAAAGCATAAATGTCTTATTCATTAGGTGGAGATCGAATGACACCATCACTTATAGTTGGTTTTATAGTTAGATCCTAAAAAGGAGTTTTCTCACCTACTCCCTCTATCTTAGTGGTGTTAGTCTAAGGAAGAAATTCTTCTCCTTCCTGCATTCCTTCTTTTCCAGCACTGATTTGTTTACCAGTTTCCTCCTTCTTGTCTCCAGCATCTCCTTCATCATGTTCCCTTGCATCATCTCCTTCCTTATCAAAATGTTCATGTTCCTTATTCAGGTTTGCATCTCCCTCTCCTTCATCTAAGTCATCCTCCTCACTTTCTTTTTCTCCAGTATCTTTTCGTTTTCTTCTTTTGGATCTTTCTCGCTTTCTTCTTCCTCTTCTTCATAAGCAGCTATTCCCGCAACAGGATCTCTTATGACAATATTTGCCACAATATCATAAAGAGTCTCGTCCTCATCATCTTTTTCATCTTCATCTCGTAGCAGAAGAATAGGTTTTTTCCTTTTTGGAGTACGTGAGACAACACTTCTTCCTTTTCTCTTTTTCTCAACCACAAATCTTATTATAGTCTTACTAGCATATTCCTTCTTCATAAGTTTCAGAGCACCGGAAAGATCCTTTAATCTCATTTCTGAGATCATTTTAAGTCCAATTTGCATATAAATGATGGTTCTAGAGCAAAAACTAGAAAGAGGTTGAATTTGAAAGTGTTGAAAAAGTCTAGTCACCAAAGCTGCGTAAGGAAGCTGACATTTATCCTTCATTACCGTTCTATACATGTGCAGTATAATGGTATGAGGAAGAGAGAAAGCAACGTTGTTATAGATAGCCCACATCATTTTGGCTTCAAATTTTGAAACGTCGGTCTTGGAGGCAACTTTGGGTCTAATACAGTTGATACAATTATGGACATGAATTTACTTGATAACCTCATCATTTGATACAATTATGGACATGAATTTACTTCATTCCACTCCCAGAATGTCAGCCAATAGATCAATATCAACATGAAAGACTCTTTCACACATAGTAAATTGAATGTGAGCGGGATCCAAAACTGACAAGTTTGAATAAAAATAAGCTGTCAATTAAGGATAGGTATTAGATAACTCTACACAAAACCTTTTCATTTGAAGTTTGGCAAATTTCTCTCTCAAATGTACTTTGATTGAATCCAGAAAATTAAAGTCTACAGTTCGAGGGTTGATGACTCCTTTGTTTAGCATCTAAGTATAAACCTTCTTATGTTTTTTTGACCTAAACAACTTCCCTTTAATTTTAGCAATTTCTACAGCAACACCCATTTTGGATTGTAAATTCTTAAACATTTTCTTATTGTCATCTTCCTTTTTTTCCTTCAATTAGACCCTCCATTCCGAGACAAGGATCAACAGGAAAGATGGTAAATTCCTCCTGTGCTCTCCCAGATTTTACAAGCCCTAGTTTTCCCATGGCTCTAAAGAAAATGTTTCATTCCCATAGCCATTTTCTTTCAAGAACGTGGTTGTAAAATCCATGGGACTTCCTCCTTTTTTTAGAAACTAATAGTACTTAAGAAGAATTTTGGACTTTCTTATTAAGAGAAGAGTTGCATCTTGAGTAACCTCTTCCTCCACAAATGGTCGATTCATGCTCCTTAGTGATTCATCTCCAGTGAGATTGAAATGCATCTACTTTCAGGTGCAAAACAAGGCCTACGACTGGCAATACGAGAGGACCTTTGCTGAGAAGATATTGAGACAGACTTGGAGAATTTTGAGAACATGATTGCGAGTGATTGGTAGTGAGATTTGCAGAGAAAGAGAGAATGAATCAAGAGAAACAAGGTTTGGGAGATTAGGATTTGTGAAGGCTCTAGTGATCGGAAAAATTTGAAGACTTATTTAAAGTATTCAAACTAGGGTAAATGAAAAGACACAAGAAAAGAAAAAAATAACTTCCATTTCAAAGAATAATGTGGCACCCCCTGAACGGCCCCCAATCCCTTGGGGTTGCCATAGATACCTCTCGCCTTTGCTTTCTCTTAACCTGATAATCCATTACTCTGATACCATAGAAATTTAACAAATCCGTGAATCCTTGGGGTTTATATTCTTTCTATAGGTCCCTACGCAGTTCATATAGCGAAAGCATATCCAACATCTCCCTATTCTATATTCAGAAACACTACACACCAACTAAAACTTTTATAAGTTAAAGCCAAACGCTTTTATTTACATAACTTGATGGACATCACGGGTCGGTTCATCAAAATGCCAAGATCTTTCTAAACTCGCTATTTTCAAAAAGTACTTGACTCTGTAACAACCGTGTACATAGGCCCATCAGTCAGTGTTGGCGGTCCAAAAATACTTCATCTGTTGACCATCACTCTCGGTCACACCCAGTCCGGTCCATTAGCTGGCGGCGGCGGCAAAGGCCTCAGCATACTCCCATCACGGCGGATGAACATAGTCAAAAACGCCTGGATCACTAGGCCGGCGAGAGAACTGAAGTCATACATGATCAATACTCGCACCCAAACAAAAACCAACCCTCGTATCTCAGGATGATGGTGCTCCATACACTCACACTCAAGGTCGACCAGTATACCATAGAATGTGCTGGGGGTGACTGGTAGCAGAGGCATATCTTCTAGTTTGAAATGTTAGTCCCCAAACGGGGTGAGTAAAACCACTCAACAGCAAAAGATCCATTAAACTATACTATGAAAGCCATCACGATCCAGTTTTATGCAAGATAGACAAGACAGGTCATCAAGGAATAAGTATGCATCTATACTATATAACTTTTTGATGTAATGACCAGTGCAGTCCCAACAAATAAGATGCATCATGCTCAGTCACACAAGTCCCGATCATAGGACCAAACTGTTATGACACGTCCCATTCCATGCCATACAATTTAGTCCCATAACCAGACCACACTCACACTTAGTATAATCATCCATTTTAACAGTCAAAAGGTTTTATCCCCCCAGAGGACCAATGTTTACGTCCTTCTGGGATTTGGCACCCAACCTGGCATCGCGAAAGCCTCCAGCATCAGGCCACAAGCCCACCGGGCATCCAGAGCATGTTGCATCACATATCTGGGCATCTCATACCTCACCTGGCGTCACGAGGAATCACCGGGGCGCCATAGACATGGTTACCCCTAACCTCCAGATTTACATACCGACCTACTACCGGGCATCCCGATGCTCTCAGGGAAAACCTTTGGGGCACTACGGTCCCCGGGCATCCACAAGGCATCGACTCATTCGATCCTTTGGGCCTCCCAACTCCCGAGGCATCGTTGACCCGAGGGTCCAATGGTAACAATTAACATCTTAATATCAAAAACACTTTTCAATGCAATGACAAGATGTCCCATGAGTCTTCATCAAATCTCAATATTGCATGATATGCTGAATTCCAATATCATCATGACAAATAACAACTCAAGATGCATTCATCTTTGGGACCAATTGAGCAAATTCGGAACAAAACAGCTCAAACATCACAATGCACAGTTTCAGTAACAATTTCGGAATAACCCCTAACTGAACTCAGAAAATTCTAAAATTTTGATATGTTATAAATAAGACCTAAAGGAAAACTTTTCATGAAGAACACTAAGTCAAAATAGTTATGTATGAATTGCAACAGGTCGCATAACTCAGCCCATAATTTATTCCAGACTTTACACTTCAACAGTAGAGTGCCGAACATTGAAATGGACTTATACCACTATTTATGGATTTTGAAAAATCCAACTAAAATACATGTTATAGTTTAGACAATTCTCTACAGCTTTCATGAAGAAATCAAGACCAGAATCATACTAGAGATTTCTCAATTCCACAATCCATTTCTACTCTACTTATCCAAAATCCAGCATTCAACATCCACAACCCAAACATCTCCAAGTCTATTGCACTACACTAGACAACAACAGCACAACATGATATTGGTTAATGGACTTTCACTTGCCTCAAATCCTATGGTTCAACGGCTAGGGGTTCGGTTCGGCGGTGCGGCTCGACGGCGGCAGCTTGAGCACGGACGGAAGGCGGTCCTTCTCTTCCTTCCTCACGGCTCACACTCGTGCGCCTGCTTCTCTTGCTCGAACTCTCTCTCTGTTCACGATCCTGCTCACTCGAATTCTCTCCCTCACTCACTCAAAATTTTGTTCGGTTCTTCTCTCTCCTCCTCTCAATTCCGAACCCTTTTGTTCTTTGGTTTGTTGACTTTGAGAGTCAATTGCATGGAAATTTTCGGTGGCAACCAAGGCTGAAGACAGCTGGTGGAGGCATGGCTCTCCCTTGCTCGGTTCCTCTCCATGCACTGGCCACCGAAGGAGAAGCAACGTGGCTGTTGCTGGGCTTCTCTCGGTCAACAATCCCATGATTCGTTGACTCCATGTGTCGACTAAAATGGAGAGAGATTGGGGCAGCTTGGGACGTGGATGATCCCTTCCTTCGGCTCACTAAATAATCAGTACATTAAAGTCCAAATCCCCCTCTTATTTCATACATACCTAGGTGGTGTTGTTGTATAGTATTATCGGAACAAGTGTGCACGGGTCAATGGGGTCGAATATAGTACCGGCGATGCTTCCGTCACTTAGTCATGGACCGTTGTATATTTAAGAGTCGTCACAAAATTCCTGATGCCACAAATAATTGTAAATATTTTTTCTGAAATATTGACTCCGAAAAATTAGCAATAAAATATAATAATTTCCAAAAATATAAAAGGCAAGTAATGATTCGAATAAAATATTCATACCTATTCAAGAGGAAAAAAACTTATGCACCAAAATTTGAAATATAACTACTTGAGTTTGTAAGAGCTTTCAGAAGGATGTCTCTTCTAGAAGGTTGAACTAATGAGTCCACTTTACATAGACTTTAACCAAATGTATGTGTAATATTCAATTTTTCACGAATGAATTTGAATGATCCTTTCTCTAGTGGCTTGGTGAAAATGTTTGCCAGTTGATTCTTAGAATTTATGAATTGATTATTGATTTCACCATTTCGTACATAGTCTCTTATGAAGTGGTGACGGATTTTAATGTGTTTTGCTCTTGAATGAAGAATGGAATTTTTGGTGAGGTTGATCGTGCTTGTGTTGTCACATTTGACTTCAGTGCAGGGTTCTTCTATTTCAAAATATTTTAGTTGTTGCCTAATGTAAATAATTTATGAACAACAACTACCAAGAACAATATATTCTGCTTCCGCCGTTGAGAGTGCCACGATGTTTTGTTTCTTAGAGAACCAAGACACTAACATTTGTCCCAAGAGTTGGCATGTACCAGATGTGCTTTTCCTGTCAACTTTACAACTAGTTAGATCAGCATTTGAGTATCCAAGTAGGGTAAGGTCTCCTCATTTTGGATACCACATACCTAATTTTGGATTTATTGTAATATACTTAATAATACATTTGACAACATGAGATGTGATTCTCTAGGATCGGCTTGAATCTAGCACACATACACACACAGAATAAAATATCTGGTCGAGAGGCAGTAAGAAAGAGAAGAGAACCGATCATGCTTCTATATGTCTTTTGGTTTGCTATCTTTCCATCTTTATCTTTATCGAGTTTGGAAGAACTTAACATAGGAGTTTCAGTTTTGTTACAATTTTCCATCCCAAACTTCTTGATGACATTTTTGACATATTTCTCTTGATAGATGAAGTTTCCTTCTTTTGTCTAACTTATAATCCCAAAAAGATTGTTAACTCATCCATCACACTCATTTCGAATTATTCCTGCATAGACTTTGAAAATTGCTTGCACAGACTTTCATTAAGAAGAGCCAAAAACAATATCACCTACATATATTTGAACAAGTAGAAAATCTTTTTCTTCATTTTTGACAAACAAAGTTGTGTCAACCATTCCTTTTTTGAAACCATTACTTATAAGAAACTTACTTAGTCTCTCATACTAAGTTCGAGGTGCTTGCTTCAAATTATACAAAACTTTTTCAGTCTGTAGACAAAGTCTATTTTTCTGAGGTCTTCGAATCCTGGTGGTTATTCCACATAGACTTCTTCTTGGATGAAATCATTTAGAAATGCATTTTTGACATCCATTTGGAATAACCTAAAATTATGGAAACATGCATATGCAAATAATAGTCTTATAGCTTCTAATTTGACTACCAGTGCATATGTCTCATTATAGTCTATTCTTTCCTCTTGCGTATATCCTTTTACAATAAGTCTTGTTTTGTTTTTGATCACTTTACCATTTTCATACGTTTTGTTCCCGAACACCCATTTTTAGTTTTGGAACCAACTTCCAAACATCATTGATTTTGAATTGCCTAAGTTCTTGCATTACCTTTATCTAGCTTTCATTAGTTAAAGCTTTTTTTACTCCTTTTGGTTCTATTTCAGAAATAAGAGTTAGAGCACTTATGTCTCCTCTTACTTTGGATTTGGTATGAATCCCTTTTTCTATATTGCTAATAATGAGATCTTTAGGATGACTTGATTTGTGCTTCTAGTTAATGTTGAATCTATCATTATCTACAAGAGTTTGTTGAGCCTCTATTTCCTTTGAATTTTCTAATGTCTCTTCAGCTTGACTTTGTTCACCAGAAGACGAAATTTGCTTAAAAGATTCAAACTTCATTAAGTTTGAAACTAACTTAGACTCTTTAAGTTGAGTTTGATCTTGTTGGTTCTGGACAACTTCTTGAAACCTCACATTCATTGATTCTTCGACAGTCTATGTATTCTTGTTGAAGACCTCATAAGCTTTGCTTGAAATGGAGTACCCAAGAAATATCCCTTCATTCGATTTTTCTTCAAATTTGCCCAATTGATCACTTCCATTTTTCAAAATAAGGCATTTGCAACCAAACACATGAAAATAAAAAAATATTTGACTTTTTCCCTTTGTAAATTTCATAAGGGGTTTTCTTTAGAATGCACCTTAGAGATTGTCACGTCCTGATCCTCTGAACCCGTGTCCATCCCTCCATGGTCAATTAAACAGCAATGTCCCATGACGCATCGCCGACCCATTTAATTTTATGTACATGCAGAAGCAAATAAATAATCCTTAGATAACAACAAGATGGGATAGGAAAGTAGAGCCTTAAAATTTGAAAATCAACAATACGCTTATATATACATATCATATCAAGTCATACACAAACCAAGCCAATATATATATACATGCCAGGTCTACAAAACAGAGGGGTTTGCAAATAACTACTAATCCTCCTCCTGCTCCACATCCTCACTAACATTGGAGCCTTCCTTCGAGAACACCAGAGTTCCTGGGTCTTTAAGATCTGGGTCCACCGGATCTACCATTGAACCTTTAGAGGAATTTGTAGTGCCTTTCCCAAAAGCAACCTCTATCACATACACAGGTACCTCGGATTCCGGTATAGGACATTCTCTCTGTCCATGCCACTCACGATGGTACCATGCTCTGTATTGATGAGATACCTTATAGAGTAGAGCCTCATCAACCCAGACCACAGACTTCACAAGCTCATAGACCAAACCCCTAGGGTGCCTATGAATCGGAACATAGAGTACCTGTTCTGTGATCTTCTTCAGTTGACCAAAACGCTCAGGATGAGCTATTATCTAAGGACCTGAAATTGTTATCCTACAACGGGGTAAGACGACGTCTCAGCAAGTTCAATCCCCTAAGACTCGACTAGGAAGAAAATACGCCTCGAGGGTTGCCTAAGCATAAGCACCAATCAGAAGACTTACCTTTGCCTCGTTTCCTTCCTACAAGTCAGTACATTTCATCGAATCACATCAACAAGTGAAATCATTACACTAGATCGACTCATCGATCAATCGACCTAGTCGATTTCATGTCATTAAAACCATCACACGGTCACTTCAATTACTCACTCCAACTATTAATTTCGGCCTAACAGGCATAGTCTACTAAACGTTCAACGGTGAATTACGGCCCAATAGGCACAGCCTCATCCAAGTTCGGCGGTAAATTATGGCCCAATAGGCACAGCCATACTTCGGCGGTTGATTACGGCCAAGCGGACACAACCATACTTCGGCAGTTGATTACGATCCAGTAGGCACAACCATACTCCGATGGCTTTCTTAACCCAACCCATATCATCACGCACGACATATGTCACTTTATCATTCAATAGTCATCTTATTACGACTATAAACCATCACACGATTATTTACCCATAGTCAATGATATGATAATCCACACTTAAATTCCTCAATTAACATAATACCTTTGTCCATTTTCTCCTATTAAAGATACCTGATAAAAATAATTGTGTGTGGGTACACGGACGGCCTCAGCCAAAAATATAATATCTTTACTTTCAAAACTCCCACCATTTATTTAGTCGATAAAAACATTTTTGGCACTGTAAATCGACGCCTGGTGATTTTCTAATTAATTACTGAAATTAAATAAATTTTGGGATAATTATCCAAAATTGCAAATCACACTCAATTTGCACAAACCGACACTCAACTAAATAAACAGATCACACCATTAAAATCAGCATAAAATTCTAGTCATCAACTATTCCGGTCTAATTTCTAGAAAATCATTAATTATGGAAATTAATTATTAAATGCAAATAAATAGGACTTAGGCCCGTAAGGCCTAATTAAAAGTCGAGACGGGTTCAGAAAATTTCCGAACCACTCTAGATAAATACTATAGCTTGTCTAGGCTCTAATTACACTACTCTAACCACCTAACATTCAATAACGGTTAATTAAATTGCTAATCTATTCTAACTATCCACCTAATCCATACTTAGTCTAAACTAATCAACCCTTAAGCTTCATTAACTTACTAAGCAAGGATTAGTGAGTTAAACTCACTTGATTAAAGATCCGCTTGGATCAAAACGATGGGGACGCAGAGGAGGTCCACAAATCCCAAAGCGGCACCACCAAGCGGGGTCGGGAAAGCCACCAAAAGCGGGCAAAACAGTGGTTGGAAACCCACTAGGTTTGGTTCTGGTCAGGGCTGAGAGGGGTTGGTCTGATGGCTCGATTGAGGCAGAGACAGGCAAGGAAGACCGGCAGGGCTGAAGCAGGGCTTCACGGCGGCAGGCGAGCTTCCAGGTGGCTCCGGCGACAGTAGGGGAGCTGTGACTGGCTCAAGGGGTGTCATGGGGTCACGATGGAGGTGGAAAGGCGGTCAGGGGTGCGCGGGTTTGGCGTGGTTGGCAAGCGGGGCACGACGGCGTCACGGTGGAGCTTCGGTGGACAAACGGCTTGAACGGGGCGATCGATTGCTTGGGGGAAGAGAAGGGCTTGGTTTCTTGGTTGCTGGGAGTGTGACATCCTGAATTTTCTGTTCTACTTTCAATTAAATTAATTGGGCATTACATCGATATGCCTATAGTGCTATTCTCAGAGCCGATCACTCGTGAGATAACTAGACTATCTAGGAAAGTCATTAAGAGATTTTAATGCAATAGACTTAAGGATTCAACCAAGAATCGACTACTTGACAGTGCTCATCTACAGAGATCATTTCGACATAGTAAGATCGATTAAAAATCAGAGATAGGTCGGGTCAACTGAGATGTGTGGTAAAACGTGGGTGATTCCACTAAATTGCAAAATCTTCGTCGATCGGCACTAAATCGATTTTTCTATCGTTTTGGTATCTTGTGTCTGTATTTTAATCCTCGAGATTTTCATGACAACCGAGATTCGCCAATGTGTTGAAGAGGTTCATTGTGGTTCGAAGAAAATTGACCATAGGTCATTTGCACTAAAAATTTCTAAAAGCTACATGGTAGACTAGGTCGCGTTAAAATCACGCCAGATCAAACGTAACCCCGAATTTGAATCTAATTTTAGAAATTAAATTAAAAGTTCTGTCATGTCACGAGTCATTTTACGAACGTCGACTCAGTCTCCGAATATTTTTCTGCAAATCGAGATTTTGGCGGAAAAAGTCGACGTAGGGCCATTTTCGATCGGAAAATGCAGAGGATTGTTTTTTATTGGGAAATTGGAATGCAAGTGGATTCTATTAGTGAGGAAAAATATCAATTTGACCGATGTCTCGATATTGGAATTTTTAGAAGCCGAGTTGGATTAATTCAACAAGGAAATGAAGTCCAATTGAGGGAAAACATTGCAAAATTGGTGTGCCCCCTTGGACCCAACAATTGGATCTCCTCAAGCCTTCTAGAAAGGGCTTTTTAGTATGGAAATGAGCTGTGTAGGCCAGCTGGTGTGGTGGGCCAAGCATGGGTGACAAAGAGATGAGGATGAGGTCATTGGTGGCCCCTCCAAGCCCAACCGGTCCCCTCCCTCTTCCCTCAAGCCATCGACCCCTCCTCCTCCTTTCCTTAAGTTGTTCGAATCTTGAAGACCCAAGAAACCGAGCTAGCAAGCCGCCAGAGCAACCCAATAGTTTGTCCAACCACCTCGTTGCCGCCGCTCACTGTGCGCGTCACCCCACCTTGGCCGCGTCCATTCGCCTCCTTCTCACTTGCTTGCTATCCTACAAGGCCTTTGAATCACCGTCCAAGCCTGCTCGCCACTGTCCAACCTCCGCCTGTTGCTGGGGAAGCCCGTTGAGCTGCCAAAATGTGGCACCCCGAACCCTTCGTAGGTCGCCACAAGTGCCAATGTTACACCTTATTACCTTTCTTCTTAGAAGAAGCGTCGTAATTCATAGACACATTTTTTTTTTAAACAAAACGGTCCCAGCGCGACTCATTAGCGGAAGCAAAATAAAGCATCACTATCTCTCCCCCTACCAACCATGATACAAATACACATCACTAGTCATCATGATTTTGTAGACAAGCCACGACACTTTATTTACATATATTTTCAAGATGGGACTTCTTTTGGGTCGATACATCAAAAGGAAAAGCTAGGACTCAGCCATGTCCAGCCTAAAACCCCAAAAAGAACCCTCGACCCTCTACATTTCACGTGCAACAATCCCCATCATCAATGTCGGCTAACTATCCCCAAAAAGATCCGGCTCCTACTCATCACGCACGGGCCTCACAGCCAACCCAGTGCATCAGGCAGTGGCGGCGGCAACATCCCTCGCATCGCTCCATCTCGACGAACATGGACGGATATAAACTCCTAAATGACAGGGCCCCCAGCCATGCCCACGTCGTACATCACTAGACAGCACACTCGAATAAAAGTCAGTCTAGGAACAGAGGGACAGTCAATCTCTGCGCACTCGACCTCTACATCATATGATAGACCGTAAAATACACCCCGCGTGATGGCAGGGAGTGGCATGCTGCTAATCTGAAATGTTGGTCCCCAAAAGGGGTGAGTACAACCACTCAGTAGGTAAAGGAATCCAATAACCACTCAATGCATCATACAAGTCATACATGCATTCTAGGCGTTACTTACCTTGGAGCCATGCGTATACTATCATGCATCATCATCACAATCATAACATATACATGTGTATCATCATGTGATACTCATATAGTTGTCATCATGACATTATTATATTACACATATGTCATCATCATCATATCATACACATGTCGGCATCATCATGACATCATCATCTCACACATGTCATCATGCCTTATCATATATCATCATCATCATCATCATGCATATCATCATGCATATCATCATCATAATCATAACATATACATGTGTATCATCATGTCATACTCATATAGTTGTCATCATGACATTATTATATTACCCATATGTCATCATCATCATATCATACACATGTCGGCATCATCATGACATCATCATCTCACACATCATCATCATGTCATATCACACCATGCATGGTTCAATTTCCACTTTTAATTTTCAATTTGATCACCACATCATCCTTCCTCGGATCATCAATTTCATCTCACATTATACACTTGCATCCCATGCGAGAATAACCTCTGGCATTAAGCCATTCCAGGCCACCGGGCATTCGGCCCCTCACATTCCGGGCATCTCGCATCCCAACTGGCATAACGAGGCATTCCCCTCGGGCAAAGACCTCCGACAGGGCTTCCGGCATTTACACTCCCTGGCCGAGCATCCCGCACCTCAATCCTGGCATCGCGAGGCATTCCCCTCAGGCAAAGACCTCCGACAGGGCTTCCGACCCCCCACATTCCGGGCATCCTGAATCTCCCAGGGCCATCCGGCAATGCATCTCTATACATTTCGGGCATCATCCTCCA
Source organism: Eucalyptus rudis (assembly GCA_019915205.1). Taxonomy (NCBI): domain Eukaryota; kingdom Viridiplantae; phylum Streptophyta; class Magnoliopsida; order Myrtales; family Myrtaceae; genus Eucalyptus; species Eucalyptus rudis. Next base: position 11,550,783 of record JAHMTN010000007.1, on the reverse strand, counting down.
CCACAACCACCTCGTCATTTACCATTATCCATGTTTACCAATTTCAGTCTTAATTTAGCATGGCGTATGACGTGACATCAAACAAGTCATACTTGGCATGGAATTCATAGATGTATGTCAATTCAATGTCATGCATCAAGACCTCATCACACATACTACATGGTGCAATTATTTATAAAATAAAATTCATGGAATTTATGCCAATTAAAATAATCCATTTATCATGCCCCTTTTTATTTTATTTAAATTCCAGCTTTTGTTATTTTCAAAAATTTTAAATTTAATATCTATAAATTATAAAAATTAAGGCAAGTGATAAACAAGACAATAGAATAATAATTTCATGCAAAATACATGGCCAAATAGAATTTCACACAATTTCACAATTCTCACAAAATGGCATGTCATTTTCGGGTGAAATCAGAATGCACAGTTTTTGAAGAAATTCGATTAAAATATCCATACGACCTCCAAAAATTACAAAATTTTACAAAGTTACAGCCAAGACATTTTCGTACATCTTTCATGAAGACTTCCAAGCCAGATTCTTTTTATATTAGTTTCTACAGTCTCACGAAGCTTCTGGATCCATTACAGCATCGTCCAGTGCATGCTTCTCCGAAATACTGAGTTTTCACCTACCTATCATCTTTCGTTTCCTCTTAAATCTGGATATATTATACATCAAGATGTCCTATACAAGTTTCATGAAGGGATCTAAGTCAAATAACCAGAGTATAGTCGTCATTTAGGTCCATGAAGTCTCGGGTGTCCTGTAATACATCTCCAGAATTACCGTCTTCAAGATCTAGTCGATTTACTAGGTTATACTTGTTCATTTCACCTCAAATTTTAGTATGTTGTATTTTAAGATGTTAGCTACAACTTTCATGAAGATATCGAAGAGAGATTCTTAGCACAACTCAACATACAACCACAAATCCATCAAAAGGTCAGTGAAATCTTTCCAGATCTGAGGTCTCCGTAGGATGAGAGTTTAACCCCTCAAATATCCATCATTTTCCACCAAATATTATTATGTTGTAGTTCAAAATGTTAGCTACAACTTTCATGAAGATATCAAAGCCAAAATCGGACTCTAAACATGCATGCAAGCTCACACAACATTCTGACTCAAACTGTTCAAGCGAAAACAGCCATACCACCCAAGAACAATCCATCCATACTTCGGTTTTCCTCACCTAATCACCCAACTCGACACTATATCAACCATACATGTAACAAACACACATGCAAGAGCAGCTGGGGGACTCCCACTTGCCTCTAGACCGGACGGACGGCGGCACACGGCAGCGAGCACGGCGGACGGACGACGAGCGATGGCGACTCCCTCCTCAGCTTCTCCTCTCTCTCGGCCGCTCTCCCTCTCTCTCGCACAATCTCTCTCTCTCTCTCTCACTCTCTTGGCCGAATGAACCGGCCACCCTTCTCTCTCTCTTCCCTTTTATCCCCCCTAATCCTCATCATTGGTAATCATTGTTTGCCTTCAAATTAGCCAATGCATGGCATCCTCCTTTGTGCCACTTGTCTCATTGCATGCATAATGGGCTTGGGCTTTTGGGCTTGGGCTTGGGCCATCCGGCCACTCTTGGACCTCCCTCTTGGGCTGGTCGACAGCCCCCTTTGTGGGCCTAATTGGGCCGACTTGCTTGGCCCATCAAGGCTTTGGCCAATGGGCCTAAGGCCCAACCTAAAAATTAATTTTTTCTCCCCCTTTTTTTTTAAAAAAAATTTCTTCTATGGATTTTAAATTTTAATTTTCCACATGGCCAAAGTCTTGTGACATTTTATTTAATTCATAAGGTGCATGGCCAAGCATAGATTTTCATCATTAATCTATCTAATTTAGAATCTCATAAACACAAGCACAAATCACCTAATCTTAAAAAAGAAGACTAATGGCTAAAGAATAAACCATAGGTAATTTCATTACCTAATTAGAGGCTTTAACACACCTTATAACTTGACTTTGAATTTTTGGGATGCCACAATTCTCCCCTCCTTAGAGAATTTCATCCTCGAAATTAGACACCACTCGTGCCTTCTTGAAACAACTAAGGGTACTTTTCCTTCATCTGATCCTCAGTTTCCCACGTGGCTTCCTCCATATCATGATGTCACCATAATACCTTAACCAGAGGAATCTTCTTAGTCCTAAGAATTTGCTCCTTTCGATCTAATATCTGCATAGGCTCTTCAATGTACCTCACTTTCTCATCCACTTTGATGGCTTCATGATCGAGTATGTGACCAAGATCCGGCTGGTACTTCCTCAACATCGATACATGAAACACATCGTACAGATTTTCTAACTTAGGAGGTAGCGCTAAGCGATAAGCTACATCCCCTATCCTCTCGAGTATTTCAAAAGGTCCAATAAATCTAGGGCTTAACTTACCCTTTATCCCAAATCGAGATATCCCTTTCATCGGAGATACCTTAAGGAATACATGATCTCCCACACTAAATTCCAAAGGCCTTTTACGCCTATCTGCGTAGTCCTTCTGCCTACTCTGAGCTGTTTTAAGTCTTTCTCTGATAATTTCAACAGCCTCAGTGGTAACTTGTACCAGTTCAGGTCCTATCAATTTCCTTTCACCTACTTCGTTCCAACAGACAGGAGTCCTACATCTCCTTCCATATAATGCTTCATAGGGAGCCATGCCTATACTTTTCTGAAAACTATTATTATAGGCAAACTCCACCAAATGCAACCTTTCATCCCAATTTCCTTTGAAATCAATTACACAAGCCCTTAACATATCCTCTAATATCTGGATCACTCTTTCTGATTGACCATATGTCTAGGGATGAAAAGCAGTACTAAACTGAATCTTAGTCCCTAATGCAATTTGAAGACTTCGCCAAAAGTTCGAAGTAAACCTCGAATCCCGATCTGAAGTAATGGTCACTGGAACGCCATGTAAGCATACCACTTGACTTACATACATGTTCGCATACTTATCCATTGAGTAGTCCATGCGAACCGCTAAGAAATGAGCCGACTTAGTCAAACGATCCACTATAACCCAAATTGAGTCATGACTGCTTGACGTCCTTGGCAATCCTTGCACAAAGTCCATCGTTATATGCTCCCATTTCCATTCTGGAATGTCTAATGGTCTCAAAAGTCCTGCGGGTTTACGATGCTCCGTTTTTACTTCTTGGCACGTCAAACATTGAGAAACATGCTTAGCTGTATCTGCCTTCATACCATTCCACCAAAATTGCTGACACAAATTCCTGTACATCTTTGTACTACCCGAATGAATACTATAATTACTCTTATGTGCCTCCGACAGAATTTCCTTCCTCAATTCTTCATTGTCGGGAACACAAAGTCGTCCTTAACATTTCACTATTCCATCTTCAGAGACTTGAAATTCCGGTCTTTTTCCTAAAGACACCGCATCCTTCACTTTCAAAATCTCTGGGCCAGATTCTTGCAGGATTTTAATTTTCTAAATAATCTCGGGTTCTATTCTTAATGCACTGAGCATACCAGTAAGACAATGCATTTCCAATTTAAATTCTGAGTCTGCTACAGACTTTAACAATTCCCATTCTGCCATCCTTAAATTGGCCATCTCCATAGCCGACTTACGACTAAGAGCATCCGCTACTCTATTCGCTTTCCCTGGATGATATCTTATCTCACAATCATAATCCTTTAACAACTCCATCCACCTCCTTTGTCTCCTGTTCAACTCCTTTTGTGAGAACAGATATTTCAAGCTCTTATGATCCGTATAAATCTCAAACTTTTCTCCATATAAATAGTGTCTCCATATCTTCAAGGCAAACACTATAGCTGCTAGCTCTAAATCATGCGTCGGGTAATTCAGTTCATGGGGTTTCAATTGTCTAGATGCATAGGCTACGACCTTGCCATGCTGCATCAAAACACATCCTAGTCCTTTGTGAGATGCATCACTATACACTGTAAAACCATCAGGTCCAGTAGGTATAGTCAGAATTGGAGCCGAAGTCAATTTCCTTTTGAGCTCCTAGAAACTCCTTTCACATTCTCCATTCCATTCAAATTTTACATTCTTTCGGGTCAATTTAGTTAAAGGTCTTGCCAACTTTAAAAATCCTTCAATGAACCTCCTATAATAACCAGCCAGTCCTAAGAAACTTCGTATTTTAGTAGGTGTTGTCGGTCTCGGCCAATTTATTACCATTTCAACTTTTGCCGGGTCTACTGCAATTCCTTTTGCTGACACCACATGTCCTAAAAATATTATCTGATCCAATCAGAACTCACATTTACTAAACTTAGCATACAACTGATGCTCTCTCAGGGTCTGCAAAACTATCCTCAAATGTTGCTCATGCTCTTTAGGCCCTTTTGAATATACCAGAATATCATCAATGAAAACAATCACAAACTGGTCTAAATAAGGCTGAAATATTCTATTCATCAAATCCATAAATGCAGCCGGCGTGTTAGTCAATCCAAATGGCATAACAAGGAACTCATAGTGTCCATAACGAGTCATAAACGCAATCTTAGGAATGTCCTCCTTCTTAATTCTCAACTTATGGTATCCTGACCTCAAGTCAATCTTAGAGAAGACCGAACTTCCCTGGAGTTGGTCAAACAAGTCATCAATTCTAGGCAAAGGATACTTATTCTTAATGGTCACCTGGTTCAGCTGCCTATAGTCAATGCACAAGCGCATCGATCCATCTTTCTTTTTCACAAACAAGACCGGTGCACCCCAAGGTGAAGCACTTGGTCTAATGATATTGGTCACCTAGTTCCCTTGTCAAGCAACTCCTGTAATTGCACTTTCAACTCCTTCAATTCGACTAAGGCCATCCTATATGGGGCTTTTGATATTGGTCCTATTCCAAGCATTAACTCAATTTCAAACTCAATCTCCCGCTCTGGCGGCAATCCAGGCAATTCCTCAGGGAATACATCTTGAAATTCATTAACTACACAAACTTCCTCAAGTTTAGGCTCCTCCCTTGCATAATCTCTAATTATGGCTAGGTACCCTTGACATCCTTTGTCAAGTAACTTACAGGCTTCTACTGCCGAAATAAGTGCTACATGAAGATGGGTCTGACCTCCTAAAAATTCGCAACTAGACTGATCAAGTAAATCGAATTGAACCACTCTTCTATAACAATCCATTCTAGCCCGATACTTACGAAGCCAGTCCATTCCTATAATAACATCAAAATCATACATGGCCATTACAACTAAGTCTATTTCCATATCCTTTCCTTCTATTGATATCTTACAATTCCCACATACCAGCGTAGACAATACCATATCCTTTAAAGGCGTGGAAACACAAAGAGGCGTCTCAAGAAGCATAACTTCTAGCTTATTCAAACATCTATACCTTTCAGACACAAATGAATGCGTTGCACCCGTATCAAACAATGCATATGCCTTTTCACCATTAATAAGGATCGTACCGGGGATAACATTTTTGGAAGCTTCCGCTTCTTCTTGGGTGACCGCATACACCCTTCCTTGTGCTGGTGGCCTCTGAGGATTCCCTTGTGGGTTTGACCTAACAGCACTCTGATATCCCTGTCGCACCGAGCCAACACTCACTTGCGACCTTTCTTGTGGGCAACTTCTCCTAAGATGACCCACTTGTCCACAACCAAAACACTTCGGTCGTCCATTGCAAGGTCCTGGGCCATGGCGTCAATTACACTTTTGACAAACACCAGGCTGATAGGGTGCTTTCCCTATATTCAGACCACTTCTTGTTCCTCCAAAATTTCCAAAATTACCATTCTTCTTCACATTCCAGGTCTGACCTTGACCAGAATAAGGTCTCTTACCCCTTCTCACATCATTAAAATTCAACGGTTTCTTAAACTCTTATCGATGTCTTAATAGTTCCTGCTCCACTAACTGTGCCCTTTCATAAATCTCATTATAATCTCTTATGTTCAAAGGCACCAGTTGCTTTCTAATGTCAGTCCTCAGCCCTTTCAGAAATCTCTTAGCCTTTTCCTCCTGATCCTCAATCAATCTAGGAGCATATTTAGACAATTCAGAAAATCTAGCCTCATACTGATCTACTGTCAACTCCTTTTGTTCTAGCTGGACAAATTCTGTAATCTTCCTGTCCTTAGCACAGTCAAAAAAATGCTTCCTATTGAAAGCTCTAACAAATTCCTCCCAATTAACATCAATACCTGGTGGAAAGATTATGTCCTTCGAAGCTCTCCACCAAAACTTCGCATCTCCCTCCAGCTGGTACTCTGCCAAAACTATTTTCTCAGCATTAGTGCAGTCCAACAGCCGGAAAATTTGTTCCATCCCATCAATCCATTGCTCCGCCTCCTCAGGACTTTCCATTCCATTGAACTTAGGTGGCTTCAACTTCAGAAATTGCTCCACCAGTCCTTAAGTACGGCGTTCTGCTCCGGGCTGTTGCTGCACCTGCCTTTCCATCAGATTTCCAATATTGGCCAATGCCTGCAGGATGTCTTCCATTCGGGGTTCAGCCCTTGCAGCAGAGGCTTCAGCCCTCGATGGATGAGCACTTCCAGCTCGCACCATGACTTTCCTGCGATTTCCAAGCATTGCCTCAGGAATAATATGAGACTCACTGCCTCCATTCAAAGCAACCACTACCACTACATAAGTAACACATACATGTTACTGGTACCTAAAGGCAACTCAAAATAAACTACTAGGGATCTATGAGTGAATACTCATCACCCGTAATTCAATTATTTCATTTTTGATCCTATGGTGTGCATTGTTATCATGTTCCTCAATTTCCAAATGAGGCTCCTTATCACTCCACCTATAACCATTCGCTCTGATACCAAAGAGGGCGGCTGTGGCACCCCGAACCCTTCGTAGGTCGCCACAAGCGCCAATGTTACACCTTATTACCTTTCTTCTTAGAAGAAGCGTCGTAATTCATAGACACATTTTTTTTAAAACAAAACGGTCCCAGCGCGACTCATTAGCGGAAGCAAAATAAAGCATCACCATCTCTCCCCCTACCAACCATGATACAAATACACACCACTAGTCATCATGATTTTGTAGACAAGCCACGACACTTTATTTACATATATTTTCAAGATGAGACTTCTTTTGGGTCGATACATCAAAAGGAAAAGCTAGGACTCAGCCATGTCCAGCCTAAAACCCCAAAAAGAACCCTCGACCCTCTACATTTCACGTGCAACAATCCCCATCATCAGTGTCGGCTAACTATCCCCAAAAAGATCCGGCTCCTACTCGTCAAGCACAGGCCTCACACCCAACTCGGTGCATCAGGTGGTGACGGCAGCAACATCCCTCGCATCGCTCCATCTCGACGAACATGGTCGGATATAAACTCCTGAATGACAGGGCCCCCAGCCAGGCCCACGTCGTACATCACTAGACAGTGCACTCGAATAAAAGTCAGTCCAGGAACAGAGGGACAATCAATCTCTGCGCACTCGACCTCTACATCGGATGGTAGACCCTAAAATACACCCCGCGTGACAACAGGGAGCAGCATGCTGCTAATCTGAAATGTTGGTCCCCAAAAGGGGTGAGTACAACCACTTAGCAGGTAAAGGAATCCAATAACCACTCAATGCATCATACAAGTCATACATGCATTCCAGGCGTTACTTACCTTGGAGCCATGCGTATACTATCATGCATCTTCATCACAATCATAACATATACATGTGTATCATCATGTGATACTCATATAGTTGTCATCATGACATTATTATATTACACATATGTCATCATCATCATATCATACACATGTCGGCATCATCATGACATCATCATCTCACACATGTCTTCATGCCTTATCATATATCATCATCATCATCATCATCATGCATATCATCATGCATATCATCATGCCATGTCATATATCATCATCATCATCATGCATATCATCATCTCACACATGTCATCATGCCTTATCATATATCATCATCATCATCATCATCATCATCATCATGGATATCATCATCATAATCATAACATATACATGTGAATCATCATGTCATACTCATATAGCTATCATCATGACATTATTATATTACACATATGTCATCATCATCATATCATACACATGTCGGCATCATCATGACATCATCATCATGTCATATCACACCATGCATGGTTCAATTTCCACTTTTAATTTTCAATTTGATCACCACATCATCCTTCCTCGGATCATCAATTTCATCTCACATTATACACTCGTATCCCATGCGAGAAAAACCTCCGGCATAAAGCCATTCCAGGCCACCGGCATCCGGCCCCCCACATTCCGGGCATCTCGCATCCCAACTGGCATTACGAGGCATTCCCCTTGGGCTAAGACCTCCGACAGGGCTTCGACCTCCGACAGGGCTTCTGGCATTTACACTCCCTGGCCGGGCATCCCGCACCCCAATCCTGGCATCGCGAGGCATTCCCCTCGGGCAAAGACCTCCGACAGGGCTTCCGACCCCCCACATTCCGGGCTTCCTGAATCTCCCAGGGCCATCCGGCAATGCATCTCTATACATTCCGGGCATCATCCTCCACCACAACCACCTCCTCATTTACCATTATCCATGTTTACCAATTTCAGTCTTAATTTAGCATGGCATATGACGTGACATCAAACAAGTCATACTTGGCATGGAATTCATAGATGTATGTCAATTCAATGTCATGCATCAAGACCTCATCACACATACTACATGGTGCAATTATTTATAAAATAAAATTCATGGAATTTATGCCAATTAAAATAATCCATTTATCATGCCCCTTTTTATTTTATTTAAATTCCAGCTTTTGTTATTTTCAAAAATATTAAATTTAATATCTATAAATTATAAAAATTAAGGCAAGTGATAAACAAGACAATAGAATAATAATTTCATGCAAAATACATGGCCAAATAGAATTTCACACAATTTCACACTTCTCACAAAATGGCATGTCATTTTCGGGTGAAATCAGAATACACAGTTTTTGAAGAAATTCGATTAACATATCCATACGACCTCCAAAACTTACGAAATTTTACGCAGTTACAGCCAATACATTTTCGTACATCTTTCATGAAGACTTCCAAGCCAGATTCTTTTTATATTAGTTTCTACAGTCTCACGAAGCTTCTGGATCCATTACCGCATCGTCCAGTGCATGCTTCTCCGAAATACTGAGTTTTCACCTACCTATCCCCTTTGGTTTCCTCTGAAATGTGGATATGTTATACATCAAGATGTCCTCTACAAGTTTCATGAAGGGATCTAAGTCAAATAACCAGAGTATAGTCATCATTTAGGTCCATGAAGTCTCGGGTGTCCTGTAATACATCTCCAGAATTACCGTCTTCAAGATCTAGTCGATTTACTAAGTTATACTTGTTAATTTCACCTCAAATTTTAGTATGTTGTATTTTAAGATGTTAACTACAACTTTCATGAAGATATCAAAGAGAGATTCTTAGCACAACTCAACATGCAACCAAAAATCCATCAAAAGGTCAGTGAAATCTTTCCAGATCTGAGGTCTCCGTAGGATGAGAGTTTAACCCCTCAAATATCCATCATTTTCCACCAAATTTTATTATGTTGTAGTTCAAAATGTTAGCTACAACTTTCGTGAAGATATCTAAGCCAAAATCGGACTCTAAACATGCATGCAAGCTCACACAACATTCTGACTCAAACTGTTCAAGCGAAAACAGCCATACCACCCAAGAACAATCCATCCATACTTCGGTTTTCCTCACCTAATCACCCAACTCGACACTATATCAACCATACATGTAACAAACACACATGCAAGAGCAGCTGGGGGACTCCCACTTGCCTCTAGACCGGACGGACGGCGGCACACGGCGGCGAGCACGGCGGACGGACGGCGAGCGACGGCGACTCCCTCCTCGGCTTCTCCTCTCTCTCGGCCGCTCTCCCTCTCTCTCGCACAATCTCTCTCTCTCTCTCTCACTCTCTTGGCCGAATGAACCGGCCACCCTTCTCTCTCTCTTCCCTTTTATCCCCCCTAATCCTCATCATTGGTAATCATTATTTGCCTTCAAATTAGCCAATGCATGGCATCCTCCTTTGTGCCACTTGTCTCATTGCATGCATAATGGGCTTGGGCTTTTGGGCTTGGGCTTGGGCCATCCGGCCACTCTTGGGCCTCCCTTTTGGGCTAGTCGACAGCCCCCTTTTTGGGCCTAATTGGGCCAACTTGCTTGGCCCATCAAGGCTTCGGCCAATGGGCCTAAGGCCCAACCTAAAAATTAACTTTTCCTCCCCCTTTTTTGATAAAAAATTTCTTCTATGGATTTTAAATTTTAATTTTCCACATGGCCAAAGTCTTTTGACATTTTATTTAATTCATAAGGTGTATGGCCAAGCATAGATTATCATCATTAATCTATCTAATTTAGAATCTCATAAACACAAGCACAAATCACCTAATCTTAAAAAAGAAGACTAATGGCTAAAGCATAAACCATAGGTAATTTCATTACCTAATTAGAGGCTTTAACACACCTTATAACTTGACTTTGAATTTTTGGGATGCCACACGAAAGCCCTTCTGCCTAGCTGCTGTGGCCTCCGCCATCCTTGTCTCACCGAACCAACCACCGTTTCCTCCTCTTTAGCCACACCTCAGAACCGAACAGTAGTGGGTATCGCAGCCACTGTTTGGCCCGCTTTCAAGGCTTTCCCGACCCCATTTGGCAAGCCTGCTTTGGAGTTTCTCGTTCCTCGCCACATCCCCTTCGTTTTGATTTGAGCATATCATTAAGCAAGTGAATTTAACTCACTAATCCTTTCTTAGTTGGTTACTGACGTTTAAGGGTTGATTAGTTTAGACTAAGTATGGATTAGGTGGATAGTTAGATTAGTTTAGCAATTTAATTAATTGTTATTGCTTGTTAAGTGGTTAGAGTAGTGTAATTAGAGCCTACATAAGCTCTAGTATTTATCTAAAGTGGTTCAGAAATTTTCCGGGCCCGTCTAGGCTTTTAATTAGGCTTTTCCAGCCTAAGTTGCTATTTTTTTCGGTATTTATTAATTAAGTTCCGTAATTATTTAATTATTTATTTATTTTTCGAAAATTAGACCGGGATAGTTGGTGACCTGAATTTTATGCTAATTGCAGTGGTGTGATCTATTTATTTAATTGACTATTATTTTGTGCAAAATGAGTATGATTTGTGATTATGGGTAATTATCCCAAAAATTGATAATTTTGGTAATTATTGGAAAATTACCGGGCGTCCGTCTACAGCACCAAAAATATATTTTGGCACTGCTAAAACTAGTGGGATGTTCAAAAGTGAAAATATAGTATTTTGGCTAAGGCCGACCGTTTACCCACACGCGATTATTTTTATTGGGATATGATAAAAATGGTGTTTTGGTCAGCTTCTGGTGAGCAACAATTTATCAGCTTCGGACGAGCAGTAATTTATCAGCTTTGGGCGAGACAATATACTTTATTATCAGCTTTGGGTGAGCTATACTATATATCTTCAGCTTAGGGTGAGTAGTCCTGATTTGATATGACCCTATAGATAGTATTGAATGGCTTGACCTTGGAAAGGTCGTGATGACATGCAATCAACTAAGTTGATTGATCAATGATTCAATTGGATGTGATGATTTGATTAGTTGAAATTTTTTTAATGATTATTCAAATTGTACTGACTTGCAGGAAGAGATTAAGGCCAAGGTAAGTCCTCCGACTTATGTCTGTGCTTAAGCAACCCTCAGGGCGTATTTTCTTTCTAGTCAGGTCTTAGGGGGTTGAACTCATTAAGACGTCATCTCACCCTGTTATGGGATAACAATTCAGATTCATAGATGGCAGCTCCTCCTAAGCATTTTGGTCAGCCGAGGAAAGTTACATAACGGACGTCTTACATTCCATTACATGGGAGCCCTAGGAGCTGAACCTATGAGCTGATAAGGTCCATAGTCTGGGTCGATGCAGGTCTACCCAAAAAGGTACCCCGCCGATACCAATCATGGTACCGCCAGGCTCAAGATGGCCAGAGAGAGGGTCCCATAGCAGAATATGAGATACCTCTATATGTGTTGGAGGTTGCTTTTGGGAAAGGTATTGCAGACCCGCGAGCAGGTTCGGTGGTAGACGCAGTGGACCCTGACCTTGAAGATTTAGGATCCTCTATGTATTCAGCAGTAGGCTCCAATTGGAGTGTGGAGGGAGATGACGAGGAGGAAGAGGACCCTTAGTTGTTTGGAAAACCCCCCTGTTTTGTAGACCTGGCTTTTTATATCTTAGGTTGTAATATATACAACATGGTATGCTATGTACATATAAGTGTGTTGGTTTGAAAAATTATGGCCCTACTTTTCTATCCCATTATATTATTGCTTGGGGATTATTTATTTGCTTCCGCATGTGTATTAAAATGAAAGGGTCGATGATGCGTTCTGGGACATCGCTATTTAATCGACCATAGAGGGATGGGCTTGTGCTCAGAGGATCGAAGCATGACAGGGAGATGCTTGACTGGTTAAGGGGGGAGGAAGGAGGAAAGGGACAGCTTGGCTTGTGGGACCATCTTGTCTCCAATCTCACTCCTTTGGTCCCGTTGACTAGCCTACCTTGGCAATTGGCTTCCTCAGCCATTTTCCAGCAACCAACTCCTCTTCTAGAAGACTTGAAGTGGTCCAAAGGTTGTGGGCAAGGGGGACATACGAATTTGCACAACATTTGGCTCAATTTGGATTAAATTCTCACTTGATTCAACTCAAACCGGCCTCTATAAATCCAACCATCAAGCTCACAATCAAATTGGCATTTTTCCTCGCCAATTGATCCTACTTGCATCCCAATTTTGCGATTAAAAACGGTATCTACATTTTTCGGTCGAAAACGGCACTGTGTCGACTTTTTCCACCAAAACCTCGGTTTGCAAAAAAATCTTCAAAGGCTGAGTCGATGCTCCTAAAATGACTTGTGACATGATAGAACTTTCAATTTCTAAAATCAAATTTAAATTCGCGGTTAATTTCAATCTGGCGCAATTTTAGTGTGACCAAGACTACCAGGTAGCTTTCAGAAATTTTTAGTGCAAATGACCCGTAGTCGATTTTCTTCGAGCAACAATGAACCTCTTCGATACATTGGCGACTCTCAATTGTAGTGGAAATCTCGATAATTCAAATACAGACATAGGGTACCAAAACGACAGAAAAATCAGTCTAGTGCCAATCGACAATAATTTCTCAATTTGGTGGAATCACTAAAATTTAACCACACATCTCAGTTGAATGAACCTATTTCTGATTTCTAATCGATCTTTACTGTGCCATAAAGACCTCTACAGATGAGTACAGTCGAGTAATCGATTCCTGGTCGATTTCTCAAGTCTATTGCGTTAAAATTCCTTTATGATTTCCCCATATAGTCTAGTTATCTCAGAAGTGATCAGCTATGAGAACAGCACTATAGGCGTGTCGATGAAAGGCTCGATTTATTAAATTGAAAACAGAATTGCAAATTTTATCATGTCACAGAGATACTCTGTTAATTACATAACAAGTAGTGGAGACTACTTCTACCCAAAAACGAGAAAAGACCATACTTTCAATTAATAGAGTTCTGGCCATCTCTTGTAAAAAATGAGAAAAGACTGCTTCTACCCAAATGGTATTTTTTACCATTGATAATTTGAGTTCTAGTTGGTTCGAAAAGATCCATGTGAAGAAATTGCAAGAAGCGATTAGTGAAGATATGATTTATGAATTTAAATGAACTTTTGACCTGATTTCTTAAAATACATGGAGTACACAACTCAGAATTTTGGTACATAATTCTAGGGAGACTGTGGACTAGCTTTTTAGAAGACAATTTAGCAATCTGTTTCATACTAACATGTCATAACTTACGGTGCCAGAGATTTGCTTCATCTTGAATTGAGATAAGGCATTGAGAACTTTTTGAACTTATGTCAATAAGGTAAATGTTGTCATGTCTTCGACCAATAAAAGTTTGATAGAAGTCTTGATTGACTCCAGAACAAATATTTTCTTAGAAATTAATTATGAACTCTGTATCACATAGTGAAGATTGTAGTTCAAACATTTTGCTAAGGAAACATTGTTAATGATCAAGTTGCCAATCTTCACTGTTTCATGTTCAACAATTTTTCATTTAGTGTTCCCATTGAAAGAAACATTTCATCCTCTTTATTTTTCTAATATTTGAATCTCCAGTCATATGTCTAGAACAACCACTATTCAAGTTTTATTTGCAGTTCCATTTAATAATAACCTACATTCAAAAGAGATCTCAAATTTTCTTTGGTATCCTGTCGCGACCTGATCTCGCCGCCCCTCGAAATGTATCCAAGGATGGGAAAGGTCGGGTTTAGGGGTACTTGATCTCGAGATCGCGAGCTCTCCCAAGCTCGTACCCCACGTGACAGTAGGTTTATTTATGCGATCTAGTTGTTTATAACAACCTAAAAATATACAGGAGTCGCCACTAACCTCATTTTGGGGGTCGGCTAGAAACCCAATCGAGGGTCGGGAGTGTTCCCTCGATTCCTACGCAACCAGATATCTAGGTTTGGGGACTTGGGTTACGCTAATATTGCTATTAGCGCCCTTTCGGTACCTAAACAGTATGTTGTGTTTTTCCTAACATTTTCAGGCATTTCTTTTTATATTTTCAGGATCGTCAATTCTATACTAAATGATCATGCGTGGTGGATTACTTTCATTCTATTCTATTCCTAAGAAATGAAAGGAAAACAATCAATGAAATGAAAATTAAATTGCAAGACATGAAGTAAACAATCAAGATAAAGCAGTAAACCTAATCATGCAATTCTAAAGAATATATAAAAAGAAAACAATCGAGAAAGAAAAGAAACCCGCAACTCGTCGGGTTTTATACAATGCAAGGAACCGACACATATGTCGGGAAAACAAATAGTACATGACAATGGTCAGAATGGACATCGACCTCCACCATCTTCACGCCTTACACCTTCTCCATCTTCGGGGTCCTAATCTAAACCTAGCTTAGGAAACTTATAGCTAAATGCATACAATGGAAAGAGACGAGCAAACGCATCAAAACAATCAAAAGCAAGACATTTTTTATATTCAAAAAAGAGTGACTAAAGTCACGAGGTCTCTGGATCAAATTCTAGGTGATATCCCAAATAAATCTCATAGAGACACTATCATCATATCAACACATGAATTTATGAAAATCTAAAAAAAACAAGTCAATCCAGAATAGAGCATAGTAACATGTCACACCGTCATTCCACAACATATTGGAAGCAATTGGACAAATCTACTATCTCATCTTAAGACTAACAGCAACTAGCCACAGAAAAGATAGCATTTCTATAATCGAATCAACTTCAAAAATCAAAGACAGCACTTCATTATATATTGTAACAAAAAGCACGTGAATTTATAAAATCCTGGAAGAGATCAAGGTCAATCAAAAGTAGAACAGAGCAGCAAGGCAAACACAACCATTTTTTTATGCAGTTTTTATGTGAAGGACAACTTTCATGAAGGACCTAATCCCAAACTCCTCACACAAAAAATTCATACCAAATTCACAAGTATTTGAAGCTATAAAAACAAAGCATGTATTCTAAATCAAGACTATTTCCAAATTTCAATATCAGCAAATTCACGCATGAACAGCAAATATCAATTGCAATTAACCAAATGGGTGCATGATATTCACATCAAACGGGGTTCAAATATGATAATGACTCTCATGAAAGATTCAACTCCAGCAAAGCATGTTTACTAACTCAAATTTGAACACATGCATCAGGTCTCAAACAGGAAAGATTCTGGACTGAACTTTGGACATGTGAAAATCATATCAAATGAGATTCAATCAGGGAATTCTATAGCTCATTGGAAAGATATTCGAACCATCTTCGACTTTCATGAAGACTTCGAACACAGAAAACCACAACAACCAGCTCATATTAAGTCATTTACACAGAAGGTCAGATCAGCAAAAGAAACAGAATATATCAGCAGATTAGTGCTCTTTGCAAGAAGCATCAGGCAGGGCAAATGATGGCCAAATCGCACATATAATATGTCATTAGAAAGCTTGAGAAGTCTCCTATGAATCCTTAGAAGGTTACGAACACAATTGAAATCAATTTCTAGCTCAAACGAAGACATTTAGCAAAGAGGTCAGATCAGTAACAGAAACAACCGCACAGACCAGAACAACTTTCCAGATTCTGGAGTAGACTTTTAAAGAAGATTTCATGTGGCTAATGATATCGGATCAGGGTGTATTATAGTTCGTTAGAAAGCTAATCAAACCATATTCGACTTTCATGAAGACATCAAACACAGAAAACCACAACAACCAGCTCATATTAAGTCATTTGCACAGAAGGTCAGATCAGCAAAAGAAACAGAATATATCAGCAGATTAGTGCTCTTTGCAAGAAGCATCAGACAGGGCAAATGATGGCCAAATCGCACATATAATATGTCATTAGAAAGCCTGAGAAGTCTCCTATGAATCCTTAGAAGGTCACGAACACAATTGAAATCAATTTCTAGCTCAAACGAAGACATTTAGCAAAGAGGTCAGATCAGTAACAGAAACAACCGCACAGACCAGAACAACTTTCCAGATTCTGGAGTAGACTTTTAAAGAAGATTTCATGTGGCTAATGATATCAGATCAGGGTGTATTATAGCTCGTTAGAAAGCTAATCAAACCATCTTCGACTTTCATGAAGACATCGAACACAGAAAACCACAACAACCAGCTCATATCAATTCATTTGCACAGAAGGTTAGATCAGTGAAAGAAACAGAAAATCAGCAAGTAATGCAGGTCACTGAGGAGCGGAACAAAGGCATAATGAGTTTCCAAATGTCTGCAATCACTGATGGAAACTTGAACAACACTAATTTGATTTTAATCTAGAACATGCTGTTTTATTTACCTTTCTTTATCAAAACAGGACATAACAAAACATGTTCAGACGACAAACAAATAGGCATGAAGATCCATATGACTCTCCTCGACCATGGCAAAACTTATTTCATCAATGGTTCAGTTTCAGACATGAATCAATTATATCTACCGATCAACGGTCAAAAGACATTCGAAAGCCAACTCTGATCTAACTTGAGCATTTCATCGAGCAAAAAGTAGGCAACTTGGCCATGAGTCCAAAATGCAACAGCCAAATAGGAAAGCGCAACCAAACTATCACAACAACAATATTACAGGCTCAGATTACCCAATGAACTTCGATAGTAGGTAAGTTTCTCACAAACAGAAATTATAATCCTCAGTCTCTGTTCAACACAATGAACATCCGGCCGGATATGGAAGATGAATTTATGTTCAACGTACCTTGAATGAAGCGGCGAAGGACCGTAAGTCGTCGTTGCCGTGGACACTGTCTGAACTCTAAACTCCAAGCTCCTCGACCGGCCGTTCCAGCAAGTCAAATCCGGCGCGCAAGACAGAGCCGAGAGAAAATGCGCGAGGTCAGAGAGAGAGAACGCGAGAGAGAACCAGATCCTAAAAACTTAATCGGATCAAGAGAGAAAGAGAACTCACCGCTTTGGTGAGTTCGATCCAGAGACAAACTCGGTTAAGCATCGTCGTCGCCGATCCGCCCAACCTCCGGCGAGCTTCTACACCAGGGGACCGAGAGCCAAGCGAACAGGGGTTGAGCATAGTATCCGGTGGAGAGCCGAATCACGCCACAGATTGGGAGCCGCTGTCACCGCCGCCGTCTTCGCGGATGTCGCCGCGATCCAGCAAACTAGAGAGAGAATCAGAGCGAGAGGGAGTCCAAGAGAGAAAACCCCAGCGAATCCCCGACCGTCGGCCTCTGATCTTCGATCCCTCGCCAATGGAGTAAAAACCCTAGCCGATCGAACCGTAGAGAGAGAGAGAACACTCCATCCAGAGAGAGTCCCCCCGGAGAGAGTTTCCTTCGAGGAGAGAGAGCCAAAACCGATCCCAAGGCCTCCTTGGTTGCGTGCTATATCTATGGCAATCACCCAGCGGCAGCGATGGAGAGCGGGGCGACGGAGACGGAAATGAAGCCGCGGGTAAGGCCGTGGAAAAGTGGGGAGCTACCGGAAAAACTCCTCCGACAACCACCTCCGTGAAATAGGAAAAAACCTTCCCCGAGCGTCCTCTGAGGAGAGAGAGCGGGAGATCCTCCGAAGAGAGAGAGAGCGCGCTCTAAAGAAAACCCCCAAGAGAGAGAGCGAGAATGAGAGAGAGCGGACTCCCCCTTTTCTATTCTTTTTTCTTCTTTCTTTTATTTTTTCTTTTTCTCTCCTTTTTCTTTTGTCATTTTCCTTTTATTTCTAATTTTTTTCTTTTCATTTCATTTCATTTTTTTCATTTTTTTGTTTTGTTTTCTTTTTTTTGTTTTCTTTGTTTTCTTTTTGGCTCTTTATTTTTTTTATATTTTTGCAAACAATGGACGTTTAAAAAAAAAAGATAAAATTTCGGGTGTCAACAACTGCCCCTCTTTGAGTGGGAGTTCGAAGAGGTTCCACTGAAAGATAAAATTGATACCCGAAATCTTTAGCCGACTCAACTTTGAAGATAGAAAATAATAAAGGCAAAGATAGTTGGTTAGGGACATACCAGATACTTACCTTTGCTCATCATGGTATCTGAACTCTTGTTGGGGTTTATTCACTTTATCTCTGTTTCTCTCTCTCGTGGAATGGAATGAAGACAATGAAATCACTAAATGGAAAAGGAATGGTTTAAGGATAAAGTAAAATTTGGAAGACAAGGTTTAAAGATAACCTGGAACCTAAGGGATAAGGTTTAAGGATGACCTGGAACCTAAGAGATAAGGTTTAAGGATGACCCGGAACCTAGTGGTTTAAGGATGGACCCACGAACCTAATGGTTTAGACTGGGAGAAAGGTCTTACCGTGTAAAAACGGGCTTCGACCAGGAGAAAAGTCTTGCCGTGTAAAAACGGGTTTCGACTGGGAGAAAGGCCTCACCGTGTAAAAACGGGTTTCGACTGGGAGAAAGGTCTCACCGTATATGAACGGGTTTCGACCGGGTGTGATAGTCTCACCGTATACAAATGGGTTTCGACTGAGAGGAATGTCTCACCGTATACGAACGGGTTTCGACCGGGTATGATAGTCTCACCATATACAAACGGGTTTCGACTGAGACGAAGGTCTCACCATATACGAATGGGTTTCGACCGGGTATGATAGTCTCATCGTATACAAACGGGTTTCGACTGAGAGGAAGGTCTCACCATATACGAATGGGTTTCGACCGGGTATGATAGTCTCACTGTATACAAACGGGTTTCAACTGAGAGGAAGGTCTCACCATATACGAATGGGTTTCGACCGGGTATGATAGTCTCACCGTATACAAATGGGTTTCGACTGAAAGGAAGGTCTTTTCGACCGGTTATTAATTTCAAAATTGCTGGAGAACCAATCTTGCAAAATAACATTGATTGTCAAATCCTTTCATAGAAGATTTTAACAAAATGGGATCTGATTAACCATCTAAGGGTTAAATCAAATATGCCAGGTGGAAATATCCTAATCAAAATAGGTCTTTCACACTAGTTCTCAAAAAGGGCTTTTGTTCCCAACCATTGATATGGGAAAACTGTTTAAATCTCACTGGAGAAGTCTCACTTAACCTATATCTAAGGTTTTCGGAAACGTTCACAGCGAATACAATCAATTGATCAAAAGGTCTTTTAAAGGGATCGTAATGATGGCTTGGTCATGGGCTTACACAAAGGGTATGCATTTTGAGGCCAAGAAATGAATATGCAATCAATATCTTCATCGGGTTTACAAGTCAAGAACCTTGAAGATAAGATAAGATAGGATTGCTTCCACTCCTTCTAGCAGTAGCTCCTATGTGATATTCTCATTTCAACTCGAACCATCCCAATCGGAAGAGACTTCGGATAAGGGTTGTAGTGTTGGTTCGGGTGAGGCTTAGAAAGGCTTGAAAGATTTTCAAATATCAAAGGGTTAAAAGTGAGTGATTATCTTGGCATCATTACCATCACACGACTTTTCAAAAATTCAACTCTTGAAATTTAACCTATCTCAAGAGTCCTTTGGGTAATTTGTCTTGAGACATGAGAGCTTCGCTCTTTGTTCTAATGATATTGCTTGCAATACATGTTTTCTCTTGCAAGACATTTCTTTTGTTTTTCAACGAATGATCTTTTGCATGATCATGAATTTCGCTCTTTTTTGCATTCTTGCTTTTCTTTGCGTTTTTTTTTTCATGGGCATTGGCCTTGCTTTTACCAGGCACACTGCTTTTTCATGCCCCCTAGTTTTATTTTCTTTTGAGTATCTAGGACTCTCGAGTGGCATTTACCAATTTTCTCAATTTTGTTGGTAAATCATGTGCCTTGCCTCAGTGTGGGGAGATAATCATCACCTGGGGTTATGAAAGAATTGTATAAGGCTCAATTTGGCTAAGCAAGGGATAATTGTGTTTGTGGTAGTGAACAGAATGCTCTTCGTCACTTCGGGATGCTTCGAGTTTCGATAAGAAATCACCTGAAGCCAACACAAGAAGATTAATGCAAGTGAAAGCAATAAAATCTTTCTTAATCTTTTGCTCCATGATTTTCAACCAAGACCTCCTATTTTGCCCCAATATGGGGTTGTTCTTGACAGGGTTATTTTGAAATGCTCCCTATTTGGCTCGAAGTGGCTTGCAATGTGGCACCCCTCGACGGCCCCCGAATCCGATTAGGGTCGCCACAGTTCGCTTACCATTCACTTTCATTATTAACATATCACTCTGATACCATTTCAATTGCAGCGGGTCCATACAACATAGGGGGGTTTACATTTTTTTTTTTGATAGGTCCCTTGCACAATTCATATACGGAAGCACATCCAACAAACTCCCTTCCCTATATTCAGAAAACGATGCACACCAACTAAATATTTATAGGTAAAAGTCGTACACTTTTGTTTACATAACTTGATGGACGTCATTAGTCGATACATCAAATTGCCATAGTCTTTCTATACTTGGCTATATTTCAAAAGATGACCGACGTCGCTTCCAACAGTCGTCTACTTTAAAGTCCATCGATTAGTGTTGACGCCCAAAAGTTCCCTCCTTTGCTATCCTCCTTCTTACGTCATATCCAACCGCTCAATCCATCTACTAATCTGAAATGTTGGTCCCCAAAAGGGGTGAGTACAACCACTTAGCAAGTAAAGGAATCCAATAACCACTCATTGCATCATACAAGTCATACATGCATTGCAGGCATTACTTACCTTGAAGCCATGCGCATACTATCATGCATCATCATTTCAATTCATAACACATTCATGTGTATCATCATCGTAACATACATGTCATCATCATCATGACATCATTTCATCACACATGTCATCATCATCATGACATCATCACATTACACATGCCATATCATATATCATTATCATTATCATCATCATGCATATCATCATGCATATCATATCATAGGTGATCATCATTATTTCACATCACATATCATCATCATCATCATCATCATCATCGTCATGCATATCATCATGCATATTTCAATTTCAATTTCTCAATCTCATCTTTTCATATTGGACTGCCACATTTCTCTTTCCCGGGACCAATGCTTGCATCCCACATTCATCACTCGCGCCCAATCCTGGCATCGCGAGAACCATCCGGGCATGTATCCAAGATACAACTGGGCATTCGGCACCCCCACATTCCGGGCATCTCGTATCCCAATTGGCATCACGAGGTATCCTTCGGGCATGTATCCAAGATACAACCGGACATCCGGCCTTTACCCTTCTAGCCAGGCATCTCGCACCCCAACTGGCATCACGAGGAATCTCCGGGGCTCGCCATGAAAATGGTTTCCCCTACCCTCCGGGCATGCATCATGATACAACCCCTCACCCTCCGGGCATGTATCATAATACAACCGGGCATCCCAACACTCCCGGGGAAAACCTCTGGGCATGTATTCATAATACAACCAGGCATCCAAAGGGCATCGACTCATTCGAACCTCTGGGCATCCCGACTCCCGGGGCATTATCATCCGCCACAACAATCTTCTCATTTAACATTACTCATGTTCACCAATTTCGGTCTCAATTTAGCATGGCATGTGATGCAATGGCAACCAACAATCATGTTCAACATTGAATTCACACATGCATCTCAATGCATACATCAAGACCTCATTACACATACTACATGGTGCAATTTTTTTTATAAAATAAAATTCATGGAATTTATGCCAATTAAAATAATCCATTTATCATGCCCCTTTTCATTTATTTAAATTCCAGCTTTTGTTATTTTCAAAAAATTATTAAATTTAATATCTATAAATTCCCAAAAATTATAAAAAATGAAGGCAAGTGACAAACAAGCCAATAGAAAAATAATTACATGCAAAATACGTGGCCAAATAGAATTTCACACAATTTTGCAATTTCCACAAAATAGCACATAATATTCGGATAATAACCAGAATGCACAGTTTCTGAATAAATTCGATTAAAATATCCATACGGCCTCCAAAAATTACGAAATTTTACAGAGTGATAGCCAAGACATTTTCGTACAACTTTCATGAAGAACTCCAAGCTAGATTCTTTCCAGATTATTTTATACAACCTCACGAAACTTCTGGATCCATTACCGCATCGTCCAGTGAACACATCTCCGAAATATTGAGATTTCACCTAGCTATCCTTTTTCGTTTCCTCTGAAATTTAGATATGTTACACATCAAGATGTTCTCTACAAGTTTTATGAGGATATATAGGTCAAATAACCAGATTATAGTCATCATTTAAGTCCTTGAAGTCTCGGGTATCTAGGAATACATCACCAGAACCATCATCTTCAAGATCTAGTCGATTTACTAGGCTATACTTGTTCATTTCACTTCAAATTTGAGTATGTTTTAGTTTAAGATGTCTCCTAAAACTTTAATGAAGAAATCGAAGTGAGATTCTCAACACAAACCAACATGCAACCACAAATCCAACCAAAGGTCTGTAAAATCTTTCCAGATCTGGGGTCTCCGTAGGATGAGACTTTAACCCCTTGAATCTCCATATTTTTCCACCAAATTTTATTATGTTATAGCTTAAGATGTTAGCTACAACTTTCATGAAGAAACCAAAGCCAAAATCGAACTCTAAACATGCATGCAAGCTCTCACAACATTCTGACTCGAGCGGATTCATGCGAAAACATTCCAGATCTGACATCTCCGTAAGATGAGAGTTTTACCCCTCAAATCTCCATAAGTTTCCACGAAATTTTATTATGTTGTATTTTAAGATGTCCCCTACAACTTTCATGAAGATATCGAAACCAAAATCAAACTCTAAACATGCATGCAAGCTCACACAACATTCTGACTCAAACTGTTCAAGCGAAAACAGCAACACCACTCAAGAACAAGCCGTCCAAGCTTCGGTTTTTCCTCTCCTAATCACCCAAAAATTCGACATACATGTAACACACACACATGCAAGAGCAGTAAAGGACCCCAACTTGCCTCTAGACCGAAGAAAACGACGGCACACGGCGGACGAACACGGCGGATGGACGGCGACGGGCGAGCTCCTCCCTCTCTCGGCTTCCCCTTCTCTCTCGGCCGCACCCTCTTCCTCTCTCTCTCGCACGGTTCTCTCTCTCTCTCCCTTTCTCTCTTGGCCGAATGGCTAACCAGCCATTCTCTCTCTTTTCCTTCCCTTTTATTCCCCCTTAAACCTCATCATTAGCTTGCCTCCCCAATGCCCAATGCATGCCACCCCTCTTGCCACTTGTCACAACACATGCAAGATGGGCTTTGGGCTTGGGCTTGGGCCAGCCACTCTTGGGCCTCCTCTTGGGCTGGTCGACAGCCCCCTTTCGTGGGCCTAATTGGGCCGACTTGCTTGGCCCATCAAGGATTCGGCCAATGGGCCTAAGGCCCAACCTACTAAAATCAATTTTATCCCCTTTTCTTATCCTTTATTTTAAGAATTAAATTACCAAATTCTACATGGCCAAAATCTTGTAATATTTTACACATAGGAATTTAATTTATGAGGCGCATAGCCAAGCATAGATTATTAATTTATCCTATAGTCCTAAATTCAAAATTCATAAACACAAGCACAATAACACATGGCCTTAAGAAAACTAATGGCTAACACATAGACCATAGGTAATTTCATTACCTAATTATAGGCTTTAATTTCTCTAGAGGATGACTTGAATTTTGGGATGCCACATGCAAGGGATATCAATAGTGTTTGGGGATTGAGAAATGAAATGCCTTTATCATCTCAAATCATGTATTCACTGTGAATGAATCCTATGCCCTAAGACATGGTTCTTTTCACTCAATTCTCTCAAGGAGTGTATAAGGACGTGTTTGGTAAAGGGGTTGCCTCTCATCATTTTAGGCACTACCACCTGGCATAGTTAACAATCCTTTTCAGGTTTTCCAAAACTCACTTTAGTTAAATTCAACTCCTTGGGGAAATGAAAATATAATGAAATTTTTTCTGAAATGACATGTTTCCTTGACTCTACTGGGGAGATTTTTGGAAGTAAGGTTTGACAAAATTTGTAGATAGAACAGGCTTTGCTTAGCACATGGGTTCATTGCTAGAGTTCTAACTGTACATCTAGAGTTCTAACCGACTCTAAAGTTTAAAGTGACTTTTTGGCATTCTAAGGCACATGGTCACTTCTAAGTTCTAAAGAAAAATGGACACTTTTGGAAATTTTGCACTCTTGAAATGAACATCTTGCGGATAGGTAGAATCTTCGTCGGAGATCCTGCAAAATGAACAAACATGCAAATGCAATATGTATGCATGAAAATGCATGATGCAAACATCCTAAAATGGCTCAGATTCAATCCAAAAATGGCTCAAAGGCCTTTCACTTTATTCATGGATAATACTTCTTGACAACATCAGCATTTACAGGTCTTGGCAATTCTTGACCATCCATTTCTACAAGGATTAGTGCTCCACCAGGTAGCACTTTCTTTACAACATATGGACCTTCATAGTTTGGAGTAAACTTCCCAAGAGGATCTGGGATGATAGGTAAGACCTTCCTCAAGACAAGATCGTTGATCTCAAAATGTCTTGGTTTAACCTTGCGATTAAATGACCTAGCTACTCTCTTCTGATAGCTTTGTCCATGGCATAAGGCTTTTACCCTCTTTTCATCAATCATATTGAGTTGTTCAAATCTTTGTTGAACCCATTCAGCTTCAGAGAGCTTGATTTGAGAAAGTACCCTCAGTGAAGGAATTTCCACTTCCACGGGTAATACAGCTTCCATCCCATAAACCAATGAGAACGGTGTTGCCCCAGTCGAAGTACGAATTGAAGTTCGATAAGCAAACAAAGCATATGGCAACCGATCATGCCAATCACGATAATTTTCTGCCGTTTTGGCTAAAATCTTCTTGATGTTCTTATTTGCCGCTTCCACAGCTCCATTCATTTGTGGGCGGTAGGGAGAAGAATTCAATTGTCGAATGTGGAATTCTCCAAGTAAATCATCCACCACTTTATTATTCAAGTTTGATCCATTATCAGTGATGATCGCTTCATGAACTCTATATCGAGCGATGATATCACGACGGATGAATTTTGCCACACTCTTTGCAGTAACATAGGCATAAGAACTGGCTTCAATCCATTTGGTGAAGTAATCAATGGCTACCAAGATAAAACGATGTCCATTCGATGCTTGAGGATTAATCGGTCCGATGATGTCGATGCCCCACATTGAAAAAGGCCAGGACTCAGACATTTGATATAACTCATTAAGAGGAGCATTGATTTTGTCTCCATAGACTTGGCATTGATAACAGCACCTCACGTGTTGAATACAATCGGCTTCTATGGTCAACCAATAGTAACCTAGCCTCATGATTTTTCTAGCCAAGAGATGACCATTCATATAAGTGCCACACTTTCCTTTGTATATTTCTTTCAAGAGCCCAATTAATCCATTGGCATCCGCTTGAGAGAGACCTGCTCCAATCTTGGTTTCTTTAGGGTTATCTGAATCTCCTAAATTTAGAGTGACTGGCTATTTGGTGATAGGAGGTTTGGATTTTTCATGTCTGAGCCATACTTTTTTCAATACCTTGAGGATCGTCTTCATTCTCTGAGTCGAAATAATTGGGTTCGTCAAAATCTTTTGAATGCGAGTCCAAGCCATGCAAATGACTATCATGATATGAAATGCCATTCTTGGGATGCAATTGAAAAAAAATGGTTAGTATATGTACATCTAAATGAATACAATGTATGTAAATGTCATGAAAAGCTTGTTTTCAAATTCAATTTGTTTTTTTTATCGGGAACTAGTCCTCATGTCATTGGACGTCCTCGTTCCACTAAAACATGTAGAAACTATAGATCGTGTGGAGGCTCAGGCCTCAAAGCATCATCATAGGACTGATTTGGGCCTCACACGTTTATTAACGAAACATGAATTTTATTGATATGTGAAAATTGCATTACAACGTATATCATATTGGATCTAGAAAGTTTATGATCTAGATCATTACAAGTACAAACAAATGAAATGAACGGAATTCCCTCGCAGGGGAGAAATGGATAGAATTCCCTCTCAGGGGAAAAATGAATCGAATACAACTAAAAATTAAGTACAAGAACTAGAAACATCCCTTACACAGTGGGAATTGTAGGTTCTTCATTTCCATCAATAGCGCCAACCATGTTGACATCTACAGAATGCTTTGGAAGGGGGTTTTGTTGGACATTCGGTGCCGAGTCCTTAAAAGTGAGCAGCTTTTTATCCAACAAATCTTGGATCTTAAAACGGAGCACCAGACAGTTGTCCACATGATGACCTTTTTCACCCATATGATACTCACATGTCTTGTTAAGGTCGAATCCGGCAAACTTTGGTGGATTATCCCTTGGGATCTCTTTTGCCACAAGATGATTTTCGATTAGCATTGGAAGTAATTGTGACATGGGTCTAGGTAATGGAGTAAATTGCCTTTGAGGGGCTTTTCCTTTGCGCTCCAAGTTTCTAGAAGAACCCCTTACTTCCATGGCAGGTTTATGAGCTTGAAGGTTGTACGGCTTCTGAGAAGAGGAATTTTATATGTAGGCGATCTCCACAGTCGATTCCTTATCTCTCTTCGGGGTATATCGACGGTTTGCGTTCTCCATCAACCTTCCTTCCCGCATGATCCCCACGATGCGTTCTCCCAACTCTACAAATGTAGCAAAGTTCATACAAGTATGGTTGTACATCTTTTCGAAAAAATCACGGGGCATAGCTTGAAGTAGCAACTTCATGGTCTCTTTCTCAGACAATGGCGGTTTTACTTGAGACGCAGTGATCCTCCATCTTTGAGCGTAGGCCCTAAATGATTCATTTCTTCTTTTCTCGACCCGAACTAATTCTTCTCGAGTCGGAGCGATTTCAGTATTGAATTTGTATTGCTGAAGGAATTCATCAACGAGATCTTCCCAAGTACGGATTTTTTCCATGTCCAACTCTATGAACCATGTTAGCGCAGGACCAACCAAACTATCTTGAAAAGAATTGATCAGAAGTGGGGGATTATCTGAATAACGAGCCATCTTGCCCAGATAGTACTTCAAATGAGTCTTCGGACATCTGATGCCATCGTATTTCCTTGTGAACTCCGGCTCCTTATAAAATTCAGGGACCGTAATTTTGGCAAAGGGCGATAGTTTATCAAACCCCTGCAACTGATAGCCTTGCAGCATGCAAAGGCGTTCTTCGATCATGGCGAGGCGCCTTGCATTTTCTTCATCAAAGTACGAAGTTGGAATCTCTTTAGATGAAGGCTCTGGACCGATAACTATCGGGATTGCAGTGGGGATCTCTTCTACAAGCCCTTTTGCCACAGGCTCTACTACTGGCACTTCAGGGGGCGCGGTAGGAATATTCATGGTAGAAGAAGTAGATGTCAAGTTTTTGACTTGGCTAGAGAGATCGGCCAATAACGTCATCATTTGTGCCATTTGATTCTCCATATTAATGACACGGGCTCGGGTATCTTCATTTTCCATCTTTTTTTGGCGGCGAGTTCGTATAACAAATCTTTCTTCAGCCGTTTTTTCAAAACCTCCTGTAAAATAAAATGACTCGAATTAGTACCGATCAAAAGAAACCATTAAAGTACAAATCCTAGTCAATTTTATATTTTCTTGAGATGAAATAATGATAAGAAGTGTATATGATCCCAGTATCATATAACCTCCTCTTATCAAAATTTCTTCAAAAGAAATTATACAATTGAAAAGGAACGACGACGAATATTTAATCATAATGCCCCTTTTCTAAAAATTACATGAAAATATTCAAGAATGTTATTCATTTCATCGTACAATTACAAGGGAAATATAATCTTGCTTTCTTGAAGCTTACAAAGTAGTTCGATTTTACAAGGTATATGAAAATGAATACAGTGAAACCTTGATAGAAAAGAGGGAAACACAAATGAATTCCCTTTACAAGAAAAGTGTATGAAATGAAAACCTAAAGACTAGGTGGGATCGCACGGAGACGCTTGTTATCATGGGCCAAGCGTTTCTCATCAATTAAGGCAACATCTTCTTGTTTAATAATATGAGCTCGCCGAAATCCTTGAGGCTCGAGAATCTTTCCACGTAATCTTGATGTCTTGGGTCGAGATTCTCCCATAGAGTCTTGAGATTCCAGGCACAGGGATCACGTCCACTTCAGGTCTACCCATCTAATCCTAAACCTAAAGGGGCACCCATGATTAAAACATATCGTCGTTGAAATATAAAACACATAATTGAAATATGGAAAGTAAAAGATAAGCATGATGAAGAAGGAACGATATCTTACCCACCAGACACATGACAAGCACAAATCACATGTCGCATGAAACTGTGAGGTTTGGACACCTAAGGTGAGGGTGCTAAAGGCTCAAGGTCCTCATCCCAAAGGACAAAAATAGTTTACCCACCGCTACTATCGTCGGTCAGTGCTATTTTTATCGGTTGGGATGAGCAGGTTTATGTAAGTAATGGATTACCACGAGCATCCACTCGCAGATTCCACCCATAAACCCTCCTAAGGTCCTAGATTGGGCGATCGGGGTTTTAGACCGCGGTTGTGTGTGCAGTGTCGTGCTAAAGCTTGTAAACATGCATTTAAATTTAAACATCCAGCACTTCAATATATACACACATACATTCATACATCCTCACGCCACCTGCAAAACAAGGGGTTTACAAGCACGCCTCCCCTTATGACTCCCACCTGCAAAACCATTTAACACGAGGTTAGCGACTAACCTCATTTTCCAAGCGACTTTGACATGCAGGCGACCCTACATAAGACATGTTAGTTAAAACACAACAACCATTTTTAAACGGCTTTAAGTCCTCTTAATCTAGTAACCAGTCCCCAGCGGAGTCGCCAAGCCTGTCGCGACCCGATCTCGCCGCCCCTCGAAATGTATCCAAGGATGGGAAAGGTCGGGTTTAGGGGTACTTGATCTCGAGATCGCGAGCTCTCCCAAGCTCGTACCCTGCGTGACAGTAGGTTTATTTATGCTATCTAGTTGTTTATAACAACCTAAAAATATACAGGAGTCGCCACTAACCTCATTTTGGGGGTCGGCTAGAAACCCAATCGAGGGTCGGGAGTGTTCCCTCGATTCCTACGCAACCAGATATCTAGGTTCGGGGACTTGGGTTACGCTAATATTGATATTAGCGCCCTTTCGGTACCTAAATAGTATGTTGTGTTTTTCCTAACATTTTCAGGCATTTCTTTTTATATTTTCAGGATCGTCAATTCTATACTAAATGATCATGCGTGGTGGATTACTTTCATTTTATTCTATTCCTAAGAAATGAAAGGAAAACAATCAATGAAATGAAAATTAAATTGCAAGATATGAAGTAAACAATCAAGATAAAGCAATAAACCTAATCATGCAATTCTAAAGAATATATAAAAAGAAAACAATCGAGAAAGAAAAGAAACCCGCAACTCGTCGGGTTTTATACAAGGCAAGGAACCGACACATATGTCGGGAAAACAAATAGTACATGACAATGGTCGGAATGGACATCGACCTCCACCATCTTCACGCCTTACACCTTCTCCATTTTTGGGGTCCTAATCTAAACCTAGCTTAGGAAACTTCTAGCTAAATGCATACAATGGAAAGAGACGAGCAAACGCATCAAAACAATCAAAAGCAAGACATTTTTTATATTCAAAAAAGAGTGACTAAAGTCACGAGGTCTCTGGATCAAATTCTAGGCGATATCCCAAATAAATCTCATAGAGACACTATCATCATATCAACACATGAATTTATGAAAATCTAAAAAAAACAAGTCAATCCAGAATAGAGCATAGTAACATGTCACACCGTCATTCCACAACATATTGGAAGCAATTGGACAAATCTACTATCTCATCTTAAGACTAACAACAACTAGCCACAGAAAAGATAGCATTTCTATAATCGAATCAACTTCAAAAATCAAAGACAGCACTTCATTATATATTGTAACAAAAAGCACGTGAATTTATAAAATCCTGGAAGAGATCAAGGTCAATCAAAAGTAGAACAGAGCAGCAAGGCAAACACAACCATTTTTTTATGCAGTTTTTATGTGAAGGACAACTTTCATGAAGGACCTAATCCCAAACTCCTCACACAAAAAATTCATACCAAATTCACAAGTATTTGAAGCTATAAAAACAAAGCATGTATTCTAAATCAAGACTATTTCCAAATTTCAATATCAGCAAATTCACGCATGAACAGCAAATATCAATTGCAATTAACCAAATGGGTGCATGATATTCACATCAAACGGGGTTCAAATATGATAATGACTCTCATGAAAGATTCAACTCCAGCAAAGCATGTTTACTAACTCAAATTTGAACACATGCATCAGGTCTCAAACAGGAAAGATTCTGGACTGAACTTTGGACATGTGAAAATCATATCAAATGAGATTCAATCAGGGCATTCTATA
Organism: Eucalyptus rudis; assembly: GCA_019915205.1. Classification (NCBI taxonomy): domain Eukaryota; kingdom Viridiplantae; phylum Streptophyta; class Magnoliopsida; order Myrtales; family Myrtaceae; genus Eucalyptus; species Eucalyptus rudis. The sequence goes on along the minus strand of JAHMTN010000007.1, from coordinate 11,519,676 downwards.
GCTCATTGGAAAGATATTCGAACCATCTTCGACTTTCATGAAGACTTCGAACACAGAAAACCACAACAACCAGCTCATATTAAGTCATTTGCACAGAAGGTCAGATCAGCAAAAGAAACAGAATATATCAGCAGATTAGTGCTCTTTGCAAGAAGCATCAGGCAGGGCAAATGATGGCCAAATCGCACTTATAATATGTCATTAGAAAGCTTGAGAAGTCTCCTATGAATCCTTAGAAGGTCACGAACACAATTGAAATCATTTTCTAGCTCAAACGAAGACATTTAGCAAAGAGGTCAGATCAGTAACAGAAACAACCGCACAGACCAGAACAACTTTCCAGATTCTGGAGTAGACTTTTAAAGAAGATTTCATGTGGCTAATGATATCGGATCAGGGTGTATTATAGCTCGTTAGAAAGCTAATCAAACCATCTTCTACTTTCATGAAGACATCAAACACAGAAAACGACTACAACCAGCTCATATCAATTCATTTGCACAGAAGGTTAGATCAGCGAAAGAAACAGAAAATCAGCAAGTAATGCAGGTCACTGAGGAGCGGAACAAAGGCATAATGAGTTTCCAAATGTCTGCAATCACTGATGGAAACTTGAACAGCACTAATTTGATTTTAATCTAGAACATGCTGTTTTATTTACCTTTCTTTATCAAAACAGGACATAACAAAACATGTTCAGACGACAAACAAATAGGCATGAAGATCTATTTGACTCTCCTCGACCATGGCAAAACTTATTTCATCAATGGTTCAGTTTCAGACATGAATCAATTATATCTACCGATCAACGGTCAAAAGACATTCGAAAGCCAACTCTGATCTAACTTGAGCATTTCATCGAGCAAAAAGTAGGCAACTTGGCCATGAGTCCAAAATGCAACAGCCAAATAGGAAAGCGCAACCAAACTATCACAACAACAATATTACAGGCTCAGATTACCCAATGAACTTCGATAGTAGGTAAGTTTCTCACAAACAGAAATTATAATCCTCAGTCTCTGTTCAACACAATGAACATCCGGCCGGATATGGAAGATGAATTTATGTTCAACGTACCTTAAAATGAAGCGGCGAAGGACCGTAAGTCGTCGTTGCCGTGGACGCTGTCTGAACTCTAAACTCCAAGCTCCTCGACCAGCCGTTCCAGCAAGTCAAATCCGGCGCGCAAGACAGAGCCGAGAGAAAATGCGCGAGGTCAGAGAGAGAGAACGGGAGAGAGAACCAGATCCTAAAAACTTACTCGGATCAAGAGAGAAAGACAATTCACCGCTTTGGTGAGTTCAATCCAGAGACAAACTCGGTTAAGCATCGTGGTCGCCGATCCGCCCAACCTCCGGCGAGCTTCTGCACCAGGGGACCGAGAGCCAAGCGAACAGGGGAGAAGCATAGTATCCGGTGGAGAGCCGAATCACGCCACAGATTGGGAGCCGCTGTCACCGCCGCCGTCTTCGCGGATGTCGCCGCGATCCAGCAAACTAGAGAGAGAATCAGAGCGAGAGGGAGTCCAAGAGAGAAAACCCCAGCGAATCCCCGACCGCCGGCCTCTGATCTTCGATCCCTCGCCAATGGAGTAAAAACCCTAGCCGATCGAACCGTAGAGAGAGAGAGAACACTCCATCCAGAGAGAGTCCCCCCGGAGAGAGTTTCCTTCGAGGAGAGAGAGCCAAAACCGATCCCAAGGCCTCCTTGGTTGCGTGCTATATCTATGGCGATCACCCAGCGGCAGCGACGGAGAGCGGGGTGACGGAGACGGAAATGAAGCCGCGGGTAAGGCCGTGGAAAAGCAGGGAGCTACCGGAAAAACTTCTCCGACAACCACCTCCGTGAAACAGGAAAAAACCTTCCCCGAGCGTCCTCTGAGGAGAGAGAGCGAGAGATCCTCCGAAGAGAGAGAGAGAGCGCGCTCTAAAAAAAACCCCCAAGAGAGAGAGCGAGAATGAGAGAGAGTGGACTCCCCCTTTTCTATTCTTTTTTCTTCTTTCTTTTATTTTTTCTTTTTCTCTCCTTTTTCTTTTGTCGTTTTCCTTTTATTTCTAATTTTTTCTTTTCATTTCATTTCATTTTTTTTCTTTTTGTTTTGTTTTGTTTTCTTTTTTTTGTTTTCTTTGTTTTCTTTTTGGCTCTTTATTTTTTTTATATATTTTTGCAAACAATGGACGTTTAAAAAAAAAAAGATAAAATTTCGGGTGTCAACATATCCAAATTATCTTGGGTTCCGAGGAGTTAGTTATAAAAACAGTTTGTGCCAAATCCTTCTTAATAGGTCTCCAGACTTTAAGACATTCATTCTCAAAATGTTCTGAGCTATCACACTTGGTGCCAAATCCTTCTTAATAGGTCTCTAGACTTTAAGACATTCATTCTCAAAATGTTCTGAGCTATCACACTTGGAACATTTGAGAGCACTTCGACCAACAGATTTTGTAAAAACTCTTTGAAAGTGGTTTTTGTAAGTAAATTTAGGAGGTCATTGTCTAAGTCTCTCATTGACCTTGAGAAAATCAATCAAAATATCACTTTCTCTATTCAAACTCAAACTGAATTTGTTATAGTAAGGTATTTGAGTCGAAAGAATTTGTTCTAACGTTTTTTATCCTTTTGAGAATTCTATAGTAATGTCAGAAATTTCCTTTTTCAAATCTTTGGAAAAAGGATAAGAACTTTCCTTTAAATTATCAAAATTATTTTTTCAAACTTTCAAATTTTTCTTTCCAAGAATTATCCTGTTGTCTAAGTTTAGAATTTTCATTCTTTAGTTTGGAGATCCTTTTAAGAGAAGATTTGAGATTTAAATAAAAAGTCATTTATATAATTAGAAACTTTAATAGGGATTTCTGAATAACTTATCTCCATTTCCTTGTCGGATTCTGAGTCTATGTTTGAGACAGATTCTAATTTTGAGTGAGCCATTATACAAATATTCGCAAACTTCTCTTTACTTTCCTCGCACTCTATGTCACTTCAGGTTTCTGCTTGGAGAGCTTTTTTGTATTTTTTCCCTTTCTTCTTTTTCGGCAAGGGACAATTAGGAATAATGTGTCTTTTCTTCTTGCACTCAAAATATATCACATCCTTGTTAGATTCATCATCTTCCATTGATCTTTTCTAGAAGTTTTGCTTGTTTTACTTTTCTCCATTTGAATCTTATTCCTTTCTTATTTAGTTTCTTAAATTTCTTTATCAAGAGAGCAAACTCCCCGTCATCCATGTCATTGTCTGTGTCTGTATCATCATAATCAGCATTCGACTTAAGTGCAATTGGCTTCTTACCTTTCGGATCCTCTTTGTCATTGATCTGTTCTACTTCGTGAGATTGAAGAGTGCCTATTAGTTCATCAACAAAGAGGGGCATAATCCTCTATGTCTCCTAGATTAATGTTTTCACATGGTTCCAGTCCTTTAAAAGTCATCACAGAAGTTTGTTGACTTTCATTAGGGCAAAAATTGACTGACCTTAATATGCCAAACCGTTTACAATTTCTGTAATCGATTAAACATATCTTCAATAGACTTTCCAGGCTTCATCTTGAAGGATTCATATTGGCCAAACAAAATATTTACTTTTGTCTCCTTTACATGATCTGTTCCTTCATAAGTGACATGAAGTCTATCCCAAACTTCTTAAATTGTTTCACATGAAGAAATTCTGTTATATTCAGTAAAGGATAAAGCATAATATAAAGAATAGATGGCCTTTGCATCAAGAGCCTGTCTCTTGGTAATTTCTGCTTGATTGATTTTCTCAACATCCTTGTCTGAGACTTCTTTTCCCTTGTCAAATGCAGAAGCTGCTTTTGGATTAATTCTTTTTTCCACAACATTCCATTAAAAGAGGATCTCTAGATTCCAGGAATGCATTCATTTTTGTTTTTCCACACACTGTATTCTTTTCCATTAAAATAAGGTGGCCTAGTGTTGCTCTGCCCTTCCATAAGTCTTGGTATTAAGATACTAGTCATAGAAGATCTTTAGCTTAGAAATAAAAACACTTCAATAGACGAGCATAAGGCTCTAATAGCAATTGATGATGCTAGTAAAAGAAACCTAGAGGGGGGAGAATATGTGACATCTTGAAATTTTCAGTCCTGTTTTCAATTTAATAAATCGGGCCTTTCATCGATGCGCCTATAGTACTATTCTCAAAGCTAATCATTCCTGAGATAACTAGACTATCTAGAGAAGTCATTAAGGAATTTTAATGCAATAGACCTAAGAATTCGACTAAGAATCGGCTTTTCGACCGTCTTCATCTTTAGAGGCCATTACGACATAGTTAAAAATTGAATTGAGATCAGAGATAGGTCGGTTCGACTGAGATGTGTGGTTAATCGTGGGTGATACCACTAAATTAGAAAATTCACATTGACCGGTACTAGACTAATTTCTCTATCGTTTTGGTACCTTGTGTCCGTAATTGAATCATCGAGATTTTCACGACTACCGAGAGTCGCCAATGTGTCGAAGAGGTTCATTGTAGCTTGAAGAAAATCGACCATGAGTCATTTGCATTAAAAATTTCTAAAAGCTACCCGATAGGCTAAGTTACGCTAAAATTGCCCCTGATTCAAATTAACCGTGAATTTGAATCCGATTTCAGAAATTGAAAGTTTTGTCATGTCATGAGTCATTTTTGGAATGTGGACTCGTCTTCCAAAGTCGAAATAGGGCGGTTTTCGACCAGAAAATTCTGAGGGTCGTTTTTTATTGCGAAATTGGTATGCAAGTTGGTTCTATTGGCATAGAAAAATACCAATTTGATCGAGGACTTGATAATGGAATTTATGGGAGCCGAATTGCATTGATTCAAGAAAGAATTTAATCCAAATTGAGGGAAATGTCTTCAAATTCGTAGCCCCCATGCCCCTCAACCTTTTTGACCATTTGAGACTTGTTCTACGGGGTTTAATGTGGACAAAATTGGCTGAGGATGACAGCCAAGTTGTGACATTGTGGCATCCTAAAATTTCATAGCGACCTCTAGATACATTACGACTTATGGAAAGGTGATGGAAGTGCCATTGGATTATGTTATGGCCTTTAGACCAATGAATTACAATAGAACAAGGCCGAACATTGAATGGACAATTATTTGGTTGGAAATATATCCTATGTCCATGAGTGATTAAGGGTTTGTATTAAAGGATAAATTGATAGGAAAATTTTTATTCTTGGCCATGTACTTTATAAGTTGGATTTTTATTTATTTATATTACAAAATTTTATGGCCATGTGAGTATTTGAGATTATGAAATTAAGTGGGGATTAAAGTAAATTGTTGAGAGCAATTATGGGCTTATTTAGTATTATTTTGGGCCATTTAAAAGTTCGACTTTAGACCCAAAAGTGTTGGACCCAAAGTGGGCCAAGAGGCTCGGCCCAAGGAGCCCATGAAGTAGTCGACCAAGGCTGACCCAAGCCCAGCCAAATGAGGCCCATCTTCTTTGCATGAAAATTGACAAGTGGCATGAAGGATCCTCCATGTGTCCTCAACAAGGAAGACACTTGTCTCCTTCTTGGAGACAAGTGTCCCTCCATGCAAAAATGGAAGCATGCAAGGGTTTTATTCAACCCAAAAGGAACAGGGGAAGGGGGCAGTCGAAGCTAGGTGCCGAGAGAGAGAGTGAGAGAGAAAGGAAAGGAAGAGAGAAAGGGGAGACCGTGTGTGCGAGAGAGAAGGAGGAGTTCGTTCGCCGCCTAGTCGCCGCCATTCGTTCGCCGCCCTGCCCGCCGTTTGTCGCTGTGTTTGTGCTCGTATTTGAGGCAAGTAAAGTCCTAAAACCTACCCTTTGCTTGCTGTGATGTGTGTGTAGAAAATGGTGAACTTCGATTATGGTGGAAGTGATGAAATTTCGGAGCTTTGGGGAGAGATTTGTTAGCCTAGCATGCTGTTTCTGGAAAAACCAGTCCGACCCTTCATGAGTCTGTGAGCTACATATGAATTTTTAGATGGAATATCACTTTGATCTCTTAACAAAAGTTGTAGCAGACATCTTGAGGAATAACATACTAAAATTTGAGGCAAAACGGACAAGTATTGGTTAGTGAAATGATTTTTCTTTGGAGAAACTAGATCTGGAATTTGTTGTGCTGACCTTTGGTAATTTCGTGAACCGTAAAGAAACTTTTTAGTTGGAATTTCATTTCGACTTCTTGATGAAAGTTGTAGAGAACTTCTTAGTGAGTAACATATAAAAATTTCAGAATAAATTAACAAGTATAGATCGGTGAAACTATTTTTCTTTGGAGAAGTCGGATCTAGAATCGAAATGCTGACCTAGTATGATTCTGTGAATTTTATAAAATTCTCCGGTTGAAATTTGATCTTGTGTTCTGAATCAAAGTTGGTGATGACATGTTAATGAGTAACATACTAAACTTTTAGAGGAAATGGATGAGTTTAGGTTGGTAAATGATTTTATTTAAAATGGTCAGATCTGGGAATTTTTGCCTAGGGTTAGAGACGGCTACGGTGATTATATTTTTTAATCTATCACAAATATGATTTCGAGTTCTTCAAGAAATATTTACTTCTGGATCTTATCTATAACATATAAAAATTTCATAATTTTTGGAGCTGATTTAGGATTTTTACCGAATTTGTGAATAAAACTGTGCATGGCAATATTCAGAAATTTTAAGGACTATGGTGCGTGAATTGTACTGATTTGTGTGATGCTCTTTTGATTTGGTGTTCTTCATGAAATATTTTCCTCCAGATCTTGTATACAACATTGTAAATTTTTAGAATTTAATAAGGCTGTTTACTAATTTTTCAAGAATTATGACCAAAGGAGCGCAATCTGTTTTTATCCGAAATTTTGTTATATTTTCAAAAAAGAAATGAAATTGCTCCATGTGATATAATGTCTTGAGCGGTTGATTATGCTGCATATGTAGTGACATATGGCATGTTACCTGACATCAAAAAGCTGGTTTAGACCTTTGATATTATTGCATCAAATGCCATGTTGAAAATGAGACTTATATGTGAATATACATTGTGATAATGATGATACCGTCGGAGGTGTGAGCTGCCAATGCCTCGGGAGTCGGGATGCCCATAGGTTTGAATGAGTCGATGCCCTTTGGATGCCCGGTTGTATTATGAATACATGCCTAAAGGTTTTCCCCGGGAGTGTTGGGATGCCCGGTTGTATTATGATACATGTCCGGAAGGTGAGGGGTTGTATTATGATGCATGCTCGGAGGGTAGGGGTAACCATTTTCATGGCGAGCCTCGGAGATTCCTCGTGATGCCAGGTGGGATGTGAGATGCCCGGAGGTGTGTGCCGAATGCCCGGGGGTGTGTGCCGGAGGTTCCTCGCGATGCCAGGTTGGGTGCGAGCGATAAATTGAGGGATGCAAACATTGGTCCCTGGAAGAAAAATGAGGAGATCCTTGTGAAAGATAAATATTGAAATTGAATCATGCGCATGGATGTGTACATATGGCATGGGATGAACCTCAAGGGAATGCAAGCATGAAGTGCATGGTGGTATATGCACGTTGCATGGTGATATATGCATGGTTGCTTGATGATATATGTATAAGTGCATGGTGGTATATGCATGTTGCATGGTGGTATATGCATGGCTGCTTGGTGATATAAGTACAAGTGCATGGTGACATATGCAAGTTGTATGATGATATATGCATGGCTGTAAGGTGAGGTATGCTTGAATGCATGGATGATATGTGCTTTATTCGTGATACCTTGATTGTTCTGTCTGACGCATCGTGTAGTTTGGTGGATCTTTACTGCTGAGTGGTTATACTATCCCGTTTGGGGACTAACATTTCAGACTAGACAAGATACCTCTGCTGCCCCTGCCATTGGTAGATGGATCAAGTGGTTAGATATGACCGCGAAGAGGAGGATAGCAAAGGAAGGAACTTTTAGACGTCGACACTGATCGATGGACTTTAAGTATACGACTATTGGAGGAGATGTTGGTCATCTTTTGAAGTATAGCCGAGTATAGAAGACTACGGCATTTTGATGTACCGATGAATGATGTCCATCTGGTTTAAGTAAATAAAAGTGTTTGGCTTTTACCTATAAATGTCTTAGTTGGTGTGCATCGTTTTTTGAATATAAGGAAGGAGTTGATAGATGTGCTTCCGCCATATAAATTGCGCAGGGACCGATCTAAAAGATGTAAACCCCCAAGATTCATGAATTGTAATGAAATTCCTTGGTATCAGAGTATTACATTATAAGGTCAAGTGAAAGAGAAGCGAACAGTGGCGACCTTAACGGGTCGGGGGCCGTCGAGGGGTTCCACAGACAACCCAGATTTTCAATCTTGTTTTCTATTGAATAAATCGGGCATTTCATCGATGCACCTATAGGGCTGTTCTCAGAGCTGATCACTCTAGATATAACTAGACTATCTGGGGAAGCCATTAAGGAATTTTAATGCAATAGACCTAAGAATTCGACCAGGAATTGGCTTTTCGACCGTGCTCAACTTTAGAGGCCATTATGACACAGTTAAAAATCGAATTGAGATCAGAGATAGGTTGATTTGACTGAGATGTGTGGCTAATCGTGGATGACACCACTAAATTAGAAAATTCTCATCGACCGGTACTAGACTAATTTCTCTACCGATTTGGTACCATGTGTCCGTAATTAAATCATCGAGATTTTCAGAACTACTGAGAGTCGCCAATGTGTCGAAGAGGTTCATCGTGGCTCGAAGAAAATCGACCACGGGTCATTTGCTTTAAAAAAATTTGAAAGCTACCCGGTAGGCTAAGTTACGCTAAAATAACGCTAAATTAGAATTAACCGAGAATTTGAATCCGATTTCAAAAATTGAAAGCTCTGTCATGTCATGAGTCATTTTAGGAACGTCGACTCGTCTCCCAAAGATTTTTCTGCAAATCGAAATTTTTGGCAAAAAGTTGAAATAGGGCCGTTTTCAACCAGGAAATTTTGAGGATCGTTTTTTATTGCGAAATTGGGATGCAAGTTAGTTCTATTGGCATAAAAAAATACCAATTTGATCGAAGACTCAATAATGGAATTTATGGGAGCCGAATTGCATTTATTCAAGACGGAATTTAATCCAAATTGAGGGAAATGTCTTCAAATTCGTAGGCCCCATGCCCCTCAACCTTTTGGACCATTTGGGATTTGTTCTACGGGGTTTAATGTGCACAAAATTGGGTAAGGATGACAGCCAAGTTGTGACATCCCAGATTTTCAATCCTGCTTTCTATTGAATAAATCGGGCATTTCATGGACGCACTTATAGGACTGTCCTCAGAGCTGATCACTCTAGAGATAACTAGAATATCTGGGGAAGCCATTAAGGAATTTTAATGCAATAGACCTAAGAATTCGACCAAGAATCGGCTTCTCGAATGTGCTCATCTTTAGAGGCCATTACAAGAAAGTTAAAAATCGAATTGAGATCAGAGATAGGTCGGTTTGACTGAGATGTGTGGCTAATCGTGGGTGACACCACTAAATTAGAAAATTCTCATCAACCAGTACTAGACTAATTTCTCTATCGTTTTGGTACCCTGTGTCCGTAATTGAACCATCGAGATTTTCACGACTACCGAGAGTCACCAATATGTCGAAGAGGGTCATTGTGGCTCGAAAAAAATCGACCATGGGTCATTTGCATTAAAAATTTCTGAAAGCTACTCGGTAGGCTAAGTTACACTAAAATCACGCCAGATTGAAATTAATCGCGAATTTGAATGCGGTTTCAGAAATTGAAAGTTCTGTCATGTCACAAGTTATTTTAGGAATGTAGACTCGTCTCCCAAAGATTTTTCTGTAAACCGAGATTTTTGGCAAAAAGTTGAAAGAGGGCCATTTTTGACCGGGAAATTCTGAAGATCGTTTTTTATTGTGAAATTGGGATGCAAGTTGGTTCTATTGGCATGGAAAAATACCAATTTGATCGAGGACTCAATAATGGAATTTATGGGAGTCGAATTGCATTGATTCAAGAAGGAATTTAATCCAAATTAAGGGAAATGTCTTCAAATTTGTAGCCCTCATGCCCCTCAACCTTTTGGACCATTTGGGACTTGTTCTAGGGGGTTTAATGTGCACAAAATTGGTTGAGGATGATAGCCAAGTGGTGACATCCCAGATTTTCAATCATGTTTTCTATTGAATAAATCAGGCATTTCATCGACGCACCTATAGGGCTGTTCTCAGAGCTGATCACTCTAGAGATAACTAGACTATCTAGGGAAGTCATTAAGAAATTTTAATGCAATAGACCCGAGAATTTGACCAAGAATCGGCTTCTCGACCATGCTCATCTTTAGAGGCCATTACTACACAGTTAAAAATCGAATTGAGATCAGAGATAGGTCGGTTCGATTGAGATGTGTGGCTAATCGTGGGTGACACCACTAAATTAGAAAATTCTCATCGACCGGTACTAGATTAATTTCTCTATCGTTTTGCTACCCTGTGTATGTAATTGAATCATCGAGATTTTTATAACAATCGAGAGTTGCTAATGTGTCGAGTGGGTTCATTATGGCTCGAAGAAAATCGACCATGGGTCATTTGCACTAAAAATCTCTGAAAACTACCCGGTAGCCTATGTCACACTAAAAACGCGCCTAAGTGAAATTAATTGCGAATTTGAGTCTGATTTCAGAAATTGAAGATTCTATCATGTCACAATAAATTCTAGGAACGTTGACTCAATCTCAAAAGATTTTTCTGCAACCTGACACTTTTTGGGAAAAGGTCAGCATAGGACCGTTTTTGTTTAGAAAAAGCTGGAGACCATTTTCGATCGCAAAATTGGGAAGCAAGTGAGTTGTATTGGCGAGGAAAAATGCCAAGATGATCAATAATAAGTTGATTGAATTTGTGAGGGCCAATTGAGATCAAATCAAGTGAGATGAGGAGTTCAATTGAAGCCAAAATTGAGAAATTTGTATGCCCCCCATTGCCTGCCCTAAATATACCAATTCAAGTGTTGTAAGAAGTGTCTTCGTGGCTCATTAAAAGCTAAGGAAGCCATGCTTGGCTGGAAATGGTCAAGGAGACCATGAGATGGAAGAAATGGCCTCGGTGGAGCGCTTATCTCCTTATCCTTCTCTCTCTCCCTATTCAGCTGGCCGGCCATCCCCTCTTCCCCTCCATCTTCCATTTCCCAATACCATAGCAACCAAAGGAGACCAGCAGAGGGCTAGTCGAAGCCAGTAGCCACCCGTGCCACCGCCCGTCGCCGTCCACGCGTGCCACCACCGCGCAAGTGCCCCACGCAAGTCCGCCTGCCTGGCTGCGCCTCCTCGCCATTCTAACAGCCTCGCCTCTCCCTGTCTGACGTCCAGCAAGCACCGGAGCCACTATGAGCAACCGTCGGAGGTCCATTGAGTTCCCGTTTGGACCGAAACCATCCCTGTTGCCCTTCCCCAAGCCTTGCCACCCATTTCAACCTTGTTTCTTCTGTTTTGCAGCTCAAAACAGAGAGGAAGTTTGTGGGTTTCTAGCCATCGTCTAGGCCCATTTTAGAGGTGTTCCCGGCCTCGAAACCTTGGCCCGCTTTGGAGACAATCGTCCCCCGCGACATTCCCGTCGGTTTGATCCGACCCGCGTGTTAAATAAGGGAGTTTAACTCACTAATCCTCGCTTAGTATGCTAATGATACTTAGGGGTTTATTAGATTTAATTAAGTGTGATTATGTGGATAGATTAGGGTTGAGTAATTAAATTAGTGCATTGTCAATGAATGTTGGGCAAACGATTAGTGCTATTAGCTAGTGAATAGTCTATAATATTTATTGAACGAATCTTGGAATTTTTCTGGGTTCGTTTTGGCGTCCAATTAGGCATTAGGGGCCTAAATTGGATTTATTGCAATTATTTAATAATTTTCGTAATTATTTAATTATTTTCTTGAAATTAGGCTGGGATAGCCAACGATTGGAATTTTATTCTAGTTATTGTGGTGCAGTTCGTTTATTTATTTGAGCTTTAATTTATGCATAATTGATTTAATTGTGATTTTATGATTTTATTCCTAAATTATTAAATTTCAGTAATTGATTGGGAAATAACCAAGCATTGGTTTACAACGCCAAAAATATTTTGGTGAGCTATATAAAATGGTGAAAATTGTGAGAGTGAGAAAGAATACTGTATTACGTGGCTCGGTGAGTAAGTGAATCACCTTAGAGAATACACGTGACTTGTTGGGTTAATACATCACCTTGGAGAATGCACGTGGCTTGGTGATCGAGTACATCGCCTTGGAGAATGCCCGTGGCTCGATTATTAGATACGTCACCTCGGAGAATGCACGTGCCTCGATGACTAAGTATGTCACCTTGGAGAATGCACGTGGCTCGGTGAATAGGTATGTCGTCTCGGAGAATGCACGTGACTCGGTGACCAAGTATGTCACCTTTGAGAATGCACATGGCTTGACGACTAGATATATATCATCTTGGAGATTGTATAGTACATATTAAAATGACCGGAAAATGGTTTGATTGACATGTAATCAACTAGGTCGATTGATCAATACTTTGATCTGACTGAGTGAATTGATGTGGTTTGTGTATATTTGATATATATACTGACTTGCATGAAGGAAATTGAGGTCAAGGTAAGTCCTCTGACTCGTGATGTGCTTAGGCAGCCCTAAGGTGTATTGGCTTTCTAATCGAGTCTTAGTGGGGTAGAACTTTCTAAAACGTAGTCTTACCCCGTTGTGGGACAACATTTCAGGTCCCTAGAGGGCAGCACATTTACCTCCTCGTCCTCCCATGCATTTTTGTATGCCCGAAGAGGTCACCGAGACCGCATATCACTTCCCGATACACCCCTAACCGAAAGGTCTAAAGTACGTGTTGATAAAATCCACCGTCTGGGTTGACGTAGGTAGAGACGGCCTGGTACCCCATGAGTATAGGTCATGGTATCGTGACTACCATGATGGGCGTAGGGAGGGTCCAATACTGGAAGGTGATGTGCCTATGTTCGTCTTAGAGGCAGCATTTGGAGAAGGGACTATAGATCATAAGGATGGGTTGGTAGTGGATGCCAAGGACCCTAAGCTCGAAAGTGAACCTGACTCTCCAGTGTACTCAGCCGGGGGCATCAACTGGAGTGAAGAGGAAAGGGAAATAGTTGAGCAAGAGGAGGGACCGGAGGAGGATCAAGAGTGGGATGAAGCAAAGGAGGAACCTATAGAGGAGGAACTTGAAGAAGAGTTTAAGGAAGAACCCGAAAAGGATGATCTAGAGTATGACCCGGATGAGGACTGAGACCTCATCCTGTTTGGCAAACCCTGTGTAGGAACTGATATATGTTAGATCAAATTATTATGAATAGTATTGTAGCATATACTATAAGGTTGATTTATATAAAAGTGTGGTTGTGGTTTTTCAGGTGTGAAAAATATAGCCCTACTTGTCTATCCTATTGTTTTATTGTCTGGGGATTAATTATATGCTTTCGCATGCATAATAAAATGAAAAGGTCGGTGATGTGTCATGGGACATCGCTATTAAATCAACCAAAGGTGAGGGATGAGTGCGTGCTCGAGGATCGGGGCGTGACACAAGTGGTGGGGCATGGTGAAGGGGACAAGAGGATAGAGAAAGAGACCAAGGTGGCCCCCTCCAAGCCAAAGTGTTTCCCCCCTTCTTCTCCTTCCTTAGCCGGTCGACCCCCCCCATTCCAGCAGCTTGAAGCTTCCAAAGACCCAGAAGACCGAGCAAGGAAGCTTCTTTTCCCCCGTCGACGCTGCCTGCCACTCGTTCGACCGTTGCCGTGCACCGCCATGCCACCCGCTCGCCAGCCGCGCCTCCTACTTGCCCGTGTGTCCTTGGTCGTTGTTCCGCCCAGTTCAGAGCCCCTCTAGCCACGTTAGGCTCAGCTGGAGCCCGTCCAGCTTGCCTTTGCCGCCGTGAAGCTCCGCCGTTGTTCGCTCGATCGCCCTGTAGCCTGTTCGTCCACCTCTGCCTGTTTCCAGCTCAACCAGTCCCCGGAGCAGCCTCTTCGGCCCTCTATCCAGAACTGAAACCCAGCAATGGGTTTTGGGCTTCAAGGCCCATTCCCGAGCCTTTCCTAACTTCGAAGGGTGTCCCCGCTTTGGAGATTGTCGATCATCTCCGCATCCCCGTCGAAGTGAACCCGTTGGATCATTAATCAAGTGAGTTTACTCATTAATTCTGGCTTAGGGAGTTAATTATACTTAAGGGTTAATTACTTTAAGTTAAGCTTGGATTAGGTGGATAGTTAGAATAGATTAGTAATTTAATCGTTCGATATTGCATGTTAGGTGGCTAAAGTAGTGTAATTAGCAAGTAGACAGATCGTAGTATTTATCTAACGAGTCTCGAAATTTTTCTGGGCTTGTTTCGGTATTTAATTAGACTTTTCCGGCCTAAGTTGCATTTTTGGTATTTATTAATTAATTTTAGTATTTATTTATTTATTTATTTAGTTTTCAAAAATTAGACCGAGATAGTCAGTGACTGGAATTCCGTGTTGAGTGCAATGGTGTGGTTGGTTTATTTAATTGAATGTTAATTTATGCTGATTGAGTGATATTTGTAATTTTTGGAATTTATCCCAAAATTGAGTATTTTCAGTGTTTAATTAGAAAATTACCGGACGTTGGTTTACAATGCAAAAAATGTTTTTATCATCTATATAAATTGTGGGAGTTTTGAAAATAATGATATTATTTTTTTGACTGAGACCGATCGTGTACCCATACACAATTATTTTTATCGAGTATGATAAAAGCGGTGCAATGGTTGATTGAGTAGAATGATATACTATATCAGCCTGCGTGCTCGATACATCAGTTTAGAGTGAGCAGTATACTTTAAGTTTCGCATAGCTTCAGTGAGCAATTAAGTATCGCACAAGTTTGGTAAGCAATTAAGTACCGCATAGCTTTGGTGAGCATTAGCCGTATACTGTATCAGCCTGAGGGCTTTGATATATTCAGCTTAGGGTGAGTAGTCCTTGATGTAATCGGACTTTATAGATAGTATTGATTGGGTGGATCGAGAGATGGTCTTGCTGACATGGAATTGACTGGGTCGACTGATTGATGACTCAAGCTGATTTGATACTTTGATGTGTTGAAATGGTTCGTTGAAATGTATAAATTGTACTGACTTGCAGGAAGGAACTGAGGCAAGGTGAGTCATCTGACCTGTGCTTGTGCTTAAGCAACCCTTGGGGCATATTTTCACCTCGTTGTGGGATAACATTTTCAGGTCCCTATATGGTAGCTCCTACCGAGCATTTTGGTCAACCAAAGAAGGTGATGGAGTAGAAGTGTTTTATCCCACTGCATGGGAACCTAAGAGGATGGGTCTATGAGCTGGTGAGGACCGTGGTCTGAGTTGATGAGTTGATGAGGCCTTACCCCATAAGGTACCCCATCAATACAGATCATAGTATCATCAAGAGCGGAATGGACACAGAGAGGGTCCTATACCTGAGTCTAAGGTCCCCATGTATGTGCTGGAAGTTGCTTTTGGGAAAATCACAACAAATCCTCTTGGTGGTTCGGTGGTGGATCCGAATCTATCAGATCCAAAGTCTCCGGTGTATTCTGAGGAGGACTTGAACGTTTGAGGACCTGTAGCCTGTACCCCCCCTTTTTGTGGACATTGTATATAGGTCGGCTAGTATTGTAAATGACTTGACTTTATATGTATATAAGTGTGGTTTGGATTTCAAAATTTATGGCCCTACTTTTCTATTCTATCTTGTTGTTGTTTGGGGATTATTTATTCATTTTTGCATGCGCATTGAAATGAAAGGGGTCGGCGACGAGTCCTGGGACGTCGCTATTTAATCGACCGCTGAGGAATGGGCACACGCTCGGAAGATCGGGGCGTGACAGAATAGGTATTTAAAAGAAATTTTGACAAATCAACGAGAAATAAAATAAATTACAAACAATGTCTAAATAACAAACAAAGTTTGAATAATGAGCAAAATCTGATAAACGAACCACTAGATTTCTGGTGAAAGTTCAAAATTAGATAAGAGATGGAACTAATTTTTGAAATAACTATAAGAATGTAATTGACTTAAATAAGAAGAGTTAAGGAAAGAGAATATTGCACATGCAATTTATAGTGGTTTGGCTAAGATCATGCCTACGTTCACTTTCCCATGTTGACGGCCTTTTGGTTGGAATTCACTATAGTATCAACAAACAAGTATAACTTATGAGTGCAAACACTCAATGGAAGATCTCTTTTCACTCACTAAGTCACTCTTTTTGTGATTTTCTCTATTGAATACAATTTATAATGACCACCAAAGAAGAACAAGTAGTTGGAAAGATTTCAGACTTTCGAATTTCAATTTTCACATCCCATACTTCAAATAGACTTTATGACCTTAAATACTACTCCATGTCTCACTAGCAATCGATATTTTCCGGAGAAATTTCTTCCAATCAATCAATTGGACAGAATAGATTAAGAAGATCTTGTAGCCATTTGAAAATTAAGATGGAAAATCCATTGATTCTGGTCGTCTATACAATAAGAATCTAGGTTTTCATAAGTAGATACTTCCCAAAAAGGAACTTATCTTCAAGATTAATTTCATCAAATTATGATTGATCCAATTAATGTATTTATAGAAGAAAAGTGTGATCCTTCGCCAAAGAGCTAGATATTGTAGAATAAATTTCTAATAAGTTCATTCCAAATCCTTCTCGCAAGACCAATAAATTTGAGTTTGATTTTACCCTCATTTTGGACACAGCTTCAGTATGGATTTCGTTAGAGGGGGAAATACTTATGGAATGAATAGTCTTTGGAAAAAGTCTTTGATATAACCTCATAAGCATTCTGTTATTCAAAATAAGAGTAAAAACCCGAAAGTTTTTGTCAATTTCAAAATTTGGTAGGAGTTTTCTCAATACAACTGAGTCTGGATTCTTGACTTAGATGTGTCATTTGACTCTACTTCATGCAAATAATTAATGCACAATTTTATTGCTCGAAAATTTGGAAAGGTTTACCTTGCTGATGATGAATCTTTGGTTATTATGGGAAAGGGTGATGTTTATATAAAATCTACTAATGGATATCAATGGAAGTTGCATGATGTAGGATATGTTCTAGGATTTAAGAGAAATCTAATCTCTATAAGTCAATGAGACAGCACGGGATACAAAACTATTTTTGGGGATGGTTCTTGGAAAATAGTTAAAGGTGCTTTGGTTGTAGCACGGGGAATAAAGTCTAGAACACTCTACATAACTAAAAGCAATAGAGAAACCGTTGCAGTTGTTGAGTAGGAAGCTGATTCCAAATGATAGCACTACAGGCTTGGACACACGAGCGAAAAAGGGGATGAAATTATTAGCATCTAAGGGAAAACTGCCTATATGAAGATTGTGCTCTAGGAAGTGGAAACATGTTAGTTTTTAGAAGATTGGGAGAGAACCAAAGATCGGAAAATTAGAGTTGGTGCATACAGATGTGTGGCGACTGGCTCCTATGAATTCCCTTGAAGGCTCACGCTATTATGTCATGTTCATTGATGACTCCACCAAAAAGGTATGGATTTATTTTTTGGAAAATAAATTTGACGTGTTTGCTATTTTTAAGAGATGGAAAGTTAAAGTGAAGAATGAAACTGGCCTGAAGATTAAATGTCTAAAGGTCTGATAATAGTAAGTAGTATGCTAGCAAGGAGTTCAAGCAATTTTGTGCAGAGAACAGAATCGGAATAACAAGAACTCTTCCCAATAGATCGCAGCAAAACGGAGTTGTTGAAAGAATGAATAGAACTTTGAATGAGTGTGCAAGAAGTATGAGGTGGCATGCAAAATTACCCAAGACGTTTTGGGCAAATGCAATTACCATGGCAGCATATATGATTAAAAGAGGACATTCAGTTCCACTTGATTTTAGATTACCAAAAAGAAGAATGAAGTGGAAAGAAGGTAAGTTTCTCACATCTGAAAAGTTTTTGATCTTGTTTCGTATGTTCACGTAGATTCCGAAAATAGAGATAAGCTTGATGTAAAAGCTTCATTGGATGTGGTTCTAATTATTTTGGTTATCGAGTTTAGGATGAACAGAATAGAAAAATTATAAGAATTGTTGATGTTACATTCAACAAAAACATGTTGTATAAGGACAAATTTGCGCCAGAATCTAGTGTGAAAAAACAAATGGTGGAGGATAAAGAGATTAAATTAGAGGAGGTTTTTAAGAGTGTTCTAGCTGAAATTCCTAAAACCATTACTCTTGATTATGATTAAAAACCAGAACAAGAATTATGTATACCTAAATCCACTTTGAGAAGATCTAGTAGAACATCTAAACTTGTACAAAGATATTATCTGTCATTGCATTATTTGCTTTTGACTGACATTGGTGAACCAGAAAGTTTTTTGGAAGCAGTGCAGGTTAAATATGTTGTTAAATGGGAGTTAGCAATGCATGATAAGTTAGATTCACTCAAGAAAAACAAAAGTCGGGTGTTAACTCAATTATCAGATGGGAAGAAAGCATCGCATAACAAGTGAGTGTATCGGGTCAAAGAAGAACCTGATGGCAACAAAAGATACAAAGCAAGGTTAGTATAAAAGAGTTTTGACAAAAGGAGGGAATTGATTACATAGAGATTTTTCCTCTAGTTGTGAAAGGGACTATTATTAGGCTAGGATTAAGTATTGTCGCCATTGAGAATTTACATTTGGAGTAGTTAGATGTCAAGATTGCATTCCTCCATGGTAATTTGGAGGAAGATATTTACATGATACAATTAGAAGGCTTTCAAGTTCCTTGAAAAGAAAATTATGCCTGCAAATTGAAGAAAAGTCTATATGGCTTGAAATAGGCTCCTAGACAATTGTATAAGAAATTTGACACTTGCTAATGAGTTCACTAGAGGTGATATGGATCACTGTTGTTACTTCAAAAGATTTGATGATTGCTATATTATTTTGTTGTTTTATGTGGATGATATGCTCATTATAAGATCTAACATGAGAAAGATCAATATATTGAAGCAATAATTGTCAAAAGAGTTTGAGATGAAAGACTTGGGAGCAGCAAATCAAATTCTTGAGATAAGGATTACACAGGATAGATCCCAAGGAAATCTAAAATTATCTCAAGAAAAGTATGTTGAAAAGGTGCTAGATAGATTCAGAGTTCAGAATGCAAAGCCCAAAAGTACTCCTTTAGGAAGTCACTTCAAGCTCCCAAAGAAGCAGTAATCGAAAGTATGTACTCGACCAGACATAGCTTATGTGGTGGGAGTTGTGAGTCAATACATGGCAAATCCAAAAATAAAGCATTGAGAAGTTGTAAAGTGGTTATTAAGATACATGAGAGGCACTTTAGGTATGTCATTGTGTTTTGTGAAAGACGGTGTAACTTTACAAGGCTTTGTTGATGCAGATCTTGGTGGTGACTTGGTTAATTGGAAGAGTATCTCGGATCATATTTTCATCTTAGGTGGCATTACAATAAGTTGGATGTCTAGACTTCCAACATGTGTGTCTTTCTCAACCATCGAGGCAGAGTATGTTGCTGTATCTGAAGTTAGTAAGGAGATGATTTGGTTGAAAATTTTTTAGAAGGAGACAGGCAATGAGGAGGATAACAATGTCATTTTCAATGAAAGTTAGAGTGTTATTTATCTTGCAAAGAATACAGTATTTCATTCAAGTTAGATTCGACCCGCTCGTTATTTATCGAAGCCCTTGCTGCCGCCGTGAGCCACCACCTTCGCCCGTCCGAGCAGCACGAGCCCTCGTCGGTCCATTCGCTTGTTGTACCTTGTTCGGCCAGCCACCGAAACCGCACCAACCAGCCAAGAACAGCGAGCAAGAAAGTGGGTTTTAAAGGTGCTGTTTGGCCCGTTTTGATGTGGTTCCGGGCCTTGAAACCTAGGCCCGCTTTGAGAAGAATCGTTTCCCGCGACATTCCCGTCAGTTTGATCTGACCCACTCGTTAAACAAGTGAATTTAACTCACTAAACCTCGCTTAGTCTGCTAATGATGCTTAGGGGTCTATTAGATTTAATTAAGTGTGATTAGGTTGATAGATTAGATTAGAGTAATTAAATTAGTGATTTACCGATGCATGTTAGGTGGTTAGTTGTAACAATTAGCGAGTAAATAGGTTCTATCGAGTTAATTGAACGAACCTTGAAATTTTTCTAGGTCCTTTCCGGCGTCCAATTAGGCATTACGGGCCTAAAATGGATTTATTGCATTTATTTAATCATTTTCATAATTATTTAATTAATTATTTATTTTTCGGAAATTAGGCTGGGATAGCCGACGATCGAAATTTTATGCTGATTGTCGTGGTGTAGTCTGTTTATTTATTCGAGCTTTAAATTGTGCGGAATTGATTTAATTGTGATTTTAGGAATTTATTCCTAAATTAAATAATTTTGGTAATTAATTGGAAATTACCAAGCGTTGGTTTTTAGTGCTAGAAATATGTTTATGGGTTGTTGAAACTATTGGGATGTTCTAAAGCAAAAATATAATATTTTAGCTAAGGCCAACCGTGTACCTACACATGGCTATTTTATCGGGATGTATGTTTGGGATGGTATACTATATCAACCTACAGGTGATATGTCAGCTTAGCAGAGAGCAGTATACCTTATCAGCTTAGATTGAGCATTGTCGGTATACTATATCAGCCTAAGAGCGATATGGCAGCTTAGCAGAGAGTAGTATACTCGATCATCTTAGAAGTGAGCTATAGTATCTATTTATCGGCTTAGCATTGAGCAGTCCTGATATAAGCGGACTTTATAGATAGTATGAGATGAGCCAACCAAGAAAATGTCGTGATGACATATAAATAAGGCATCTGTAAATAATCTTGATTTGTAGGGTGGAACTGAGGCTAAGGTATATCTTCTGACTCGTTATGTACTTAGGCAGCACTAAGGTGTATTGGCTTCCTAATCGAGTCTTAGGAAGGTAGAACTTGCTGAGACGTAGTCTCACCCCGTATTGGGACAACATTTCAAGTCCCTAGATGGCAGCACCTCCACCTCCTCGTCCTCCCCTGCATTTTGGTATATCTAAAGAAGTCACCGAGATAGGATATCACTTCCCGATACACCCCCACCCGGAAGGTCTAAAGTATGTTTTGGTGAAATCCATCGTCTGGGTTGATGTGGGTAGGGATGGCCTAGTGCCTCATGAGTATAGGTCGTGGTATCGTCACTACCATGATGGGCGAAGAGAGGGTCCTGTACTGGAAGGTGATGTACCTCTGTTTGTCTTAGAGGCAGCATTCGAAGAAGGGACTACAGATCCCAAGGATGTAGCGATGATCGATGCCAAGAACCCAAACCTCAAGAGTGACCCTAACACTCCCGTGTACTCAACTGTGGACTCCACCGAGAGCGAAGAGGAAGGAGAGATTGTAGAGTAGGAAGAGGAACCGGAGGAAGATCTTGAAGAGGAGTCGGAAGAGGATCCAGAGGAGGATCCGGAGTATGACCCAAATGAGGACTGAGACCTCACCCTGTTTTGCAAACCTTATGTGTGAACTAATATGTGATAGATCAGACTTCTGTGAATAGTATTGAAATAGATACTATAAGGTTTCCTCAGTATAAAAGTGTAGTTGTGGTTTTTCAGTTGTGAAAAATATAGACCTACGTTTATATCCCATTGTTTTATTGTCTGGGGATTATTTAATTGTTTTTGCATGTGTATTAAAAAAAAGAAATGATGTGTCCTAGGACGTCACTATTAAATTGACCAGGTGAGGGATGGGCACATGCCCGAGGATCGGGCATGACAGGTTGAATTTATAGAGGTTGGTTTGTGTTGAATTAAGAAAAAAAATTAAGTCCAAATGAGGGAGAACCAAGTGAAATTTGTAACCCCCCACCACCTATGGCTTTTGGACCATTTCAAAGGTTGTAAATGAAGCTTTGGTGGCTGATTTGAGGCCAAGGGACAAGCTGGTGGTGGAGGAATGGTCAAGGGGACCAAAGGATGAGGATTGAAGCTTGTGGCCCTCTTTTGTCTCCCTCTCTCTCCTTCTCTCCCCCTTGTAGTCGACCAACATCTTCCTCAACCTCCTCCCATCCATTTTGGACGCCAGCAGCAACCAGAAGACAAGCTCAAGCCAGCCAGCCATCTCAGACTACATGTTGCATGCTGCCTGTCGCCGTTTGTCACTCCTCCTTGTGTTCGCTGCCCCACACCTCACTGCAAGACCCTGACGTCCCCTGCTATTTCTAGCCATCTGTTCCACCGTCCAGTGTGCTACCAGAGCTATGTGGAGGTCATCGGAGCCGCCTGCCTGCTTGTCCGTCACCGTGAAACCCCACCGAAGCTCCGTCTACTCGTCATCAGTCTTATTTGCCTCGATTAGCCCTTGTTTCCCTCTTTTACACCCCCAAACAGAAGCAAGATCAGTTGGTTTTCAGTAGCTTGTTTGGTCCATTTTGAGGATGTTCCTGGCCCCAAAAGCTAGGCCCGCTTTGGAGTTTTTCGTCCCCCGCGGTGTTCCCGTCAATTTGAATTGATCGAATCGGGAAACAAGTGAGTTTAACTCACTAATCTTCATTTAGCAAGCTAATTATGCTTAGGGGTTGATTAGTTTAGACTAAGCTAGGATTAGGTAATTAGTTAGATTTGATTAGTAATTATTTAATTAACTACCCACGCATGTTGGGTGGATAGTTAGTGCAATTAGAGCCTAGACAAGCTCTAGTATTTTACTAGAGTGGTTCGGTAATCTTCCGAGCCCGTCTCGGCTTCCAATTAGGCTTTTCCGGGCCTAAGTCTATTTATTGACATTTATTTATTATTTTCCGTAATTTTTTAATTAATTATTTATTTTCTAAGAAATTGGACCGGGATAGTTGGTGACCGGAATTTCGTGCTGATTGCAGTGGTGCATTCTATTTATTTAATTGACTATTGGTTTGTGAGAATTGAAGGTGATTTGTGGTTGGGGGTATTTTATCCTAAAATTCATTAATTTCAGTAATTAATTGGAAAATCACTGGGCATTAGTTTACAACGCCAAAAATATGTTATGGGCTGTTGAAACTAGTGGGATGTTCAAAAAGTGAAATGATTATATTTTGGCAAATGCCAACCGTGTACCCAACATGGCTATTTTTATCGGGAATGATAAAAATGTTGAATTAGTTGTACGATTGGAATGGTATACTATATCAGCCTACGAGCGATATGTCAGCTTAGCAGAGAGTAGTATACCGATATATTATATCAGCCTATGGGTGATATGTCAGCTTAGCAGAGAGCAGTATACCTTATCGGCTTAGATTGAGCATTGTCGGTATACTATATCAGCCTACGAACGATATGGCAACTTAGCATAGAGCAGTATACCTGATTATCTTAGAAGCGAGCTATACTATATATTTATTAGTTTAGCAGTGAGCAGTCCTTATATGAGCTGACTTTATAGATAGTATGAATTGAGCTGACCAAGAAAGGGTCGTGATGACATGTAATCGACCGAGTCGATTAATCGATGAGGTCGATTCGAATTGATTGATTGGATAGTATGATTGTCAGTATTTATTATTTGAACTGACTTGCAGGAAGAGACTGAGGTCAAGGTGAGTCCTTTGACCTATGTTGTGCTTAGGCAGCCCTTATGATGTATTTTCTTCCTAATCGAGTCTTAGGGGGTAGAACTCGCTGAGATGTCGTCTCATCCCGTTGTGGGATAACATTTCAGGTCTTTAGATGGCCGCTCCTGAGTTTTTTGGACGACCCAAGAGTGTTATAGAGCATACCGTCTTTATTCCGATGAATTAGGGCCCTAGGGGTTGGAACTACGAGTTGGTTAGGTCCGTGGTTTAGGTCAATGCGGATCTCACCCATAAGGTGCCCCATTGATACAGGTCGTGGTACCACCAGGCTCGAGATGGCTAGAGAGAGGGTCCTATTTTGGAGTCTGAGATCCCTTTGTATGCTCTGGAAGTCGCTTTTGGGAAGGGCACAACTAATCCTCCTCAAGACTTGGTAGTAGATGCAGTGACCCAGTTCTTGCTGTACCAGAGTCCCCGGTGTAGTTTGCTAAAGGCTCCAGCTGGAGTGTGGAAGAATGAGAGATCGTGAAGGAGGATGAATGGCAGGACGAGGACCCCTAGTTTGAGAAAACCCCCACCCCTGCTTATAGACTTGTTTTAAATTGGCTTGAGTAGAACTTGACTTGATTATTGTGTATTGTATATACATGACTAGTTATGTTTTATATAAGTGTGTTGTTGTGATTGGAAAATTTGTGGCCTACTTTTCTATCACATTGTGTTATTGTCTGGGGATTATTATCTACTTCCGCATGCATATTAAAAAGAATGGGTCGACAAGCTTCCTAGGATGTTGCTACGAATTGACCAAGGAGGGATGGGCGCGGGCTCGGAGGATCGGGGCGTGACGTATGGGCTGTTCTTGGCAAGAAAAGGATGAAGGTGCATGATTGGGGGCAATCAAACATTCATCTAGCCGTGAGATCGTGAAGTTGATGAAATGAGATTCGCAGCAATTTGAAAAGAATACACACATAGCTTAAATTCAAGCGTAGAATTCTATCATCTTGGTGGCGTATAATGAGATTTCCTGCTGTGACAAGGAGACTAATCAATCAAGCAAATTTAAATCAACTAAATGGAGGAATTGGTAGGATAATTTCTATGAATGATAGGAAAGTGAAGCAAGGATTGGTCAACGTAGGAAGCAAATAAAAGGAAAATAAAAGAGGATAAATTCGATTGATTATTCATGGAAGGTGGGAATTCTAAGGGCGCGCATAACAACCATTCTGTTACAGAAATAGTTTTTGGAACAGAAATAGATTTTTCTATTTCTATTTCTAAAAGAGTTTCTAAGCAAAAATAATTGTTTGATAACGTCAGCAAATTTCTACTCTAAAAATAGAAATTCGTTTGATAACGACACAAAATTTCTTCCTTTCC
Organism: Eucalyptus rudis; assembly: GCA_019915205.1. Classification (NCBI taxonomy): domain Eukaryota; kingdom Viridiplantae; phylum Streptophyta; class Magnoliopsida; order Myrtales; family Myrtaceae; genus Eucalyptus; species Eucalyptus rudis. The sequence goes on along the minus strand of JAHMTN010000007.1, from coordinate 11,494,706 downwards.
GGGTCGCCAGCCGGCGGCGGGGGCCAGCGGTCGGCGGTGGCGGCGGCTAGCAGTGGCGACGGGCAGTGGCTGTGGTGGGCGGTGGCGGCGGCGGCGGCGGCGGCAGCGGCGACTGGCGGCGACCTGCGGCCAGCGGCGATCGGTGGCGATCGGCGGCCGGTGGCGACGGCAGCGGCCGGCGGCTGGTGGCGAGTGGCAGCGGGTGGCGACCGGCGGAGGAGGAGGAGGAGCCAAGACGTCATAGAGGAGATGAGAGTTACCGAAATTAGGGTTTGTAGGATAAATTATTTATGATTTCTGTTTTAGAAATAGAGAAGTAGATTTTTTCTACTTCTGATTTCTCTTCCAAACCTATTTCTGGAATAGAAATCTATTCCAGAAATAGAAAAATGGAATAGGTTTATCAAACAGATTTCTCTTCCAAAAACAGGTTTGGAACAGAAAAACTATTTCTGGAACAGAAATTTTGGTCATCATGCACCCCCTAACTAGTCATTATTGCTTGGGCAAAATTCAAATCTTCGTACGTAAGTATGGAGTCAAATTTTCGGTCAAGGATCAAGAGCCAAGAAATCAGGTGAATAAGAAGGCAAGAAATTTGATAAAAAGGAATGAATCAAATCATTCGAGGAAAGATTATGCTGGCCGCGAAATCGTGCGCCAATTTGTAGACCATGAATTAAGGCAATGAGAAAAAGAAAGTTGGAAAATTGCCCATTGAAGGGGGTGCTCGGAACCACTATAAAGGAGGGGAAAGGAACACAGTAGGAATCATCAATTTTCTCATGTCATTGTCTCGCTACACTAAGCTTCCTAGATATCTCACGATGCTGAAGTCCCTTACACACACCACAATGCAGTCCATTTCTTAAGCCTTCAGTCCTTGGGCGAGTTTTTGATAACGTCTGCAAAGCCCTGCCATCACCAAAAATCTCCATTGCTGCTACTTCATAAAATTTACGCTTACCGCTACCGTGCTGCCCTTCCTCGTTGCTCCTTACTGTTGCTGTTCGCCCCAGTTTGCTGCTGTTCTCTACTGTGTTGCTGCTGTTCATCAACAATTTCTGATGTTCCTTGCCGCTGTTCACTGTTATTCGCTGCTGTGATACTACTGTTCGTCATCAATTTCTGTTGTTCATCACTGCTGTTTACTACTGCTCGCTACTGTCTATTGCTGCTCGCTATAATTTAACATCATTCGAAGTTGTTCATCACTATCTTTCTGTCGTTTGCTGCTATTGCTACATCATCATCTCTATTATTTGCTGCTAGTCATTGCTGCTGCATCCTTCTAATTGCTTCCTACAACGTGCTTCCGGTTGGTACCAATCTTTCTTAGTTAACTTTTGATATTGCTAGTATGAGTACCTAGAGGGGGGTGAATAGGTGCCTAAACAATTTATCGATATACGGAAGCGATTCTTAACATATGATAGAAAGTAAATTCTCTCTTAATTAACAAAATGAAATACGATTGAGGTAGAGAGAGTGAGGAAGAGAAAATTGAACACAGGATTTATAGTGGTTCGGCTTATTCCAAGCCTACGTCCACTCTTCCGCACTGACAGCCCACCGGCTGGATTTCACTATGATCAAAATAGAAGTTACAGCACAGCTTTGCCTTGATTCCACAGTGTAGATGTTTTACCACACCTCCTCAAGGTCTCTCACAAATATAGACTCTCTTTTGTATACAAGTATTCGCTCAAAGGATTTATCTAAACAAATAGGAGCTTCAGACTTTGGAATTCTTCTATCGCGCACACCTCGAACAACTAAGAACGTCTTCCTTATACACTCCTTTATGCCATCATACCCGTTGGCACTTACCAAAGGAATTCCTCCAATCTACCCGTTGGACGGAATCAATTAGGAAGATTGTTCGAGCTATTAAAGGAACGTGTTGATAGCCCATCAATCCTGTTCGCCCATACAATCAGGATCTCGGTTTCCATAAGTAGAACCTTCCAATAATATTTAGACAATCATCGAATCTTCAGTCATTGAATCAATCTTGATCAATCAAAGGATTCTGATACGTCTTCTCCAACCACGAGATCTTCTCCAGATGATAAGGTTAAATCCTGAACAAAACATCCAGTTCTGGATAACCTTTCTTCAACGGATTAGAGACTGTCAATGAGGATAGACTTTGAGTCTTGAGTCTGGCTGTCCGGAAGTCTTTAGACTTTAACTAACAGAGTCTGCAGACCTTCAGACTGGACTGATGGAAACGTTTTGTCAACTTCAAAACACTTCACGAGGATTTCTCCAACAATCTCCCTCTTTTTGATGGTGACAAAACCTTCCTGCAGATTTGGATAACTTTGACCTGCAAAACATTTCTCAAACACATATGCATATCTTATAGAGATGAATGGCTAAAAGAATAACACTAGAATCTGCAACCACAGAAAATAGGTTAGTCTTGTATATAATAAAACCATCCATAAGATATCAATACTTGTTAATAGAAGCAGTCAAGTCCAAGTCTAGTTCAGTTCTCATCCAGACACAAAACAAAGTCAAAGTCTGTCAAAAACAGTTAAACAACAACACAATCCAACAAACAGATAAAAAATGATTGAAAGTTTTTGATCAAATCATGCATCTCTCCCCCTTTTTGTCATCATTAAAAAGGATGAGATGAAGTCTTAGGAATGCAGACAAGCTGGAAATCTTCCATAGACTGAACGATGCCTTCCAGCCTTTTAAAGTCTTCCTTCAGCTGTACAACCTCCTCACTCTTGGCATTGGCCTGATTCTGAATAGAGAGGGCTTGCATCTTATCATTCAATGAACAGGAAGAAGCTTGACTTTCATTCTTCAAACTTTGAACTTCGCATCCCAAGGCATAAATCTGACCTTTCATTTCCAAGAGAATATCCATGATTCTGCGAAAATCTGCTCCATTATCAGTCTGAGTACTTGCTTCGGCTCGATCTGCAGAAGATGGTAGATCAGCATAATCTTGCAGATTTGGCGATGACACTTCATGACCTTCTTCTGGAAACTGAGATGCATAAACATCTTCTGGGTCTGCAGGCGAGCGACTGACTCCTTCACTTGCATCAGGATATGAAGACGTCACTCCTTTCTCCTGATCTCCCCCTGTTTCCATGCCTACAGGTGGAGAAGAGATTTCCTCAGGTTCTCCTTCTTCTCTTCTTTCTTCTTCAGGTCTTTCTTCCTCTGCTTCTTGCTCTGCTTCTCTTTCTTCTTCTTCCTTCTCCTCTGCTTCTCTTTCTTCTTCTTCCTTCTCCTCTGCTTCTTTCGTCTTTTGTTCCGATTCTTTCTGTGGAACAGGACGACCTAAATTCTTCAAAGCCATTGCAGAGATGGGGATGTCTTCGTCATCATCTTCATCCTCAACGAGGAGAGCTCTTCTTCTCTTTGATGAAGCAGCCATGGGCTCCTTCCCTTTTCTCTTAGCAGCAGAAGAGAGATGATGAGATTTGGCAGGAGTCTTCTCCTTGAATTTCTCTAATTCCTTGCTCAGTTCCTTCAGACGCATTTTGGTCACCATTTTCAGTCCTACCACCATATGATCGCATGATCGAACACAAAAGATTTGCGGAGGCTGAATATTCAGATGTCTGAATAACTTCGTAACAAGGCTTGGGTAAGGGAGTTGACCTCTGTCCTTCATCACTACTCTATACATGTGAAACATAACAATATGAGGGAGAGAAAACTTCTTACCACAGAGGATGGCATACATCAACTTTGCCTCAAAGCTTGAAACATCAGTTTTGGAAGTTGATTTCGGCCGAAGGCAATTGATCACAATCTTGTGAAGCAAGATGTTGAATGCATTCATCCGTGAGTAGGTGATCTTCTCATCTGTTCTCCTGTCCTTCACCAGTTCAAGTGTGGCCCGAGCAATGGAAACTTTGATTGGTTGATATCTGCCTCTCTCATTTTCTAACACATGGGGTCTGCATCCTCGATGATTTCTTCTTGATGCTGATGAACAACGCCTTGAGGACTAGTTGGTGGAGAATGACGCTGCTGAGAATGTTGTGGGCTCGGTTGATGATCTGGAGTAACTTCATCTTCAGTAAGATCGAAGTGCGTAGGCCCCTCACTCATTCTCTGTGGTCCCCTACTTGCGATTCTTGAGGACTTTCGTGAAGATGACATCTTTCTCAGTGTTTGGAAGATTCCTTGCTTGACTTTCCCAGAAAAGATGACAACTTTTTGAAGATTGAGCGAAGAAGACAAACGGGAATTGAGGATCGATGCTTTCTAGGGTTTTTGAGAGAAAAGTGAATAGAAAAGTGAAGAGAAATCGACAGTGCACAATCGGTTAAAAAGAAGAGTAAACGAACCGTCACAAAGGAAATAAAAATATGCCTTTTCAAAATAACTGTCTTTATCCGCAAAAGTAGTTATTTCAAAAATAACTTCCCTTTTGAAAATGAATCGATGCAATATTTACGTTAATTAAATATAGCAACAATTTAAACACAGTCTGATGATCGTACCTTTTCAAGATAAGATTTGAGAGAGAAAGACTTACAGTCTGAAGGTCGAGCCAAGACTGTAGATAAAGTCTTGTAAGCCTGAGTCTGAAAGTCTTTAGACTTTGATATCCTCATACCTCAAAATGTTGAGTCTGGAGCGTATAGACTCAAATTGATTTTTCTCCAAAGGCTCTGTGAATATATCCGCCAGTTGATTCTTTGAGTCAACAAATTGAATTGAAACATCTCCATTTTGAACATGGTCTCTTATAAAGTGATGTCGAATCTCTATATGCTTTGCTCTTGAGTGGAGAATTGGATTTTTGGTGAGGTTGATAGCGCTGGTGTTGTCGCAATTAATCTCCGTGCATGAGTCTTCAATTTCAAAATCTCTCAGCTGTTGTTTTATCCATAGAATTTGCGAACAGCAGCTTCCAAGAGCTACATACTCTGCTTCTGTTGTTGAAGGAGACACAGTGCTTTGTTTCCTTGAAAACCAAGACACTGTCCTGCTTCCAAGCAACTGGCAAGTTCCTGAAGTGCTCTTTCTATCAACTCTGCAACCGGCCAGATCCGCGTCTGAATATCCCAGAAGATTAAAGTCTCCCTTCTTAGGATACCAAAGACCGATGCTTGATGATGAAGCGACGTATTTAATGATGCATTTCGCAGCACTGAGATGGGATTCTCTAGGATATGATTGAAACCTAGCACAGATGCAAACACTCAACAAAATGTCAGGTCTAGAGGCAGTAAGATAAAGAAGTGATCCAATAATGCTCCTATACAGCTTTTGATCAACTTTCTTCCCTTCTTCATCTTTGTCTATCTTTAAAGAACTTGACATTGGTATGTCGGTCTTTTTGCACTTTTCCAGTCCAAACCTTTTGACAAGATCATTAACATATTTTTCTTGATAAATAAAAGTTCCTTCCTTCAATTGTTTTACTTGAAGACCAAGAAAGAATGTTAACTCTCCCATCATACTCATTTCAAACTCATCCTGCATAGACTTTGAAAATTTCTTGCACAGACTTTCATTAGAGGATCCAAAAATAATATCATCCACATATATTTGAACAAGTAAGAAACTTTTGTTTTCCTTTTTGATAAATAAAGTCGTATCTACTTTACCTTTGACAAAACCATTTTGTATTAGAAACTTACTTAATCTGTCGTACCAAGCCCGAGGTGCTTGCTTTAAACCATACAAAGCCTTTTTCAGTCTGAAGACTGAGTCTGGCTTCTTTGGGTCTTCAAACCCTGGTGCTTGTTCCACATAAACTTCCTCATGGATAAATCCATTTAGGAAGGCGCTTTTGACGTCCATTTGGAATAACCTGAAATTCTTATAACAAGCAAACGCAAGTAATAGTCGAATAGCTTCTAACCTTGCCACTGGAGCGTAAGTCTCATCATAATCTATTCCTTCTTCTTGCGTATATCCCTTGGCCACGAGTCTTGCTTTATTTCGTACGACTTTTCCTTTCTTGTTCATCTTGTTTCTGAAAACCCATTTAGCTCCAATAACAGTTTTACCTTTTGGTTTGGATGTCAATTCCTAGACATCATTTATGCTGAACTGTCTGAGCTCTTCTTGCATAGCTTCAATCCAGCTTTCATCAGATAAAGCTTCTTCTATGCTCTTTGGTTCAATTTCAGAAACGAGTGCCACAGCACTAGACTCTTCTCGCCTTTTGGATCTGGTGCGAATTCCTTCATTAATTTCGCCGATTATAAGATCTTTGGGATGACTGGACTTATGCTTCTAGTTACTCGTTGATTTGTCTGGTTGATGATCTCTTTCTTTGTTTGGATCTTCACGAACATCTTGAAGCTGGTTTTCCAGAGTCTGAGATGCTTCTTGAGTTGTAGACTTTGGAGGGTCTGGAGCAGGTTCAGACTCTTCTTGATGAGTCTGACTTGATTCATCTTATGTTGAGTCTTGAAATTTGACATTCATTGACTCCTCCACAGTCTGGCTCTTCTTGTTATAGACTCTGTAGGCTTTGCTTGATGTAGAATATCCAAGAAAGATACCTTCATCTGATCTTTCTTCAAACTTACCAACTCGATCTTTTGCATTTTTCAATATAAAACATTTGCAACTGAATACATGAAAGTATGAAACAATAGGCTTCTTTTCTTTGAATAACTCATAAGGGGTTTTCTGAAGAATAGATCTTAAGAAGACTCTATTGATGATATAGCATGCTGTTGAAACAGCTTCAGCCCAAAATCGAGAAGAAATTTTACTTTCAATTAAAAGAGTTCTAGCCATTTCTTGAAGAGATCTGTTCTTTCTTTCCACAACTCCATTTTGCTGAGGAGTATATGGAGAGGAAAACACATGCTTACAGCCAGATTCATCACAGAATTTTGTAAAATCTTGATTTTCAAATTCACCTCCATGATCTGTTCTTATACTAGAGATAACACATCCTTTTTCATTTTGAACCATTTTAGCAAATTTTTCAAAATACGAAAAGGTTTCGGACTTACTTGCAAGGAAATATACCCAAGTAAAACGGGAGTAATCATCAACAATTACTAGGCAATACTTCTTACCCCCAATACTTTGAGTTCTGGTTGGTCCGAAGAGATCCATATGCAGCAACTGTAGTACATGATTAGTAGAGACATAATTAATTGGCTTAAAAGAATTTCTTACCTACTTTCCCAGAATACATGGAGTGCATGAATCAGTCTTTTGGTATGGCAATCTGGGTAGTCCTCGAACAAGCTGTTTTGAAGAGATTTTGGCTAATTGCTTCATGTTGACATGACCAAGCTTTTTGTGCCATAAGCTTGCTTCGTCTTGAATTGAGATAAGGCATTGCGATTCATTTGGTTTCACATCCAGAAGATAGATATTTCCATGTCTTCGACCCATGAAAGACTAAGTAGAGTCTTTACTGATTCCAGAACATGTTCCTTTTTGAAAGAAGATCTTGAAACCAGTATCACACAATTGACTAATGCTGAGAAGATTGTAATTGAGTCCTTCCACTAAGGAAACATTACTTATTGTGAGAGTTCCAATTTTCACGGTTCCAAATCCCACAATACTTCCTTTGCTGTTTCCTCCAAATGAAACTTTTCCACCATTTACTTGAGCAATCTTTATAAAGCAATTTGAGTCTCCTGTCATGTGTCTTGAGCATCCGCTGTCAAGATACCACTTTACCTGTTTCTTGACGGAGACCTGCATTTAAAATAAAGTCTCAAGCTTTCTTTGGTACCCAAATTTTCTTGGGTCCTTTGGTGTTAGTAAGATAAACAGTATTAGCCCATACTTTCTTAACAGGTTTCCATACCATAGGACACTCTTTTTCAAAGTGATTCGGACTGTTGCACTTAGAACATCTGAGAGCATTTCTACCTACAGGTTTTACAAAAACTTTCTTGAAGTGATTTTTATAAACCTCACTCGAGAGTCTTTTCTTAATTCTTTCTTTTACTTTAGGAAAATCAATCAAGGGGATTGTTTCTTCTGTCATACCTAGACCAGACTTATTGAAGTAAGGTCTTTGTGCTGAAAGAATTTTCTCAAGTTTTTCAGACCCTATAGAAAATTTCTTTGATATATTTGATAAGTCTGTTTTTAAAAAAGCATTTTCTTTTAGAAGATTATCTTCACTTTCTTTAAGATTGGAAACAGACAAGTCTAGACTTTTAACTCTTTCTGCTAAAACATTTTCCTTTTGTCTTAGAGCTGAGTTTTCTTTTTTCAGTTCGGAAATTCTTTTGAGAGAAGTCTTAAGACTAAAGCATAGTTCATCAATATATTTAGAAACTTTGACAGGAATTTTAAAATCACTTGCCTCAAATTCACTGTCTGAGTCTGATCCTAAGTCTGATCCAGAGTCTGAGTCTGATTGTGCCATCAGACATAGATTGGCATATTCATTATCACTTTCTTCACACTCAGTATCACTCCAGGTTTCGGCTTTGAGAGCTTTTCGAAATTTTTCAGCTTTTCCTCTCTTCTTCTTCAGAAGAGGACAGTTGGGTCTGATGTGTCCCTTTTTCTTGCATTCAAAGCAGACTACATCTTTATTTGGTTCCTCATCATCAACAGACTTGGTCTGCTGTCTTTGAAAGCTTTGTTTCTTTGAGTTGAACCTTCTTCCTTTTCTATTTAGTTTTCTGAATCTTCTTATCATGAGAGCAAGCTCCTCATCGTCCATATCATCTTCAGAATCTGTATCATCAGAATCATCATTTGATTTTAATGCAATGGATTTCTTACCTTTTGGATCTTCATCTTCATTGATCCTTTCCACTTCATAGGACTGAAGAGTTCCAATCAGCTCGTCGACAGATAGTGGCATGATTCTCTGCGTCTCTCTTATCGAAGTCTTTATGTGATTCCAATCCCTGGAGAGTCCACGCAGTAGCTTGTTTACCTTCATGGGATCAGAAGTTGGTTGACCTTGATTTTCAAGACCATTCACAATAACTGTAAAACGACTAAACATGTCAGATATTGATTCTCCTGGTTTCATTCTGAAGGCTTCATATTGACCGAGAAGAATGTTGATTCTTGTTTCCTTCACTCGATCTGTTCCTTCATAGGTGATATGCAATCTGTCCCAAACTTCTTTTGTTGTACCACAAGAAGATATTCTATTATATTCAGTTGGTGATAAAGCACAATATAAGGAGTAAATTGCTTTTGCATCGAGTGTTTGTCTCTTGATTATTTCTTCCTGAGACATTCCGCTGGTTTCTTCAGTTTCTTTTCCTCTTTCAGAGACTGATGCAGTGGTAGGAGTAATTCCTTTTTCTACAACGTCCCATTCCAGAGGATCCTTTGATCGTAGGAAAGCTTTCATCTTGTTCTTCCAGATGTTGTAATCCTTTCCATCAAAGTAGGGTGGTCTGGTATTGCTTTGCCCTTCCATCAGCCCTGGTGCTAGCATACTAGCCATGGATCTTTAACTCTGAAGTAAAACACTTCAAACAAAGTGAGTACACGAGCTCTGATACCAATTGATATTGCTAGTATGAGTACCTAGAGGGGGGTGAATAGGTGCCTAAACAATTTATCGATATACGGAAGCGATTCTTAACATATGATAGAAAGTAAATTCTCTCTTAATTAACAAAATGAAATACGATTGAGGTAGAGAGAGTGAGGAAAAGAAAATTGAACACAGGATTTATAGTGGTTCGGCTTATTCCAAGCCTACGTCCACTCTTCCGCACTGACAGCCCACCGGCTGGATTTCACTATGATCAAAAGAGAAGTTACAGCACAGCTTTGCCTTGATTCCACAGTGTAGATGTTTTACCACACCTCCTCAAGGTCTCTCACAAATATAGACTCTCTTTTGTATACAAGTATTCGCTCAAAGGATTTATCTAAACAAATAGGAGCTTCAGACTTTGGAATTCTTCTATCGCGCACACCTCGAACAACTAAGAACGTCTTCCTTATATACTCCTTTATGCCATCATACCCGTTGGCACTTACCAAAGGAATTCCTCCAATCTACCCGTTGGACGGAATCAATTAGGAAGATTGTTCGAGCTATTAAAGGAACGTGTTGATAGCCCATCAATCCTGTTCGCCCATACAATCAGGATCTCGGTTTCCATAAGTAGAACCTTCCAATAATATTTAGACAATCATCGAATCTTCAGTCATTGAATCAATCTTGATCAATCAAAGGATTCTGATACGTCTTCTCCAACCACGAGATCTTCTCCAAATGATAAGGTTAAATCCTGAACAAAACATCCAGTTCTGGATAACCTTTCTTCAACGGATTAGAGACTGTCAATGAGGATAGACTTTGAGTCTTGAGTCTGGCTGTCCGGAAGTCTTCAGACTTTAACTAACAGAGTCTGCAGACCTTCAGACTGGACTGATGGAAACGTTTTGTCAACTTCAAAACACTTAACGAGGATTTCTCCAACAACTTTAACTAAGAAACATTGCGGCAATTGATAATCACATGGTTGTAATTTTTTTGGTATATCCAGGTTATTGAATTCTTTTCTATAATTTACTCATAATTATGATCACTGGATCTCATTTGATCATTTGTGCATTTGCATTGTCATATTTTATTGTTAGTGGTGTAATATTAAGAAAATCAACAAAGTCACATGCAAAACATTTTCAAAACAGGTACAAAAGGTACCAAGTCCCCATATTCATGAATTTTTGGTTCGCGAAAGTAAAATATACTCCTGCATTTTACATGGCTGTCTAATCGACCCAAAACCGATTAGCAACTCAATAGGTAAGATCATTTGAGTACCAAGTTGCGATAGGTAGGATTTGGGAGAGTTTGTGCTAAGAATTGCACTTACGAATCCATTAACCTGCTCTGAGAAGGTTGTGACAAAACCCTCAAATGCATCATGCTCTTAGGACATGTAGGGCCAGTTTGGTAACCAATCAATTCTTGACTAGTTTTGCTCTTTTCTTCTCTAGAGCAAAAAAAATAAAAATAAAAATAGAAATTCATTTGATAATGTTAACTAATTTTTCTATTCCCAAAAACATATCGGTGACCAAATAATAGATTCGAAATAGAATTAAGATGTAGAAACAAAAGTTACTTCTTTTTTCCCAAGAACAATTCTAGAATCGAACCATTTTTTTCTTTTGTTCTTTTTTCTTTTTCCTCCTTTAGCCGATCACCCGGCTCAATGATGGCTAGTGATTAGCCAAAAATGAGGTGCGGTGATCTCGCCGTGGCATGGGAAGACAAACCTTGTGGCGAGCCTCGCCAAGGCTAGGTGAGGATGAACCTTGTCATGCCTAGGCAAGACCAACCTCACTAAGGGCTGACAAGGTTCCCTTGATGTCGGCGAGGTCACCAACTCTTGTCTTTAGCTGAATGCATCAGCACCTGATGAATGGCAGGAGACTTCTCTTCTCGCTACCTAAGAAGATGATGATAGGCATGGCTTCTCTATATTTCTCCCCATTTCTCATGTTGGCAAGGACGAGTTCAGGGTCCAGTCAAGGGAAAATTTGAAAAATTTCTCCTTGTTGGTAGATTTCTATAACCGTTGGTAAATTTGAAACTAGTACATTATTGTAATGTTGATATATTTACTATAACCACAATATGTCAACATTATTACAATAGTATTAATTTATTAACTTTGAGGGAAGATAAAGTGCTCGATTATTTCACATTTTGAGACATGTTTGTGTCCCACGATGTATGTGGAAAACGTTACATCTTATATACACACATATATATATGTATATGTATAAATTATAAACTAATATCGTTAATTAACTTTCCGTCTAAATTTGTATCCTCCTCATTTTCCTTGCTTTTTCGAAGACAACATAAATACCATGTTCAGTTAATTATTTTCTTCTTAAGAAAAGTGATATTAATCTTTCGAGAATACCCATGTTAAGCTAAATGTGTATAAAAAATTTATTAATTGTCAATGACGATGTTCTTATTTATGAGATAAAGTTAAAAATGTCAATAATCTCTTTTACCAGAAGGACACATTAGCTCGATCCAAATTCATATTATGTGTGGAAGATTTTTCGAGTTGACGATGAGAGGTAAAAAAAGAAAGAGGTGAAGGGAAAGATTTTCTCCATTTTGCTCAGAAAGAACGGATCTAACAATGGTAAATAAAAATATTATGGATACATATACCTACATCATTATCATAAAAGCTTTTTTTATACAAATAGTGTCAGAATGGAAATATAAACCTCTTTATGGAATAAAGTTACGCGATGTTAGAATAATTTAAATAATAAATTACTTTTTTATATAATACTTTAAGCTTTTAGAACATTTAGTGGTGGTTCCATGAAATCTCACAGGATATTAGAGCTAAAGGTCATGAGTTCAAATATTTCTAAACTCCATTTGCCACTCGAATTAAATATGTCAATGCTTAATACTAGGTAAAAAAAACTAAACTAAACATGAGGGGGAGTGTTAAAATAATTTTCATATTGCCATTATACAGGATAAAAGCCCTTGGAAGTAGGATTTATGTGTTACATACAATATTAGTATAAAAATCTTTTTTACTCGAGCAATTGTAGAATGGGAATGTAAACCCGTTTATGAAAGAAATCTGCATGATAAAAATGAAAATTGTATATCTTTTATTATCTATAGAAATTTTTACCTTGGCAGTGCATTGAAAAGAAAATCCATTGAAAATATGTTGTTTGCGAAGAATGGGATGGTGAAAAGCATCACATGGAGCAACTGTATATCACTTATCGACCAGTCATTTGCTGTCCGAGAGAGACCTGATGATCTGCATTGTTGTTGGACAAACACGTGATCAGGCAGCCTGGTCGAAGTTGACAAACAACAACAAACTTTTAAGAATTTTGCCTGATCATCGTATTCAACCTATGTAAAAGTGATTTCCGTATCTTTACATGTTTTTTTTTCCTCTCTACTCCATTCTAATGAAGAATAAGAGAGAGTCTGGCATAATTTATTGCCTTGATTTGGGGTGTGCATCCTCTAACTGTACATTTGGTACCTTGAATGGTGATTTGAGAGGATTTTTTCAGTGGTGGAAAAAGGCTGGAGACCGGGGACCGGCTTATTTGGCCACGGTATTGACTCTTGACTTTTAGTCAACTAGTCATTAAAAGGTAAAAATACGAGATTTGACTTTCTGATCACGACGAAGCCTCATCTCTCGACCAAAAAGTGTCATTTTTAATTTCTTTCTTTGGCATTGTTGTTTTAAGTAATTTCTAGCTCATTTTCAATAAAAACTCGAAAGATCAAACGGTTGATTTTTGGGTTGACTTTTTGGTCAACCCTTTGACCAGAAAAATCCTAGATTAAAAATTGACCTTTTATCCAAAAAGATTCCATTTAACTTTAATTTCACTTTTGTCAAGTCAATTTCTTGAAAATTCAAAAATTTGACAAAAATATTAATATTTTAGAAAAAGTCAACTAAATGGTTGACTTTTTGCCAAACTCTTGACCAAAAAAATAAATAAATGAAAAATGTACAAATTCATTTCTTTTAATGTCAATTTGACTTTTGTGTCAAAAATTTCACAAAATTCGATTAAGAGCCTTGATTTCTGAATTTTTGAATTTTAGGTTCTAAATCAACGAAAAGTAAAATTACATTTCTTCTAGTCATAATTAGGTATAGTTCATTCTTTGACATTTGGTTTAGAAACTATTTGAAATCTACATATGCATTTAATTTCGTGATTTACTGAGTCAAAATGCGAATTGCCATTTTGAGCCTTAATTAAGGAATCAAAATCGATCATTCATAACTTGTGAATGGATGATTGTTTTTCACTCATTTTCTTAAGATAAATCCAAATCTAAAATCGAATTTGGGAAATTAACACCATAACTCATCAATTTGAAGAATTATATTCTCCAAAGCATAAGAAAATCAAGCAATTAAGCTTCAATCATCAAAATTCGAATTGACTCATTTATGGTTATGATTTAATTTTATAAATTTAGATCCAATTTTAATATTAGGCTTTGATATATTTTCTATCTAAGCTCGAGCGTTTCAATTCAAGGTTAATTTTAATTCTATGATAGCTTGATTTTTTAGTCTGTTTTCGATTGAATGAATTGGGCTTTTCATCGACGTGCCTATAGTCTTTTTCTTTGAACTAATCACTCATGAGATAACTAATCTATCTGGTGAAGCCGTTAGGAAATTTAAATGCGACAGACTTGAAAATTCGATTAGAAATCGATTGCTCGACTGTGCTAATCTGCAAGGGTCAATATAGCACTGTTAAAATCGGTTAGAAACCGGAGATAGGTCGATTCGACAGAGCCATGTAATTAAAGTGTGGGTGATTCCACATAATTGCAGAATTCTCGTCGAACGGCACTAAACCGATTTTTCTGTCGTTTGTGTACCCTGTGCTCATATTAGAAACCTCGAGATTTTCACGACAATCGAGGGTGACCTATGAGTTAAAGATGCACAATGTGGATCAAAAATAATCTATCACAGGTGAAATGTGTTAAAAATTTCTAAAAGCTACCCGGTAGATTAGGTCACGCTAAAATTGCATTCAACTGAAATTAACCACGAAATTGAACCTAATTTTAGAAATTGAAAGTTCTATCATGTCACGATTTAATTTAGGAACGTCGACTCATCCTCCGAAGAATTTTCGGCAAGTCCGAATTTTTGGCAAAAATTCAAGTTTGGGTGATATTGGACCGGTAAATTCGAAGGCTCGTTTTTTAGTGCATTTTGGCATCCAAGTTGGATTATTTGGTGAGGAAAATGGTGGAATTGAGTGTGGGTTTCCTCCTTGGCATTATGGCCATTTAATTAAAGTCTTTTGGAGGGGAATTGTATTGAATTGGAAGGGAAATATCTCAAATTTGTAGCCATGGGGGGTGTAACATTTTGGACACCTAGAGTGGCTTCTTGGAGAAGTTTTGGAGGGGATAAGGTAGCTGGTCTCAGCTGAGGACTTTGGGAGCATGAGACTCAAGTGGTTGAGATATTTCTAGTAGGCTTTTGTGGCTATGGTCCCCCTCAAGCCAGCACAACACCTTCTTCTTCTTCCTTAGCCTTTCCTCCTCCATTGTTGCTATTTTAGAAGCAAAAGACCAGCTAGAAGACCAGAGAAACCGAGCCAATTCCTTGCCATCGACCACCCTTCCCCGCCGAAGCCACACGCTTGCACATCGTCTCGCTCGCCGTCGCGCTCGAGCCCCGCGTCTGTGCCATCGCTTGCGTGCCAGTCTGGCATCCCGAAGCCCCTGGCCGCCGTCGCAGCTCCGCCTGGAAGCCGTTAAGCCACCTCCATCGCCGTCCCGAAGTCCCCGATGCCGCTTGGTTCTGCCATGCCCGTTTCAGCGCTAGCCAAGCCCCCAGCCAGCTCCTTCGGCTAGCATGCAGAATCGAAATCTCAACTGTGGGCTGAGACTTCGTGGCTCATTTCCAGCCTTTTCCTGGCCTCCCTTGGCGTCGCTCTAGGCCTGTGTTTTACTTGCATCCGTGTCGCCTTCGCTGTAAACTCATCGGCTCGCAAATCCAGTGAGTTTACTCTCTAAACTCTACTTAGGGCATTAATTATGCTTAGGGTAGGATTAGATTAGGCTACACTTGGTTTAGGTGATTAGATTAGTTTAATTAGTGGTTTAGTTAGTTAATTAGGGTGATTAGGTGGTTAGATTAGTGTATTTGGCTTAATTAGGCATTTATCTAATTATTTTTCATTTATTTAATTAATTTCATAATTTATTTAATTATTTAATATTTTCCGGAAATTATACGGGATAGTCGATCATCAGAAGTTTGTGCCGATTGTTGTTGTGTAATCAGTTTATGCAATTGAGTGCTAATTTGTGCAATCGAGTGATGATTGTTAATTTTGAGTTATTATTTCAAAATTATGAAATTTTGGTATTTAATTAGAAAATACCGGATGTCGAGTTTTGACACAGAAAATGTTTTTAAGTACTATATCAAATAGTGGGATTTTAAAAAGGAATGATATCACTTTTTGTGGTTCAATCTGACTGTGTACCCACACATGATTATTTTACCGAGTGTTTTTAATATGATAAAAATAGACCAAGTACATTATCTTAATTGAGGCATTTGAGTGCAAAGTGCAATGTCCTTGGCCAAGATTAGATGGGTGTGTGATGGTTATGAGAACCCATCCCTGATGTGTGTCAGGTGGACGATGCTCCTATATGGAATGCCCCTAACAATGGATGCCGGATCGCGTTAGAGGCCAGACCGAAGCTCCTTCGGGAATGCCGTCTAGAGTTAGACGTTGTTGTGCTCAAGGGATGAGACAATACCCGGTTATGCTAGAAGACCGTCGAGCGTCAAGTAGGCTGTGCACGTGGAACTGTAATCAATTGGAACACATGAATGAGTGTTTTAACCGCCCCTAATTATGGGACGAAATTGCGTGGCACGAAATGGGACGTGTCATAACGATTTGGCTTTATAATTGGGAACCCTGTGATTGATTGAGATATAAGTGAGACGTTCCAATTGATGAGTGCATTTACTATATGCATCTGTTATATGAATTGTACTGATGTGCAGGAAGGTGCTGAGGCAAGGTGAGTCTTCTATAATGTGTGATTAGACTACCTCTACGTGTATTATATTCTTAATCGGGGTTTAGGACGTGAACTCACTAAGATTTATTCTCACTCCATCGTGGGTTACCATTTTCAAGTACCTAATGTGGAGAATCCGGAGCCCAAGGCTAAAGGGTCTGGAGTGTAGATGGACTAGGGTTTTATTTTGAACATAGACCTATATATAAACCTAAGGTGTTTATAAAAGTGTGTTTGTGAGATTTGTTGTCCTACTTTCCTATCCCATGTTTGTGTTGTCTAGAGATTGTTTATTTTGCTTCCGCATGTGCATAATCGATTGGGTCGGTGACGTGTCCTGGGAAAGTCACAATTTTATCGACCACCGAGGGATGTGCGCGCGCTTGAGGTTCGGGGCGTGACAAATACAATAATTGATCTTACATATGTGTAGCTCATTAGATATGGCAATTGTGACATTAAATAAGTTCAATTTTAGTTCATTTTCAATTTTTCCCATCGAATTGCAAATTTTATCATTTTAGCCCTTTAGGCCCAATTCAAAGCACCCAAGATTTCGACTCGTTGTTTTCAATTAGGTCAACAAAAGACCCCTAGATCACGTTCATAAGGTTTGATTAACTTAATTGTATCTCAATTGGCCAATTTCTTCTTAAAAATGATAAAATTCATTTTCAATTTCGTCCTTTAGAGACCAAATTGCATAATTTTTAGACTCACAAGGGTCCCAAGTAAACAAAATAGTCGGAACCAGACCAAACTGGTCAAGAATTGGTCAAAATCCAGCCGAACCGAACCAAACTAGTCAGATAGGTTTGACTGGCCGCCGGTGGGATTGGCTAGTTCAGGCCCTTTCTAGCAAGTTCCTGACCTTCAGAGACTGATTTTGGAATTCTCTCAATGCCAATTTTACTTTTAAACCTCCAATTTCCCAAAATTTTATAGATTGATCCTCAAATTTTCATCACATTGCAAATTAACCCATAATCGGACATTTCGACGCAATTCTCGATTTTGATTCGAGTTTTTGCAAATCAAACCCACAAGATCAATTACCCAACACCTTGAGATCATGAAAAAGCCTTTGAAATCGATAGTTGACGGTTGGATCGAAATTTCGATTGTCGACCAAACGAACGGTCAAAATCACTTAATTTGGGGAATATATAAGTGAAATTTCCCTCCATTTTGAGGGGGGCCCATTTCTGCACGAAAATTCTTTCTCTCTTTTCTCTCTCAATTCTCCTGCCAAAACCAGATCTCTTTCTCTATCTAGTTTGGTCTGACTGGATCTCTCTCAGGTGAACTTTTACCGCCGGTTTTAGCCCTTAACGGTAGTCTTCAGCCCTGCACCACCGTCCAACCCCTTTGTCCTTTGCTACCAGTGGTGGTTAGAGCAAGATCAAGCTCTGGTAAGAGCCAAATCTATTCATCCAAGTCTGATCTCCTCCGGCGACGTCCAAACCGGTCTAGTTTTGGACCGGTTCTATTTTCCCTTGCTGCAAGCTATTCAACCACCTTTCGAAGCTATCCATACTATCTGAATCTAGTCCTTGGCGGTTTGTGGAGGTTTGATTGAAGTTTTGGCGAAAACTTAAAACTTCGATCGATTTCGAAAAAAATTGACGAAAATCGCAACAAAGGTAATTTCTCGATCTCGAACCTTATGAAGCGAGGCCGAATTAGCCAGCTGGGGCTAGTGTTCAATATTAGTGATATATGCTCATAGATAATTTTTCTGAAGTTTGAATGTAATTGATTGAATAAGTGTGGATGATTGTGCTTGATTAGTCTTAAATCTGCAATTTCGTAGCCTTAGGACTAACTTATTGTTTTGACTAAAACGAGATCTGAAATGACCTCGGTTCAACTTAAGTTCCTCTTAAGACTAGATAATAGACATCTCAAGCTTTGAAATGGTAGATTGGACGCCCCAATCGAGCATCGTTTGACCTTCGAAAAACATGTCCGAGGATGAGTGATTCTACTAGAGTTCAGTTGAATTTTCGGTTATGTTTTTTTGCTCGGAAATGAGACTTTACTATTTTTATGTAGCCTCCTATGATGATTTTTAGATAACCTTGCCTTCATGAGTTTTGTTCAAATCTTTTTTTTTTACACATCCTAGAATTTTTTTCATGATTTTTAGATGAGCTTAATTAGGTCAGATCTATTCAGATCTAAGCCTAGGCCAATATGTTCCGTATTGATCTCTAATTTTGTCATTTTTGTGCTGATTTTTGTGTTGAGTTTTGTAGAAATTTTTTTCATGAAAGTTGCTTGTAATTGTGTGAAAAATATCCTATAATTTTTTCATAATTTTTTTGGATGTGTTTAACTAGGTCAGATCTACTCAAATCCAAGCTTAGGTCATTTTGTTCCGTATTGATATCTGATTTTGCCATTTTTTTACTGTTTATTATTGAGTTTTGAAATAATTTTCCTTCATGAAAGTTACTTGTATTAGTGTTATACATGTCCTGTATTTTTTTTTTTTGAAATTTTTAGACATGTTTAGCTAGGTCAAAATATTTTTTTTTTTGGTAAATGTAATAATATAAAGGGAAAAGGTCAAAAGTACAAAAAATCACGACACCAAAACTTACACTCAAGATGAATAAACATAATGAGTGGAAGTATGCCATGATGTAAAACACAAAGCAACACCTAAAAGAAGGCAAACAACAAACTAGAAAGGCACGACATGAACAACCGGCAAAGAAACAAACACCTCAGTGAAGGAGGAGAGACGTTGGCTCCAGAGCACTAGAGCACTAGAGCACTAGCATTTCCTTGAAGCGTCAATTGAAACCAGGGTCGATTACAAGTCTCCTGAGAAAATAATGGGATCGATGCCCCAACTCCTTTGCAACCTTCTGTTTTTGAAGGTACTAGCTCTATCCCTAACCACCTTAAGAAGATGGTTCTTCATAGTCAGGACGATAAGGGGTTGTTCTCTAAATAGGATGCTATTCCTATTCTTCCAAACAATGGGACGAAGAGCCCCAAGGGAAAAGCGAGCAATGCATTTAGAGAAGTCCTTACCCTTCAAGAAAGAGGTGGCCCACCGGAGATTCTCTCCCCAAGACATGTTCCGCCAAGGCAGATTGCATCTCGCCGCCCAAAAGAAAGCAATACCAGCCGTGACAGAGCAATAAAAAAACAAATGATTGATGGAATCAAGCAACCCATTGCAGAACACGCATGATCCCCTCTCTATTCTACCATGAGTCAATAACAAAGATTGTGTGGGCAATCTCCGCTTGGCCATAAGCCAAAGGTTAAGCTGATACCTTGGCGTGATTGCATTATCCCAAATGAAATCATGCCAAAACACGATGTTTCGCTTGCTCCTGATGGTTTCCCAATCATTTGCTACCGTGAATCGGCCCGACGGGTTCTCCCGCCAGCAACAGCAATCCGCTACTTGAGTAAGGGTTGGAAGAGGATAATCCCACAACTCAAGGACTATTTTGAGAGCCTGGCCAGCATCAGAGAAAAGATCTGCAACTAAGGCCTGTCTAGATAATCCTGAGCTGTAGATAAGCGAGTTTGAGAAGATTAAATTCAGCGGTCCCCTAGGGTGCCAGTTGTTGAACCAAAGAGAGACCGAGTGGCCATCCCCAATCCTCCAAAAGAAGGCGTTTCGAAATTCGCTCCTGAGACTTAGAAGCTTCTTCTAGGCCCAGGAACAACAGGTTGGCTTCCCAGCGACCCAAAAGTTCCTGTCCTTTAAAAACAAGGAATGAACCCACTTGCACCACAGAGCTTCTTTATCTGAGAATAAAAGCCATATATGTTTCAACATGGCAGCCTTGTTACAATCTTTAAGCCTCCTGATACCAAGCCCTCCTTCCTTCTTTGGAAGGCAAACATCCTCCCAAGCAACCTTGGCACCCCCTCTACCTAGCTCCGGGCCTTTCCAAAGGAATTGTCTAAGGATTTTCTCAATCTGATCTAGAACAGCTACAGGTAAAACAAAAACAATTGCCCAATAGGCTTGGATAGCTTGAAGAACTGACTTGATGAGTTGCAACCGCCCAGCCAAAGAAAGGAAGCGATGAGTCCAAGACTGAACCCTCGACGTGATGCGATTGACGAGAGTGCAACAATCAGCCTTAGTGAGTCTCGATGTAATGATAGGAACCCCCAAATAGTGAGCCGGCAAGTTACCTTCGTGAAAGCCCAACTCAAAGATAATCTGGTTTCTTAAGGACGGCGTGCCTCCAGCAAGGAAGATTTCACTCTTATTTGGATTTAGGAACAAGCCACTCCAATTAGAGAAGGTTTGAAGGCCTTCTTTAAGAATAGCTATAGTGGGCAAATCCGCCCCCGAAAACAAGAAAACGTCATCCGCAAAGAAAAGATGCGAAAGGCTCATGGGCTTGCATCTCCAGAAGAACTTAAACTTCGGCTTCATAGAGCATCTATATAAGATCCCTTATAGGACTTCCATCACTAAGGTAAATAAATATGGAGAAATAGGATCACCTTGACAAAGTCCATGACCACTCACGAAGAATCCATGAAGGTCCCCATTCAAAGCAATCGAGAACTTAGGAGTGCGAACACATGTCATAATCAGTCGAGTTATAAACTTAGGGAAACCAAAAGCCAAGAGGGCTCTCTCAAGGAACCCCCAATCGACTATGTCATAAACTTTTCTAAAGTCCATCTTGATTGCACACTTAGGCAGGTATGGTTGAAGATGGAAGTCGGAAAAGAGTTCTTGGACCAGCAATATATTATCTCTGATCATCTTGCCCTTCACAAACGCGTTCTGGAAAAGGGCCAATGACGTCCTTCAAGACTGTTGCTACTCGGTTGGCCAACACTTTGGTAATACACTTGTAGATAGTGTTGCAATAGGCAATGGGCCTATAATCCTCAACGAAAGACGCATTTAGCACTTTCGGCACCAACACCAAAATGGTGTTATTAATCTCCCTTAGGAGCCTCCCGGTGGAGAAGAAGTCCAACACTGCTGCAGTAACTAGGTGCCCTACCGTCTCCTAGTTTTCTTTAAAGAATTCAACTATGAAGCCATCCGGTCACGGTGCCTTACCCCTAGCTAGAGAGAATAAAGTATCTCGGATCTCTAACTCCGTAATCGAACGAGCTAGGAAACTAACCTTATCAACCGAGAGAGGATGCTGGATGACTTCATGAATCTCCTCCACCGAAGGTCTACCTAGCTAAGCTTGTGGCACCAGGAGGTCTTGGAAGTATTGAAGAAAGCATTGCTCAACCCGCTGCGGATCAGAGATAAGGTTCCCCTCCGAATCCTGGATAGAAATGACTCTATTCCTCAATTGTCTCTTTTTGACATATTGATGGAAGAACTTAGCATTGTAGTCTCCCTCTTTGAGCCACCTGACTCTCTACTTCTGCCTGAAGAAAGACTCCTCCATGGACCTTAGCCTAGCAAAGACACGTCGCCGTTCCTTTTCCATCTCAGCCGGATGAGCAGAAGTCGGCTCCTGCAGCAACTCTGCCTGCGTGGTCTCTAAGGCCGTCCTTGCCTCCGACATTCTGACTGAGATGTCAGAGAAGGAAACTCTATCCATAGTCTTAAGTCGTTGTTTGAGAGCCTTCAATTTACATACAAGTCTAAACATAGGAACTCCTTCCACAGGGACCTCCTAAACTTGAGAAACAATAGCATTGAACTTCGGGTGCTTCATCCATAAATCATAAAACTTGAACGGCTTCCTCCGAGGAATCGGGTTAAGCACCTTGACCACCATAGGAGTGTGATCAGATATAACCGGTGCCAAGAAGGAAGCTTCGGAGTACGAGAAGTCATGGCTTCATTGTGGCACCTGTGGCACCCCTCGATGGCCCCTAAACCGTTAGGGTCGCCACAGTTCGATTTCCATTCTCTTGCTTGACCTGAAGGTCTATCAATCTTAATGGTTTACATCTTTTACATCGGTCCCTGTGCAATTTATATGGTGGAAGCACATCCATCAACTCCCTTCATTATATTCACAAAACGATGCACACCAACTAAACATTTATAGGTAAAAGCCGAACACTTTTATTTACTTAAACCAGATGGACATCATTCATCGGTACATCAAAATGATGTAGTCTTCTATACTCGGCTATACTTTAAAAGATGACCGACATCTCCTCCAACAATCATATACTCAAAGTCCATCGTTCAGTGTCAGCGTCCAAAAGTTCCTTCCTTTGCTATCCTCCTCCTCGTGGTCATATCCAACCACTTGATCCATCTACCGGTGGCAGTGGTAGCAGAGGTATCTTATCTAGTCTGAAATGTTAGTCCCCAAACGGGGTGAGTACAACCACTCAGCAGTAAAGATCCACCAAACTACACAATGCAACAAGCAAGACAATCAAGGTATCACGGGTAAAGCACATATCATTCATGCTATCAAGCATACATCACCATGCAGTCGTGCATATATTACCATGCAGTCATGCATATCTTGCCATGCCATCGTGCATATACCACCGTGCAGTCATGCATATCTCATCATGCCATCGTGCATGTATCACCATGATTCATATCATCCATGCTATCAAACATACATCACCATGAGATCCATTCACGCCTTCAAGATTGCATTTTCAATATCAAATAGCATCAATTTACTTTCATAAGTAGATCATGCATCATGCCATATGCATACACCCATGCACATGATTCAATTTCAATTCTTATCTTTCACAAGGATCTCATTATTTTTCATCCAGGGGCCAATGTTTGCATCCCACAATTTATCGCTCGCATCCAACCTGGCATCGAGAGGATCCTCCGGCACACACCTTCGGGCATCCAGCACACACACTCCGGGCATCTCGTGTCCCAACTAGCATCACGAGGAATCCCCCCCCCCGGCACACACCTCCAAGGCTTCCGGAATTACGTACCGCCATACCACCAGGCATTCCCCATGGACATTACGTACCGTATCCTACCGAGCATCTCGAAACTCCCGAGGACATCCGACACACACACTCTGGGCATCTCGAAACTCTCGAGGCATCGTCGGCTCACACCTCTGACGGTCTTGTTATTATTTCAATTTATATTCACACATGTATCTCAATTTCAACATAGCATTTGATGCATCAATATCAAGAGTCTCAACCAGCTTTTGATGTCATATAGCATGTCGTATGTGTGGCATCCCAAAAATCCAAGACAACCTCTAGAGGAATTAAAGCCCGTAATTAGGTAATGAAATTACCTATGGTAGATGTTTTAGTCATTAGTTTTCTCTTAAGACTAAGTGATATATGCTTGTGTTCATGAGATTTTAAATTAGATAAATTAATGAGAATAATCTATGCTTGGCTATGCACTTTATAGACTAAGTTCCTATAAATAAAATGTTACAAGATTTTGGCCATGTGGAATTTAGTAACTAAATTCTTAAAAGAAAGAATAAGAAAGGGAAAAATTGATTTTTATTAGGTTGGGCCTTAGGCCCAATAGCTTGAGCCTTTGGTGGGCCGAATGGCCGGCCCAATTGAGGCCCAAGGAGATGTGGCCGTCAACCAAGGGGAGGGGAGGAGTGGCCGGCCCACTTCTTACAATCCAAGCCCAAGCCCAAAGCCCATTATGCATGTGTCATGACAAGTGGCAAGAGGAGGTCTTCATGCATTGGCCATTGGAGAGGCAAGTGATGATTGCTAATGATGAGGATTAGGGGAAATAAAAGGAAGAGGAGAGAGAGAGGGTGGCCGGTTGGTGTTCGGCCAAGTGAGAAAGAGAGAGAGTGAGTTACGAGAGAGAGAGAGTGAGGCCGAGAGGAGAGGAACCGAGAGGAGGAGGAGCTCGCCCGTCGCCGCCCGTTTGCCGCCCGTTCGTCCGCCGTGTGCCGTCGTTCTCTTGAGTTTAGAGGCAAGTTGGGACTGATTTCCACCCTTGCATGTGTGTCTTGCATGTGT
Organism: Eucalyptus rudis; assembly: GCA_019915205.1. Classification (NCBI taxonomy): domain Eukaryota; kingdom Viridiplantae; phylum Streptophyta; class Magnoliopsida; order Myrtales; family Myrtaceae; genus Eucalyptus; species Eucalyptus rudis. The sequence continues at coordinate 11,470,249 of JAHMTN010000007.1, read as the reverse complement.
GGTTGAATTCTTGGATGTTTAGAGGCTAGAAATCGAAGTACATGAGGTTTGTTCTTGGAGATGCTTGCTGTTTTCGTATGAACCGCCTGAACCAGAATCTTGTGAGAGCTTTCATGCATGTTTCGAGTTGGATTTTGACCTTGATTACTTCATGAAAGTTGTAACCAACATCTTAAAATACAACATACTAAAATTTGGGACAAAATAATGGAGATTTAAGGGGTCAAACCCTCATCCTACGAAGACACTAGATCTGGAACGATTTCGCTGACCTTCGGTGGATTTGTGGTTGCATGTTGATTTTTACTAAGAATCTCTCTTCGACTTCTGCATGAAACTTGTAGATAACATCCTAAAGATTAACATACTAAAATTTTAAGTAAAATTAGCAAGTGTAGCCTAGTGAATCGACTTACTCTTGAAGACGGTAAATCTGGAGACGCGGTACAGAACACCCGAGACTTCATGGACCCATATGATGACTATACTCTGGAAATTTGACTTAGATCCCAAAATTAAAGTTTTAGGGGACCGCTTGACGTAAAACATATCCAAATTTCAGAGGAAACGAAGAAGAATAAAGGGGTGAAAACTCGGTATTTCGGAGATGACTACACTGGACGTTTCGGTGCTAGATCCAGAAGCTTCGGACGACTATAGAAAATTATATAAAACGAATCTGGCCTAGAAGTCTTCATGAAAAATCTACTTTAGTGTCTTAACTACAATTTGGTAAAATTCATAATTTTCGGAGGTCGTTCGGATATTTTAATCGAATTATTTTGGAAACTGTGTATTTTGTTTCTATCCGAAATTGCATGCGCTTGATTGGGCATGTGCTTTTCATGAAATTGCTATCTTATTGTCTTATCTATCACATGCCTTGATTTCATGATTTTTGAAAAGCATATGGATATTTAATTTAAATATTTTCTAAAAATGGTACATGCTTGAATTTTGTAAAAAGGCATGAAATATGGACCATTTTAAATTGCATGGACTCCATGAATTGTATTGTTATGGATGATGGTGTCTTGCTGCATGCATGATGATGATTGAGATGCATGTATGAGTTCAATGATGAATATGATCTTGATTGCCATCACATCACATGCCATGTTAAAATTGAACTATAATTGAAGATGAGAATTGAGATAAATGAGAAGGCCGTCGGAGGTGTGAGCCGACGATGCCTCGGGAGTGTCGGGATGCCTGGCTAGAAGGGTAAGGCCGGTTGCCCGGTGGTCATGAATGGCCGAATACCGGAGGGCCTCGGGAGTACCGAGAGGTGTCAAGATGCCCGGAGAGTGGGGGAGCCGGAAGCTCGGCAAGGTATTGTGCCGAGGGATACCTCGCGATGCCGGTTTGGGTGTGAGATGCCTGGCTAGAAGGGTACGGCCGGTTGCCCGGTGGCCTTGAATGGCCGAATGCCGGAGGGTCCTTGTGATGCCAGTTGGCGTACAAGATGCCCGGAGAGTGGGGGAGCCGGATGGTCTGAATTGTATCTTGGATACATGTGGGATGCAAACATTGGTCCCGGGAAAAGAGAAATGTGGCGGTCCAAGATGAAATTGAAATTAAATTATGCATGATGATATATGCATGATATGATGCATGATGATATATGCATGACATGATGATGAGGATATATGCATGGATGCATGGTAATGATGATGATACATGTGATATGATGATGATGTTACATGCCCTATCCATGGCAATGATGATGGTACATGTGATATGATGATGATGTTACATGCATGGATGCATGGCAATGATGATGCCATATGTGACATGATGATGGTAAGTGTATGATATGATGATGATGATGGTACATGAGGTATGACGACATGTGCATGATGCCAAGGTAAGTTGTGCATGGGTGCTTGTATAACATGTGATGCTATGATTGTGATGGTTGCATGGTATGATGCATTATGTGGTTTATTGGTCCTTTACCTGCTGAGTGGTTGTACTCACCCCTTCGGGGACCAACATTTCAGATTAGCAGCATGCCGGTCCCTGCTGTCACGCGAGGCGTATTTTACAGCCTACCTTCGGATGTAGAGGTCGAGTGCAAGGAGTTTGACTATCCCTCCGTTCTTGGTCTTACGTATATTCGAGTGCGCGCCTTAGTTATGTACGATGTGGGCCTGGCTGGGGGCCCTGTTATCTAGGAGTTCATATCCGTCCATGTTCGTCAAGACGGAGTGATGCGTGGGATGTTGCCGCCGCCACCGCCCGATGCACCGGGATGGGTGTGAGGGCCCGTGCGTGACAAGTACGAGCTGAAACTTTTTGGGATGGTTAGCCGACACCAGTGATGGGGGATCTTGCACGTTGGTCGTAGTGGGTCAAGTGTTTCTTTTTGGGGTTTAGGCCGAGTGTGGCTTCATGTCCTGGCCTTTCTTTTGATGTACCGACCCAAGGAAACCCATCTTGAAACTACGTAAATAAAGTGTCATGGCTTTGTCTTTTATTATGATGTTTAGTGGTGTGCAATTGTATCATGGTTGATGGAGGGTGAGATGGCGATGTTATATTTTGCTTCCGCTAATGAGTCGTGCTGGGACCGTTTAAAAAAAAAACATGTCTATGAATTACGACGCTTCTTCTAAGAGATGTAATTAGGTGTAATGTTTGGTGCCTGGGCGACCTAAGGGGGTTCGAGGTGTCACAATATGTCACCACACACATATGCAGTATAATCGACCACTCAAGACATCATATCACATGGGACAATTTCATTCATTTTTGCAAATACAACAATTTCGGATAAAAACAGATTGCGCTCCTTTAGTCATAATTCTTGAAAAATTAGTAAACAGCCTTATTAAATTCTAAAAATTTGACATGTTGTATACAAGATCTAGAGGAAAGTATTCCATGAAGGACACCATATCAAAAGAACATCAAACAAATCAGTACAACCCACGCATCACAGTCCTTAAAATTTCGGAATATTGCCATACACAGTTTCATTTACAAATTCGGTAAAACTATTAAATCAGCTCCAAAGATTCTGAAATTTTTATATGTTATATAAAATTCCTTAAGGTAAATATCTCATGAAGAAATCGAAACCCAAATCGTTCTAGATTAAGAGATATAGATGATTTATTCCTCCTGTTCCCGGTGTCGTCTTTTTCCAGATTTTCATCTTTCAAAAGAAACTCGTTTCACCGACCTACATATGTTTTTTTCTTCTAAATTTTCAGTATGTTATTCCTCAGAATATTACCTAAAACTTTCATTAAGGACATATGATCAAATTTTAACAGTATGATTTTATAAAAATCGCGAAATCATACTAGGTCAAGGTAGCATTTTCCCCCAGATCCAGTTTCTTCAAAGAACAACGATTTCACCGACCTATTTTTGTTCATTTCCTCTAAATTTTTTATATGTTCTACCTCAAGAAGTCTAATACAACTTTCATTAAGAAATCAAAGTGATATTTTTACAAGAAAGCAACCTTGCGGACCACGAAATCACTGAAGGTCAGCACAACAAATTCCAGATCTAATCTCTCCAAAGGAAAATCATTTCACCAGGAAATCCTTGTCTGTTTTGTCTCAAATTTTAGTATGTTATCCCTCAAGATGTTCTCTACAACTTTCTTGAAGAAATTGAAGCAAGATTCCAAGTAAAAAGTCGCATGCAGCTCACAAACTCGTGAAGGGTCGGACTGGTTTTTCCAGAAAACAGCATGCTAGGCCAACGAATTTCTCCCCATAGCTTCGACCTTTCATCACATCTACCATAACCAAAATTCACCATCTTCTACACACACATCACAGTAAGCAAAGGGTAGGTTTTAGGACTCTACTTGCCTCAAATCCGAGCACAAACAGCAAGAAAGATGGTGGGCAAGGCGGCGAACGAACTCCTCCTTCTCTCTCGCACGCACGGTCTCCCCTTTCTCTCTTCCTTTCCTTTCTCTCTTTCTCTCTCACTCTCTCTCTCTTGGCACCTAGCTTCGACCGCCCCCTTCCCTTTTTCCTTTTGGTTGAATAAAATCCTTGCATGCTTCCACTTTTGCATGGAGGGACACTTGTCTCCAAATTTTTGCATGGAGGGACACTTGTCCCTAAGAAGGAGACAAGTGTCTTCTTGTTGAAGACACATGGAGGAGGCCCATCCGGCTCCTCTCTCCCCTTTTCATGCGATCAACAGCCCAATGGGCTTCATGGGCCGAGCCTTTTGGCCCACTTTAGGCCCAACACTCTTAGGCCTAAAGTCCAAACTTAAATGGCCCATGTTTACTTTTAATAATCCATCTTAATCCCCACTTAAATAAATACCTAATTGCAAAATAAAATGGCCAAAAGACTTTATGACATTAATCCATAAAAATCAAATCTATAAAGTGCATAGTCAAGAACAAAATCTTCCTTATCAAATTGTCTTATAGCACCAACCTTGATCATCCATTAACATAAGATATATTTCTATCCAAACAATTCTCCATTAAAATACTCGGCATTAATCTATTACAATTCTTTGGTCTAAAGGCCATAACATAAATCAAGAACACTTCCATCACCTATTCATGGTTCATGGTATATCCAGAGGTTGTCATGAAATTTTGGGATGCCACACTCTGATACCATTTCAATTGCAGCGGGTCCATAAATCCTGGGGGTTTGTACCATTTCAATCGGTCCCAGCACAGATCATATAACGGAAGCATACTTATCATCTCCCTAACCCATACACAACCAAACAATACAATGCAATACACACCAACTACAAACTTTCATATATATATATATATATATGAATCTTAGGGCCGGATCACTTTTATTTACATACTAAGATGGATTTCACAAGTCGGTATGACAAAAGGGCGAGGACTATGACTAAGCTTGGCTAAACTCAAAAAGAACCTGACTATACATCAAACATGTACATCTATCCATCAACTAGTGTCAGCCATCCCAAAAAAAGTGGCAACCTCCACCAGTCACATGCTCCTATCACACCCATCTTGGTGCATCGACCGGCAGCTGCGGCAGCATCCCTATCATCCTCCCATCTCGACGAACATGGACAGACAAAAACTCTTGTATTACAGGGCCATCAGGCAAGCCCACGTCGTACATGACCAAAACACGGAGGCGGATAAACACCAAACCATGAACACCGAAGCAAGGGTGCTCCATGCACTCGACCTCGACATCAAACGATAATCCATAAAACGTACCACCCATGACAGGTGCTAGAGGCATAACTCAATCTGAAATGTTGGTTCCCAAAAGTGTGAGTACAACCACTCGACAGTAAAGATCCATCAAACTACACAATGCATCAAGCAAGACAATCAAGATATCACGAGTAAAGCACATATCATCCATGCTATCAAGCATACATCACCATGCAGTCGTGCATATATCACCATGCAGTCATGCATATCTTACCATGTCATCGTGCATATACCACCATGCAATGATACTTGTATTTCCATGAGGTTCATTCCATGCCATATGCACATACATACTCATGATTCATATTATCCATGCTATCAAGTATACATCACCATGAGATCCATTCATGCCTTCATAATCGCATTTTCAATGTCAAATAGCATCAATTTACTTTCATTAACAGATCATGCATCATGCCATATGCATATACCCATGCACATGATTCAATTTCAATTCTTATCTTTCACAAGGATCTCATTGTTTTTCTTCCAGGGACCAATGTTTACATCCCTCAATTTATCGCTCGCACCCAACTTGGCATCGCGAGGGCCTCCGGCACAAACCTCCGAGCATCTGGCACAAACCTCTGGGCATCTCGCATCCCAACTAGCATAACGAGGAATCCCCCCGGCACAAACCTCCAGGGCTTCCAGCATTACGTACCGCCATACAACCAGGCATTCCCCCTGGACATTACCTACCCTATACCACCGGGCATCTCGAAACTCCCGAGGACCTCCGGGCATGTATCAAAATATAACCAGGCATCCGACACAAACCTCCGGGCATCCCGACACTCTTGAGGCATCAAATCGGCTCACACCTCCGACGGTCTCGTTATTATCACCATATATAATCTCATATATTTCTCATTTTCATCAAGGCATTTTTTATGCAACAATATCAAAGGTCTAAACCATCTTTTGATGTCACATGATATGCCAAACATCACCATATATGCAGCATATATAACCACTCAAGACATCATATTTCATAGGGCAGTCCATTTATTCTCGAAAATACAGCAAATTTCGGATAAAGCAGAATGCGCTTCTTTAAAAAAAATTCTGGAAAAATTAGTAAACAATCTCAATAAATTCTGAAAATTTAGCACGATGTAAAAACTATCCAGAGGAAGATACTTCATGAAGAACACCATGTGAAGAAAGTTTCACATCAATCGCATAAATCCATACATCATAGCAAAAGAAATTCCAATACCACTTTTGCACAGTTTCGGGAATAATTTCGATTAATCCCTTAAATGAACTCCAAAAATTCTGAGATTTTAATATGTTATAGCTGAGATCTAGGGGTAAAATTATTATGAAGAAATCAAAGTTAAATTCGTTCTGGATTAAAAGATATAAGTTTTGTAATTCTCCCTAACTCTCGATTCACTGTCCAGATTCGTCCTTTTCAAAGAAAATCGTTTTCCCCGATCATTACTTGTCCGTTTATCCTCAAATTTTAGTATGTTTCTCCTCAAGATTTCGTCTACAACTCTTATCAAGAACACAAGATCAAATTCGGACTGGATACTTGCACGAAATTCACAGAATCACAATAGAACATCATAACAGTTTCCAGATCTAGCTTCATCAAAGAAAAATAGTTTCACCGACCTATACTTGTTCGTTTCCTCTCAAATTTTGATATGTTATTCTTCAATAATTCCTTTACAAATTTCATCAAGAATTTGAAGTCATATTCCAACTAGAACATCGCATACCTCTCACGAAATCATCAAAGGTCGAACTGTTTTTCCAGAAAACAGAATACTAGGCTAGAACACTGTGGCACCCCGAAGCGCCCAAGGTCACCACATATTACCAAAGAAGTACCTTAGTTCCTAGGCTTTTTTTTTTTTTATAATGGTCCCAGCGCATCTTAATTTGCGGAAGCATAATCAATTCCTATCGATTCTCCCCCCAACAATCATGATACAATGCACACCACTAGACATCATAAGAAAAGATAAAGCCAAGACACTTTTATTTACATATTTTCATGATGGATTTTCTCGGGTCGGTACAACAAAAGAAAGGCCAAGACTTTTAGCTACACTCGGCCATAACCTTAAAAAGAAACAACTCGACCCACTATGTCGATCGTGCGAAATCCTCCATCTACTAGTGTCGGCTATTGTCCAAAAAGTTGCAGCTCCTACTCCTCACGCACGAGCCATCACACCCATCCCGGTGCGTCAGGCGGTGGCGGCGACAACATCCCCCACATCACTCCGTCTCGACGAACGTGAACGGATATGAACTCCTGTATGACCGGGCCCCCAGCCAGGCCCACATCATACATAACTAATGCATGAACCCGAATGAACGTCAGACCAGGAATGGTGGGACAGTCGATCTCCACACACTCGACCTCCACGTCCGACGGAAGGCCGTAAAAGACGCCCCACGTGACAGCAGGGAGTGACATCTTTCTAATATAAAATGTTGGTCCCCGAAGGGGTGAGTACAGCCACTCAGCAGGTAAATGACCCAATAAACCACTCAATGCATCACACAATACAATCATAACAATCATAGCATAACACATGTCATTCATGCATCCATGAATAATTTACCTTGAAACCATGCACATGTCATCATACCACATGTACACACATCCTCATGTAATCATCACCATCATGTCATACATGTACCATCATGCCATAGGTGCACATACATCCATGCACTTACCATCATCATGTCACATATTCCATCGTGCCATAGGTGCACATACATCCATGCACTCACCATCATCATGTCACATATTCCATCGTGCCATAGGTGCACATACATCCATGCACTCACCATCATCATGTCACATATTCCATCATGCCATAGGTGCACATGTATCCATGCACTCATCATCATGCACTCATACATGTTATCATATCATGCATAATTCAATTTCAATTTCCCAATTTTATTCTTTCATTTTGGGCCGCCACATTTCTCTTTCCCGGGACCAGTATTTGCATCCCACATTTATCGCTCGCACCCCACCTGGCATCGCGAGGAACCTCCGGCACAAACCTCCGGGCATCTCGTACCTCGACTGGCATCACGAGGCATCTCCCGGCACAAACCTCCGAGCTTCCGGCTCCCCCACTCTCCGGGCATCTCAAAACTCCCGAGGACCCTCCGGCATTCATCCATTTAAGGCTACCGGGCATCCGACATTTACACTCCCTGGCCAGGCATCCCGACACTCCCAGGGCATCGTCAGCTCACACCTCCGACGGCCTTCTCACTTATCATAGTTCACATTTTTAATTATAGCTCAATTTCAACATGGCATATGATGTGATGGCAAACAAGATCATTTTCATCATTTGATTCTTATATGCATTTCCAATCATCATCATACATGCAGCAAGACACAGTCACTTATGACAATACAATCCATGGGGTCCATACAACTTAGAATAATCCATACATCATGACTTTTTGAAATTTACCAAATTCCATCTTACACAATTTCGGAAAACATGTAAATTAAACATCCATATGATCTTCACAAATCATAAAATCAGAACATGTGGTAGTCAAGACATAAATGTAACAATTCCATGAAGAACACATGCCCAAAAGAACTCCACACAAAAAGATATAGCTCACACAATACAGCTTGCAAAATTCAGATAAAATCAGATTGCGCAGTTCTTGAAATATTTCGATTAAAATACCTGAATGGCCTCCAAAAATTATGAAATTTACCAGGTGATAGTCAAGACCCTAAGGTAGATTTTTCATGAAGAAATCTAGGTCATATTCGCCCTAAATAATTAAATATGGACGGACGAAGCCCCTGTTCCTAGTACCGAACAGTCCAGTTTAGCTGTCTCCGAAAAATCAAGGTTTCACCTACTTAACTTCCTTCATTTCCTCTGAATTTTTTATATGTTTTTCCTCAAGAGGTGTAATACAACTTTCATTAAGGGATCTAGGTGAGATTCTCAAAGGATAGTCACTTTACAGTTCACGAAGTCGCTGGAGTCCAGTACAATACTTCCAGATCTATCGTTTTCAAAGGAACAATCGTTTCACTAGGCTACACTTGTTAATTTTACCTCAAATTTTATTATGTTAGTATTCAGGATGTTATCTACAAATTTCATGAAGAAGTCGAAGTGAGATTCTCAGTAAAAAGTGACATGCAACACACAAAACCACCAAGAGGTCGACAAAACAGTTTCAGATCTAGCATTTTCGTAGAGAAAGAGTTTCACCCCTTAAAACTCAGCCATTTTGTCCCAACTTTTAGTATGTTATACTTTGAGATGTTTTCTACAACTTTCATGAAGAATTTGAAGCCAAAATCCAACTCAAAATCCACATTCAAGCCTCTACAACATTCTGGGTCAGGCGGTATACTCGAAAACAGGATGCTGTTTCAAAAACAACACACTCAAAGCTTCGGTTTCTCACTCCCTATACGTCCGAGATTCATCACACTAAAAAACATATGGAAAACACAACATGCAAGAGCAGAATATGGATCCCAACTTGCCTCCAAATCAAGCAAACAACGGCACACGGACGGCGACGGACGCACGGACGGACGGGCGACGGATGAGCGGACCTCCTCCTTCGCGCGGCTTCTCCCTTTCTCTCTCGGTTCCTCACTCTCTCGGCAACTCTCTCTCTCTCTCTCTCTCTCTCTCTCTCTGTCTCACTTGGCTTGGGCGACAGCCCCCTAAACCGGTCACTCTCCCTTTTATTTCCCCCACAAAACCATCATTTGCAATGATTAAGAGCCACCCAAAGTGGCCAATGGATGGAGTCCCCTTTTTGCCACTTGGAAAAACCCATGCATAATGGGCTTGAAGTGGGCTGGCCTCTCCCCCTCTCTCCTTGGTCAATGGCAGCCCTCTCCATGGGCTTCATGGGCCGGCCTTTTGGCCCATCAAAGGTCCACACTCTTGGGCCTAAGACCCAAGCCTAATTAAATCAAATTTTTGAACACTAATTAAATCCTTATTGAACCAAAGTACTACAGTGTAAAAAAATTAAATAACTATACACTTGAAATCACAAATCCATAAATTCTAATTCACAATGCATATGGCCAAAGATAGATCATCCTTTTGCAAAATTTATCCATTAAATTCGGCCATAGTCCTTAATACAAGACATTGATTTTGAGCACCCCTAATGACTGGCAAGGAATTCTAGGATGCCACAAACACAACTTCTATAACTTCAAAATTTCACACTTCATCCACATCTGAACTTCACCATTCATCACACACAAAACACAGCAAGCAAAGGGTAGATCAATGGACTCTACTTGCCTCTAATCCAAGCAAAACACAACAAGCACACGGCGGGGCAAGGCAGACTCGACGGCAGCGACTAGGCAGATGATCGGCAGCAACGGGCCTCCTTCTTCCTCCTCTTCTCTCGCACGCTTGCTCTGCCTCTCTCGATTTCACTCTCTCTCTCTCTCGGTAACCCTCTCTCTCAATCCGCCCCTTCTCTTTCCTTTCCCCCTCAATGATTTGCAATCATTTGATTTTGCATGGCAATTGCCTCTTGGCTACAATGGACTAACACTTGGCAAGCTTCTCTTGCCACTTGGGGATTTACATGCAGGTTGGTGGGCCTCTCTTTGGGCCGGGCCTCTCCCTCCTTCGGACGACAACATCCCCTTCCCTTTGGGCTTCGTGGGCCAAGCCTTAATGGCTGAACGATGGGGCTCTTGTGGGCTGGTCTTTGGCCTAAGAATTTTGGCCCACTTCCTCTTTTAATAATCTATTCTAAATCCCCACTTATTTAAATATCTAATTACATTTATTCACTTGGCCATAAGACTTTGCATCATAAATAAATTTCAACTTATAAAACACATGGCCAAGAATAGAATTTTTCCATCAAATAATTATCCATTAAAAGCTTGGCCTTAACTTATTGCAAATCATGGATCAAATGGCTACAACATAACTTGATGGTACTTCCATCACCTATCCATGGCTCATAGCACATCTAGAGGTTGTCATGAAATTCTAGGATGCCACATTCATTTACAATTCACCATAACTCTATCAATCTTTCTTGCCTTTCTAGCAGAGCCCACTAAAGTTGTCCAAGTGTATCTGAATCCTACATACCTAAGGTCTTCGAGTTTCGCCTATGCCAAGCACTGTCCAAACTCGTTAAAACATGGTATCCAAGCATCGGATCTGCCGACCCGGTCAGATGGGTCTTTAATTGCATTAAAGTCTCCCATCACAAGCTAGGCGGAGTTTTGCAAAGCAATGCTTCTAAGAACAAGATCCTCCCACAGAGCTCTCCTGAGCATGAACGTGTGCTCACCATAAACCACTAACACACAGCAAGCCACTCCAAAGTCCAACCATTTAAGGTTCCTATGCATCGCTTGAGTTGAAATAGAGAGAGCTTCAAAGCTAACTTGTGCCGAGTCCCATCCAACCCAAACCCTACCCCTAGGGAAGAACTCATAGTTTGAGATCCAAGACCAATCTCTCAACAAGATCGTAGAGATGGAATTGAAGTCATTTTGTGGAACCTTCGTTTCCAAAACATCAATCAAACACAACTGGTTTGAGATAGCCAAGCTTCTAACCTCAGCCTGTCTGGTGGGGTTAACAAGGCCCCTCACATTCCAACAACCTATATACATATATACAAAGAGAGAGAAACATGATTACCTCCTCGTCGGCAGCTTGTGCTGACTGGAAGACGGAGCAGGCCGAAAGGAGCAAGGTGGCGGATTAGGAACTAAATCCATCAACTTGTCTTGGATGGACTTCACACCCATAGCACTAAGAGGAGCTTTCAGAGACAGGCAGGGGGTGGCGGGTCATCTGAGCTGGCAATCCGGTTTGCCGATCCAACCGACTCCTCCCTAGGGCTCACCGGCTTTATCGAATCTTCAACGGGACTGATCAGCTCCTCTTCAGCTGAGGGGGTATGTGCTTCCGTCCTTGTAATAACTCGTAGTCCTCTCTGGCCATTGCGAGTTGAAATAGAAGGTAAACTCCTATGTACTTCAGCTGCCTTATCACTGTTTGTGTGATCCTCATCCCCCAAGCTAACCAGAGGTGTCGAGGCGATTTGAGTTTCATTTTGCATGTTAAATTTATTCCGCAAGAGCGTATGTTCACCAAGAAACTCTCAAGCAATTTATCATGAATCTTGAGTTATCTTATGTTGTCATCGAATTGTATGATATCTTCTCATGTCAACTTAGGGTTAAATGATTACCCAAATTATTTGTCACATCTAATTCTAAGTCATATGTGATATTTTCATGCTATTTGTGCATTACTTGAATGATTTTGAGATTTATTAATGCATGTTTGTGTTCTGATTTTTAGTTACCAACATGCGCACCTTTTGAAATCTTGATCTTAGAGCACTTAATTGATTTGTTTTGGACTCGAGCCCTTCTAGGAAGTTGAAAAGCACACTTAAAAGTTTTCAATGCCACTAATTTCATGCCAATCGCTTATCGTTTGAACTACTTTCTATTTTTTAAAAATTAGATCAGAATCTGGACATGGGATCAAATTCGGATCCATGTTCTAACCCCTATTTGGACAGACCTTTGATATTTTTGTTCCATTTTTTTTAGGATTCTGCACTTGACCTTTTAATAAAACATGGTCGTCAACATATTGGCTGTGATGAAATCTTGCCATTTATGCATCTTACCATGCTTGTTTAAGACATTTAGAGACTAAATTTTGAGGTAATGTCTTCTTGACACTTAAATCTCTTGTTACAAGATTTGAGTATAGGTTCACACCATTGGATTTGAGTTTCATTTTGCATGTTAAATTTATTCCGCAAGAGCGTATGTTCACTAAGAAACTCTCAAGCAATTTATCATGAATCTTGAGTCATCTTATGTTGTCATCGAATTGTATGATATCTTCTCATGTCAACTTAGGGTTAAATGATTACCCAAATTATTTGTCACATCTAATTCTAAGTCATATGTGATATTTTCATGCTATTTGTGCATTACTTGAATGATTTTGAGATTTATTAATGCATGTTTGTGTTCTGATTTTTAGTTACCAACATGCGCACCTTTTGAAATCTTGATCTTAGAGCACTTAATTGATTTGTTTTGGACTCGAGCCCTTCTAGGAAGTTGAAAAGCACACTTAAAAGTTTTCAATGCCACTAATTTCATGCCAATCGCTTATCGTTTGAACTACTTTCTAGTTTTTAAAAATTAGATCAGAATCTTGACATGGGATCAAATTCGGATCCATGTTCTAACCCCTATTTGGACAGACCTTTGATATTTTTGTTCCATTTTTTTTAGGATTCTGCACTTGACCTTTTAATAAAACTTGTTCGTCAACATATTGGCTGTGTTGTGTAAATATTTGGTGATTTGTAGACTTGTTTTGATAGGACAAATCCTTGCGATATTGGCTAAGTGTCTTGCTGATTTGACAAATTTCCGACATGTCGTTGCTCGTTGTCTGATATTTATAAAATCATGTATAGCTTGTGTAGTAAAGCTTCCTTCACGAAATTTGTTCATTATTATGTCATACATATTAGGAAATTTTTCCAAAGTTAGATTGTCAATGGGTATTACTCAATTTTGTTGTCTTTACATGATTGTTTTGAAATTTCCTGATATAAACATTATTGTGACTGTTTAGTTATACCTTTTAGGTTAGTTTGTACATGAAATTAGGTCATGCCATCTTCATGGAAATTGTTCAAAAAATACTTTGGTACATGTGATGTTTTCCAAAAACAATTTCTAATAAATTCTTTTCTAAAGCTCGATTTGGCTTAAGGAAAAGTTGTGATTTAGATCATATGCAAAATGTCTGCGATGCTTATAAGTACATTTATGCGAGCCCCGAGCTAGCCTTGGCAATTGAATGTGTTCCATAACTTAGATATTCCATAATCTTAAATATTTTTAAGCCTTTTTAAAATCCTGATTTGATATCGTGAAAGTCACGGTTTGAATTGTATTCAAAATACCTGCGACGCTTGTGAGTGCATTTATGCGAACTCTGGGCTAGCTTTGGCAATTGAATGCCTTTTATAGCTAAGACTCACTTTGTCTCAAAAATTTTCTTGGATAATTTTCGAAATATGTTTTTTGAAATATCACATGTAACCCTCATACATATAGTTACACTATCCATTAGAAACGTATGTATTTGTAATTGGCGCATGACTTTGGTAATAAGTGATCCATCGACGGCTCACTCATCCGCTTGATTAGTTGAGAAACAAAGTTCAAAAGACTTGCATGCATGTTTAAATTTTTTGCAATGCATATGAGTTTAGATGAATGGTAAGATCGATGCATGATATCAAGATAAAACCCTGGGATCACATAGATCGTTTAATTAGGAGACTTATAAGCGTTATTGGCCATACGAGAACAAAATTGATCAATAATAGCTATAAGTAATAAAATGGATTTGGTAAGTGTCTTAATGGGACCCTCGCATGAAAGACAAAGACTGACCGTGAGACCTCAAAATTTGAATTTCTTATTGAACTTTCTTTAAATAATTGATCTTGACATGATGTTGTGTTTTTTATTGTTTTGATAGGTGTGTTTAGTTTTTTTTCCATTGTATACACCTAGTTATAGGTTTCTAGATTAAGTTTAAATTAGGATCTCGAAGATGGAGAAAGCATGAAGACGGTGGAGGTCGATGTCCATTCCGACCATTATCATGTACTACTCATTCCCTCAACATATGTCTCGGGTTTCATTTGTTGTATAAAGCCCGACAAGTTGCGGGTTTTCTCTCTTCTTCTCATCTTTTTCAATTGTATTTCTCTTTTATATGTTCTAAGATTGCATGGTAGATTTACTGCTTTCCTTAATTGTTTACTTACTGTTTCGTAATTTTAATTCCATTGATTGCTTTCTTTTCATGTTTTCTAAAAATAAAATAGTATGAAAATGACCAACCACACATGATCGCTTAGTTTAAGACTAACGATCTTGAAAATGTAAGAAGAAATGCATGGATATGTTAAGAAAACACAACATAATGCTTAGGTACTGAAATGACACTAATAGAAATATTAGCGTAACCTAAGTCCTCGAACCTAGATATTTGGTTGCATAGGAATCAAGGGAACATTCCCGACCCTTGATTAGGTTTTCTACCCAATCCCGAAAACGAGGTTAGTGGTGACTCCCGTCTTATTTTTAGACTGTCATAAACAACTACACCATATAAACCCATTGCGCGAGGTACAAGTTTCGATAAAACTCACTGTGGTTTAGCATACTTGATATGGGAGTACCCAAAAGGATAAAGTGATGCAATCCTTATGAGCGAAGTGTACTATCAAGAGGGCTACTATGGTAAAAGTACCCTTAAATCTAATATACACACCCAACCTCTTCTCCTAAAGTTTGTCACTCATATGGATATGGATCGTGACATTTGGCTATCACGGCGGGTACGAGCTTGAGAGAGCTCGCAATCTCGTGAAGAGAACTCATGAGAGGCTTGATCTAAAAGGCGAGTTGATGACATCTTTCGGAACGCGAGCCGTGAGGGAACTCTTGTGATCAAGTACCCCTAAATCCGACCTTTCCCCATTTCCTCTCCTCGTGATGGTGAGGGATCGAGGGCGGCGAGATCAAGTGGTGACACACGGTGGTTTAGAATTCTTTACTAGAATTCTTGCTAGATCTATTGGAGGCATGAGGTTATCTTCACATCGTTGTGCCCTAAAGTTAAAACTCATTGACGTTTTTCATGTGGATGAAATCCGGATATCCAATAATAGAAGTGTTTCTATTGTGAATAAGACCATGTCTATCTTTCAAATATCAGAAAGTCATTAAATTAACCATCGACTTAAGACAATACTACTAGGATCCCTTAAAGGTTTAAACTAAAATTTTAAGTGGTGTTTTGTGGTTAATTGTTTTATGTTTGTAACAGTTTTTCTGATGTAGGTTACATTAATTGATATTATAATTTTCCTTTTTACTAAATTAGTCTAATAAGGTAAGATATAAATATTCTTACCTAGTCTAATATGAGATTGGCTTGTATAAGTTGAGTAATGCCCGGCCTGTGAGGGGGATGGGGGTGGCCACAAGCAAGGGAGGGCTAGCCAGTCCTCTCTTACCTAGTCTAATATGAGATTGTCTTTTTTAAGTTTGTTTATTTTGAAAAGAAAAAATAGAAAAAGGAAAAATGAAAGAAAATAAGAAGAAGTAAATGAGGATATTTCATGCCCTTATTTGAGAAATTGAGAGCACTTTGAGCCCTTATTTGAAATTTTCCCGTGTGTCTTTTTCACGAGAAGGACACATTCGCCCAATTCAAGAGAAAATTCCAAATTTGGGCCCAAAGTGCTTTCATTTTCTCAAATAAATGGCTAAAATGAATCTTGTTTCAAATAAGGGTCTAAAGTGACCATATCAATCATAAAGAAGGGTTTGAAGTGATTATGGTTGTTTTAAATAAAGGCCTAGCCTTGCTAGCTTGTCGACCGGCAAAATATTAGGCTAATCAGGGATATTTTCGTCAAAACACAAATTAGATTGAAATTAAATTAGATTAAAAATTTTAAAAAGGAAAAACACAGGCGGTTGCTGCCCCATCACTGGTGGGGCAGCAACGAAGGCTAGTGGGGTCGCCCATGCCTAGGCGAGGGCTAATAGGCCCTTGTTGGAAGTGGGAGAGGATGGTGACCCTCTCCCAAATCTAGGCAAGGGTCGTCCACCTACGGAGATTCGTCGACTTGGGTGCCAACAACCTCACCAACCTTTGTTGCCACCCCATTAGCGATGGACCGGTGGCCACAAGTGGGAGGGAGCCCGTGTTTTCCTTTTTTAAATTTTTTTGAAAAGAAATAAAGAAAAAAATTAAAAATTTAAAAGACGAAATTGTCCTTCATAACTAGTGAGTTTAGGCCCATCTTTAATGCTGATAAGAGCATTTCAGGCCCTTATTTGAAATGATATTCACTTAAAGCCCTTGTTTGAGAAAATGAGAGTATTTTGAGCGCTTATTTGAATGTCTTCTTTAGGCCATTATTTGATAAAATTAGGGTAGTTCAAGCCCTTATTTGAAATCCCCCCTCCCAACAATTCGATAACTACCAAATCAAATATTGTTTGCAAAGATTGGGATGGTTGAAGAAAGAAAGAAAAAAATAATTATGTGTTACACTTGTATTTTTATTTTAGTCAATTTTCCAAATTCACACATTTGTAAATAAAAGGAATTTCCATAAAATTTCTAATGTCATAAAATTTTGAAATGAAGACGTCATTCAGGAAAAGGAAGTGGTCCATAGAGGTGAGCATGGTCCAGATCGGGCCGTTCCAACACCTAAACTAGAGACCAACCTACATAGTATTGGTCCCCAATTTTTTGGACCAAGGACCGACCCTGTTAGGCCTGAGACCGAGGACTGACCTGACCCTATGGGTCCGATTTGATTCCAATGTCAACTTGGAACTTATCGATTTTTTTTTTTTTCATTTTTTTATATTCCGTAAAAGGACAAACATATTGTTTCAAATTACATATACATTAATAATGTGAATATTGAGCAACCAAGCTATGAACTATTGGAGAAAACATCTTGAAGAGATTTTGATGATGCCCAAACTATCCTTAGTATATTACTTTTTGTGTTGTTTGCAAATGTTTGGACCAAAAGACTATGCAACGTCCATGGTGTGACCAATTGAAAAGAAGTTTGCAATTGTCCTATTATTATAAACAACACTAATCAACCAAAGAGATTAAGTACTATTGATGTTTATACCAAAGTAGTAAAGATCAGGTTGGTGGTGATGTAATAACCAAGTACATCAATTGATGTTCCTTGGGTCAGTTAAAGAGCCGTTGCAAGATCTGGATTCGTACAACAGCATAATATGACTAAAGCATGTAGTAGAGTAGCTAGATTGTTTGACAGGTCAGTGAAAAATTGTAGTGAGAAGACAGTTGCAATTGCTATCTTTGGTTAGTCTACAAGAGTTCCAGAAAAGAAACTGTCTAGGCAATATCTTCTTGGACAGCAGTTCAATGGAAATTCTCCAACAATCACCTACTTCTCTAAATCAATCTGAACGGAAAGTTTGAGGAATAGTATAAAAGAGAAGGTCTTGAACAATGAAGAGAGTGGCACATAAAAGATCAATATAGCTTACGTATTGTTGTTCTTATATTAAAGCTCTTTATTTTATTGTTTTGCTCGTCATGATGTTTAGCAATTGTGCTATGAATTAAGTGTACAAGTGTAAGAGCAACAACTAAGTCTAGATAGTGTGATCTATCACATAAAGGATCAGCACTGACTGGTTGTAACTTTTCAAGCAGATTGTTAGTGGAATCCAGCCCGTCTTTAAGTTGTTAGTCTAAAGAATGGATTTAGATTAGAGAATAAAGCCGAACCACTATAACTCTCTGTGTCCCATTGCTTTTCATCTTTTCATTCATATTGGCATATAGTCAATGCGAGTTTGGTTAAACATCAGGTCATAGTGATCTTTTCTTAGCTATTAGCTAATTTTTGTAAAAGATTATCAAAATTTGAAAACAACCTATTCATCCCCCTCTAAGTTGTATTGTTAACCTTGACATGAACATTGATAAATATCAAACATAAATATAAGACAAAGTAACAATAGAAATTTACACTTGCTAAAAATATCAAACCATAAAAAAGAACACACGAGGTGAGGGAACATAGGCGAGCGGTGAGGTGAGTGAATAGACACAAGCAACAGGGTGAGTGAAGAGAGTTTCTTATCTTTTTTTTTGTCAAATTAGGGTTCGATTTCTTTCTACTTTCTAATTTACATGACAAATTGAATCGTGAAGAGAATAGAGGAGAATGTGCTAAAATTTAGAGTAAACAAAAGCATATAATTTATAATATATTGGATAAATAATATATGTTATATTATATATTATGTACAAGGTTGGTCGGGATTGGACTAGCTCTTAACTTTTAGGATCAATGACCACCCTACACAGTGTAGAATCAGAGGTCTTAGAATAAAAAATTGACCCAGTCCCTTTAGGAACTGGATTAGGATCGGCAGGGTTAGGCCAGTGCAAGGTTGGTCTAATGTTGACGCTGGACCGATGCTCACTCCTAGTGGTCCATGATCTGCAGCTGGAACTTTGGCTCCATCCACGAGTCTATGTTTAAAAAAAGAAGATCCATGAGAACATGAAATAACTTCGACTTCAACCCCATAAAAATACTCTCTCTGCTTTCAGATTATTACCTGCTCGCGAGACAACGGAGCAAAGGAGATGGCAACAACTTTGACGTGAAACCCAGAAATTGTGATAGATCCATCGCCAGGTATGTTATGTCCTTTGCTTTGTTGTTTCCATTTGATCCATTCGGCATAAGGCGATAAAAAAATTGGAAAAATTTTCACTTTTCGAGTGTTAATCTGGTAGTAATATGAACAATATCATGAACAACATCATGGATAGATAATGCGACAAAAATTGAAACATTTCCTTATTTATTGCTTAATAAGTGTTTGCACACTTTTTTTTTCCAAAATCCTAAAGGAAAAAAGGAGAGAGTGTGAGTGAAAGAAGAATAATTTCCATTGAGCATGCGGACATGTTTGGTACAATGAAAATTTCCAATTTTGTGTTTTCCTTTCAAAATTTCTAATGAATATATGTTGGGCAGAAATTTAAGTTGTCGTGTTTTCAAATTTTAACCTTAAAGCTGAAAACGGCCGAAATAAACATTATTTTTTTATAAGGATTGTGCTTTAAAAACCTAAACCAACGGAAAATTACTTCTGAAATATTTGGAAAGTCAAACTAAATCGCCAGAAAATAATATTATTCCTTTTAAAAAAAGATTGAAAATTATTCAAGCAAATATACTTCTTTTTTTTTTTGTAAAGGTAAGGTATGTATTAACTTTAACCCAAAAAAGACCTATACGAAAGGAAGGAGACCCGACACCAACAGCAAGGACTTGCACTCATGGTGAGTAAATGTCAATAAGAGTGCAAGGGTGTCATGGTAACCAAATGAAAGAAACAGGGGTAAAAACAACCCCGGCAAAAGAGGAAACACATAAAAAGGCCAAGCCAAAGCTCAATCAGAGAAGCTAGAAGGGCTAAGGCTCCAGCTTTATTGCATCCTCCTATTGGTTGGGGAATCTAGCACTTGTTGGAAAGTCAAGGCCTTGTCCCTGACCATCTTGTGTAGGCGCTTCTTCAGAGTCGGCATAAATAAATCATGGCCACGGAAGAGGATATTATTCCTTCCCTTCCATGTGATACATCATAGAGCTCCAAAGGAGAATCGCAGAAGAGCATGGTGGAAGGACTTTGCAAATAAATATTTGATGGCCCAGTGAAGGTTTTCCATCCACAAACTATTGCGCCAGGCAAGGTTACATCTAGTGGCCCAATAATTTGACAAAAGCACCTGTAAACCGACACCCAAAAAATATGTGATCAACAAAATCAGGCCAACAAGCACAAAAAGCACACTTAGCTTCTAGAATTATACCATAAGAGAGTAACAATATCTGTGTGGACAATCTTCTTCTTGTGATTAGCCAAAGAACAAACTAAAAACGGGGGACTAGCGTATGGTTCCAAATAAACGAGGGCTAAGGCAAGGGCCGCCCCCTTAGCCAAATAAAGTTCCAAGCCGAAGCAACTGAAAAAACACCAGACGAGTGACCCAACCAGCAGAAGCGGTTAGCTTGTTGGCTAAGTACAAGTAAAGGTTCTTGCCAAGCAACTACCATATGAAGGATTCTAGACGGTGGAGCAGAATAGGAGAGGAATTCAGCAACCATTGCATGTCATGGCATACCTGAACGATAAATGTCCCGGTCAATGAAGATCAAATTCAAATGGCCTCTAAGATGCCAATTATTGAACCAAAATGATATTGAGCAACAATCTCCCACACGCCAACTGAATAAATGGCGAAATTCCTGGTGGAGGTCAAGAATCTTCTTCCACGACCAAGAGCAAAAGGTTGGTTTGACATCAATCCAAAAGTTCTTCTTTAGAAATGCAGAGTGAATCCATTTGCACCACAAGGACTACTTATCATTGAATAAGTTCCATATGTGTTTTAGCATGGCTACCTTATTGCATTCGTGCAACCTCCGAATACCTAGGCCTCCTTCCTCTTTCAAAAGGCATACATCATTCCATGCAACCTTGGCACCTCCCATTCCAAGCTCCGGTCCTTTTGAGAGGAATTGCCTAAGGACCTTCTCGATTGCATCAAGAACCGCTCTAGGCAAGATAAAGACATTCGCCCAATAGACTTGGATGGAGTGAAGCACTAACCTAATTAGTTGTAGGCATCCCATAAAAGAGAGGAATCGTTGTGTCCACGATTGCGCCCTCAACAGGATTGCATTCACCAAGGAAGCATAGTTAGCCTTTCATAGTCTCGATGCAATAATAGATAGTCCCAAATACCTAAAAGGTAGGGAACCTTCCTGAAAACTAAGGAAGTCCTTGAAGTGGTTGCAGGATTCAAGCGGGACTCTAGAGAAGAAGATCTCTCTCTTGTTTGTATTCGGGCTTAGGCTAAACCATAGGGAGAACCTATTGATACCTTCCTTAAGCAAAGCTATGGAGGGCATATTTGCCTCGGCAAAGAGCAGCACATCATCAGCAAAGAAAAGGTGGGTCAACCGAGTAGGTTTGCACCTCTAGAAAAACTTGAATCCAGGCTGCTTAGTTTGAAAATTAAGAATACCTGTAAACACCTCCATCACCAAAGTGAAAAGGTAAGGAGACATGGGATCCCCTTGTCTAATTCCTCTTCCACTAGGAAAGAATCCGTGGAGTTCTCCAGTAAGAGAAACAGAGAATTTGGTTTTCGAATGCATATCATAATAAGCTTGATGAAGTACGAGAAAAAACAAAATCTTGGAGCGCTAATTCCAAGAATTCCCAGTTGATTGTATCATAAACCTTCCGGAAATCCACCTTAATAATAGATTTAGGTAGATAAGCGTGGCATCCCAAAAATTCAAGACAAGCTCTAAGGTGTATTAAAGCCCATAATTAGGTAATGAAATTACCTATGGTTTATGCTTTAGCCATTAGTTTTCTCTTAAGACTAAGTGATATATGCTTGTGTTCATGAATTTTTAAATTAGTATTATAAGATAAACTAATGAGAATAATCTATTCTTGGCTATGCACCTCATAGACTAAATTCATATAAATAAAATGTTACAAGATTTTGGCCATGTGGAATTTAAAATTTAAAATTTATAAAAGAAAGAATAAAAGGGAAAATTTTGATTTTTTTTATTTAGGTTTGGGCCTTAGGCCCAAGAGTGGACTTTTGATGGGCCAAGGTGGTCGGCCCATTAAGGCCCATTAGTGGGCTGTCGTCGGCCACAAGGGAGGCCGGCCCAAATACTCCCAAGCCCACTTTGCATGAGCTTTGCCAAGTGACAAGGAGAGGATTACATGCATTGGCTTGTGGAGAGGCAAACCATGATTACTAATGATGGAGTTTTGGGGAAATAAAAGGGAGAGAGAGAGTGGTCGGTAAGGGGTTTCCGTCCAAGCCAAAGGAAGAGAGAGAGTTGCGAGAGAGAGAGAGGGAGTTGTGCGAGAGAGAGTGAGGCCGAGAGAGGAGGAGAAGGAGCTGCTCGCTGTTCGTCCGCCCGTCGCCGCCCGTTTGCCGCCTGTGTGCCGTCGTTCTCTTGACCTTAGAGGCAAGTTAGGATCCACTTTCTACTCTTGCATGTATGTCTTGCATGTGTGGTTGAAATCTAGGATGTTTAGAGGCAAGGAACCGAAGCTAATGTGGTTTGTTCTTGAAAATGCTTGCTGATCTCGTGTAAACCGCCTGACCCAGAAACTTGTGGAGGCTTGCATGCATGTTTCGAGCTGGATTTTGACTTCGACTCCTTCATGAGAGTTGTATAAAACATCTCAAACTATAAGATACTAAAATTTTGGATAAAATGGTTGAGATTTAAGGGGTAAAACCCTCTTCCTAGGAAGACCCTAGATCTGGAACTGTTTTGCTGACCTTTTGGTAGTTTGTGGGTTGCATGTTGATTTTTACCGAGAATCTCACTTCGACTTCTTCATGAAACTTGTAGAGAACATCCTAAAGACTGAAATACTCAAATTTGAGGTAAAATTAGTAAGTTTAGCCTAGTGAATCGATTTTCTCTTGAAGACGGTAAATCTGGAAACACGGTACTGGACACCCGAGACTTCTTGGACCTATATGGTGGCTATTCTTTGGAAATATCACTTAGATCCTTGATGAAAGTTGTAGGGGACCTCTGGAAGAAAAACATATCCAAATCTCAGAGGAAACGAAGAAGGATAAGTAGGAAAAAACTTGATATTTCGGAGATAGCTAAACTGGGCGTTTCGGTGCTAGAAACAGGAGCTTCGACCGTCTGTAGAATATTATCTAGAACAAATATGGCTTAGATGTCCGCATTAAAAATCTACTTTAGGGTCTTGACTATAACCTGGTAAAATTTCATAATTTTTGGAGGTCATTCGGGTATTTTAATCGAAATATTTCAAAAACTGTGCAATCTGACTTTGTCCGAATTTTTGCATGTTGCAATGTGTGAACTATATCTCTTTGTGTGAAGCTCTTTTGGGCATATGTTCTTCATGAAATTGTTACCTCTATGTCTTATCTAGTACATGCTCTGATTTTGTGATTTTTGAGGGTCATATTAATATTTAATTTAAATGTTTTCCAAAATTGTGCAATCTGGAATTTAGTAAGTTTCAAAAAGGCATGTATTATGAACTATTCTAAGTTGTATGGATTCCATGGATTATATTGTCTCTAGTAATTGTATCTTGATGCATGTATGATGATGATTGGAAATGCATATAAAAATTAAAAGGGATGAAAGTGATCTTGTTTGCCATTACATCATATGCCATGCTGAGTTGAGACATAAATGGGTGAACATAAATTGCAATAAATGATGAAACTATTGGAGGCGGATGATAATGCCCTGGGAGTGTCAGGATGCCCGGGATGGGGGGTGCCGGATGCCCGGATTGTATTGAGATACATGGCCAGATGTGCTCGGGAGTTTTGAGATGCCCGGAATGGTTGGGTGCCGGAAGCCTCGGAGGTTTTTGCCTGAGGGGATGCCTCATAATGACAGTTGGGATGCGAGATGCCCGGAATGTGGGGGTGCCGAATGCCCGGTAGTGTGTACCGGAGGTTTTTCTCGTGATGCCAGGTTGGGATGCGAGTGATAAAATATGGGATGCAATTATTGATCCCGGGAAAGAGTGATGTGGTGATCGAATTGAAAGTTAAAAGTGGAAATTAAATCATGCATAAATGATATGATATGATGATGATCACCTATGGCATGATGACATGCATATATGATACGATGATGATCACCTATGGCATGATGACATGCATATATGATACGATGATGATCACCTATGGCATGATGACATGCATATATGATACGATGATGATCACCTATGGCATGATGACATGCATATATGATACGATGATGATCACCTATGGCATGATGACATGCATATATGATATGATGATGATCACCTATGGCATGATGACATGCATATATGATAGGATGATGATCACTTATGGTATGATGACATGCATATACGATATGATGATGATCACCTATGGCATGATGACATGCATATATGATATGATGATGATCACTTATGGTACAATGATATGCATATACTATATGATGATGATATGTATGTGATATGATTGTGATGAGTATATGAAGATGTATGTACATATAGTGTGTTTGTATATGCATGGCTGCAAGGTAAGTTATGCTTGGAGGCATGAATGACATGTACTATGTTATGATTGTATTGTGTGATGCATTGAGTGGTTATTGGATCTTTTACCTGCTGAGTGGCTGTACTCACCCCTTCGGAGACCAACATTTCAGATTAGAAAAATGCCGCTCCCTACCATCACGCGAGGCACCTTCTATGGCCTCCCCTCGGATGTAAAAGTAGAATGTACGGAGATCAACTACGTCACCATCCCTGGACTGACATTTATGCGAGTGTGAGTGCTGGTTATGTACGATGTGGGCCTGGATGGGGCCCAATCATCCAGGAGTTTCTGTCAGTTCATGTCCATCGAGACGGAGTGTTTAGGGGGATGTTGCCGCCACCACCACCCGACGCACCAGGATGGGTGTGATGGTTGCGTGAGGGGTGGAGAGTTGGTGTTTCTTTTTGGGAGTAGCCGCCGCTGTTAGATGGAGGACGTCATGTGATTGCTTTAGGGGTCGTAGTATCTTTTTGGGATGTGGCCAAGTGTAGCTGAAAATCTTGGCATTCTTTTGTTGTATCGACCCGCGAAAAATCCATCACGAAAATATGTAAATAAAAGTGGCATGGCTCTATCTTTTCCTATGCTACTTAATGGTGTGCATTGTATCATAGTTGTTGGAGGGAGAGATGGCGAAATTAAATTTTGCTTCCGCTAATGAGTCGCGTTGGGACCATTTTCAAAAAAGAAAAAAAAATTGTCTATGAACTACGACGCTTCTACTAGGAGATGTAACTAGTGTTCCATTAGGTGCCTGTGGCGACCTAAGGTGGTTCGGGGTGCCACAATAAGGTTATGGGTGAAAGCCCGAAAAGAGCTCCTGAGCTAGCAATATATTGTCATTGATACGTTGTCCCTTGACAACATCATTCTGTGGAGGACTGACAATGGCTGGCAGAACGGAAGCCAAACGATTCGCCAAAATCTTTGTAATGCATTTATAAACAGTATTGCAACAAGCAATGAGTTTGTAATCATTAACAGAGGTCGCATTAGGACACTTTGGTACCAAGACAAGGATAGTGTTATTACTCTCCCGGAGGAATTTGCTAGAATTAAAGAACTCCTTGACCGCCAAGTCCACCGAGGCCCAACAATATCCCGACAATGCTTGAAGAACTCTACTCCAAAGCCATCGGGACCAGGGGCCTTTCCAAATGCTAGAGAGAACATCATGTCATGAATTTCCAAATCTGTAACCGGCCTAGACAGAGAACGCACCCAATCACCATTAAAGGAGCATTCCAACACTGATCTGATGTCCTGGATGGAAGGTAGGGATGCGAGAAATGCTGGCGCCAGGAGATCTTCAAAGTGGGAAACAAAATGCTACTACACCAATGTAGGGTCAGAAACCAGGTTCCCCGCATCATCCATCACTGAAAGGATTCTATTGTGGAGGTGCCTTTTGTTAACAGAATGTCGTAATAATTTAGTATTGAGGTCTCCTTCCTTAAGCCATTGGACTCTGGACTTTTGTTTATAAAACAGTTCCTCCTGGAGACGAAGGTCCGAGAAAACTCGAAGCTCGTCTCTCTCCCCTTCAGCCAAGACCTAGTTAAAAGGGTCTTGGTGGAGGGCTTCTTGTATGGATGCTAATGCCCTCCTATCTTCGTCAGTCTTAGAGGAAATATCCGAGAAGGATTCCTTGTGAGTTGCTTGAGCCTAGCTTTCAGCAACTTAAGCTTGTTGTAAAGGATGAACATGGCCGACCTAGTCACCGGGGTGTCCCATACTTGCCAAACTAGCATAATGAAAGGCTTCCATGAATTTGGGGCAAATAATATTTTCATGGCCATAGGAGACTGGTCAAATATTCCAGAGGAGAGGAAAGATGCCTCTGAAAAAGAGAAGGCACCACTCCACCGAGTGTTGATCAAGACTCTGTCTATTTTCCTCTATTTCCAGTTCATTCCTGAAGAAGTGACCCAAGTGAATCTACACCTAATGTATCTTAGATCATCAAGCTTCGCTTATTGGAGGTAGTGTCCAAACTCCTCATAGGAAGGCAGCCAAGTAGAAGAACCGCCAATGCGATCCAAAGGATATCTAATGGCATTGAAATCACCTACAATCAACCATGGACTTCCCACAAGCATGGAGCTAGTCTGGATGATGTCAAGCCAAAGGGACCGTCTAAGAACAAACATATGTTCAGCATATACAACCAAAAGGTGGAGGGTTTTATCCGAGGATAGGCACCTTAAGTGCCTATGAATAACCTAAGAGGATGATGAATGCGCCTCAAAACCCACCAGCCTGGGGTTCCAGCCAATGCATATCCTCTCTTTATAAGAATGCTCGTAATTAGCATACCAGGTCCAAACAGAAGCTAGACCAGCAGATATCGTAGGAAACAAAGTAGCCACAATCTTCGTTTCCAGGATGCCAATGCAGCAGAGCCTATTAACACTAATGAGGTTCCTAATCTCAGCTTGTTTAATAGGGTCACGAAGACCCCTAATATTCCACATAGCTATATACATATGTACAAGAGAGGAAGAGAACTACTTTCTGCCTCTTTTTTTTTTTTTTTTTGAGGTAGCCTTAGGCTTAGGACTTTTCGATGAGCCACTATCAGAGCCGGCATCCTAACCAACGTTCAGCTGCTAGGGGTGACCAACGGCTACGCCTGGACATGAGGGGGATCCATATTCTCCGAGTTATTAGAGGCAGCAAGAGGGCCTTCCTCATCAAAGTCATAATCAATTTCATTGGCTTCTTTGTCTGACTCCTCCTTAGAAATTGAGGACGTAACTGACCACGAATGGCTTAGGGGAAAATTAAGAGCAGGGAGGGGGCATTCTAAGGGGGCTGCAGTCGTTGATCCCTTCAGTGTCCCCCACTTACTTGGTGTAAGGTCCTGCATAGCGAAAGGAGTTTGAGTCTTCGAGTCGATAGGTGGGGGAGGAGCCATAGTAGCAACAGAGACAGCAGCTCGATGTCTATACTACCTTCTACGCATTTCATTCCACCCATCCCCAGGAGGGGCTTCCGAGGTCAGAACTGTTAGAGAAAACTCCTATGTTGTTTTGAACTTGACAAAACTTATCTAAGTTATATTCTAAAGATTGCCAAACTTTTGTGTCAAAGTCTATCTTACAACAGAAGTCTGCCCACTCTAACAAATTTTAGACTGAATGTAAGAGAAGATTGAAAACTTATCCAGACACAGGATTATCTTTCTTTCTTCAAGAGTTCGGGTTGTACAAGTTATATATGGCCTTCCGGTTGGAAATGTCACCTACGAATTTGATTATCTTTATTGGAATCAATTTAAATACATCAAATATTTTCGGATAGCAAGTTAATTTGGATAGAATCTACTTATGGAAACCAAGATCCTGATTGTATGGGCGAACATGATTGACAGGCTTTTATCACAATTTTCAAACGGCTCAAGATTTACTTGATTGATCCTGTCCAACAGGTTGATTGGAAGAATTCCTTTGGAAAGTGCCAACGGTTGAGAAGGCACGAAGGAGTATTTAAGGAGGACTCTCCAATTGTTCGACAGAATGCGTGAAAGAAGAATTCCAAAGTCTAAAGCTTACCACTTACTTGTTATTCCTTACACTGTGCTCAAATTTGTACTCAAAAGAGAGAGAGACTCAAAGAGAGACTTTGTGAGAGCAGTAGAGACTCTTCACTGTGAAGTCGAGATCACAAGATTGTAAATTCTCTTTTGATTCTTAGTTGAAACAAACCAGAAGGCTGTCAGTGTGGGAGAGTGGACGTAGGCTTGATCTAAGCCAAACCACTATAAACCTTGTGTCTATTTTTCTTTTCCCTAAACTCCTTTACTTTATTCGTATTTCAATTTTGTAGCTAAAGTCTAAACTCTTTTAAAGTCTGCTGATCATCACTCAGTTTCAAAAGCAAAATATTCTTACTACTTTTTGCGAAAATTGTCTTTACACTTATTCACCCCCCCCCTCTAGGTGTTCATACTAGCGTTTTCAATTGGTATCAGAGCTTGTGTGCTTATTCATTGAAGTGTTTTACATCTAAGCTAAAGATCCTCTATGGCTCGCATTTTGGCTCCAATTTAGTTGAAGGTCAAAGCAATACCAAACCCCCTTACTTCGATGGAAAGCAGTACAATGTATGGAAGAACAAGATGAAGGCATTTCTCAGATCCAGAGATCCTCTGGAGTTGGATGTTGTAGAAAAAGGGATCAACCCTAAAGCAACATCAGCTTTAGACCGAGGGAAAGAAGTTATTGATGTTCACGAAACAACACAAACTGAAATTACCAAGAGACAAGTTTTTGACACAAAAGCAATCTACTCTTTATATCGTGCCTTATCTCCCACTGAGTATAATCGAATTTCTTCTTGTGAAACAGCAAAAGAATTTTGGGACAAATTATGTGTTACCTATGAAGGGACTGATCGTGTGAAGAAAACCAAAATAAACATTATGCTCGAACAGTATGAAGCCTTCAGAATGAAGCCTAGATTATCTATAACTGATATGTTCAGTCGCTTTACAGAGATTGTGAATGGTTTGGCTTATCAAGGTCAACCAATCTTAGGACCAATGAAAGTCAACAAACTTCTACGTGGGCTTTCGAAAGATTGGAATCATGTGAAGACTTCAATTAGAGAAACTCAAAGGATCATGCCTCTATCGGTTGACAAACGGATAGGCACGCTTGAGTCATACGAAGTGGAACAAATAAATGATGAAGAAGATCCTAAAAGTAAGAAGTCAATTGCTTTAAAGTATAACATTCATTCTGATGATATAGATTCAGATGATGATATGGACGATAAGGAGCTAGCGCTTATGATTAAGAAGTTTAGAAAGCTAAATAGAAAGGAAAGAATATTCAATTGAAAGAAGCAGAGCACGCAAAACTTTCAGAAGAGACCAACGGAAGACAAGGAAACCAACAAAGATGTAATATGCTTCGAATGCAAGAAAAATGGGCATATTAGACCTAACTATCCTCTGTTGAAGAAGAAGAAAGTAAAAACTAAGAAGTACAAAAAGGTTCTCAAAACTGAAACTTGGAGTGACACCGAGTGTTAGGAAAGTGAAGAGAAATATGCCAACATATGTCTGATGGCTTATTCAGAATCAGATTCATAATCAGAAATAGACTCTGATTCAGACTCAGACAAAGAAATTGAGGTTAGTAACTCAAAAATTCCTATTAAAGTTTCTAAATATATAGATGAACTCTGCATCAGTCTTAAATCCTCTCTTAAAAGGATTTCCGAAGTAAAAAGGGAGAATTTTAAGCTCGGGCAATAGGAAGTTTCTTAGAAAGAACAGTTTGAAAATCTGAATACATGTTTTGATAATTTGAAAGAAAATTCAAATTCTCTTTCAAAGGAAAATGCTATCTTGAAAAGGGACATTTCAAGTATTATAGAAAGATTTTCAAAAGGATTCGAAAAACTGGAGAAAATTCTTTCAGTTTAAATATCCCACTTTAACAATTCTGGTTTGGGTATGACTTCAGAAACTGTTCCATTATTGATTTTCCTAAAGTATATGAGAGAATTAAACAAAGACTTGCAAGGGCATTTTACAAAAATCACTTTCAAAAAGTTTTTGCAAATACTGTTGGCCGAAGTGCATTCAGATGTTCGAAGTGTAACAACTAAGAACATTTCGAGAAAGAATGTCCCAAGGTTTGGAGACCAGTTAAGAAGGATTGGGCAAAGACTATCTTTAATACTAACTCTCCTGGACCCAAGAAAATCTGGGTACCAAAGAAGTTTGAGTTTTTCTTTTGATCACAGGTCACTATCAAAAGGAAGATCAAATAGTATTTGCATAATGGCTGCTCGAGGCATATGAGAGAAGACTCAAGCTACTTCATAAAGCTTGTTAGACTGAATTTAGGAAAAGTTTCTTTTGGAGGAAATAACAAAGGAAAGATTGTAAGATGTGGAACTGTGAAGATTGGAAGCTTAAATATGAACAATGTTTCTTTGGTGGAAGGTTTGAACTACAATATATTGAGCATAAGTCAGCTTTGCGATACTGGTTTCAGTATAAATTTCCAAGAAGGCATTTGTTTTGGAATGAGTCAAGGCTTCTCTCAATCTTTTACTGAGCGAAGGCATGGCAACATATACCTTCTAGACGTAAATCCAGAAAGTTCTCGGTGTCTCATTTCTATTGAAGATGAAGCAAGTCTATGGCATCGGAAGCTTGGTCATGTTAATATGAAGCAAATTGCTAAAATTTCCTCTAAGAAGCTGGTTCGAGGACTTCCTAATCTGGTTTATCAGAAGTCTCAATTATGCACTCCCTGTGTCTTGGGAAAACAAGTTAGAAGTTCCTTTAAACCTGTAAATCAAGTCTCTACCAGTTGAGCATTGCAGCTTCTCCATATGGACCTTTTTGGACCAACTAGAACTCAAAGTATTGGTGAAAAGAAATATTGTTTAGTAATTGTGGATGATTACTCTCATTTTACTTAGGTATACTTTCTGGCAAGTAAGTCTGAAACCTTCTCTTATTTCTTGAAGTTTGCTAAGAAGGTTTAGAATGAAAAGGGTTATGCTATTTCGAGCATACGAACTGACCATGGAGGTGAATTTGAAAATCAGGACTTTGCGAAATTTTGTGATGAATCTAGTTTTCAGCATGTTTTCTCTTCTCCATATACTCTAGAACAAAATGGAGTTGTGGAAAGGAAAAACAAATCCTTACAAGAGATGGCCAAAACTCTCTTGATAGAGAGCAAAATATCCTCTTGATTTTGGGCAGAAGCAATTTCTACCACTTGCTATATTATCAACAGAGTATTCTTGAGGCCTATCCTAGAGAAAACTCCTTATGAAGTATATAAAGGAAAGAAGCGTATTGTTTGCTACTTTCATGTATTTGGTTGTAAATGTTTTATTCTGAAGAATGGGAATGTTCGATCTGGAAAGTTCGAGGAAAAATTAGATGAAGAAATCTTCCTTGGCTATTCTACTTCAAGCAAAGCCTACATGGTCTTTAACAAGAAGACTCAATCCATGGAAGAATCTATGAACCTCAAGTTTCAGGATTTTGTGCAAAATCAACTAGATCATACTCAACTTGAAGAGTCTAAACCCGTTCCAAACTTAACAAAGTCTACTTCCCCCGAAGAGGTTCAGACTTCTGGAGAACAGTAACAAGCAAATCGAAAAGATTCTAATGAAGCAGAGGATCAACAAACTCTCAAACCAAACAACAACTGGAAGCACAGGTCAAGTCATCACAAAGAACTCATCATTGGTGACATTGATGAATGAATTCACATCAGATCCAAAGGAAGAGAAGAGTCCAGTGCTCTAGCACTTGTTTTTTAGATAGAACCAAAAGGAGTAGATGAAGCCTTGTCCAATGAAAGCTGGATAGAAGCTATGCAAGAAGAACTCAGACAATTCAGCATAAATGATGTATGGGAATTGATTCAAAAACCCAAAGGCAAATCTATTATTGGAACGAAGTGGGTTTTCAGAAACAAGATGAATGAGAAAGGAAAAGTGGTCAGAATTAAAACAAGACTCATGGTGAAAGGATACACACAAGAAAAAGGGATAGACTATGACGAGACCTATGCACCAGTAGCGAGGTTATAAGCAATTAGATTATTACTTGTTTTTGCTTATTTTAAAATTTTCAGATTATTCAAGATGGGTGTCAAAAGTGCATTCCTTAATGGATTTATTCAAGAAGAAGTCTATTTGGAACACCACTAGGATTTGAAGATCCAAAAAGACCAAACTCAGTCTACTGACTAAAAAATGCCTTGTATGGACTGAAGCAAGCATCTTGAGCCTGGTATGAAAGGTTGAGTAAGTTTCTAACTCAAAACTGTTTTGAAAAAGGAAAAGTTGATACCACTTTGTTTATAAAAAGAGAAGGGAAAGACTTTCTACTAGTACAAATTTATGTAAATGATATTATCTTTGGTTCTCCTAACGAAAATCTCTACAAGAAATTTTCAAGATCCATGCATGATGAATTCGAAATGAGTATGATGGGTGAATTAATCTTTTTTCTAAGATTGCAAGTCAGATAATCGAAGAAAGGTATTTTCATTCACTATGAGAAATATGCCAACGATCTCATCAAGAAATTTGGATTGGAGAATTGCAAGAAGACATAAACACCTATGTCAAGTTCTTCAAAACTAGACAAGGATGAAGAAGGGAAGAAAGTAGATTAGAAGCTATACAGAAGCATGATCGGTTCACTTCTCTACTTTACTGCCTCTAGACTTGATATTCTATTCAGTGTGTGCATCTGTGCAAGATTTCAGCCTGATCCAAGGGAATCTCATCTAAGTGCTATAAAACACATCATTAAATATGTTGCGACTTGTCCAAAGCTGGGTCAATGGTATCCAAAAAAAGGAAACTTTACTCTACGTGAATATTCTTACGCCGATTTAGCCGGTTGTAGAGTCAATAGAAAGAGCACATACTTGTCAACTGTTGGGAAATATGCTGGTATCTTGGTTCTCAAGGAAGCAAAGTACTGTAGCATTATCAACAGCAGAAGCAACATATGTTACTCTTAAGAGCTGTTGTTCTCAAATTTTATAGATAAGACAACAATTAAGAGACTTTGGAATAGAAGAATCCTGCACTGAGATCAGATGCGACAACACAAGTGCTAATAATCTCACCAGGAACCCAATTCTTCATTCAAGGGTGAAGCATATAGAGATTCGACATCATTTTATAAGGGATCAGTCCAAAATGGCGAGATTCTGGTTCAATTCATTAAGTCAAAGAATCAATTGGCAGATATATTCACGAAACCTCTGGAGAAAAGCCTATTTGAGTCTATACATAGCAAGCTGAATATTATTTCTTCTATTGATTAAAGTCTTATGTTGGTCAAACTCAGAATTTCAAGAAACTACTACAATTGAGAATCGCTCGAATCCAGGTATTTTATTTTTGGTATGAAAAGGTATGATTATCTGAATCGTCGCTTGCCTATTTTATTTTTTAGAAATTACTATTTTATTGGTAATTTTCAAATTTTAAATTTTTAGCAGTTAACTTTTTTTTTTTAAAAAAATTGTTTTGAAAAGGCAATTTTCTTTTGTGTCGTTTCAACTTCCCGATTTCGAAAGCTTTTTATCTCCTAAAACGATTCATTTCGAAAACTGCCTCTCAAAACCCTAATTGCGATTCTCTTCTCCCTCGACTTTTTCTCTCAAAATTTCTCTGCAAGCTTCAAACTTTTTCACTTAAACATGTCTTCAAATCTTCCAAGTCTGCATCCCAGTCACACCAACGAAAGTCCTCTCGAATTGCTAGTCAAGGTCCTCGAAGCATGCCAGAAGGACTAGTGCATTTTGATCTCACTGAAGAAGACTCTCTATAGAACTCTCCAAAGAACTTTACGTAGAACTCTCCACGCCAACCCTTGGAAGAGGAAGTTGAACAAGACGTTGTTCCTCTCAGGACTTTAACCCCCCCCCCCCCCAGGTTCTTTATAAGCACTATACTTATCTGAAACAAGGTGGCTCTCCTATGACTTTTATTACTAATTTCCTAAGAGGACACGGGTATGGCAACGAAACAATATACTAAAGAACGTTGGAACATTTGGGTATAGCACCAAAGGGTTCGACAAAAAAAGCATTCTTTACTTTCCTTCTCACCCTAGATTTAGTTCTGAGCATCTTGAAATCAAGGACGATGATGAGCGAATTTATTCGAATTTTCAACCTAGAATGGGTGTGGCTGCTGATGTTCCTGGAGAGAGAACAAGATTGTTTCATTCTAAGGAACACAAAAGGGTGTATAACCAGATGTTGAACAGAGGGGTGATAAACCCTCGAACAGTGGATTTCGATTTCTTGGACTCAATCAAGGTTGATTTAATGGCAAAGTTGGTTGCTCTTCAACTTGAAAATTTTTGTGCTGAGACTACTGTGGCCTATCCTGAGTTGACTGCTTACTTTTACTCCAATTTGTCCTTTCTTCACCAGACTCACATTCAGTTCACTGTCTGTGAAAAAGCTTTTGTTGTGGATGTTGACACCCTCACTGACATTCTAGGAGTAGAAAGAAGTGGCTTTCAACCGATCCAAATCTCAATCGGTCAAGCAACGCGTTTCTTGGTGAAGGACAGACTACCTAATGGAAGTATCCCTTACTCTCGACTGCTAGCATCCAGCATTCTGTTGCACAAAATCGTTATTAATTGCTTAAGACCAAAGGCAACATCAAAGACTGATGTGTCCATATTCGAAGCAAAAATCAAGTGGGCCATTTGCAATGACATTCCTTTTTCTCTGCTCCATACCATTTTCCTGCACATGTACAGGACAGTTATGAAGGAAAAAGGGCAATTGCCTTACTTGGCTTTGTTCACCAAGTTGTTTCGCCACTTCAAGATCTAATTTCCCTCTCTGCTCTGCACAAGAACCATTAGTCCTATGGTGATAGGACTGAAGATGATTTCGAAGATGAGGATGAAGGATCTAACCAAGGCGATTGAGCGTTTGAAGAAGGAATCAACAAGCAGAACCAAAGCAAAATCGACTTCTGCAAAGAAAAGAAAAGGGAAGAGTGTTGCCCAAGCCACTTCGAAGAAGCAGAAGAGGCTTGTCCTCCTATTGGATGAAGAAGAGGAGGATGACCTGACCATCTCTGCTCTTGCCTTGAGGAATCTTCAAGGAGTTGATTCTAAAGAAACAAAAGAAGAAGAAGTTGAAGCAGAACCAGAAGCGGAAACAGAAGAGGAAGAACAAGAAGAAGAAGAACAAGTAGAAGAAGAAGGAGGAGGAGAAGAAGAAGATGAGCACGAAGAAGAAGTTGAGCCTGAAAGATCAACAGATAAGGACCATGAAGATAAAAACTTAGATGGAGCAAATGGTGCCATACCACTTTCAGACGAGACTGAGAAAGGAGTTTCTGAAGAAGAAAGAGGAGATGCTACTTCCAAAGATGAAGAAAATCAACAAGGGAAGGGATCTAGTGCTGATAAAGAAAAGGCTGCAAAAGGAGAAGTCTCATCTCAACTTGAAGGCAACAAGTCAAGGGGAGATGTTGAGAAAATTCTTATTGCTAGTGATATCATTAGTAGATCCCCTGCAGATCTAGAAGAAGTCTTTGCATCTCACTTTCCTGAGACTGAGATTGAAGAAGAGACTCCCAATAAAGATAATCAACTAGCTACTCGTATTCAAGTCGATGTTCCTCCATCTCTTGATACTCCACAAACTCACTTTGTTGAATCCAGTGTTCAAACTGAAACTGATCCCAACTACACAAGGTTGGTTAATCTTCTTTTGGAGGTTAAAGCTTAGCAATATGCAATGGAGTATGAGATTCAAAAGATCTACACCGCCTTAAAGTCCTCAACAAATTCTCTTGATGGCAAGGTACAATCTCTTGACAATAAAGTTTAGACTTTGAATCAACAAACGTCCCAAGCTATAGCCAAAGTAGAGGAGGCAGTGCAGTCACTTGAGGATTTCCAACTAGTTTGAGCCCCCAAACAAACATGATTGATTTCATCTTTTCAATTTTTTTTTTAAATTCTCTTTCTTTTTGCTGTTGACAAAAGAGTGGAGAATGAGTGCAGATTTGAACTTTGAACTTGTTTGCACTGAACTTGTTTGTTTATATTCTGTAGTAATCTTTGTGGTTGTGATTGTGATTATGGATATGGATGATTGAATCTTGTTTAAATTTTCAAGATTAACGAGTTTTCTATGGTTGCACAATGAATATTATCCAGATCCTCAATCTGTTTTTATAAGTTATCATATACTGTTAATGTGGCATCCTAGAATTGGTCATTAGACCAATGGATTACAATTAAACAAGGTCGAGCATTGAATGGATTATTGTTGTATTGGGAATAGATCCTATGTCCATGAGTGATTAAGGATTGTATTAAAGGATAAATTGATAAGGAAATTTTGTTCTTGGCCATGTACTTTATAAGTTGGATTTTTATTGGTTTATGTTACAAAGTTTTATGGCCATATGAATTTGTAATTAGGTATTTATATAAGTGGGGATT
Source organism: Eucalyptus rudis (assembly GCA_019915205.1). NCBI lineage: Eukaryota > Viridiplantae > Streptophyta > Magnoliopsida > Myrtales > Myrtaceae > Eucalyptus > Eucalyptus rudis. The sequence goes on along the minus strand of JAHMTN010000007.1, from coordinate 11,433,222 downwards.
AAGGTGGATTATTAAAAGAATGAGTGGGCTGATTTCTTAAGGCCCCAAAACCAGCCCACAAACCCCCCCTACACCATTCGGCCGACTAAGGCCCGACCCAAAAAGCCCAAAGGGCTGTTGACTGAAGGAAGGAGGAGCCGGGTGGAGACGCTCACGCCACCCTCTCCATTTGTCCCATGAGAGAAGCCAAGTGTCCTTCCTATAAAGCCAAGTGTCAAATGCCATGCAAATCCTCATGATTACTGAGGGTGAAAGGAAGAAAGAGAGAGAGAGAGGGGCGGAATGGACGAGGAGCAACCGAGAGAGAGGGAGAGAGTGTTCGCGCAAGAGAAAGAGAGGGAGAGTTCGGGCGAGCGAGCGAGAGAGAAAGGAGGGGAGTGTGGGCTGCAAAGGGGAAGAAGAAGGCTGTCTTCTGCTGAGCGCCAGCTGCCACCGTCGACACCGCCTAGCACCGCCGTCGACACCGCCTAGCACCGCCGTCGATCGAGCCCACCGAAGCCCCAAGTCGCTGTTTGCTTGCTCGTTTTCGTTGAACTTAAGGCAAGTAAAGTCTGTTAGCCTACATTTTGCTTGCTGTGGTTGTTTGTGAAGTGTAATGGGTGTTGGAGATGCTTGAGTTGTGATGTTGGATGCTGAAATTCGAGCGAACGGTGGTAGTCTTTCTAGAACAAGCAAGCTGTTGCGTGTGATGACAGTCCGACTCTTTGTGATTCCGTGAATTTTATAAATTTATCCAGTAGAAATTTGATTTTATGTTCTTGATGAAAGTTGTAGATGACATCTTGAGTAGTAACATACTAAAATTTGAGAAGAAACGGACAAGTTTTGGTCGGTTAAATGATTTTCCTTTGAAAGTATTAAATCTGGAAATCGTTACCGAGGGTTAAGGGGAGTTTCAGTGAATGTAGCTCATTATATATAACGAATATGACTTTGAGTTCTGCACAAAAATATACCTCTAGGTTTTTTCTATAACATATAAAAATTTCAGAATTTTTTGAGTTGATTTAGGGTTTATACCGAATTTATGAATAAAACTGTGCAACGGTGATGTTTTGAAATTTTAAGGCTGTGATGCATGGACCGTAGCGACTCGTACCAAGCTCTTTTGACATGGTGTTCTCATCAAATATTTTCCTCTAGATCTCTTTTATAACATGTTAAATTTTCAGAATTTATTAAGATCGTTTACTAATTTTTCCAGAATTTTAACTAAAGGAGTGCATTCTGTTTTATCTGAAAATTATTTTATTTCAAGAACAAATGAATTGCTCTATGAGATGTGATATCTTGGGTGGTTATTTGTACTGCATATGTGGTGACATTTAGCATGTCATATAACATCAAAAGCTGGTTTAGACCTTTGACATTATTGCATCAAATGCTATGTTGAAAGTGAGACATATATGTGAATATACATTGTGATGTTGATGATACCGTCAAACCCTTGAGTCGACAATGCCCCGGAAGTGTCGGGATGCCTAGAGGTGTGAGCCGGATGCCTGGAGGTGTGTGCCAAATGTCCTCGGGAGCTTCGAGATGCCCAGAGGTGGGTGCCGGAAGCCCGGAGGTGTGTGCCGGATGGCCTCGTGACGCTAGTTGGGGTGCGGGATGCCCGAAGATGTGTGCCGGATGACCGGAGGTGTGTGCCGGAGGTTCCTCACAACGCCAGGTTCAGTGCGAGCGATATATGAGGGATGCAAACATTGGTCCCTGAAAGAAAAATGAGATCCTTTTGAAAACTAAAATGGGGAATTGAATCATGCATGTGTGTGTGTGTGTGCATATGGCATGGGATATAATTGCCTATGAAATTGAGTTGATACTATATGGCATTGAGAATGTGATCATGAAGGTATTGAATGGATCTCGTGGGAATATATATATGATTGTATGGATGATATGGATCATGCGCATGTATGTGCATATGGCATGGAACATGAATTGCCTTAATGAATGAATCTCATGGAAATACAAGCATGATCACATGGATGATATGTGCATTTCACATGAAATTGTGGTTGTCTTGCCTGATGCATTGTGTAGTTTGATGGATCTTTACTGTTGAGTGGTTGTACTCACCTCTTTTGGGGACTAACATTTCAAATTGAGAGATGCCTCTATCACCTGTCACGCGGGGTACATTTTATGGCTTACCGTTCGATGTTGAGGTCGAGTGCTCGGAGCACCCCTATGTTGGTGTTCATGGTCTGGTGTTTATCCGAGTTTGTGTTTTGGTTATGTATGATGTGGGTCTACCTGATGGCCTTGTAGTCTAGGAGTTTCTGTCCGTCCATGTTCGTCACGACGGGATGATGATGGGGATGATGTCGCCACCACCGGCCGATGCATCGGGCTGGGTGGGATTAGAGCGTGTGACTGGTAGAGGATGACACTTTTTGGATTGCCAACACAGGATGATGGATTGATGTACATGTCTGATGTAGGGTCGGGTACTTTCGGGTTATAGCCGAGCTTAGTTAAAGCCTTGGCCTTTTGTTGTACTGACTCGTGATGTCCATCATAGTTATGTAAATAAAAGTGGTTCGGCTCTAACTCATATATGATGTGTAGTTGGTGTGCATTGCATTATTTTGTTGGAGTTAGGGATAGGGAGATTGGAATATGCTTCCGTTATATGAACTGCGCTGGGACTGATTTAAATATATATATATACGAACCCCCAGGATTTATGGACCCACTATAATTCAATGGTATCAGAGTGACATGTTATTAGGACAAGTGAAGGGTAAGCGAACTGTGGCGACCCTAACCCTATCGGATTGGGGGCCATGTCGAGGGGGGCCACAGTTAAAGTATTGTTTTGCAGGATATAGTTCTTTAAATCTGCAGGAAAGTTTTGTCACCATCAAAAAGGGGGAGATTGTTAGAGAAAACTCGAGGTAAGGACACCCGGAGTGCCAAAACTTGGCACGGAGGAACACTTAAGTAATAAAACTTTGAAAAGGTACACTTAAGTGCCAAAATCGGAGTAAAGTGGATCACTTAAGTGCCACTCAGGCCAAAATCTTGCCAAATTACTGACATGGCAATTTTCCGGCGAGGTGAGTGCAAAACAACATCGTTTTGCAAGCGGACGTGGCGAAAAAATGCAAAAACGATGTCGTTTTGTGTCTGATGTGTAAATAATTAATATAAAAATTAATTAAATTAATTTTAAACTTAAATTTATATAAAGTATTCTAAAAAATAAAAAAGCTTAAAAATAAAAAACTTAAAATTAAAAAAGTGAGGGGGGCGAAGGAGGCAGCTGAGAGCTAAGCCCTCGCCACCGCCACCTCCCCGCCGCCGCTAGGAAGGGCTGACAACGAAGGGGGGAGGGTCGGCTGGGAAGGGCCGGCAACGGTGCGGGGAGCATCGGCCAGGGTCGCCGAGCCCTCGCCGCCGGTCGGCCGGTGTCACCGAGCCCTGGCCAAGGCCCGGCGACCCCGGCCGATGCTCCCCCCACAGTCGTTGGCCCTTCCCGGCAACGGCGGGGAGGTGGCGAGGGCTCGGGCCCTCGCCCAGATCCGGCAAGGGCTCGCGGCCCTTGCCGCCGATAGGCCAGGGGCCGGCTACTCCTGCCGTGTGGCATCCTAGAATTTCTTGTCAATCCTTAGAGGTGCTTTAATTCATGTCTTGAATTGAGATTTTGGCCAAGCTTTTGGTGGGTAATTATTTGATAGGAAAATTCTATTTTTGGCCATGTGATTTATGGGTTGGAATTTATTAAATTAGGTCACAAAGTTTTGTGAATTATAAATTTCAATTAGGTGTTTATATAATTTAGGTTTAAGGTGGATTATTAGGATGAGGGTGGGCTGGACATTTAAAAACCAAACCAGCCCATAGCCCCACCCCTTTTTTCGACCGGCCCACAAAGCCCATGGAGAGGGAGGAGCTGCCGTCGGCCAAGCTGGCCCAAGCCCAGCCGAATTGGAGGCCCATCTTGCATGGAAAATGCCATGTGTTCCTTCCTAGTTGCCAAGTGTTTGCCATGCATAATCTAATGGTGGCTAATGATGGGGGGGGGGGGGGAGGAAAATTAGAGGGAGAGTGGCCGGTTTAAGCGAGAGAGAGGGAGAGAGAGAGAAGGGTTCATCTGAGAGAGAGAGAGAGAGAGAGAGAGAGAGAGGAGAGAAAGAGAATGAAGAAAGCAAGAAAGGAAGAAGGGAAGAAGGAAGGAGGAAGGGCCGTGCATCACCGTCCGTCGATTGTCCGCCGTGCGTCACCGTCCGTCGCCGCCGTGTCTCGCCGTTGTGCTCGCTATTTACTCGGTTTAGAGGCAAGTGGGATCCTTGATCTACTCTTGCATGTTGTGCTTAGTGTGTGTGATTGAATGGTAAAAATTTCGGAGGTTTAGAATGTGAAAGATTGAAGTTATAAGGATGGTGCTCTAGTCTAGTGTACTGTTTTTGAGAAAACAGCTCGACCTTGGATGTTCTAGTGACTTGCATGTGATGTTCGAGTTGGATTTTGGCTTTGAATTATAAATGAAAGTTGTTAAGGACTTCTTGTAGTATAACATACTCAAATTTTGGACAAAACAAACAATTATAAGTTGGTGAAATCGTTAGTCTTTGGAAAGACTGGATCTGGAAATTTTGGTACTAGGAACAGGGGTATCAACCGTCCATATTTAATTACCTAGGATGAATATTACTTTTATGTCTTCATTAAATATCTGCATATATGTCTTGGCTATCACATAGTCGAATTTTGTAATTTTTTAAGTTAATTTGCCTATTTAATAAAAAATGTTTCAAAAACTGTGCAAGTTGAACTGTTAGAATAGTAGTGCTGTGATGCATGGTTTATACCGAATTATATGGAGATCTTTTGGTGTAATGTTCTTCATGAAATATATTTCTTTATGTCTTCAATATCACATGTTCAAATTTCATAATTTTTTAAGGTCATTTGAGTATTCAATTAAAATATTTTCTAAAACTGTGCAAGCTGGATTGTGCGAATTTCAAAAGCTGTAATGCATGGACTATCCTGCTTTGTATGAAATTCTGGTGGTGTTGTGTTCTTCATGAGATAAATGCCTCTAGAGCTTGTCTATGATGTATTAAATTCTTAGAAATTATTAGGGCCAATCACTAAATTTTAAGAAGTGTAAATTAAAAGAATGCATTCCGTTTCTAAAATAATAGCAATAATCCATGAGTTTGCCCCATGATTATATTGATTGAATATTGCTGCACATGTGATGATATTTGGCATTACATATAAAAATCAAAAGCTGAAATTGACCTGGTTGCCATTACATCATGTGTCATGTTGATATTGAGACACAATTGTGAATATGAATTATGATAAATGAGGATACCGTCGGAGGTGTGAGCCGACGATGCCTCGGGAGTGTCTGGATGCCCTGAGGGGAGTGCTAGATGTCTGGAGTGTGTGTGCCGGATGTCCTCGGGAGTTTCGAGATGCCCGGGATGTGGGGGTGTCGGAAGCCTCGGAGGTGTGTGCCGAGGAGATACCTCGTGACGCCAGTTGGGATACGAGATGCCCGGAATGTGGGGGTGCCGGATGCCCAGAGATGTGTGCCGGAGGTTCCTCGCGATGCTAGGTTAGGTGCGAGCGATAAAATGTGGGATGCAATTACTAGTCCTAGGAAAGAAAAATGTGGTGACCTAATTGAAAGATAAAAAGTTGAAATTGAATCATGCATGGTATGGTGACATGTATGCATGGCTATATGATATGGTATGTATGAGTGCATGATGGTATGTGCACATAAGGCATGGATATGCATGAATGCTTGATGATGAGTGCATGGTTGTATTTGCACCTATGGCATGATGGTATATGCATGAATGCTTGATGATGAGTGCATGATGGTGTATGCACATATGGTATGATGACATATGCATGGCTGCAAGGTAAGTTTTGCTTGGATGCATGAATGATATGTGCTTTGTTTATGGTGCCTTAATTGTTCTGTTTGATGAATTGAGTAGTTTAATGGATCTTTTACCTGCTGAGTGGTTGTACTCACCCCTTTGTGGACTAACATTTCAGATTAGAAATATGCCTCTCCCTCTGGTCACGCGGGGTACCTTTTATGGCCTTCCATCTGACGTGGAGGTCGATTGTATGGAGCTTGATTGTGTCACCATCCCTGGTCTGATGTTTATACGGGTTCGTGTGCTGGTGATGTATGATGTGGGCCTAGCTGGGGGCCTGGTCATCCTGGAGTTCTTGTCAGTCTACGTCCGTCGTGACAGAGTGATGCGGGGGATGTTGCCGCCACCACCGCCCAACGCACCGGGGTGGGTGTGATGGCTCGTGTGAGGAGTGGGAGCTGACACTTTTTGGAGATAGCCGACACTTGTAGATGGAGGGTTACACGTGATCGATATAGGGGGTCGAGATCTCTCTTTTGAGCTATGGCCAAGTTTAGCTAAAAGTCTTGGCTTTTCTTTTTGGTTGTACCGACCCGAGAAGTCCATCATGAAAATATAAATAAAAAGTGGCTCAGCTTTATCTTTTCTTATAACGCGTAGTTGGTGTGCATTGCATTATGGTTATTGGAGGGAGAAATGGTGAGACTTGTTTATGCTTCCGCTAATAAGCTGCACTAGGACCGTTTTAAAAAAAAAAATCCTATGAACTACGGTTCTTCTTTAACCCCTTTAATCAAAGATATGTAACGGGTATTCATTAGGTGGAGCGACAAGTATCTGTGGTGACCTTAGTTGTTTGGGGGTGCCACATGCCGACCCTCCCCCCTCCATCGCCGGCCCTTCCCGGTGGCGGTGGGGAGGCGGCGGCGGCGAAGGCTCAACCCTCAGCCGCCTCCTTCGCCCCCCCCCCCTTTTAAGTTTTATTTTATTTTTTAGAATATTTTAAATAAATGTAAGTTTATATTTAATTTAATTAATTTTTACATTAATTATTTACACATTTTTATTTTTTAGAATATTTTAGCTAGTAGTTTAATTTTTATTTTGCAGACGACGTCGTTTCGGGTGAGTTTGAGCCGAGTCAGCTCTCCAGCGAGCCACGTAGGCAAGCAAAAAGAATAAAATATTGCCACGTACGATTTCTGGCAAGGTTCACCAGAGGTGGCACTTAAGTGTCCCACTTTTCAAAGAAAGTGGCACTTAAGTATACATTTTTAAAGTTTTGGCACTTAAGTGTCCCCTCATGCCAAGTTTTGGCACTTGGGCTATACTTCTACCGAGAAAACTCCTATGTTGTTTTGAAGCTGACGAAACTTATCTAAGTTCTATTTTGAAGATTGCTAGACTTTTGTGTCAAAGTCTATCTTACAACAAAAGTCTGCCCACTTTGACAAATTTTAAACTGAACGTAAGATGTGACATCTCGAATTTCTAATTCTGTTTTCAATTGAACAAGTCGGGTTTTCATCGATGCGCCTATAATTCTATTCTCTGAGCTGATCACTCACGAGATAACTAGTCTATCTGGTGAAGCCGTTAAAAGATTTTAATGCAAAAGACTTGAGAATTCGACCAGGAATCAACTGTTCGATTGTGCTAATCTACAAAGGTCATTACGACACTGTTAAAATCGATCAGAAATCAGAGATAGGTCGATTCGACTAAGATATGTGATCAGTGTGTGGGTGATTCCACCCAATTACAAAATTCTCATCAAACGGCACTCGACTGATTGTTCTGTCATTTCTGTACCCTATGTCTGTATTCGAAATCTTAATATTTTCACGACAACCGAAAGTCGCCAATGTCGAAGATGTACATTGTGGCTCGAAAATAATCAACCATGGGTCAATTGCACTAAAAATTCCTAAAAGCTACCCGGTAGGCTAGGACCTGCTAAAATCGTGCCGATTAAAATTAATCGCGAATTTAAACACGATTTCAAAAATTGAAAGTTCTGTCAAGGCACAATAAATTTTAGAAACGTTGACTCATTTACGAAGATTTTTCTGCAAAACGAGATTTTTTGCAAAAAATCAAAGTTAGTTTTGGACTGGGAACTTCGAGAGACCGTTTTTTATCGCACTTTTAGCCGTCAAGTGGGATCTTTGGACAAGGAAAAATGTGGATTTAAGTGTCAACACCTTGACTGAATCTATGGGCTTCAATTGGACTCAATTTGATGAGGATTTAAATGAAATTAAAGAGGGAAATGTGCAAATTCGTAGCCTTGGAGAGGTGCAACATTTCAGCCATGATGGGAAGCTTCTTAAGGAAGATTGAAGAGAGAGAAGTGGCTGAGGACAAGGGCTGACATGGTGGGGGCTTGTGATGAGTGAATGGGAATCAGATTGAAGACTTTGGAGGACAAATGGTGGTCCCCCTTCAGCAGCCACCTTCTTCTTCCTCTTCAGCCATGCTTTCTCCATTGTTGAGGTGTTGAGAGAGCTTAGAAAACCAGAGGAGGACCAGTAGCAAGCCACCGAGCAGCCCTGCTTCCCGTCCGAGTGTCACACGCCCGTCGCGCACCCGAAGCTGTGCCGGCCTCCCGCTCACGTCCGCTCACTCGTGCCTACGCGTGCTCGCTGTCCCGTGAGCCTAGCCGCCATCCTGTGAGCATAGCCACCATCCCAAGCTCCCTCTGGCCACCTGGAAGCCACTTGTCGCCGTCCCCAAGTAGCCAACCGCTTCCGCTTGCCCGCCTGGTTCCATCTCGCCGTTTCCAACCGCTGTTGTTGCTCGGTTCAGCTCCCTTGACCAGCAGATCAAAACCGAAATCCAGCCCGATCGTGAGGCTTCATGAGGCTTTTCCGGGCCTTTTCTGGCCTCCCTTGGTGTTTCCGTAGGAGGTTTGTCATCCGTCTCCACATTGCCATTGCCGTGGACTCACCGGATCGCAAAACCGGTGAGTTTACTCACTAAACCTTGCTTAAGAGGTTAATTATACTTAAGCTTAAGGGTTGATTAGTTTAGCTTAATATGGATTAGTGCTAATCTAGAATGATTAGATTGGTCTTAGAATAGATTAGTGTTACTTTAATTAGTGAGATTAGCACCTTTGAGTATGGTTTAGTCGAATTCAGAGGTTTTTCCTCAGAATTGATTCCTGAACCCTAGCTGTTTGCCATTTTTGTGGATTGAAATATGTTGAGATTTTGTGGTTGCTTACTTCTTGAGAAATGTTTTAAACGTCTTCATCTATAACATATATTATTTTCAAGAGTTTTATGAATTTAAAAAAATGAGGTATCATCTTCGTCATTTGCAAACAAAATCTCGGACTGTACTGGAATTTGTGACCTTTCAGGATTCTAGGGGTTTTTATCAACTCTTAGAGTTCGAATTTCAAAATGGTTTCTTCACAAAGGTGTTTGTAGCATCATTTAGTTTAACGTACTCAAATTTCAGATCAAATTGACAAGATTTAGACTTCGAACCAAACTGATTTTGAAAAACAGACTTTCTGGAAACGGACTCAGTTTTTGTACTGGATTGAGTGATTTACTGGGCTTAATCTAAAAGGATCTGGATTAATGTGTCTGCATGAAAAATTTTCGTTAATGTGTCCTTTACAATATGTTCAAATTTGGGAATTTTTCGAACTTATTTGATTAGATTTCTAGATTTAAACTTAGAGACGCGCGAGTGGGCCGTTTCTGCCGGTTAGGACCAATCGTATTTCGTGATTGTTCTTGATGCTATACTTGCTAGAAAATGCATATCTGATGATGTGGTTGATTTGTGACATGCCTAGAGCTTATGCTTGATGATCGTGTGATAGTTTATAGTCATGGCAATGTGACTATTGAACGTTGAGGTGATATGTGTGATGTTGAGGGAACCCAATGGGTTGTGAGCAGGTAAAGGATTAAGTACTACACGATGATGAGACTTCGTGTGGGTCACCTCTAGAGCCTTATACTATTGCTTATATATGTTAATGGGTTGTGAGCAAGTAAAAGACTAAGTACTACACGAGAACGAAACTCGTGTGGGTCACCTCTAGAGCCTTATACTATTGTTTATTGTAATCAAGGGCCAAGTGTTACATGATGCCTTGAGTCGCATGAGGACTACCTCTTGAGCCTTGTACTATTGCTATTTGTTATCAATGGCTAAGTACTACACGATAGCGAGACTTCGTGTGGGTCATCTCTAGAGCCTTGTACTATTGCTATATGTGGTCAAGAACTAAGTACTACACAACGACAAGACTTCGTGTGCGTCACTCTAGATCCTTAGACTATTGCTTATTGTAATCAAGGGCTAAGTGTTACGTGGTGACTTAAGTCGTATGAAAATTACCTATAGAGCCTTGAGTCTGTTATTGAGTGATAGCTTTGAGTTTTGTGTTTGAATTTGGAGTCTGAATATTGAGAGTGAATATCGGGTGTGGATTGAACCCCCGATATGAGTTACCCACGCCTGATTATAGGACAAAATTGTGTAATACGGAATGGGCCGTGTCATAACGATTTGGCTTTATAATCGGGACTTTTGTATTTGATTGGTTTGATAGTGAGATGTTCCAATTGATGAGTGCATTAATTATATGCGTATGTTTTACGAACTGTACTAATGTGCAGGAAGGAACTGAGGTAAGGTGAGTCTCATTGGTTGTGTGTGTAGGCTACCACTAGGTGTTTTATCTTCCCAATTGGGGTTCAGAGCGTGAACTCACCAAGATTTATATCTCATCCCATCGTGAGTTACCATTTTCAGGTCCGTAGTGTGAAAAACTTGGAGCTTGAGGCGAAAGGGTCAGGAGCTAAATGGTTCAGTAGTTCCTTTTGGAGATAGACCTCCTGTACTTAGACCGTAGAATTGGCCTCTGTGTATAAACTTGTTTGTTTATAAGAGTGTGGTTTGTTTTATATGTTGTTCTACTTTTTTATCTCATGTTGTTTGCTGTCAGGGTATTAGTTAATTCGCTTCTGCATGCGCATTAAGATGATTGAGTCTACGACGCGTCCTAAGATGTCGCAAATTTTATCTACCACCGAGGAATGTGGGCACACTCGAAGTTCGGGGCGTGACATCCCCATTAAGTGGTATTAGAGCGGGTCTGTGAATGGAGTGATAAGGTGTAATGGGTTATGGGATAGTTAGTAGGAAATGCATTTTCTTATGTAGATGCATATGATCAATTAGTTGAATGATAGATTGTTTTGTGCAGGTCGCTCAGTTTCCTAATTTTGTGTGGAATTGGAAAGCATTTTCTATAGAGATCCTATAGAATGAGCGACCTAGAGCAAAGGACTCCTTGGAAGGGGACGGTCGCGTCAGTCACTCCGGCTAGGACGCCGACAAGGGTTGGTACCCGAGATGGTCGTGGTAAAGCGCAGGCTAAGGCTAGCGCTAGTGGAGTAGCACCACCTCCAATCAGTGCTGGTGTAACAGCACCTGGTGATCTGGGAATTGTCGGGATCATGCAGGCGCTAGAGGCCTTAGGGAATTTGATGGGACAACAGGCCCAGAATCAAGCCGTCACCATTACCGCCACCCTTACAACTGCCGCTATTGCAGCTGCCATTGCTACCGCCACTGATGCCGTTGCTGCCGCAGCTGCTGCCGTACCTATTGCCGCATTTGTCGAGGTTCCACCTAGGAACGTGGTTGTTGGAAGAGAGAGGCTGATGCATACGCTAGTGGAGCAATTTCTAAAGCTAAACTCGCCGAGGTTCACTAGTGCAGGAGATCCTAAGGCTGCAGCCCTCTGGATCTAGGACTTGGAGAAGGCCTTTGCACTACTGATGTACACCGAGGTAGAGAAGCTTGTCCTTGCAGCCTATCAGCTGTAGGGGATGACAAGCATATGGTGGAGGGCCACCAAAGGAATAATGTTCCCTAAAGGTTTTGTCCTGGAGTAGAACGCCTTTGTCAAAGTCTTCAACGACAAGTACTTCTCTGATAGTGCCAAAGAACTGAAGATGGCAGAATTCCAGCGCCTTCACCAAGGTACAATGACGGTAGATTAGTACGAAGCGAAGTTCGCTGAGCTATCGCAGTACGCTCCCAGATTGATCGAGGATCCGGTAGATCGAGTTAGGAGGTTTAGAGATAGGCTCAGACCGAGATTGAAGAGTTCACTGGTACCATTCAATTTGAAAGACTACAACGACCTATATGAACGGGCTCAGTTGATAGAGAGAGACCAGAAGGAACAAGCCACCACGTTTGGGTCACGGTTTAGTTCAAGCAGGGATGAAAATATATTTGCGAAGAAACCTATGACTGAAGGAAGTTATCACATTCTGCCCAACAAAAAGGATGGGATTGGAAAGTCAATGCCCAACTTGAACGACGTGTGACATTTCTGTAGGAAAAGACATGGTTCAGCTCCATGTTATACTAAGACAGGAGCTTGTTTTAAATATGGCTAGCACGGCCACCAATTCAAAGATTGTCCGCGTAGGCAAATGAGACCACAACAGCTGTTATCGTCGCCACCGATGGGACAGAATAGAGGGAATGCACCGTAAACAGGATGCCGCTAGGATGGCGAAGGGGACATGAATGAACTGAGCTATGTGTTGATTAGGGGAATGAATGTTTTTGGGGTAATTTTATCAGAGTGGCGTAGCGGAATTTTGGTTAAGCTTATAGAACTTCAGTTTGTTGTAATGAAGTTGTAAAAAGGAGAATCACTAGCTAGAGTTGTACTTGACTATTTTACCTATGTATAACTTTGATGTCATATATGAAAAGAGTTGATTTAAGGAGCATCTTGCCATAATGGACGTTATTGTGAAGTACTCCAATTTAACCCGTTAACATCTAGAAGTTTTGAGTTTGTTAGGAACCGAGAAGGACCTTCGATTATTTTAAAATTCGTCACTTAAGGCAATCAGTTTCTGGATGTAGGTCGCCAAAATTATTTCGCAACTGTAGTGAATACGACAGTTGAGGAACCAAAGATAGAGAACATAGCTGTGGTACGGGAGTTTTTTGAGGTGTTTCCTGAAGGATTACCCAGTCTGCCCTCAGAAAGGGAGATCAAGTTTGGGTTTGAGTTGGCCCCTAGGATGGTGCCAACCTCTAAGGCCCTTTACTGTATTCCGCTGTTAGAATTGAAGGAACTGAAGTTACAAATGCGTTGAGTCAAAAGTCATCGATTGTGCAGATGGTGATTTAAGCGTGGATTTTATAGAAGGAGCTAGAGATTCGGTTTTCAAGTTTGAAGTAGGCCACCTTTCAAGTCTTATGGCCATCCTCAGAATTGAACCGGAAGTACAAATAAGGATCAAGACGCTTCAGTTGATAGACTTAGAGATTTAGAAGATCCTGAAAGAGCATACCGAAACGAGAAAGGTTAATTTTCAGATTTCTGATGACGGAACACTAAGGTTCCGAGTACGATTGTGTGTACTTGACAATGCAAAGCTTAAAGAAGAGATCTTGTCAGAAGCTTATCGTAGTAGTTACAACATTCATCCTAGTAGTACGAAGATGTATCAGAATCTACGTCAACACTATTGGTGGTCCGGTATGAAGGCGGACATCGCCAAGCATGTCACCAAGTGTCTGACATGTCAGCAAGTGAAGGCACAGCACTGTAAGTCAGGAGGACTTCTGCAACCTCTCGAGATCCCGAGTGGAAATGAGAACACATCAGAATGAACCTTGTGATGAGCTTACCGAAGAGTCAGAGGGGTAATGATTCCATATGGGTTGTGGTTGATAAATTGACAAAATCGGCTCACTTTATCACTGTACGAAAGGACCTTGCATTAGACAGATATGCAGAATTGTACGTGCATCAGATTGTTTGTCTACATGGAGTGCCGGTGACAATCATATCTGATAGAGATCTGAGGTTTACAGCTGCCTTTTGAAAAAGTTTACAGATTACCTTGGGAACGAAGCTGCAATTCAATACGGCTTACCACCCGTAGACAGATGGCTAGTTTGAAAGGACAATTCAGACTCTCGAGGACATGTTGAGAGCGTGTGTGTTGGATTTCAAGGGAAGCTGTGAGGAACAGCTTCACCTTGTCGAGTTCGCCTACAACAGCAGTTACCAACATAGTATTCATATGGTTCCGTTTGAAGCGTCGTATGGCAGAGCATGCAGAACGCTAGTGTGTTGAAATGAGGTCGGAAAGCGAAAGATCACAGGCCCAGAGTTGGTTCAGCAGTCAGTGGATGCAACTGCAGTCATCAGAGACAAATTAAAGACCTCTCAGAGCCGCCAGAAAAGCTACGCAGATAAGTGTCGAAGACCTTTGGAATTCCAAGTTGGTGAGCACATCTTTTTGAAGATGTCACCAATGAGGAGTACTTCATACATCAGCAAGAAAGGGAAAGTTGAGTCCGAGATACGTAGGTCTCTTTAAGATTCTTAAAAGAATCGGGATCCTAGCGTATCATCTTGCATTGCTGCCGAGGTTGGCGTAAGTGCATGACGACTTTCATGTGCCGATGTTGAGGAAGTATGAGCCTGACCCGACCCACATGCTAAATTTTGAAGAATTAGACATGGACAACAGAGTGTCGTATGTGGAAAGCCTGATTCAGATTATAGATCACAAAGAGCAAGTTCTGCGCACCAAGAAGATTCAGTTAGTTAAAGTGGTTTGGCAACACCACGGCACAAAATGAGCAACCTGGGAAAGTGAAGATTCGATGAGACGACAGTACCCTCACCTTTCTGTTTAAAGATTTGTAATGGTTTAAATTTCGAGGACGAAATTTTTATAAGAGGGGAAGAGTTGTAACATCCCGAATTTATGATTCTATTTTCAATTGAACAAGTTGGGCTTTTCATCGACGCGCCTATAGTTCTATTCTCTGAGCTAATCACTCACGAGATAACTAGTCTATCTGGTGAAGCCGTTAAAGGATTTTAATGTAATAGACTTGAGAATTCAACCAAGAATCGACTGCTCGACCGTGCTAATCAACAAGGGTCATTACGGCACTGTGAAAATCGATCAGAAATCAGAGATAAGTCAATTCGACTAAGATATGTGATTAGTGTGTGGGTGATTCCACCTTATTGCAAAATTCTCGACGAACGGTACTAGACTGATTGTTCTGTCATTTATGTACCCCGTGTCCGTATTCGAAACCTCGAGATTTTCACAATAATCAAGAGTCGCCAATGTGTCGAAAATGTACATTGCGGCTCGAAAATAATCGACCATGGGTCAATTGCACTAAAAAATTCTAAAAGCTACCAGTAGGCTAGGACGCACTAAAATTGCGCCAAATTGAAATTAACCGCGAATTTAAACCCGATTTCAGAAATTGAAAGTTCTATCATGTCACAATTCATTTTAAAAACGTCGACTCATCCTTCAAAGATTTTTCTGCAAAACGAAATTTTTGGCGAAAAATCAAAGCTAGGCTGTTTTGAACTGGGAACTTCGAGGGACCTTTTTCATCGCACTTTTGGCCGTCAAGTGGGATCTTTGGACAAGGGAAAATGTGGATTTAAGTGTGGACACCTTGGCTGAATTTATAGGCTTCAATTGGACTCAATTTGATGAGGATTTGAATGAAATTGAAGAGGGAAATGTGCAAATTCGTAGCCTTGGAGGGGTGCAACATTTCAGCCATGTTGGGAAGCTTCCTAAGGAAGATTGAGGAGAGAGAAGTGGCTAAGGACAAGGGCTGACATGGTGGGGGCTTGCCTCTTCAGTCATGCTTTCTCCATTGTTGAGGTGTTGGGAGAGCTTAGAAAACTAGAGGAGGACCAGCAGCAAGCTGCCGAGCAGCCCTGCCTCCCGTTCGAGCGACGCATGCCCGTCGCAAGCCACGTCGGCCTCTTGCTCGCGTCCGCTCATTTGCGCCTGCGCGTGCTCGCTGTCTCGTGAGCCTAGCCGCTGTCCCAAGCTCCCTTCGGCCAACTGGAAGCCACCCATCGCCGTCCCCGAGCAGCCACCCACCTCTGCCTACCCACCTGGTTCCATCTTGCCATTTCCAGCCACTGTTGTTGCTTGGTTCAACTCCCTCGACTAGTAGATTACAATCGGAAGCCAGTCAAGACGTGAGGCTTCATGAGGCTTTTCCTGGCCTTTTCCGGCCTCCCTTGGTGTCGCCGCTAGGAGGTTTGTAGCTTGTCTCCCCATTGTCATCGCCGTGAACTCACTAGATCGCAAAACCGGTGAGTTTACTCACTAAACCTTGCTTTGGAGGTTAATTATGCTTAAGGGTTGATTAGTTTAGCTTAAGATGGATAAGTGTCTAGAATGGTTAGATTAGCCTTAGAATGGATTAGTATTAATCTCACTTGTGAGATTAGCACCTTTGAGTATGGTTTAGTCGAATTCAGTGGTTTTTCCTCAGAACTGATTCCTGGACCCTCACCGTTTGCAATTTTTTTGGACCGAAATGTGTTGAGATTTTGAGGTTACTTCTTGGTTAAGAAATGTTTTATACATCTTCAGCTATAACATATATTTTTCTGAATATTTTTAGTGATTTAAAATAAGGAGATATCAACTCTGTCATTTGCAAACAAAATCTTGGACTGTGCTGAAATTTATGACCTTCCCGAATTCTAGGGGTTTTTATCAACTCTTAGGAATCGAATTTTAAATTTATTTCTTCACAAAACTTGTTTTTTACATCTTCTATTTTACATACTCAAATTTCAGATCAAATTGAGAAGTTTTAAACCTCGAACCAAACTGATTTTTAAAAATAGACTTTCTGGAAACGGACTCCATTTTTGTATTGGATTGAGCAATTTACTGGGCTTAATCTAGAAGGATTTGGATTAATGTGTCTGCATGAAAAGGTTTCGTTTATGTGTCATTTACAACATTTTCAAATTTGGGAATTTTTCGAACTCATTTGATTAGATTTCTGGATTTAAACTTGGAGACGCGCGAGTGGGCCGTTTCTACCGGTTAGGACCGGTAGTATTTCGTGATTGTTCTTGATACTATACTTGCTAGAAAATGCATATTTGATGATGTGATTGATTTGTGATATGCCTAGAGCATATGTTTGATGATCGTGTGATGATTTATAGTCATGCCAAGGTGACTATTGAACGTTGAGGTGATATGCGTGGTGTTGAGAGAACCCGATGGGTTGTGAGCAGGTAAAGGACTAAATACTACACGATGATGAAACTCCGTGTGGGTCACCTCTAGAGCCTTATACTATTGCTTATATATGTGAATGGGTTGTGAGCAGGTAAAAGACTAAGTACTACACGAGGACGAAACTCGTGTGGGTCACCTCTAGATCCTTATATTATTATTTATTGTAATCAAGGGCTAAGTGTTACATGACGACTTGAGTCACATGAGGACTACCTCTAGAGCCTTACAGTTTTGTCATACATAGTCAAGGGCTAAATGTTACATGATGACTTGAGTCACATGAGGACTACCTCTTGAGCCTTGTACTATTGTTGTTTGTTGTCAATGGTTAAGTACTACACGATAGCGAGACTTCATGTGGGTCATCTCTAGAGCCTTGTACTATTGCTATGTGTGGTCAAGGACTACACAACGACGAGACTTCATATGCGTCACTCTAAAGCCTTAGACTATTGCTTATTGTAATCAAAGGCTAAGTGTTACATGACGACTTTAGTCGTATGGGAACTACCTCTAGAGCCTTGAGTCTGTTATTGAGTTAGAGCTTTGAGTGTTGAGTTTGAATTTGGAGTCTGAATATTAAGAGTGAATAACGAGTGTGGATTGAACCACCGATATGAGTTATCAGCGCTTGATTATGGGACGAAATTGTGTGACACGGAATGGAACGTGTGATAACAATTTGGCATTATAATCGAGACTTCTGTGTTGATTGGTTTGATAGTGAGATGTTCCAACTAATAACTGCATTGATTATATGCATATGTTTTACGAACTGTACTAATGTGCAGGAAGGAACTGAGGCGAGGTGAGTCTTATTGGTTGTGTGTGTAGGCTGCCTCTAGGTGTATTATCTTCCTAACCGGGGTTTAGGGCGTGAACTCACTAAGATTTATATCTCACCCTTACGTGGATTACCATTTTTAGGTCCCTAGTATGAAGAACTCGGAGTTTGAGGCTGAAGGGTCAGTAGCTGGGTGGTTTAGTAGTTCCTTTTGGAGATAGACCTCCTGTACTTAGACCGTAGAATTAGCCTTTGTGTATAAACTTGTTTTTTATAAGAGTGTGGTTTGTTTTATATGTTGTCCTACTTTTCTATCACATGTTGTTTGCTGTTAGGGGATTAGTTAATTCGCTTCCGCATGCGCATTAAAATGATTGGGTCGGTGACGCGTCCTAGGACGTTGTAAATTTTATTGACCATCGAGGGATGTGCGCGTGCTCCAAGTTTAGGGCGTGACACAAGAGAAGAATGAAGACTTATCCAGACGCAGGATTATCTTTCTTTCTTCAAGTGTTCAAGTCGTACAGGTTATATATGGCCTTCTAGTTGGAAATGTCACCTACAAGATTGATTATCTTTATTGGAATC
The DNA here is from genome assembly GCA_019915205.1 of Eucalyptus rudis. NCBI lineage: Eukaryota > Viridiplantae > Streptophyta > Magnoliopsida > Myrtales > Myrtaceae > Eucalyptus > Eucalyptus rudis. The sequence continues at coordinate 11,414,875 of JAHMTN010000007.1, read as the reverse complement.
AATTTAAATACATCAAATATTTTCGGATGGCAAGTTAATTTGGAAAGAATCTATTTATGGAAACCAAGATCCTGATTGTATAGGCGAACATGATTGACGGACTTTCATCACAATCTTCAAACGGCTTGAGATCTCCTTGATTGATTCTGTCCAACGGGTTAATTGGAAGAATTTCTTTGGAAAGTACCAACGGTCAAGAAAGCATGAAGGAGTATTTAAGGAAGACTCTCCAGTTGTTTGACAAAGTGTGTGAAAGAAGAATTCCAAAGTCTGAAGTTTACCACTTACTTGTTATTTCTTACACTGTGCTCAAATTTGTACGCAAAGACTCAAAGAGAGACTTTGTGAGAGCAATAGAGACTCTTCACTGTGAAGTTGAGATAACAAGATTGTAAATTCTCTTTTGATTCTTAGTTGAAACCAGCCAGAAGGCTATCAACGTGGGAGAATGGACGTAGACTTGATCTAAGCCAAACCACTATAAACCTTATGTCTATTTTTCTCTTCCCTAAACTCCTTTACTTTATTCGTATTTCAATTTTGTAGTTAACGTCTAAACTCTTTTAAAGTCTACTGATCATCAGACTCAGTTTCAAAAGCAAAATATTCTTACTATTTTTTGCGAAAATTGTCTTCGTACCTATTCACCCCCCCTCTAGATGTTCATACTAGCGCTTTCAAGAACTATAGCCAAAGGCACCTTCCCCGCCATAGTGTCTGAGTTGATATCAACCGAGGGAGCACTTCCAGCAGGGGGATTGGCAACAGGAGCAGCACACTTATGCCCAAATGAACCACAAGAGGGGCATACACTTGGCTTCCATTCATATTCAACAGAGACCACCCTGGTTGCACCATTCAGCTCTAGATGTATTGAATCGCAGGTGGGCTGTTTTGCACTGATCTCCACACAAACTCATGCGTAGGGTATCATCTTCATAAGCTCTTGCTGGTCGACATACAGTGGCTTACCCAGAGCACTAGCTATCGCACCAATGCCGATGGCCGACCATAGAGAATATGGTATGTTCCTCAGCCGAACCCATACGGGGACTCTCTCGTGAATGCCTTTCTTGAGTTCCATTAGGGGCTGCCATTGTTGGAGGATGAGAGGGACCTTAGCGACTGTGATAGGTCCTCCATCCAAAATCTTCCTTCGGAACTCTTGGTTCGGAATGTGAAAGAAATAGAAGCCATCATCGTTAGCCATGATTTCCAACAACTTAGGGCCCCAAATATGTTTTAGAGCAGTCTCAGTTAGCTTAAGAGGCAGCTTCTTTCCAACGTAAGAGCTAACTAAGCATTCCCGCCATTTAGGGTTGCTTGCTTCCAGGATCTCCTCAAAAATACGCACAACCGGTCTGCTATTTATAATATCGGGGGACATATAGGTGAGGTTATATCCCTTGGTGGCCGATTTAGCCACATTTGCCCAAGATCGGACAGTTGGCCGGCCTACGCCAGGTGCAGCCTGATTTGGGGGATGAGCTGGGTCTGCGAAAGCCGCAGGAGGCCTCTGCCCAAGCCCACCATGTTGTTGAAAACTAGGTTCAGGAGCATCAGCTTGGTGGGCGAGGCCACCAGATTGTCCAGCAAAAGTTGCAGAAGACTTACCCCTTTCCTGGGGTGGTCGGGAATTCCTGCCACGACTTCGGCCCCGACGCACAGTTGCTTGAGCTTTCTGGGCCCCCAGCGAAGTCACGTTCTCAATTGCAGGTGTATCTATAGTCGAGGTGGGTACTCAGCCCAACCAATACAGCAGATAGCAAAAACCCACAAATCCCTAAAAGAGATGGAACATAATTACCCGAAGGATGCAAGACAAGGGGAATGCTTCGGTGGGGATGGAGATGGGGCCAAGACGTATCTAGCCTCCAAAAACCAGCTCCAACGGACAACCGGAGCTCCCGTGAAGCTCTCGTGAGCAGCAAAGATCCAGCCGGGTGAACAGGAGTAATTGCGCCCAGCTAGAGAGGATTGCATGAACAGTACCCGAGGATGGGGAAAGTGGGAAAAGTTTAGCAAATAATACTTTTTGTCGCCGCAACTTTCACGAAGTGACTTAGGTGTCATCAAAGAATAGTATGGGGACTGGAATTATCTCCAAAGAAAGTACATGATCAAAAGTGAGATCCTACAAGGACCGAAAAAATTTCAACTTCCCTGAACTTAGAATTCAAAAGCAATGGGTGGTTGCCAAAAACAGTTAATTGGTTCATTTTCTAGGCCCATGGGCATCACTACTCCTTTTAAGTATGCAGTAAACACGCAAAATGTCTTGCTCAAAGTCGAATCTTAGTTTAATATTGAAAATTCTATGCAATGAATGGACCTGATACTGGTCATGTATAAATGATCTGAAGTATACAAACTATGATTGATTTTTCTAAAGTCATCTATGATTTATCTCTTCTTGGTAACAAGAGGTTCGTGGAGACGTGAAGTCAAAAGCCATACAGACCGTTGAAGCTTGGCCGGAAGGATTGTCACTTTGAACTTTTAATTTTCCTTTTACGTAAAATCTCGTGTTTCACGCATCTTTCCCTTTTTTAATCCGAAACATTTTAAATTTCACAACATCCAATTGCTGACATATAGATATAGATATAATCTTTTGATAATTTTTAAAATCTGAATAATACTTCAATTATAACTTGAGTCGGCCACAAAAGAAATACTTTTAACTTACAAAGAGGAAAAGAAAGCACTCAAAATTTATGAGTGATATTGCGAAAAAGATAAATGGCACAATGTGCAAGATATGAAAGTGAGAAAGTCCCATAAAACCAATTTATGATACAATGCCTATCTCGAAAAGATTCATGATCTTGGTTAAGTTTGATGTTAACTTTTTTTCCTTTTTTTAAGTTTGCTATCTGAGTTATGCAGAAAATTCCATGCAACAAATGTGCTCGATACTAGTCATGTATAGTTGATATAAAGCATACAAAGTGTAATTAACTTTTTCTAAGGTTTTTATGTTGATTTCTTTTTTAGATGACAAAGAGCTTCGCATATATATATATATATATATATATATATATATATATATATATATATTAGTTCAGAAGGCACGGCAACTGGAATGTTCCGTTCATTCCTTAGTTGTTCTAAATTGATCCCATAAGGCGATGGAAAAATTGGAAAAGTTTCGCTTTTTGTGCGTTAATCTTGAAGCAATAAAATCAATAACATGGACAGTTAATGTATTGAAAACTACGATTATTTTCTATTCCTTTTTTAGCTATACAAGCAATGTGCGGCCACCAAAAACAGCTGATCGATTCAATTTCTCGGGCACTTGGCCATGACTATTCCTTTAAACAGTACACAATCAAAATGTATTACTCAAAGTCGAATCTCCCAATGTGGCATGATTTGGCTCCACAAGTTCCCTTACAGTTGTTGGTGGTGACCACATGGATGTTTGGTGTAATTATAACAAACAAAATATTAAGATTAAAGGAATCTTTCCCAACCTATAGGAACCGAAAAAATTCAATTTCCTCGGACTAAAAATGCAAAAGTAATGTGTGGCCACCAAATATAGCTGAATTGTTCATTTGTTTCGGCCCATAGGCATCACTTTTCCTTTCAATCAAAATGTAAACACGCCAAATGCAATACTCAAAGTCAAATCTCCTATTTGGTGTGATTTTGGCTCCACAAGTTCCCTTATTGTTGTTGGTGAGCCAATTTTACGGAATAAAGTTACTAATTAATGAAAGTAGGATTTTTTTTTTTTAGTCGGTAATGAAAGTAGGATTGACTTGGTAATAATTTTGCATGACAACTGATAAAGCTTCCCAAAACGGCCGCACACCAATTGAAGGTTTGTCATTTTTAACTTCTAATTTTTGTTATTCATAAACTTTGCATTTCATGCATTTTGACTTTTTTTAAATTTGAAATGTTTTAAATTTCACGGCATACAAACACTGACATATAAATTCAAATATTATCTTTTCATAATTGTTAAAATCTGAATAATATCTTGAATTATAATTGAGAACCAGGAAAGAAAAAAAAAAGATCTTCTACTTCCAAAGAGAAAACAAAGGCGCTCAAAGGAAAATGTAGGTTGAGTAAACGACGTCCCCTTCGCTTGCATCCCTGTTACATGACTTGACCAAAAAAACAAGTAGTGTACTTGACCTAAAAAAACAAGAAGTGCAAAACACTGAGGACTTTTAAAGTGCAATTTTTGCAGTCACGCTGGCAGCGAAGGTCGATGAAAAGGATCGACCATTGTTTAAGGCCGTGGTGAAAGCTGATTGGACAACTGTCAAGACAGTCCTCAATAAAGATGACGAAGCAATGAAGGCAGACTTTATGGTAGGAAATGAATCCGTTAAGGCGCTCGAATATGTAGTTATGGACACACAAGATCAACATCAATTGGTCGAGAACCTAATCACGTGCTTGCCTCAGAAATCTGAAGAATATAAGTATTCCATTTCGAGGAGCGCCCTCTACGATGCCGCTCGGAGAGGAAGAGTAGTGATGGTAAAGGTATTTGTAAAATGGTTGATTCTAGACCCGATATTGTGCGCCTTGCCCTGTCATATCCTAGTACATGTGCTCCTATGCAAAAGCAGGTTATCTGGTGCCTGGCCAGACAAGCAACATCCGCCAGATTTTAATACCATGAGCTGCCTTATTCTAGCCGGACATTTAGGTGGGATTTTACAAACACTCATCTTATTTCTTTTCCTTGATTGTTTACTTGAATTAACTTTTTTGTTCTTGTGTCCCAAAAAACATAAGCTTGTTTTTAGCTCGCCGACACCCTGGCGTAGCAACATCCAAAGATAAAAAAAACTGTAGCTTATTGGGAGTCTTGGCGAAGATGAAGTCTTCCTTCCGTAATGGAGCTAGACTCAATTTTTGGGAAAAATGGATTTACAAATGGAGGCACTTCTTGCACTTCTCTTTTTAGATATGTACAGTTTGAGCAACTCTATCTACATGGTGTTCACCTGTCCCCATTTTTAGGTATCTCCTTATGCTTCAACGATACATCATTTGACAACTCCAAAGACCTGAAGATGGCTCGAGGTATTTCTGTTAATCATCTTAATATTTAGATTAAGGGACGAGGACTACATCTACGTATACAAACTAATATCTAAACCATGATGTATGTCACAGATTATTATCTAATAGAACATCTGTGAAATTAGTCGAGAAGTCTTACTCAATGTCAAATTGCCAAGTAGAATAATAAAACATTATTAGATTTCAACTTATAAAGGTGGATTGATCCTATCTGTTTTCTAACATATTCAAGCACTTTTAAATTTAATTACACGTGCAATCTTCATTTCATGAGTGTCACATGTACCGTTTTGTCCTCCATCAATTCCTAATTTGCTTGCATGATTCTTCTCTCCTCTTCATGGCGGTCCAGCCAGCATTTAAGTGTTCAAGACATGCCACAAAATCAGGTATATGAAACTGCCCATGGTATCTATAGAAAAAGGACCTTATTTCATTTATTGGTGGAGATCTATATAAATTAAAGTGTCAACTGATATTTTCAGTTTGAGATCGTAGTTTTATTGGGAGAAATATTAAAAAAGTTATAAACCTTTTACATTTGTACCAATTTAGTCATAAACATTTTTTTGGTATCAATTTAATCATAAACATTTTTATTTTGTGTCGATTAAGTTATTTTCAGCCAATTTTGGCTGAATTTTGCTGACTGGACGCCAATGAGCTGACATGACCCAATCGGTGCTGATGTTGACAACTTTTAATAATATTTTAATATTCTTAAATTTTTAAATTTTTCTTTTTATTTTCTTTTTCTTTTTCTTTTTTCTTTTTCCTTCTCCTCCTCTTTCCTCCAACCAATCGCTGGACCTCGGCAACCGGCCAAAGGCGACGACCTCGTTGGCCACCTCGACAATAGCCATGAAGGCAGCCTCATGCTGGGTGGCAAGCCTTGCCCTCGCTGCATCTGGCGAGGGTCAAGCCTCGCCGGTGCCTCCCAAGCCACAATCCAACAAGGTTGAGCCTCGCCGGCCATGGTTAAGGCTCGACCCTTGTTGGACCCATTGAAGGCGAGTCTTGTCGGCGCCTCCTATAGGCCACGATCCGGCGAGGTCGAGCCTCGCCGGCCATGGGCAAGGCTCGACCCTCGCCCGCCCAACGCGAGGCCAACTCGAGGCCGCCCTCGCAGCCTAGGTGATGATGGCGAGGCTTGCCCTAGCCAAATCTAGCGAGCTCAAGCCTCACCACCTAGCGTGAGGCTACCCTCACAACCACCAGTGAGGTTGACCTCAACCTTGCCGCCCAAAGTAAGGAAGAGAGAAGATAAAAGGAAAAAGAAAAAGAAAAAGAATTCAAATATTCAAAAATATTAAATATTATTAAAAGTTATCCACATCAACGCCGATTGGGCCACGTTAGCCAGCCGGTACCCAGTTAGCAAAATCTGACTAAAATTGGCCAAAAAAGACTGAATCAGCATTAAGGGGATAAGTACACTAATGGTGGCATAAGTTATGTAAGGCGCTCACTTTGGTGCCAAAAGTTTCTGTCGGATCACTTAAGTGCCAAATCGGAGGAAAAACGATCACTTTGGTGCCACCGGCGAAAGATTCCGGCCAAAATGATTACGTGGCTTTTTTTTTTTTTTAATCGACAAGGCCTTCAAACGACGTCGTTTTCGGTCCTCCTTAAGAAAACGACGTTGTTTTGCTGTCCTACATGGATGGCCTCACAAAAATGACGTCGTTTAACTCATTTGGGGATTTTTCCAACCTAGCTCACTCAGCCATCGTCGCTCGACCTCCGCCGTCGCTGGGCTGCCGTTGCTCGCTTAGCTGCCATTACTTGGCGCTGTTCAGATGCCCTCGACGGCACATGAGGGAGCATCAGCCCTAGTCGCCAGAGCCTAGGTACTAGAAGACGCAGGCCAGGCACTCGTCAGGGAGATCGGAGATGGAGAGGGAGACATCAATGGCAGCGCACTCGTCGGCGACCTCCCCGAGCACCGGCTAGATCACGGCCTTTGACTTGGCCGCCAAGTGGCCGTTGTCGGGGTTGGGGTCGGGCTCCGGGTCGGGGTCGGGGTCGGGGTTGAGGCTACGGCCACCGAGTGGCCATCGTCGGGGTCAAGGTCGGGGTCGGGGTCGGAGCCGTGGCCACCAAGCATGGGGGCCGTCGAGATTTAGGGTTTGAATTGGGGGAGACACCAAACGGCGTCGTTTTGGTATTAGGACGCTAAAACGACGTCGTTTGAAGGCCTAAGTGATCCAAGGAAACTCCGGCGAGCCACATCAGCATAAGAAATTAATAAAAAAAAGGCCACGTCGGATTTCCGGCCGATCAGATCGGCGTTGGCACCAAAGTGAGCGTTTTTCAAATTTTTTGGCACTTAAGTGATCCGACGGAAACTTTTGGCACCAAAGTGAGCGCCGTACACAACTTATGGCACCATTAGTGTACTTATCCCCAGCATTAAGTAAAAATATTCAGGACTAAATTGGCACAAATGCAAATGGTTTAAGACTTTTTTAACACTTCTCCCTAGTTTTATTAATATGGACTGGCTCCTGATTTGTATATTACGATACAACTCGATTCGATTTAATTCAATTTAAAGTCCAAAAAATATGAATTTATTAGGTAAATTTGTAAAAATTATCAATCAAAAAAAGATTTATCGATCTGACTCTAAATCTACCCATATTAAATTAAAAAAAGAAATTCTTTTTTTTCTTTTGACATTGTTTGTCATCGATATTTCCATCTCTTCTTCAATGCATGCATTTTGACTTTCGAGCCATATGAAGTTTACTTCTCGATTAATATCTTAAATTCATCATTTTTCTTATTAACTACTATATATACATAAGAACTCGGCGCAAGTGTACAAGCCTCTTCAACTTTTTGATTCTTTATCATGGGAAAGTTGTTTAATGTTACGTGTAGTAACTTTCATCAAAAGGATTAGAGAATCGAAGTTGAGGCACAAATGCACGATTGGGTTCGTAAAACTCACTCTTACCGAGAAGAAGAATAGAATAGGAACCTCGGAAATAGTCAAATTTTTATTGGATTCAGGCATTGTCCTTGACTCGGCAAATCGCGGAGTCCTTGAAATTGTCGAGTTATGTCTTAATCAGTTTCCGGAGTTGATGTGGGACAAAGATTTCCCAAACACACTGATGACAGAAGTGGTGATTGGACGACAAGTTGAGTTGTTTAGAGTGGTGAACGCATACAACAAAGCTCCAAATTGTGTAAAGATACTATGTACTGCGATCTGATGGAGGCAGTAGTAGAATGGCAACCAGAATATGTACCGGCAAATGTTCCCGGAGCAGCTTTTCTTATGCAGAGGGAATTTCAGTGGTTCAAGGTTTGTTTACTTTAGTTGTCTGCCACCCTTATGTGTTATTTAATTTACCTACATTCACATTCATAGGCGTCCTTTATTTTTCTGAAGGTACTGGAAGAAAGGAGCTATCCTTCTTTTAAAAGTCTGAAATTTGCGGTCAGGTCACCTCATTTGATTGCCGCCCTTTTGTTCTCTTTAATTTACATTTGTGGGAAAAAAACTCCTATTGGATTTTAAAGCTGACAAAACTTCTCTGGTTCTATTCTCATTTTCATTATGAGGAATACGAGACTTCTGTGTAACTCTTTCAAAGTCTATCTTACATCAGAAGTCTGCTTTACTCTGACGAAGACCCAGACTGAATGTGAGTGAAGAACAAAGATATAATCAAACTCAAGATTATTTTTCCTTCTTCAAGGCTTCAATAAGAACAGTTTATTTATGGCTTTCTGGATGGAAATCTTATTTACCTTCTTTGGATATTATCATCGAAATCAATCAAGAACAGTAACATCATTTTGGAAGGCAAGTTTATTTGGAAAGAATTTACTTATGCAAACCTAGATCCTGATTGTATGGGCGAACATGATCATCAGACTTTCATCTCAATCTTCAAACGGCTCGAGATCTCCTTAATTGATTTTGTCCAACGGCTTGATTGGAAGAATTCCTCTGGAAAGTGCCAACGGTCGAAGAGGCATAGAGGAGTATTTAAGGACGTTTTTCAAGTCATTCGATGAAGTCAGTGAAAGAATAATTCCAAAGTCTGAAACTTCCAAATTACTTAATCTTCCTCCTAAGTCCTCACACTTGTATTCGAAAAAGAGAGAAACTCTAGAGAGTGGCTTTGTGAGAGTAATAGAATCTCTTCACTGAAAAGTCGAGATCATAAGACTTTAACACTCTTTTTCGACTCATAGTTGTCGCGACCTAAATTTCGAGTACACCACCTAGGTTTAGGCTAATGGACTATTAAGTCTTTAAACTTAGCCTGAGCTCTCCCAAGACCATACCAATTCGCAACTTAGGTTTCCGTTTTTTAACGTGCAAATGAATTTTATCTAGGAGTCACCACTAATCTATTTTTGGTAGGTCGATTAGACATCTAAGTAAAATAATGGGATAATTATTTTACTCCTACAAACCAGAGACTTTGGGTATGGGGACTTGATTACACTAGATTTCTCTAATGTCCTTTCGGTACCATTCTTTTTATTTTCAAAAATGTTTTTGCAGGCAGCTTGGATTTATTTTAAACTAAATTACCATCATGCAAGAGGGTGATCACACGGGTACTCAATCATTATTAAATACTCAATGAATCAAACAAATTGCATCAAAAGAAATAAACACAAAAAGCAAATAATTTTTTTGGGTTTTCTTTTATCTCGAAATTAAAACATGCACTTTAACTACATGACCTAATTTTACTAACAAGCTATTTCTAATTAAGTGAACCTAACATGCAAACTAATTGACATGCACCTAATATTTTTGTATTTTTTTAATAAAATTCGTAATAAAAAGGAAACCTAATTAAACCATCTAAAATGAATAATTTTCTAATTTATTTTAGGGATTAATTTGATTTAAACCCTATCCTATCTTAGAAAACTATTTTTTAAAGAAAAAATGAGATTATTAAAATGTGCAAACATTATCTAAGACCTATCTATATAAAAAGAAAAAAAAATCGATCATAATCTATTCCCAAAATTAAAAATGTAGTCTTAATTTACTAAACCAAAACATTCTGATGCAAGATTTGATTTTTTTTTTTCATTTTTTAGTTTTTTTTTTCAAGACAAGCAATTATCAAATAAATATTACATCTAAACAATCAAGATATTCAACAAATAAAGGATTAAAATAATCAAAAAAATAACCTGTTGTCTCACGGGTTAAATTAACGATTACTCTAACCCTAAACATCATATAAAAAATGTTCAAAATAATTAAAAATCTAATCTGAAGTCTTATGGATCAAATTAATAATTATAATGATTTAACCATTAATATACTATCAAAATGCCCAAAAATTAATATAATTAGAAAAATGATCCAACGTCTTACGGATCAAATTAATAATTACAATAGTTTTGGACAAAACCCCTGCGGTTAATACCTACAATATTCATGAAATGAACCTTGAAATCAAATGCTCCAATTTAAATAACTAAAATTAGAAGCTAAAATAAAATATGATAAAATAAAATAAATGAAATAAACCACCTAAAGGGAGGACAGTAGCAAGATGATCGGCGCCGAATGGAGGGTGGCCGGCGTCAAAGCTCCGGCGAGAGCTGGCCGGTGGCAATGATGAGGGGCATCGCAGGCGGTGGTGCCGAGGCGACGACAGGTGCGTGGAGGTCGCAAGCGGATCTCGGGCAAAGGTGTCACAATGGCGGTCGTCGGGCGAGTGGGGGGATCTCCGGCGACTAGTTTCGGCAACTGCTGTGGGCAAGCGACAGCGGGAAGGAAGCAGCAATGGCAATGTCGGGCTCCGGTGGTGCTCGACGAATGGTAGAGGCGCGGAGACCGTTGGGTCACGGGTTGCAAAGGCGCTGTGTAGCGAACAACAGATCACGGGCCAACGAGTGAGTGAGCGGTGCCGAACGAGGGCACTGCAAGTGTCACGAGGCCGACAGCTGCTAGCATCGCAAAGAGGTCGAGCGGCGGTGATGCAGCAGGCGATGTCAAGCACTGGGTGGAGAGGCGAGCATTGGCGCTGGGTTGTGCAGACGTCGGGCAGGCTGATAGTGCGGTGATAGCGGAGGTGCGGCAGCCGATGCAAGGTGGTGCGGGCGCGATCAGCAGCAACGGTCACTGACTGGGTCCTCACAACAAACATGAACAGTCCTTCATCTTCTTTCCCTTTTCTTTTTTCTTTCTTTTTTTTCTTCTCTTTCCTACTACTGTATGTCCCTCCACGCAACCCTTTCTGCTATACCTTTGCTTCTGCTAGCTTTTCTTAAAAAGCTTTTTCTTTTCTTTTGTGTTATGCTTTTCTTTGACCTAGGAACCAAACCTTTGTGGCTTTTTTCTCTGATTCTTTTTCTTTCTCACGAAATTTTCTCTCAAATCCTTGAATTTTTTTCTGAATTCGCCCCCCCTTGTCGCAAAAATTGTGGCTCTTTTTACAGTGATTCCAGACAGCCGCTTTCTATGGTATTTTCCGAGTTTCCATCTTCTGTTGCATTGATTTATGGTTGCATATCATAGCACGATTTCGCAATCAGCTCGATTTTGCTTGATCCCTTCCATTTTATCGAAATCATTGCCTTTTATTCACCTGATTTTTTTAATTGCTTCTGCATTTATCAAACTTTGAATATTCATCAGAATTTCCAACTTCCATGCATAATCAATCAGATTGATTTTCCCCACTTTTTTCTTTTTTTCTTGTTCCAATGCGATTTTTATTTTATTTCCTTAGGGTCATCAAAATTTAGGTGTCAATAACTACCTCTCTTTGAAGGTGAGCTCGTAAAGGTTGCTTTCAAAGACAAGTTGAGACCTAAATTTTGATCATGCACATGCAATGAATGATTTTTTTGTTGGAAAATGAATTCCTTTTTTTAATGTAATTTATATGATACATGGAAATGCAAATGATAAATGAACCTACCTGAAATAACTTACCTTCAAGAAGGATAGAGTAATTCGAGATAGTTGGTGTTACATGTCCAGGACTCGTACCATTTTACGGTCCCCCAGAATAACAAGGCTTTGTAAAAGGGACTGCTTTTCTAGGACTCGTACCTTTCTATGGTCGCCCAATATGGCAGTGTTTGGTTATGTCTAGGACCCGTACCTTTTTACGGTCGCCTTGACGAAAAAATTGATTTTCCAAGACCCGTACTATTCTATGGTTGCCTGAATGGGGAAATAGATTTTGTCTAGGACCCATACCATTCTATGGTCGCCTAAACGAGAATTCATTTTCCAAGACTTGTACCATTCTACGGTCACCTGAATGGAGAAATAGATGTTGTCTAGGACCCGTACCAGTCTACGGTCGCCTAAACGATGATTCATTTTTCAGGACCCATACCATTCTACGGTCGCCTGAATAGATGTTGTCTAGGACCCGTACCATTCTACGGTCACCTAAACAGAGATTCACTTTCCAGGACTCATACCATTCTACCATCGCTTGAATGGGGAAATAGATGTTATCTAGGACCCGTACCATTATACCATTCTACGGTCGCCTGAATGGAGAAATAGATGTTGTCTAGGACCCGTACCAGTCTACGGTCGCCTAAATGATGATTCATTTTTCAAGACCCATACCATTCTACGGTCGCCTGAATAGATGTTGTCTAGGACCCGTACCATTCTATGGTCACCTAAACAGAGATTCACTTTCCAGGACTCATACCATTCTACCATCACTTGAATGGGGAAATAGATGTTATCTAGGACCCGTACCATTCTATGGTCACCTAAACTGAGATTTTGCTTGGCTAAGACTTGAACCTTTCTTCGGTCGCCTAGCCTTGCAATAAAGATCATCTGACCAGGACCTAAACATTTCTTCGATCGCCTTAATCAGACTAAATCTGGGGAAAAATCTTTGGGGGACAACTCAATTGAGTGTCGGTTAAGAAGAACTTTTGGCTACCGAAGCACGCTGATTTGATAAAGGGGACTCTAGGCTACGAAAGCATGCCAAGTTGATATAAATAGACACCGGGCTATGGAAGCACGCCGGGTCAATAAAAAGGGACTCTGGGCTACAAAAGCACGCCAGGTTAGAAATTCTGAGCTATGAAAGCACGCCGGTTCGATAAAAGGGACCATGGGCTACAAAATCACGCCAAGTCAATATAAAAGACACCGGGCTACGGAAGCACACTGGGTCGATGAAAGGGACTCTGGGCTACGAAAGTACGCCAGGTCAATTTAAAGGACACCGGGCTACGGAAGCACGCCGGGTCGATGAAGGGGACCTTGAGCTACGAAAGCACGCCAGATCAATATAAAGGACACCAAGCTATAGAAGCACGCCGGGTCGATGAAAGGGACCCTGGGCTACGAAAGCATGCCAGGTCAATATAAAGGACACTGGGCTACAGAAGCACGTCGGGTCGATGAAAGGGACTTTGGGCTACGAAAGCATGCCAGGTCAATTTAAAAGACACCAGGCTACGAAAGCATGCTAGGTCGATGAACGCTAGGCTACAAAAGCACACCAGGTCAATAGAAAAGGACAGCTTGATCGAGTCAAGTGTCGAGAATACCCGCACAATGAAGTATTTAGAATATGGGTAAAGATATACTTACCTGGTGATATCTCTGATTCTTGAGGATATGTCTTCTCGAACTTAGATATCCTGTGGAGGCCTCTCACCTCCTGGTAGAAATAAATATTGGAATATCATATGACGCACCTTGAATGTTCGTGATGGTTTCTCATCTCCTAATATCATGAGGCATTATGAAAGGAACTAGAATGTCAGGAGCTCTTGGATTTTTTAGAAAACATTACATGTCAGACATGATTTAGCGCAAAAATGCATTTACCAAATAAATAAGCAATTAAGGCTATTCTGGAATGCACATTTCAAAATCCACTAAAGTTTTTATTAATTCAATTGGGGTTCATGCATAATGACCTTTGCATTATCCAAATTTCCATTGGAGAGAATTATCGTTCAAGACAATTTTCACTCATGACATGAATTTTCTAATAATATTAAATGAGAGACTTTCAGTTAGAAAGGATTTTCACTCATTTTCATTTAGAAAAGCTATCTTATGAGAATCACTCCATCTCACCATATCAACAAGGGTCTGAGTATTCTCACAAGCAGTACGACATTGCCAATCTGAGAGGTCTTTAACAAGGACCATAATGTGGGCTTGGTCAATGGCTTGAAAATGGACTCTTCAAGTCAAGGCTATTGAAAGAACAGCTTCACAATCATCTCCGAGTTTACAAGTCAAGAACCCTGCAAAATGAGAAAGAAATAATCATGCTTGCACTTCTTCGAGTGACGCTTATAAACATATGAACTCCCATGTTAATTCAAGTGCCCTAATCTGAAGAGACTTTGTAAGGGACATAACATAGGTTGGGTTCATAGGTTGAGAAATGAAAGGATCATTATGCTAAAAAATGTGTAGAGGGTGAGAGTTGATAATCATCTAGGCATTGTCGCCAGTCTTCTCTTTCACCAAGGATTGTCATTATAAATGCACCATTGATCTTGACTCTTTGAGTATTGCTCCATTGAGATACAATTTTTGCAACTGATAGTCATCTATTTGACACTTCTATGGGCATTGGCCTTACTTTTACTAGGCACATTGCTTTTTTTTTCGCCCCCGGTTTTCATTCATTCATTTTTTATTTTTTTTCATAGGCATCGGCATTATTTTTACCAGACACACTGCTTTTTCGAGGCCCTAATTTTCATTCATCTTATGCCTATGGGCATCAACCTTGCTTTTATTAAGCACATTGCTTTTTCATGCCCCTTAGTTTTAGATCATATGATTCAACATTTGGACTCTGTCGGTGCTTTGGACCATACTCCTTGAATGACTGTCTTTTGCCTTGACCCAGTGTGGGCATGATCATCAACTGGGTTTAAAGAAATGAAATTGTGAGCTCAAGTGGGCTATACAAAGGATATAAGTGCGTAGGATAGAGAAAGAAATGCTCTTCGTCATCCTAAAGCACTTAAATTACCACAAAGATTCAATGTAATAGCGTGACTTGAAGATTGATGCAGGTGAGATCAAGAAAATTTCTTTCCATTTTCTCCACCTTATGGTGCTATTTTACCTTCAATTTTCCCCGATATAGGGTGGTTCTTGATAGGGGTAATTTGAAAAAAAATCTCCATAAGTGTATGGGGCTCAAAGAGGTTAAGCAATGGATCACCTGTAGTGTTTGGGATAAAGAAATAAACTACTCCTCATCATTTCGGTTGTCGTACCTTTTGCGAAAGAACTCTTTACCTTGCGGATATGAATCTTCCTACACTCACCTCACAAGTGTATGAGTAGGGGACTGTGTATAAGATAGGGTTTGCCTTTCATTATCCCAACTCATCTCATTTAGTATACTCAATTCATTCCACATCATTCATTAAATTAGTCCATCTTGATGTTCTTTAGTGGAATTGGTGGACTAAACATGTAAGAGTTACTATGCAACATCCTTTTTAAAAGAGCTCAACAACTTTAAGCATGAAAAATCGTCAACTTCAAAACAAACAGTTGTCCACACTAAAGAACAGTTTTTAGCATTCATTCAAGGATTTCTCCACTATGGGATTGCCTCAGCAGTTGATGTTTTTGGATTGTCTCTATCATTCAAGACTGAAAATCCACTTTTTTCCATGCACAAGAGGACGTGCATGAATATGATACTATCAACATCAAAGTAAAAGCAAATGGAATATCCATTTTCGGCTTGGGTCAAAATTTTATCTCAGTCGGGTCACTACCAAAATATGCCATGCCCCATATCTGTCATATTAACTCTTTTTAATAGTTGGGCCAATTGCAACTTGATGTGCCTTTTCAGATGTATTCTAATCAAGCCCAGAAAGTAATGCTTTGAAACATGAAGTAAATGAGTCAGAAAATTAAACATGGCTAACCTGATGCATGCTTTTAGAAATGGCTTAAAAAATGATGATTCTATTTATTCTTCTTTTTTTTTTTTTTGAATTTTTTTGATGAGGAAGCATGAAGATTCCCAGTCCTTAGGATTTCTCCGTGGATGATATTTTCTTTTCATGATTGGATATCGTCATTGGACTGGTTTGGTTTACCCCATCATGTACTCAAAACAAAACTTCTAATTTTATTGATATTCATCAATCAAATTACATTTATTAAATGGTAAATGCAATGCTGAATCCCTAAACAAAAAACGAAAAAGAAGAAATTGAAAACATTTCCTAGAAAGCAATGAAAATTCCCACGCAGGGGAAAGTGCAACTGATCTTGCCCCTAATTAAATAAGGGAATCGAACTACTTAGGACCATGAATCATATGTGCTTGAGTTCTTCATCTTCCTTGATCTTGTTATGTGAACCTTCCAGGTCAAAGACTCTTCCTTCTAGATATGTCACTAGTCTCTTCATGGTGGCATCAAATTCAGCTACCTCAGGAAAATGAGACGATTCAAAAGTCCTCTTGGCTCTCTTCTTTGAGTCGCAGATTTGCACTGAAGATAGAGTATCTAAGTCATCACAGCACTTTTGCTTGACGAGACAAGCCACAGTAGCAGACAATTCATCGACTTGACTTTGGAGGTGTGCAATTCGCTTGTTCATGTCATTGTCAATATCAATGATACGGTTTAGCACCTCGTTTTGATCCACCATTTTAGCTTTCAACCGTGTACGAATGGGTGAACGGGATCGCTCCATAATCACCTAATTCAAATAAACGGGAACATGTAAGCTTGAGGTGTAAATAAAGAGCCAGTCCATGACAGCAATCCAATCTATTTTTTATTTGTTTTCTTTTTATTCATTGAAAATTTTGTGCAAGAAGAGAATTTCCTAACAATAAAAATAGGATACTTCAACAAGAACAAATTTCCTAAACATGAATTGAAAACAAATTCTCCAAAGTTTTTTTTTTTTGTTATTTTCCAAATGATTCATTGCATGGCAATTTCCTCATTTCATTTCTAATTAACAAAGGAATTAAATCAATGATTGACCTAGATTGTCACGGACCGACTAAAAGCGCATTTAAGTAAGTAAATTGTGAAGTGAGAATTTAGACAACTTACTTTCACCAGAAAGGAATGACAATCATATACACACATATGAAATGTGAGGCTCGATTTCTACCTAGACGGCTTAACAAAGTGGAGCTAAGAGAATGATATAACCGTTGCAATCTCGCATTAATGTGTCAGGTCCTCCTAACTCCGACTCAGTCGAATGGAATGCCCAATAATCACGCAGTCTCGTGGATATGGACAAACACATTCGACACCATGAAAAAAAAAATTCGGGGAAGAGATGGTCAACCTCTACATAGCAGTCTCATTTTGAGGAAGTATCCTTCTCAATACCATCCTAAAAATCCTATCGCAGCTCAGGTCCGGCAACAGGTGTGTGCAATAGTGTAGTGCTAAAAGCAATAAAACATGCACAACGATTTATATGCAAACAACACTTCTAATCATGGAAAAATAAATCATTAATCCCAACACCTCCCTGCAAGACAAGGGTTAGAATAGACTACTCCCTTTATACCTCCCATCTGTAAGAACATTTAACACTTGATATTAGGGATGTACCAAGTATCCTTGCTGCCATACAAAAACATTTTTAAAAGAAAAAAGAAAAATTGGCCTAAGTTCACTAAGTGTTTAAACACAAGTCCCAGCGAAGTCCCAAGCTATCGTGACCTAAATTTCGGGTACACTACCTAGGTTAAGGCTAATAGACTACTAAGTCTTTAAACTTAGCTTAGGCTCTCCCAAGCCCATACCAATTCGCGACTTAGGTTTCTGCTTTTTAACATGCAAATGAATTTTATCTAGGAGTTGCCACTAATCAGTTTTTGGTAGGTTGATTAGACACCTAAGTAAAATAATAGGAGAATTATTTTACTCCTACAAACCAGAGACTTTGGATACAGGGACTTAATTAACCTAGATTTCTTTGATGCCCTTTCAGTACCATTTTTTTTATTTTCAAAAAAGTTTTTGCAGGCAGCTTGGATTTATTTTAAACTAAATTATTATCATGCAAGAGGGTGAGTGCTCAATCATTATTAAACACTCAATGAATCAAACAAATTGCATCAAGAGAAATAAACACACAAAGAAAATAATTATTTGGGTTTTCTTTTATCTTGAAATTAAAACATGCACTTTAACTACATGACCTAATTTTACTAACAAGCTATTTCTAATTAAGTGAACCTAACATGCAAACTAATTGACATGCGCCTAATTTTTTTGTATTTTTTATTAAAATTCGTAATAAAAAGGAAACCTAATTAAACCATCTAAAATAAATAATTTTCTAATTTATTTTAGGGTTTAATTTGACTTAAACCCTATCCTATCTTAGAAAACTATTTTTTAAAGACAAATGAGATTATTAAAACGTGCAAACATTATCTAAGACCTATCTATATATAAAAAAAAATCACTCCTAATCTATTCCCAAAGTTAAAAATGCAGTCCTAAAAAATGCAATCTTAATTTACTAAACCAAAACATTCTGATGCAAGATTTGATTTTTTTTTTCATTTTTTAGTGTTTTTCAAGATAAGCAATTATCAAATAAATATTACATCTAAACAATCAAGATATTCAACAAATAAATGATTAAAATAATCATAAAAATAACCTGTTGTCTCACGGGTTAAATTAACGATTACTCTAACGCTAAACATCATGACATATAAAAAATGTTCAAAATAATTAAAAGTCTGATCCGAAGTCTTACGGATCAAATTAATAATTATAATGATTTAGCAATTAATATAATATCAAAATGCCCGAAAATTAAAATAATTAAAAAAATGATCCGACATCTTACGGATTAAATTAATAATTACAATAATTTTGGACAAAACCCCCGCGGTTAATGCCTACAATATTCATGAAATGAACCCTGAAATCAAATGCTCCAATTTAAATAACTAAACTTAGAATCTAAAATAAAATAAGATAAAATAAAATAAATGAAAAATAAAATAAACCACCTAAAGGGAGGACAACAGCAAGATGATTGGCACCGAATAGAGGGTGGCCGGCGTCGAAGCTCCAGCGAGAGTTGGCCAGCGGCGACGACAGGCGGTGGTGCCAAGGCGACGGCAGCCGCGCGGAGGTCGCGGGCGGATCTTGGGCAGAGGTGTTGCAACGGCGGGTCGTCGGGCGAGTGGGGGGATCTCCGGCGACTGGTTTTGGCAGCTATTGTGGGTGAGCGATAGCAGGGAGAAAGCAGCAACAACGGCGTCGGGCTCCAGTGCTGCTCAGCGAACGACAGAGGCACGGAGGCTGCTAGGTCACGGGTTGCAGAGGTGCTGCGTCGCGGGCAGCAGATCGTAGGCCGACGGGTGAGTGAGCGGTGTCGAACGAGGGCAATGTAGGCATTGCGGGGCTGGCAGTTGCTGGCGTCACAGGGGAGGTCGAGTGGCGGTGACATAGCAGGCAACATCAGGCGCTGGGTGGAGAGGTGGGCGGAGAGGCGGGCGTCGGCGCTAGGTCGTGCGGATGTCGAGCAGGCTAACGGTGCCACAGTGGTAGAGGTGCGGTGGTCGATACGAGGTGGTGCGGGCGCAGTCAACAAAAACGGTCACCAGCAGGGTCCTCACAAAGAAGATGAACAGTCCTTCACCTTCTTTCCCTTTTCTTTTTTCTTTCTTTTTTTTTCTTCTCTTTCCTGCTGTTGTATGTCCCTTCGTGCAACCCTTTCTGCTGTATTTTTGCTTCTGTTGGCTTTTCTCAAAAAGCTTTTTCTTTTCTTTTGTGTTATGCTTTTCTTTGACCTAGGAACCGACCCTTTGTGGCTTTTCTCGAAATAACCCGGTGGAGTCACCAAGCTGTTGCGACCTAAATTTTGAGTACAACTATCGCGGCCAGAATTTTTCGAGTTCCCCAACTAAAACTAGGTTAATGGATTACTAAGTCTTTAAGCTTAGCTCGGGTTCTCCCAAGCCCATACCAATTCGCGACTTAGGTTTGAATTCTTAACATGCAAATGATTTTCAATCAGGAGTCGCCACTAATCTATTTTTGGTGGGTCGATTAGAAACCCAAGTAAAGTAACGGGAGATTTACTTTACTCCTACGAACCAGAGATTTATGAGTTCGGGGACTTGGTTACACCAGACTATCCTAGTGCCCTTTCGGTACCTTTTTATTTCATTTTCAAAAATGTTTGGCAATTGAATTGATTTTAATTTAACTTCCTAACATGTGAGGTGATCATACATGTGCGCATACCACCAATTTAACACTCAAGAAAGCAATTAAATATTGCAAAACATACCTAAAAGTAACGAAAGCATCTGCATTGTTAAATCAGAATTCACATCAGTAACCCTAGATATGATTTCTAATTAATACGCAATTTCACTTTTTGTTTTCACTTTATTTAATGAAAATCATGCGATGCATGCTAATAATCTAATATGACATGGCAGCATGACCTAAACTATATGACATGAAGAAATGCAATAATCAAATGCAATCTAAATGACCTAATTCTAATGACATGCAGTGCAATGCAATGATATACTAAAATGACACGCAACATACAATTTAGTATGTGAGTTATATGTCATGCGACATTTATTAAATGACTTAGTCTAATGACGAGGAAGTTCTAATTAAATGGATCTAATAAAAACTAAATCACGTGCATTTGATATTTCTATTTAAAAATGCAAAAATGATCTAGCTAGATTAAAATTCTAATTTAAACTAAGGATCAAGTCACATTAAATCCTAATTTAAACTAAGATATTATCTTAATCTAACATGCAATGACGTGCAAAGAATGCCCTAATTCAACATGATATATGCATGATGATTTTTTTGTGTTTTTATATTAATTTCGAAATTAATATTTCACATGCAATTCAAATAATGATAAAACTAACAACCTAAATGAATGCGCTTTTTTTGTTTTTTGTTTTTTTATATTTTCTAAATTCGGAATAAAATCCCTATTCTAGATATGCAACATAACGAAAAATATTCTAAAACAATCTGAATCCTAATTCAAATATTTTTAGATTTTTTAGTGGTTTTAAAAAAAAAGCAATTATCAACTAAATCTAAACAATCAAGATATTCAATCAAATAAAGGATTAAAATAATCGGAAAAATAACCTATTGTCTCACAGGTCAAATTAACGATTATCCTAACCCTAACTATCATAACAAAAAGATCAAAATAATTAAAAATCTGATCCGAATTCTTACGGATCAAATTAATAGTTATATTGATTCAACAATTAAAGTACTATCAACAAATTCCAAGAATTAAAATAATTAAAAAAATGACCCGACATCTTACGGGTCAAATTAATAATTATAATAATTATGGGGAAGACCCTGCGGATAATGCCTACAAGACTCATAAAGTGAACATTGGGATCCAATTAAATAACTAAACTACAGATTATAAACAAAATAAAGTAAATATAAAAAGAAAATAAAACTACCTAATTTCTTTTTCTTTTTCTTTTATTTTTCTTTTCCTGGTTTCTTCACTCACGGCTTGCTCGTACGGCTGATCTTCGGGCAGCGGGTTCTGATCGTCGAAGGGCGTCACAATCGGAGCTCCAGCGAAGGTCTGGCGAGGGGAATCGGCGGCGAGCAGACTGGCGGGTAGAGGCCTCATAGCCGAAGCTGGGTAGAGGGGTAGGCCGTCAAGCGGAGATGCGAGCACGGTTGGTCGTCACTCGGGCGTGTGGGAGCTCGGATCTGGGCCTGGCGTCGTGGGTTAGCGGCAAGTCGGGCTCCGAGCGAGTGCGAGGACGGAGGACTCGGGCGCGTGGTAGCTTGGTGACAGCAGAGGCAGAGCAGAGCGTCGGCGTCAGGGACAGAGGCACGGCTGTGGGTCGATTGGAACGAGAGCAACGGTGTGCGGATCCGGACTTCAATCGACGGCGAAAGCAAAGGGTCCGGATCTGGCGGAAGACGGAGCAACAGACCGGCGATGTAAGCGTCGGTGGCGTCCGACAACAGAGATGCGATTGATCGGAAGGTGGAGGCGCAGCGACCAGCTCAGATCTGCGGGTGTCGGGGCTCAGGCGGAGGGCTGCAGGCGGCGCGGCTGCTGCGAGCGAGGCAGACGCGGCGGTGTGGCGTGAGGCTCCGGGTCGCTCGACGGTGTGGACCTCCGGCCGGTGATGTGCGATCGTGAGCAGCGAAGGGAAGGAGACAGTGAACAGTCAATGTCCCCACACTGTTCTTCCTTTTGCTTTTTGCTTTTCCCCTTCTCCACGCACGGCTCTTCCTTGCTTTTCCTTTCTCTGTTGACTTTTTACTTGAAAACCGAGAAAAAATCCACCCTTTTTCGACCTCCGTACGCACTCTTTTATAGGCCAAAACAAAATGTAATCTTTTTATCAATATTTCATCTAACAAAAAGATTGCCGTTAACCTCTTGATCACAAAAAATATTTTTATTCTCCTTATCTCCCGAATATCTCTAATGATTTTATCACCTATTGATAAAGATGAGATTACAATGCGGTTTTCTCAAGAATATTGCATCAAATCTCAAATTTTCACAAGATAATTGATTAAAAAAAAAAAACAACGGGCTTGGGCTAATTTGCTCCTTTCGTGGGCTTAGTCCGACTTGTCAATTTAAGCTCAGAAACATTAATTCGAACCCGTTCACCATCGGTCCAATAAATAAAATGCAAAATATGCAAACTAAATGTACCTAAATTTATATGCTATGCAATTAATATTTTTTTTCAGGGATAAAATTAACCCCTAATTTTTATGCAATAAATAACTAAATGAATCGCCAAAATTTAGGTGTCAACAACAACACCTAGGTTTAGGCTAATAGACTACTAAGTCTTTAAACTTAGCTCGGGCTCTTCCAAACCCATACCAATTCGCGACTTAGGTTTATGTTTTTTAACATGCAAATGAATTTTATCTAGGAGTCGTCACTAATTAGTTTATGGTAGATTGATTAGATACCTAAGTAAAATAACAGGAGAATTATTTTACTCCTACAAACTAGAGACTCTGGGTACGGGGACTTAATTACACTAGATTTCTCTAATGCCCTTTTGGTACTATTCTTTTTATTTTCAAAATTGTTTTTGCAGGCAGCTTGGATTTATTTTAAACTAAATTACTATCAAGCAAGAGGGTGATCATACGGGTGCTCAATCATTATTAAACACAATGAATCAAACAAATTGCATCAAAAGAAATAAACACACAAAGCAAATAATTTTTTTGGGTTTTCTTTTATCTCGAAATTAAGACATGCACTTTAACTGCATGACCTAATTTTACTAACAAGCTATTTCTAATTAAGTGAACCTAACATGCAAACTAATTGACATGCGCCTAATTTTTTTGTATTTTTTTATTAAAATTCGTAATAAAAAGGAAACCTAATTAAACCATCTAAAATGAATAATTTTCTAATTTATTTTAGGGATTAATTTGACTTAAACCCTATCTTATCTTAGAAAACTATTTTTTTAAAGAAAAATGAGATTATTAAAACGTGCAAACATTATCTAAGACCTATCTATATATAAAAAAAAAATCAATCCTAATCTATTCCCAAAGTTAAAAATGCAGTCCTAAAAAATGCAATCTTAATTTACTAAACCAAAACATTCTGATGCAAGATTTGATTTTTTTTTTCATTTTTTAGTGTTTTTCAAGATAAGCAATTATCAAATAAATATTACATCTAAACAATCAAGATATTCAACAAATGAATGATTAAAATAATCATAAAAATAACATGTTGTCTCACGGGTTAAATTAACGATTACTCTAACCCTAAATATCATGACATATAAAAAATGTTCAAAATAATTAAAAATTTGATCCGAAGTCTTACGGATCAAATTAATAATTATAATGATTTAACAATTAATTTAATATCAAAATGCCCAAAAATTAAAATAATTAAAAAAATGATCCGACATCTTATGGATTAAATTAATAATTATAATAATTTTGGACAAAACCCTTGCGGTTAATGCCTACAATATTCATGAAATGAACCCTGAAATCAAATGCTCCAATTTAAATAACTAAAATTAGAAGCTAAAATAAAATAAGATAAAATAAAATAAATAAAAATAAAAATAAATAAAATAAACAACCCAAAGGGAGGACAGCAGCAAGATGATCTGTGTCGAACGGAGGGTGGCCAGCGTCAAAGTTCTGGCTAGAGCTGGCTGACAGCAATGATGAGGGGCGTCGCAAGCAGTGGTGCTGAGGCGACGGCAAGCGTACGGAGGTCACGGGCAGATCTAGGGTAGAGGTGTCTTGACGGTGGGTCGTCGGGTGAGTGGGGGGATCTTAGGTGACTGGTTTTCAGCAGTTGCTGTAGGCGAGCTACAACGGGAAGGAAGCAGAAATGGTGACGTCGAGCTCCAGTGGTGCTCAGAAAACGGCGAAGGCGTGGGCCGACAGGTGAACGAGCGGTGCCGGACGAGGGTGCTGCAGGCGTTGCGGGGCTGGCAGCTACTGGCGTCGCAGGGGAGGTCGAGCGGAGGTGACGCAGTAACCGATGTCAAGTGCTAGGCGGAGAGGCGAGCATCGGCGCTAGGTCGTGCGGACGTCGAGCAAGCTGATAGTGCGGTGGTAGCTGTGACACCCCGAACCCTTCGCAGGTCATCACCAGCGCCAATGTTACACCTTATTACCTTTCATCTTTGAAGAAGTGTCCTAATTCGCAGACACATTTTTTTTTCTTTTTTTTTTTAAAACAAACGGTCCCAGCGCGACTCATTATGCGGAAGCAAATTAAAACATCACCGTCTCTCCCCCTACCAACCATGATACAAATACACACCACTAATCACCATAATTTTATAAACAAGCCACGACACTTTATTTACATATATATTTTCAAGATGGGATTTCTTTTGGGTCGGTACATCAAAAAGGAAAAGCTAGGACTCAGCCACGTCCAGCCTAAAACCTCAAAAAGAAACCTCGACCCTCAACATCATACGAGCATAAACCCCCCATCAAAAGTGTTGGCTATCTACATCAAAAAGATCCGGCTCCTACTCATCGCGCGCGGGTCTCACACCCAACCCGGTGCATCAGGCGGTGGCGGCGGCAACATCCCTCGCATCGCTCCATCCCGACGAACGTGTACAGAAATGAACTCCTGAATGACAGGGCCCTCAGCCAGGCCTACGTCGTACATCACTAGACAGCGTACTCGAATAAAAGTCAGTCCGGGAACAGAGGGACAATCTATCTCAGCACACTCGACCTCTACATCGGATGGTAGACCGTAAAACACACCACGCGTGACGGCAGGAAGCGGCATACTGCTAATCTGAAATATGGGTCCCCAAAGGGGTGAGTACAACCACTCAGCAGATAGGGAAATCCAATAACAACTCAATGCATCATGCAAATTACACATGCACTGCAGGCATTACTTACCTTGAAGCCATGCGCACACTATCATGCATCATCATATCAATTTATAACACATACATGTGTATCATCATCGTATCATACATGTCATCATCATCATGACATCATCACATTACACTTGTCATTATCATCATGGCATCATCATTATCATCACCATGCATATCATCATGCATATCATCATGCATATCATATCATAGGTGATCATCGTATCACATCACATATCATCATCATCATGCATATCATATCATAGGTGATCATCATATCACATCACATATCATCATTATCATGCATATCATCATGCATATCATATCATAGGTGATCATCATATCACATCACATATCATCATCATCATCATGCATATCATCATGCATATCATATCATAGGTGATCATCATATCACATCACATATCATCATTATCATGCATATCATCATGCATATCACATCATGGGTGATCATCATATCACATCACATATCATCATTATCATGCATATCATCATGCATATCACATCATGGGTGATCATCATATCACATCACATATCATCATCATCATGCATATCATCATGCATATCATATCATAGGTGATCATCATATCACATCACATATCATCATTATCATGCATATCATCATGCATATCATATCATAGGTGATCATCATATCACATCACATATCATCATTATCATGCATATCATCATGCATATCATATTATGGGTTAATTTTCATCTTTTATCTTTAAATTTGATCACCACATCACCCATTTCTCAAATCATCAATTTCATAGTCCCTTCAAGCAAAGACCTCCGACAGGGTTCCCAGCATTCCAGCCATCCCATGGCCACCGGGCTTCCGGCCCCCCACATTCCGGGCATCTCGCATCTCAACTAGCATCACGAGGCATTCCCTTCGGGCAGAAACCTCCGACAGGGCTTCCGGCATTTACACTCCCTGGCCGGGCATCCCGCACCCCAATCCTGGCATCGCGAGGCATTCCTTTCAGGCAAAGACCTCCGACGAGGCTTCCGGCCCCCCACATTCCGGGCATCCTGAATCTCCCAGGGAATTCCGGCAATGCATCTCTATACATTCCGACCATCATCCTCCACCACAACCATTTTCTCATTTCCCATCATTCACGTTTACCATTATTTTGATCTCAATTTAACATGGCATATGATTCACACATGCATCACAATTCATGGTCATACATACACCAATGTCTTATCATACATGCAACAATGCATAATTATTTATTAATAAATTCAATGGAATTTATGGCCAATAAAATAATCCATTTTATTTTTTTATTTTTTTTATTTTTTTTATTATCATATTTATTTATTTTCATAAATAAATATTAAATTCAATATCTATAATTTCCCAAAATCAAAATATTCAAGCAATCATCAAACTAACCAATAGAATGACAATTTCATGCAAAATTCATGGCCAACTTGAATTTCACACAATTTCACAATTTCCACAAAATAGCACATAATATTCGGATAATGACCAGAATGCACAGTTTCTGAATAAATTCGATTAAAATATCCATATGGCCTCCAAAAATTACGAAATTTTACAGAGTGATAGCCAAGACATTTTCACACAACTATCATGAAGAACGCTAAGCCAGATTCTTTTTATATTATTTTATACAACCTCACCAAGCTTCTGGATCCATTACCGCATCGTCCAGTGCACATATCACCGAAATATTGAGATTTAACCTACCTATTCTCTTTCTTTTTCTCTGAAATTTGGATATGTTATACATCAAGGTATCCTATACAAGTTTCATGAAGATATCCAAGTCAAATAACCAGATTAGAGTCATCATTGAGGTCCTTGAAGTCTCGGGTATCTCAAAATACATCACCAGAATCATCTTCTTCAAGATCTAGTCGATTCACTAGTCTATACTTGTTCATTTCACTTCAAATTTGATTATGTTGTATTTTAAGATGTCTCCTACAACTTTCATGAAGAAACCGAAGTGAGATTCTCAACAAAAACTAACATGCAACCACGAATCCAGCAAGAGGTCAGTAAAAACTCTCCAGATCTGAGGTCTCCGTAGAACAAGACTTTAACCCCTCAAATCTCCATCATTTTTCACGAAATTTCATTATGTTGTAGTTCAAGATGTTAGCTACAACTCTCATGAATAAATCAAAGCCAAAATCTGACTCTAAACACACATGCAAGCTCAAACAAGTTACTGACTCACACGGTCCGAACACAAACAGCCACACCTTCCAACATGCATCATCCATGCTTCGGTTTTGCTCATTAAACACCTAAAACTCAACATGCAAACCACATATCAACAAGCAAGAGAAGCTAGAGGACTCCCACTTGCCTCTAGGACGGACGGCAACGGCTTACGGCGGCGTACACGGCGGACGAACGGCGGACGGACGGCGGTTTCCCTCCTCCTCTCTCTCGGCCGCTCCTCCTCTCTCGCACACCTCTCTCTCTCTTCCTCTCCTTTGGGCGAGCAAATGGCCGGCCACTCTCTCTCTCTTCCCTTCTTATTTCCCCAATTTCTCGTGATTAGCAATCATGAGATTGCCTAAAAACCAACCAATGCATGGCCTTCCCCTTTGCCACTTGTCACATTGAATTTTGAATTTGGGTTTGGGGCTTCTTGGGCTTGGGCCTCTATGGCCGGCGACTACTCCTCTTGGGCGGCTCATCTTGGCCCATTAAAGGCTTAGGCCAAATGGGCTTAAGGCCCATCCTAAAATTAACCCTCTTTTTCCTTCTTTTTTTTTTTTTTTTTGAATTCCTTTCTACAATTATTTCCAAATTCAAATTTTATCTTGGCCAAAGTCTTGGGACATTTTGTTCATTAAGATTTAATTTATAAGGCACATGGCCAAGCATAAATTATTAATCTATCAAATTTAATTTCCACAATCATATGCACAAATCATCTAATTAAAAAGGCTAATGGCTAAAGCATAAGCCATGGAAATTCTATTACCTAATTAAAGACTTTAACACACCTTATGGCTTGGCTTTGAACTTTGGGATGCCACAATTCTCCCCTCCTTAGAGAATTTCGTCCTCGAAATTCAAATATTACTCGCGCCTTCTTTAAACAAATAGGGGTATTTTTCCTTCATCTGATCCTCACTTTCCCATGTGGCTTCCTCCATATCATGATGTCGCCATAACACCTTAACCAATGGGATCTTCTTGGTCCTAAGAATTTGCTCCTTTCGATCCAATATCTGCAGAGGCTCTTCAATGTACCTTACTTTCTCATCCATTTTGATGGCTTCATGATCGAGTATGTGACCAGGATCCGGCTGGTACTTCCTCAACATCGATACATGAAACACATCGTGCAGATTTTCCAACTTAGGAGGTAATGCTAAACGATAAGCTACATCCCCTATCCTCTCAAGAATTTCAAAAGGTCCAACAAACCTAGGTCTTAGCTTACCCTTCATCCCGAATCGAGATATTCCTTTCAATGGAGATACCTTAAGGAATACATGGTCTCCTACACTAAATTCCAAAGGCCTTCTACGCCTATCTACGTAGCCTTTCTGTCTACTCTGAGCTGCTCTAAGTCTTTCTCTGATAACTTCAACAGCCTCAGTGGTAACTTGTACCAGTTCCGGTCCTGTCAACTTCCTTTCACCTACTTCACTCCAACAGACAGGAGTCCTACATCTCCTTCCATATAATGCTTCATAAGGTGCCATGCCTATACTTTTCTGAAAGCTATTATTATAGGCAAACTCTACCAAATGCAACCTTTCATCCCAATTTCCTTTGAAATCGATTGCACAAGCCCTTAACATATCCTCTAATATCTGGATTACTCTTTCTGACTGACCATCTGTCTGGGGATGAAAAGCAGTACTAAATTGAAGCTTAGTCCCTAAGGCAACTTGAAGACTTCTCCAAAAATTCGAAGTAAACCTCGAATCTCGATCTGAAGTAATGGTCACTGGAACACCATGTAAGCGTACCACTTGACTTACATACATGTCCGCATACTTATCCATTGGGTAGTCCATACGAATCGGTAAGAAATGAGCCGACTTAGTCAAACGATCCACTATCACCCAAATTGAATCATGACTCCTTGATGTCCTTGGCAATCCTTGCACAAAGTCCATCGTTATATGTTCCCATTTCCATTCTGGAATGTCTAATGGTCTCAAAAGTCCCGCGGGTTTACGATGCTCCGCTTTCACTTGCTGACATGTCAAACATTGAGATACGTACTTAGCCGTATCTGCCTTCATACCATTCCACCAAAATTGCTGACGCAAATTTCTGTACATCTTTGTACTACCTGGGTGGATACTATAATTACTCTTATGTGCCTCCGACAGAATTTCTTTCCTCAATTCCTCATTATCGGGAACACAAAGTCGTCCTTGACATCTTATTATTCCATCATCAGAGATCTGAAATTCTGGTCTTTTCCCTAAAGATACTGCATCTTTCACTTTCAAAATCTCTGGGTCAGATTCTTGCAGGATTTTAATTTTCTGAATAATCTCTAGCTTAATCCTTAATGAACTAAGCATGCCAGTAAGACAATCCATTTCCAATTTAAACTCTGAATTTGCTACAGATTCTAACAATTCCCATTATGCCATCCTTAAACTAGCTATTTCCAAAACTGACTTTCGACTAAGAGCATCTACTACTCTATTCGCTTTCCCTGGATGATATCTTATCTCACAATCATAATCCTTTAATAACTCCATCCACCTCCTTTGTCTCATGTTCAACTCCTTTTGTGAGAACAGATACTTCAAACTCTTATGATCTGTATAAATCTCAAACTTTTCCCCATACAAATAGTGTCTCCATATCTTCAAGGAAAACACTATAGCTGCTAGCTCTAAATCAAGCGTCAGATAATTCAGCTCATGGGGTTTCAATTGTCTGGATGCATAGGCTACAACTTTGCCATACTGCATCAACACACATCCTAGTCCTTTGTGAGATGCATCACTATACACTGTAAAACCATCAGGTCCAGTAGGTATAGTCAGAATTGGAGTCGAAGTCAATTTCCTTTTGAGCTCTTGGAAACTCCTTTCACATTCTCCATTCCATTCAAACTTCACATTCTTTCGAGTCAATTTAGTTAAAGGTCCCGCCAGTCACGAAAATCCTTCAATGAACCTCCTATAATAACCAGCCAGTCCTAAGAAACTTCGTATTTCAGTAGGTGTCGTCGGTCTCGGCCAATTCACTACCATTTCAACTTTTGCTGGGTCTACTGCAATTCCTTTTCCTGACACCACATGTCCTAGAAATATTATCTGGTCCAACCAGAACTCACACTTACTAAACTTAGCATACAACTTATGCTCTCTCAGAGTCTGCAAAACTATTCTCAAATGCTGCTCATGCTCTTTAGGCCCTTTTGAATACACCAGAATATCATCAATAAAAACAATCACAAACTGGTCTAAATAAGGCTGAAATATTCTATTCATCAAATCCGTAAATGCGGCAGGTGCATTAGTCAATCCAAATGGCATAACAAGGAACTCATAGTGTCCATAACGAGTCCTGAACGCAGTCTTAGGAATGTCCTCCTTTTTAATTCTCAACTGATGGTATCCCGACCTCAAGTCAATCTTAGAGAAAACTGAACTTCCCTGGAGTTGGTCAAATAAGTCATCAATTCTAGGCAAAGGGTACTTATTCTTAATGGTCACTTGATTCAACTGCCTATAGTCAATACACAAGCGCATCGATCCATCTTTCTTTTTCACAAACAAGACCGGTGCACCCCAAGGTGAAGCACTTGGTCTAATGAATCCTTTGTCAAGCAATTCTTGCAGTTGCACTTTCAACTCCTTTAATTCAACTAAGGCCATCCTATATGGGGCTTTCGATATTGGTCCTGTTCCAGGCATTAATTCAATTTCAAATTCAATCTCCCGCTCTGGCGGCAATCCAGGCAATTCCTCAGGAAATACATCTTGAAATTCGTTAACTACATGAACTTCCTCAAGATTAGGCTCCTCCCTTGCATAATCTCTAACTATGGCTAGGTACCCTTGACATCCTTTGTCGAGTAACTTACAGGCTTCTACTGCCGAAATAAGTGCTACAGGAAAATGGGTCGGACCTCCTAGAAATTCACAACTAGACTAATCAGGTAAAACGAATTGAATCACCCTTCTATAACAATCCATTCTAGCCCGATACTTACGAAGCCAGTCCATTCCTATAATAACGTCAAAATCATACATAGCCATTACAACCAAATCTATTTCCATATCCTTTCCTCCCATTGATATCTTACAATTTCCACACACCAGCGTAGACAATACCATATCCTTTAAAGGCGTGGAAACATAAAGAGGCGTCTCAAGAGGCATAACTTCTATCTTATTCAAACATATATATCTTTCAGACACAAACGAATGCGTTGCACCCGTGTCAAACAATGCATATGCCTTTTCACCATTAATAAGAATCGTACCTGAGATAACATTTTTGGAAGCTTCCGCTTCCTCCTGAGTAATCGCATACACCCTTCCTTGTGCAGGTGGTCTCTGAGGATTTCCTTGCGGGTTCGACCTAACAGCATTCTGATATCCCTGTCTCACCGAGCCAACACTCACTTGCGACCTCTCTTGTGGGCAATTTCTCCTAAGATGACCCACTGCTATCTTTGGAACGCCAATGTATGTTCTTTGTTGTAAGCTCCGTCTCCTTAAATGCAGATTAAAACAACTTAACAAAGAATCTTTCTCAGATGTGTCTGCGAGGACTGCTGATGCAAGGCTTGCTCTTTTGGCCACCCAGGAGGCCCTTCAATGGGATCCCTTTAATCAGATGCTTGCTAATAACGAAAAGGTACACCTCCGAATCTTTTATGATTTACGCCTCCAAGAAGAATCTTTCTTTAAACAAAAATCCAGGGTGCGGTGGCTTAAGGAAGGCAATCTTAACACTAAATTATTTCATCATTCGGTAAATAGAAGGCATCTTCGGACCAAAATAATCTCGGTGACTGATAAGGACAATATTATTTTTTATCCTTGTGAAGTGCAGCATCTTTTTGTCTCACATTTTTAGAACTTGTTGGCGGCCTCTACTCCCTCTATTATGCCTTCTGTCAAGGAGCTCCATGCGGTTTTGGACCGAATGCTTGATGATGAGCAGGTACGGCTTCTCTCTCGCCTTATTTCAGATTTGGGGATTCAGGATACTTTTTTCTCCCTTGCGGTTGGTAAAGCTCATGGACCAGATGGCTTTAATGTGGATTTCTTTAAACACTCCTGGGGGATTGTTGGTCCGTCGGTGGTTTTGGCGATCAAAGACTTCTTTGTGACTGGTGAGCTTAGAATGCCTTTGTTAAAGGTAGGCGTGTAAGTGATAACATTTTGCTAGCCCAGGAGTTGTTTTGTGACTTCCATCACGAACCGTACCGGCCGAAATGTGTCATTAAGGTTGATTTTTCAGAAAGCTTATGATACGATTTACTGGAATTTCATTGAATTAACCATGCAAGCTTTTGGCTTTCCCTCTCAAATTATTGACCATATTATGGTGTGCATTCATTCTCCCAAATTCTCCATCTCTTTGAATAGTGAACTGCATGGCTTTTTTCCTAGTGACCGGAGTATACGACAAGGGGACCCTATGTCTCCCTATATCTTCACTCTCATCATGGAAGTTTTCACGGGCATCTTGAATGTTCAAACTCAACAGTCGAACTTCAAATTCTTTTGGCAATGTAAGTCTACTAGGCTTTCTCATCTGTTCTTCACAATTGACGTGCACCTTTTTGCTAAGGCAACTATTGATCTCCTCAAGGCAGGAATTGACAGATTTTCTAATTGGAGTGGTCTTATTCCAAACTTAAGAAAGAGTAAAATTTTCTTATTCGGAGGCCTCCCAACTCTCCGAGACAGTATTTTGAATACGTTGGGTTTCCAGTTGGGGTCCCTACCGTTTCGTTACCTCGAAGTTCCTATTATTGCTACTAGGCTGGAGAAGGCTGACTGTATTGTTCTGGTAAATGCTGTCACTGCTAGAGTTCAATCCTGGACTCATCGTTTCCTTTCCTTTGCGGGGTGTTTATAGCTCATCAGGTCAGTGCTTCATTCTATTCAAGTTTACTGGGCTAGTGTGTTCTTTTACCCTGCTCGGTTCTCAACCGTATAGAACAGATACACCGGCAATTCCTATGGAAGGACTCAGAGTTAGGTACTAAGGGCGCTAAAGTTTCTTGGAATGATGTTTGCTTGTGTGGCATCCTAGAATTTCATGACAACCTCTAGATGTGCTATGATCCATGGATAGGTGATGGAAGTACCATCAAATTATGTTGTAGCCATTTGATCCATGATTTGCTGGAAAAATTCCATTCTTGGCTATGTGTTTTATAAGTTGGAATTTATTAATTTATGTTGCAAGTTTTATGATTTTATAAAATTCAATTAGGTATTTATCTAAGTAGGAAATTAAGGTGGATTATTAGGAATGATGGTGGGCTAGATATTTAAGGACCAAACCAGCCCATAGCCCCACCATTCGACCGGCCCAAGAAGCCCAAAGGGAGGGCTGCCGTCGACCATGGAAGAGAGGAACGGAGGGAGAGGAGTCCGGCCCATTCGGCCCATCATGTGCATGGGAAAAATGCCAAGTGGCTAAGGGGATTGGCCAAGTGGCATTTGCATGCAATCTAATGATTGCAAATCATTGCAAAAGGGAAGAAAAGAGAGGGAGAGTGGGCGGAGTGAGCGAAGCAACCGAGAGGGAGAGAGAGAGCTACCGTGCGAGAGAAGGAGAGAAAGAGAGGAAGAGAGAAAGCGGGCGTGCGAAAGAGGAAGAGAGAAGGGAAGGAGGAGGAGGTTCGTCGCCGCCATCGAGCCACCGAGTCCTGCCGTCGAGCCCGCCGTGTGCTTGCTGTGTTTTGCTTGGATTAGAGGCAAGTAGAGTCCGTTGATCTACCCTTTGCTTGCTGTGTTTTGTGTGTGATGAATGGTGAGTTTCGGATGTGGATGATGTGTGAAATTTTGAAGTTATAGGAGCTATGTTCAAATCTAGTATTCTGTTTCTGGAAAAACAGTCCGACCTTTCATGATTTCGTGAGTTGCATGCAATGTTCTAGTTGGAATTTGACTTCGACTTCCTAATGAAAGTTGTAAAGGACTTCTTGGAGAATAACATATCAAAATTTGAGAGGAAACTAACAAGTATAGGTTGGTGAAACCATTTTCTTTGATGAAGCTAGATCTGGAAACTGTTATGATGATCTATTGTGATTCTGTGAATTTCGTGCAAGTATCCAGTCCGAATTTTATCTTGTGTTCTTGATAAAAGTTGTAGATGACATATTGACGAGAAACATACTAAAATTTGAGGATAAATGGACAAGTAATGATAGGGAAAAACGATTTTCTTTGAAAAGGTTGAATCTGGACAGTGAACTGAGAGTTAGGGAGAATTACAAAAATTATATCTTTTAATCCAGAAGGAATTTAACTTCGATTTCTTCATGAGACGTTTACCTTTATATCTCATATATAACATATTAAAACCTCAGAATTTTTGGAATTCATTTAAGAGCTTAATCAAAAATATTTCCGAAACTGTGCAAAAGTGGTACTGGAAATTCTGTTGTTGTGATGTATGGACTTGTGCGATTGATGTGGAACTTTCTTGACATGGTATTCTTCATGAAATATCTTCCACTAGATCTTGTTTACATTGTGTTAAATTTTCAGAATTTATTGAGATTTTTTACTAATTTTTCCAGAATTTTTATTAAAGAAGTGCATTTTGCTTTATCCGAAATTTGCTGTATTTTCAAGAATAAATGGACTGCTCTACAAAATATGATGTCTTGAGTGGTTATATATGCTGCATATATGGTGATGTTTGGCATATCATGTCACATCAAAAAAATGGTTTAGACCTTTGATATTGTTGCATCAAATGCCATGATGAAAATGAGACATATATGAGATTATATATATTGTGATAATAATGTGACCGTCGGAGGTGTGAGCCGACGATGCCTCGGGAGTTTCGAGATGCCCGGAGGTTTGTGCCGGATGCCCGGAGGTTTGTGCCGGAGGTCCTCGGGAGTTTCGGGATGCCCGGAGCTTTGTGCCGGAAGCCCTAGAGGTTTGTGCCGGGGGGATTCCTTGTGATGCTAGTTGGGATGCGAGATGCCCGAAGGTTTGTGCTGGATGCCCAGAGGTTTGTGCCGGAGGCTCCTCGCGACGCCAGGTTGGGTGCGAGCGATAAATTGAGGGATGCAAACATTGGTCCCTGGAAGAAAAACAACGAGATCCTTGTGAAAGATAAATATTGAAATTGAATCATGTGCATGGGTATATGCATATGGCATGATGCATGATCTACTTATGAAAGTGAATTGATGTTATTTGACATTAAGAATGCGATCATGAGGCTTGAATGGATCTCATGGGGATGTATACATGATTGTATGAATGATGTGAATCATGCGTATGTATGTGCATATGGCATGGGATGAACCTCATGGAAATACAAGTATGATTGCATGGTGATATGTGCACGACCGCATGGTGATGTATGGTCGATAGCATGGATGATATGTGCTTTACTCGTGATATCTTGATTGTTTTGCCTGATGCATTGTGTAGTTTGATGGATCTTTACTGTTAAGTGGTTATACTTACCCATTTAGGGACCAACATTCAGATTGAGCTATGCCTCTAGCACCTGTCACGCGTGGTACGTTTTATGGATTACCGTTTGTTGTCGAGGTCGAGTGCACGGAGCACCCTTGCTTCGATGTTCATGGTTTGGTGTTTATCCGCCTCCGTGTTTTGGTCATGTACGACGTGGGCTTGCCTGATGGCCCTGTAGTACAAGAGTTTTTGTCTGTCCATGTTTGCCGAGATGGGAGGATGATGGGAATGCTGCCGCCGCCGCCACCGGCCGATGCACCGGGATGGGTGTGATAGGAGTGTGTGACTAGTGGAGGTTGCCATTTTTTTTTTTTTTGGTGGCCGACACCAGC
The DNA here is from genome assembly GCA_019915205.1 of Eucalyptus rudis. Lineage (NCBI taxonomy): Eukaryota > Viridiplantae > Streptophyta > Magnoliopsida > Myrtales > Myrtaceae > Eucalyptus > Eucalyptus rudis. Next base: position 11,378,382 of record JAHMTN010000007.1, on the reverse strand, counting down.
TGATGGATAAATGTACATGTTTGATGTATAGTCGGGTTCTTTTTTAGTTTAGCCGAGCTGAGTTATAGTGTTGGCCCTTTTGTCATACCGACTTGTGAAATCCATCTTAGTATGTAAATAAAAGTGATCCGACCCTAAGATGCATATATATTTATATATATATATATATATATATATGAAAGTTTGTAGTTGGTGTGTATTGCATTGTATTGTTTGGTTGTGTATGGGTTAGGGAGATGATAAGTATGCTTTCGTTATATGATCTGCGCTGGGACCGATTGAGATGGTACGAACCCCCAGGATTTATGGACCTGCTGCAATTGAAATGGTATCAGAGTGGAATGTTATTAGGACAAGTAAAAAGGCAAGTAGGTAAGTGGATTGTGGCGACCCTAGCGGATCGGGGGCCGCATCGAGGGGTGCCACAGGTAGCGTTTTTGGTATCAGAGCAATGGTTATAGGTGGAGTGATAAGGAGCCTCATTTGGAAATTGAGGAATATGATGACAATGCGCACCATAGGATATTAACTGGAATAGTTGGCTAACTTTGAATAACGGGTGATAGGTATTCACTCGTAGATCCCTAGTAGTTATTATGAGTTGTCTTTAGGTGCCAGCAACATGTATATGTTACTTATATAGTTATAGTTGTATTTAAATGGAGACATTGAGTTACAGATTATTCCTAAGGCAAAATGCTAGGAAACTGCAGGAAAGTCATGGTGCGAGCTGAAAGTGCTCATCCATCGAGGGCTGAAGCCTCTGCTGCAAGGGCTGAACCCCGAATGGAAGATATCCTGCAGGCATTGGCCAATATTGGAAATCTGATGGAAAGGCAAGCGCAGCAACAACCCAGAGTGGAATGTCACCCTCAGGGACTGGTGGAACAATTTCTGAAGTTGAAACCACCTAAGTTTGGTGGAATGGGAAGTCCTGAGGAGGTGGAACATTTGATTGATGGAATGGAGCGAATTTTCCGGTTGTTGGTCTGCAATGATGCTGAGAAAATAGTTTTGGCAGAGTACCAGCTAGAGGGAAATGCAAAGTTTTGGTGGAGAGTTTCGAGGGATACGCTCTTTCCACCAGGTACTGATGTAAACTGGGATGAGTTTGTTAGAGCTTTTAATAGGAAGCATTTCTTTGATTGTGCTAAGGATAGGAAGATCACTGAATTTGTTCAGTTGGAACAAAAGGAGCTGACAGTGGATCAGTATGAGGCAAAATTTTCTGAACTGTCTAGGTATGCTCTCAGATTGATTGAAGATCGTGAGGAAAAAGCTAAGAGATTTCTGAAAGGGTTGAGGACTGATATTAGGAAACAACTGGTGCCTATGAATATGAGGGATTATAATGAGGTTTATGAAAGGGCACAGTTGGTGGAGCTGGAGCAAGAGCTGGTAAAAGAGCGATCAGAGTCTAAGAGGCAGTTGACCTTTAATGATATTCGAAGGGGTAAGAGACCCTATCCTGGTCAAGGTCAGATCTGGGATGCTAAGAAAAAGAGTAATTTTGGAAATTTTGGAAGAGCTAGGGATGGCCTGAATATAGGGAAAGCACCCTATCAGCTTAATGTTTGTCGAAGGTGTGATGGACGACATGGCCTAGGACCTTGCAATGGATGGCTGAAATGCTATAATTATGGACAAGTAAGCCACCTCAAGAAAGACTGTCCACAAGAGAGGTCGCAACTGAGTGTTGGCTCGGTGCCACATGTGCAACAAAGTACTGGTGGACCAAATTTACCAAGGAATCCTCAGAGGCCACCAGCACAAGGAAGGGTGTATGCAGTCATCCAAGAGGAAGCGGAAGCTTCCAAAAATGTTATATCAGGTACGATTTTCATAAATGGCAAGAAGGCATATGCATTGTTTGACACGGGTGCTACGCATTCGTTTATATCTAAAAGATATAGGCAATTGAGTGAAATAGAAACTATGCCTCTTGAGACGCCTCTTTGTGTTTCCACGCCTTTAAAGAATATGGTGTTATCTACATTGATGTGTGCAAAATGTAAGATAACTATAGGAGAACGAGATATGGAAATAGATCTAGCTGCGATGGCTATGTATGACTTTGATGTTATCATAGGAATGGACTGGCTCCATAAGCATAGGGCTAAGGTGGATTGCTATAGGAAAGTGATCCAGTTCATGTTGCTTGATCAATTTAGTTTTGAATCTTTTGGAGGTCAGACAAACCCCTCTGTAGCCATTATCTCAATGGTAGAAGCTCGTGAACTACTTGATGAAGGATATCAAGGATACCTAGCAGTGGTAAGAGATCTTACTAAGAAAGAGGTTGAAATCGGTGAGATCCAAATAGTCAGGGAATTTCAAGATGTGTTTCCTGAGGTGTTGCCTAGATTACCACCAGAGCGAGAGATTGAGTTTGAAATTGAACTAATGCCTGGAATAGGACCAATATCGAAAGCCCCGTATAGGATGGCCTTGGTGGAGTTGAAGGAATTGAAGGTGCAACTACAAGATTGCTTGATAAGGGATTTATTAGGCCAAGTGCTTCACCTTGGGGCGCACCAGTTCTATTTGTGGAAAAGAAGGACGGGTCGATGCGTCTATGTATTGACTATAGACAGCTAAATCAAGTGACTATAAAGAATAAGTATCCCTTGCCTAGAATTGATGATTTATTCGATCAGTTGCAAGGAAGTTCAGTCTTTTCAAAAATTGACTTAAGGTCAGGATACCATCAATTAAGGATAAAGAAAGAAGACATTCCTAAGACTGCATTTAAGACTCGTTATGGACATTATGAGTTCTTAGTTATGCCTTTTGGATTAACGAATGCACCAGCTGCATTCATGGATTTAATGAATAGGATATTTAAGTCTTATCTGGATCAGTTTGTAATTGTCTTCATTGATGATATCCTAATATATTCTAAAGGACCTAAAGAGCATCAACGACACCTAAGGATAGCATTGCAAACGCTAAGAGATCATGAGTTATTCACCAAATTCAGTAAGTGTGAATTCTAGCTGGATCAGATAATATTTCTAGGGCACATGGTGTCGGGAAATGGAATTGCAGTGGACCCTGCAAAGGTTGAAATGGTAGTGAATTGGCCAAGACCGACAACGCCAACTGAGATACAAAGTTTCTTAGGATTGGTTGGCTATTATAGAAGGTTTATCGAAGGATTTTCACAATTGGCAGGCCCTTTAACGAAATTGACCCGAAAGAATGTGAGATTTGAATGGAGTGGAAGATGTGAAAGAAGTTTTCAGGAACTTAAAAGGAAGTTGACTACAGCTCCAATTCTAACTATACCATTTCAATCTGAAGGATTCACAGTGTATAGTGATGCATCTCATAAAGGACTGGGATGTGTTTTGATGCAACATGGCAAGGTCATAGCCTATGCATCGAGGCAGTTGAAATCTCATGGGTTAAATTACCCAACCCATGATTTGGAATTGGTAGCTATAGTTTTTGCCTTGAAAATATGGAGACATTATCTATATGGAGAGAAGTTCGAAATTTATACAGATCATAAGAGCTTGAAGTATTTGTTTTCGCAAAAAGAGTTGAACATGAGACAGAGAAGGTGGATGGAGTTATTAAAAGGTTATGACTATGAAATACGATACCATAAGAAAGGCAAATAAGGTGGCAGATGCCCTTAGTCGAAAGTCGGCTATGGACATGGCTAGTCTAAGAATAACATAGTGGAATCTGTTAAAGTCTATTGTGGATTCAGGCTTCAAGTTGGAAATGGACCACCTTACTGGTATGCTTACTGCATTAAGGATTGAGCCTGAAATCATTCAGAAAGTTAAGATTTTACAAAAATCTGACCCGGAGATTGTAAAGACACGAAACGCTATGTCTTTAGGGAAAAGACCAGAGTTTCAAGTCTCTGATGATGGAGTAGTAAGATGCCAAGGACAGCTCTATGTTCCTGATAGCGAAGAAGTGAGAAGGGAAATCCTATCAGAAGCACTTAAGAGTAATTATAGTATTCATCCGGGGAGTACGAAAATGTATAGAAATTTGCGCCAGCAATTTTGGTGGAATGGCATGAAGAAAGATAAGCTAAACATATTTCTCAATGTTTAACATGCTAGCAAGTGAAAGCGGAACACCGCAAACCCGCAGGATTGTTGAGACCATTGGACGTACCATAGTGGAAATGGGAGCATGTAACGATGGACTTTGTGCAAGGACTGCCAAGGACATCAAGTGGTCACGACTCTATTTGGGTGATAGTAGATCGTTTGACTAAATCTGCTCATTTCCTAACTATCCGTGTAGACTACTAAATGAATAAACTTGCTGAAATATATGTAAGCCAAGTGATACGCTTACATGGTATTCCTGTGACAATCACATCGGATCGAGACTCTAGGTTTGCTTCAAATTTTTGGAGAAGTCTCCAAGATGCTTAGGGACAAAGCTTCAATTTAGTACTGCTTTTCATCCTCAAACAGATGGACAAACGAAAAGAGTGATCCAAACTTTGGAAGATATGCTGAGAGCATGTATTATTGATTTTAAGGGAAGTTGGCATGAAAAATTGCACTTGATAGAGTTTGCCTATAATAATAGTTTTCAGAAAAGTATAGGCATGGCTCCATATGAAGCATTATATGGAAGAAGGTGTAGGACTCCTGTTTGTTGGAATGAAGTAGATGAAAGGAGTTTGACAGGACCTGAATTAGTACAAATTACTACTGAGGCTGTAGAGATAATAAGGAAAAGACTTAAGACAGCCCAGAGTAGGCAAAAAGACTACGCAGTTAAGCGTAGGAGACCTCTAGATTTTAATGTGGGAGATCATGTATTCCTTAAAGTATCCCCTATGAAAGGAATATCTCGATTTGGAATGAAGGGTAAGTTAAGCCCTAGATTTGTTGGACCTTTTGAGATACTTGAAAGATGTAGCTTATCGTTTGGCGCTGCCTTCTAAATTGGGAAATTTGCATGATGTGTTCCATGTATCGATGCTGAGGAAGTACCAGCCGGATCCTGGTCACATACTCGATCATGAAGCCATCAAAGTGGATGAGAAAGTGAGGTACATTGAAGAGCCTGTGCAAGTGTTGGATCGAAAGGAGCAAATTCTTAGGACCAAGAAAATTCCATTGGTTAAGATATTATGGCGACATCATGATGTGGAGGAAGCCACATGGGAGAGTGAAAATGAGATGAGGGAAAGGTACCCTCACTTGTTTCAAGAGACATAGGAAATGTCTAATTTCGAGGACAAAATTCTCTAAGGAGGGGAGAATTGTGGCATCCTAGAATTTCATGACAACCTCTAGATGTGCTATGAGCCATGAATAGGTGATGGAAGTACCATCAAATTATGTTGTAGCCATTTGATCCATGATTTGCAATAAGTTTAAGGCCAAGCTTTTAATGGATAATTATTTGATGCAAAAATTCCATTCTTGGCTATGTGTTTTATAAGTTGGAATTTATTAATTTATGTTGCAAGTTTTATGATTTTATAAAATTCAATTAGGTATTTATATAAGTAGGAAATTAAGGTGGATTATTAGGAATGATGGTGGGCTGGATATTTAAGGACCAAACCAGCCCATAGCCCCACCATTCGACCGGCCCAAGAAGCCCAAAGGGAGGGCTGCCGTCGACCATGGAAGAGAGGAACAGAGGGAGAGGAGTCCGGCCCATTCGGCCCATCATGTGCATGGGAAAAATGCCAAGTGGCTAAGGGGATTGGCCAAGTGGCATTTGCATGCAATCTAATGATTGCAAATCATTGCAAAAGGGAAGAAAAGAGAGGGAGAGTGGGCGGAGTGAGCGAAGCAACCGAGAGGGGGAGAGAGAGCTACCGTGCGAGAGAATGAGAGAAAGAGAGGAAGAGAGAAAGCGGGCGTGCGAAAGAGGAAGAGAGAAGGGAAGGAGGAGGAGGTTCGTCGCCGCCGTCGAGCCCGCCGTGTGCTTGCTGTGTTTTGCTTGGATTAGAGGCAAGTAGAGTCTGTTGATCTACCCTTTGCTTGCTGTGTTTTGTGTGTGATGAATGGTGAGTTTCGGATGTGGATGATGTGTGAAATTTCGAAGTTATAGGAGCTATGTTCAAATCTAGTATTCTGTTTCTGGAAAAACAGTCCGACCTTTGATGATTTCGTGAGTTGCATGCAATGTTCTAGTTGGAATTTGACTTCGACTTCTTCATGAAAGTTGTAAAGAACTTCTTGGATAATAACATATCAAAATTTTAGAGGAAACGAATAAGTATAGTTCGGTGAAACCATTTTCTTTGATGAAGCTAGATCTGGAAACTGTTATGATGATCTATTGTGATTCTGTGAATTTCGTGCAAGTATTCAGTCCGAATTTGATCTCGTGTTCTTGATAAGAGTTGTAGAAGACATCTTGAGGAGAAACATAAAAAAATTTGAGGATAAACGGACAAGTAATGATCGGGGAAAACGATTTTCTTTGAAAATGATGAATCTGGACAGTGAACCGAGAGTTAGGGAGAATTACAAAAATTATATCTTTTAATCCAGAAGGAATTTAACTTTTATTTCTTCATGATACTTTTACCTTTAGATATCAGCTATAACACATTAAAACCTCAGAATTTTCGGAGTTCATTTAAGGGCTTAATCGAAATTATTTCCGAAACTGTGCAAAAGTGGTACTGGAAATTCTGTTGTTGTGATGTATGGACTTATGCGATTTATGTGGAACTTTCTTGACATTGTATTCTTCATGAAATATCTTCCTCTGTATATTTTTTATATCTTGTTAAATTTTCAGAATTTATTGAGATCGTTTACTAATTTTTCCAGAATTTTTATTAAAGAAGTGCATTCTGCTTTATCCGAAATTTCCTGTATTTTCAAGAATAAATGGACTGCTCTACGAAATATGATGTCTTGAGTGGTTATATATGCTGCATATATGGTGATGTTTAGCATATCATGTGACATCAAAAAAATGGTTTAGACCTTTGATATTGTTGTATTAAATGCCATGATGAAAATGAGACATATATGAGATTATATATATTGTGATAATAATGAGACCGTTGAAGGTGTGAGCCGACGATGTCTCGGGAGTTTCAAGATGCCCGGAGGGTTGTGCCGCATACCCAGAGGTTTGTGTCGGAGGTCCTCGGGAGTTTCGGGATGCCCGAAGGTTTGTGTCGGAAGCCCTAGAGGTTTATGCCGAGGGGATTCCTCGTGATGCTAGTTGGGATGCAAGATGCCCGGAGGTTTGTGCCGGATGCCCAGAGGTTTGTGCCGGAGGCTCCTCGTGATGCCAGGTTGGGTGCGAGCGATAAATTGAGGGATGCAAACATTGGTCCCTGGAAGAAAAACAACGAGATCCTTGTGAAAGATAAATATTGAAATTGAATCATGTGCATGGGTATATGCATATGGCATGATGCATGATCTGCTTATGAAAGTGACTTGATGTTATTTGACATTAAGAATGCGATCATGAAGGCTTGAATGGATCTCATAGGGATGTATAATGATTGTATGAATGATGTGAATCATGCGTATGTATGTGCATATGGCATGGGATGAACCTCATGGAAATACAAGTATGATTGCATGGTGATATGTGCACGACCGCATGGTGATGTATGGTCGATAGCATGGATGATATGTGCTTTACTCGTGATATCTTGATTGTTTTGCCTGATGCATTGTGTAGTTTGATGAATCTTTACTGTTGAGTGGTTGTACTCACCCCTTTGGGGACCAACATTTCAGATTGAGCTATGCCTCTAGCACCTGTCACGCGTGGTACATTTTATGGATTACCGTTTGATGTCGAGGTCTAGTGCACGGAGCACCCTTGCTTTAGTGTTCATGGTTTGGTGTTTATCCGCCTCCGTGTTTTGGTCATGTACGACGTGGGCTTGCCTGATGGCCCTGTAGTACAAGAGTTTTTGTATGTTCATGTTCACCGAGATGAGAGGATGATGGGGATGCTGCCGCCGCCACCGACCGATGCATTAAGATGGGTGTGATAGGAGCGTGTGACTAGTGGAGGTTGCCATTTTATTTTATTTTTTGGGATGGCCGACACTAGCTGATGGATAGATGTACATGTTTGATGTATAGTCGGGTTCTTTTTTAGTTTAGCCGAGCTGAGTTATAGTCTTGGCCCTTTTGTCATACCGACTTGTGAAATCCATCTTAGTATGTAAATAAAAGTGATCCAGCCCTAAGATGCATATATATTTATATATATATATATATGAAAGTTTGTAGTTGGTGTGTATTGCATTGTATTGTTTGGTTGTGTATGGGTTAGGGAGATGATAAGTATGCTTCCGTTATATGATATGCGCTGAGACCGATTGAGATGGTACGAACCCCCAGGATTTATGGACCCACTGCAATTGAAATGGTATCATAGTAGAATGTTATTAGGACAAGTAAAAGGGCAAGTAGGTAAGTGGACTGTGGCGACCCTAGCGGATCAGGGGCCGCATCGAGGGGTGCCACAGCTTGCCCAAAAATGAGGGGCGGCCTGGGTATTCTAACATTACGTGAGAGTAATAAGGCTGCCATGCTCAAACATATTTGGCTCCTCTTTACTGATAAGAAGTCTTTATGGTGCAAGTGGATTCATTCTACTTTCTTAAAGCATAAAAACTTATGGATTGTCTTGCATCCTACTTTATGATCTTGGGCATGGAAGAAGCTACTTGACCTTCGGGATATCATTTTTTTTGGCATATTGGTAATGGCCTATCGGTTTCCTTCTGGTTCGATCCTTGGCACCCAAGAGGTCTGCTTAGCAGGTTATTCTCTAATTTGGAAATTTACTGGTCAGGAATTTCATGATTGGCTTTAGTTGCTGAAGGTCTCTCCTTTTCTGACCCTAGATCATATGTTTCTATCACTCTTGCGAACTAGGGAGAACCTCTCCCGATTATTATCCATGAGAATGACCATCTCTAATGGCTTGGACATTCCTCAAGTAGATTCACTTCAGCATCGGCTTGGAACTTAATTCGCCCTAGAGGACTTTTGGTGCCATGGTCCTCCTTTATATGGAATCCCTCGCTACCTCATCGCTATCAAATGTACCTTTGGCTAATCACTTGTAACCGGCTGCCAACCCAGGTTTCGCTACTTTCTTATGGTAGAATCCCATATGCTGTGTACGCATTCTGTTCATGCCGACCGGACTTAATAAATCACCTGTTCTTTGGTTGTCGAATCACTGGTACCCTTGCCTTGTATTGGGCAGCTAAATGCAATCTTGCTTGGCAAAATAGATCTTGGGTGGAAAACCTAGATTGGGCTACCAAGCATATTGCCGATGATAGCTTTCACCAGTCAATGGCTAGTTTTGCCTTTAGAGCTTTATGTTACATCATTTGGAAAGAGAGGTGTTGGAGAAATCCTCTTGAAGTGTTTTGAAGTTGACAAAACGTTTCCATCAGTCTAGTCTGAAGGCTTGCAGACTCTGCTATTTAAAGTCTTAAGACCTCCGGACAGCCAGACTCAAGACTCAAAGTCTATCCTCATTGATAGTTCTAATCCGTTGAAGAAAGGCTATCCAGAACTGGATGTTTCATTAAGGATGTGGCCTTATCGACTGGAGAAGATCTATTGGCTGGATATGACATGACGGAATCCTTTATTTGATCATAATTGATTCGAAGATTAACGATCCGATGATTGGCAAAGTATACTTGGAAGGTTCTACTTATGGAAACCGAGATCCTGATTGTATGGGCGAACAAGATTGATGGGCTATCGACATGTTCCTTTAATAGCTCGAATGATCTTCCTAATTGATTCCGTCCAACGGGTAGATTGGAGGAATTCCTTTGGTAAGTGCCAACGAGTATGATGGCATGAAGGAGTATATAAGGAAGACGTTTCAGTTGTTCGAGAGTGTGCACGATAGAAGAATTCCAAAGTCTGAAGCTCCTTGTTCTTAGTCAATTCATTTGTTGAGCAAAATCTTGTAAACAAAAGAGATTCTATATTCATGAGAAACCTTGAGGAAGTGTGGTAGAACATCTACACTGAGGAATCAAGGAAAAGATGTGCTGTAACTTCTCTTTTGTTCATAGTGAAATCCAGCCGATGGGCTATCAGTGCGGAAGAGTGGACGTAGGCTTGGAATAAGCCGAACCACTATAAATCTTGTGTTCAATTTTCTCTTCCCTAACCTTTACTTTACTTTGATCGTATTTTCCTTTCTATCGTTTGCCTTGAATCGCTTCCGTATCTCGAGAAATTGTTTGTGCACCTATTCACCCCCTTCTAGGTGCTTATACTAGCTATCTCAATTGGTATCAGAGCCTGTGTACTCACTTTGTTTGAAGTGTTTTACTTCAGAGTTAAAGATCCATGGCTAGTATGTTGGCTCCAGGGCTGGTAGAAGGGCAAAGCAATACCAGACCACCTTACTTTGATGGAAAGGATTACAACATATGGAAAAACAAGATGAAAGCGTTCCTAAGATCAAAGGATCCTCTGGAATGGGACGTTGTAGAAAAAGGAATCATTCCTAAAGCTGCATCTGTCTCAGAAAGAGGAAAATACGCTGTTGAGTCTAGCGAAATGACTCAGGAAGAGATAATCAAGAGACAAGCTCTTGATGCAAAAGCAATTTATTCCTTATATTGTGCTTTATCTCCTACTGAATATAACAGAATATCTTCTTGTGTTACAGCTAAAGAAGTATGGGATAGATTACATATTACCTATGAAGGAACCGATCGAGTGAAAGAGACTAGAATCAACATTCTCCTCGGTCAATATGAAGCCTTCAAGATGAAATCAGGAGAATCTATAACTGATATGTTTAGTCGTTTTACAGAAATCGTGAATGGTCTTGAAAATCAAGGTCAACCAATTTCTGATCCCATGAAAGTAAACAAGCTACTGCGTGGACTCTCCAAGGATTGGAATCACATAAAGACCTCAATCAGAGAGACCCAAAGAATCATGCCACTATATGTTGATGAGTTGGTTGGGACTCTTCAGTCTTATGAAGTGGAACGAATCAATGAAGACGAAGACCCTAAAGGTAAGAAATCCATTGCATTAAAATCTAATGATGATTCTGATGTTACAGATTCTGAAGACGATATGGATGATGAGGAACTTGCTCTCATGATAAGAAGATTCAGAAAGCTGAACAGAAAAGGAAGAAGATTCAATCCAAAGAAACAAAGTTTTCAAAAGTAACAGACTAAGTCTGTTAAGGATGATGAATCAAACAAAGATGTAGTCTGCTTTGAATGTAAGAAAAAGAGACATCAGACCCAATTGTCCTCTTCTGAGGAAGAAGAAAGGAAAAACTGAAAAGTATCGAAAAGCTCTTAAAGCTGAAACCTGGAGTGATACAGAGTGTGAAGAAAGTGATGATGATTATGCCAATATATGTCTGATGGCACAATCGGATTCAGATTCAAATTCCGAGACAGATTCAGATTCAGAAAGCGAATTTGAGGTAAGTGACTTCAAAATCCCTATTAAAGTTTCAAAATACATTGATGAATTGTGTTTTAGTCTTAAGACTTCTCTTAAAAGAATTTCCGAACTCAAGAAGGAAAATTCTGCTCTAAAACAACAAGAAAGTATTTTGAAAGAAAAAGTGAAATGTTTAGACAAGAATGTTTCTTCTCTTAAAGAAAGTGAAGATAATCTTTTAAAAGAAAATGCATTCTTGAAAAGTGATATCTCAAATATTTCCAAAATATTTTCTATAGGATCTGAGAAATTGGAAAAAATTCTCTCTGTTCAAAGACCTTATTTCAATAAATCTGGTTTGGGAATGACTGCTGAAACCATTCCTTTAATTGATTTTCCTAAAGTGAAGGAAAGAATCAAACAAAGACCCACAAGAGATGCTTACAAAAATCATTTTAAAAGGATCTTTGTAAAAACAGTAGGTCGCAATGCTCTCAGATGCTCAAAGTGCAATAGTGCAGAACATTTTGAAAAAGAATGTCCTATGATTTGGAAACATGTTAAAAAGGTATGGGCAAAAACCGCATATCATACTAACACCAATGGACCCAAGAAAATATGGGTACCAAAGAAGGTTTGAGTTTCTTTTTTAAATGTAGGTCACTATCAAGAAAAAGGTAAAATGGTATCTGGATAGTGGATGCTCAAGACACATGACAGGAGACTAAAATTTCTTCATAAAGCTTGTTCGAGTAAATGGTGGAAAAGTCTCTTTTGGAGGAAACAGCAAAGGAAAAATTGTGGGATTTGGAACTGTAAAGATTGGAAATCTCACAATCAGCAATGTTTCCTTAGTGGAAGGGCTTAATTACAATTTGCTCAGTATTAGTCAGCTATGTGATACTGGTTTCAAAATCAACTTTCAAGAGGGAATATGTTCAGGAATTAGTAAAGATTCTACTCAGTCATTCATGGGTCGAAGACATGGAAATACCTACCTCTTGGATGTGAAACCAAATGAATCACAATGTCTAATCTCAATCCAAGACGAAGCAAACTTATGGCACAGAAAGCTTGGGCACGTCAATATGAAGCAAATAGCCAAAATCTCAGCAAAGAAGCTTGTTCGTGGTCTACCCAGTTTATCATATCAAAAGTCTGATCTATGTACACCATGTATATTGGGAAAACAAGTAAGAAATTCCTTTAAACCAATAAATCAAGTTTCCACTAACCGTGTACTACAGCTTCTGCATATGGATCTTTTTTGACCAACCAGAACACAAAGCATTGGAGGTAAGAAATACTGCCTAGTAATTATGGATGATTACTCACGATTTACTTGGGTATATTTCTTGGCAAGTAAGTCTGAAACTTTCTCTTATTTTGAAAAGTTTGCTAAAAAGGTTCAAAATGAAAAAGGGTATGTTATCTCGAGTATAAGAACAGATCATGGGGGTGAATTTGAAAATCATGATTTTACAAAATTCTGTGATGAATCTGGTTTTCAGCATGAATTATCCTCTCCATATACTTCAGAGCAAAATGGAGCTGTGGAAAGAAAGAATAGATCATTTCAAGAAATGGCTAGAACTCTTTTAATTGAAAGTAACATCTCTTCACGTTTTTGGGCTGAAGCAGTTTCTACAGCATGTTACATTATAAATAGAGTTTTTCTAAGACCTATTCTAGAAAAAAAAAAAAACCCCTATGAACTATTCAAAGAAAAGAAGCCTATTGTTTCATATTTTCATGTATTTGGATGCAAATGTTTTATACTAAAAAATGCAAATGATCGAGTTGGTAAGTTTGAAGAAAAGTCAGATGAAGGCATCTTCCTTGGATATTCAACCACAAGCAAAGCATACAGAGTCTACAACAAGAAGACTCAAATAGTGGAAGAATCAATGAATGTTAAATTCCAAGATTCTATGCAAAATGAATCCATTCAGACTCATCTTGAAGAATCTGAACCTGCTCCAGACTCTACAAAGTCTAAAATAGCTCAGACTTTGAAGGACCAGCAACAAGTGACTGTTGAAGATTCAAGTGAAGGAAGTGACCATCAATCTGACAAATTAACCAGCAACTGGAAACATAAGTCCAGTCATCCCAAAGATCTTATTATTGGCGACATCAATGAAGGAATTCGCACAAGATCCAAACGGCGCGAAGAGTCTAGTGCTGTGGCTCTTATTTCTGAAATAGAACCCAAAAGCATAGAAGAAGCTTTATCTGATGAAAGCTGGATTGAAGCTATGCAAGAAGAGCTCAGGCAATTCAGTATTAATGATGTCTGGGAATTGACTCCTAAACCAAAATGTAAGTCTATTATTGGAGCTAAATGGGTTTTCAAGAACAAGATGAACGAGAAAGGAAAAGTCATAAGAAACAAGGCAAGACTCGTGGCCAAGGGATACACACAAGAAGAAGGGATAGACTATGACGAGACTTATGCACCAGTAGCAAGGTTAGAAGCAATTCGATTATTACTTGCTTTTGCTTGTTATAAGAATTTCAGGTTATTCCAAATGGATGTCAAAAGTGCCTTCCTAAATGGATTCATCCATGAGGAAGTCTATGTGGAACAACCACCTGGGTTTGAAGACCCAAGGAAACCAGACTCAGTATTCAGACTCAAAAAGGCTTTATATGGCTTAAAACAAGAACCTCGAGCTTGGTACGACAGACTGAGTAAGTTTTTAATTGAAAATGGTTTTGTTAAAGGTAAAGTAGACACTACTCTTTTTATTAAAAGAGAAAGCAAGAGTTTTCTACTTGTTCAAATATATGTCAATGATATTATTTTTGGATCCTCTAATGAAAGTCTGTGCAAAAAATTCTCTAAGACTATGCAGGATGAATTTGAAATGAGTATGATGGGTGAGTTAACCTTCTTTCTTGGACTTCAAGTGAAGCAACTGAAGGAAGGAACTTTTATTCATCAAGAAAAATATGCTAATGATATTGTGAAGAAGTTTGGACTGGACAATTGCAAAAAGGCCGATATACCAATATCAAGTTCCTTGAAGATAGATAAAGATGAAGGAGGAAAGAAAGTCGACCAAAAGTTATACAGGAGTATCATCGGTTCACTTCTTTATCTTACTGCTTCTAGACCTAACATTTTGTTTAGTGTTTGCATTTGTGCCAGATTTCAAGCAGACCCTAAAGAATCACATTTAAATGCTGCAAAGTGTATTATCAAATATATTGCATCAACTTCAAGCTTTGGTCTCTGGTATCCTAAAAGGGGAGACTTTACTCTTCTTGGGTACTCAGACGCAGACTTAGCCGGATGTAGAGTTGATAGAAAGAGCACCTCAGGTACCTGTCAACTACTTGGAGGCAGGACAGTGTCTTGGTTTTCAAGGAAGCAAAGTACAATAGCTCTCTCTACAGCAAAAGCAGAATATGTAGCTCTTGGAAGTTGTTGTTCACAAATTCTGTGGATAAAACAACAGCTAAAAGACTTTGGAATTGAAGATTCATGCACGGAGATTAAATGTGACAACACCAGCGCAATCAATCTCACCAAAAATCCAATTCTTCACTCAAGAGCAAAGCATATAGAGATTCGACATCACTTCATTAGAGATCATGTTCAAAATGGAGAAATTACGATTCAGTTTGTTGACTCAAAGAACCAACTGGCGGATATATTTACAAAGTCTTTGGAGAAAAATCAATTTGAAATTATCCATTCCAGACTCAACATTTTGAGGTTTGAAGAAGTTAAAGTCTAGAGACTCTCAGACTCAGACAAATAAGACTTTGACTGCAAAACTTTGACTGTAAGTTATTCTCTCTCTAATCTCATCTTGAAAAGGTACGTTCATCAACCGTGTTTGATTTTTGTTATCTCAACCGCTATCTTTAATTGACGAGATTATTGCAACGTTTCCTTTAGAAAAATGAGTTATTTTGAAATGACCATTTTTTGAAAAAGGCAGTTATTTTTTTAAAGGCATCTTTTCACTTTCCATTACGACGTTTGGTATCCCCTCCTTTCGACTGTCTTATATACAGTCGGTTTCTCTTCGCTTAACTCCAAAACCCTAAAAAGCACCAATCTTCCATTCCTGTTTTCCTCTCTTATTTAATCTTCGATAAAGTTGTCATCTTTCTTGGGAAAGTCAAGCAAGGAATCTTTCAAAGACTAAGAAAGATGTCGTCTTCAAGAAAGTCTTCGAGGATCGCAAGCAGGGGACCACGGCGAATGAGTGAGGGGCCTACGCACTTCGATCTCACTGAAGAAGAAGTGTCTCCAACAGCAGCATAGCCCACAACATTCTCAACAGCGTCATTCTCCTCCATCTAGTCCTCAAGATGTTGATCATCAACAAAATGAAGAAATCATTGAAGATGCAGATCATGTAAGAGTTCAAAGGCCCTCTTTTATTTATAAGCTGTATCGTGCTTTAAAAGGGGCTGGTACTCCATTGAACTATGTCGATGATTTTCTTAAGGACAAAGGATATGGAAATGAATATATCTTTTTGTGAAAAATGGAAAGTTTGGGAATTGCTCGTAAAGGGGTGGCAGAAGAAACCCTTGCGAATATCCCAAGTGATCCTCGTGATTGGGGATTTAATCCGGTAGATGGAAATGATGATGACAAATTATATAGCCAATTTCAACCGAGAATGGGAGTTGTGGCGGAAAATCAAGGAAAAAGGGGAGAGTTGTTTAGATCAAAGGAACAGAATGATCTATACTCAAAATTGCTGAAGTGTGGGGTGATAAACCCTAGGAGTGTGGATTTTGATTTTCTCGATGCTGTAAATGTGAACTTGAGGGAAAAGTTCGGTCATCTTCAACTTGAAAAATTCTGCTCTGACACCACAGAGGCCTATCCTCATCTAACTGCATATTTCTATTCAAATCTTAGTTTCTTGGATGCGAATATATTCTCTTCCAGTGTCAAAGATCAAGATTTTGTAGTAGATATGGATATGCTAGCAGATGTGTTAGGAGTTGAGAGAGGAAGATATCAACAGATCAAAGTTTCTATTGCTCGTGCTACACTGGAACTTGTTAAGGACAGGAGAACAGAGGAAAAGATTTCCTACTCAAGGATGAGTGCATTCAACATCTTGCTGCACAAGATTGTAATCAATTGCCTCAGACCGAAATCAACTTCCAAGACTGATGTTTCAAGTTCAGAGGCAAAGCTAATGTATGCCATCATCACTGGGAAAAGGTTTTCACTTCCTCACACTATTATGTTCCACATGTATAGAGCAGTGATGAAGGACAGAGGTCAACTTCCTTATCCAGGTATTGTGACGAAGTTATTCAGACATCTGAACATTCATCCCCCGCAAATTCTTTGTGCTCGATCGTGCGATCATATGGTGGTAGGACTGAAAATGGTGACTAAGATGCGTCTAAAGGAACTAAGCAAGGCATTGGAGAAATTCAAGGAGAAGACCCCGGTCAAATCTCATCAATTCTCTTATGCAGGAAAAAGAAAAGGGAAGGAGCCCATGGATGCTCCATCCAAGAGAAGAAGAGCTCTCATCGTTGAGGATGAAGATGATGAGGATAACATCACTATTTCTGCAATGGCATTGAAGAATCTTAGTCGATTTGTTCCAGAGAAAGACTCAGAACAGCAGACAGAAGAAAGAGAAGAGAAAGAAGCAGAGGAAAAAGAAACGGAGGAAAGAGAAGAACAAGAAGAAAGAGATGCTGAGAAAGAG
Organism: Eucalyptus rudis; assembly: GCA_019915205.1. Taxonomy (NCBI): domain Eukaryota; kingdom Viridiplantae; phylum Streptophyta; class Magnoliopsida; order Myrtales; family Myrtaceae; genus Eucalyptus; species Eucalyptus rudis. The sequence goes on along the minus strand of JAHMTN010000007.1, from coordinate 11,361,287 downwards.
AGAGTTGAAAAAGAAGAAGAAGAGAAAAGAGATCAAGAAGAAAGAGAACATGAGGAGCACTCTCCACCTGAAGGCATGAAAACAGGGGGAGACCAAGAGAAAAGAGGAATGTCCTCAAATCCTGCAATCAGTGAGGGAGTCAATCGATCCCCAACAGATCCAGAGGATATTTATGTGTGGCATCCCAAAATTCAAGTCATCCTCTAGAGAAATTAAAGCCTATAATTAGGTAATGAAATTACCTATGGTCTATGTGTTAGCCATTAGTTTTCTTGAGGTTATGTGTTATTGTGCTTGTGTTTATGAATTTTGAAATTAGGACAATAGGATAAATTAATAATCTATGCTTGGCTAGGCACCTCATTAATTAAATTCCTATAAGTAAAGTGTCACAAGACTTTGGCCAAGATGAAAATTGAAATTTAAAAATAATTATAGAAATGAATTCAAAAAAAAAAAGGGAAAAAGGGGTTAATTTTCGAATGGGCCTTAAGCCCATTTGGCCTAAGCTTGATGGGCCAAGCTAGTCGGCCCAAGAGGGAGTTCGACCGGCCCATTAAGGCCCAAAGGAAGAGGTGGCCGGCCCATGATGCATGCAATAGGACAAGTGGCATGGAGGAGGTGAAGCATGGTGGACACTTGTCTTCCTCCACAATTACACTTGTCCCTCATGCAAACCTAGAGTGCAAGCAATATAAAAGGGAAGAAGAGGAAAGAAAATGGCTGGTTAGCCATTCGGCCAAGTGAGGGAGAGAGAGAGAGAATCGTGCGAGAGAGAGAGGAAGCCGAGAGGGAGAGAAAGGAGCCCGTTCGCCGCCGTGTGCCGTCCGCTCGTGCTGTTCGTGAGGTCTAGAGGCAAGTTGGGAATCCACTTTCTACTCTTGCACCAATGTTTTCGCATGAACTGTTTGGAGTCAGAAACTTGTTTGAGCTTGCATGTGTGTTTAGAGTCCGATTTTGGTTTCGATTTCTTCATGAAAGTTGTAGCTAACATCTTTTACTACAACATACTAAAATTTCGTGCAAAATTATTGAGATTTGAGGGGTCAAATCCTCATCCTACGGAGATGCTAGATCTGGAATATTTTCTTATGAACTGTTTGAGTCAGAATGTTGTGAGAGCTTGCATGCATGTTTAGAGTTAGATTTTGGCTTTGATATATTCATTATAGTTGTAGCTAACATCTTAAACTACAACATACTGAAATTTCGTGGAAAATGATGGATATTTGAGGGGTTAAACTCTCATTATACGGAGACCCCAGATCTGGAAAGATTTTACTGACCTTTGGTTGGATTTGTGGTTGCATGTTGGTTTGTGTTGAGAATCTCACTTCAGTTTCTTCATGAAAGTTGTAGGGAACATCTTAAACTACAAAATACTAAAATTTTAAGTGAAAAGAACAAGTATAGCTTGGTAAATGAACTAGATCTTGAAGACGATGATTCTGGTGATGTGTTCCGAGACACTCGAGACTTCAAGGACCTAAATGATCACTATAATCTGGTTATTTGACCTATATCTCTTCATGAAACTTGTAAAGGATATCTTTATGTATAACATACCAAAATTTCAGAGAAAACGAAAGAGAATAGGTAGGTGAAACCTCAGTATTTCGGAGATGTGTGCACTGGACGATGCGGTAATGGATCCAGAAGCTTCGTGAGACTGTATAAAATAATCTAAACATAATCTGGCTTGGAGTTCTTCATAAAAGTTGTACGAAAATGTCTTGCCTATAACTCAGTAAAATTTAGTAATTTTTTGAGGCCGTAAGGATATTTTAATTGAATTTCTACGGAAACTGTGCATTCTGGTTTTATCCGAATATTATGGGCTGTTTTGTGGAAATTGTGAAATTTTGTGAAATTCGATTTGGCCATGAATTTTGCATGTAATTCTATTGGTTTGTAGTTGCTTGAATTTTTATAATTTTGGGAATTTATAGATATTGAATTTTATATTTATTTATTAAAAAAATAATAATATAATAATATAATAAAAAATAAAAAATAAAAAGGGATTATTTTATTGGCCATGAATTCCATTGAATTTATTATGCATTGTTATATGACATTGGTGTATGTATGATCATAAATTGCGATGCATGTGTGAATCATATGCCATGTAATAATGAGATTAAAAGGATGGTGAATGTGGAAAATGATAAGTGAGGAAGTGGTTGTGGTGGATGATGATGCTCGGTGGCCTAGTGGCGTAATTCCGGATATTCCCCGGGAGTGTCGGGATGCCCGGTGGTATACGGTACGTAATTCCAGGGGAGGCCTGGTGGTATGTCGGTACATAATTCCGGAAGCCTTGTCGGAGGTCTTTGCCCGAAAGGAATGCCTCGCGATGCCAGGATTGGGGTGCGAGATGCCTGGCTAGAAGGGTAAAGGCCGGAAGCCCTGTCGGAGGTTTCTGCCCGAAGGGAATGCCTCGTGATGCTAGTTGGGATACGAGATGCCCGGAATGTGGGGGGGCCGGATGCCCGGTTGTATCTTGGATACATGCCCGGAGGTTTTTCTCGCATGGGATGCGAGTGTAAAATATGAGATGAAATTGATGAATCGAGGAAGGGTGATGTGGTGATCAAATTTAAAGATAAAGATGAAAATTAACCCATGGTATGATATGCATGATGATATGCATGATGATGGTGATGATATGTGATGTGATATGATGATCACCCATGGTATGATATGCACGATGATATGCATGATGATGGTGATGATATGTGATGTGATATGATGATCACCCATGGTATGATATGCACGATGATATGCATGATGATGGTGATGATATGTGATATGATATGATGATCACTCATGGTATGATATGCATGATGATATGCATGATGATGATGATGATATGTGATGTGATATGATGATCACCCAGGGTATGATATGCATGATGATATGCATGATGATATGTGATGTGATATGATGATCACCCATGGTATGATATGCATGATGATATGCATGATGATGATGATAATATGTGATGTGATGATGTCATGATAAGGATGACATGTATGATATAATGATGCCATGATGATGATTATGATGATGACATATGATGATATGATATGCATGATGATAAGGCATGATGATGCATGATAGTATTACGCATGGCTGCAAGGTAAGTTACGCCTGCAATGCATGTATGATTTGTATGATGCATCGAGTTGTTATTGGATTCCTTTACCTGCTGAGTGGTTGTACTCACCCCTTTTGGGGAATAACATTTCAGATTAGTAGATGGTTTAAGCGGTTGGATATGACCGCGAGGAGAAGGATAGCAAAAGGAGGGAACCTTTGGACGCCGACACTGGTTGATGGACCTTAAGCATACGATTGTGGGAGGAGATGTCGGTCATCTTTTGAAGTGTAGCCTAGTATAGAAAACTATGGCATTTTGATGTACGGACTAAAGATGTCCATTAGCTCTATGTAAATAAACGTGTTCGGCTTTTACTTATAAATGTTTAGTAGGTGTGCATCGTTTTCTGAATGTAGGGAAGGGAGTTTGTTAGATGTGCTTCCGTATGTGAATTGCGCAAGGGACCTATCAAAAAAAAAGTGTAAACCCCCTTTGTTGTATGGACCCGCTACAATTGAAATGGTATCAGAGTGATATGTTAATAAGGAAAGTGAATGGTAAGCGAACTGTGACGACCCTAATCGGATCGGGGGCCATCGAGGGGTGTCACATTATGCCTCTCAGTTTCCTGAGGAAGGTCATGATGTTTCTTCGCCAAATCTGTGTGATTATGCTGATCTACCATCGTCTGCATTTACTCCATCAGATCGTGCCAACGCCAGTACGCAGACCGACAATTCAGCAGACTTTCGCAGAGTGATGGATATTCTCTTGGAGATGCAAGGTCAGATATATGCATTGGGATGCGAAGTTCAGAAATTGCAGAATGCAGGACAAGCTTCTTCGGGTTCATTGAATGATCAAATCCAAGCCCTTTCTCTTCAGATTCAGGCTAATGCTAAGGGTGAGGATGTTGCACAACTGAAGGAAGACTTGAAAAAGCTGGAAGGCATCGTTCAGTCGATGGGAGATTTCCAGCTTGTTCGTGTTCCCAAGCATTCTTGACTCCACTCCATTTTCATCTCAACTTTTTATGCTGACAAAAAGGGGGAGAGTTGCGAGACTTGAAAAAACTTTGAACTTAATTTTTTTTTTTCGAACTTTTGGCTTGTTTGGTTTGTGGTTTGTTTTGACTTGACTTGTGTGTCTGGACGTGGACTAAATTTGGGATTTGGATTTGACTGCTTATTATTAACTACTATTGATATCTTATGGATGGCTTTATTGCATACTGGACTAACCTATTTTATGTGGTTGCAGATTCTAGTGTTATTCATTTAACCATTTATCTCTATAAGATATGCATATGTGTTTGAGAAATGTTTTGCAGGTCAAAGTTTTCCAAATCTGCAGGAAAGTTTTGTCACCATCAAAAAAGGGGAGATTGTTGGAGAAATCCTCTTGAAGTGTTTTGAAGTTGACAAAATGTTTCCATCAGTTTAGTCTAAAGGCTTGCAGACTCTGCTATTTAAAGTCTTAAGACCTCCGGATAGCCAGACTCAAGACTTAAAGTCTATCCTCATTGACAGTTCTAATCTGTTGAAGAAAGGCTATCCAGAACTGGATGTTTCATTAAGGATGTGGCCTTATCGACTGGAGAAGATCTATTGGCTGGATATGACATGACGGAATCCTTTATTTGATCATAATTGATTCGAAGATTAACGATCCGATGATTGGCAAAGTATACTTGGAAGGTTCTACTTATGGAAACCGAGATCCTGATTGTATGAGCGAACAGGATTGATGGGCTATCGACATGTTCCTTTAATAGCTCGAATGATCTTCCTAATTGATTCCGTCCAACGGGTAGATTTGAGAAATTCCTTTGGTAAGTGCCAACGGGTATGATGGCATGAAGGAGTATATAAGGAAGACGTTTCAGTTGTTCGAGAGTGTGCACGATAGAAGAATTCCAAAGTCTGAAGCTCCTTGTTCTTAGTCAATTCATTTGTTGAGCAAAATCTTGTAAACAAAAGAGAGTCTATATTCGTGAGAAACCTTGAGGAAGTGTGGTAGAACATCTACACTGATGAATCAAGGAAAAGCTGTGCTGTAACTTCTCTTTTATTCATAGTGAAATCCAGCCGGTGGGCTGTCAGTGCGGAAGAGTGGACATAGGCTTGGAATAAGCCGAACCACTATAAATCTTGTGTTCAATTTTCTCTTCCCTAACCTTTACTTTACTTTGATCGTATTTTCCTTTCTATCGTTTGCCTTAAATCGCTTCCGTATCTCGAGAAATTGTTTGTGCACCTATTCACCCCCCTCTAGGTGCTTATACTAGCTATCTCAAGAGGAACAACATTATCTTCCATAATCATATCATCTACCTCTCGGCTTTGAAGATGCACCTTCATAGGCTATTAAGGATAAGGCGTTGACCTTCAAGCATGTCCCAAACATTCCAAAAAATAGAATATTGCAACAAAGTTGGGGACTTCATCCATCTATTTTTGATTGATTGTGGTGCCGCTTTCTTTTCTTCTTGTTGTTTTTTCACCTCTTTTGTCTCTTTGTCCCCTTTTGGCTTTTCTTTGGAACCACTGCACCCTTACACTCTTTTTGACTTTTTAGTCTTCTTGAGTGTCTGCCCTCTGTAGGTGCTGGGCCTCCTTCCTTGTTTTTCTCTTTTGGCAAAGTCAATACAAACCTTATCCTTACCAAAAAAAAAAAAAAAACTTATTTATGACTCGTGAAAAGTTGGATTAATTGCCAATTGTGAATGCCAAATATTTGGCTAGGTTTTAATTCACGTCGATCCTCTTAAAAATGCTTTCCAAGTTAGCGAATACACGAGTAAATACTGATTCAGTTTTGTATTATGTTTGCATTTGATTAGTCTTGTTTGATGTAAGTGCGAATAAAGTCCCTCTATTCAAAATTTGACAAGTTATAGGAATGAGGGCCATGGTTTCAATCTATTATCATCGATTGTCACTGTTCTCAATTCCAAAATGTGAGCGAGAGCAATTAGAAGGCTTAGCTCGCTCTCGGCCAATGTCAATTGAGGATCTGCGGACAAGCCAAATTCCTTGGTCGGCCAATGATTGAGGACCATAACCCCCACTTTGACAAACCGACACAATCTTTTACGATAATATACTAACTTTAGAGGTGGAAAAATGGGTCATAGACCCATATATGACCCACATAAATGGGTCATATATGGGTCACTTATTTTTTGACAAAAAGTAGTTAAATAGGTTTAATAATTAAAGACTTTAATAGGTGGGTCTTAAGTGGGTCTTAAATGGGTTGGATTTAGAACCCATTTTCACCCAAAACCTCACAATCTCTCTCTTCTCTCTTTAACTCAACAATAATTTTTTTTATAAAAATCGAAATTATAATTATTTTTTATTTTAATTTTATTTTCTTTTTTCTTTTTTCTTTCCTTTTTTTTTCTTTCTTCTTCCTCCGGTTGCCGGCACGGCAATGGCCGGCAACTGGCCAAGCGAGCCTCGAGCTCGCCGACATCGGGCGAGCTTGAGCTCGCCGGCATCGGGCGAGCTTGAGCTCGCCGGCATCGGGAGATCTGGCGAGGCAAAGGCCTCGCTAATCTGGCAAGGCTCGAATTCGCCAGCATCGAGCGAGGCTCGAGCCTCGCCAGATCCAACGAGGCGCGAACTCGAGCTAGCTCGACACCGGCGAGCCTCGAGCTCGCCAGATCTGGCGAGGCGAAGGCCTCGCCTACGTCTAGCGAGGCTCGAGCCTCGCTAAATCCGGTGAGAGGCGAGCTCGAGCTCCTCCGATGCTAGTGAGCCTCGCTGATCTGGCGAGACTCGAGCTCACCAGCATCGGGCAAGCTCGAGGCTCACCTGTGGCCGACCGATGGCTGTCCAAAGAAGAAGAAGAACGAAAAAGAAAAAAGGAAATTAAAATTATATTTTAAAAATAAAAATAATTAAAATTTAATTTTAAAAAATAATTAAAATAATTAAAATTCGATTTTTAAAATAATTATTTTTAAACATTATAAAAATTGTCCGTTAAATTTGTGTTGTATAAAACTATTTTAGCAATACCATTTTTTTTAAAATATATATAAGAAATAAGCTTTCTTAAGTACTTACCAAAAAAAAAAAAAGCTTTCTTAAGTTTAGTTAAATTGGTCGGGTATGGATCAAAAAATTTGCATTGCAATAAATGGGTCATAAACGGGTTAAATTGGTTGATTTGGGTCGAATCATTTATTACCCGACCCGAACCTGACCCGACCCACCCATTTAACGGGTCTAACTAACTTTACAAAAATATTCATTCTACTTCTACTCATACTTCGTTTCTTTTTACTCATCATAAAGAGATTATGACGACAGAGATAGTATCATTCAATAAGAAAATTTATGTATGATCTACTCGAAACAAAAGAAAAATTCATTTGACAAGTAGGTGTTCGATCGTTCTATTTTAATAATATTATTAACAGAAACTAAACTTCATTTGGTTGAAGATAAATCAACCAAATAAAATTAAAGCAATAAGATCATATCAAGAGTTTTGACTTGTTCTCAGTTAGCCTCGATGACTTGTGTTTGCATTTGACTAGTCGCGAGTGATGTAGGTGCGAAGAAAGTCGCTCCATTCTAAATTTGACAGCTAATAGGCATGAAAAAGCCATGGTCTTTATCTATTATCAACATTTTATTATTTTCAATTCCAATAGACAAGTGAGACGAATAAGAAAGCTTACCTTAGTCTTAGTTGAATGTGGACAACCTAAATTCCTCATTCGACTAGTGGCTGAGGTCTATAACCTCCATTTAGACAAATCGGCACAATTCTTAATGATATTTTACTAATTAAATTCTTCCTACTTCCCCTCATACCGTAATTTTCTTGATACCCATCTTCAAGAGATTACTAAGCGTACAGAGATAATACTATTCCATAAGAAAATTTCTCTGGTATCCATTCAACAGAAGAATATTGATTAGACGACTAGGCCGTTCAATTTGGTATTGTTTGGATTATGTGATAATGCAAGCCAAACTTTATCTATTTGAAGAAATCTCAACCAAACAAAACAAAAGCAAATTTGTCAATTGAAGTTTTCTTCATTGTATTTTCCTTTTCCAACTTTAAGTAAGTCTGGATGTGAATGTCGAAAAGCCATATTATAAATTGTAAAGGCAGGGCAATCATGATGACTAAAATTTTAAAAATTTCAAATCGTCAAATTACAGGCATTAAGATTGGCACCTTCTGTATAATTGGGAGAAAATTTCTCTAAGATTTATGACCGAAAAGAAAACGTTTTACATGGCAAGTGTTTATAATGGTTATATAATTGGAAGAAAAATTCTCTAAGATTTATGACCAAGAAGAAAACGTTCTACAAGGCAAGTGTTTATATTTTTTAAAATTAAAAAAAAAAAACACATACCCTTATATATGCTGCTCAGTTTAGTATATATTCATATTTTTCAACTAACCACTGGGATTCGCCCCAGTGGCCACCCTTCCAACATGGAAGGGGGAGGTGAGGGGTTCAAATCTCCACCTTCTCAGGGGGATGAGGTGGGGACGCGTAAGTTTCAGGAGTGGGTTTCGACTCCCACGCCCTGCAAGAGGCAGGACAAAAGTCTAAGAGTGAGTATAGAGTAGGAATAGAGTAGGACTGACAAAAAAAAAAACTAATTAATGACCATATTTAAGGTCACGTTTTTCCGAGTTTATTTTAAATTTTCAAGCATTATAAACACTTGCCATGTAAAACTTGTCTTCTCGATCATAAATCTTAGAGAAATTATCAAAAAGGGTAGAATATTTATATTGGTGTAGTTTTTACAGAGCTTACAAAAACCCATTTAAGTTTGAACTGGATCTTCAACAAACCAATCAGGGTTTTGGGAATTGGAACTACAAGAGCATCGTCCTTGAAGTTGTACATGGAGACTATTGATAAGCTCCACGTCGTGCGGTAGAAGGTCATATCATTATAAATGGGCGCTAACATAGTGCAAACATCAAACAAACAGAAAAACAAGGTAAAATACAGAATTACAATCATGGCGACAAAAATTTGCTCTCGCCTAGTCTCTTTTAATTTTCACCAAATGATCGTAAAAGAAGATGCAAAAAAACTTTTTCTACTAAAAGTATTGACACAGGAATCTTATTTATCCACAACAATGCTTAACATATCTTGTGAATTTTTCTATCCTCGTGCCACGTGCTTGTCGGACACTTCTACCTGCATTGAGAGAAGGAAAAAAAGAAAAAGAAAAAGAATAATCACTGCTTATAGTGAAAGGGAATGGGATAAGATACAGATGACATGAGGAAAAAGTAAGAAAAATCAACTAATATTCAATTAACCTTCTCTCAAATTGCAAATTACTGTGCAACCGAAAAAAAAAAAACTGCAAATTACTTAGGTCCATCACTCGACATCTTTTCCCCACTACCATGTTAATATTGACAAAATGTTGACACATAAATTTTACCATTTTATCTAAGACTTAATCGCGTAGAAAATTAGGGATTAATTTTTAAACCCTAGCCAAAAAAATAATTTTCACTAAATTGCATCGCATATTAGCATTAGGAATATTCGCATCACTAATAATAATTTTTAAATTTTTTTAAAAATTTTGTCATTAAAAAAAAGAAATAAAGAGAATATGAAAAAAAATATTATTATCCTTGAGAATTATAATAAAAAAAAGAGAAAAGAAGGAAAAAAAAAAAAAAACCTTTTCCTCCTTCTCCTCTTTCTTTTTTTCTCTTTTTGTGTGGGCTGGCCCACCTCTTTTTCTTCCTTCTTTTCTCCTTTTCGCATGGGCTAGCCCATCTCCCTTTATTCCAGCCCGGCCCGCGTGTGGGTCTTCCTCCTCACGCCGGTCATACCTTTGCAAGAAAGAGCAAAGTAGGAGCCAGAGGAGATTAGGGATCGCAAGGGAACAGGTGGTGGCGTGATCCAGGGGTTGGGAGCAGGCCAATTGGCAAGTTGGCGGTGGTAGAAGCCAAGCACGCCGATCGCTAGCCATCAAAAGGAGAGAGGCTGAAAGAGAGAAGGGTTTTTTTTTTTTTTAATCTTTTCTGTAGGTTTTGTCCAAGAGAGATTTGGAGGACGAGCCAGAGGGAGATAGTGAGACCGAGAGAGCGTTTTGCCGTTGCCTGAGGTCCACCATCTGTTCACCATCGAACCAAGTAAGTCTCCCGAACCATAGGTGCCTCATTTTGGGGAAGCGTCAGGTTGGAGCTCGTGGCCAACCAGTTCGCGCGAGCTTCGGTCCCGTTGGTCCTTCGTTGATTCTGTTGGACGTTTTGTATGCTTTGCTAGGAACTTAGGACTATGTTTGAGTCTCCATCATGTCGGAAATCTCTCGTTCGAGTCGTGCGCATTAACTGTTTGTATGGATGCTTGAATGAAGTCCGAATATTCTTAATTGGTCTTGACTGAGCCTTATCGTCCCTGAGTTTATACCCATGTTAAATGTGATGTGATCTGTCTCTGAGTTGGTCTAGAATGTTGCTTGTGTGTCAATGATCATTATCTGGTCCGAACAATAGCCCTGGACAAGCGCAGGTCCTCCCTCTAGCCGGTGCGTTCTATGTGTTTGATGAAATGTCAAAGCAAGATTTGAAAATGGTTTTTGCAAGGTTCGTTTCTATGGTGTCATCTTTGTTCGATTTTGAGTCCCTTCCATCGTGTCGTTTGCTCATGCCGGTTAGTAATCGAATTGTTAAGACTTTTGGTCATATGAAAGTCTAGGGCTCAAAAATCTAATCTTTCACCAGAAGCATTCCGGCAACCGTGATGACCTCCGGCCAACTAGTGGCCGGCGGTGGTTTAGCGGTGGAAGGTTCACCAGTTGTTTCAGGCCGCGTTATTGTTTGGCTTCAAGTGTGCAGAGGGGAAACACGAAAGAGAAGAAGACCAAAGCGGAGGAAGAAAATAAAAGAAAAAGAAAAGAAAAAGAATTAAATTATTAATTAAATTATTAATATAAAAAAAGGTTTTAAGAAATAGTTTTAATTAGGTGGGGTCCAAGTCGTTAGATCGGGTCAACAGGACAGATCGGGTTTACCGGTTCAAAACCCGTTTTCTCAAATATAATAATATTAGACATTAAAAATATATTAAAATGTTCAAAAAAATTCAAAAATTTTCAAAATCAAAAAAAATCAAAAAAAAAATTTCCTAAAATTCAAAAATTTCAGAAAATATTAAAAAATTCAAAAAAATTTCAACAAAAAACAATAATATCCAGAATTTTTTTGGAAAATTCGAAAGTTCAGTTTTTTTTATAAAAAATTCAAAAAATCCGAAAAAATTATAAAAGATTAAAATTCCTCAAAAAGATCAAAATTAGTCTTTTGAGTTTTTTTCTCCTATAAAGTGGAAGCCTTTTGATTTAGAATTATGCTCAAGGTTAACCAAACCCTTAAGGCTTTAACTTAGGGTTTTAATTGTCCTTAGAGACGAATGAATTCGATTGCGCACTTTCTATATATTCATGGTTTCCCTTCGGCTTAGTTAGCAATGGCATGCTCCTTATTTGATAATGCTAGATTTTTACTCTCTTGATGCAATTTATTTAATGTGACTCTAGTCACCAATTGATATATTAATGATTGTACACTCACGTGGTCATTTCGCATGTTAGTAGATTAGTCTAAAATTAATTCAAGCTGCTTGACAAAAATATTTTTGAAAGTTAATTAGTGTAATCAAGTCCCCAACCGTAAATTATCCAGTTGCGTAGGAAATGAGGTACACTCCCATTTTCACTTAGTTTCCAGCCGACCCTAATAGACTAGTGATAATTCTTTATTACAAAATTCTTATGAACACCCCAATGTCGCGCGAGGTATGGGTTTAAGAGAGCTCGTACCTAATCATGGGCTGTAAGTCCGTCTTTTTGGCAATATCCTTAAGCATATTTCCTCACCTAAAGGGTAGGTTGTCACAGCTTGGCCACTCCGTTGGGTAGATGGTTTTAAACATTAGAGGACTTAGGCCAAATTTTATCTTATTAAAAAAATATTTTTGTTTGACAGCAAGAATACCAAGTATGTCCCTAATGCGAGTATTAAATGCTTTTGCAATTTTGAGTTATAAGGGGAGGAGTGTCTGTTAACCCTTTATTTTGCAAGGGTCGAGTTGAGGATGAATGTTTTTATGTTTGAATGTTTCGAAATGTTGTTTGTTTATAAACTATTTTGCATGTGTTCTCTACATTTCACTACAATTTAGCACTCACAACCTGCCGTCGAACCTAAGCCGCGCAAAACTACTTAGGGTGGTGTTGAGATGGATATCACTTAAACTAAGATCATGTAATACAAGTCGTCCATCTTGACCTTGGAATTTTCTTCTTGGTATCGAGAGTTACTGCCCTGGTTGGCAATCACGCAACACGGGTCGACTTTTTGACAAAGCCGCAGTCATGGGAACTCCAACCTAATCATCATGTTGGTTCAGTCTAGTAATCCTGTGGCTCTATTTTGAGCCGTATAGAGTAAAAATCGAAACACATCCCATGATCATGTCTATGTATTTAAAAAAAGAAAAACGGAGAAAAAAGTCGCCACCCACTATGAGTATAATTTTTCTTTTTATTTTTTCATTTTTTATTGAACTTTCATTTTGAAATTCACGAAGATCAATCGAATGCCCTTGATGATGTGGGCTTATAATTAGAAGTTTTGATAATCACCCTTGAAAATGAACCTTGAATAGCCTTCGATCTAGCCCCTACAGAACATATGGTTTTGTCTAAATTTTTAATTATGGGCTCAAAATCATGTTTTGTATAGAAATTCTTTCAAGTCAGTTTTATATTTTGGGGCACAAAAATTGAGATCACATTTTCCATCAAATTATTTCTTTCTTGCATTCTAGGATTGAAATTTAAGTAACATTTTGTGTACAAATTTCTTGAAATAAAATTCACCTCATTTTCGCAGCAGTAAGATCACAAACCAATATTTCAAAAATTAACACCACATTGACATTCGATTGATAGTTGCTAATCAATCTTTTAATAACGTTTTCTCTTACAATAAAATCTTTGCGAAATACTAAAATCCCGTAATAAGGACAATGAGGCATGTACCGTCACCTTGATTTCATTGTAAGAGGTGACCTCATCGAGAGATCATTTTCTCATTCATATACTGACATTGTCTTCTTCTTGCAAGATACGAATGATAGCCACTCTGACATTTTCTCGCTTGACCATACAAATAAGTGGACCTTCGAGCCAGGACAGGAATTAATTCTTAACTCACTTAATGCGAGATTTTTTTTGGGGGGGGTATTTTATAACTGTCTTTATTCTTGTTAGGAACCACATCTTCCATTTTGGGTTTTGATTACTAACCCAATCGATGTTTATGTAAATCATGCAACTTACAGTTTTGAGTAATGAAATTCGATTTCATGAAAATAATTGTTCTTTAAAAAGGCACTTGAAGTGTTTCATACGAACCCTTAGGGTTGAGCACCTAGCCTCCAACATATTATGAAAGTGAGTTTCAAGAAAGACGTGCATGAATTTTATCTCTTCATTTAGTTGCTTTCACATGCTAATCCGCAAGATAATGCTTTTGAGATGGCAAGGTTGTCATCATTCTAGTAGGATTTTCTTGTGCAACAATTGATTTGTTTATCCATTTTTTGTCAAAATAGGTTAAGAGAAATACCTCTTAATGAAGAGTGAGGAATGAAGGTTGCCTATAAGCGAGTTGGAAACATGTCACCAAGCTCCTCAAAACAAGAAAATCCCACTTACGTACTCATTCGTAGAATCAATTGAAATTGGCACCCACTTGTTTTAAAGCACCAAAGTGAATTGACCCAAACTAACAAATAGGAGTCACGCGTAAAGAGATAGAAAATGCCCGTCATCAAGGATGATCACCCGCCTTGACAAAAGAAGGATTCAAATAGAACGATTGACTCTCGAACTGAGGAAGAGGGACATCATTATGTTTAAGTGGAACAACGAACAATCGCCCAATGATTGAAAAAGGGTGTATCACATTCCTAAAGCTTTAATGCACATCAGTAAAGAAATGATTCATCGCTTCTCATGTATAGGGATGATGGAGATGGATTAAAGAATCACATGGTGAGCTTGATGAAACACAAAATATTGAGACCCCTCAAACGAGACACCGAGGAACAATAAGAGGATATTTCTCAATCATTGTCGTAGCCCAAATTCATGCAAGCAAATGATATGTTTCTTCGTGATATGAAGGGAGCATTTACTGGGAATTATAGACTAAGGTTGGATTGGGATAAAATATCCAACACAAGTGTGGCAAGGCAACATGCATCAAAATCAACGGCCAAGCACAAGATGCGTTTAATCAAGGCAACGTCTCCACTAATGAAGCATGAGAAAGCATCAGATTCGATGTGGAGCGTGATAAACTCCCTTCCTTCCCCCACCAAAGAAGCATATTGGGACAAAGTCATAAATGCATCCCCAAGAAAGCATCAAATTCGATGTGGAGCGTGATAAACTCCCTTCCATCCTCGCCAAAGAAGTATACTGGGGCAAAATCATAAAATCCATCCTCAATAAACGAGAGGTTGCTTCATCTGGGACAGAATAATGCAGCCTATAAAGGGGTATTTGTTTCAATGGATGTTAGTTTTTCTACTTCACCGGTGTGTCTGACCTCGTCTTATTTATTTCGTAGGAGGAGCCTTCCTCCGACAAGCTGATAAATTTAAAATAAAAGAAACACCTACCCGTCAAACAAGCATGATGGGGCAACATATGTCGAACAAAAGTGTATCATAGTGGCAACATCTCTTGCCAATGAGTCATGACAAGACGTTTGATTGAACATAGAAGGATGTATCATTCCTAAATTGAGCTCAATTGAGTATGGAGATAACACATTCCACTTCCATTTCTCACAGGGCAATAATTGAGGCAAGTCTTAATAAATGAAGACATGAAGCAAGATAAAATTGGTTCAACGCAAAAAGGAAAAGGCGCACACTACCCACGAGAGCAATGCCTTCCATTAAGAAAGTAATGCATGAGACAAGGCTTCTGAGGAACAATGTTCTCAAATGTCAAAACAATGCCAAAAGGTCAAGGCTAAAGAGGGCACATGAAGGGAAACGTTGCACCTGAAGGACAAATGCAGGTGAAGGGTATTGTTGTATCATTTCCAACTCATCAACCCCTAAGAGTTCATGCACTAATACATTATTTCCTATTCTTTACAAGATGACCAAGTCGCCATGCTTGTAGGTAAGTGTTCTTCTCCTCAAAGTCAAATAAAAAGATCAATAATTTCCATCAAAAAAAAGAACCTTAAGTGTTTTCTTGGAAACAAGTACAAAGATGGAAATTGAAGAGACAAATTTTACACAAAGTTGTTGAACATCTTTCTTATCAAAAAATTGTTTGTCCGCTTGGTAGATTCTTCATTTTGAATCAAAATACTCCATAGAGATTAATCTTCTCAAGTGATCTTAGCAAAATGAAATAGAGATGTTAATCATGCCAAATGAGAAATACTTAGAATGAAGAAAAGCAAGCCATTCCCAAACACGTCCTATAAAGACTTTGAAAGTTGAGCGGAAGAGAAAACCTGTGTCATTTAACGACGAGGGATTCATTTGCAAATGGTACATGGATCAAAATGAAAATAGGCATTTCTTTCCTTTATCCTACACACTATAAGTTAGCCCCTTTAAGCTGTTTAATGTGGAGAATTTTCTACAAAATACCCCTGTCGAAAACTACCCCATAGAGGGGGTGAATTTGGAGGTTTTGGGTTAACATTATGTGGTTAAAAGATGAGAAAGACTTCTTCGCTCTCACTTGTATCAATCTTTTTGTGATATCTTTTAGGTGAACTCAAATGGAAGTTTTAAATATCCCAAAATGAAGAAGAGCATTCGATTCTCTATCTCAAACACTTATAATCCTTGCAAAGACAATTTGAGCTTGTTAATTCATTTCTTGAAACCTACTTTGTCACGCCCCGATCCTCCGAATGCGTGCCCATCCCTCTGTGGTCAATTAAATAGCGACATCCCATAACACATCATCGACCCTATTCATTTTAATGCACATGCGAAAGCGAATAATAATCCCCAAACAATAACACAATGAGATAGAAAAGTAGGGCCATAATTTTCAAAACCAGCAATACACTTATATATACATATCATACACAAACCAAGTCAATATATACATATGTCAGGTCTACAAAAATAGGGGGGGTTTACAAACGACTTCTAATCTTCCTCCTGGTCTTCGAGATCTAGATCCACCAGGTCTACTATTGAACCTCTAGGAGGATCTGCAGTGCCTTTCCCAAAAGCAACCTCCAATACATACACTGGAACCTCCGATTCCGGCATGGGACCCTCTCTCTGTCCATGACGCTCACGACGGTACCATGACTTGTATCGATGAGGTACCTTATGAGGTAGGGCCTCATCAACCCAGACCACAGTCTTCATGAGCTCATAAACCAGACCCCTAGGGTGTCCATGAATCAGAATGTAGATTGCCTACTCTGTAATCTTCTTCAGTTGTCCAAAAAACGATCAGGAGGGGCGGCCATCTAGGGACCTGAAATTATTATTCCACAACGGGGTGAGACGACGTCTCAACGAGTTCAACCTCCTAAGACCTTACTAGGAAGAAAATACGCCCCAAGGGCTGCCTAAGCACAAACATGAGTTCGAAGACTTACCGTTGCCTCCACTTCTTCCTGCAAGTCAATATAATTTGCATATCTATGCAATCAATTCAACACATCAGAGCATCAAGCCAGATCGAGTCATCGATCAATCGACCAAGTCGAGTCCATGTCATCACGACCTACTCTCGGTCGACACATTCAATACTCATTCTGACTATTATTCACAGCCACTCGCGAGCACAGCCTATTCCAGATGCAGCGGTATCCTAGTGTAACTAGGTTAATTACAGCCCCATGGGCACAACCTTGGTTAAGTGGTAATCACGATCCAATGGGCACAACCTTGGTTAGGTGGTAATCACGGCCCAATGGGCACAGCTAGTTCCAAGTTCGGCAGTAAATCACGGCCCAATGGACACAGCCTATGGTAGGCAATAATCACGGCCCTATAGGCACAACCTGCTTTGGCGATTTTCTTAACCCAACCCATATCATCATACACAACATACATCACCCCATCTCTCAATAGTCAATTTATTACGACTATAAGCCATCGCATGATTATCTACCCACGGCCCAAGGACATTAAACTTCCCACTCGAATTTCTCAATTAAAATAATATCCTGGCCTATTTTCCTCGTATTAAAGGTACCTGATAAAAATAATCGTGTGTGGGTACGCGGTCGACCTCAGCCAAAATATAATATTTTTACTTTATAAAATCCCACTATTTTCAGTAGTCCACAAATATATTTTTGGCACTGTAAACCGACACTCGGTATTTTCGAAAATAATAAATTTTGGGATAAATATCCAAAATTGCAATTCACATCCAATCATCACAAAATAACAGTCAATTAAATAAAAAGATCACACCACTGCAATCAACATAAAATTCTAGTCACTGGCTATCTCGGTTTAATTTTCAAAAAATAAATAATTAATTAATTAATTACGGAAAATAATTATTAAATGCTAATAAATAAAACTTAGGCCCGTAAAGCCTAATTAAAAGCCGAGACTGGCCTGAAAAATTTTCGAACCACTCTAGTTAAATACTAGAGCTTGTCTAGGCTCTAATTACACTACTTTAACCACCTAACATGCAATAACAATTAATTAAATTGCTAATCTATTCTAACTATCCACCTAATCCATACTTAGTCTAAACTAAACAACCCTTAAGCATCATTAACCTACTAAGCATGGATTAGTGAGTTAAACTCACATGTTAAGTGATCCGCTCGGATCAAAACGACTAAGACGCGAAGGAGCTCAACAAACTCCAAAGCAGGACTGCCTTTCGAGGTCGAGAAACAGGCCAAAGTGGGCCAAACAACGAATGGAATCCCTAAGCCGTTTGGTTCTGGTTGGAGCCGAGAAAGGTGGAACCAGTTGAGCTGGTTGAGCTAGGACGGGCAAGGAAGACCGGTGGAGGCTTGGATGGGTGGTTAAGGAGCTCAACGGGGTCACATGGCGGCTGGGACAGCTCCGACAGGCGACGAGCAAGGTGCTAGTGTCAAGCATGAGCTGCTAAGACACGCGAATCGGCGCCCGACCGGACAGCGAGTGGACGCAGGTCGCTGGCTCGGCAAGCGGTCAGACAACGTGCAGCGACTCCGGTAAGCGGCTCAACGGCTTAGGGAGGAAGATGGCTAGGTTTCTAGGTTTGTTGAGGTCTTCAAGGCTGGTATGAAGGGCTGGTCGACGGATGGGGAAGAAGGAGAGAGGAGGGGACCGGTTTGCTTGGAAGGGGCCACCAATGGCTTCTCCCTCATCTCTTTGTCCCCTAGAGCTGGTCCCACCTCCACAGCTGGCTTCCTCAGCAATCTTCAGCCCTCAATCTTCTTCAAGAAGCCAAAGAAAGGGTCATGGAGGCATACAAATTTCACCACATTTCCCTCCAATTGGACTTCAATCCTCCCTTGAATCAATCCAAATCGGCTCCCATAAATTTCATTAACAAGTCAATGATCAAATTGGTATTTTTCCTCACCAATTGAACCTACTTGCATCCCAAATTCGCAATAAAAAACAGTCCTCTGAATTTTCTGAACAAAAACGACCATACCTCAACTTTTTCCTAAAAAGTCTCAATTTGTAGAAAAATCTGCAAAGACTAAGTCGACGTTCCTAAAATGACTTGTGACATGACAGAACTTTCAATTTCTAAAATCGAATTCAAATTCACAGTTAATTTCAATTTGGCGCAATTTTAGCGTGACATAGGCTACCAGGTAGCTTTCAGAAATTTTTAGTGCAAAAAACCCATGATCGATTTTCTTCGAGCCACAATGAACCTCTTCGACACATTAGCAACTCTCGATTGTCATGAAAATCTCGAGAATTCAAATATGGACACAGGGTATCAAAACGATAGAAAAATCAATCTAATGCCGATCGACGAGAATTTTTCAATTTGGTGGAATTACCCACGTTTAACTACACATCTCAGTCGAACCGACCTATTTTCAATTTTTAATCGATCTTTACTATGCCGAAATGATCTCTGCATATGAGCATGGTCGAGCAGTCAATTCTTGGTCGAATTCTCAAGTTTATTGCATTAAAATCTCTTAATGACTTCCCAAGATAATCTAATTATCTCACGAGTGAATTGGCTCTTAGAATAGCACTATAGGCGCGTCGATGAAAAGCCCGATTAATTTAATTAAAAGCAAAACGAAATTTCAAGATGTCACATACTTGGTGGTCATCTCCTCACACTGGGGCAAAAAAAATGATTTACCAAGAGTGCTGATTGAAGACTACGGTCCCAAGAGTACATTCTACTCGTCACGCTCCGATCCTCGGGCACGCACACATCCTTCTACTTGATCGATTTTATAATGCAATATCCCAGGACTAAGTATTGCCAACCCTTTCGTTTATTAAGCACATGCGGAAGCAGTTATAAATCCCCAGACAATAAGGCTGCGCATGACAAAATTTCTTAATTTCTATTCCCCGGACAAGTTTCTGAGTAAAGAAACCCGTTTGATAACGACTCAAAATTTCTATTTCTGAAACAGAAATATGTTTGATAACAAAACAAAATTTCTATTTCTAGGAATAGAAATTGATTAGATAACAACATACGAAATCCTCAAATACAAAATAATAGTCAAAATAATACTAAAACAACATAGGAAATCCTCAAATACAAAATAATAGTCGAAATAATACTAATACATTACAAAAGTTGAAAAAAAAATTCATGGAATTTTCAGCATATTGTTATCCTTTGCCATTTTATTAGCAATTGTTTTCCTAAGCGTATTTATTTGGTTTCCCTCTTCGGTCAATGTATTGTTTGCAAGCTCATCCTGCGTAGGTTCAAACAAGTATTGCGGAAGCATGAATATAAGTGCCATCAATGGTGCCTATATAGCCTTGTCATTTTATAAAAAAACTAGTATTATACAAGATTATCAACAAAATAAAATTAATGATGTAAAGGAATATATAAAAATTCTACCTTAAAGTAACATTTATGGTTAGGAACCAATCGGGGGAAGGTCGATTTATTTTGATTCTCGAATTGAATCAGTCTAGTTGCTCATCCATAATTTCTTTATTGTTGCTCAATGAACCTTTAATGGCCCTTGCATAGCAAAGAGAGAGATTCTCTTGAATCTCTTGCCTTCGAATTAAAATTCAAGATTGTGTAACAATCTAATTATTTTGATTTTGCAAGAATTTTGAATCCGTAAAAAAATAAGGTTAAATTTCTAGGCACTTTTTTTATTTATCTATTACGTAAGAACTTTTTCTTCAACTGGCCATGCGCGTGCCTTTTCTAGGAGGAAAGAGCCCCATTGTTTTTAAGTAAGCAATTATGAACTTTGGTCATTTTTGAAAATTGGGGACCCATTCAATTGCCTTTCATCCTAAAGAGAAAGTTATAAAAAAAAATTGAAAAAAAATGCAAAAAAAAAAAACACGAGCAAAATAAGAAAAAAAAAATTAGCAATAATTTGTGAAGTTATGGTTATAAGTGAATTAAGTTAGCATGAAAGCACAATGTTCTTTTATATGGTTTGATTTCAGTTTCTGATTTCTATTTCAGAAACTGAGAAATTAAAAATTTCAGCTTCTGATTTCTTCAATTTCTCTATTTTGGGAATAGAAATCTGTTTCAGAAATAGAGAAATCAAATTGCGTTACCAAACGGATTTCTGTTCCAAACCTGTTCCGGGGAACAGAGAAACAAAGAAATCGAGAAACAGAAATTTTATCATGCGCGCCCTAAAACAATAGAATAGAAAAGCAAGGCAATTATTTCCATATTGAAATTCACAACCATACTTTTATACAAAGCATAACTCAAGGTACTTCACAAAACTATTCATAACTTTCTAGTCTCACACTATTCACATTTAGACAGGATTCACAAAAGATGATGGGATCTCAGTCCTCATTCGGGTCGTACTCAAGATTATCCTGATCCTCTTCTGACTCTTCTTCACTAAGTTCACATCCTTCAAGCTCTTCATCTTTTACCGGCTCATCATCCTCTTCTGGTTCCTTCTTCGTAGGCTCATCTACGGGCCTGAAATATTGTCTCACAACCGGGATGAAACTACATCTCAACAAGTTCTAGCCCACTAAAACTCGATTAGGAAACCAATACACTAACCGGGCTGCCTATGCACACACAAATCAAAGGACTTACCTTGGCCTCAGATTCTACCTGCATAGTAGTACAGTTCAATAGGCATACAAGCAATCACATCACACATCGATATCTCGATCAATCAACCTAGTCAATTGCTTGATAATCGGACCATTCTAAGGTCCTTTCCATTCAATCAATCAATTCACAAAATCATATCAAAGTAATGATCAATCGACTTAGTCGATTACATGTCAAATAGACAATTCTTAGTCATTTCAATCAATACTATCCATTCTCTAAAATAACTCATCGGGTTACCAAGCCAGTATATTATACGATTCATTCTCCGAGATGACACACTAAGTCACCGAGTCACTATAGCATACTATTCATTCTCCAAGATAACCTATTGAGTTACCGAGCTAGTATATTATAATATTCATTCTCCGAGATGACATATAGAGTCACCGAGCATATTCATCATAACGTACATTCTCCAAGATGACATGTTGAGTCACCAAGCCGTTATGGCATGTCGTCCATTCTCCAAGATGATCTATAGAATCACCGAGCCGACATTTAATACCGTCCATTCTCCAAGATGACCTATTGGGTCATCGAGCCAGTATACAAGGAATTCTTTCTCAAAATGACATGAGAGTCATCGAGCTGTAATAGTATAACGTCCATTCTCCAGATGACATACGAATCATCGAGCCGTTATAGTATTTTTTTTGTTTCGAAGACACAATCAATTTTACCATTTTCATCATATTTGATAAAAGTACACGTGTGTGGGCACACGGTCGGCCTTAGCCAAAATACAATAATTTCCTTTTTATTCACCCACTCTTTTTAGTAGTACAAATATAGATTTTTGATGCTATAGACCGACACTCGGTAATTTTCCACTCAATTACCAAGGTTATTCAATTTTTGAAATAAATACCCACAACTACTATTTGCATTCAATTTGCACAACCAGGTACTCAATTAAATAAACAGAGAATCAGCACGAAATTCCGGTCGTCGGCTATCCTAGCCTAATTTTCGGTAATTAAATAATTAATTAATTAATTTCAAATTTTAATAATTAAATACTAAAAATCCAATTTAGGCCCGTATTGCCTAATTGAAGCCCAATAAGGGTCGGGACAAATCCCGAGATGCATTCAATAAATAGTATAGGCAGTTCTCTAGCTAAGTACACTAACCACCTAGCTAATATGCAATGCAATTAACTAATAATCATTAATCCATTCTAATCTAACCACCTAATTGCACTTAATTAAATCTAATCAACCCTTAAGCATTATTAGTCTACTAAGCAAGGATTAGTGATCACTTAGCAAAGCGAAGACCGGAACACCGCGACGGCGACGCGACGGTGCGACAACAGCCAAAATCCGAATTTTCGGCGACGTCAATGGTCACTCAGGCCGGGCCTAAAACAGGCCCAAGATGGGCTGAACTTGCTGGGCCTCGAAATCGCTGGCTTCTGATTTTGTTGGGCTTTGCTGGACTGGGCCGAAACCTAGGCTGAACAAATGTGAGCTGGGCTTGACTGAAGATGGGTTGCCTCTTATGCTGAGATGGGCTGGGCCGAGAAGCCTAACAATTCCACAGCCAAAGCTGGGCTTCAAGTGGAATTCGCTGGGCTGAAGCTTGCAGATTTGGGCCGCACAATGCTCGCCTCTGAGCTTGCTGGAATCGTGGACTGCTGCAGGCATATAAGGTGGTCGAGAAACGGACGCACGCGGCAAGATGAAGAAACGCTGGAGTCAATTTCGGCAGAAAGGCTTCGCTGAGGTTTTGACCGAGAGAAGCAGCGAAGATGGAGAGGAGCGTCGGTGGGGGACAAGTGATTATGGATGGCAGCAGCTTTGGTCGTTGCTTGGGGGAAGAGAAGCGAACGTGGAGCTGCGGCAGAAGCTGGAGTAGCTTCGGTCAACAAGATGGGGAAGAGTTTGATGGTTTGATGACTTCGGCGGGGCTGGTTCGGTGGCTTGACTCGCTGGGGAAGAGGGATGCGTGCAGAGGGACGCTGGCATGCGGCAAAGCAGAAGGAAAATTCGGTGGAACGGCAGAGGAGGCAGCAGATGGTGGGGCGACAGGATGGAGAAGTAGCTGCTGGCGCCGTGGGGTGATCCGAGAGAGAGAGAGAGAGAGAGAGAGAGAGAGCAGGAGTTGCGGGCGGTCTTTGAAGGAACGAAAGGAGAGAGGGACCGACGTGGAGAGGGCAGCACCGAGGGAAATGAAAGAGAAGCTGGTGGATGGGGAAGAGTCAAATTAAAATATCCAAATCATCATTAACTTGTCTAAATAGTCTTCAAACTTATCCAAGGTGTCCCCAAATACTTTCTTGAATAAATTTCCCACAATTAATCCCATTTGATGACAATTGTTGCACCCCCCATGCCTAGTCCGAATCTCTTCAACTTGAGCTTCAATTTCTACTCAAATATCCCCAATTGAAGTCCAATTTTTGCCAAAGAAAAACCCCACAAACTTTCTATAAATTCCCAACACTCAAAGACTCAACTAGGAGGCCAAAAATCCAATCAATTTGGCCAATCTGAATTTCCGTTATTTTCCGAACCGTCGGAAGTGATTTTCCGTAAAAACTCCCAAACTTGCTGGAATTTCTCCGAAAGACAAGACGACATCCTATAAATGAATTGTGATATGTTCGACGTTCGAATTTCGAAACCGAATTCAATTTCATGGTTAAAATCAATCAAACGCGATTTTAGTCCGATCCGACCTATCGGGTAGCTTTTAAGGATTTTACCGCGGTTATATCCCTTAACGGCTTCACCCAATAGATTGGTTAACTCATGAGTGATCAGCTGAGAGAAAAAGGACCATAGGCGCACCGGCGAAATGCCCATTTCATATATTCGGGACGAGGTCGAAATTTGGGATGTCACACTACTCACACGAGGAAAGATCATGATAATCTTTGAATGGCAAAGCTTAGAAAATGATGAAAAGCTAGGGACATGAAAAAGCGGTGTGGCTGGTAAGAGCAAAGTCAATTCCTATCAAGAAGTCGCATCTAGAAAAACTCTCATGGGAAAGAAAAATTATCAAAAGGCAAAATACTTGTAGTGAAAAATCATTGAAAATGCAAAAGCCATTAGAGAAAAGAGCAAAGCTCTCATGTTAGAATGATTAGCTAATGGACTCTAAAGACTAGTCAAATGCCAAAGAATTAAAGAATCTCATAAAGAAATTGGTAATGGCGTTCAGACGATCGCCGATTCTAGAACCATTTGATACACTTTTTGAGCCTATTGAGCCTCTCATTTCTTAACCCAATACCAAGCCTACATTACATCCCTTAATCAAGTCTCTTTAGATTGGGATCGTTTGGGTTAACATGGGAGTGTCACATAGAAAAGTTACCACTCATGGAAGTGGGGGCAAAGTTGACTTATCTCATCTTAAAGTTTCTTGACTTGTAAACCTGATGAAAATATTGACCGAATTGTTTCATTTCATAGCCATTGATGCTTATCCATTGTTAAATCCATGATCAAGCCTGCATTATGATCCTTCTAAAAGATCTTTTAGATTGGTCAAGGTGAACTATTGTGAATGATTCTCAAATCCTTCGAGACCGGAAGTGCGAGGTGTATTGAAAGATCATATCACTTTCTACATGAATGGATGAAATCATATAAGATTTTCTTGAGAGTATGTAAGAAGCCCTTTCTGACTAAGAGCTCTTGCTTAGCATGAAGACTTTTTCATGAGTAAAGATCATTTCAATGAAGATTTTTCTCTTAAAAGAATTAGATTATTGATAATATCTTCCATCTGATGGCAATTTTGAGATATTAAATGATACTAGATGTTTATCAAGTACTTGAAATCAGCTTCGTTTGCTCATGCAATCAATGCGTTTTCACTGTTGACACGTCATTGACATTGTCTCTCGTGACATGTGTTAAATGACATTGATCTTGCTTGGTACACCTCGCTAACAGAGCATTTATTGCGACACCTTATGTTGAATGTGCAGTGACCATCTCAAAATATTCTCGAATGACATTGTTTTTTAATGAGACCATGCATTTTCAAAAGGTTCATGGGTCATTCTTAAACCATGCATTTCCAAAAGGTTCATAGGTCAATCTCAAACCATGCATTTTCAAAAGGTTCATGGGTCATTCTTAAACCATGCATTTCCAAAAGGTTCATAGGTCAATCTCAAACCATGCAATTTCGAAAGGTTTATGGGTCTATCCTTAAACCATACTTTTCAAAGTTCATGGGTCTATTCTTAAACCACACTTTTCAAGGTTCGTGGTCTATCCTTAAACCACACTTTTCCAAGGTTCATGGGTCTATCCTTAAATCAAAGCCAACTCAAGACTCTCAAAAAGGGAGAAGAAGCCTAAACATTCTGTGATCATTGGCTCAACGTCCCAAGAGCAAAGAGAGGAATCTTATAGGAAGCTTATAAAGGAGGAGCTGTCAGCTTCCAGCATGTATTTCTGACAGATCAACTAGCAAAGTGATGAAGAGCATGGAAACAAGCAAGGGTTTCGGAATGAAGGGCGGAGAACACTCGGATTGGTTGAGCAGCTCCGATCAATCTCCCTTCAGAATTGCGGCATACGAAAGCCAAAGCCCTCATTCGTGGACCCAGGGCCAAGAAGCAAGGGTTGCAACCTTTGAGAGGTCACGATCGCGTCAGGTCTGAAGGGACGCCCCTTTGAGAGGGATCAAACTATTTTGATGACGATCAGAGAAAGGGAGAGATAAGACGTTGCGGTGGTCAGGGTGATGTCATGGCCGCAGGCCAGCGACAAAGCAGTAGTGACAAACGACAACAATGATAGTGCTGATACGTGAAGTCTATACCTAAAGAAGAAAGGGGAGAGATAGGAAAAAAAGAAAGAAAAAGAAAAGATTAATTAATCATATACCACAAGTGTAAAAAATAAAATTTCGAGAAGTAATTTTGCTCATTATTGATTTGATTAGTCATGATAAGTGGGTAGTTATGTATTTGGACAGAATTTTTTCTGGGTTTGTACCACGAATGATTTTGACCATGGGACAAGTGGATTGAAAAGATTCTTATAGAGCTCAACTTGTCGATTGAAGTTTTCTTCGTTGTGCGTTCTTTTTTCAATTTTTGAGTAAGTCTGGACGTGAGCTCGAAATGCTATATTATAAATTGCACAGGCAGGTAAATCGCGATAACTAAAACTTTCAAAAGTTCAAATCATCAAATTACAAGCATTAAGGTTGAAAGATTCGGTGTAATTGGAAGAAAATTTCTCTAATATTTATGACCAAGAAGAAAACGTTTACATGGCAAGTGTATAAAATGCTTGGAAATGAAAAATGAACTGGGAAAGACATCATTCAATATGGTGCTGGATTAGTAGATATTCATATTTTTCTTACCTTTTCCTTGGTATAAATGAGTGAAATGCATATTAGTGTAGTTTTTACGGTGCTTACAAAAGATCATTTGAGTTTAAACTGGATATTCAACACATCAACCAGGCTTTTGGGAGTTGGAACTACAAGAACATAGTCCTTCTTGGATGCCGCAAATAGAGACCATTGATAACATTCATGATGTGCAATAAAAGGTCACATAATTAGAAGTGGGCATTAACTTAGTACAAACATTGGACAAACAGAAAAATATGGTAAAATACAAAATTTCAATCATAAAAGAAGACAGATGAACTTAACTTCTACAATAAGAATTAATACAATGATCTTGTTTTACCACAACAATGTTTGGCATGTCTTGTGAATTTTTCGATCCTCCTATGCTTCTACCTGAAACAAGCGAAGGAACAAAAAGGAAAATATCGCTCACTACAGTGAAAGAAAATAGGATAAGAAATAGAAGAACATATTGAAATGATGAGAAAATCAATAACTGCTCAATTAGCATCCTCTCTAGTTGCATATTGCTGAGGTAGATCACACATCTTTTCATGCTGCCGTGTTAATGTAGACGAAAGGAACGAGGATCAATGATTTACCAGAAAACAGGCAAAGCAAAAAACTATGTCTAAAGAAATTTTCTTTAAAAAAAAAAAGACACTACCTGAACGGAGTACATCTTTAATCACTTTGCTTAAATAGAACCTTTCTCTTACTTTTGTGAATAATCAATTTGATGGGAATCATCTATATTTATAGCCTGTAAATTACTCGTAACATCAATAAGAATAATGGCACTGACCTATGCGTTTACATTCTATCATGTTGTACCCTATGTCAGCCTAATCATGACCTTGGATTAGTTGCCCATAAGGCCATGTCAAATAGTTGGTGGGATTTTAATTCATGTTGATTCTCCAAAATAAATGCCTTTTTAAATTAAGCATGACAGATACAAGTAATGATCGATTCTGTTTAATGTTTGGTTCACATTTAGTTAGTCAAGGGAGGTGTAAATGCGAAGAAACTCCGTCCATTTAAAATACGCATGAAAAGCTTCGTACTCTTGATCTATCATCCTATCGGACTCGATCCTAAAATGAAATCGAGACTAATAAGAAAGCTTAGCTCACTCTTGGTTGAATGTCAATTGAGGACCGGTGGACAGCCCTAGGGGCGAGCACGGGTAGCGGGTAGAACTGGGAACCGGAGAACTGGAACCGGAACCTCGGTCCGGTTCCCGGTTCTTAAAGGACCGGTTCCGGTTCCCGGTTCCATTTTTCCGGGAACCGGCCGAGGAACCGGAACCGGAACCGGCCGCGGAACCGGTTTCGGAACCGGTTAGGGTTCCAAAAGGAACCCCCCCCCCCCACTCGGCGCTCCAAGCCTCCAAGTCCAGCCTCCAGCCTCCTGTCCTCTGTATCTTCCTCAGTCCTCCGATTTCAGCTGGACGCCGCTCGCCCTCAAGGCCACCGCCGCCAGACGCCGCTCGCCCTCAAGGCCACCGCCGTCGGACGCCACTGGACTGGACGCCAGTCCCCGACGTCGCTCGACGCCCGCATTCGCGACACCTGAGTCGTCGTTGCCCTGAAGACCCTGACTGACGTCCCTGCTCACTGCTCAGCGCCGGCCACCGTCGCCGAACGCCGCTCGACGCCCGTCGCTCTGCTCAGCGCCGGCCACCGTCGCCGAACGCCGCTGGACGCCAGTCCCCGACGTCGCTCGACGCCCGCATTCGCGAATCGCCAGAAGCTGACCGACCCTGACCGACGTCCCTGCTCGTGACCCTGACTGACGTCCCTGCTCACTGCTCAGCGCCGGCCACCGTCGCCGAACGCCGCTCGACGCCCGTCGCTCTGCTCAGCGTCGGCCACCGTCGCCGAACGCCACTGGACGCCAGTCCCCGACGTCGCTCGACGCCCGCATTCGCGAATCGCCAGAAGCTGACCGACCTTGACCGACGTCCCTGCTCGTGACCGGCCGTTGCCCCGAAGACCCTGACCGACGTCCCTGCTCGTGACCCACGCCGCTCGCGCCAGAAGCCCCGACGCCCCTGCTGCTGCAACGAACCAGAAGCCACTGTTTCGGCTGCGATTTTGACCCACGGGCCACGACGCCGTTGCTAGCTGCTGTCTCCGCCTCTGACCCGACGCCCCTGCTGCTGCAGTCGCGACGCCCATTTCAAAGCAACGGAAAACCACATCGCCAGAGTTCGCCGTGGATTTTCAGAGCTCCGGTCAAGCCTATTTCGTAAGTTGTTAAGTTGTTCTTCACAGATTTGGTGTCGAAGATCAAATGAAGGGTGCACACTGTAAGACTCTTTCGCTCGGTTGAGACTGTAAATATTGCTGAGGATGCACACTGTAGATGTAGCGTTGGCGTTGGCCATAGGAAAGTGCCCAGTCGATTGACTGAGATGAATGCCGCCAATTAGAATTGTCTGGAAAAATGCCCTGGAGGCAAACTGAGCAGGTTGATGTCATTGGGTAGAATTAAAAGACCATGCAGCTTCTTTGTTCTATCTTAGTGTTGGCTTGTCTTGGCAGTGTGGCCTACGATCTGTTTTTTTCTTGATTATAGGCCTCAAAAAGGTTGGAATATGTAGAGGAACTTTTCAACTTAAAAGCCCTAATGGTATTCCAGAGCATAGTCCCAAATTAGGATGCAATTGAATTCTATTTCTCTTACTAATGAAATGAACTAGTTTGCTAACACTTGAATCCTAAGGCTTTTAACTCAGAGCCTCTCCTTGCTCTGGCAAGTGCCTTGGATGCTTAGTGCCTCGAGCATTAGATTTCTTAGTGCCTTAAGAACGCTTGGCAAGTCTTATTTGATATTAGCAATTCCTTGAGAAAATAGACAGTGATATTCAAAGAAGCTTTGAAAGAGCATTGTGATATAGTCCTATGCCCAAAGGGTTAAAAAGTTTCTTTTAAGTTAAGATGGTTGATAAAGACTAAAGAGTTCCTTTTATACTAAAGATGGGAAAGAGATGTTTATGATTACTTAGAGTTTTGCTTGGTTTGGTGCCTTATCATAAAATAAGGGCATATTTGAATAAATCTTTTGCATTTGTATTGATAATATGATATAGTCCTAAAGTTGTGTATTGATTTGATTTTTAGCAATTGCTTGCATATTCTATAACTCAATTCACATTATGTTTTGAATTTTCTAATTACATTATATTATTGTTGTGTAGTGCGGAATTAATGTATCAAGATAACACGCCAATGGAGGTGGAGGGACGTGAGGAGATGACTCTGGGTATGGAATTTGAGTTTTCTGGCAATGAAATTGAAGAAGATGTACCCCCTACCTTGAGTGCCACAAATAAGGTATCCGATTCTCATGATAAGAAATATACATCTGAATGCTGGAATCATTATTCGAAAATCAGTGATAAGGATGGAAAAATATATCAAGTGAAATGCATTCATTGTGGGTCTATGCTTAAGTACCGTGTTACTAATGGTACTTCTGCAATGAGGAAGCACTTAAACACATGTAAGAGGTTTCCTCGTAATCTAGATAAGAGGCAGAAATTCTTTGTACCACGTAATGTCAACACGGCTGGTAAGGCAGGAGGAGATTCTAGTACTGGTAGCGTCTTATCGACATGGTCATTTAATCAAGAACGAGCTAGGCACATGCTTGCTCGGTTTATCATCATTGATGAGTAACATTTTTCCTTGGTTGAGCGTGTTGGATTTCGTGAATATGTTAGTGAGATACAACCTCTCTTCAAACATATATCACGTTTCACAGTGGCAAAAGATTGTATGAAGTTGTTTTTATGTGAAAGAACTTCTTTGAAGAATTATTTTGGAAAGATTAATTCTAGGATCGCACTCACGACTGATACATGGAGTTCCAATCAAAATCTGAATTATTTGTGTCTCACTGCACATTTTATTGATGAAAATTGGAAGTTGCATAAAAGAATCATCAATTTTATGGTGATGCATAGTCACAGGGGTAGGGAGATTGGGAAAATGGTGGAGACATGCATTGAGGAGTGGGGAATAGAAAAAAAGGTGTCCACAATTACCGTGGATAATGCTAGCTTGAATGATGTTGCAATTGGCTATTTGAGGGATAAACTTTCCAAACAAAGGTCGTTGATATTAGATGGTAGTGTTTTGCATATGAGATGTACAGCTCATATATTAAATTTGATTGTGAGAGATGGCTTGACTACGGTACGTGACTCCATTGCACGTATCCGAAATGTGGTTAGGTATGTAAGGAGTTCTCCCACAAGAGCCCAAGGATTTAAATCTTGCATTGAGAGAGAAAAGATCACTTATAAGAGTTCGGTAGTTCTTGACGTTGCCACTAGATGGAACTCCACTTACCTCATGTTGGACACCGCCATAAAGTTCAGAAAAGCTTTCGAAAGGATGGAAGATCACGATTCATCTTTTGTAAGTGAGCTAGATCATGAAACTCCTAGGGATGATGATTGGGAAAATGCTATTATTCTTTCGAATTTTCTGAAAGCATTCTATGATGCCACCAAGAAGATGTCTGGGACTTCATATGTTACTTCAAATGATTATTTTGAAGGGATAGCTATTTTGTATAGATATTTGAAAGATGCGGTCAATGCTTCGAATCCTAAGCTTCAAACTATGGGTTTGAAAATGAAAGAAAAATTTGACAAATATTATGGAAGCTTGGATAAAGTGAATATTATGGTGTTGATTGCGGTTGTGTTAGATCCTGGAGCCAAGTTAAATTATGTGAGATTCTTGTATGGACAAATTTATGATGATGAATTGAAGATTGAAGAGATGCATTGCAAGGTGAAGAATACATTGGAGCATTTGTATGAATTTTATGAGCAATCTTCTCTTATTTCAAGTTATCAAAATTTTGGTGGCCATAATTTGGGTGCAAGTAGTAGTAGTTCCACTTCCCAACCCGATACGGGTGGTAGTGAAGAACTAAAGATGCATGAAGCCCAAGATTGGAAGAAAATGTTTTTATACTCGAATGAACAAGGGCGCGATGATAACAAGTCCGAGCTTGATGAGTATCTTCAAGAAAAAAATGAAAAGGATCTCGGTCTTGACATTTTGGTTTGGTGAAAGGCTAATGGTTCAAAATATAAGATCATTTCTTTGATGGCTCGAGATATTTTGTCCATTCCTATAACAACCGTTGCTTCAGAGTCAACTTTTAGTACATCGGGTCGTGTGCTTGATGGCTTTCGAAGTTCTTTAACTCCCAAAGTAGTGGAAGCTTTGATTTGCACTCAAGATTGGTTGAGGGCCGCTCGTGTACCGTTTGGTGATGAAGAGTGTATCGAGAATGCAGAACAATTTGAATTAGGTAAGTAATGTTTATATCTTTATATATTATAATTCTTTTTGTATATTTGATAAGTGAATATTTTATTTAACCTCTTCTTTTTTCTTTTTTTAGATATGGTTGGCCTTAATGCGGAGATTATTGTTGATAAATAGAGTTGGTGGTGTCGCAACGGCAATGGATTTAGCGGTAGAGAATTCAAGCAAGGTTTTTTATTGACTTTGTGCTGCTTTAACTATATTGTCAAAGAGTTTATGAGCCTTTAAATGGTTGTTGTGATCTCACCATTGATAAGTTTAATGCATGGAAAAACATTGTTGTCAAAGAGTCTATGTTTTGTTTTATTGTTTTCATAGCTCGGGAAGTATATTTATGGCATGATTTTGATGTTAGAGGATTATTGCGACAGTGCTGAAGAGTCCGATAATATGCGCGTATGTTATAATTTTTTTTTATTCATTTTTAGAGTGCGTATGTTATAATTCAACTCTAAAAATGAATAATAGAAAAAAAAAACTGTTGGCATTGGTATGTTTGCTAAGATGTGAGAAGTTACCGTATAATATACGCGTACGTTATAGTTTTTTTTGGTAACACGCGCATACGTTATATTTTTTTTTGGTAACGTGCGCCTACGTTATAGTTTTTTTTTATAACGTGCGCGCACGTTATATATATATTTTTTATAACGTGCGCGTACGTTATATTTTTTTTTATAACGTGCGCGTACGTTATAATTTTTTTTGATAATGTGCGTGTACGTTATTTTTTTTTTTTGGTAACGTGCGCGTACGTTATAATTTTTTTTTTTTTTGGTAATGTGCGCATACGTTATAGTTCAAATCTATAAATAAAAATAAAAACAAAAAAAGGAACGCGGAACCTGTTGGAACCTGGAACCGACCCTGGAACCTGTGACAGGGTAGGTTCCAGGTTCTCGGTTCTGACGGGTAGGTTCCAGGTTCCTCATTTTGAGGAACCTGTACCCGAGGGTAGGTTCCAGGTTCCAGACGGAACCGAACCGGAACCTGGAACCGCTCACCCCTAGACAGCCCTAGTTCCTCGCTCGACCAATGATTTAAGACCCCAAGCTTCACTATGATGAATTGCCACAAATTCAGGGATCGATGTCAATATTAGCGCACATCAGTGACATTGCTAATTAGTTGTCACTATACAACGACATATAATTAACAATAATTGACAATAATGATGAGGGCAATAGATTACTATTTAAAGCTCAAGAGAGAGTTGGATGTGTTAAGGGCATCGAAGAGCTATTATAGATTTGAAATCACCGAAGAATCAAGCAAAGGAGATTCTCGAGAAACTAGCATGTGCTTTAACAACCACTTGAAAGTAAGATCATGGCATCATGATAATTTGGATACAGAACTTTCAAAGATGGAAGAACATAGCTACAACCGTTACAAAACTGCTTAGAGACGATTATGGCACGACCACTATGAAAACCATTATTTGTCTATTGGAAAGCCCCTACACAAACAAACGAAAATGCAATCAATTATCTTTACATTCTCACATCGTATTTATAGTTTTCAAACTCGCATCATCGATTAAATTCTAACACATATATTTATCCTAGGAGTTACGTCTTCAATTCAGTTCTGGCATGGTTTGTTTGCATTCAATTCCGTTGTAGTAGTTGTATTCCAAGCTTTGTCGTCAATTAAATGACAAGGCGGTTTCTGTTTATATAGTTTTGTCTAAAGTGAAGTCTTTGATTTCCTTATTCACTTGTGATATAATTTGCCCAGAGTTGTCACAGAACCAGTTTCCTTTAATTAAAAGACCTGTTTTAAGTTAAAGATATTTCATTGTGGGATCATGTCGACAAGTCAAATTATAAAATGCATAGGCAGGCCAATCGTGATGACTAAAATTTTTAGAGGTTCAAATCAATAAATTACAAGCATCAAGATTGAGACATTCTGTATAAACGAAAGAAAATTTCTTTAAGATTTATGACCAAGAAGAGACTGTTTTACATGGCAAGTGTTAATAATGTTTGACAATAAGATAAACTAGAAAACACATGCCCTCATATATGGTTCCAAATTTAATATATATTCAAATTTGTCTAGCAATTGAGCACCATAATTAAGGACGTGTCTTTCCCAGTTTATTTTTATTTTTCAAACATTATAAACAGTTGCCATGTAAAACTTGTCTTCTTGGTCATAAATTTTAGGCTGCATTTGATCGTCAGGATAAAGATTGAGATAGGATGGGATAAAGCGGAATATCAAATCCTTCGAATAATACAAATGGACATATCTAATCATACAAAATATTTGGTACACTTCAAGATAAGATTAAAAAATAAATAAAATTTTCAATTAAACTAGAAAATTTAATTAATTAAAAGCTATGCAAAAACCCCAGATCTAGGAATTCTGGCCACCACCCCCACTTGACTAACGATTGAAAACACGACCACCATGGAAGATTTCACTTCTGATATTGGGCGAGAAGAAGAACAAGAAGAAAAGAGTCCATGGTGTGATCTCCCTCTCAATCTACTCGATTTGGTGTTGTTGCGCCTTTCGGCCCCGGACATTTCCTCCTTCCGGCGGGTGTGCACGTCGTGGCAGTCCATCACCAACCCCGTCCTCTGCCCCCTGCCACCCTCTGCCGGCTTCTTCCGCCCTAGCACGCCGACCTTGACGACTGTGCGCGACTACTTCTGCACTTTCTTCGACCCCATGCACAACACCGAAGCTCGCCGGGTCGCGGCTCCATTGCGGCAAGCGTGGGGATAGGCTGCTTCTGACCTGGGGCACGCAGGGGGTGTTCTTCTTCAACGTGTCTGTGCGGGTCACGGTGCGGCTCCCCGACCTCGACAAGCACGACGTCGATGATGCAGATGACTAAGAGAAAACTTCCAGATAGAACAGTTGGGTTGATTTGACGTGGATGCCTACCATCTCTTCTCTTTTGATAAGTCTTTTTTTTTTAAAGAAAATTTCTTATCCAATTTGAGTTTATCTCACCTCTTTTTTATTTGATATTTTTTTACGACTTATCCGAGTTTATTCAGTTCGGAGGACGTTCTCAGATATCAAATAGAATAACAAATTATCCTATTCGGACTTAAATCTGGACTATCAAATGCATAAAGCACTTATCAAAAAGGGTAGGAAATTTAAAATGGTGTAAATTTTACGGAGCTTACAAAACTCTTTTAGGTTTAACCTGCATCTTCAAACAATCCAACTAGGTTTTCGGGAATTGGAACTATAAGAGCTTTGTGCTTCTTGAAAATTGCAAATGGAGACCGTTGATGACCTCCATGTCGGGCAGTAGACTCACATGATTAAAAGTGGGTGCTAACATAGTGCAAACATCAAACAAACAGGAAAACAAGGTAAAGTCCAAAATTACAATCATGGTCAGAAAAACTTGTTCTTGCCTAGTGAACAATCTCTTTTAATCTTTACCAAATGATCAAAAAAGAAGACGCAAATAAACTCAACTTTTACTATAAGAATTAACACGAATCTCATCTATCCACAACAATGCTTAGCATATCTTGTGAATCTTTCAATCTTTGTGCCACGTACATCTTAAACACGTCTACCTGCAACAAAGAAGAAACAAAAAAGGAAAAATCGCTCATGATAATGAAAGGGAATTGATAAGAAACAGAAGAAGTTGATGAAATTGCAAGAAAATCAATAAATACTCGCACTTTTCGCCCATGCCGTGTTGATATCGACAAAAGGAATGAACTCTAATCGGATCAGTGATTTACCAAAAAAATAAGTAAAGCAAAATTTGCCATGAGAACAATATTTTTGGTAGATCACTGCCTGAACAGAGGTCCATCTCTAATCACTTTGCTTGAAGAGTACCTTTCTTTTGCTTTTGTGAATGATCAGTTTGATGGAAATCATCCATATATATAGCCTATGAATCACTCCTTACCAAAATAAGATAGTATCGCTGACCTATGCGCTTACCTATCACCACGCTGGATAATATGCCAATCTAATTATGACTCAAAATGGGTTGGATTAGTTGCCAATCATGCAATGTCAATTGTTGGGTTGGAATTTAAGTCATGTTGATCCTCATAATTATATTCTTACTAAGTTAGTGAATGTAAGCAAGAAATCATCCATTTCGTTTAATGTTATGTTCGCATTTTTATGGGAAAAAACCACCAAAAGCCCCAAATTTTGCTCAAAATGACAAATTTACCTTAAACTTTTTTTTGTGACATGAAAAACCCCAAAGTTTGCTAACCGTGACATTTACCCCAAACTTTTTTTTGTGACACAAAAACCCCTAAACTTCTATTCATGTGATACATTTACCCTAAATTATAGAGCATTTTGGTCTTTTTATTTTTTTAATTTTTTTCTTTTTTTCTTCTTCTTCTCTCTTCCCTTCGCCGGCCATGGCGAAGTCGGTGGAGAGAAGCCGGCGTCCGATGAGGGCTGCCCTCGCCGGCGTTGGGCGAGGGCGGCCCTCACCGGCGTCAGGCGAGGGCCTCCCTTGCCAAATCTGGTGAGGGCACCCCTCGCTAGGCCCTCGCTCGACCCAGCCGAGGGCCGCCCTCGCCTGACATCGGTGAGGGCGGCCCTAGCCAGCCCAAGCGAGGGCAACCCTCGTCAGACACCGGCTTCCTTCCGCCGGCTCCACCATGGCTGGCGGAGGGAAGAGAGAAGAAGAAGAAAGAAAAAGAGAAAAAGAAAAACAGAAAAAATAAGATGAAAATGCCCTTGATGGGGGTAAATGTGTCACAGTTTGCAAAATTGGGGGTTTTTTATGTCACAAAAAAAAAAGTTTGAGGTAAATTTATCACTTTGGGCAAAGTTTGGGGTTTTCGGTGATATTTTCCCCATTTTTATAGGCCATGAGAGATGGAAGCGCGAAGAAACTCGGTCCATTCCAATTTTGACATGTAATAATCATGAAAATGGCCATGCTCTTTATCTATAATTATCATTTTCATTGTTCTCAATTCCGGAATGGCCATGAAGTCTAAGGCCAATATAATGCGTCCATTTTGTCACGTCTTGGTAATTTTTGCTCCAGGGGTGTTTTCTAGAGGAGATAAAGAGGGTTTCTCCCTTTTTCCCCTATTTTCTACTCTTGTATCATTTATATGTCAGAGCACTAGGTAGATATTAGCTAACCAGTAATATATATATATATATATATATATATATATATATATATATATATATATATATTCCTTTAAAACACTAGCAGAAGGGCACAAATAAGTGTGAGAAAATTGGAAAGAAAAAATTGAAATGATTTGTTTATTTAGGGGAAAAAATAAAATTCAAAATGTGGCTGTGATTTAGGGAGAACGGAAATAGCGGAAGGCTGCTAAAGCTAGTGTTTTGAGTCTATTTAATGACAAAGCATACAGAGATACTATTATTCTATAAGAAATTTTCTCGGTGATTTAGTGACTCAAAAACATCAATTTGACAAGAAGAGTGTTTAATGGTTGTGTTTGGATTAATTAACACAACCAAGCTTCATCTATTTAAAAAGATGTCGACTAAATAAAATTAATGTAGTAAGACTACAAACTATATCATACTATTATATTTCATTTGTGAGCGCTTTTGGCCTTGATAACCTATATGCATTTACATTTCATCAAGTAGAAACATATGTTAGCTTAATTATGAGTCATGAAGAGTTTATTTAGTTGCCAATCATGCATGCCAGATTATCGGTTGGGTCTTAATCCTAGTCAATCCTCCAAAACAAATGCCATGCCAAAAAAAAAAAAAAGTTATCAATTTGATTTGATATCATGTCTCATTTGATTAGTCGGAGTGATTTAAGTGCGCAGAAAGTCACTCTATTCCACATTTGACATGTAATGGCCATGAAAAGGGCCATTGTCTTAATGAATTATCATGGATATTATTGTGCCCCTTCTTGGTCTCGCTTATTTCTCTCTCGTATGAGAGCTCTCTCTACCTACTATGGTAGCCAACCCTAAACCCTAAAAATCCCTACGGCCGAAAATCCCTAAATCACATAACCATGCGTGCTTTTGCTGGTCAGATTCATCTCGTCTTCTCCTGGGTTCGCTGGGGTTTGTCTCCTCGCTAGATCTTGGAAAGGAATCACCCAGACCTAATCTTGCTTTGCTCTTGCTGTAGCGGGAGCCAACGAAGCTCTGGTGATTCCGGAGGTTCAGTAAATGTGGCGGCAGGCTGTGCTCGTTCCTCGGATTAGCTGAAGATGATGATGCGTCCTTCCCCATTTCTATGTAAGTCTTCTTTTGGGACTGATATGGAGTATCCATTATCTGAGAAAACAAAGTTTCATTAGGGTTATCCGAAGGTAATTTTTGGATTGGAAGGAAGAAAACAAATGGGTAAAACCTGGATTTGATCTCTGGCTTTCTTGGCGTTCTCTTCACTGTTGCTTTTTGGGAACTCGTTATGGACGAATCTGGGGAAAAAGACTATCGCCTAGCGTTACTGTGTAAGAGGTTAGGGAACCTGAAAACCGAGGTGGATGCACCGCCTCGAGAAAGTGTCATTTCAGCAGAAATACTTGATGAATGCAAGCGCACGGTATTCGGGAAGTTATATTCGAGAGGAGATATAAATTACCAGGGGTTTATCTCTACTATGACGCGGGCTTGGAAGGTTGATTCCCTGAATTTTGCGCAACGAGAATCGGATATCTTATCCTTCACATTTGAATCTGAAAGGGATAAAAACAGAATATTAGCCAATAGCCCATGGTCTTTTTCGAGTAATTTACTGATATTAAAACCGTGGGAGCCAAACAAACCAGCACAATGCTACAAGTTCACAAGCTGTGAATTTTGGGTTCAAGTGCATGGTCTCCCAATTGAATGGTGTAATGAAGAGATAGTGTCTCTTGTTGCCCAACAACTAGGAGGGGTAAAGGAAGTAAAAGTGGAGAAAAGAGGAGTGGCTTTTCATAAGGTGGGAAGAGCTAGAGTTGATCTGGAGTTGGAAAAACCTTTAAAACCAGGCACCTTATTTAATCTGGGAGAGGAGAAGGTCTGGTTAGACTTTAAGTACGAGAGGCTACCTAGATTCTGTTATTCATGTGGATGGGTTGGGCACTTTACAACCAACTGTGAAGAAATCCCGTATGATGTAGCCAAAATTGAAGATAGAAAGAACAACATGTTTGGCAATTGGCTAAAAGCTGAGGTAAAAGGAAACAGCCCCTTTTGGGAGTTATTTTATGATGAAAAGGTGGCTGACCAAGAGGTGGAACCACAGGAGGACAGTGTCATATCTTCTCATGATACTCAAATTGTTATATTTACAGGAGAGCAAACTGAAGCAAACAGCTCAGAACTATCACACTCTTAAAGCAAGGCACAAATGGATGTAATTTTACCTGACATCCAACTGGAACAGCAAAAGGAGAAAGGAAAAGGCATTATGAATGCTGCTGAACCAGCACTGCAGTTGTAGCAAGCTGAATTCTCCTCTTCCTGGAAAAAAAAAACGGTTTTAAAGAAGGAAAGTCGGATTGTGAAAAACTCTCCAGCAAAAAAGTTAAAGAGATATACTCCTTATCACTCTTCAGTTGCTGATTTGGCATGCTTGGATGAAACAACTTTGCAGGATACTCCTATAAGTCTTTCTAAAGATACCAGGGGTAGGGCTTTGGTGGCTAGCCCAAATAAGCCACTGGTTCACAAATGAGAGCTATATGTTGGAACTGTCAGGGGTTGGGCACACCACTGACAGTTCAGAATTTGAGAGCCATGGTGGCTCAGGAAAGGCCCAACTTAATCCTGCTCATGGAAACAAAAAACAAAAATTAGTAGTGGATCGTATTAAAAGAAAACTGAATTTTCAAAACAGTCATGTAGAGGATCCGAAAGGCATTGCGAGGGGAATGGCGGTGTTTTGGAATACGAAAATGGAGGTGGAAGTGGAGTTCAGCTCTCAAGAAATGATAAATCTGACATGTTTTGATTATGAAAGCAACATAAAGATGCGGCTTAGCTGTATACATGCTCCAAACATATATGGGGAGAGACAACAACTATGGGAGAAGTTGAGACAGCTTGCATCATCTAATACACTCCCATGGGTGTGTATGGGAGATTTTAATGAAATTCTTTATTACTGGGAGAAAAGGGGCAAAAGAATGGCAGACAACTCTAGAATGCAGGCATTTCAAAACTGCATCCATGACTGTTCTTTAATGGAAATTGACTGTAAAGGGTGTGCATTCACCTGGTCCAATAATAGAGAAGGGGATGATCTGGTTCAGGAGAAATTAGATAGAGTGTTCTGCTCAATGGATTGGAGAGTAATGCTCCCGGAGGCTGAAGCTTTTGCCCTTCCAGCTGTGGGCTCTGATCATAGCACACTCCTTGTGGTTAGCAGTGCCAAACCTGTAAAGAAACAAAAAGAATTCAACTTCGAAGCATTTTGGGCTGAAGACAGTGAATGTAAGGACATAGTCAAACACGCATGGCAGTCTCAATCTTGTATCCAGGGAGGTTTGGGAGATAAATTACGTATTACCAGCAAAGCCTTAAATACATGGAGCAAACAGAAATTCCCCAATAATAACGCTCGCATTATAGCCTTAAAGAAGGAGCTCTAATCCATTACAAATAGCCATCGGAGTTGTCAAGACAAAAGCAGAATCAAGCGTATCAAAGACGAGATGGAAACTTTATGGCGAAGAGAAGAAATGTTTTGGGGTCTGAAATCCCGGATCAATTGGCTTCGCTGGGGAGACAAAAATACAAAATACTTCCATGCAACCACGATCCAAAGGCGACAAAAGAACAAAATCCATATGCTGAAAAATGCAGAAAATCAGTGGATCAGGGGAAAACAGCAAATTCAGCACCTCATTCTGTCTTTTTTCAAGGAGCTATACACTTCGGAAGGCCCACGCAACTTCAGTCCAGTACTCGATCAACAGCCTACATTAGTTGGAAATGATATGAATGAATGTTTAGTGGCGGAAGTGACTATGGAAGAAATTCATGATGTTGTTTTCCAACTAAGAGCTCAGAAAGCCCCGGGACCAGACGATTTAAATGGACTTTTCTAAAACCATAATTGGGAGATAATCAACCCCGATATCTTAAAGGAAGTTCGAGATTTTTTTCAACATGGGGTTCTAGATCCAGCCCTGAACAGAAAGCATATCACGTTAGTTCCAAAAGTACCTCATTCGGAGACCCTTGACCAATTTCGCCCAATCAGTTTGTGTAACTTTGCCTACAAGATCATTGCAAAAATATTGGCAAACAGACTGAAACGATGGCTTCCTTTACTAATTTCAGAAGAGCAAAGCACTTTCATTAGCGGAAGACAGATTCAAGACAACATCTACGTTGTACAAGAAGTATTGCATCAATTGAGGAAGCGTAAAAGGAAGAAGCATTTTCAGGCGATACTTAAACTTGACATGAGAAAAGCTTATGATAGGATTGAATGGGATTATCTAGAAGGTTGTCTGCTGAAGTTGGGGTTCTGTGCTCAATGGGTTCATTGGATCATGCAGTGTGTTACCACAATCACATTTAATATAAAGCTTAATGGGGAAACACTTCCGGCTTTTGCTCCAACTAGAGGCATACGACAAGGAGATCCTCTCTCACCCTATCTATTTATCCTGGTAGCAAACAATCTATCCATGTTGATGAAGAATGCGCTACAAGAAGGAAACATAAAGGGAATCAAACTGAATAGATTCTGTCCTACTTTAACTCATTTGTTTTTTGCAGATGACTCAGTTCTTTTCTTAGACGGATCTATTCAGGAAAGCCAGCACGTTGCAGCTGTCATTAACCAATACTGTTATGCCTCAGGACAAGCCGTGAATTTAAACAAATCAGGGATCTTCTTTAGTAAAGACTGTCCAGCTTTATTGAAAGACAATATGAAGAGTGAACTTAGGGTACCAGAGCTAGAAAAATCAGGAAGGTACTTGGGGCTCCCATCTAATTGGGGGGCATCAAAGAGGCAAGTTTTTGGGTGGATTTTGAACCGAATCAACAAAAAGTTAGAGGGATGGAAGGAGCAACTCATATCAAAAGCTGGCAAAGAAACTCTCCTGAAATCAGTAGTGCAGGCGATACCACAATATGCTATCTCAGTTTTTAAAATTCCAGTTTCAATATGTAAAGCTATAGAGAAAAAAATAGCAAATTTTTGGTGGAAAAACAGTGACTCAAGGGCTGGGTTGCATTGGAAACACTAGGAAATTATGAAGATGAGAAAAGATAGAGGGGGAATGGGTTTCAAAGATTTGATCACTGTGAATAAAGCTTTCTTAGGAAAGCAAGCCTGGCAGATGGTCAAAAATCCAAATGCTCTATGGAGTAAACTATTGAAAGGATTGTATTTCAATCGAACAGATCTTTGGCACGCTGAATCCGGTTGTAATCCCTCATGGGGTTGGAAAAGCTTACTTATTGGAAGAGAAGCCATCGCGGAATCAATCAGATGGTCAATTGGAACTGGAGAATCTATTAAAATAAGAACAGATAGATGGCTGAAACGTGGCTACATAGGAGGACCAGCAAATCAGGATGATCCTCAGAAAGTTTCAGAGCTAATATTACCGGGCACTCAGAGCTGGAATGAAACATTGCTAAGAAATCTTTTTGATGAACAGCTAACACAGGAGATCCTTGCAATACCAATCAACGGCCCATTCTTCAGTGATGAATTATTATGGACGGGCACAAAACATGGTTCATTTACAGTCAAGAATGGATACAACTTGCTACGAGACACAACCACAGAAAACAGAGCAAAAGAACTCCCTTCCTCTTCACATCAAACCCCTACAACCTTATGGAATGCAATTTGGCGCATGCAAACCAACCCCAAAGTAAAGTTATTTGTATGGCAGGCTTGTCAAAATGCCCTACCAACCAAGGAAAATATGTGGAAACGAAAGATCCTACCTGATCCGATGTGTAATCTTTGTCAGTCCAAGGTAGAAACGGCCGAGCACACCCTCCTCCTCTGTCCCTGGGTTGCTGAAGTGTGGAGGGGTCAGGACACTGACCTGCGAATTGATGAACATGAAGTTACAAGGCTGGATGAATGGTTGCTCAAATTTACAAGCAAGAAATCACGCCTACCCTCTTTGGAAACCATCGGCTACCTCCTATGGCAGGTTTGGAAGGAGCGCAACAACTTTATCTTCCGAGGAACAACCCCAGAGGTCTGCAGAGTTGTAGATCTAGCAAAATCTCAGCAAATTAGCTACCGAAAATGGGGAGTTGGTGAAGATCCAGCCGAAACAGAAGCGAAACAGACAACCCCACCTACCTGGCGTGCGCCGAAAACCGGCTGCCTTAAGCTGAACGTTGATGGGTCGCTGGGGGAAGACTCGCCGGAGGGCGCAGTGGACTGTGTCGTCCGAGACTCCTCCGGCGCCCTCTTAGACGGATTTACCAAGACGGTCTGGGCGGAATCAATTCTTCAGGTTGAAACCCTAGGCGTCCTTGAAGCCCTAAAATTTCTACAGGGAAAAGAAAGCATATAAGCTGTGGTGGAAACGGATGCTAAGCTCGTGGTCGACAACTTAAACTCTGAACTACAAGCGGAGTCAACAGCACGTGGGGCGTTGAAGGAAAGTAAACTGCTGCTTCAGAAGATGTCGCACGTGGAACTGGCCCACTGTCCACGATCTGCAAATGCGGTGGCCAACTGGGCCGCCTCCCATCACCGAAAGAAGTCCCTCCCTTTGAACTGGCGGGCCTCGCCTCCCTCTGCCCTTTGGGCTTTATTATGTATAGATGCCCCGAAAGCGGGCCTCCGCAGTTTCCGCCTATGATATAAATAAAAATCCCACCTTTCGACAAAAAAAAAATCATGGATATTATTGTTCTCAGTTCCAAAATGCAAGTGACATCAAGAAAAAAGTTTAGCTCAATCTTGGTCAAATGTCAATTTTGGACAATCTAAATTCCTCGGTTAACCAGTGGCCGAGGACCATAACTTCCATTTTGACTAATCAACACAATTTTCTAATGATGATTTTCCTATTTCCATACCATACCATTATGTTTTCTTGGTACCCATCTGAAATAGATTATTAAGTGGACAGGGATAATATCATTTCCGTTGGAGGAATAGGGCGTTGATTTGGTTCTGTTCGGATTATAACCCAGCTTTATCTAATTGAAGATAATATAAAACCAAATAAATTAAAGCAAAACGACCGCAACCCATTTTTTTCTTATATTATGGATTTGTTCGCAATTTTAGTCGATTTGAAACCACTAGTGTCAAACTCATACTAAGTGAAGCGAGCCTCAAGCTCATACTGAATAAGAAACTGAATATTCATTAGTATACAATTGACGGTAAATTTTAGAAAACATCATCACATCAAATTGATAATGCTTACAATGGGTGACATAGGTTTATCTTTGCCATAAACAAAGTCATAATAAAAAGAGGTAGTGACGTGTTTTCTTTTAGTATGGATTTGGTCGCAATTTTAGTCGATTTGAAACCACTAATGTCAAACTCATA
Organism: Eucalyptus rudis; assembly: GCA_019915205.1. Lineage (NCBI taxonomy): Eukaryota > Viridiplantae > Streptophyta > Magnoliopsida > Myrtales > Myrtaceae > Eucalyptus > Eucalyptus rudis. The sequence continues at coordinate 11,316,666 of JAHMTN010000007.1, read as the reverse complement.
CTAAGTGAAGCGAGCCTCAAGCTCATACTGAATAAGAAACTGAATATTCATTAGAATAGAATTGACGGTAAATTTTGGGAAACGTAATCATGCTTCCAATGAGTGACATAGGTTTATCTTTGCCATAAACAAAGTCATAATTAAAAAGGTTAGTGACGTGGATAATGTTTTTCGGCTTTTCTTTATGACTCAACATCATCTATTGATTTTTTTCTATTCAACTTAATTCCTAAACTTTTAAAATTTTGCTCAAAGTCGTTCCGTAAAAAAAAATTAAGAGATTAGCTAAAATAGATGCTAGCGCTATTAACTTTCAGTCGAATCTACATAACGTATGCCCACATTAGCAATGTCTCTTATAGGGGTGTGCAACCGGACCGGGTTTACCCGGTTCCTGGTCAGGCCCACCCGAAAAACAGGGCCAGGAACTGGTTCCGGTTAAAACCGATCTGGGAACCGGTTCCCAAAACTCAGACCCAGTTTAAACCGGTCCGGGAACCGGTTCCGAGGGATTACCCACCCGGGAACTGGATCGATCGGACCAGTTTGGGAACCGATTGGAGAACCGGTTTTTACGCCATCCCAAAACCCTAATTTTATTCTTACTTTCTATCTTTACCCGTAGACGCAGAGAAGCAGAGACTTCCCTGAGCTCCTCTCCCGAAATCACGAAGCCGACGCCGCCTCTACCACTCTCGTCGCACCCCTCGCGCTCGCACCACCGCCGCTGTTCCCCTCCCGAAATCGCGAAGCTGCTGACCCCTGCCAAGCTCGCACCCGAGCGCCGACGCTGCCTCAGTTTGATCTCGCCGTTCCACCCGCTGATGTTGCCTCGCCGACGCCCCTAACCCACAAATCTCACCGCGCGTTGTTTTCCAAGCTCCCCTGCTGCCGATCTACCGCCGCCCCCCCCTTCGCGAAGCTGCCGCTGCCTCGCTGCTCCGCCCGAGCCCTATTGCCGATGTCTGCTGGTTCACTCACCACCTCTGGGTGCCACCGCCGCTGCGACCAGACGCCAAAAGCTGCCGTTCCTGCCGCGATTCCATCCTCAGCCCGTCCGTCCGAGCCCTCTGCACCACCACCTCCCTGCTGCTGGGTCCTCCTCTGCTCAACACCTGACAGATCTGCTCCGACGCCCACGCCTGGCTCGTTGATTCAACGTCAACGCTGGGGTGAGTCTTGTCTTCCCTTTGAAGCTATCGAATGGGTTGGGTTCTAAGAAGTAGAGTAGCTTGTAGACATTTCGATTTTTTCTAGAATGGTTCTTTGCAGGCGACACCCTCGTATGAATTTGTGTGTTTCGGCCCTTTGTAAGGGAAACAGAGGAGGGGAAAAAAATCTGATTTTGAGTTGTCCTCTGCAGGCTAACTCATGGCACGTTCCCGAGATCGTGATTTCTTGTTTTGCGACTTCTGTGGGACGATGCTTACGCTAAGTTCGGTCAAGTTTGCCAAGTTCCCTTTGTGCAATTTTAAGCGGAGCACTAAAGGTTGGGATCTCTGTTTTCAATTGCTCAGTATACTTGATTAATAATTATAGAATTATAGAGATGGTTCTGCTTTTGGAGTCTCTTTTTCTGGGTCTTGAAGTTGGCATGAGATTGAATTTTATATAAAGTCTCAAGATTGTCAAGTGTTACTTCTCAGGGTAGGTTGTTGTGTCCTGCCCTTTCTGTGTTCTGCTCTTTTTATAATGGTATTGTCTGTGTTCTGCTCTTTTATAGTGGCATTGTTCACCGTTGTTCTTTTACACTGCAAAGATTTGATTTTTTTTTTTTCGTGATGCATTGGAAAGAAATAGTTTCTTTGCCTAGGATATCATAAAGTTTTCATCTTTCCATCTGCAAATATTTCATTTTGAGCCTTCTGCATACCTTGGGACAATTCCCCTTGTAAGTTTGTATTGGTTAGAAGTATCTTAGTTCTTGATTTTGGATTATGAGGATGATGATCCATTGAGAGACACCCTGAGAATTTGATAATTGAGGAGGAAAAGGAAAAGGCTGAAGAAAAACTCTTTTTATGCCACCCTACCTGTAATACTGGCTAATATAAACAGGGTCAACCCTGTTCCCGGACCGGAAAAACAGGGTGGGCCAGGAACAGGGTCCAATGAAAACAGGGTAGGGAACAGGATCCAAAAAAGGAGAACCGGTTATAACAAGGTAGGGAACAGGGTCCAGGTCTAGACCCTACCCACCCTGGACCCGCTCACCCCTTATTTGGGGCACACTGTTTGAAGTCCAAGGCAATTGCTACCCCTTATGGAGGGATGAAACTTTTGTGATGATGGTTATAGGAAGGGAGGGACAAGGCGTTGCGGTGGTCATGGCGATGTTGTGGCCGCAGGCCAGCGACAAGTTAGCAGTGATGAACGACAACAATGATAGTGGTGTGGGCGACATCAATGCCTAAAGTAGAAAGGGAAGAGATGGAAGGATTAATTAATGTTAGCACCAAAAATTGGCTTGATGGGCCATGGATAGATAGCAAAGTCCACCGAGCCCAATAAGCAAAAAGAATAGGCCTACAATAGCTTGGGCAAGACTCGCTATCGAGGACACCAATAGTTCAGTACCAAGTATCACCCATGAGCAAGAGGATAAATATGAAGGCGGTTTCTAAGAATTCAATACCGACGACTCGGCGGATAAGACGATACGGTTATCAGCGCAATACTGAAGATTCTGGAAAATTTGAAATTGAAGTGATAACCGTAGGAAGACCGATTTTCACAACACTAGATTATAAATAACCAAAAAAATATCATTATAAGGGATCGCACATTTTGCAAAAGAAACTTCAATACACTTAGCTTCAACTATATTTACTTATCCTTGTTTTCGCATTTACTTTCGATTACTTTAGATTTATCATTTATTTTATCGTAATTACATTAGAATCCATTACTTCCTTTCCGAAATGACACAAAATCCTAGACAAACAATAAAATCAAAGAAACCTCGATGAAAGATATTTGGTTTGAGAATCATCTCGGCCAAACAATTAACCTTATACCGCAGGTGCAAAAATAAAATTTCGAAAAGCGATTTTGCTCCCTATTGATTTGATTGTTAATGATAAGAGTGGGCAGTTATGTATATGGACTGAATATTTTTTGGTTTTGTACCAAGAATGGTTTTGACCACGTGCCACGGATAATAAAAGATTCTTAAGGAGCATGTAGATTGAAGTTTTCTTCATCTGTGTTCTTTTTCGACTTTTGGGTAAGTTTGGATGTGACGTTGAAACACTATTCCATAAATTGTATAGACAGGTCTATTGTGATTATTACAATTTTCGGAAGTTCAAATCATCAAATTACAAGCATGAAGATTGAGACATTATAATTGGTAGAAAAATTCTCTAAGATTTATTATCAAAAAGAAAACGTTTCACATGGCAACTGTTTAAAATGCTTGAAATTTAAAAATAAACTGGGAAACACGAGTCCTTAAATATGGTGCTGAATTAGTAGATACTCATACTTTCTTTCCTTTTCCTTCGCGAAAGGGATTGAATATTAGTGTAGTTTTTACAGAACTTACAAAAACTCATCTTAGTATAGATTGGATCATCAACAAATCAACCAAGTCTTTGGGAATTAGAAATACAAGAGATCGTCCTACTGGGACGTTGCAAATGCAGACCGTCGAGACATGATCATAAAAGAAAATAAAATGAACTCAACTTCCACTATAAGATTTGATACAGTATTCTCATTAATCCATAACGATGTTTGGCATATCTTGTGAATTTTTTTATCCTTATGCGACGTACGTGTTGGACACTTCTACCTGCAACAAGGAAGGAATAAATGGTAATACATTGCTCATGACATGAAAGAGAATTGAATAAGAAATCGAAGAACATAGGAAACAGCAAGAAAATCAACGGATCTTCAATTAGCATTCTCTCTAGTTGCAGGTTACTGAGGTACATCACATGGCATCTTTTCACACTGCCATGTTGATGTTGACAAAAGGGATGAACTCTGATCGGATAAGTGATTTACCAGAAAATAAGCAAAAGCAAAAAATGCTTTCAAAAGAAATTTTCTGATAAGTCACTGCCCGAACAAACGTATATCCCTATCACTTTGCTTGAAAAGAGCTTTTCTTTTACTTCTGTGAATGATCAATTTGATGGGAATCATCCATATTTATAGCCTATACAACACTCATTACCTAAATAAGAATAGTGTCGTTGACCTATGCGCTTACATAATCATGTTGGATCATATGTTAACCTAAAATGACTTTGGATTAGTTGCCCATAATGCCATGTCCAATAGTTTATTGCATTTTAATTCATGTCAATCATGTTGGACCATATGTCAACCTAATCATGACTTTGGATTAGTTGCCCATAATGCCATGTCCAATAGTTTATTGCATTTTAATTCATGTCGATCTTCCTAAATAAATGCTTTCTAAGTTAAGTGTGATATATACGAGTAATGATTGATTCCACTGGATACTAAATTCACATTTTATTAGCCACGAGTTGTAAGTGCGAAGAACTCGCTCTATTCCAATTGTACAAGTAATAGGCATGAAAAGTGCCCTAGTTTTGATCTATTCTGGCAATCGCAACAGATCGCATTGTTTTCAATTTCAAAATGCAAGCAAGACCAATAAGAAAGCTTACTTCACTCTTGGTCGAATGTCAATTGAGGACCAGTGGACAACCCAAATTCCTCACTCGGCCGGTGATTGAGGACCATAACCTCCACTTCGATAAATTGGAACAACAGTTAGAGGTAATTTACTGATTTTATCCTTTCTACTTCTACTAATATCGTTTTATTCTTTATACTAATTTCAAAGAGATTATTTCGACTTAATAAGTTTATCCTACCAAGCAAAATAAACATGTAGAGATACTATCATCCTATGAGAAGTTCCCCGATGATCTACTCGACTCCATTTGACAAATAGGGTTTTCCATGGTTATGTTTGGATTATACAATTAACACCAAACCTCATCTTTTTGAAGAAATATTGACCAAATAAAAATATAGCAATAAGATCACAACCTATATAATATTGATAGTTTTGATTTAACCTCAATTAGTGTTGATGACCTATGCGCTTACAATTCATCAAGTTAAAAGATATGTCACCTCATTTATGACTTATAAAGAGTTGGTTTAGTTTTTTCTTTTTGGTGAAAGAGTTGGTTTAGTTGCCAATCATGCATTCCAAAAATTAGATTGACTTCTAATTTATGTCGATCCTCCTAAGTGAGTGCTTTCTAAATAAGTGAATATGCAAGTAATTACCAACTTAGTAAATATTATGCCCGCATTTGATCAGTTGTGAGCGATGTAAGTGTGAAGGAAATCACTCCATTCCGAATCAGACACATAATAGTTAAGAAAAGGGCCGCTGTTTTGATTTATTATCATCGATTTTATTGTTCTCAACTCCAAAATTGCCACAAGTCTAAGGTCAATATAATGTGCCGATCCTGTCACGTCCTGGAATTTTTTTTTTTTTTTTGGTAAGGGTCTTGGAAATTTTTTCTCCCGCAGGGTGTTTTTTTTTTTTTTTTCTCCCTTGTTTCCTCTTTTCTATTCTTGTAACATTTAGTACATCGATGCCAAAGTACTAGATAAATATTTGATAACCATAATCGAAACATTCTCTTTTTAAACACTAGCAAAAGGGTGCGCACGTGTGATAAAAATGGAAAGAAAAACTTATATGATTTGCTTGTTTAGGGGAATAAACATAACTCTAAATGTACCGGAGATTTATGGAGTATGATGGGACTTATGTTAGCCCTTTCAAATTGCATTTTTCCCACCGTTTAGTAGTAAGTCATTTTGTGCAAAAATTTGAGGTTAAAAGATTGTTTGAAATTGCTTTATAATGTATATAGATAATTCACTAAATTATCTTAAGCTCTCTTTGAAAATAAAATTTAGGGCGGCACAATTAATTGATAAAAGAGTAAAAGCGACAATAAAGTATATTCAAAGTAAGGTTGAATTGGCAACCCGGCTTCAATATCACGTGATCTACAATACATATGGCCGCTTTTCTTCTCTCGCAATGCAGAGCTTCCTCTACCTTCTTGGTAGCTTTTACCTGTATACCTCACGCCATTGTTGCCATCTCAAAGCTCCCTTTCTAATGTCACCTCATCACCCTCTCCTCCTCTGTTTAGTCTCGACTTCACGATTCTTTCACCAACCCCTCTATGCCCTGTCTTCTCCTCCACCAGATCACCGACGCCCTCTGGCTTAGCCCTCACCCATCTTCTGCATGTACCCCGCTCTCGGTCTGTCGGTGCCCTAGCCTCCCAATGCTTGTTTTCCCTTTTGATTCAACTCACTAGATAAGGGATCGGCTGGAGTAGGTTGCCTTCTTTTCTTCTTCCGGGGTCGCTGTTCTTCGATCCTTGTCTATGGAGGAGCTTTCCCTTGTTTTGTGGTGCTGAAGGCTCGCGGATGGAACAACCTGATAACGAAGACAAGGCTCGCCTTGCTGCCCTGTGCAATCGTCTGGGCCGGCTCTGGTCTGAACAACAAATAGAATTCTGCGATGAAGCAACCCCAAGAGAAAAAATTGAGGAATGTCATTTGATTTTGGTGGGTAAGATTCTAACTAATCCTTCCATTAATTTTCAAGCGTTTCAAAACACTATGAAGCGAGCTTGGCACATTGACCAAGTGGATATTTCCCAAGGCAAAGCGGGACTATATATCGTGAGATTTAAATCAAAAGAGGAAAAACAGAGGATATCATAGAATGGACCTTGGCTTTTTTCAAATCATCTGGTCATTTTAAAGCCCTGGACACCGAATACACCTCTGCACTGCTATGATTTTAATACCTGCGCTTTTTGGGTTCAAGTATTTGGCCTTCCCTTAGAACGATGTACTGAAACCATGATTAGTAAAGCGGTGCGGCATGTGGGTAGGGTGCTGGACGTTAAAATAGAGCATAAGGATGGTACATCTCTTAGAGCAGGAAGGGCACGAGTTGAGTTTAATCTACAACAGCCGCTCAAAACAGGGCAACTACTCATATTGGAAGGGAAGACTATTTGGCTAGATTTTCGATATGAAAGGTTGTCTCACTATTGTTATTCCTGTGGTAAACTAGGCCACTACGCAATGTATTGTAAAGAATTCCCTTTCAATAAAGGTAAATGGAAGGAAAGGATACTATGTTTTATGGTCAATGGCTCCGTGCAGAGGTTCGGGAACATAGTCCTTTTTGGTGTACCTTTATAAGCCTTGCCACCCTCGTGAGGAATCCGACGAGAGTGTTCCCGAGATTCCTCAATCTCCCTCTGTTATGATTCCTGCTCCAGCTCCCCCTATCTTGTTTTCTGCAGAACAGCCACGACAAAGCAAAGACAAAGGAAACTAGAGTTACCTGTTGGCAGCCAGCTCGTCACTGCTGCAAAACTGATCAACTGGCAACCTCTAGTCGTGGAACACCCCAGCACAGCAGCTGAAACTGACAAGACCCCTACACATTAGCAACAAGTGACAATTACAGAAGTGGCAGCAGGATCCTTCAAATCCAAGAAGATGAAAAAGTTACGCTTGAACACCAAATAAGGACCCATCAAGAAGGCAAAGAGGTACAATCCGTATGATTTACAAACTCAAATACAAGAAGAGTTTGATGAATCTCATTTCCAAGAAACTCCCATTATAGCAGCAGTAGATCCCGAAAGTTGGGCATTGGTGGCTGGCCCTCAATAGTCGCCATCAGGGTTTGGGCAATCCCCTGACAGTTCAAGCGCTAAGAGCCTTAGTGACCCAAGAAAAGCCCGATATTCTTTTTTTGATAGAGACAAAACATCAAGAAGCGATGCTTTTACGCATTCAGAAGAAACTGAGATACACTAACAGTATTATAAAAAATCCTATCAAATTGGCCAATGGCTTAGCGGTCCTGTGGAATGATAGAATTTATTTGACAGTGGATCGTCAATCTTCAGTTTTATTTGACTTGATATGCACGGAACTCAACTATGGTCTCACAATGGGCCTCACTTGTGTACATGTACCAGCAGCATATAATCTCAGACAAGGTCTATGAGCAGAAATAAGGCAAATCAACAACTACAATACTTTACATTGGTTGTGTGCAGGTGATTTTAATGAAATATTGTACCCTTGGGAGAAAGTCGAGCAGCGACCAGCAGAACCATACCGTATGCACTCCTTTCATGAACTGATAAATGATTGTTCCTTGATGGACATGGTAAGCAAAGGTTGTGCCTTCACGTGGATAAATAATCGAAACGGTGAGGAAATTGTCAAGGAAAGATTAGATAGGATGCTTTGTTCTATGGACTGGCAACTAACCTTCCCTGCTGCTAAAGTTTTTGCATTACCTGCTATTAGATCTAACCACAGCCCGCTCATGTTATCAACTAAAACAATGCGATTCAAAAGACGCAAGATTTTTACTTTTGAAGCATATTGGTTATAGGATTAGGAGTGTCGTTCTATAATTGTTGACTCATGGGCTTTTTTTCAGGTTAGAACTCTCACTTTACCTCAGAAGTTAAATGCTATCTCGGCTGCCCTTGCAAATTGGAGTTGCTCAAAATTTACCAGCGCTCAGCATCAGATCTCTTCCCTCAAGCAGCAGCTCCAGAATCTGACCAATCAACCCAATGGTCAGTATGATGAGGCACTGGTTACCAGCCTAAAAGAGAGAATTCACAAGTTATGGCAACAGGAGGAACAATATTGGGTGATGTGATCAAGGGTCAATTGGCTCAGATGGGGGGATAAGAATACAAAGTTTTTTCCATGCCACAACAATTCAAAGAAGACAGTGTAATAGGATAAGCATGCTGCAGGATGATCAACAACATTGGGTACGGGAGCCGACCCATCTGAAGGAGATGACATTGCTATTTTTTAAAAACTTATACACATCAGCAGGACATCGTGACTACGGGCCTGTTCTAGCGCAATGCACACCTGTGGTGACAGAGGAAATGAATTTCGGCCTTGCTGCAACAGTCACTAGAGAGGAAGTTCGGGTTGCTGCTTTTCAATTAGGGGAAGCAAAAGCTCCGGGTCCTGATGGCTTGAATGGTCAGTTTTACCAATCTCATTGGAATATCTTACAAGATGACATCTTCTTTTCAGTGCAGGAATTTTTTAGTTTTGGAGTGATGCAACCCAAGTACAACAGGACCTTTATATCATTTATTCCTAAAATTTCTCACCCAAAACGCCTTGATCAATACTGACCAATCAGTCTTTGCAATTTTATTTACAAAATTATATCGAAGGTCCTAGCAAATTGACTCAAGCCCTGGTTACCAAATTTGATAACGACAGAACAGAGTGCTTTCGTCAGTGGCCGTCAAATTCAAGATAACATTCTAGTGGTCCAAGAAGTACTCCATCAACTCAGAATAAGGAAAAGGAAAAAGGTATTTCAAGCAGTTCCGAAGCTAAATATGCAAAAAGCTTACGATAGGGTGGAATGGGACTTTCTAAGAGACTACCTCCTGCAACTTGGTTTTCATTCACAATGGGTACACTGGGTGATGCAATGCACAACTACGGTCTCCTTGAGTGTCAAGTTTAATGGAGATTCTCTACCCTATTTCCAACCGACTAGGGGTCTTAGGCAGAGAGATCCACTATCTCCGTATCTGTTCATCCTGATGGGGAACGTTCTCTCTACTCTAATCAGACAAGCTGTGGATATGGGAAATCTTCATGGCATTCGATTAAATCGATGGTGTCCTACCCTATCTCATCTTTTCTTCGTAGATGATGCCATATTCTTCTTCGAAGGTAAACTCCTTGAATGCCATAACTTAGCCAAGATACTAAATCAATATAGCCTAGCGACGAGACAAGTTGTAAATCGAAACAAATCCAGTATGTTCTTTAGCAAGAATTGCCCTACTAGTCTGCAAGTGAATTTAACTAAAGAATTTAGAGTTCCTATGTTACAAAAGTCTGGCAAGTATTTTAGCATACCTTCTAAGTGGGGGAAATCAAAACGTGAGATGTTCGCCTGGATCCTGAGTCGCGTACACTCCAAGCTGGAAGGGTGGAAAGAACAATTTATATCAAAAGGGGGTAAGGAAGTTTTAATTAAAACAGTCGTACAAGCACTCCCGCAATATGCAATGTCTACTTTTAAAATCCCTGTGTCTATTTGTAAATCAATAGAATAGAAAATTGCTAGATTCAAGTGGCAATCTAATGACAGCAAACCTGAAATCCACTGGAGAAATTGAGACTTTCTAAAGACTCGAAAAGATGATGAGGGTCTGGGCTTTCATGATCTTATAGCATAAGGCTTTACTAGGTAAACAGGCCTAGCGGCTGCTACAGCAACCTTCCTCCTTATACTTTCACTCTCAAGATTTCAGGCATGCTGTAAAAGGAGCAAGGCCCTCCTGGGGATGGCAGAGTTTATTGGTAGGCCAGGACTCAATCGAAGATAAGCTCCAGTGGTCTGTTAGTGATGGGCAACGGATCAAAGTCCGAGAGGATAGATGGCTTACGGGTGCTATTGAGGGGGCTGCACCTAGAGGCGAACCGGAGAAAGTTGCTGCTTTTATTGTCCCAGACCTAAATGAATGGAACGTTCCCCTTCTTCGCCAGAGTTTTGACAATCAAACTGTGCAAGAAATCCTTTCTATCCCAATTTGACCTCAATGCACTATTGATAGGCTAATTTGGAGGGGAAAGCTGAATGGCATGTTTACGGTTAAGAGTTGCTACCACTCTATCCGATCACAACACAACGGAGACAGACATACCCAAGCCTCTTCATCTTTCCAAACCCCTCGTAAACTATGGACCAGGATATGGTCCATGAAGACTACCCCCAAGGTATGTACCTTCATGTGGTCTGTATGCAAAAATGCGTTGGCTACAAAAGAAAATCTCTACAATAGGCATATTTTATCAGAACCAGAATGTTGCTTGTGTGATGATAAGGTCCTGGAATCTACAAAACATCTCTTTCTATTATGTCCTTGGACATAGGCTATTTGGTCTCACACGCTAGTCCAAACCACGATGCATTTTTTAGGAGTGCACAGAATAGAAGCCTGGCTGGCATATCTGATAGAGAAAAGGGACGACTCACCTGAGCTAGAGACCATCGCTTCCTTATTGTGGCAGATCTGGAAGGCCCGCAACAACTTTGTCTTCCACCAGTAGAGGCCAAACTCAGAGCAGGTAGTGCAGGTGGCCCTCACAAACGCCAGATCCGGGCGGAGCATAAATGGGAAGAAGCCGAATCAAGGTATACAACAAGCAGAATCAGATCAGCAATGGCGCCTACTAGATCCAGGAGTGACAAAGGTTAACATTGATGGTGCTTACCCATCAGCCTTCAATGAAGGCTCGGTGGCGTGCGTGTGCTGGCCTCCTCATCGATGGTTTCACCAGCACTGTTACGACCTCCTCAGCTCTGCAAATAGAGGTGCTCACCCTCAATCTCACTCTCAAATTTTTGTAGCAGACGAGAACTTCCACGGATAACATGATGCTGGAATCTGATTGCTTGATTCTAGTGGAAGCCCTTCTCAACCCTACCTTAATACCTTGGGAAAATAGAGTCTTGTTTACTGAACGCACGGAGCTTTTGCAGCGTTTCCCTAATCTGCAAGTTCGACACTACAGAAGAGAAGCGAACACTGTCGCTAACTGGGCTGCCAAAGCCCATGGGACCTCATTGCTTCCACTAAACTAGGCTGTATCCCCTCTTCTTTATCTTCTTGATCTCCTTTGCTCAGACATTATGTCGAACGGTTGTTGTTCTTTACGTTCTTAATATAACTTTCGTTTTTAGACCCCAAAAAAAAAAAGTAAGGTTGAATTCCCATTTGATAAAGGTATAACTTGTCTTTCTCAAGAACATGAGTACATTTCTATGCTAGCATGTTGATAGGGGTTAAAGAGATTAGAGACAGACCCGTCAATTTCAAACTTTGGATTTGTAGTGATGGGAGTAATTATGAGTGAATTCAAGCATTTTATGACCATGTAGGACCTCATAGTAATCCCTATTGGGGGTCGCTAGCACCTCCCAAGTCTTGAATTAATGGGGGAGTGGGGGAAGAGAGAGAGAGAGAGTTGTGGTGGAATATATAGGTCTTTTTGACCATTCTCTTTGTTGATGATACTTTATAATCAAGTTGAAACATATTTATAATTAGACAAAATCATGCGAACAATCTCATTAAGTACGTTCATTTTACGGGAACTGCAAACCCGCCGAAATCAATCGGGTCCAACTAGATGGACTCAGGAGCTTTCCGGATCCACTTCATAATTTGTCCAGGCCCACGTCCTGATCATTTGGATCGGAGCCCATCGGCCCAAACCATCTCCATAAACCTCGTAAAAACCTCGTATAAACCTCGAAAGACCCGAGGATCGCCAAACTGAAGCAACAACGTATGATCAATCCCGGCCAAAGCAAGGCATAGCCAGCACGCGCGGTCCGGAACCGAAGCTCGCTGCAATGTCGAGGATCGAGACCTTCGAGGACTTCGTGAAAGTTCACGGCCTGCTACTGACGGCTTCCGGGTTGCCGCAGCCGCTGCACGAGCGGCTCTTCAAGAAGCTATCGGCCGACACCTTCGACGGCGGCGCGCGCTTCCAGATCGAGCTGTGCGAGGATGGGCGTCGGAGGAGGCTCGTCCTCACTTCGGGGTTCATGGGCAACGAGTCCGACGTCTTCCTCGTCGACCACGCTTGGACTTTCCGGCTTTCCGATGCGTACAAGCAGGTTCTTGATTTTCTGTTTCGACACCCATGTTCGGTTTAACTTTTCTGTAATGGTGAAAATGGGCATCGAACTTTTTTAAGTGTATGTAATGGCAAAGCTAGTGTTTTGACTGTTGAATTGTGACGGGAGAAATTAAATTGAGTGTCGTGGAAGGTTAAAAAGACTTCAGTAAATTGAAGTTGGTATGATTTCGGGACATTCCGTTTTTTATAATAATAGTGTTAGTGTACAATAGAGAATCATTTTATAGGGTGATATGTTCCTTTTGCTTATAATATGCAGAATAAGTAAATGCATAAACTTCTTTTTTGTATTAGTTCAACTGCAAAACCTACTGGGTTTTCTTTCTCTGAAATTTTGAGTTAGAAAACCTCAGGATTCCTTTTATTTTGGCTGCACGAGTCTTCATAAAGTTGCATTTATTACAGCTTCAGGAAGTTCCAGGGTTGGCTCAGAGGATGGCTGTTTTAATGTGTATCGATGGCGATCTGAATGTAGATGAAGAAGCTGAGGGAGTGACTTCAATAGCGGAGGCTGGCAGCATGTGCATTGAGGATATACTAGAACATGAACTGTGTAAAGCAAAAGAGAACAAGGACACTGTCAGATGGTTGGAGCTCGATGAGCTCGATATCAATGATGACATGCTCTTATCTCTCGATTTATCTGCTAAATTTCCGGTTGGTGTTCACTACATTCCTCCTGAATTAAATGACACGCATGATTAATATGTATGTTGTACAATCTCATCTTCCATAACTATGGTGTAAAAACTCTATCATGTGTTATTTATAGACTAGAAATTACCATTACCAATTTTCATGGAGTATATGCACAAGCAACCATCATTTCCTTACAACATACTTGGCCCTGGAGATGATCTCCGGTACCATCTTTGAGCTTATTGTGATGTGATGAACACATGGTTTATGTGCTTATTTTTTCTTGTGCTAGGATTTACTTGCTCTTAGCCTGTGTGGAAACAGGCTTGAGAGTGCAGATATCATTTTTCATGAAGTTACCAAATTCAAGCATCTAAAAGCTCTGTGGCTCAACAATAATCCAGTTGTAGAGAAATGGTATGTGCATTTGCACCTGAGTAACTTAGAGCAGGCTTTTAGAGGAGGAGAAGCTTAATGGTTTTACCTTCAGTGATGACTGTCTGGCAGATAAAATTCTTCAGGCTTGTCCTGGGCTTGAAATCCTTAATTCATCTTTTACCCGTAATTTTGGGGAGTGGGCGTTGGGATTCTGTGCAGACGTCTATGGGAAGGATAACCCAGGCCAGCACTGCAGAACTGACCATGAGTTGCACAAAGTGACATCTCTTGATATTTCTAGCAGAGGCATCCACAATCTTGCTAATAAGGTCCGTGACTCAATTAGCTTACTGTTCTTAGTGACTTATTCGTGTTATTCTTTTTAATATGTTTTACTATTTCTGCAGGCATTTTCACCCGCTATGATGCCATCACTTTCATATCTGAATCTTCGGGGAAATTCACTTGAAGAGAATTCAGCAAGTGAGTTGTTGGAAGTCTTGACGCAGTTTCCTTCCTTAAATGCTCTTGAGGTGATTATTTTGCTTTTGTTAATTAACTGTTCCAAGAACTTACCGCGAGAGTTTGAAAGTTTCAATTTTTAAATAGAGGTTAATTATTTACATAGGTGGATATTCCTGGACCTCTCGGTGAAAGTGCAGTAGTGATTCTGGAATCACTCCCAAATCTTTCCTCCCTTAATGGTGTTTGTGCAACAAAAATATTAGAAGCTGGGAAGCATGTGATTGATTCTATCATTGAACCACGTCTTCCGGAATGGAAACCAGAAGAGCCCCTTGCAGATCGGGTTATCAATGCAATGTGGCAATATTTAATGACTTATAGACTTGCAGATGAGGAAAAGATCGATGAGACTCCTGCATGGTATGTGTACTTTTTTCAATGACCTGCTCTTTACATGAACAATGAGCTATAAATAATCAAGGTCCTCCCATGCTTAGTATATTACCATGAGACATGTCCTCCTATGCCTAGTATGTCACAATGAGACATGTCCATATGTCTTTTCTGTTTATCTTTGTAATATTCTCGCTTTAAGTATACTTTTATTTGATATTTAACTTGAAATGTCATGCGGTTCATTTAATACTGCCTGAGAACATTTCACCATCTGAAAAGGCATATCTGTTTCAGCTTTGTTTTAATTTGTTAAACTCTCTAAGAACTTTGTGCAGATATCAATAGCAGACATGACCGACCTTATAATTCTGTGAACCCCATTATTGTTCTATGTATTGCCAATTGCTGTTCTATGACTATGGAATAGCATGCAAGATTCCCGTATGATGTACTTTATCAAGGATGTCTTTTGTGATAATATAAACAGTGCGATCTCTCTGGTGGCATAGGTATGTGATGGATGAACTGGGCTCTGCATTAAGGCACAGCGATGAGCCAAATTTCATGGTGGCCCCATTTCTCTACATGCCAGAGGGAAACCTAGCATCAGCTGTGAGGTCAGCTACAACTATATCCTCTTCAACTTTGCCTTTTTGGCATCATTCTGCTCAACAACCTTGTCTTCTATACGTGAATGCAATTTTTTTATTCCTCTTTTGGACCAATGAATGTAGTGTCTGAATTATTGTCACATTCTGTCTGTAGTTTGACGAGTTATGGAACTCGTTTTTTTCCCTTTAGCTAAACAAACTCATGTTTTTAATCATCAATCATTGTCCCAGGGCTCATCCAATCTTTATGTTGTCAGTTTAGATGTCTATTTTTTTTCTTATTTAGCGAAATGGTGGCAGAGTCATCTTTATAATGGGTCTGCTCAATTTTTTCCAGCTATTCTCTCTTATGGCCAATCCAGAATGCTCAGCAGGGTGATGAGTGCACCCGTGATTATCTTTATGGGATTGGAGAGGACAAACAGCGATCCGCCAGACTTACTGCTTGTTTTCATACACCTGAAAATTACTTTATTAAAGTACAAGCATATTATTTATTGTGTAACAATTTTAAACAGCTGCTTGTAGATTTATCATTAATACTTGTTTGTTCATCCAGGAATATGAGAAACACCGTAACAAATTGGAATCCAGAAGTTTTACTCCCCCATCTGCGATGTCTTTGGTGACTAAAAGCCTGCTTGAAGGCGACAGATGTCCTTTACGTGTGTACACTGACATACCTCAAGTTGAAGAATTTCTTAAACGGCCTGAGTTCATCCTCAGTATGTACTGGATTCAGACTGCTTTTAGAACTTACCCCATCATTCTCATTTGCTGTCTTTTAGTTTGGCTTGTGTTGTAGTGACTATTATTGTTCGAGGAGCTGTCATTTCTCAATAATTGCTCACATCAACTCAATATATCTGGTTGAAGTAGTGGAGGTTGGCGAGACTTTCCTAATAAGATGGCAGGACATTTTTGTTTCCTGATTATTTGATGTAGGCTTCATGTTGCCAACATTGCCCATGATTGTGGTCTCTGAGTTCCATTTTCTTGATATACATCTGATTGCTTGGTGTTTAGTTAACTCATTTTCGATCTGAGTTACAAGTAGCAGCATTTGCCAATTCTTTTTTCACCATTATGTCTCCTCATCATTTTTAATATTATATTTGGTTCGCAGCCTCTGACCCAAAGGACGCACATATCATCTGGACAAGTATGCAAGTTGATGAGGATACAAAGAGAGCGACTAAAATAACAGATGACCAAATTATTAATCAGTTCCCTTATGAGGCTTGTGTTGTGATGAAACATCATTTGGCTGAGACAGTTCAAAAGGTCAGAAAGATTTAGGTTTCTCTAGTTTGCAGACAATAAGTTTCTAGAATATTATTCATTTTCTCCATCATCCTGCAAGTTTTGGGTTCTCTCTGAAGCCGAAAATTAGTTAATGTTTCCAGAAATTTGACTCTGAAATTTGTTTTCCCTTCTACATTTGTCAGGCATATGGATCACCTGACTGGCTACAGCCAACGTATAACTTGGAAGTGCAGTTGTCTCAACTTATTGGCGACTATTACATACGTAAAAGAGATGGCCTTAATAATCTGTGGATTTTAAAGCCCTGGAACATGGCACGGACTATTGACACTACTGTCACCGATAACATATCAGCCATAATCCGTCTCATGGAGACTGGTCCAAAAATATGTCAGAAGTACATTGAGCATCCTGCTTTGTTCCAAGGGAAAAAGTTTGATATCCGCTATATAGTACTTGTCCGCAGTATAAACCCCTTAGAGATATTCCTTTCCGATGTTTTCTGGGTAAGGTTGCATTTCCTTATCTATCAATAGCATGTACATCAGTCAAACTTTCTTCTTAATCCAATGCTTGTCTCATCTAGATACTGCATCAAACAGTACTCACTATTTGCTCTGAAATTATCTCAAATTTTAGGTAAGGTTGGCAAACAACCCTTACTCCTTGGAGAAGAACAGCTTTTTTGAGTATGAAACTCACTTTACAGTAATGGTACGTCTCATGCAGCACCTTATTCCATATGATTTTCCTAGTTTTTTGGCAGTGTTGCACTGTTGTTCACACTTTAGAAGGCTCAACCCAGGATTTAAATGAAATGCTCCATCTTGTGCAATTTTCTTTCATGAAAAAGGAGTTATCAATGGCTTTATTGGTAGGTAGTCAATATGAATTAGGGATATGAAGTTAGAAAGAATCACTGATTCTCTAATTGTTTCTATACCTTTCAGAATTATCGCGGAAGAATCAATCATAAAAACACGCCTGATTTTGTAAGGGAATTCGAAGAGGAACATAAAGGTAGTCAATTCTTGGCTTTCATTGCCTGACAAGAAATTTTCTCCCTTTACTCAAGTTTAACTGGTCCCCCCCCCCCCCCCCTTTATATTTATATTACTACTTACCAAAAAAAAAAAAAAACTGGTTTCCCTTTAATTGCAGTTAAGTGGTTTGATGTGCACGAGAGGGTAAAAAAGATGATCAGGTCGGTATTTGAGGCAGCTGCATTTGTGCATCCTGAGATGCATAGTCCAATGTCTAGGGCCATTTATGGAGTGGATGTCATGCTTGATAGCTCTTTCAAACCCAAGTTGTTAGAGGTATGTAACTGAATTGTGTATTTCTCTTGTAAATATCTTGGAGCTGCTTCTTTCTTTCTTTTTCTTTTTTTTTCTTTTTTTCCGAATTTCATCACCCAGCAATCGGCGGCACTTGTTAAAATCTGCTACTGATGGGAGGAAAGACAATACAATTCATGCTCATTCACGGCGAGACAATCCTCATTATCACTAATCTTCTAAGACAATTTCACATGATATGCAGGTGACCTACTGTCCTGACTGTACAAGAGCATGCAAGTATGATATGGTATCTGTCTTTAAAGGTGAAGAAATGAGGGGTTTCAACTTCTTCAACGATGTCTTTGGTTGTCTTTTCCTAAATGAAACCACTCATGTTAGCCCATTGTGATGGTTTCGGCAGAGATGAACATACTTTTCCAGTGTATGTTAAGAGTCTTTTTGTTGAATTGTCTTTTTTTCAACTAATATTATCTTGGTCTGTCATGTTGTAAAAGTAAGGGACGAAAACACCAGTGTCACATAATTTGATGTTTACAAATATTCTTGTTGTGTTTACTTTTCCTGTCGTAATAGCAATTTGTCCCTTGGGCCTTTCCCAAATCAACTGTGAAGAGTTGCATGGTAAGAGAGAATTAGAGCGCAATGAAACATTTTCCATACTTATAAGAGTCACAATTCCCCTCATTTTGTTATATAAAATATTACCGTTCGAACTTGTTAATAGGCGTAATAGCTCTTTGACTGATTGGTTAAGGGTGCGTTTGTTTGTATTTCTATTCAAAAAGTATTCTAGGGAACAGAAATAGAAAAAATTATTTCTGTTCCAATGAACAATTTTTTACCAGAAAAACGCGTTTGGTAAACTTGTTCCGGGAATAAAAAAATAATAGAAACATGTTTGGTAAATTTGTGTTCTTTTTTTATTTCTTTTAATTTTTTAATATTTTTTTCTTTTTTTTTTTTTCTTCTTTTGGCCGGTCGCAGGCCTTGGCCATGGCCGGCAACTGGCCGACGAGGGCTAGCGGCCTCGCCCAGCCACGGCGAGGCTAGCCGGCCCCCGGCGAGATCGAGCCTCACCGTGGTTGGGCTAGGCGAGCTCGGGCTCGCCCAGATCCGACAAGGCCAAGCTCGCCCAGCCATCGGCGAGGCCGAGTGTCACCAGCGCGAGCGAGGCTCGGCTCGCCTTGGCTGGGCAAGCTCGAGGTCGCCGGTCGCCGGCCATGGCCGAGGCCGGCGACCGGCCAAAGAAAAAAGAAGAAGGAAAAAAAGAAAAGAGAGAAAAAATTTGTTCTTAAAAATTGTTCCAGAAACAATAAACAAGTTTTTTTTTGTTTCTAGTTTCTGTTATAATTTTGTTGCCGGGAACAAAAAAATAGATTTGGAACAAAAACGCAAACAAAAGCGTTTCTGTTCTTTTTTTTTCCCGGGAAAAAAAAAACAGAAAATCTGTTATTGAACAGAAAAAAATAGTGCAACCATGCAGGCCCTAAGATGCCTGAATGAGACGTGGGAGTTTGAACGAATGTGTGGTGATGATAATACCGTAGGCTCAGGCTCGAACTCATGCGCGGAGAAGTCCGTATGCCCAACGAACACACGGATGATGGTCAGTACAACATAGCCCCTAGAACCTGATTAGGCCTGAGAGCGGTTGAGTATTTCTAGGAAAACCATGTGCAAAAGGACCTAATCAACAATTTTAATTATGCTCCCTTGAACTCTAATCTATTACCTTCTCTAAGCTTTTTCTAGATTTTAAGCATGAAAGAGTCGATCATGACCTGAACCCTGAAACATCTTCACCTATAATGTGCATTCAACGCATTTAGTCACCTCTATCCTCTTCAAGGAATTCCAGGGAGCATTATTTTCTCGCCCTTTCTACTACCATTCCCTAAATAGCACCTGCACTTGCAAGGACGGCAATGCTGAGAGCAGATTTACGCACATGATGGGTACGTATGTATGGAGCGCCACTATTGATAGTGCTGATAAAGGGTCATTGAAAAAATGAACTCGTTACATATCGAAAGATTTGACTCTTAGAGCATCACCATAACCCTAGTGAGTCTAAAGAAAGAGGCACACGCAACACTGGCAAGAGCTTGGCTGCATTTGTCAGTAGCTTGATTCAACATGAACACTTTACATCCTCTACATGTCCCAATTTCAAACTCCCTGAAGATCAGTAAATGGACATTGATATGGTCAGTACTTCCTATCCTCCACATGTCCACACTCCTAACAAGTGAACAGATATGGTCAGTCCTTTCTATCTCTTTTTCTTGAACAATGATAAGGCCTTCAGGGCCATGACACCGTAATCAAGATGTTCTAAAATCTAGAAGTTATTTGACCAATGACTAAGCAGATACTGTACAAAAATCATCCTTAATATGACAGCAAAGCTTATCAAGGTCCTTGTTTCTCTGTTGAAGCTGCTGAACTCTGTGGCTGGTTGCTTGATGCTATCTTCTTTTGCTGTTCATCCAAGGCTCGTTCAAGCTTCAAAAGGTCAAATCATTGTCTTAGAAGAAACATTTCATAAATGAAAGATACAAAAGGTGATATGCACTACACAATCGCTGATTTATAAACATTGGCATGATGAAGAAAATAAACAAAACAGTACCTTTGCTGCCCGAGTACTCCACTCTCCTATGATAGCTCTTAGCCTCTCATGTTCTTCAACATACTGTTGTTCAAGAATTAATTGCAGTGGAAGTCATCATAAGCACGAAAGAAAACAACCTAACTGTAGTATAGAAGACAAATGTGTAATGGCTCGCAAAGTAAATTCCAGGTGACATCCACTCCAACAGTTCCTTTCCTAACCAGCCTTGCAAGTATTAAACCCTTGAAAGAGGAATAATTTCTAAGAAGGATTTTCAATTCACAAGGCAAGTCTATAATCTCTTTGTAAAGTCCTCACAGAGCAGAACTTTAACTGTAACTAGGGGGATATGTGCTACAATGTAGGCAAAACAGTTATGAGATGAGGCAGGTCCATCCCCAGCTCAAGCATGTAAGACAAAGAACAAACAGAAATCCGTGTTAAAAGAGGACAATTCCCTTTGATTCCTAGAGAGGGGATGTGAATTTTACTGAATTTTCTCTAGTAACTTCTTTTTGTGGGATGACTACTTTAGGAAAAGAAAAATCATCCTGCTTCCACGTTTGTTTCTGATATTGAAACAGAGTTGGAGTGATTGCTGTAGTCCATAAAAGAAAAAGTCCATATTTCATACCTGATTGTTAGTTGTGCGAACACGCTGGATCTCAGAGTCCCTCTCAGCTATCAAAGACCGAGCAAGCCTAAGCTCTGACTGCAGTTGATCCATCTACATTATGCCAAAAATGTCACTCAACAGAATACTAGATATAATATGTCCACATTGCCAATCATAATCTTGGATTCAACTGACCAAGGAAGCACAAATAATGCCAAGGAACAAGAATGAAAAATTCAATAAAGCCAGAGTCAGGAAGTGTGAGAGAGGCATATTGTGAAGGTTATGAAGGTGGTAATGAACCCAAGATAGTTTCTTCAATCATGAAACATCTAGTTAAACTTCCATAAAGAAGCCAAGTCATTTGATAGGATATCAGAATTTAAACCATTATGATAGTTTAGAGTACATATTGATAAATAATATATATCACTGAGTTAAATTGTGATATAACTAGGTGTTTGATCAAGCAAATCTTTGACATGTATAGAGGGGACAAAAATAATACAACAGAAAACAAAACCCGAAGATGTAAGTTATCCCCCCATGTCTCATATGTTTACAGGCTCACAGCTTTAAGAAATTGAGTATATGAACCTAACTTCCTTGTTTATTACAGTCATGCCTCTTTTACAAAATGATTATAGCCATATTACCGCTAACTTAAAAAATTTCTGATAAAGCAATCATGTGGAGAAACTTGTAACAGCTTCCTCCACATGATCATTTACTCTAAATCATGTAAAGACATCAATTTTGGCAGTTTTCATCTCCCAGGTTCCATTCACTAACTTGAATTTGATTGGGGCCAGCCTTAAGAATAATGCAAATGATTTTGTCATTTGGCAGCAGGTCGCACATTTACATCCTAAATTAAGCTGCACTTTCCCATTAAAGAGATAATACTCCGATGGTAGGACATAATATTACCTCAGCTGAGAGCGTCCTTAACTCTTGATCACGAGCTGCCAATAGGTGGGCCAGATCAACCTGAAAAGCAACCGCTAAGAATCACTATTGCTCATGGCCAACTAACAGTCGTTTGGTTACAGGAATATCAGTGTTTCATAGATAACAAAACAACTTAAACCACCACTAGTTGTCTGAAATCCATTCACATCCAGGAACACACATAGAACTTGTTTTGTCCTCAGCTACAGTGGCTAACTTATCTAAGAAGGGAGGTAGATCATCCGTCTCCATATGAATCACAATGAGATTGGCAGGCTCACCCACATAATGTGCTACATAAGAGAGTGGTAAAGAATTGAAATAATTTTTATAGAACCATTTCATCTCTACAAGCACACAGCAAACTTACTGCTCAACATTTATATAAAGAATCATCATTATCAATATGTTAAGTTCTTTAAATCTTTATTTCCACTCAGTAAACCTTCTCAAGAACCTCCATACTCTGTTTTCAACCATGTAACTGAAGGAGAGCCAAAAGATATTACCTGTGGAGTGCTCCCGTCATTGGATCGCTCATATTTGCTCAAGGATTCTTGCAGTCGAAGAACCTGCAGCACAATCCTACAGTTTGTTTATCTTGATATCTTTGACAACACTATAGTAGCATATCAAGAGAGAATCGACTGGGGGTCCACCATGTTTCTCCATGTGTCAAATGGTAATTTGTAATCGGCTCGCTATTTCATTATACTACAAAAGTTGAACAAGAGAACATGTAGTATGAAATAGCCCAGTGAAGTGGAGCATGGGCATTCTCTGCAGGCCCAAGGTCGACGAGTCGAATCCAGATGACACCCCCTTTAGCATTACTTTGCTTTTTTGTGTTTCTCTTTCTTGTTTTCTTTTTCTTTCAATTCAAATATAGACAAAAAAAATCCATACTGCTCTAAGTAAAGATAAATTCTATCTTTTGCATCATTTTGCTTTTTTCAAAGTTAATTACAGACAAATTTACTTTGCTCTATTTTTTCTGCCTCTCATTGATTATATCACTGTAGCTTGTTATTTTGTATTTCCTAATTAACCTAACCATGTGTGCTTTCTGATTTTCATTTTATAATTGTTAATATTATCAACTGTTAATTCTTTCAAAATTTTGTGATACTATTCAAGTTTGAATAACTCATTGTATATCTCTTATATCTTATCAAGAATAGGCATTGCTTGGAAGTTATTGATTGAGTGCTTTCCTATTCTAAGTTTTTTCATTATTTTTCTTTCTTGAAATTTCTGACTTTGCAATTTTTCCCATTTCCTTGGTCATTTTCCATCTCATTACAAATGGATAGATGAATCAAAAGAATGGCATTTATTATTATCTTTTAAGAAAAAATTATTTATTATCTTTCCTGTCAAAATTTTAAAGAATACTATTTTAAATTTAGAAATAGGATTTACATTAAGTCCAAAGCCGATGTAAAAGATAAGTTACGCAATCATTGGATGGTAAGAAGGTGGAACTAATTTGGCTACGAAACTAACTCCAAAAAAACAAGTCACTTTTTACTGGTTATGTTTTTTCTTCTGTTAGAATTTAATTTTCATTTAATAAATATCGATATTGAACTAGTATTCATGCTAAAGGATAGGAAGGACACCCATACTTTAATGTCTATTACAGTAAGGTTAATCCATACATGGTTGATCAAATTTGTTTGATCCTCAGGCAACAAATATTTGACATTTCATTACGAACTAGATTTAGATGTTTCAAGTATAAATAAATCTGATAAGTGTTCTGCCAATGGTATTGAGTAGATAAAATCATATTGACTGAATTGAATGAAATTTCATGAAGTTCTGCAGAATCACACTGGCAATTTCTAATATATATAGAACACTATGAACCTCAATCTTCCAATGATTGAAACAGAAAGAGCTCATAGACGTCTTGCCATGAGGGATCGACAAGTGCTAACCAAAATCATGAACACCCATTAAGCTTTTAAAAAAACACCTACCTCCTCGCTTAAAAAATGGAGGTTCTCACGTTGATACTGCAATAAAGCCATTTGCTGATCAGAAAGCCGTCCACCATCATGGTATCTGCAGCACATATTATCACAACACCGTATCATGAAATCCATTAAAGTATCAACCATTATTCGCGGCAATACTGTTTGTTAGTTCAAATTATATTTTCAGCAAATCAAAACTGCTCCAACAGGAGACCAAGTGTCACAAACTCCAATAACATCAATATATGAGGACCCAAATCACAAGGCCAGAAGAGGTATACTACATGACTCTCATGATTTAAGAAATAAAAGTAGACATAACGAATTTCAAGCTTCAGAAAGAATAACAACCTTACAGCTTCCAAAGGACTTGACTGTTGAAGTGGAGAGTATAGCGACTTTAAAACATCAGGATGAGAATTTAAAGAATTGTAACGGTGAACATATCCTGCATGCACCAACAAAAAGAAAATTCGAAGCTGATAGAATGATACACAATTCATTAACTCTCATGATATCAAGAGAAGAATACTCAATATAAATGTGTTCACATGAGCTCATATCTGGATCATGGAACAACAAAGAAAAATTGAAGTACAACTCCAGACCGTATTGATGCGAGATGAGCACGTATCAAGAGGTTCTTACAAGTTTGACATTTATTACGATGCATGTCTACTCACCAATATATACACTCATAAAAGACCCAGCACATATTGCTTCTATGACCATGACAATCCTGCATGTTCATTACAATTGAAATTATTATTACGCATAGAAATGAGCAAGAATTTTCAATCACAAAAATTCAACAAAAATGAGACTACTCAAACCAGTGTTAGATTTCATGCGCTCAATCCTAGAGGGTACAAAAATCTAGAAACTAAATTAATGGGGTACAAAAACAAACAAAAACAAAGAGAAAGAATAAGAAGCAAAAGAGGAAAAAGTCTGTTGTAAGCCTGATAAAGAAAGGATAATGGGTCGGCTACAGCAGTAATACTAACAAGATGACAAAGGGATAATGAGACATCCTCAACCAGTAAGTGGAAAAGAAAATAGATCATGTGCTAATTCACAAATTCCTAAGATAATTACATCTTTGACCTCTCCTCAAAAAATCCATCATTTCATCAAAAACCAAGCAACATTCAGCAATCAGTTCCATGCAAAAGAACATAGAGCAAGTCTAATAAACATATTCCATGACACATCAAATGTTTGAACTCTCCTCAAGAACTTCATCATGTTATCTAATATCCCAGTGAAAATTCAGCAACCAGTTCTCAGGAAAAAGAAGACGGATAATCTCAGCTAACTCGCATTGTTCTCAATTTGTAAAACTTCATTCTGCTTGATAGGTTTTTTTTTTTGGTAAGATCATTCTGCTTGATAGGTTTCTGTTATGCTTTCATTAAAAAAAGATAAAACTAAGGTTAATCATCCATTTTGCAAAATCTGCAACAGAAAAATTATATTCTAGAACTTTCATGCTATATACATGCCAATGCCATTTGTCAAACAAGAACCATTGATATAGGTGGGTGGTTGTCATACCTCAGCATCACAGGTATGGAGAGAAAACTGACATAGCGATTCCAGACAATGACAAGTAGCATAGCAGCGGTTCCTAGCATCCAAAAGAAACTCAAGTCAGTAGCAGCAGCATCATAGACAACATATTTCTTTATGCGAATCCCACTGAAGTTTTGCCTCTGATAGAGAAGATGATAGAACATAACAATATTTCCTCTGGCATTAATAGTAAAAGGTACTCATAAATTAAGGAAACACCCCAACCATTTGCCCCTAGCCCTGGCACACAACTACAATATCAAACAAACAAAACCAGCACTACATGGTTTTACTAGTTATCTAGTCCTAGAGGCCTAATATGTTTCCACATAGACTATTCCATGTCCACGTTAGGATTGTATTTGGGTTATACTTAAGAGTATTTCCCTACGAAGCTATTGCTCCCAATCTTCCACATATGCATATAAAAGATCGAGAAGCCTCTTATTCCACCATATAAGTCGCAATGAAAAGAAGAAACTGCTTATGTGCAGGGTAATCTAAGAGCAAAGCTATGGAATTCCTTGAAGTGCGTCAGATATCTCATTTTGTGTAAGTCATGCACTAAAGAAGACTCAAGTTACAAGGAACCATTAAGCTTTCAATGTTTAGGACCATGGTGATTTATATCATGTATGGTAGTCAAAATAAACAAACAGATTAATAAATGAGCAAAACATGAAAGTTGCTGCTGATGTTAATAGCCTCATCTTATTTGTCCAGATGAAAAAATCAAGATATTGAAACCACATACCATATGCTGTGAATGCAAAAGGTAGGCGGACAATATGCTTCAACTTCTGGCTGAAACTATAGTAACCCTATCCAAAGAGAAAAACTTAGGGTAAACAAATAGTCACAAAACCTCACATATCTAATTAGAAGGCAGCAAATGATTATAGGAATGCCACCTCCCCATCTCACTCCATAACATTGTTGCAGAAATGGAGACAGATTACCTGCAGACGTATTTTCTGCACTTGGTAGACCAGATACTGTTGAAAGATTCCTGAACCAATGAAACATTATATGAAATAAGAATCAACATTTAGCAAGATCTTTGTGTAGCAAACAAATGTCAGTTGTCTAATAGCACCAACACAGAAAAAAATGCATAATGGGGCCAATTTTGGAGGAGAAAGAGGGTTGGGAATTGGCAAATAAGCACAAGAAGCAAATGCAGAATTTAGAAATGTATTTTGGCAACGCAAAATGATATTGCTAACATATATCACAGAAGTTACGAAGTGATTTCCAAACAAGCACTGCAACGTCATCAAATTTACAGGCTTTACACACATATCTCTCAGCACAAAACTAATGTAGCATGGCATCCAAAGTATGTCCCCCTCCTCTGAATCCAACGAATATCAGGTTCATGTAGCAAAGTCAAAGAACATTTGCTTGATCTACTCTGTCATACTGTATAAGCAGATATTTTATATCTTAAAGTGGTTGGGTGATGAATGGTAATGAGATGATGTGGCCTTTGAGAATTTTTTGATGACTTTTATTTTTTCTCCAAACAAACTTTTTCCCCTCTATATTTATTCATATCCATCCTTGCCCGACCCTAAAACTACTATTTATATGCAATCTTTTATTATTAATAAACGGATCAAATAGTGAACATAAGTACAAGGTTGAAGCCCTCTTGAGTATTTCTAGTGATTTTAATATTCTTCCAAACTCACATTTTTGTTGATCCACATTTTATTTTTTATTCTCACTTTTGACTTAAAATTATTCTTTTATCTGACCTATGGTAGTAGTTAGAACAGTGCATTGTATAAACATTCAATTGATTAAGTGTGCACGAGTATAGACTAACATAAGTGAAATCAAAGTCTAAGCATGGTTATTGCAATTTTGAAGATTGGAAAAAAAGTATTATTCTCGACTATCACAAAATAAAATTCCATTATACATCACACAAGTTTGAAAAAAAAATCATATCTCATGATCTTTTATAGTTCTGTTAATTTAAGTTCTGCATTTTTTTTTTTTTTTTTGGCCTTCTCTTGAAACAAATTGTCAAACAAAAGGTATTAATAAGTAAATTTAATTGGTAACACATGGCTTAGAATCTAGTTTTTTGGAGAAAGGAAATTCAGATTAACCACTAACAACTTTCCATATCCCAATCAGGAAAGTACAGGATCAATCTATAGCACTTGTAATGTATCGTATCATCTTAAATTCAGCAAGAATGATCTTCCAACTATTGGGCTGTAGGCAGAAAATGCTTTGTGGCCAGTATATTTATAGTCATTTTCCATAGCAACTGAAAGTGAGATACATCATACTCTAGCTAAAACTTTCGAGGCCTAAACCAAGTCTTATTGGGAAAAAGACCCCACAAGTTGATTCAACTATGACTGTTGCCTGAAATGATGATAACAGCAATCAGACATTTCTCCCTAGATGGGCTTAGCTCTATGAATTCTCTCATTTTCTTCTCAACATTTATTATCTTGCAGATACTCAAGGTCCTTCCAAAAAGTTTTCACCCATTACTTCTCAGGTCTTCTCCCTTTTGACCCACTCTTCTAGCACAAAGTCAAAGTTCCTACCAGAGTATTTCAAGGCCCTCATGTCACTTGCTCAATTTAATCCACACAAATTTTCTTCCATGTCATGAGAAAAGGGGACCTCTCCCATAATTCAATTCCCGTTTTATCATCTTTAATATGCACACATCAATGTTTCTCATTTCTGCTAGTCATCTTGTGTGTGTTTTGGTACTTTGACTCTCCAAACTTTTCATCAAAAGGCATTATCACTATTACTATGGCTGCATACATTATGCTCTAACACTTCTGTCGCATTCTGCATGCTAAAGGAATCAAATGTGTTGCTCCAGTTAACTCATAGGATATCCAACCTTTTCGTAGAGAGAAGCCAGTGTACCGGAATAGCCCATTCTTTGCTACTTCCTTTCCAATTCTCATGGTTCAAACATCTTTATATACAAGAATTGCACTCTCCATCTTTGACCCATTTGGATTAGATTGTTTAGACTCCATATTTTTCCCCAGGATAATTCCATCTTCCCATCACTCTTTCTCTATACTTATCCACAATCACCATACCATTCACAAAAGCATGTATCAGGAAAGATCATCTGTATATACCTGAATCTAGTCGCACAATTACACAGACAAAGAGGATAAATAACAGGAAATTCAGCATAAGTGCTAGAACCCCACAAAACCACACTAAACACTCTCTTTTCGCAAAGGGAAAGGATCAATGCAAGTACCTGTGACTATCATTAAGGCGACATTGCAACTGCAAAGCAAAGGCGGGATCAGCGCTTCTATAGATTTGAAGATCCACGGAGCTGCAACAGCCAAAACAGCATACCCGACCTAAAAAAATAACAAACATTCAGCGACCAATTCGCAACAAAACCACACGAACATCACCGCATTTCGCAATTCTCGCTTAATCATACGCAATGTACTTGCCAACAAGAAACAGTACGCAATGCTGCCGTAAATCGGGGTGCGCTTCCGGTGACCGAACAAAGGCGCCTCGTGCAGTATATCCAGGAACCTGCAAGACCCAGAATCATCCTCAACCACCCCAAATCGCGCATCAACACAAAATGCTTTCTTGGTAAAAAAAAAAAAAGAAGCTCCAGTCGAAACAATTCAAGCCGAAACTAGCCGATCGACCCTCAAGACTCCGAGTCCATCTAAGTCAATCCATCATCCGGAGCAACACACCGAAACCCATAACACAAAATTCAAAATTTCAGTCCGCCGTCCACACTCACAGCGCGTTGTCTTCAGGGGACGTCGCCGCCACCGAGGCGTGCCTGTCCGTGGCCATCCTCGTCGACTAGATCCTCGCCACCCCCGTTCTCAGAGGGGCCGCGTCGACAATTTCCAGAACAAGAAGGAGAAGGAGAGCGCGGGCGCAGTGCAATTCATTCACGCGGGTTGCGAATCGGCATCCTTCGAGCTGGCGAGAAGTTTCACGCGATGGGACTGCCAAAGCGAAAGCCTTTGCGACCCTTTCTTCCTCCTTGCGCGACACTCAACAGAGAGAGAGAGAGAGAGGAGAGAGAAAGAGTATTTCCTTTTTCTTGCCCTTTTTTCTTTTTCTTTTTAAATTCCGAAAACCGCCGTACAATCGGCAGCACGTAAAACCTAGACGACCCGAGGGGCACCACCTCTCCTGGACGGCGGGTGAGTGGCACGAGCGATCACAGGAATTTAAACTCGTTGTCTTCTGATAGAGGGATTGAGCACAAATCACGCGACTTCCGATAGGGTCGATTTTTTCTTGCCCATTTTTCTCCTGCCATTTCGGCGCCTTTTCCGTGGCCTTTTCGAAGCTTTGAAAACCGGCCCAATGAAGAACGATGCGTTCCGTCTTTGCAGGCCTTTTAACTTAACATCTAATTCGGTCCTTCGTCAAGCCCACGATCCTGCTACCATCGCAGGCCGAATGCCGTCAAGAATTGGAGCCATCTCTCTCGCGATGCTGCAGCAGAAGGCCGCCGCTCATCTCTCTGCCTTTTTGTTTTCATGTGATGTAACGTTCGTTCCGTTCTTGTAATTTCGATTTCTAGTTTGATGCGATTCCGATTCCGGGCTGTGTTTCGATTTCCGCACAAGAGCGACTTGCTTTTCTTGCACTTTTTCCGTTTGCAGAGGCACAGCCGAGGAGATCTGTGTGTTCGATTGTTTCTCCGTATTCTAAAGTTCGAATGTATAGCCAAGTAGCTCAACCACCACCACAATCAATATCTAAGCCAATTAGAGGATGCTCCAACCTAGAGTAGTGTTAAAAGAGCAAGACCCCTGTGGGCAGTTCATATGTTTTGTAGTTTCGACAAATTAAATGTCGAAAAGTCAATCATAATAACAAAATTTCACGCTTTAATCCATTTATCTATATGCGCAAGTTAAAAGATTGAATCCAAATTTTGAGTCCTATTTGTGCATTAGTAGGTAAGGATTCTTTAGTTGAGAAGTTAGAATGTTCAAGCGCTTATGAGTGTTAAAAGAGCCAATTTTTAACTAGAACAACATCACTTTGGCATCATGTAAGGCAAACAAGCACTAGAAGCTTAATAGCTAAATCCAGGAGATGTATGTGACAGCAATATCACCATTCGATCTAACTTTGATTTATATCAATTGGAAGAGCTTGAAAATGTCGGTGGTGAAA
Organism: Eucalyptus rudis; assembly: GCA_019915205.1. Classification (NCBI taxonomy): domain Eukaryota; kingdom Viridiplantae; phylum Streptophyta; class Magnoliopsida; order Myrtales; family Myrtaceae; genus Eucalyptus; species Eucalyptus rudis. The sequence continues at coordinate 11,285,911 of JAHMTN010000007.1, read as the reverse complement.
ATAAGTTTGGACACTGAATTGATTGAGAAATTAGAAAAAAGTGTTTCGGTAATCTTCTCTTGTTGTCAATGCTCTCAAGATGAAGTTAATAAGAAAGGTTTTTCGGTGTTTATCAAGCCGGCAAGTGTCGCATGTTTCGATGATCAATTACATCTGGCAATGATCATAAAACATGCAATTTTGATCCTTCGAGATGATTTAAAATGTTACATTAACATCTTTTTTTGACTCTTTTCCACAATCCTATTAGCTTTGCTAAATGGATATTCATCTGCAAATTAACATGAGACATCAATTCAATAGAAACCATTTAGAAAAAGCAAAATCATCAAACAAGCATAGAGCCTTTAGGTCAAGTGGTATAGCCGGGATCAAGTGTCCAAACGGGTTGGATCGTAGAAAGGAATCGAATGGGATTGGATTTCAAAGCAAATAATGCCGCTCACATGCTGACAAGATGATGACACGGCTCGTCTTCCTTTGTATAGATTCTCGGACCCGAGCCTCCTCTGATCTGTCAGATGGAAAATTCGCCCAAAAATTGATTGACGTTGACCGTTGACGCAATCATACGAGACCCCAGCTGGCAATTTTCGTCCTGCATTTCAGATTTACGTTGCCTAACAATTTGCGGAAAAGCAAACCGCCCAATTTTCTTTGTTCAAATTAAGAATGTGATTTTATTGCGCGTGCAAAGAAAGCCGCCCAGGAGATCAAACCGGTTAGGGTTTTCTCTTTGGTGGTTGAGCTGAAAACAGTCTCGATGACGTACCATGGAAAGTATTGTGGTCTTACTAGAGGTTGTTGCATTGATTATGAGCAAATGGATCGAGAGATTAGGTAGCCTTTTTTGTTTGAAAACCGCCACGAATTGAGTTGCTACTAGATTCTAGACCTTGTAGATGCACGGACCGATTCGGTTTTACTCATCAATACTTTTTGTCTTAGAATTTATTGGAAAAGAAGAAACAAATGACTCACAAAGTACAAAAGAGATTAAGATAATAGGGTTATAGAGAATCGCGAGATGTAGAAAAGTCACTATAAATATGAATTGTATATTATACTTGTGTGAGATATACAGTGGAATTTTGTATTGTCAATGTTGAGATTAATATATTGCAATAATCATGTCGACATTTGAATTCACGTGTATTAATCAATAGTTATGCAGGCTTAATCGGTTGGATTTTCTATTTATGATGCCCTTTCATAAGTCCTAAGGATATATTAGAACTGAGAATGGAAAAAATAAAAATAAAGTGTGAATTTTGAGAAAAGTAAACAATCTAATTAAGAAATTTTCTAGCACCCTCGTTATCCCTTTGCTATTTAGTTTTTTTGTAATTTGTATTGATTTGATTTCATTCGTAAAATAAGAATCTATAGATATGTGAGTTCGAAAGGTAATTAACATCGTTAGAATTCCTCCAGAAAACATCATCAATAATCATGTTCACTATTCCATCCATTTATTTAGAAATTAATAATGCATACAAATTGTAGTTTTAGGGTTAGGTACAAAGGAAAAAAGAATATAGATAAATAAAAGTCATTGAAAAGTTTTTAAAGGGCCACATAAATCCGATTACTATTCATTGTCCAGTCGCTTTAATATAAAAACTATATGTCTGGAATAGAAAATAAAAGTCATTGAAAAGCTTTTAAGGGACCACATAAATCCGATTACTATTCATTGTCTAATTGCTTTAATATAAACATTGCATGGAAGTAGGTAAGAGCTCTAATCAAGACTGTACAATTTTTTTAATGACATTAGTAGCATTTCTCTTATGATTAATTAAGACTTATATGTTGCAACTTAAAAGATGAAAGCGCTTGTTAAAAAAAAAAAAGATCTTAACGATTTGCAGTAGCACTAACTACAAAAAGCAATTTAATGATGAGTGAATTAATCAAACTATTGCATGCGATTAGAACAACACCAAATATCGAAATAACGTGATCTTTTGGAACAAAGTTTTAGCTCATCAAGGTAGCAAAATGAACTGTATCTTTCTACGTTTCTTTTCTATAGATCGTGGTCATAGTTGGTGAAATTCCATGGAGAAGGTAAGGTAGTTGTGGATGGATTGATTTGTTCATCCTAACTTGACCATGTTAGAGAACGACATGCATGACAATAACATAAAGCAAGAAAAGACAATCTAAAATGGAACATCTTGACGAGGTTCCAACTGGGAAAATTGGGAATTCGGGAAGCAAATTAGTGGGTAGGAAGAAAATAGCCCCGATTGATGCAAAATAATAATAATAAGAAGAATAGAAAACATAGATTAAGATATAATTAATTTCATGCCCTAATTAAGTTATAAATTAATATTTTTTTTGATAATCCAAGTCATGGGCATAGAGACCTAGCTATTCAGAAGCTCATGAAACACTTTGCAAATCCAATCAATCCGTTAAGTTCGAATCATTGGTTTAAGCAACCACGCGATTAGTAGGATGGGAACTAAAAATCGCCTAATAACTTTATCACTTACATCAATATTGAGGCGTTCCAATTGATTTATAATTGCAAAAGTTTGTAGATGGAACTGCGCTCTTAACCATATTCATGTTACGTGTGCCCAGAAAAGATTTTTGTTTTGTTTGATGGTCAAATTAAGAAGATGTAGCTGGAAAGGTGCATCTTGAGCATCTAGAAAGTTGGGTCTTCCATGAAGAGACTGAAAAGAGGAAAATGACAAGTCGGAATTTGAGTCTTTTCTTTTCGTTTCCACTTTTCACCTAAAACCACAGAAGAACCTGGTATCTAATTTTTTTTTTTTTTTTTTGTGCCGCTTCTAGGTAGAAGTAACTCTTCAATTTGTATATACTATCAAATGAGCACAAGCATTGAGCGTGTTCAAAAAATTGGGATTTAAAAAATTAAGCAAAGCAATTTTCTTATAACATATTTGAATCATCAAATGAGGGAAATTATTAAGAAAATACACAACGTAAAAAAAAAAAAGTGTGTAAATAAGTGTAGGAAAAGAAGAATGTTGCAAGATCTAACATCTTTTTAAGGAAGGTTGTTGCACGGTAGAAAATCACAAAAATTTGATACTAAAACGTTTTGAGAGACAATTATGAATTTATGCCTTTGTCCATGCATATAATATGTGTAACATGAATCATTAAGGATATTCCAGGGAAGGAAAAAATAACTGAGATTTTTAAAAACAGAAGATTCTCCTTACTTTATCTGAAGTACAAAAATTCATATCCATTCGAATTCATGAGTGCTATGTGCATATAAATTGCTCAATAAAAATTGTCACACAAAATTATGGAGGATAGTCTGTAATTGTTCTTGCCTGGATATTTTGATGTTGACATCATAATCTAGTTTGAACTTGGATGGAGCTATTTTCACATCTTTTTTTGGCTAAAATACAGCATTTTTCAGTTAACTGATCAAATCGTCCTCTAAATACTAAATAATTTGAGTATCTCTCTCTCTCTCTCTCTCTCTCTCTCTCTCTCTCTCTCTCTCTCTCTCTCTCTCTCTCTCCAATAGAATAAAAAAATTTCATTTTATTTAAAATTCAAAAGGAAAATCTCTAAAGTAAACTAAAATATTACTTGATTCAATTCAAGTAATATGTAATTGCTTGATTATGAAAGTTTATATGGAGAAGATATTGATGGTCTGATATTTTGAAAACATCTTGAAAATATGATGGTGTATTAGATGACATAATATTTTTTGGAATACAATTGATATATTCACACGTCATGTTCCCAATTCAACTTGGCATGCTATTGTTCAACCACTTGGCATGCTATTGTTTAATGTGGTTGCCCCCCCTCCGCCCTCCCCCAAAAAATATCAGCCACGAATCTTTTTCTTCCCCGTCGACTGAGATACAGGAAGATAGTATAGGATCTCTCACCTCAAGGTGGATCCTCCCTATTATTTCTTCCTTTAAGCCTTTTAAGGACATGTCTAGGTCCAAAGAATTCAATTGATATCTACACACATCATGTTCCCAATCCCATCATAGATTCATACCCATGTGGTCGGCATTGAGGCGCAATGCAAGAGATGCAACCAGGGTTGACACAATTCATGGCAATAGCGTCGGGGTGCTTGTGTTAGCAATTCGAGGATGAAATTGTTATTATTATTTTAGGGGATTTTTAATGGCCGAGAAGGCCTCCCGTGCACATATTGGTCGCTAATGCCTTCTCCACATGATAAACTCGGCAGGCTAAAATCAGTTTTTGCGTAAAAATGATTCATACGTCTCACTCGAAGAATAAAACATCCAAGCACGCTGTTCCGGTTCATTAGGCTCCTCACGAGCTAATCCTAAGCCAAGAAAATGTTATGTTCCACTACACATATCCAATTATATATGTGTGGATTATTACCATTTCTAATTTCCGGTTTGCTGATGTTTTTATTTCCAATCATTTATTCAGGATCCGTTCGTTTCGTAGAAAATGGGACATTTCGAAAAATATTTTTTCAGAAGTCATTTTCAGAAAAATGACAATATTTTCTAGTGTTTAGTTAAAACTTAAAAATGTTTAGAAAAATATTTCCCGCTCACCAGATTGGTGAGCATGAGCATCGAGCTCGAGGCTTGCCAAATCGACGGACATGAGCTTGAGATCGATGAGCTTGAGGTTCACCTGGTGACGACCGACGACTAGTCAAGAAAGAAGAAGATGGAAAACAAAGAAAAAAAAAGAAAAAAAATTTTAAAAAAAAATCATTCGAATAAAAAAAAAGAATAAGAAAAAAGGGAATGAGGAAGTGAAGATTTGTAGAAGTGTGAGATAAGAGAGATCAAGTGAGGAAAATGTTTTCCACTTAACATTTTCCTCCTAGTTTAGAATACTTTTTTTCCTTTCATGGAAAACATTTTTTCAAAAAATTTATTTTCCGCGAAATGAATGTCGGAAAATCCGGAAAACGTTTTCGTGGAAATTATTTTCCACGAAATGAATTGAACCTTGCTGCCAAAAAAAATTTATCATCTGACCCTACGACTTTTGTCCGTTTCCTCCCCTTTTCCCCTTGTCGTTTCCGCCGTCGAGACAGGACTCGACCTCAAGGAGGTCCCCCGTGGGGACTGGGGGAAGTCGGGAACGAGGCTAACACCTTCCCCGCCGAAAAGACGAAACTGCCCCTTGACTTTCCAAACGTTGACACGGACGTCGTGGGGAACGCCGGCCCGCCTCACCTACTCCCGCGCGGACCAAAACGCCCCTCCTCGTCCGATTGGAAAAAAAAAAACATGTAAGCCAACCCGGTCCCACTCGATATACGTATGGTCAACCGTATACAGTATCTGGCGTGAGATTTTCCACGCATCGGAGGGTGGAGGATGATTTGATTCAGTCAACTTTTTTATTTTTTTTTTGGCGATCCGGGTATTGGAGACATGTAAAATGTGATACCAATACCATGTACTCAGCTCATGGATTGTTCTTCTTTTTCATTATTTAATTGAACTTCTAGAAGCTAAGGCAGCCGCGGAGCAGACGTACCAAATTTGGAGGAAAATTAAACTGATGCGACCAACCTAAATTATAATTAATCATTGTTTATCGTCATCAAAAGACAAGGATAGATTTTAGAAAAGTTTTTCTTTTTTTTGTTTGGGTTATGTCCATGTCCATGTTCATGATTATCATTGTTTATCGCTATTGGCTAAGAGCCTTTGCCTCCAAGGACGGTTTGCACAAACTCTAATTTAATTGGATTTCAATGAGACGAGGGAAACTTAGGAATTTGTTGACTTGAATTGTTGTTGGTGAGACCCTTAAATTGCATAGTTCTTGCCTTCAAGTGATGTATATGTGTCCAAGGTTGAACAATTATGGCCAATTTAATATGAGAACAGATTGATCATCTTTCAAGCAAAAGATTTGAGAATTCAGTTCAATTCACGATTTGTGGCCTTGAATCTATTTGAAGTGGTTTTGAGGTTGATTCTTTGGTAAAACCAGTTTAAAACCAAATTCTTTGACTCTCTTAATAAGAACTTTGCCAAAAAAAAAAAAGATAATGAGATTTAGCATTCCAACATAACTAAATCATTATGACGTTAAAATAAAATAAAAGTAAACCAGTCCCTGGATGGCCCAGAACACCAATTGGTTTGGTCCTAGGATCGACGGTTCAATTCTTGATTTCAAAAATTGAGAACCAACTCTAATAGCATGTAAAACATGTTCATTTTAAAACTGATTATTCCTAAATATATCTACCTCTTACAACCTATATTTATTTATGAAAGTGACTTGTTGGATTTAATCATACTAAAGTCATGGACTAGAAGCAGCAAAAAATTATGCAAACCCCACACAAGTTTGGCACCTTCTAATAGTTTCTACCTAATAAAAAAGCTGATGAAGTCAAGAAGTTCTGTGCCGTCTCTAGCAAGTTTCAGGGACTAGTCTTCAATGTGCCACCGGTGCCCTTTGCTCCCAAGAAATTCTACTACCAGGAAATACTAGTCTTGAATGTGCCAACGGTCCCCTTGGTTTCCAAGAAACAGTAGTACCGAGCTTTTGATCCAAATTCTGTAGATACTCCACCCAAAGTCAAGGGAGGGCAGCACTGTCTTTTGCCTCTTGAACCACCTATGTGGACTTATCACCCATCACTCTTTTCATAAATCAATAAACTATAGCCCCTCTCCCACGGACATATGCGTTGCAGTGGAAGAATTCCATGTTGTGTGTAGAACATCGAGACTACAAATATAAAACCCCATTCACTTTGCCAAAACCAAGTCGTAACCTTCTCCTTCTCCTTCTTCGACTTTATGTCTGCAATTGGACTGGAGAGCAGGTGATGATTTGAAAATCATTAGCCCACAATTTGTCTCTGCCTTTAAAGAGTCCCACCAACCATCTTGCGATCTGCAACGCCCAGATCTCTTGCATCAGGCCTCTCATTCTTTGTCAGTTTTTCCATTTCTTGACAAGAAAGATTAGGATGATTGCTTAGCGTTTGCATCCAAGAAGTGCAAGTTCTGAAGTTCCTGGATCAGTTCAATCAGAAGCTTTTCTGCAAATGGCTGTGAAGAAGATCTCATGGAGGTGTATGGTCCTGAGCTGTTACAAAACGAAGGAAGAAACCGAGAAGTGCAAGCCCAAGAAGGAGGTGACAAAGCAGAACTCGTTCCAGAGGCTCTCTCTACTGGATTTGAGCAACCCCAGTTCGACGACACTCTCGGAGGACCTGTCGATATCACTCGCCGGATCAAACCTCCATGTGTTCGCCCTCCAGGAGCTGAAGCTGATAACGCAGAGTTTCTCATCGAGCAACTTCCTCGGGCAAGGCGGGTTTGGGCCCGTACACAAGGGATTCATCGACGACAAGCTGCGGCCCGGGCTGAAGGCCCAGCCCGTCGCCGTCAAGCTCTTGGATTTGGAAGGGATGCAGGGTCATAGGGAGTGGCTGGTACGTCCAAAGACCTTTCCGTCATCCTGACCACACCGAAAATCTTTTCCTTACAAATGACGTAATTTTTAATCATTTTGATTCCTTCTTATCCACAGACTGAAGTGATCCTTCTTGGGCAATTGAGGCATCCTCATCTGGTGAAGCTGATTGGTTACTGTTGTGAAGATGAACATAGACTTCTGGTCTATGAATACATGCCTCGAGGGAGCTTGGAAAACCAATTATTCAGAAGTACGTATTTGATCAATTCAGAGTCCAACAATATTCTCTCACTTGTGGCTTTTAAGGAAACTAATGCATTGGTATCGGTCTTCAGGGTATGCGGCAACTTTACCGTGGTCCGCGAGAATGAAAATAGCGGTCGGAGCGGCAAAGGGTCTGGCGTTCCTGCACGAAGCAGAGAATCCGGTCATTTATAGAGATTTCAAGGCATCAAACATATTGTTAGACTCTGTGAGCATCCATTCAATGTCCTATTTGCCTTCCCATCCCCAACTTGTGTTTTCACCGGAATTGAATGATATTGTCGCTTTGTTTCTTATTGATTTTTGCAAACTTTATGCAGGATTATACGGCAAAGCTCTCAGATTTTGGGCTTGCAAAAGATGGTCCAGAAGGTGATGACACACATGTCTCAACCAGAGTGATGGGGACACACGGCTATGCTGCCCCTGAATACATCATGACTGGTAATTTTTTTTCTCTAAGATTACCCAGAAAGAAGTTCAATTCTTTTTTTCCCATAGAGCACACTGTTTTTACTAAGTAAAGCCAAATTCACCATCAAGCAAGTAGCTCATTCATAATAGGGCGACACTATCTTTCATTAGATCATACTTCAAATCATATAGTAGCGAACTTTTAATGAATTTACGTCTTGAACATTTGCTCCCTCATATGGAGAGAGCTCATATTTTTCAGCAGGTCAATAGGGTTGCAATGAAGAGTTTGCACGCCTGTAGACTAAGTAGTTTGGTTCAAACCAAATATTTCCTAACCCTTATGTTCACGTTTCAAAACAGTTAGTTGCTTTGATCCCCCTCCTACCCTTTAAAGTATATAAAGAAAAAAAAATGATAAATGCATTTCATCTTTATAAACATCATATGTTCCATCACTAAAGTCAAATGTGTGTTCATTTGCCTTTTAGGCCATTTGACAGCGATGAGCGACGTTTATAGCTTCGGTGTAGTACTCCTAGAACTCCTGACCGGAAGGAAATCCGTGGAAAAGAACCGCCCTCACCGGGAGCAAAACCTTGCTGAGTGGGCCCGGCCCATGCTGAATGACTCCAAGAAGCTCTCACGATTGATGGACCCGAGGCTCGAGGGGCAATACTCCGAGAGCGGGGCACGGAAGGCGGCCACGCTGGCCTACCAGTGCCTGAGCCACAGGCCCAAGATGAGGCCAACCATGAGCACAGTGGTCAAGACCTTGGAGCCACTCAAGGACTTTGATGACATCCCAGTTGGCCCATTTGTCTACACAGTCCCCATGGAGATTGATTCATTGCAGAAAGAAGGAAAACCGAAGGAAGTGAAGAAAAGGAATGGGCATCGTCACCATAACCATCAACTTCACCAGGGCCATAGACACAATCACCGTCACCATCACCAAGATGTCAGGCCTCCAACAAAGTCTCCAAGTCACTCTGATTCTGCTCTCAGACACAACAACCACACGAATGGATTGAATTCTCCCTTGAGAAGCTGTTGAAGCCTAATGCAAAAAAGATTGGGAATAGATTTGCCAAATAGTGTGCAACACAGTATAGGGTCAAGGGCAAGGTTTAACTCTCGCAAGTTAGTTTCAAGGAGGCTGCTTTTGTCCTTTCCTTTTGTCTTTTGGATAGTTGACGAATGTCTACGGATCACTATTATATTTTGAAATTGTAAAAAGTGCTCTCTTTTTTATTGCACATAATTTTGTTCTCTTTAAGCGTCACCCTTTAATCGAAATCCTTTTCTCCTATGATTTTGGCAATAAAGGGGGGTATATAACCCCATCAACTTATGTGTCCATAGAAAATGCCATTTGAATTTCATGTAATCATTGAACCCATAACTTAATTTAAATGAAACAAAAGACTTGTTCAAAGTTAACCACCAACTTCATGAATTGACTCCCTAAAATAAATGAAAACGCTCAGTATTGTCAAAAAAACAGGTAAGCAATTTGAACACACGTGAGATATTTTCCAAGAGACAAACTGCCTCCTCCCTTCTCTGAAAATATATTATTATTATAATCTCGATCTTGATTGTATAATTGTTTTTTTTTTTAAAGTGATTTGTGGACCATCTTCCTCGGAAAATAATAACAATTACTTAATGTTAAGAAAAGATTCTTGATCGTACTATTCCCGAACAATTTACACGTCCGTGCTGAGGTCATCATTTAAGGAGAAAGATGATTACAAAGAAACGATATGCTGGGGACAACAGTTTAAAAGTCAGATCTAAAAACTGGAGGAATCTCGGCCATGCGTGTCCCTCGGCATAGGCCAATAATTCGAGGGCCTTTTTGGGTTCTCAATCAAAGATTGTTTTGTCGCGGCGCAGAAAAATGAGCGATCCCAAACATGAATCATGATGACAAGATTGAACGTGCAAATTCAGCTAAAAAGCACTAATTGGTTGAGGGGATAGATGTGATGGCTGAATTAGGCGACATGTTTTATTTCAATTTCTCGAAAGCAAATAAGCTCGAAATGATGTGACTCACTTTCTATGCCTCCTTTTCGTCCAAAACCACGACATACATGCAGAAAAAAAATGTCTGTGCTGGATTGAAAGCATGATGTTGCTGTTGAAATTAAGCAATCGAGAACTTCGAGTAAAAGGAAGATTAATAAGATAATCAAGTATGAGCAAATTAGCAACAAAAAAAGCTTTGCTCAAAGATGTTAAACGAAATATGATTGAAAGAATGTATAGTAAGACATCACATTATCGATAGCGAACTAATTAGGTTGAAAAATTGATAAGTTGAACATTATTAGATATGGCTTATAAAATGTTCTATAAAGCCAGTATAATCAGAAAATTCCTAATAGATGCGTCTAGTACAACAAGCTATCAAATGAATAAATCAATTAATGTATGATCATCTACCAAATTAAACCCAATCCACCAAATTTTCACAATCACTTGTGAAATCATGTCCATACGCTGAAAAGGGACACGGAAAATAGCAGGTAATCGTGCACTATGATCAATATAGTGTACCTCATGAGGAATGATTTAATCAGGCCAATAACATTTTCCCTCGTGAGGCAATTCCCTCGTGTACTTTCTCTCAAGAACCAACTTCTCTTTCATTAATTCATGAGTTTTGTTCCACCTAACAATGTAAGGAAGGAGTGGGGACTACCATTAAATCCACCTTGAAGTTCGTCGTGATCGCCGTCTTGGTGTTCACGGCTTCCATGGTCGATGGTGCCGAGGTGATGCCGATGTGACATGCGGATGATGGCTATTGTGGTTGCCGTGCTCGGAAGGATGTCCTTGGATATAAAGTGGGAGTTCATACAATTCGAGAGTTCCGGCTTAGGGTACTATTAACACATTTGTGGAATTACTTGCGGATAGTAAAAATAACTAATAAAGTATATAAATATATATACACACACATGTATGTATATGTATACAAAATTTTGCTACACTAATATCTTTTTTCAAGAGAATATAAAATGACTTAAAGTACTTCTCGTTCAGCAATTCAAGCTTTAGCTCTCAAAGGCACCTGAGCTAAAATTTTGGTGTTTGATAACACAATTTCAAGGACCTTTGGTACAAATTTTTTCTTCACAAACGCTCAAAACAAGGCAAGTCCACCTTTAATTTAGGTCGCTTTAGGGTGCATTTAATTCGGTTTTGAAAGAATGTCTTTAGGAAAATACAAAAACCTTTTGGGCTAAAAGAGTTTTTGAAATGTATTAGTGTTTGGTGTATTTTAAAAACACATTGAAAAGCAATTTTGATTTAAAATGCCATTTAGTATGAACTACACTTAGTAAATGCTTTTTGCTTCTTCTTTTTTAAATGAAAAAACCTCGAACTATTTGCCAATAGAATTCATCCGCGGTTGGCTAGCCAAATTGGTCGTTGGCCAGCCTTGCCTAACATCACGCAACCTTAGATGAAGATGGCAATCACTCGCTAGCTGTTTGTCAATTACTCATTGATAGTTGAGGCAAAGTTAGGGTTTTCAAAAGTATATCCGGAATTATGGAACTGACACAGGGCAAGATTGGAAGAAAAAAAAATCTATTGGCATTTCAGAAATGCGACATTTAACATATCTCCAAACTTGTCATGAGCTAAAGGCTTTTAGAGAGCTCTAAAGATGCAATTGCATCTCCTCAAATTAACCCAAAAATTTTGCCGAACAAAATTTGCATTTGCTAAAAGGGCTTTGGGACCTTTGAAGCAAACACACCATTAGGCTTTTAGCATTTCCAGAATATAACTTTCGGGACTAACAAATTTTTATTCCTTCCAACATCATCCTCACTAAACTATCTAAGTTTCAATTTTACCCTCACAATCAGAGCTAGGACCACCGGAGGTTGTGTCAACACTAACATCACATTACCAAGGATCGCACAACCTCAAGGCCTTCTACTCTCCCTTTTTTTTTCTCTTTTTTTTTCTTTCTAATTTTAGAAGTTACTTTGTAATAATTATTTTATAGATTTTTTTGCTAAACACTACATGTTGCTTCGAGGAATATAAAGCAAAGCTCTCGGCAAAGTCATGGATATCTAATTTAGCCCTAATTGTATGAAAAATTTTGGAGTCGATGCTCTTTTTATAAATGCAAAACTTTTTAGTACATTTATTTCATGGAAAACAACTTATAGAAAAAAAAAGTTTTTTGGATTTTCTGACATTTAGTTGATCCTATCGCCGCACTCGAACGCCCCTCTCTCGTCAAAGGAGAAGACCCGAGTGACTCTCTTCCTCCTCCAGAGCAAAAAGAACCCCGAGTGTATCATCACACATTTGTCACTTAGCAGCCCTCACCCTACAATTCCACCTCGACCGCATCCCTTCTCCACCACAATCTTGAAGCTGACAAAGTTGAACCACTTCGATGAGATTCGAAGGTTCCTCGAGCAATCAAAGGCGAGACCAAATTTGAAGAACGAGTGTTACATGTGCCACACCATCATGCTTTGCAGGCAGGGCGAGATGATTGATGAGGCGATCAACACGTTCGAACAGGTCAAAGCACTCGATAAACACTCGATCCTCGCAAGGAAATAGCAATTCTTCCCTGACTTGCTTGCAAATTTTAGGATCCTCGGTAGCAGAGTCTGCGCATTCGCTCGCTGTGAGGATGCAGTCGCGGGAGGGAGGCGAGTTCGAAGGTGGCTGAGGTCGGGGCTGAAGAAAAAAGAAAAATAATTAAAAATTCGATTTTATTTGTAATTTTTTTCAAGAAAATCAAATTGGATTTTTTATACGACAGAAAATATTTTCTAATTTATTTTTAGGTTTTAGCTAAATATTAGAAAAATATTATTATGTTCTTGAAAAATGACTTTTTATAAAATATTTTCTAGAAAAGTCACACTTTTTGCGAAACAAATAGAGCCTAAATAAATAGATCTCTAAAACTTGCATTTGATTTTAACCACCGTGCACCATGGGCCAGCATCAAAATTTGCTTAAAGAGATGTATAAACTCCCCACAAGCCGAATTCATTAAGGAAGAGACTTGATAATTGCCAAGAAAGCTTCTAAGATGGGAGAATTATCAAAAAAGTTCTAAACCCATTGTAATTATTTCAATTCAATTCATTCATAATTTTTTTTGGATCAATTCAGTCTTAAACCTTTTGCAATTATGTCAATTCAGTTCATCCAGCCAATTTTAACCAGCCAGCGTTAACGTGGGAGCCAGTCGTCCGACCGACACTAATGTGAATAATTTTTAATAATATTTTATTTTCTATTACCTATTTTCTTTTTCTTTTTTTCTTTTCTTCCTTCTTTGCTTCTTTTCCCCATAGTGGCCAATAAGCCTCCACGAGGCCTAGGGGCTGCGAGCATAGGCCTTGGGCAAGGTGGATTGCGATGAAGCCTTCAGTACGTCACGACTAACGCAATTACTAAAGTCTTTTCACTTCTTAAGTATGCAAAAGCGTATACGGTTAAAGAACACCCAAGATATATAAAAATTCAAAGGAACACAAGCGGAAATACAAACCAAGCAATCTCATTTCATTTCTTATTTATGTATATTTTAGGTGACAAGGTTGCAGTATACTGGGGAACAAGCAAAAATGTACCATTATTCCGTACCACACCTAGAAGCCTTAGGAGCTGCATCACCCCTATTTGGATACCATGCATATACTATATCATCTGTCTCCCACCCACAATATATCCAAAATCTTGGCTTGGTCTTCCTAAAATGCTACTAATTTGAGAAATAATGATCAACCAAGAGTGAGCGCAAAGCTCAGCAAGCAAATTACTAACCATTTTATACCACATATGTCTAACAGCACGTGCAATGAAGTTTAAATATAAAATATAGAAGACTATTTTGAAATCAACTTGCCTGAGAACCTTTCTCAAAATTAGGATAACAAGGGGAAACATTTCCTCCGAAAATAGTGACTCAATAAAACTTGAATGAAATCTAAGAATATCAATGATCATTTTTTGCTATGAATTAGCTTCTACTATCTTCCGGGGAACCCCATTACCCCTTGGGCACCCCGCACCCATCTAGCATCGCGAGAACATTGAGAGAACCGTGTTACACCCCCAAGCATTCAAAGGAGCCCATTTACCCCTCCAACCATCACTACTACCACTCAGGGCATCGTCGTCCCAAGGACCGATGGCATTGCCAAATCACAAACTCATCCCATGATTCAGCAATTCCATAATTCAATTTTAAACATGCCATCCACTAAGTTAATGTACAAGAATGGTTCAGTGTCTATCATCAACCATCCTTTATAAGCTATAGAAATGACACAAACATTTAGTTTGGCAGTGTTAGCCAAAATGATGGTTTACAAGAGGGAGTTTAGCCAAAATTAGCAGAGAAAGGGCAGCGCGCCCACTTGTAGAAATCAGCGCATTTGCAGTAAATCAGTTCGAAAAATTACAAAATTTTAACACGACATGGATGAGACTCTAAGGAAGGTTTTTTGTGAAGAAGCCAAAGTTCGGTTTAGCTTGTACAGGTCCCAATAATTTTCTGCAATTCGGATCAAAACAGGGCACAAATCCAGATTGCAACAGGTTCAGGAAATGACATTTTGGACACCTAATTAAACTCCAAAAATCATGGAAAAGTTCCACATTATATTTTAAGATGTGATCTAAAAATTTTATGAAGACACCAGTTCAAATTTTTTATTAAAAAAAAATCCTATAGAAAATGGAAACCGAGTAAAGGTTTGGAAACGGCTCATAAAAATAATTTCGAATTTGCATAATTTTTTAAATATATTTTGCACGTATAAAGTTTGAAAAATCTGAATTTAAAGCATATCGTAAAACAAGGCATAACGCACAACTTTTGTGAAGAAAGTCTTATCAAATTTGTACTACAAAAACCTGCACAAAATTAGAAAATTTCAGTCCACGGTAAATTAACCCGAGAATCATCATAACCTCAGACGTCCATGACCCGTGTCATTTAAGCTCAAAACAATGCACACTTCAATATCCAGCATTCCAACAATATATTAATATACTCAATGTACTGACATATTAATGCTACTTGCAAGACGTATTTTCCAAAGCCGTTGATGAACACAATTAAGCATGAAAACAACCGAGGTGACTACAACTTGAGGAAATCGACCTTGACATACAAACAATAACTTATGTAGCGTAAACGGGCAGTAATTCACTTGCCTCAGGTCTGAGTCAAGTGTTGACACGGCTTGACGAGGTCTTGGAAGTCCCGGTTGCAGCTGTTTTCAAGCGGTCCGAGTTGTGTGAAGGCAATGACGCCGGACGACAAGGTGGCACGAGCGGTTGTTGGACGAGGACACGTCGCCAGTGAGTTTGATCGTCGGGACTGTGGTGTCGTGCGCGAGATGAGAAAAACACCGAGAGAGAGCGTGAGGATCGGCTTTGAGGTAGGAAATGGAGGAAGGAGAGGGAAATACCGATGCTATTTTTGTTTCCTGGTCTCCTCATGCCTCCACCGTTTGACTTGTATACTTGGCAGCCAAAAGGGAGGAACGTGGGGGCTGGTGGCATTGCTGATCAGCTCCTCTTGTAATCACGTTTGTTGACTTAGAAAAGAAGTTTTTGCCAGCCGGTGACATGTCGCCCATTTTAGAGAAACGGTGGGAGTGAGGGAATGGCACGGTGCTTTGTCCTTCGCGTTTCTTCTTCCGCCGATAGCTGTTGTCGTCGTCGTCCATGAGGAAGGACACCTGGAGAGAGAAAGCGGTGTGGACGGCTGGGTGGCATGACGGTGGCGTCACGCTGAGGGCTAGTGGCTGGACGCGTGGTGACGTGAAGTCACAGGTGATGCGGTAGCGTCGTGGGTGAGGTTGAAGTGGCGAAATCAACGATGACTAGGGTGATGTGTCAGAGCTATGCTAACTTGGCACAGCGAGGTGGCTCGACTAAGGTGTCGCGGTTGGTGGTGGGAAGGCACAGTTGGCAAGACACGGCAGTGACGCAAATGACATCGTCCGGTGACGAGTTTGGTGTTGCGGTGATGACTACTAATCGCTTGAGGATACAATTCCGTTGAGTGAAAATCTGGATGTCACACGAATTTGCCTAGACTAGGTGACGCCAGCCTCACCATGACCTTGAGGGGCGCAGGCGAAGGTGGTCTTGCCCATGGCTAGCCAGGCTATGGTTGCCTTCACCCCTAACCCCTGGCCTCGGCCAGATCTGGGTGAAGCCCGTCACCCATGGCCCCCAAGCCAAGCTCGCTACCATTATGGGAAAAAGAAGCAAAGAAGAAGAAAATAATAAAAATTAATACAAATTAAAAAAACATGGCAGAAGTTTAGATGATAGAAAGCAGCAAATGATTTGGAGAATTTGCAACTCTTACTATATCATTCATGTGTATAATTACATCACTATTTATAATACAAGAGGTCTAAATCTACAAGGAAAGAGAATATACAATAAATCGAATAAAAGAATATTCCCCACAATCGAGATCAATTAAGATCACTATCTATCGGTAATAGCATCTTCACCACTCCCCCTCAAGCTTGGCAGTATATACACATCATTGACGCCTAGCTTGCTTAATAAATACGAATGTTGCCTTTGACATAAAGGCTTGGTAAAAATGTCCGCGGGTTACTCTACTGTTCTTATTCCTCTTTTTCTGATCACCCACTTGGAATCTTGTCTCGAATAAAATAATAATTAACTTTTACACGCTTTGTCCTCTCATGGAAAACTAGGTTCATCGTGAGTTTAAGCACAGCATCATTATCACAGAATAAGATAGTGGGCTCATTCACCTATACCCCGAGATCTTAGAGAAGGCCTCTTATCCAAACTATCTCACATCTAGTTTTTTTCATCGCTCGATATTCTGCCTCTGCGAATGATAAGGAAACTGTTGACACCTAAAAATTTTGATTAGGTTTAATTAAGTCATTAGGTCTTAATTTCTTTTATTTTTCCTTTTTTTAGATAATAAATAACAAATAAAAAAAACAACAAAAATAGTTAAAAACAAAAGAAAAGAAAAGCAAAAACAGCAGCCCCCCCTTTTTCTTCACGTGGGCTCGTGCGGCTTGGCCCCACCCCCCTCTCTTCTTCTTCCTCCCATCTTCTTCTTCCTTCGTCTTTCTTTCGCCTCTGCAGGTCACGCGCGGCGACAAAGACGCGCTCGAGCACAACCTACAACCGAGAGAGGAGCGTAGGCTGGTGGCTGAGAGGACGCGACATTGAAGGCGAGCATGCCTCCGTGGAAGGGGGAAGATTTGACGCCGGTTCAGCCGCACCCAGGGCCGGTCGGCGTGGGAGAGCCGACGGCCGAACCTCCGTCAACCGGCCTCCTCCTCGCCTATAAATAGAGGAGCATCTCCGTCGACGAAGGCACACGGCGAACTCGGAGATCTTCCCTTGAGAGACTTCAGGGAGAATCAACGAGCGAGCACGCGAGAGATCGGGTCGCGAAGCTCGAACGACCTCCCTCCGAGAGACTTCGGGGGAGGCCGGCGGCAAGCGAGCCCGAGGAGGGTAGATTTGAGCGCCTGGATCTGTGAAATAAGGGCTGAACGAGGCCAGCCGGAGGAGAGAGGGCTAGATCTGAGAAGCCGAAGACCCGCCGTCGCTGCCGTCCCTCCCGACGCTGTCGACTGCTGCTCCGCTGCTGCTGTTCCTCGCCCCGACGCCATGCCGCCACCAACGCCACCCCGAGCTTTGCCCCGACGCCGTCCAGATCTAAGTGAGTAGGCTGGAGAAAAGAGCAGATCGGAGGAGATCCCGTGCCCCGACGCCGCTGCTGCCCCCGATCTTGCTGTGCCGCCGTCCTCACACCTCGCCGCTGCCATCCCCTGCCCTCAGATCTGGAAAGCAGAAGACCAGATCTGAGGAGGATCCACGAGATCCGGCCACCGCGACACATCGTTGTCACCACCGTTCGCCGCCGCACCACGCCTTCTCTACGAACAGGTAACAGCGGGTCTAACTCGCGTCGTCACCGTCGAAACCCTAGCCACCGTCGTCCGTGTCCCGGCCGCCGAGTCACCGCCGGGTGATGTCGCTTCCCCAGTAGAGTCGCCAGCAGCCGCTTTTCGTCGCCCTAGCCGTCGTCGCCATGGAAGACCGCCGTCACTGCCGTCGTCGACACAAGCCGCCGCCTCAGTTCCTCCATGGGCGCCGCGAGTAGAGAGAGGTGGGAGAGAGAGAGAGTTGCGAACCGAATGGAACCGGGTCGGGCGCATGACCCGGTTCCCCTAGGGTTTTAGTCGTGCGGGCTGGGAAGGGCCCAATTTTGTTGTGGGCCTGGGCCCTTTCGCCAAAAAAAAGGGGGGTTTGGGCTTTTACACTTAAAAGAAAAAAAAAAAAAAAAGACAAAAAATCCGAGTCGGGCCCGCGTTGCGGGCCCGTCCGCATTCGGGTTACCGGCTCGGGTCGTACCCAACCCGCGGATCCGACCCGGGTCAGTTTTTATATTATTTTAATATAAAAATAATATTTTAAATAAATAAATAAATAATAAATATTTTATTTTCAAAAAATGAAAAAATCCGAGTCGGGCCCGCATGGATAACCCGGGTCGGACCCAACCCAGGGATCCGACCCGGTTTCGTTTTTTATTATAATATAATATAATATTTTAAATGAAAAATAATTTATTTTCCAAAAATACCAAAAATATTTTAAAAAATATTTTATTTTCCGAAAAATAAAAAAAATCAAAAAATATTTCATATTTTCCAAAAAATGCCAAAAATCCAAAAAAAGCCAAAAACTCATGAAAAAGCAAAAACAAATTCAGAAAAAGCCAAAAAGACTTGTATTTTTCAAAAAAAAATACTAAAAAACCCCAAAAAATCCCTTTTGTGTCCAAAAAATTAGAAAATGACTCAAAAAATGTTTTTCCTCCCAAAAATGTATGGAAAATCCCTCGAACATCCAAAAGGCCTTAAGGTTTAAATAAGATTAGGTACCGAAAGGGCATTAGTGATTAACTAGTGTAATCAAGTCCCCGATCCTAATTTCTCTGGTTGCGCAGGAGTGAGTATTTCTCCCAATACTTCGCTTGGGTTTCTAATCAACCCACCCCAAATCGATTAGTGGCGACTCCATTTTAAAAATTGATTTACAGGTTAAAAACTTGAACTATTAAGTCGTGAATTGGTGGACTTGGGAGAGTCCGGGCTTAATAAATTCAGCCGAGCCATTAGACTCCTTTAGGCGCTCATACCCGATTGAGGGCGCCGGAAAAAAAGAGGTCGCGACAGAAACAACCAATTATTTCTTCATCTTCAATGAAGTAAAGAATCTCCTAGTTTTATACAGAAACCTGTGACAAATTTTCTACTTGTTGACACCTAAATTTTGGCGATCTAGTCATTTATTTATTGCATGGAAAATTATGGGTTAATTTTATCCCTGGAAAAATATTAGTTGCATAGCATATAAATTTATCTGCATTTATTTTTAATTTGCATTTTTTGCTTTTATTAGACCGATGGCAGATGGGTTCGAATTAGTGGTTCTAAGCTTTAACTTGATAGGCCGACTAA